>OW204031.1:25537855-26962855 GCA_934048045.1 Polygonum aviculare
AATAGGGGTGTTACAAAAATTCTCAATTGGTTTAGGTCAACTTTTTGGATCACTTCGAGTTTTGATAACTCTACATACGAATCATTAAGACATTAAGACAAAAAAATAACAAGTAATTTCAATATAAAATAAGTGATGAAGTGGGAGAGAGGAGAAGAGAGAGGATTCTCTTTGTTGTATATAAAAATAAAGAAAGAGAGGATTGTGAATTCTCTTCATTGCTCATGCTCTTAAGCCTAAAATTCTCAATTGGTTTAGGTCAACTTTTTGGATCACTTCGAGTTTTGATAACTCTACATACGAATCATTAAGACATTAAGACAAAAAAATAACAAGTAATTTCATAACAAGGTATCCATCAAACATATAAAAGAGTAAAAGACACAACTTTAGAGAAAAAAAAGTCAAATTAGTGTCAAACCTACCGACTTGGACAATGCCGAGAGTAGCGATCTAATTCATCTAAATATTTTGATGTTTTAATTTGGAATATTAGTGTCATATCGTGCATAATATCCATTTAAATATTCTTAATTTGGAATCATGGATTTTTTTTGTCACGAATGTGGATAAAAAACGTTGTTAATATCAAAGTACTAATAAATCTATCATACACTACTTTATTAATTGAATTCCATGTCGAAAAAATATTATAAATTGTGATCGGTGGAAGGTATGAACAATCAACGAAGTCTATTAAATATGTATTTATGTTGATTATTTTTCTAGGTTATTCACTTAAATTTCTACACACACCACATAATCTTTCACTCATACGCATAAAAGGGAGCCAGGATTTGGATCTAAAACGTACCATCACAAAGACATGTTGATTATAAGGCAGGTTGATTGTCTTTCTAGGTAACCAAGACATACATCTTTTCAACACATTCTTAATTATTAATCATTAGAAGATTGAAATTAAATGGAAGAAAATTGAAATAGACAATAGCGAGAAAATGGTTTTACTTACTTGAAGTGTAGGAAGTTGTAGGACCTTCGACCTTGTTGGGATCCCAAAATAAGAGGATGCAAATTTGGTCTTCCCAATTGATAGCTTTCAACTCAACACGTAATGCTTATAACTTAATTATAACCCACTATCCATTCCTAACAGGTTATAACCACCATAACAAATTATCAACTAACAAGTAACAATCCATCATCCACATCCACTCCTTTTTCAAGCCCTCCGGTCCCTTTCCCTTTGCTCACTTGCCATTAATTTTAAATTTATGTCGACCAATGTATGTTGAATGATGTCGTGACTTGTGACTTGTTAGTGTGTTCAAAGGTCGGAGTTATAATTATATTCCTGGACTGATTAAATATATGTTGACGTGATAAAGAATCTATGTAGAATTGTTGTATGGTTGTCGATCGATCTCATATTGAAAACATCATTCAGCTTTCAAACCAGAAACGAAAGGCATACACTCACATCATGATAATATTATTCATAGTACTGTTAAGTCCACAAAAATCACATGGTTTCGCAGATCAAATGTAAAGGGGTATAACTAGATCTAGACTCAACCTGATCCAAAATTTCTAAGTTTCAACCTGGAATTTTAAACTCAAAACCGTGTTTCAACACGATCTGATGGAAATTATAACCCAATTTCAACCCGACCCGATTGAACCTAAGCCTAGTTTCACACGACCAGATTTTTTTTAATGAGGTACGACTTTGAAATACTAGGGAAGTGACAAAGCTCGGTAATCGGACAAATAAGCATAAAAAATTAACCAAACGAAGAAGAAAAAAATGATCTACAAAACACAAAAAACAAAGCAGTAGCATCCTCGAATGGAAATGTAGACAAGACTTTTGGCACGGTAAGAGAAAGATAATTCCGCGGATTGGATGAAAATCCAACCCAAGCGTATAGAGCCGCCGGAAAGCAAGACAATAGAGCTCAAAAAAAAACAAGACAATAAGAAGCCGTCTTGAGGAGATATGACAAGACGCCTCAAGAAGTATTCACACCACCTTGACAACATCCGAAACATGATCTCAAATCATGAACCAAAACTGGACCTGCATATCGAAGTTTGAAGCAAGAAATAGAAAGAGAGGAAGAAAATGATTAATCTTAGCAATATGTTGTTAAAACATACTTCCGTACAACCCAAATAATTTTCTTTAATTTTCTTCATTTCATTATTTTTCGGTGACGGGGTTCAAAAAATCAGATCCAAAGGTTTCCTTTTTTTTTTTTTTTTTATCGCGTAGAAAGTGATTCTATGGTTTTCAATTTCATTTTTCTCGAAACATCAATATTTAAGGCTTCCTCACACATATTGATACATTTTTCATAACTTGTGCATTTTTTTTTATTTCCTTAAAGGAATTCAGTCCTCAAAAAAGAAATAAGATAAAGCAAGGAAAAAGCTTTGTAAATCAAATAAATACTCTTGACGTACATCATCACTCCAATAGAGCATGAGACTTTCTTTTGAAAGGGTTAAAATGGTGTTCTAGGTTTGGAAGATGAAACGAAGGTTTTTTCCTTTTTTCTTCTTCTCATTGGGAGTGTTTGGATGAGGGTTTGGGTGTCTCTATTTTAATTTCAACCCGACCCGATTGAAATAGAACCCGTTGAGTTGAGACGATTTAGTATATTGTAGAATATATAAATTTATCTAAAAAGTTATACTATGTTTTATTAGCAAAACATATAAAAATAATATTTTTCTAATATATTTTATTATTTAAATACAATACTATTCGAATAATAGTAACAAACTAGCAGATGACCCGTACCTTGTACGGGGGTGTTATTTATTTATTTGTGTATGACTTTACTATAAAAATCACAAATATTATCATATGTATACTTTGTTTCAAAGCAACGTTTATTTTTTGGAGTATAAAATGACATAATTCTTGTACATCATCATATTTATAAATAAATTTTATTTATATACTTACTTTTTATACATACATAAATATATATTTAAATAATTGAGAAAGAATGACATAAGATAAGATGCATTATCACATTTTATTAACAATTGATACAAATCTTTTGGCATTTATTTAAGTTATGTAAACTAACTTATATAATAAAATCAATAAGTTTAAATAAAAACTTGGATTAATATACTATAATATTGAAGATATAGATAATAATTAATAAGTTAAATAGAAAGCCAAATTATCTTGTATATATGTTATTGTTTTTCGAAAAAATAATTAAATTATATATATAAATATGTAATAAAAATGTTAATGAATTATTATCTTAACTAAGAAATCTATCTTCTTTTTTTCCTAACGCGTAATCAGTATTAGTGATATTTATGGTAAATATAACATCTACTTTTTTTATTGATATTTTTATATGATACGATAGTAAAAATGTATTTAATATATTATTTTTATAGAATGAGTATTTGTCTTAAATATAGTAGTAGAATTTGCTACCATTAATGAATTTAAAAAATACAATAAGAAAATTACGAAAAATAATTTAAAGTTGGGTAAAGTATTATGATTATGATGAAAACAAATTATTTTAAATAAAAGGTTTATGATAGATCTATGTATTAATTAAATGTGTACAATTGTAAGATAAAGATTTATATATTTGGATAGAATTATTAATTAAACAACTCAAATTCTAAGATAGAGCTAATATCTTAATTATGTATGTATAAGATAGATAGATTTAATAAAGGGGTGATGTGGCGCAATATGGTGGCAGAATTTGCTTCCGCTTTAGTATATAACTAGCAGATGACCCGTACCTTGTACGGGGGTGTTATTTATTTATTTATTGCTTTGTGTATGAATTTACTATAACAATTACAAATATTATCATATGTATAATTTGTTTTAAAACGACGCTTAGTTTTTGGATTATAAAATGACATAATTTGTGTATATCATCACGTATATATAAATAAAATTTATTTATATTGTTACTTTTTATACATACATAAATATATATTTAAATAATATTATTAGCTTTTATTAACAATTGATACAAATTAATCTTTTGGCATTTAATTAAATTATGTAAACTAACTTATAATAAGTTTAAATAAAAAATCAGATTAATATATTATAATATTGAAGATATAGATAATATTTAATAAGTTCAATAGAAAACCAAATTATCTCGTATATATGTTATTGTTTTTTGAAAAAATAATTAAATAATAAATATAAATATGTAATGAAAATGTTAACGAAGTATTATCTTAATTAAGAAATCTATCGTTTTTTTCTTTCTAAAGCGTATTCAGTATGCAATATTAGCGATATATGTGGTAAATATAACATCTACTTTTTTTAGTGATATTTTTTATATGATATGATAGTAAAAATGTATTTTTAATATTTTTTTAATAGAATGAATATTTGTCTTAAATATAGTGGTAGACTTTGCTACCATTGATGATTTAAAAAAATACCATAATAAAATTACGAAAAATGATTTGAAGTTAATATTATCTTTAATTAAATGGGTAAAATATTATGATTATGATTTATAGATTATGACGAAAACAATATTTTTTAAAATAAAAAGTTTATGATAGATCTATGTATTAATTAAATGTGTACAACGATAAGATAGAAATTTATATATTTGGATAGAATTTATTTAAATACTCAAGTTCTAAGATAGAAATAATATCTTAATTAAGTATGTATAAGATTATGATAAAATCAAGATTTAATAAAGATAGATTTTTAAATAGGGGGGGTGATGTGGCGCAATATGGTGGCAGAATTTACTTCCGCTTTAGTATATAGTAATAGATTTGCTATTCTTGACACGTTGGGTTGGTCCGACCACAAAACTCACAATGACCCAACCTGATTGACCCGTGACCTGTTAACGGCTCACGGGCCCAGCCCAATTAACTGTTATTCGTTATCAACCTAAACCCATTTCAGCATGAGCCCGGCCGAGATGATCCAACCTGAACTTGATCCTACCGATCCAATTTTGGAGAAGGCGACAAAAGCTATGGTAGCGTGATTGTGGCCGGAAAAAGTCATTTTCCATTCGAAACCTGAACAAGAAAAAATCAATTAAATAACGGGGAAACACATACAAAATCGTTGGTGCTTGGCAATGCAAGTAGGGTCGTCGCTCCACGAGATGAGTGGGTCGTGAATGATCGATATGAGAAGTCAAAGTTAAAGAGTGAATCAACATTATACAAGATGTTTTGTTTCTTTTCGTTGATGTTTTTATTAAACTAGTATAAGTATTTTGTATCTTCTACGGACTTGGTTGAATAAAAAGTAACAAAAGTAATCTATAAATGACAAATAACTCATATCAATAATGGATATGGTGCAGGCGAGAATAGTTTCCTAAGAAAGAAAATGAGAATGAATCTCTCCCACTTATCACATGTGTAAGTTTTGGAGTGAGTGGGTGAGATTCGACGCGGTTTTTTACCTTCGGAGGGTATGTTTTGGAATATTACTGTGCATTTTTATTTATCGTGATTGTTTATTATTTATATTATATGTAAAAAATTCATATACAATGAGATACGAGTATGCACAGAACAACCGTGTTAAGTGTAAATGCATAGTCATTTGTCACATTTTGCACCTTTGGAGGTTAAACAATAATAACTGTGTACGTGTTCGTGATCTCAACCTTTGATATAATACGTCAAACGAACGAGAATCATTCTCATTTCTCTCTCGAGATTTCATTCTCACATGAACAATTCTCACCAATAATTTAGGAGTAATTTTCAATGTAGAATATGAACATAAATATTTTTTTTTAGAAAATAAAATAATTAGTCAATAACTATATAATATTAAGAACTATTAAGGGGCCCGGAGTCTCGAACCCGATACCTTATGATACATCCATGAGTGCTCAACCAGTAACCCGATACCTTATCACATTGTTGCATAAAGTTCTGACTGAGTTAAAGTTAGAGAATTCAAGATTAGAGATGTTCAAGTGCCTAATTTCAAGGTTATTCAACCTACATTTGAAGAGTATTAAGCCCACGAGGTGTTGGGAAAAAGACACTTGAATCTGGACTATGTATTGAAGTTGTTGTTTCAAGACACTTATCTTGCAATACTTCTTTTGGGACCTACAATGGTCGTATAAAGGTGAATTTGGTTTCATTAGAAAGTTGACTCGAAGAGCTACAATTCATGGTTGTACTCCGAGTCCAACTTCTTTCTCTAAGTGGGTCAAAACAGCCTTTGAAGTGTCCGACCCAAAGCGCGGGGTGGCTCCCTGAAGCGCAGTCGCGCCTTGCCTTGTTTGGCCGCGCTTTGGCAGTTTGGTCTCAGGAGAAGAAGCACGGGATGGCACTGGAAAAGTGCGGTCGCGCTTTGCTGTCTTTGGCCGCGCTTTGACCCTGTGCCGCGAGACGTGATTGAGCCGACTTTTCTTGCGACGTGTTGACATGAGATCTTTTTAGGATAGAATTATTTTCCTTATTCTAGGTTTTTCTGTCCTTTAAATACATTGGTTTGCCTTAGGTTAGAGATATCTTATGCTTTTGGATTATTTTCTTGGAAAAGAAGAAATTGATCGATCTTGTAAGTTTTCTCAATGGAGTTTTCTAGCTACAGTAATTCTCTTAATCTAATTAATTTGTTGAAGTTGTTGAAGTGAATCATTGTGATATTTGATTATTCCTTTTGAACCTTGATTAGATTGTCTTTCTTGTGCTTAATTGAATCAAGTTTAACCTAGGGTTTTGTTAGATTGGCCACCTAATTAAACTTCTAAGTTGAACTATTCTTAGATCTCTTTAATTGCCGATTGAAGTTAATTAGATCACAAGTAAGAGTCTTTAATCCTTTTAGAGTCGATTGAACTAATTGAATTAAAGAGGAATTTCAACCACAATTCATATGAATGTCTGATTGCTTTATATGTTTTGTTTCTATTAATTCTTGATGCTCTTTACTATTGCTAGATCGAGTCTAGGAGATCTTCTAGAACGTTTAGTAATAAGGGTTGGTAGAACGGATCGGTTATATTGACTAGACTAGGTTCGAAGTTTGGTTTAAGATTTTATGTAGTTGAGTCTTATAATGTTACAGTAGATTAATCAAGGTGAAAAAAAAATGATAATCAATGATCAATGACTAACTCAATAACGGGTACAAGTAAATTGATAGCTTTTCTCTCTTTGATTTCATAACAGTTTGCTTGCTTTTTAGTTATATTCTAGATAAACATACTCAAAATCCCCCCTTTTACATTAGTAATACTAGATCAATTAATAGAGAAATCCAAGTTACTATGATACGACTCTTGCTTTCACTATACTTGCTTTTGAAGGTTATAATTTTATTTGACAACGCTTTTACCACAACATAAAAATACACGTCAAAAGAACACCAGAAACCTAACAACATCTAAAGAGTGTGATCTAGGAGTTATAGGCAGGACCATGATTTCGGCCGGATATAGTTTGATCCTCGTGCACAAATCAATTTTATAATACTTTTAAGAAATGGGTTTGAAAAGGGTTTTTGGATTTTTTGTTGCAAGAGTATTTGATTTTCTATTTTTTTTGTTCGAAATTTGATTAGTCTATTTTGTTTTGTGCCAGGAGGGTTAGCAATTTGGTCGCATGCTTAATGAGTATCCTAATAATGCAAAGGACTTTACGCGCATACAAACTATTCACAAAAGTTATAATACACGTCATAACAAATTCGTGGATGTTTCTCAAAAAAAAACAAAAAAAAAAAAACAAATTCGTGGATGGATTCGGTCGATCCACCCATATATATAGACTTGCACCCCGGCCTTGTATGTATATACATGCTCGAGTGCTTCAACTTAGATCAAAGTTCTAGCTAGCTAGTTCTCTTCATATTGAACTTGCCTTAGATATCTGAATCTGTGAAACATATACAACAAGTACACACTTAATTACATATGGCAGTACTAAATATAACGAGCATTGGGACATCCTCCAACGGAGTATGGGAGGGCGATGATCCTCTACACTTCGCCTTCCCATTGCTTATCATGCAGACCACTCTCATCCTCCTTCTCACTCGCACCCTCGCCTTCCTCTTCAAGCCCCTTCGCCAGCCCAAAGTCATTGCCGAGATCGTCGTATGTACTAAATCTATATTTATCATCATATATATAAGTTTGAAATCCACCTTTTAACGCAAAAGTTTTTCAACCAGGGAGGTGTATTATTGGGGCCGTCGGCGTTTGGGAGGAACGAGATGTACATGAAGACGGTGTTCCCGAAATGGAGCACGGCGTTGCTGGAGTCAGTGGCGAGCATAGGGCTCCTCTTCTTCCTTTTCTTGGTGGGGCTCGAGCTTGACCTCAACTCCATCCGGCGCAGCGGTTTTCGCGCCTTCTTCATCGCCCTTGCAGGAATCTCGCTCCCGTTTTTCTGTGGCTCGGGTGTCGCCGTTGTCCTCCGCAACACCGTCGATGGAGCTGACAAGGTTGCCTACGCCCCGTTCTTGGTGTTTATGGGAGTTGCTCTCTCCATCACCGCGTTCCCTGTTCTTGCCCGCATTCTTGCGGAGCTTAAACTTCTTACCACAAGGTACGTGCGGTTTTACTATTTCATCTTTAGGATTTAGTTTCATTATTAAGTGTATTTATAATATGTCCTTAGGTCATACAATAGAAAAACCGATATATTAATAATAAAAAATAAAAATAATGACAAACAAAAAACTTGATGACAATTTTGATTCCTCGAACCAACCTTAATTTTTTTTATGTTATGAAGAACTTAATATTAGAAAGATTTATTACGTGTCCTAAGGCCACAGTAAATTTTCGGTTTAGCATAACGAATTCTACTTACATCAAGCTTTTAATTCTACTTTATTCTAGTACTCCAAAAAACTACAATGAATTGTCATTTATTTTGGCTAACTTAAAGTGTATATGTATTTTGCTACTACCAAAAAAAAAGTGTATATGTATTTTGCATGACTAACTGAAATTCACCAACGGCTAACTGTACCGTATTCGAGTTCGGTCCCCTATGTTTGATTTATTGAACAAAATTGGCGCGCACGTGACACAGAATGGGAGAGACAGCGATGGCGGCGGCGGCCTTCAACGACGTGGCGGCGTGGATCCTGCTAGCCCTAGCCATCGCTCTAGCGGGCAACGGGGCGACCCACAAGAGCCCCTTGATCTCGGCATGGGTCCTCCTGAGCGGCCTGGCCTTCGTGGCGTTCATGGCGTTGGTGGTCCGGCCCTTCATGGCCCGGGTGGCCAGCCGCTGCTCATCCGGCGTCGACGAAGCCTGCATGGCCGTGACCCTCGCAGGGGTCCTGCTCTCCGGCTTCGCGACCGACCTCATCGGGATCCACGCGATCTTCGGGGCGTTTGTGTTCGGCCTCATCATCCCCAAGGAAGGCGGCTTCGCGGGGAAGCTCATCGAGAGGATCGAGGACTTCGTGTCGGTGCTGCTCCTGCCCCTCTATTTTGCGTCGAGCGGGCTCAAGACCAACGTCGCCGCCATCAACGGGGTCCAGACGTGGGGGCTGCTGGTGCTCGTGATTGTGACCGCCACCGCCGGCAAGGTTTTGGGGACGTTTGGGGTGGCCATGGCTTGTAGGATTCCGGCCAGGGAGTCGCTCACGCTCGGCGTGTTGATGAATACCAAGGGTTTGGTCGAGCTCATTGTCCTCAACATTGGCAGGGAGAAAAAGGTAATTCACCTTCACCTTAATTCCTTTGTTTTATTCAATCAAATTAACCTATATTGTATTTTAATTAACCATAAAGTATACATAGGCCATACTTTAAGAATACGAATTACATAAAAATAAAACATTATTTAAATAATCATATAGTTTAATTAAAAACATACGGGGCCTTTGGACATTTAGTCAAACGGTTAAGCCTCCGAGAGTAGTACCCATAGGTTACCAGTTCGACTCTCATGAACATTGCCCTCAACCAAAAAAAAAATTAAAAAACATACGAGGTATAGTTTAATTAAAAAATCACATAGTTTAATTAAATATACGAATTTGATTTTTTGTTTTAGGATTTTAAGGATAAAAGTTAATTAGAGAAATCATTTCACCAAGTAAAATGGGCGGAATATATTGAAGGATTAATATTTACAGGTCGGCAAAAAACTAGACTTGAACAAAATACATTTCACTATTGTTAAAAATACATTCCATAATTTTAATTAAAGTATATATGTAGCACATTATTACAACTCGGTCTTCACTTCATTGATAAGATGTGAAAATATAATCGAATTCTGGTAGACCCACCTCGTTCCGCAGACTATGTAAACACCCCACATTTGTTTGCTATATATGAGTCGTCAGTGGGTTAATAAATCATGTGAATCTAGACATTTTTTTTTTCGACCAAAAAAAAAGACATTTTTTTGGGGTTTAATGTGAATCTAGACATTTGGGGTAGCCTTTTTATTTAGTTTGATAGAATAGAACAATTAAACTTTATGCTTTAATTTCTACCATGTAATTTATATCTAACAGCATAAACTGATCATTTGTGGCCTCTCGATAGATTATTAGATATTTTGATTCCAGATTCCGTGGTTTGGAGAAGACAAGCAAAGAACCTTGTACTATAATATTTTTTTAAGAAAAATATTTCTCAATCTTCACCTTGTAGAATGTTGTGGAGCACCAATTATTCAATTTGTGTCGATCACCTAATCAAACTGGTTCAAAAAGCAATAATAACTTATAAGTGCACCTGAGAATTCACATGACTTTTACTTTATAGTGTTCTAGCTAATAATTTATTCAATTTTCAACCTTACCACTAGCAGCTAGCTGCCAAAAGAAAAAGGTCCTTAGTCTTACTAGTTACTATTATTATGAGATATATGACGTCGTTTCATCTTAAGCAATACTGTATACGATTAACTCATATGTCGTGTAGATACAATTTCATAATATAGATTAATTTGCATTGAACACTAGGTGCTTAACGATGAGATGTTCGCCATCCTAGTCCTAATGGCACTGTTCACAACCTTCATCACCACCCCAACCGTGATGGCCATCTACAACCCTAGCCGCCACGGCGACTCGGGCAGCGTCCGCAAGCGCAAGCTCCAATCCGACGACCCCGACTCCAGCGTCTCGTCCTCCACGAACCCCAAGGACGGCCTCCGTGTCCTGGCGTGCCTCCACGGCCCCGGCAACGTCCCCTCCACCATCGGCCTCGTGGAGGGCCTGGCCCGGTCCCACCTCAAGCTCTACGCCATGCACCTCCTCGAGCTCACCGAGCGCTCTTCCTCCATCGTCATGGCTCGGCGCCTCCGCCGCAACGGCCTCCCCTTTGCACGCCGGGCCACACGCGGGCTCCACGAGGAGCACGACAGTGTGGCCTACGCGTTCGAGGCGTACGGGCAGATCATGCAGGACCGGGGGGTCAAGGTCAAGGCCATGTCGACCATCTCTCCCCTCTCAACCATGCATGAAGACATCTGCCAGGTGGCGGAGCAGAAGGAGGTGGCCATGATCGTCCTCCCGTTCCACAAGACTTGGCAGGCGGCGGAGGACGAGACACTACATGAGGACACCATGGGGCACGAGTGGCGTGCCGTTACCCAGAGGGTGTTGAAGCACGCACCATGCTCTGTCGCCATGCTGGTCGACAGAGGCTTCGGTGTCCGGGAAAAAAGGGTTGGTCCAGCGGAGCAAGAAAAAGGCGGAGTGAAGAAGGTATGTGTTGTGTTCTTTGGAGGGCCTGACGACAGAGAGGCGTTGGAGTTGGCGGGTCATATGGCCGACCATCCGAGCATGAAGGTGGTGGTTATAAGGTTTTGCGACGACAAACAACAGCATGGCATGGTTAGGCTTTTGCCGGCCCCGGAGAAGAGGCACGATAGTAGCTATAGCTTTTCTGTCGCGGTCGTGAGTCGAGATGAGGAGATGGTAAGCCATGCACTTAGAGGAATAATTTGATAGGTCTCACACGTTCGCTTGTTCGATCAAGTTGTTTACTTACACATGCTACAACACTAAAAAATCATGGTACAAATTAGTGCTAGCTAGCTTATATAAGAATCTTGAACATATGTATAGCTAACTTGCGGAAACATATGCAGGCGTTGGACGAGGCGGCAGTGGCGGAGTTCCGAAGAAAATGGGACCGCGTCGCAGAATACATCGAGCGACCAGTCGAGAATCTCGTAGAAGACGTGGCGGGCATTGGGAAGAGCGGTGACTACGAGCTTATCGTGGTTGGGAGGGGGCGGTTTCCGTCCACCATTGTGGCAGCCGTGGCTGCGGATATGACGGCGGAGCATGCTGAGCTGGGCCCTGTAGGAGACATCCTCGCCTTCTCCGGTTGCCACGTGACGTCATCGGTGCTGGTGGTCCAGCAACATGACCTCTCCCACGCCGAAGAGCTCCCGCTTTCAAAGGCTCAAGTTGGTGGCGGAGCCGCCGAGATCATCGACGGGCTTGTTTGATAGCCTTCACATTTGTGTGTTTTGTTTCCGACTTTGTTTTCCGTTATTTGAGCTCTTATTTAATGGGCTTGGCCTAAATGTTCGAAGCATTTTGTGCTCGAGTATGTATTGTATGGATTGTTTTTATGATCCGATGGGCCTCCTCCACCCACATCTATAATTTATCTATGTATCTTGTTGATGTCCTCCACAATTGAAGAGCTTTGCACCGAGAAAGTAGCATAAACTTTATGAGAGCGTGCTTAGAGTGTGAAGGTATATCGGTTTCGCCTTCAATATTGGAGTTTGCAGCCCGGTTATGGCTGAGCTCTGGGGGCTGCGCAAGGGCCTAGAGCTTGCCTGGGACAAAGGCTTTCGGAATGTTTGTTTGGAGTCGGATTCGGCCTTGGCGGTGGGCCTGTTCCACAAACTCCCTTGTGGCACACACCCCCTTTTCAGCCTGGTATCCGAATGCCACGGCTTCCTCACGCGGGATTGGAATATCCGCGTGAACCATGTCTTCAGGGAAGCGAACCTTGTCGCCGACTCCCTTGCTAAACTCGCTTTTTCCTTTCCGTTTGGCTTTCATGTTTTATCCGAGCCGCCTGTGGCCTCTCTTTGCTTTATTTCGGACGATATCGGGGGTAGGGCTTTCCCCCGTTCTATCGCTTGTGAGCCCGTCGTTTCTTAATTAAGCATTGCTTTTTCCGACAAAAAAAGAGTGTGAAGGTATATATCTTTGTGGGAGTTTCTATGAAAGAACACATGGTCTTGTTTGAGAACAAGGAAGAGATGACGTCGCTTTTTAGCAAGGTTGGATCAAACTTGTAGTAAGTATTCAAAACGTTCTGAATTCGGAAACTATTAGACCGGGTTGGTACCAATATTTTGAAATATTTCTAATTTTAATGGTTTTCGATTATGCAACTCTATCTTGTAGTCATGTTTATGTACCAACGGCTGATATCTTTTATTTTTTATGTTTTGGATGTGTTGGTCGTCTTTGGAGAAGAGCTTAGACATGTCAAACTTCATGGTGTCACTATGGCAATGAAGATCAAGTGGTTAATTTATTATAAATTTATTCCCAATACTTATCTTGTTGCTTGTGTTTTTTTATCCTGCAAAATAGATGATTTGCAAAAAATATTAGATGCTTACTATGATTATATGAGATTGGACATTGATGGTAATATTAATGTTTCCGAAATTATGTCTCCTATTAGATCACTTGTTGTGAGTAGCATAGTATATATGATTGTAGACGGAGTCTTGATGACCTACCTAATTCACCTAACTTACGCCCATCATCTTCCTCCTCATCTTGTGGTTGAAGTTGTTCATTCCTAAAATCGGGCTCTCGTTTAATCCAGGATTTTTTCAAAAGATCGGGACACACGGGCTCACATTCAGAGTTTGGTACTTATCCTAACCACTACTTTTTAGTTGTTGGATGATTTTGATATCTTAAAAGGATAGGAGTAAAAAAAAGACGCCCCCACATTAGGAAAGATCGCCGATTAAATACTTGTCGCTCCTACCTCAACTGTAGCTACCGAGTAAACATTTAGTCAAGGTAGCCACATCTTAGACGAATAGAGATCCAATTCGAAGTCCAAGTCTTTGAAACCTCAAATTCGTGTAAACGATTGCATAAATGGCAGATCTTTGAAAATAAACTATGAGCTACATGAAAGCTAAGGTAAGTGAATAATGAAGGCTTTGATTCCTCTATAACCAAAGGATGCTTACAAAACTTAATGGAGGCCATTCCACTACCGGCCAATCGCCGTTGGCCATAGATGCCACTACCTCTTGGGAAATCGGAGGCGCCCCGCTCTGACAATCAGGGCGCCCCGGCTTTAATTCCGGCGTATCCCTCCGGAAACCACTTTCCCGGCCACATCTTGCGGAACAATCATTTTTCATTTTTATAAAAAGCAGTCAAACACCGGCTGCTACATGCACTTGCAAAACTTTTGATGTTAGGCATAAAGTAGCTAGTTACCCCCCGTATCATATACGTGTAATATATAACCCAATTTAATATATAACTTTTGATTATAAACTCAATTTAATATAAATATACAACGTTAATAATCACGTTAAAATTATATGATCATATATATTTATCTTCGTATCGTGATTATTCTTTTTTTTACCAATTGTAAATCAACTCATAATATAAACAATTTGGATTTGCTCAAAAATTACTTTACAATAAATATCACGTTTTATTAAATAATAATATTTATCAAAATATTACAACTAATTCTTGGTAGGGGATAATTCATAATTCCGGTGATTTTTAAGCAATTTATACGGGATAAGATTATATGACATCCGAACTACCTGATTTGTATAAAGGAGGGCCCAACTGATTATTTTATTACAGATATGACACGTGGCGCAAGTTTTTATCAAGATTTTGACTCTGGCTTATACTATAGTAGTATAGACATTAGGAATTTTTACGTATTAAGTACTTAATTTTGATAAATTTAGTTAGGAATTTTTATGAATTTTTATTTAGTTAAAGTTCAATTTAGTTAGGAATTTTTATTATGATATTAGGTATTAATTTTGATAAATTAGTTATATAATTAAGACTTTATGTACAAATTACGAGATTAAACATTAGGAAGTTAAAATACTATAATTAAATTATTCAAAGCTATTATAGTAGTTGATATGAATTATGTTTGATAAATAATTTATTTATCATATTTTTACATCAAATTTGTGGGATTTTGTATGAGGCATAAAATTAATACGACCCGGGTCAAATTGCATTAGGCAAACATGAAGAGTTTTGTACGAGGTAAATCTCCCAATAATTTGCGTAGGCCACAATTTTGGGACAAAATAGGCTGTCAAAATCTTTGATTATATACATTTACCGTCAAAATCTCTGATTATATACATTTATGCTAATGGTAAAATCCCACCTAATTTCCCGGTGTCGGCCATGGTGTTCGGAAGGCATTGAAATTTGATTTTTGGAATTTTCTCCCGATCAACTCCACCGGAACAGTTTGACCGGGCCGCCCAAAGAACCTGCCCGGGACGCCTCAGGCATTCGCTACCTCTTATAACATTTTTTTTTTTGGTAGAAACTACCTCTTATAACATTGACAACTTGTTTAGAAGATGAATTTTATACTCCAATATTATTTTAATCAGATATGACATTCTTGTCTTGTTTGGACCAAAAATATAAACACGTTCTTGTCTTCCAGCTGATATGCGATTGGCAAGAAATCATATCAATCAACACTACCACTAAAAGTAAAATGTCCCGTTCAATTGGCAAGAAATCATATTTATAAATTAATCTGTTGGAAGCTCATCAGACACCCACTTTGAAACAAGAAATTAGAAAACCGCATGGACGCGATGCTGGGCGCACCTGCAGTCCGGCCAAATACTTTAATTAAGATCCGCGGCCTCATCTCCACCTTAATTGTATGATGAGGATGATTATTGTGGAGAGAAATAACATCATATGAGAACTTTCACCATAGAGACAGAAGAAATAGAATTTTTTATTACGTGCTCTAGTGATTTGACCAACAAAATTACGTGCTCTAGTGACATATTATAAAATAAATTAACAAATTATTATATGGATTTTTATTAGTGGGTAATAGATCTATCATTTTTTATTTGGCATTAAGATCTGTCAACAACTTAGATTTGGGACTGGCTACTTGGTAAATATTTGTTTACAATAGTGTCAATGTTTCACGTTACTTTTTGGTAGAACATGAGACGACATTTTCCGCACTCTAACCAAATATTTTATTAATAAAATCTTCATATTAATACGAAGTGTTGGAATAACTACTTATTTTAAAGAGTCTATCATGATATGGTGAACATATAATGGAGGTGAGTGGAGAGACCTCTCTCTCCATCGGAAGAGAGATTTGGGATTAACTTTCTTTGTTCTTTTGTCCGAACTCTAAAGCTAGCTTATTTTCTCGAGGCATAAAATAAAAATTCTCATTAATAACCTATATATAAAAAAAAAAAACAGAATATTGAGTATAATTTAACGATTTATTTATTTTTAAAGATTTTTAGGCATAATGTTTGTAGATATATTTATGTGCTGTGAATCAAATACTTTTTTCTCTGTATTCTTAATTTGTGATAATGATCATTTAATTATCTTACGTAGGGAATGATTATTAAAAATATGAACGTTAAAAACTAAGTTTTATCATTTTTTTCTATAATCAAGCCAATTTATCTGATATATGATTTTTTTGTCAACTTAGTTATATGTCAGGATTTGTTGTCAAAAATAAGTTTCTCGCTACACAAGGTCGTTATAAAAGAAAAATGTGCTTTAGATAGAATATAATAAAAATGAATTCAAGGATAAGTACAGACTGTGTGATATGGTATGCTTAAAAAAAAGTCATGGTATATGTATGCACCCCATATTTTTGAAAAATAAAAAGTAAATTAATTATAGTCATTTAGTATATACATAGCTATATATGAGTGGAAAATTCTGTTTTTGCAAGGATATGTCAATGGCTATGTGTCTCCAATATTATATGAGAGCTAGCCTGTCAAAAAGAACTTCAATATTGGATACTTTACTTGGTCGGAAAGGAGGGATCGTCAGTGCACTCCTTTTTTTGGTTTGAATGATTCTACAACCCTCTAAGCAGTCATATATGGACAAAATTACTAATAGTGGCTAATTTAATCTCTTGTTTTCCCCTTAAAACGTTATATTCTCAATTAAATAGGCTAATGAGCTCTTGGATGCCATGGCATATGTACTTGAATATTTTAAACAACAAACACGAAGAAATGAAGAGCGCAAAAAGGAAAAGATGAAGTGGGGGTCAAAAATTAAAATGCTTAATTGATATCTAAACAAAGATTACAGTATTACAGTACGTTTTTCCCTTTTTAGCACTCCTTCATAGTTTGGTTTAAGAAGAGAGTATTTTGTTTTTTGTCAACATTATTCATTTAAGGAAAAATAACTTATAATAATCCCAAGTATCAACATTGAACCAAAAATAATCCCATGTTTCAAAATCGTCACTAGCGAGCCGAACTATCGCGATATTAACTGAAAACGATTTTCCCGTATGTTTTCTGACGAGTTTGATGACATGGACATCGGAAACATGACGTGGTAATTATTTCTTTCTATTTTAATTTTTTACTGTGCCACGTCACTAGCTAATCAATGCAAAAAATATTTTTTTTCCCAACTTTCGTTTTCCTTATGTATTCCAGATCTGAAAGTTCAGATCTCGTTTCTTAGCCTCGCCGTCGCTCGTGCCGTCGCACTCGCCCACCGTCGCCGTCGATCACCGCCGCTCGCCCTCGCCGCCGCTCGCCCTCGACCCTCTCAAAACGTCGCTCCCCTTCGACCCTCTCCACCCACACTTCCGGCCGCAGACTCGTCGCCGCCGCTCCGTCCTCCGCCTTCACGCCGCCATTGTCATTGGTCATACAGTCAATTCCTGGGTCTGGAAACGGCCGCGAGGCGACGCCGGATCAGAAGAGCGGAGACGCGGTTGGAGACGACAACGACATCAGCGACTTCGGATCTGGAGACGACGGCGGCGGTCCGTTGCGACAACGGCGGTGGCGATGAATCAAAGGTGGGTGGAGAGTCCAAGAAGAACTATATGGTGAAGGAGAACGATGCTCCAGATCTGGAAAAAGCAGGCATAAATTTTTTTATTTAGTGATGAGGCATTAATAAGTGAAATGGCACAGTAAAAAATAAAAATAAAAAGAAATAATTATCTCGTCATGTTTCCGATGTCCACGTCATCAAACTCATCGGAAAAGATACCGGAAAATCGTTTTCAGTTAATATCGCGATAGTTCGGCTCGTTAGTGACGATTTTGAAACATGGGATTATTTTTGGTTCAATGTTGATACTTTGGATTATTATAAGTTATTTTTCCTTCATTTAAACCCTTGTCCGAACAAGTTCCATTGAGGTATATATCATTTGGAAAGAAGATGTTTCACTAAGCTGATATATGTAAGAGTCAAGTAAAATATAATTATACTTTGAACCATGATTAAAGTGATTGTATTTCATTTATTTATAGATAAAATATAAATAAATATATTTTTATTAAACACAATAAAAATGAGTAATTTAAGTATATAATAAGAAATGAACACTATAGGTAGTCTTTAGTAATCAAATGTGTAAAACTTAGATGAATATCAAAAGCCTCTCACTAGTCACCACCTTCTCTCTCCATTAATTGATCTAATTGACTCTTGTGTTGACTGCCATCACTCAACAATCTGTCATCACTCGATCACCCGATTCACAGTTCAGTTTAGTGTAATCACTCGTCGGCTGTCACCGCCCGATTCACAATTCAATTTAGTGTTATCACTCGTTGACTGTCATCACTCGATCACTCTAAGAACTATTTGACATATTGGTGTCATCACTCGACTACATATGTAGAAATTAAGATGAAACTGCTGCTATTCAATCATTATTTGTACACTAGATAATAGAAACAGTCATCTCATTACAAAAAGTTGTCATCATTTAAAGAAAAAAGTGTCATCACCTAGAGAGTTATTCGCAAAAATTGATAGTACATTTTTCTTGTCATCACTTTAATAAAAAAGTGTCATCACCAAAGAGTTATTCACAAAATTTGACAATACATTAGTCTACAGCAGCTCACCCAAGCTCTCCTCCATCCTAGGAAGCTATGCTTACCCCAAGGATGATTACACGAGTTAGTAAATCCTTGCATGAATTATAAATTTATACTAGTGACTAGAGTAAGGAGCCCGTGCGATGCACGGGCTTCGTTCGAGTCAAAATGATCGTCTCTTTTAAAGAGGCACTAAATAGAACACCTATATAGAATCTTCGTAGAATTTTGTCTATTCTAGTGTAGTGTAGTTCGTTCATGAAATGAATAAGGTAAGCGATGTTGGCGAAATTAAGTATAGGCGAATAGTATGGTACGATGATTCCAACCAAAGTACATGTGGACAATGGTGTATTCCATTTATTGGGAACATATATATGGATGATATAGTTTGGTTCGTTTGATATAGATTTTTCTATAGCAAAAATATCGGGATTGTGTTTTTGACGCGTAATATATAATTGGGCGCGTTTTTGTTTGAACACGTGATCTCCGGGCCTACCGATAAGGAAGGGAATTTTTGGGGTGTAACTACATGTGGGCCTGCATTTGGTTTTAAAATTGTTTAAACGGATTAGTCTTATATGGTAAAATGGGCCCAAAATCCGGCTGGCACTTCTATAAATTCGTCCCCACTTTCTATTCCCAGGGGTAGGGTTTGTCGTCGAGCGTGTGCATTCTTGTTTGTCTGTGTGTTGGTTTCTCCGTTGGTCCCCCTTTGTCTTTTACCATTTCCGGCCGTTTTCTTTGTGTTTCTTACTTTATCTGGTTATCTATTTTGTAGGGTTTTGCGGTTTCCTATAATTTCGTCTGGCTTGCTGGCCTCCGGGCAGATTGACTCTTGCTGTGCAGGTTTGTATCCATTCATCTGTAACTGTTGTGTTCGCCTTCGCCGTTTATGTTTTTCGGCCCTTTTCGTTCTGTCTCTTACTTTGTGTTTACCTCTTTTGCATTTTTTTGCCCTTCTCGTTTTCACTATCTTTAGAATTCGGTGTATAAATAGGCTATAGATTGAAGGTGTACTGTTGAGAGTTAAACCTATTAAAGTTTACCTGTAAAATAACTATGAAATCTGTGAAAATTAAGGCCTGGTTTTGTTGTGGAGGTGGTGTGAGGTTTTGATAGACTTGTTTGAAGCGTCCTTGTGTATATACTGTTGTTGTTACCTGCATGTCTCTCTAGTACACCACTGCCGTGTTCTTGTTCATCTAAGTTTACGTTTCAGTGTGTCTTACTCCGTTGGTGGTTTTGTTTGGACAGCTTTCCCTAGTTTTGGTGATTATTTGTAGAAAATGTGTCGTAAATGTATCCTGTTTTTACAGCAGTATTGGTTTTCTCTAAGCTGATCGTTTCTATGTTTGGGTTTATCTTCGCAGTTAGAATGTCATCGAATTCAGAAAATTCATCCACTTCCGATGTGAGCAGTGATGAGGCTGAAGCCTACCACCACATAATATACGACCAGATGGTTGCTGGCCAGATTCGCGTGCGCCGACCCAATGGGACTCTTAAGTGCCCTTTCTGTGTGAACAGGCGGCGGCAAGTCTGGGATATTGTGGCTCTGCGCCAACATGTTAGAGGAATCAGCCGCAGCTTTGCGCGCAATCGGTCAACACGGATGAGGGCACGCCACTGGGCGCTTGTTCAGTACATCGATAACGTTCTTCACGACCAAGTTTAGTTCTGGCTGTTTCGGTTGTGGAAGATAGCTCCATGTTCTATAATTATACATTGAACCTAAGTCTTGGCGAATGTTTCGTTATTTGATCTGTCAGACTGGTTTAGTATTTGGTTATGTTGGTGTGTTTTTGGACAGTTTTGGGTCTGCGTCTGCTAGTTTCAAGTTATATAACAAATGGAATGTTGGTGTTATATATATATGGCATTTAGGTTTCATTTTCATTGCGTTCTGGATTGGGGATCAACCTGAGCTGTCGTGTATGAAGCCCACGCTTGATCCAATTATCTTTGTGTTTAGATCGTTTTACGAAAAAGAGAAATGTAAAAGGTGAAAAATCATTTCCTTAATTTGTACTATGTTTATATGTGGTTCTCCAAATCTCCGTTCATTTTTACGAAACAAAGTTATATAGGTCTTCTAACGGGATTCTTACCTCGATTGCAATGATGGAGTTAGGCCGAAACATTGGGCCGATCAAAATTGCATTACACAATACAAAGGCCGATCCAAATTCATAGATTTTGTATGTAATTCTAGAGAATAGGTCCATTCAGACGGGAGTTGAAAGCAAAATGCATTGAAATGAGAGCGTGCAACTTAGAGAGGCCATGGAATTTGCGAATGTTGTGGGAATCGATCACATTGAGCTGATCCTGTTTGCGCAGGTAGTACTCTTCATCTGGTGGTTTATTGGCATATTCGTTGCAGTGTTCGGGATCCATAGCTGCCGAAACTTTTACAACGTACAATATTCGAAGAATTTATACATTGACGTGTATCATGGATGTATGGAAAAGGCCAGGAAAGTTGTTTATTCTTGATTCGGAAGGAAGAAACGGAGGCACTTTGCTGGATTGGGAACACTATTGGTAAGTAGAGGCTTACTTCACTGTTGGGGACTTTTGGGAAAATAGAAAAATCCCAAAGTCCATGTTTTTTTAAAAGTTAAGTGTATATTTATTGCTTCTTTAGTCTGTGGCCTCTGAAAAATGAAAGTGCACTTTAAAAAGTAAACGAATACAGGTAATGACAAAGTTTTCTTCTACATTGGTGTTTTTTCATGCCTTATGTCCGAAGAACCAGGTCGCTGATGTGGATGCGAGAGAGGCGTGGATGCGAGAGAGGCGTGGCGTCCTCGGCCGATTCGTCGGTATTGTCTATGTAAATTTCGGATGAATTGGTGAATGTTGCTGTAAATTATTCAAGAGTGTGCCCTTTTTGATTTCGCTGCTTGATTTTAGGTTTCAGGGTGGGCGATTTTTTGTAAGGACGCTGCCGATTTTGCTGCCATTGTCATAGGCCATTTTATTGGAATGTCGCGGTTGTTCATATGGTTTTCCTAACTCCCAGTTTGCTATCACTGTTGTAGGCCATTTTAGGTCTCCAGTTACCCGCCTGCACTGTCTGTTTAATCTGGCCGCGCATTAGGGTGGTGGTATATTTACTCATTGTGCAGGTTCCAAATAACCTGTTGTGAAGGTTGGTTCCTTTCTGATACGTAGCCATTGTCGTGCTTCCTTTATTCTCCAGTTATGAAACAGTTGATGTTTACATTGAAGAGTCTGTTCTATCTCTGTAGGTTGATTGAAGAAAAGTTAATTCATTTAACAAATGCGCTGATTTTCAGGTAATCTGAAATTTAGAAGGGAAAAAATGGTGAGATGACTAAAGTGGCGGTGATTTCTACTTAAAAGACCAAGACTGAGAGATGGAGAAACCTGAGCTATAAATGTTTAAGACGCTCCTTAAGAGTACAGGGTACCGGTGAAGCCGTTGAGACAGAGGTTTATGCGTTTGAGAGAGAGGTTTATTGATTCGTGTTTGAAGCCGGTGCTCAGTTAGATTGAGATGATGCTGCGCAAGCATGGTACTTCTATTGCTGGATTGGGAGTTCCTGCAGAAGAAGGTATGTAAAACTACTGAGAGTAGCATAGAATGTGATTTTCTGTCATCACTGTTGAAGTTGGTAGTGCATTCCTGTCTTGATGGGGAAATTTGACTGATGCCTTTGAAATTGAACTTCTCTTTTGAACAACCAAAATTGGCAGAGCTCCCAGTCCAAGGCCAAACTTGCTTGTTCTTGGAAAATAATTCTGTGAAAGCTTGTAGGCTGTTAGGTAGCCTCATGTGCAGACCATCCTTAGTTGTGAATTTTAGAGAAAGTTTTTTCCCTTGTTTTAATGAATGAAGCCTTGGATGGAACCAGTCTAAGCATTTTTCTACCCAGGTGCAGGGATTCTTGTTGAACCATTTTAAGTTTGACTGCAGGAGCGGTTTTTTTTTTTTTTTTTGCTTGTGTAATCATTTTGATGAGTGACAGAGGGGTGAAACTGATTTGCTGTATTGTGTACCCGAGACAGGTGTTGAGGTTTATTGGAGATGAACCTTTCAGAGAAGGTTTGGCTCAGTCAGGTATGCAATCATTGCCGCCGTCGCAGCCAATAATATCTTCAACATCCAAGGATCATATCTGTATACAATTATAGGTACATTAGTCAATGACACCAACTTAATTCAATGGCATTTCTAATTGAGAGGGCCATCAATCAATGCTGTCGAGTCCTCCTAGTGATTCCGTTGCAGCTTGGGTTGACTCACTTAGAACACCATTTTGGTTCTGCTGATAAGAGCCAGGGAATTATGAATTTGTCAGGAACAATGTACATCTTTAACAAACTAAGTGAGAGTAACTATATGTTTGTAATACGTACCTCTGTTACTACATCCAAATTGTTGAAGACTTCTTTAAAGACAATATTCCGTGTATGATTGCAGGAGAGTGCATCATTTGCCACCAAAGCAAATTTCAGACCATGTGGATCTGTGACGCGAGAAACTGCAACGTACAGCTGTCCATGACAGAACACTGGCTTCGGTAAGTACACACCCACGTAATTCAGTGATTGTCCTTGACTCTTGTTTATCGTCATTGCATAACAGGATTTAATAGGGAACTGCCGCCTTTTCATGACGAAGGGCCACTGACTTGTTGTAGAATTTAATGAGATTCTAGGAATTAGTACATGGTTATGAACGTGACTCCCTGTAATGATCTCAGCCTCAATTATCCTTTCACCAAGTTTTTTTATGATGAGCCTCGTACCGTTGCATAAACCTTGGCTAGGATTTAGATTCCGTAGAAGCATTACTGGTAATCCTTCTTTCAAATGCAGCATGTGTGGAAGCATTCCTTAATTAAGATAGAAGTTCCTCGGTTATAGATGCAAGGGAAATCAACTCAACGCAAAGGACTGTCAAAATTAAAAATTAATTTTACCTGGGAATTTCAGGGTGTTCAGAAACTCAGTAGGGTACATCATTTCTTGGTCAGAAGTGTCTGCCGATGCCTTGCAAATCTCATCGGAGCTCATATACGTTTTAGAATACCCATTTAGTTGTTCGTACATGAACTCATTTATGATGTCCGCATCATCGTTTAGCGGGGTCAGTATTGCTCTCTCACGCAGGTAGGCTGCGTCTTCTTTCCTCGCCATGAAATCCGGGAAGGTTTCGTTAACTATTGCGTCAATTGGAGACTCCCCAGGGTTGATGATATACTGTTCAGGTATCTCAATCCAAGTATCTTCGTCCTCTCCTTCTCTGGCCTGCGCCTGGACCTTTCCTTCTCCAATATTCAAGATCCACTGATTGAATTCCCTTTTTTCTCGGTTGATTTCTCCATCGGAGCCTAACTCGTTGACTCGCATGCTCCTTTTCAGAGTCAAAAGGTGACACCTGGTCCACAATTCAGAGCTATTTATGCACGATTGCACAATCTCCTGCCTACTTCCTCTTGGAATAACGGGCAAAATCTGTCTAAAGTCGCCCCCCAAGAGAACTGTAATGCCTCCAAACATCCTTTCTCTGTTTGCTTCATCACACCGTGAACGTATATCTCGGAGTGTCCTGTCCAAAGCCTCATATGCAAACCGTTGAGTCATAGGCGCCTCATCCCATATAATCAATTTTGCTTCATTCATGAGCTGAGCGAGATGGGTGTTCTGTTTGATTCCACACGTACTTGTTTCCATTAATTCTAGTGGTATCACAAACCGGCTGTGCGCGGTCCTACCATTGGGTAAAAGAAGCGCTGCAATACCTGTAAATAAACACCCAAAAAAAGATCAAATAGAGAATGAGTGTAAGCTGAAATATGCAGTTAAGCAAGCGTTATTTGGCTGCTAATAGACAGTAGGGTTCAGTGCTTTTGTTCATTTCTTTTCCTGTCTACATTCCTCTGGAACGTTACCTGAAGATGCGACAGCGAGTACAATGTTTTTCTCTGACCGCAGCCGAGCGATTATGGCCTGGTACACGAATGTTTTGCCCGTGCCACCTGCGCCATAAATGAAGAACAACTCCCCTCTATTTTCATAAACCGATGCAATAACCCTATCATAAATCAAACGCTGATCAGGATTCAATGATGCATGCAAAAAATTGTGCTCATCAGCCAGCTTGGCAACATCATGGTTTAGCTCTTCCTGTATTAGGCGGTTGTCTGTGGTAGATAGAAGTGTCGGATCAGGCATCGGCATTCCCGAATAATCCGCTAGAGACTTGCCATTTGTGTTCAGCATCTCCTCAATATACACCAAACAATAATTCCGTATTTGATCTTCCGTCAGCACCAAATCCGGAATATGGAAGCGGAATTCTCTTCGCTTGTGGTACAGAATATCATCCGATATCATATGCCATGTTTGTTCCCAAAACTGTTGAGGGCTGCTGACCTCACAGAATAGTAAGATTGTGACAAACAATTCACGCAGCTGCTTTCCCGAGGCCCACTGATGTGCTTCTGTAATAGCCTCTATCCACTCTTTGTCATCATTAACCAATCCCAAAACATAACAGGCTTGTCTAAATGTGCTGTACAGTGTGCCGTCTACAGTCCTTATTTCCTCATAACTCCTTGGGCCCTTGACTATGTTGAGTAACATTCGTAGGTAGTATCTCTCACCCGCTGTCGGATGACAATACGTTATCCGGCCGATGCTTCTACCTTTCTGCCGAGGTGTCCATATCCTGTCATCATTATTCCACACATAGCGCCTTGGAATTCCAGAATATGTCCATTTCCTAGCTGCAGTGTCATGTTTGTTCAACTCTAACCACTGTGTAAACATGGTATCCTTGATGCGTTCTCTGGTCAGCACTGTTGGTAGGGGCTGTGTATCAGGAACGGTCACTGTTTGTTCGTCTGGTAAATGGAACGTCAGCCTCATAACTGGCGGCTTGGAGTAATGAATATCAAAAGCGAAGATGCGCCAGGCCGCTTCGCATGGGGATAAGTAGCGGCAATCCAAAAAATGTTTGATCTCGTCAACATTGATGACTCTCTGACTTTCGGAGCCGTTGGGCTGCTGAACATTCTCTTGGATTACTACAGTTGCTCTGTCCGGGCCCTTGTTAATGTACTTAAAAAGGTACTTGATAACACCGGACCTACCACACCACTCCACATTTATATGTGCATTGTACTTGACCAAGAGGTACCGGTTATAGGGAACGACAGATCTGTTGTCCAGCTTCTTCCCGCTTTTAATAACTGATTTCCCATCATTTCTCCGCCGGTACAGCGGAAAGCCCTCTTCATTTATTGTTGTTTGGCTTTGATATGCTTTTGGGAAATGCTTGCTGCAGTTGCCATCTATCATGCATGGAGAATCCTGGTTCTGTTTCCCGCATGGGCCATGTAGCATAAATTGATTCACTAATTTAAAAGCAATTGGATCGGTTTCTCTGTCGGGCAGCTCCGCTGAGATGATGCTGTCAATATCAGCAGGAGTGTCACTTCGTCCCCTTTTTCTTTTCAGCCAGACTAAGATGTGTGCATGAGGCAGACCCCTCTTTTGGAATTCAATCGTGTAGACAGCTGTTCATGGAAATGTTGTCAAGAGAAAGCGTTAATTCAGTGCACTTTTTTTGTATGAAAGGATGAGAAAATATGGACATAAAGTCAGTAATGCATGACAGTGGCTCTGTATTATTAGTGGTGATGGATATAGGATAAATCTGTCAAGGAAATCTGCGAGCAATAATATAATTGTGAAAGTAGGTACCTGCACGTGTTTTACCAAAAACCTTGTTTTTGACTATGTCGTCCATAATGAGGTTGAGTTTAATCTTGAATAGGCGGGTTATTATATCGGGCCTGTTTGCTGCTTCCTGCCCGGGTATATCTGCTAACATTTCTTTGATCTCGTCCCAATTTTGGTTGGCCGTAACTGTGGTGAAAACATTGGGGTTGCCCAACGCTCGACAGAGGGCCATCGCATCGTGAAAACTCTGGACATAGTACCGGGGGCTGCCAGTAAAACTTGAGGGCAATACAATTCTTTTCCCCACTGCAGTAGCATCTGTGTCCCCGCGCGTTACTGCATCGCACACGTTCTTGTACAGTTCCGCGCGTAGGGTCTTTTGGTTCAGGCGCATCCACCTGAGGCGTTCCTCCTCTATGGCCGTGTATGCATCCACCAAGTATTGCTGGAATAATCTGCCACCTCGGATCAGTGTTGTGCCCTCGTCATCTCTCTGTTGAATCCTATATGCGTAGTACTCTCGCATCGTGACAAAAGACCGTTTGGTTTTCCTCTTTCCAGTGTTTGTGTGATATGGGATTTTTTCATTATACCCGTCTTCGCCAAATGGGAAGAGCAAAGGATATTGCAATGGCATGTATAGGGGGTGAAGTTCCGAAATTCGCTGCAGACCATTTGCTCGACTATGAATGACGACATCCCTCTTTCCAGCATTGTTCCCAAAATCACCGACGATAAGGGCTGAAATTTCAGACACCTGCGGCCTGTTATACTGTCGTCCAGTCTGTATTCTCTCGCCAAGAAGCCTGAGCCTTACATCGTGAGTGTTATTAGAAGAGCACCAATCTCGAGCCATTCTGAATGTTTTTGCAACACTGCTGTGGAGGTCTAGCATTTTCAGCAGATCCCTAACGATGTCCTCATCAACATCCTCTATGTCTTGATACACACACGACATCCTGTTGCTCAACTCATTTTCTGTATCATAAAAGTATAGTTGAGCAAATGCGGGGCGAGTTCCTTCCGACGGGAGCAACGAACCGAAACTGTGATAATTCTGGCCGGACATTCTGAAGGTGTAGGGACCCCTACCTCTATTTATGGAGCTGTCAATTCGACCTCCGAATGATGTAAAGCAGAAAAGGCCATTGTATACCCGTATGAGTTTTCGGAACTTTGTTGCAACCGGATCCATAGTCGGATCAAGTAACTGGTCCAGAGGGGGAGGCGTTGGTGGCAATTTCTCCAGCCGTACCTTGCCTTCTTGGCAGCAAAGCGAGAACCGGGGGGGCTGGCCTCGACGGAGCCTACCAGTTTTCTCTTCGGTCCACATAGTTGCATTACAAAACTGGCATCTATTGACCGGCCAATCTAATTTGCTGTATGGCACTTGAGTGTCTGCAGTGCAGTTGGATAGTCTTAGACAGCGTATCCCAACGGATTGTATAGAAATTCCAGTAAAGTTACGGCTTACGGAAAACGAACACCTACTCGTGGAATTTATAGCGGCTCCTGTCATATCCGAGTCCTCGTCAGAAGATGAGCCACATGAATCAGTCGAATCCTCATCTACAACAACAGTTATAGAGTATTAATGAAGAAGCCGAGGCTTATCACATGTTTTTTAGAAACAGCAATAACAAAACCTGTCACAGGGTCGGGTATATCTGTAAGCTGCAGTCCACAGTAAGTCTGGGTGTTCCCTAGTGGATCCAGGTGCGACGTTGATGCAATTTGTAGCCTGCTGCCATTATTGGTGCCAGATGGGCCTGCAGCAGAATGCATATAGAGATGGCCTGCACAAAATTTCGATTGTAAGGAATTGGATCAAGCAGATGGACAAACAGGGAACAGATTACCTGGTTCCATATTTCACCAAAACAGGCTATTCCAACCAGGCAAGATTTGAGAAGTAGCGAGATAAAGAAGAGCTGAAGCAGTAACCAAGTAAACTGAAACGGTGTACAAACGCAGAATAAAAGAATGCTACAAAGTTTAAAAAGCTGTTACCCCAAGCCGTTTCAATGCAGGGTCATTATGTGTGCAATGCGCTGTAGCTGAGATATTATGGCAATTATGTATGGATATGTAAAAAGTGTTGGGCTCTAATATACAGAATAAGCCTTTAATGTCGTCTTCCATAGTCGTATCTGTGTTTTCAAAAAACTGCAAGAAGAAAATTTGAAGTGATTTGTAACTGGTAGTAGCACACCTATTGATAAGGATTGAATACGGGCTGTAAAGCTTAATCAGTCGGTGCATTAAAAGCATTTTAGTAATTAAGTAGGTATAGGTGCTACTAAGAGCAGACGGTAAATTCACCCTTCTAAAGATGGCGTCATTTTTTGTACCAGTATTACAAAACCTTATGGAACAGTGTGCAAAAAACAGGGCCGTTTGAAATATTTTGAGTATTATATTATTGAATTTATGTACATTTTATGTTGTGTAAAGTTCGCCAATTGCCAGCTAAAGTCATGAAAGTGTCCCTCGTTAGTTTTGTGGTAGGTCCCTATGGAAGAGTGATATTTGAATTCATTGCATATTGAGAGTAAGGGCCGACATAAAATCGAAGCCGACATATCTTAAGGGGAAACTTAACATTTACCATTACACGTAAGT
Organism: Polygonum aviculare; assembly: GCA_934048045.1. NCBI lineage: Eukaryota > Viridiplantae > Streptophyta > Magnoliopsida > Caryophyllales > Polygonaceae > Polygonum > Polygonum aviculare. Next base: position 25,567,286 of record OW204031.1, read on the forward strand.
TGTTATTCAATTCATGTTAAAACAAACCTAAAACAGCAAAGACGAAGGCACTGTAAAAGTTACTGATTTATCTAAGAATACATCGAATTTATTCAAAAGAAAGCAGTCCGTGCTCGATTAAACTGGGCCTAATAAGGTGGTCAACTGATTGCAGCCATCAATATCCGCTGCGTTGTAAATCTGTGTGTCCATGGTTGCATTTAGATAGGCGCGGCCTAAGAGGTCAAAGACAGCAGACAACAATAAAGGGCATTAGATAACACATTAGAAGAACAGGGATGTCACTACTTGGAAATGAGAAGTGAGCTAGGTAGAGGTGTAATGCATGGGTTCAACGCATGTATGATAAAGTACCATCAAGTTGTTCGACACTCATGGCAGTAAAAATGAACGAATCGGTCACTGGTGCGTTGGCCCTTTTTGTGCGGAAGTGTTCAGCTAACTTTCCCCAAAGCGTGACATCCAACACAGTTCCTCTGGGAAAAAAACCCATAGCATTAGAACCGGAAAAGGATTTGTTATTCATGCTTTGGATTATCATACACTCCCACCTTCCATTAATAAGCTGGCAGTCTAGAAAGGCGAAGGTCTCAGGACCTTGGATGGAGTCTGCCGTCCTGCGGATGTGACCAACAACATCTATGTATACATGTGTTAGTAGTCATAGTAACAACATTGGAGAGACATGTCGGCAAGTATAAACTAATTAGAGTGCATAGATTACCGATCAGGTATTTGTTGTCGATATATTTAACGTCTTCAAAGCTAATGAATTGAAACGGGTGGCGAATAAAGCCTGTAGTTTCAACCGCCAATCCCGTGGCCGTAGTGTGATGTAGGAATAGAAGCGCGTACTCAGGTTCTTTACAGACCCTATAGCTGTCATCGTTGCGTATAACTAAGACGACCCTAATATGATAGACACTCCCTTCATCTAATTCAGGCCCTGGAACAGGGGATTTCTCTCGAAGTACTGAGCATTGTATGAGGTTACCCTGTCAAGAAAATGAGCGGACCGTAAGTATACGGCCGTGGAGGATTTGAAAAGCCAGCTGTGAAGCACATACCACGTTGTCTGACAATATGTACTCTGTAGTCATGTATTCTCCCTCTGGTGTCTCGTTAGTCCACCTTCGCCCAACCATCGCTACGATATCACACACTGTCCCCTGTTGTAAGCCTTCGAAAGCTGCAATCAGTTTTTTGTCAGCTGTCGCTTCACGCAGGTGCTGCAGAAAAGGTGGGCGCTGTAAGGTCCACAGGTAATAGGTCAATACAGATGTACTATCATAACGAAAAGAGAGGTATACCAGCGCCGGAATGTTCTCCACCATAGTTGCAAAGGAATATAATGTTCTTGGGTTTCCTGGTGTGTAGTGGGTGAAACCTGCGGCCTGCGATCGTATATATATGTATTAGGGGGATGAAGTTTTACTTGACAGAATTGGTTGTAAGCAGCTGGCGTAGCCAAGCGTGGCAAAGAAAAAGAGGGTGAGACGCAGCAATTAAGAGAGGTATTAGATTCGTTATTTTAGATAAGGCAATGGCTGTTACATCCTACGTGGTGACCATCCCATTTCAGAGCTGAGTCCAAACTGGGAAGTCGAGAAAACAGTTACAGTAGGCCTATTAAGACAGTAATGATGGCCATAAGTTACATAGGTTTTTTTATTTGATGGGAAATTACTAACCACTGCAAATGAGATTAGGTGACTTCAATGGAGGAATAATGGGCGTTTCAATTGGTAAGAATAATTGGCAATGGAAGTAGCCGAATATAAAAGGGCAAACCCAGTTATCCAGTGGTCTAAAACAGCCCACGCTTTTGACCCCCCCTCCCCCAAAAAAAAGGGCTCACTCAGTTTTAGACTCAAGTTTGGTCGATTATAAAAGAGACAAAGACACTTTTACAGTTTCCCAACCAGGTGCACTTAGTTTTATACTTATGTTTAGTCCACAAATGAGTATAGTATGTGACCGTCAATCCACTTACAACTAATCCAAATAGATAAAAAACCCCAAAAATGTATTCAAGTGGCTCATTGAATTTAGTTTTACTCGTCGCCCATCTATAATCCGCTGGCCTGCACACCAGAATGGTTTTTCTCGGTGTAGGTGCTGTAAGACTTGGTTTTACTATGCTGGCCATATATAGGGTCCTCATTCTACAGTGTATCTGCTCAAGTGTGTTTTACATTTAGGGGTGCACTGCCCTTTTGTTCCTCATATGGAATGTCCCAATTATGTATTGACTTCTTTTAAAAATTATGGCTGGTGCGATTTCTTGATGTCGTTTATATCCAGGTTGCTTTCAATTCAAATACAATGCCGGGCATAGGAAGGCAATTGGTAACTTTGGTGGCCAGCGATATTAGCTCGAATGCTGGCGCTTCTTTGAGCAACATTCACATTCAGGTTAGTTGGACGTAGCAGGCATCAGCCTAAATTCGTTATATGCGCATTTGTTTCATCTTGCAGTGTTTTAGGTTCCTATAAAGGTATTAAGTGTAGCCAACATAGCATCGGAACAGAAACCACATACTCCTTAAAAAGGTGTTTAGAAAGTCTACTGATACACTGCGAAATATACTCAAGTCCTTATTCAATAACCAGTAGCAGAGAAATGCAATGCGTGAAATAAAACTCCTGTAGAACCTACAACGATATCCAACAACATAGGAATAGCAGTAACATCCCCAAATAAAATTGAAGCCAAACACTAATACTGGCAAAACTGTAGGTGGAACGTAATAGTTTATTAACTTTTATATAAATTTATTTGAAAGGAAACAATCGCAATTATATGTTCGTTTTGCTATTTAAGGTTAGAAATAGAGCACCTATTTACTCCAATATAATAAAACAAACAGATCAGATATATTCTTATAACCATGTTTGCAGGGAATACTCGAAATCAAAGATCGAACTCCCCTGTTCAATTGCAAGGTCATCCGTCGTCGTCTCGAATTTGGAGTATATAGCGTTGGAGATTAAAATAATTTCTATAGATCCGAAGAATTGAGCTTTCATGTATTAACATACAGAAATTTGATGAGTAGACATTTACACATAGGTAAACTCAATGTTCGTTTCTATTGACATGGAGGTACAGTCTCAAAAGAGCCCTCTAAAATCTGGGACAAATGTCCGCAACCTTCCACTAAAACCAAGTTTCGTTTCCAGACGGAGAATTTGCAGCTCACTTTAAAACCTGTCAGGTTATGCCTGTCTCTCTTGATTGGGAGTACGACACAGTGAACAGCGGTCCGATAAAATAAAGGTGGCTGGGAGGCCACTTAGCATAACAGGTAGATCGCGCATACTTGATTCATATTGGGTAAATCCAGGCGTGGCTGTTTTGCAGCTGGTGGTAAAAAACCGGGCAGGGTTGAAACAGCTTGTCTGGATCGGCAGTAATGTTTTTTCCAAACATTCAGCTTAAAGCCTTAATAAATAACGCGGACAATGCAAATGCAAGCAATGGCCACAAAGTCGGTGTGGTCCCAAGAAAACAAACATAGGATATATATGTTGAACATTTAAAATTTATTGGATAGAGCTGGCGCCTAAAGCCAGGAAACCACATCAGCAGTCATAAACAGAGCTAAAACATCAACTGCAATCACAAACCAGGACCTAAAACACCAACAACCTAAAACCAAATGTCTTGTACCAAACATGGATGCAGTGGCCATAATAATGCCCTTATTCAATTGCTGAATGGGAAAAATAGACCCAGAGGTAGCCTACTGGTCGTCATCGGAGAAGACGACAACGCGTGGTTTCCTTCGGTTACTTGCCTGGGTGGTCTCACCATTTCGCTCTTCATCGGAGACATGGCCCTCGGAACTCCCATCAGCAACATCCCCATTAGGTCTCTTCCGGCCTTTTTTTTGGGTGGACCCACCATCAGCTTCTTCATCCGTATCAGCACTCTCTTGGGAATCTTTCAGGGAAGCAACATCCCGTGGGGAACCATCATCCACGGCCACAGCAGCAGCAATGCTGTTGGAGCCATCACCTTCTTGGGACACAGTCCCAACAGCTGGCGCAGGAGGAAGGCCCTCATTCGACCTCTCAGCACCGTTGGGCTGAATAGTGTTCAAGAATACAGACGGAGAGACCTGTACAATTGCCCCGGAAATAGAGGTAAGAAAATGTAAAGGCAACCTTGCAACACTATCGCTGAATCTGTAATGTCTGGTTTACCTGAGAAGAAATTTCAGAGGCAGGTGTGATCCCGATGCACGTGTAGTTTTCACCACCATGTGGGAAGTAAGACTGTGACGGGATCTCCAAGATGTGGGTTGTTCCAATCATGTTGAGAAGTATGGTGGGCAGCTCCCCAGTTTCGGAGACCTAAAACATGACCGACCAACATGAAACTAAGGATGGCTAGTGTACATGGTAGGCAATAACTTTACACTCAGAATAAGGTAAAGAAGCATACACGCTGTGAGCGCAGCAGCGACTCAACGCTGGAGTTGAACAGTTCTTCTGCGGTGTCATCAAATAAGGTGATCCATGTGGAGTGGGTGTGGTCCTCGACCTTCAATTGCACCCTAAACCTGTAAGAACCATAAAATGAGTCAAGAGCAATGAACAAACAGAAATGTTGAGCAGAGATTAACTGAACAGTGAAAGAAGCAGGCCTGGGTTTTGGGAATGCAACATTCTCCTTGCAGGACTCGCAATAGAACTTCCCATCACGCCGCGTTACCCCCTTCTTGCACTTAGCAGAAGCACATGAAAAATAGTACCATGGCTTTTCAGTGTTCACTTCCTTAATCCGGGCGCTACAGTGGAAGATGGCTGCCTAAATTTTAGAAAAAGAAGAGATTAGACATATCATTGGAGATAGGTGATTTTAAAACATGAGGGCCAAAACACCGAAACCTTCTTCTTTGCCTGGCACCACTCAGAGAGCTGCCTTAATGTGAGCTGTGTTGGGGGGACCTGGATAGCCTCGTGGCGAGGCTTGTCCCTGGCGAATAAGGACAGCACGGGGATCTCAGGGTCGTCATACATGATTGTAGCTGAGGTACTGGAAAGGTACGTATCTGAATAGGGAAAGAGCTGCTCAGTAAGATGGGTCTTTGGTAGTACAACTCATATATCATGTTAAGAAATTCTTATCTCTAAGTGTTTTTCTCTGGGCACTCACCATTGTAGCTCTTGACCTGCATCCCCACAAGCAGTAGCGGGTATGCCGTGTCGGTGGAAGGCCTTTTCTGCAGCATGAGGTTGCAGAGGTCCCCCCAAAGTGTAATCCTGACCTTGAACCCGCTGGTGCATCATGCCACAAACAACAACCGGTTTTTCAAAAGAGGAATAGCATGAGAAAAACGCCATAAACACAAAAGAGGGGTAGCAAAGTAATTACTCTATGCTGAGGAGGTAGAAATCCAGGGCCTGCGTGATCTTTTGCTGCTTCTTCCCCCTGCCTATCTCCCTAGCAACGATCTGGCCGACATCGGTTACATACCCTGCTACATCTGCAAACAAATGAAGGCTGGAAATCAGGCAGCCAATCAGTGTAAACTAATGGCTGTTTGGAATGTCGTAAAACCCAAATAGTATACCAATAAGGCGACCCTCGGCTTCAAACTTGATGCCCTGAATAGGCGTGAGGTTGAACGCATAGCGAGGGAACCCGGGAGCTGGGTCATCAATTTGTTTCACCATAGAAGTTCCATGCAATTCAAGCATATGTCTATTGGTGGTGAGAGGGAATGTGGTGGGGCTAGGCAGAACCTTGAACTGCCTGAAACTGTAGACGGATCCCTCCATCAACTTGTCAATAAACATGTGAGCCACCTTGTTCTTTGTAGTACAATGTATGACATTTTCCTGCAAAAGGAGACGAAATCAACAATTAGTGTGTAAAAAGCATGAGTGCAGTTCAACAGGACACACAAAGAAGAGGTAATACTTTGGAATCAGCCAGTAGGTAGTCGGTACTGAGGTAAGTGCCATAGAGATTGTATGAATCCCACTTTCTGCAGATGCCTGCTCGGATTTCGTAGTCACCGTGCGGATGGAGCTCATCGAGGTACCGGAACTGAGGCGCCATGCTGTGTAAGCGTTTGGTGAAGAAGCACTGTGTTGGGCTATTTTGGGATGGTGTACAGAGGGCGCTAGAAATTTATAGGACGTTGGAATGAAGGGCTGGAGGAGTAGACAGCGTAACAGCATTCCTTGGAATAATGGCAATAGGATAACCACGCATTGAATGTGGGGAAGAATAAGTTTGTGAGGGCGACTGTTATCCTGGCGTTGCCTCTGATTTATACCGGTATCGCTGTGGAATCATACTGAAGGCCAACAGTTTGGGAAGCAATAATTAGGCTACGTTTGTTTGCATTGAAGAGAAAGGGCCTGTAGACGTAACACCCGCACTATAAGAAACCCTATAATTTGGTGAGCAGCTTGCAGGCTATAACTGGGTGTAACGGGCAGGATATTGACGCAGGGAACGCCGGATTTGGCGCAGGGAATTCACTACGGTTTTGACGAAGGGAATTAACTCCGGGAGCGAAACCACAACAACCTGCAAAGGAGCAACGTTCGAGAGTGTAACGGCCAGGGTATTAAGTGCGACCGGTGTCTGGGGAAATAATCAAGGCAATTTCATGCTGAGGGATGGCCGAAATACACCGAGTATAAACCATGAAACCTTATTTCATGTATAATATGAAGAGCAGTTATTGCAACAATGCTTCTTCTTTATAGTATTATAGATTTGGTGGATGAATTGACTATTGCTTGTTGTTGATTGAAGTTAATATTTTTACGAGCAAGTAACATAAGGTGATTAAATTATCGTATGTGTGCATATTATATAGTCGATCCGCAATGGTAGTAGTTAGAACTTTGTAGCACCCGCGCACTCATGCTACGTATGAATCATGATAGATTTGCCTTTGAACTTATGTGCACAACTCCGCTAAAACAAAACTATTTTTCAAGGTCCACTCATATAGTAAGCAAACTGGATTTGTTTTGAGACACTTATAATGCACCACAAATCTAATTTAAAAGAATTTAGATATGGATGTACTCATGTACCCAAAAGGCCAAACCATCACCATTGTTAATCTGTTTTCTGATTATATTAAAATCTGACGTTGATTTAACATTCACTAACTTAAACCCACTTGTTGTTTCATTACTAAATTTTTATTTATTCATTAATAAAATAAAAAACAAATAAAATCAATTTTGACTAAATAAATGATCAAAAAGGGGGTGGTTTAAATTTTAAAATCACTACAAAGCTTGGCCCGTCCAATGGACAAACAAATTGGTTTACCGTAATTTTTTTGTATGTTATGACAAGTGATTAATCAACGCTTTGGTCCATAATCTCAACATTTCATCTTCGTTTGTCTCAATCTTGGAATGAGTTTAAAATAATATTCTTATTTATATTATTTTGTATTTATGAAAATGCTAAATTTTAACTAAGTACACAATATGTATCATAACTTAGGCTATAGTTTTTACATAATTTAATATTTCGATAGTCAAATGACTGAAAAAGTTGGTATATTGTATTTCTTTTTAAAATGTTAAATATGTAGTATCAAAGCAAGTAGCTAGGTGTTAGCAAATTGATATGGATGCGAGTCAACACTTATTCATAGCCTGAGACAACCATTTGCGAGCGACAAAGTGAGCAACCGTATTCTTATTTTGACTTACACGAGGAACCATTATAAATTTTAACGGAAATTTCGCTTGGTAACCCGGCCTATGGTTAAGGCAATTTCGCGTGGTACCCATACATTTATACTATTTCACGGGGTAACCCTGTGGTTTTGGTGTTTTTTGTCAAATAACCCTACCCACCTTTATTCTATAGTTAAAATGTTAAATTGGATTAAAACTTAACAATTTAAATGCATGTTTATTGTGATAGTTGTTGGACTTAGGTTATTTAATTATTGTGTTTAATTTTTTAAATAATGAAATTTCTTATGTAAGATTGGTATGTTGTACATCAATGTTTGAAGGACTAAGTTTAAGGCAAGATAAAAATAAGCATTTAGAATATACTAAAATTAAATTTAATCAAAGCCAATGAATAATTTTTGAAAGAGAATCCATGAGATTTAATTGAGTTGGGAATAGTGTTTGTCAAATTGAATAATTTTGAGTTAATAGAAAACCTATATCAAAGACAATAAGGGTATCTATACATTTCTAGTTAATTTTAAAAAAAAATTATTTCATCACTTATTTAACCTGTTATTACATGCAATTAAATTTACATAATGGACGAAAATATATTATGCATGAAATAAGACACTTATTCTATATAGTTATGTCAATTGAATTTAAAGTTAATGAAAAATAATCATAGCATACATGTAGGGAGAATATAATTGTAATGTATTCTAGTCGTAACCACACTAGTTAGTAAGAACAAACGATTTCATCTCTTAATTCTTACAAACATGAAATTTAAGAAAAGTATAATAACTTATCAAAAAAAAAGGAAAAAACAATTAAACAATTTAGACTACAAATAAGAACAAGGTTATATGACAAAATTTATCAAGATTATAGGGTTACCATACGAAATAGTGTAAATGTGTGGGTACCACGCGAAATCGACTTAACCACGGGGTTACCAAGTAAAATTTCCGAAATTTTAATTATTTAATTATCTCGTTCGATGATAAATACTCTATATTTCACAAACTCTTTATAAACCGGTTTTATTCTAGCTAAATATACTTTGTAAATTATATACATTTTAGAAATGATTTTTAATTTAAATACATTTCAAAAATAGTCATCTTTCATTCATTTGCCATCGGCTCATCCTCTACAACTACAACTAAGCTCACAATTATTCTGTCAATCTTTGACATACACAATTAGCATATATAGTGGTAATTTCTTCAAATCTCTATTGCAACAATTTTTTTAATTGCCTTCATTAATCCTTTCAAGAGGTGTCTTCATTCAATACTCAATTAGGTTTTATTGCAATCTTCCCTATATAATTAAACAATATACAATCACAATCAAAATGACACCGGCCAATAACATAGTGGTAATTCATCCCTTTAAAAACCCAAAGGTTTGGGGTTCAAATCTCTAGTGCAACAATTCTTTTAATTGCCTTCATTAACTCATAATTTCATATGTTATGTGTTCAACTCTCCTTCATACAATTTTTTATTATCTTTGCATAATTTAAAATCTTTTTGCGAGGAGGTGATGAAGCTACGGGTGGCAGTTTTGATGGTGGAGTCAAGTGGAACCTTTGGTAATTTTAAAAACACTAATCAGGTTTTTTCTTAATGGAAGGAACAAAAAGAATAAGCCGAATGACCGAAAGTCACCCGTATAATATGTCATGTTGCTCTAAACAACCTTTTTATAATTAATTTACCGGGAACCACCTCTATGCCCCTTTCTGCTAAAAAACAATCACCCCAACTCAATTCCCCGTTAAGTGGCCATTTACGCGTACGTGTAGTGCATTTTGAACTACCCACTTCTATTTCTTGTTACCTACTTTTGCACTATCTATGCATTACAAAATACTTCAAAAAAAATCGAGTTGCTCTGCAATTCAAAAACTCCATTGCAGTTGGCTCCTAAAACTCTAAATCAAACCCTATAAGATAAATGGCGTCCCAATCAATCTCTTGAGGCGGGAATTTATGGAGCATCACATCCTGCCCTTTTACAAATTTTTGCCATTGGCAACAATTGATGGCTTCATGACCCGGGTGAGAACAAATCTTACATTGCAAATGGGACTGTGAATTGGGGTCACAAGTTGATGAGGACGATCGGTTGGATGATGTCGAGCTTGACCCACAACTAGCAATATATGTCGAGAGAGAAGTGTCCAAGATCGCTTGTATGGTTGTAGAAAGGTGCTCCTCTTCTAATAACAGAAGACTAAGAAGATCGTCAAACGATATCGGATCCCTTTGCATGTGGTAAGTATATAGAAAAGCAAAATATGATGAATCCAAGCCATTGAGAATACATTCTACAAATTAAGTCAGGATGGAGGCGACATAATCACATTCAACTAGTGCATTAGAAAAGGCTCTCTTTTCCCCATCATATTCAAGAATCCCAAGACTTCCTCTTTAGGAGATTCTGCATTTGTTGCTTGAAATGCATCAAACAAGTGCGAGTTTGAGAATAGACATACGCTCTAACATGTTCCATGCCTCGTATGTAGATTGAGCACAAGTGACATAAACCTTTCTGCCTTTAAAGATTGTCGAGATTAGGTTGTGGTGGTGCAGTCAAACCTGTTGGATCTTTGAGGGTGGTTTGTGGCGCACTCCCAGGTAGTGTTGGTGGTTTGGGAGTGCGCCACCAACCACCCTCAAAGATGATCAAGATTATAAGCCACCAAAGAAGACTTGATTGCGTGGCGCCAAAGCGGATAATTTGTTCATTCGAGTTTAACGTTGGGATCCAAAAACTGAAGAGGCATGCCCGAAACACCAATAGTAGCTTGAAGAAGATTTCCGGTATTGATTTTCCCAATTGTGGATCGACCTCGGACATCTCGGAAGTACTATCAACATCAGTACCGGTAGAAGGTAGGGATTCATTGGACAAATGATTGATGAATGCTCGGAGTGTCCAAGACAAAACTTTTAGGATTTTTAAAAAATGGAAAATTGGGTAGGATCGAAATTAAATTTGTGAAATGAACGTGTAAACTGTATGATGTTAAGTTGAGGTTTATAATCAATGAAAGCGAATTTTATATATACCATGAGTCTTGCAAACCAAGTGATCGATCTTATCTTTCTTGAACTACAAGATAAAATTAAAATAAGTGCAAGATACATAGAAAAGTAAATCATGGTGTTCTCTAGCCAAATTACACTAATCTTTATTATTTGTCCTTATCTATTGGATCGAACCATTCATTTTAACTCCACAATGCACCATTACACATGAGCTAAATCTTGTGTCTATGTTAAAAAGTGAATCCGAATCCGAATAAATTTAGAAACAAGCATTATCTGGCCAATCTCCAACTAACCGTGACCCACAAGACAAATAATTAATGCTGTCTATCAACGTACAGTCGAAGAATGCAACAGACTCTATAAATACCCTCCGTATACTTTGCAAAGTATTCCAAGCAAACTCTCAGTTAACTTGAGGCCACTTAAGCTCCTCAATTAATTGATACGTGCGTGATCGATCACTTGCTTGATAGATTACATAGCACAAAAGCTAGCCTCTGTATAAATCTAGCTAGCTAATTAACTTGCAAACTTGCTTTCAACACTAAAATAAAGTCAAGTCAAAATGGTGAGAAACTTAACCTCCATAAAAACCTCGTCGGAAGGTGCATGGCAAGGTGACAATCCTCTCAACTTTGCCTTCCCTCTCTTGATCGTCCAAACCATCATCGTCCTCACCGTCAGCCGCCTCCTCGCGTTCCTCCTCAAGCCCTTCCGCCAGCCCAAAGTTGTTGCTGAGATCCTAGTAAGTCTTAATTGTTTCTACCATTATTTCTATGTCACATAGAGTATATTCTTACTAATTTGATAGACGTTCAATTATTAGCTAGCACCCTAGGCATATATATAACTCGGGTGCACATTGCAGGGTGGCATTTTATTGGGCCCCTCGGCTCTGGGTCGGAGCAAGTACTTCTTGGACACGGTTTTCCCATCATGGAGCACGCCCATACTCGAGTCCGTGGCGAGCATTGGCCTCCTCTTCTTCCTCTTCCTCGTTGGACTCGAGCTCGACCTGAGCTCAATCCGTAGAACTGGCAAACGCGCATTTGGCATCGCATTTGCCGGGATCTGCCTCCCATTCGCCTTTGCCGCGGGGGTCACCTATGTACTACGCCAAGTCCTGGTTCATAACGGGCCCTCCCCAGGGGCCGGGTATGGGCAAACCCTGGTCTTCATGGGTGTGTCCCTCTCCATCACTGCCTTCCCCGTCCTGGCCCGCATCCTGGCCGAGCTAAAGCTCCTCACCACCCAGGTCGGGGAGACTGCCATGGCCGCGGCCGCCTTCAACGACGTGGTCGCATGGGTGCTCCTGGCCCTGGCCATCGCCATAACGGGCCGGGACGGGCCTGGGTCGGGCCACACGAGCCCGATCACTCCCGTCTGGGTCCTCTTCTCCGGGATCGCGTTCGTGGGGTTCATGATGGCGGTTGTCCGGCCCGCCATGGGGATCGTGGCCCGGAAATGCTCGCCCGAGGAGCACGACATGGCGGACGAGGCCTACATAGGGCTAACCCTAGCTGGGGTGATGCTTTCGGGCTTCATGACGGATCTCATAGGGGTCCATTCGATATTCGGGGCGTTCGTTTTCGGGCTGACGATCCCGAAGCGAGGGGAGTTCGCGGGAAGGCTGATAAAGAGGATAGAGGACTTCGTGTCGTCGCTGCTGCTACCGCTCTACTTCGCGTCGAGCGGGCTCAGGACCGACGTGGCGAAGATACAAGGGACCGGCGCGTGGGGGCTGCTGGCGCTCGTGATATCCACGGCGTGCGCCGGGAAGATTATGGGGACGTTCGCGGTGGCGATGGTGTGTACGATCCCGGCAAGGGACTCGTTGGTGCTCGGCGTTCTCATGAACACCAAGGGTCTGGTCGAGCTCATTGTTCTCAACATTGGCCGGGAGAAGAAGGTCAGTTTCACTATATTTTAATTACTCTAAAAAGTGAAGGACATACACTGCATGTTGATTACAAAATGTTATAGTAAAACAGAGCAAAAATAAAAAACATATCAATAATTATATTGCAAGAGAATAATAATTAGTATAATCGTGATCGGCATCATCTAAAGTGCATGAACTTTAGTAATGGTGTAAGGAACCCACATCGAATTCTTATATACCACCACCATATCTTATATACGTAGCCACATCGAATTCTTATATTCGCCTAGCCTAGATCGATGAATAAAACAGCTATATGTGGATTCGTGATTAGTGGTTCGGGAAGGATAAGTTGTATTCAAGAATGGGTATCACTAACTTTCTCTTCTTTTAGAAAGACAAAAAAAGTGAGAGCATTTTGAAAAGACCTAAATAAAATATTTATATTTTTCGAATTGAATATATGAAACTATATTTTTTTTTGGTGGAATGAATATATGAAAATATGAGTGGTAGATGGACTGATCGATTAATTACTTCGTGTCAAGTAGCGATCTCTTTTGCCCCCATTTAATTTTATATCCCTCCTACGAATCATTATAAACGTTTATGTATTTTATTTGTGGTGTAAGTACGTACACGTCTATAGAAAACGAATTGATTTGACCACTTCATAGTTCATACAATGTTTAATCACACACAGTAGATATAGGTCCATAGTGTTATATATGTTGTTGACGAAATTGTCTAGCTACTTAAGAACTAAAAAAAAGGAAACATTTGTTTGCACGTTACAAAAGGAAAGATCCAGCAAATCTGATTCCCTAAACTCTAGACCCGCTGACGAGATGTTTGCAGGTTCTGAATGACGAGATGTTTGCTATACTTGTTCTGATGGCGCTCTTCACAACCTTCATGACGACACCAACCGTGATGGCCATCTACAAAACCACCCGAAAACTGACCCCTCATACGGATATTCAAGATCCCGAAGATGGTTGTGTCCGAATAGTCTCGTGTGTCCATGGATCGGGCAATGTACCCTCAATCATTGACCTCATTGATCTGATGAGGGGCTCCAAGAGATCATCGTCTTTGAAGCTTTACGCTCTCCACCTTGTGGAGCTCACCGACCGTTCGTCCTCCATAGTCATGGTGCAACGCGAGAGGAGGAACGGGAAGCCCTTTGTCAACCGTTGTTTGAAGAAGGGGAAATCTCGGGACCAAGTGGTTGGACGCGCCTTTGATTCATACGTAAAGGGCATCCAACCACCGTTGGATGTCAGAGCCACTACGGCCATCTCAAACCTCCCTACAATGCACGAGGATATATGCCATGTGGTGAAGCACAAGAAGGCTAGCATAGTCGTCCTTCCCTTCCACAGGCAATGGAGGGTCACGGGGGTCGAAGAAGAGGGAGGGATGGAGGACTTGGGACATGGATGGAGGATGGTGAACCAAAGGGTCCTACACAACGCGCCTTGCTCAGTGGCGGTCTTGGTGGATCGTGGTTTCGGTGGGTGTACCGAAGAGCCACAACAAGGGACCGAACTTGATCCAACCAAAAGTGTTTGTGTGCTCTTCTTCGGAGGACCAGATGATCGCGAGGCTTTGGATTTGGCTGGTAAGATTTCAGAGAGATCGACGGTTAGGGTGACTGCGGTACACTTTCTTAAAAGGGACGGGGCCGGGAACAACACTAATGGCGCCGCTATGCAACATCCATTGGATGAGATTTGTAGGCAAAGGACTTGCATGATCACAGCTAGTGAACGGGTATACATTAAGTCACTTAATTTATAGCACTTGCAAGGTTATAAGGCTTCCACTAATCTTCTAATTTCGTCGCATATAACAGGAGGAGGATGATCGCGCCATAGAAGAGTTTAAGAAGAGGTGGAGCATGACAGCAGAGTACACTGAGAGGAATGTAGAGAATGTGATGGAGGAAGTGATGGAGATAGGGAGAAGTGGAACCTATAATCTGATTATAGTTGGTAAGGGTTCGTCTCCCGCCATGGGGAATTTGGACCGACAAAACGAGTACCCAGAGCTTGGTGTCGTAGGAGGCGTCCTGGCCTCGTCGAGGCATGGGATAACCTCCTCCATTCTTGTGATCCAGCATCATGAGGATCAGGCTCCTGCCTCAAAAATGGTTAGCGACGAAGTTGTGGCAGCTTGACTTGTATGTGCGTGCGTGTGTGTGTAATAAGTATCAACGGAGGACTACTATCTATGTTGAGTACGTGTGTGTGTAATAAGTATCAACCAGAGGCTAGCTTTTGACATGTATGTAACGTGAATCTATGTTGAGTACGTGTTCCTAGTACTAGAAGGACCATACTTGTATGTAGTACGTTATGTAAATAATTAAGCAAAATGAAGTGCTTATGGCATGTTACAGTTCTTCGTTCCCCATCGGTTTATATCATTGTTTTAGTCTAAGTACAGGTTTCATGGTCGATGTGCGATGTTTGGATTATACCTATATATAGACAATTTCCAAATCTATACTTGACTAGTACCTGACTTTATGAACTTCGGTTGCATATATATCTGGTAGCAGAAGATCCACATATTCTAGATCCATCAATGGTCGATTGAATGACAGCAAAACATGTAATGGAGTTGGTTACTTACATTGTTGCAGAAACAATGCGGGTGTCATGTTTTGGTCGTTCCAGCTCTCACTCACGCCATGGGATTGAGATGCAATCTTGTGCAAACCATTTGGGTATTTGAATTTTCATGACATCGACACACAGGATGTAGTGAACATCTATAAAATTGCTCCCTGATTGAAGCTAACAAGAACAAGATCCAAATTTTACACACTGTACAAAGAAATCAGAACTCGGTAAGCACTGTACATAAAAAACAGATCTAGATCCTGGTTACGTGATTTCACAGCCCGAACGCTCTAATCACGCAAGCGGAGCCAGCTACGATAATGGCGGCGAAAAGCGGGGGAACCAAGAGGTCGATGGCGGATCGCCGGAACATCGGCATCGGCAAGCACAACACTTGAGACGGCATGTCCAACGGAACCCTAACGAACCGACCCGGATCGCAGGGCCCGGACGACAACGCCGCCGACAACGACGAAGGCGATATGGACCACATGAAAGCCGCCTCCGGTGCTATGGCGGCCACCGCCACCGCCACCGTCAGCACCCCCGTCCACACCGCCGCGTACAGGATCACCGCCCGCCGCGATCGGAAGCGGTCCATGATCCAGAGTGACAACGCAGAGCTCGGCATCGACGATTGATTTGAAATGTTTGGTTACGATGGGTGATTGTGGTTTTTATATTGCATTGGGATGGGGAGTTGGTCGACCAGATCGATCGGTAAGGTTGACATTTGAGGGGTTTGTTTATTGGTTCGTTGGGGAAAGTGAAGTGGTTAGTTTTGGATTTGGTTTGATCAACAACTGCTCGATTTGGACTTCAAATCTGCCAAACAAGATAAAATTCACATTACAGTTCAAAAAAATATACATGTGGTGTTCGTAGATAGTCCTTATCCTAACTATACAAATTTTTCTGCTTCCCAACCCTGACCGGCAACCCGAAGTTCTGGTAGGTTCTAATTTCACCGCCCAAGCCCGCCGTGACGATGACCATTCCCCAGGCTGACGCCTGAACGGTGTCACCCTGGCCACCACCGCCGTCCAACCACGACCAGCCCGGCGTCCACCCAGCCGTCGCCGGCGCTGAATCCCCCTGCTTCGCAGGCTCCCCTGCCTCCGGTTTCTCCGCCTTACCCCCGTCGGAGTCCGGGCTCGACGGCTGCCCCTCCTTCTCCACGCCGTCGTCCCCGAGCTTCTCCTCCTTCGCCTTATCCTTATTGCCGGCTTTAGCCTTCTTCGGCAACGGCGGCTTCTTGCTGACGGCGTCGGTGCTCGGGGCTGGAGAGGACGCGGGGTTCCCCGGCGAAGGCTTGGCCTTTTTGTGGTGTAGGGAGATGATGGGGGGCTCGCATTTGCGGCTTCCGGGCCAGGGGATGGCAACCGAGACGTCCTTGCACTGAAACTGCTCGTAGTTTCGATTGTGGACGACCGCCTTGGTCTTGGGGGCAGCGTTGGAGGCGGAGGAAGCGGCGGCGGCAGGTGGTTTTTGTGGCTCCTCCCGCCTCCACACGAACACGTGCGAGTCTTCGCTCGCGCTGATCACGTGCCTCCCGCATGGGCTGTACGATGCCGCTATCTGGCTGTTCATGTTCTGCAGCCCTGCTCGTTGGTTTTTCAACTCTCGTCAGTATGAGAGGATTTGGTTGGTGAATACGGAAAATTGATTTATTAGCACGTACGTACCAAAGAACTTGTGGATCATGTCTTGACCCTCGTAGATTCGGATTCGGGAGTCGGCCGAGGTTACGAGGATTTCGGATGGAGTCTCTGGTGTAAACTGTGTTAAGCAAATCCAATGACAATTTAGATCTTTCAGTTTGTTTTTGGTACTTCTTCGTTAGAATGGTGGTGACAGGTTCGAATATTTACCTGAAAACCGGTTATCTTGGCTACTCTCTTGGTTTTGTTGGGGAGAGTGAACTGGCTAAGTTGGCTTAGTTTCCCGTCTGCACATTGCCAAATTGTAAGTCTTCTTTCCTTTCATGGGTGTCGTGACAATTATATATGTTGCTTACAACGTTGGTATAGATAGAGGTTTTACCTGAAGTGCTGTACATGCGACAGCTCCCCTTATGTGTGCCAATTATAGCACTCTTCAATTCAGCACCATCAAAGAAACAGAACCGTTATTGCCATGTTGAAAGGATTAATTTGGGAGATGGAAATGGAGTAAAACAGAGGATGAAGTGCAAATGAACCTGGCCATCAGGGCTATAGCAAAGCGCGGTGATCATCTCATTAAGATCGACCCAGTCCACAACACGTCGCCCAATGACATTCCATATCCGAAGCTTTGCATCAAGTGAGCCGCTGATGAAG
The DNA here is from genome assembly GCA_934048045.1 of Polygonum aviculare. Lineage (NCBI taxonomy): Eukaryota > Viridiplantae > Streptophyta > Magnoliopsida > Caryophyllales > Polygonaceae > Polygonum > Polygonum aviculare. The sequence goes on from OW204031.1 coordinate 25,584,864, forward strand.
TAATCGTCGTTCACCGGGTTGAATTGTATGCAAGTCACTGCGTATGCAAGAAATCAGGAAGAGTTCCTAAGAATATACATGTCTAAGCTAACTAATATAACAGCAATGGAATGAAGAGCTAGTTTCGCACCAATACTGAGATATATGAAATGTAGGTTTTGGTATGAATACTTCCAAACGCATGAATGGATCTTTCTTACCATAATCATTGTGAGCAAACAGCTTCAAGCAAGACTTTGATGCCAAATCCCATAGCCTAACAGTCTTATCCATCGAAGACGACAACAACTGAAGCTGCATAACAGCATAAACAAACAGCGTAAATCAACTCGAATCCATGACACACAAAACAGAAAAACACGATTCCTCTGTTCTTACATACATTCGTAGTAGACCAAGAAACGTCCAAGACATCATCAAGATGGCCCGTAAAGGAGCAAACTGGCTTCTCCGATAACCCGAACACCTTATCCGTCAACTGGACGTAATCAGGAATCCCGCCTCCATTCTTACCAGTAGCTGGCTTCTTCTTGGAATCGGTCGAAGGAGGGGACTCGACATCCTCCTGAAGACTCAACGTGGAGGTCTCGCACTCCTTCACCTCCCACACATGAATCACCTTATCTTCCCCTGCACTCGCAAGAAAAGTCCCGGCCACATTGAACTTCATGGTCCAGATGGAGCCTTCATGAGCCTGAATCTCTTGACAAAACCTCAAAGCCGTGAACTCCTTATACGGCTTCCCTTGCTGCCTGACTTTCACCCAGTCCGGACAGCTAGCCCTCTTCGAGCCTTGACTCTGCCCCTTCTGTTGCTCGATTGCAGCCGCGGCTTCTTTCTCGGTTGCGGAGTTGGAGCCTGAGCTGACAGAACTCTTGAGGTTCTTGAGAAGGGAAGCTCCCCTCTTCTTGCTGTACCTGAAGCTCTTGGCTATGGCCGCGCTCATCTTCCGTTCGAGGCCGTGCGCCCGTCCCACGTGCTGCCGTCTCATGAGCTCCTTCACCACGGGGGAGTAGCCGGCCACGGTCTTCTCGAACTCGTCCATGGTCAGCTGCTTCCCGGTTTGGATGTCGCTGAGGCGGTTCCACATCCCGTCCTGATCGAATTCCTTGACGATGAACTCCTTCCCGGTGTCCAGGTTCTTTATCAGGAAGAAGGCTTCGAGCGGGGCATCGCTGGTGGTGCGGCTGTGGTGGTGGTGGTGGTGGTGGTCATGAGCCGGCGTCGATGAGCCACCCGCAACGGTCTTGTGTATGGAGTTGACTCTGAGACGACACATCCTGGCAATGGGCGCGTGCGTGGATGAGGACCTAGTCAGCCGCTGCTTGGAAACGTTCTGACCGAGCATCTCCTCCCGCCGACGTTTCGTATCGAACGACTCCGACCCGAGCTCACCGTCGGATCTTGACCGGAACATCACCACCTCGTGAGTCAGGGAAGCCTGCGACGATGCAGTCGGAGAGTTCGTATACGACGGGGGGCTGGTTGTGTCCGTTCCGCCGCCGTTGCTTGTCCCGGCGTGATCTTTGATCGCGGTGGGTGGATTTGTATCGGGTGGTGTGGTAACTGGGTCGGGTATTGGGCGGTCGGGCTTTTGGGGAGGGGTGGCGGTGGCGGTGGTGGTGGCGGCGGAGGGAGGCGGCATTGGGCCTGCAGGGGGAGGGGCTTGTTTGTGGCTGTACTTCTTGGAGAGGCGCATTGTGACAATGCGGGAAAAGTCCTTGTTGCTGTTGATGCCCATGCCTTGAAGAAGGCGCTTGCGCCGCTCCTTGATCGAACCCGGGGCTCCCATCCAGATGCCGTAGGTTTCCATCGAGGGGGGCGGGTTCATGGGGCCCGGCACCGGGGCCACCGAGACGGAGGAGGGCTTGCGTAAGGGGTGGACCGTGAACGAGATCCGGCTGTCCTCGAACTGGATTTCGTCGTCGTCTTCGTCTTCGTCTTCGTCCAAGAGGAGGAGGGGGTCCACCGGGGTCTGGGAGGGGCGGATGTAGAAGGGGGCAGAGGAGGCCGAGGAGGGGCGGAAGTCGAGGGGGACGACCGAGGAGATGCGGCTGTTCGATTCGAAGAACTCGTCGGGGTCGTCGTCGCTGTTTCCATTGAGGTCGTCCCACTTGATCGTCGTCGTCCTTTTCGTGGGGTGCGCCATCGTGGATCGGATCACTCATTTGTTTACCGCCCACATGTTTTGTTTGGTTTTGTTATGGTAAATGGTTTGAATTTGTGGGCTTGATTGTCATTGATTTTTCCTTTGAAGATGGGGAAGTTTGCAGAGAGAGATCGAAAATGGGGGTTAGATTGAGAGGTGGAAAGGAGAGAAATTGGCGGGGACTTCCGTTAATTAAAATGGTGGGTTATGTTATTTTTTGGCGGTGAATAGTGAAGAATGGGAAAATCGCATTAAAAAATGGTTCCTCGTTGCACAATGACGGTTTTGATTAATCAGACATATGTTAACCAAAATTTCAAGTTATGATTTAATTATAGGCCTACACTCCTACCAAAAGTTATCAATTCAATTATGGCCAAAATGACCTATAGGTGTTCTCGGATGTTTTATGATAAAAACAACAAATGGCATATAGGTATTAGAAAATATCAATTTAGATACTTGGATATTAATAAAACATTTTTGAACAAATAGGTATTTAAGATTAAAGATTTAGACATTTGAGTATTATAAAAGCAAAAATATCACAATTTAGACGCTGGAAGGAGCCACTAACAATCACGATTCTAACATCAAGGAGCCAAGAGGGCTTGACCATGCCCTAGGATGTTGCCCATTCAATCATGTGTTTTGTGTTGAGGTTAGTGTTGCCTCTATTCATATGTTGTACTTTGAATATTGGACTCGTTTGGTGATTTGGGCTGCTGAGACTGACCACCCAATTCGGCCCCATGTGAACCTTAGCATATGAATCAAACTGTTAGAGCCCAGTATATTTGGTCCACTCAACTTTAACATACCAAACTTTATATCTTCCGTAATTTTAATGAAACTTTCCTGCCTGCCATATAATCAGCTAGCAAGCACATGCATTTATTGTTTGGTTTAATTAATTTGGATTCTAGGCAGCAAGTAGAAAAAACCCACCCTTAAATCGGAAGATTATGATAATAATTCATAAATGCAGATAAGGCTACGTAGTAGAAGAAGACAACACAAAAAAGAACAACTTCATCACATGATTCATGGAGGCATACACCTTGCTTACATGGAACACGCCAACTTTAATTATAAGTATACATATATAAGTATATAAGTAACCACCCTTGTTACAGGGGAATTACATCCATGCTAGCTGGATTACTAGTAGACATTAAACCTCCATTTTCGCAGTCCCCTAGAACCCAAACTTAAGACAAATAAAAAAACGATTTTTCTATTGTGTGCCCTTAGGGCACACAATAAGCAACTAATAATGGAAATACTTGGTAAATTTTAAATTTTTTGTTTTAAAAATTCTCTTGTGACGGGTTTATTCTTTTCCTTTTAGGGTTTTAGTTTCTGTTTTTGGTATGCTTATTGTGTGCCCTAAGGGCACACAATAGAAAAACCGATAAAAAAATGTACCCCAATACTGCATGCATATTCATAAATGTTAAGAATGTTAAGAGTATTATATACACTCCCAGAGTCAGTACGTGTTAACTATAAATAGTTTGACAGTATAACCGAGAAACGTGACATATAATTATTATTATTAGTGGTAGCCAGTATAGTACGTAGTATATATGTATGTAGTCAGAGAGTACATACATGGTTTGATTCTTAGAGAGAATTAAATGGGTGCAAAATTTGTCGATTCAAGAGGGGGCCTTTGTCACCATCATGTGGCCGTGTTTGCCTTGTCTTTGAAGACACCACTGTCCTTCTTGCAAGGGCAGTAATTTTATGTGGGCCCACCCCCCTATCAATTCAACCCTCTGCTAGATTACATTTTAATTACATATGTACAAATATATCTATATGTATGTGTGTGGTGTGGTGTGGTGTGGTGTGTGTTGCACATATATATGTTATTACAAATTAGTAGTAAGTTAAGTTGATGGAGATTCCCTTGTCAGGGAAGGGAAGGGAAGCTCCAAAAATGGAAAAGGACAAAACTGCCCTTCTAGCTTGTTGATGACGACTGCTCACTAGAGATGGTGTTACATCTTACATGGGCATATATGTTAGAGTGTGAGGGCAATCTTGTCCATTTAAGGACAAAAACAAACAACCCAGCTGCAATATTCCATGTCCAAAAATAAAATCCTTACTCAAGCTTCAAGAGCAAGCTAGGCTCACCCTTCACTCATTCTCTCACAAACAGTTAATCCTCAGCTCCCTTTATTGTAAAAAGAAGAAGGGGGAAAGATGGGGTGGAGACATTTTATACTAGTACAGTGTACTATATCATGCATTTCTTTTTGGTGTTAGGAATCAAAATTCCCTTTTTAATTAACTCCAACTGCAAAACACCTTGATTGTAAAAGAAGCTAGGTACCTATCCACCCATCCATCCAGTTGCTAGCTTCTTGTTCTTGTTCTTGTTGTACTACTTTTATTCCACTTTTCTTTTTCTCTTTGTACCCAACACTAAACTGTCTTTAACTTTTGCAAAGTATAGTGGTTGTTGTTGTTGTACACCAATCCCAGCTTGTATTGCAAGATATTGAATCCCCAACAACATACCCAGAAATTTGATCAAAAGGCACTATCCATTTATCACCCCCTAGCTCACAAGCTAAAAGCCATCTATATCTCTACATGACTACATATATATGTTATTGATTCCAATTCATTCAAGAATCGAAGACATAATATAATGCACCAGTTCAGCCAAAACCACAAACCAATCGAGGCTCCGGACACTTGTACACTCGATCTAAACAACCCAATCAATCAATCAAGCTCTTGAATCTCATTGGAGAGAAATTAAACATGTTAATTACGTACAAGCAACAATTAATTAATATAACGCCAGCGATGAATGAATACACCACCACCATTCACCAGCCAACCTTTACACCAACCGCATACTCTAGCTAGCTTAATTATAATCAATTAACGTGTATGTAATATATAATTAATTAATGTAGCCATTACTCCTGATTTACACATACCAGCTGGTTGTTGTAGCAAAAACTACAATTAAAATCACAAGGTCCGAGCCTTCTTGGTCGTCGTCTTACTCGCTAAATCGGCGGCCGGCTGGACCCGAATCGGAGGAAACATGGATTCGATCTCCGTAGAAAGATCTAGAAGCTGCGGCTGACTACTTTGCTGACGCCGCCGACTCCACACACCGTCGGCCGCCGACGACCTCTTCCGCTTCAGCAACCGCATTCTCCGGTGGCCCTCCGCCGTCGATTTCTTCGGCGGCGGCGGACATGACTTGACCTCCGGGATCCTGTGGTCCGAATTCGTCGGCGTCACGAACCCGTCGTTTTCGGCGGCTTCCGTCGCGCTAAGGCCTCCCAAACACGGCGCCGTTTTGACGGAAACTGAATCCGCCGATGTCGACGCCCCGGGTTTTGGCGGGTCGTCGATTTTGGCGGGGCTCTCTGGATCCGAATTCGTGGACATGCTGATCATCAATATGGAAAATGCAGTGAATTCTGAATACATGAAAGGGAATGAATGAAACGGGTAAAATTAGTTAGGAATTTTAGAGGAGGGGTTGATTTTTATGTGCATCGGATCCTTCGCTCATTCGTCATCATTTCTCTCACTCACTCTCTCTCTCAGAAATCAAGGAGATGAATGAATGAATTATGATGTGTGTCTCCTTTTATGGAATTTATATAATTTATTTTATTATTCGTTGGGTTGGATCTATGCACGTGGTTTGTTATGTGGGGACCACTTCCCATATGCCCCATATGAAATGAAATGAAACTTCAACTGCCGAGTTTTTAGAGAGAGAACGTGAGAGAGAGAGAGTCCGTTTTCACAGTACAACCACTATTTTAGGTGCTTTGAATTTTTCTCTTTTTTATTGATTTCGGTTTTTTTTCTATTTGTTTTTTTATGGTGGGTAAAGTTATTCAACCCAGACCTTTTCGAGATTAAGTTGCTAATTAATCATTTTTTAGATGGTTGTTTTGCTAAAGTCAGATGCCTAGTTTATGTTGCAAGCAACAAGAAATGACTTGGTACGTCTTTAAGGCCATGGCCACTTGACTTTCTTTCTTTCTATCTGTCTATATATATATTTTATGTATCACTAGCTACCTGAATTCTTTGGTTTTGGTACGTTGTGTGGGTGTGTAACTTGTAAGATCAAGCTATCTATCGTCATAGTTTGAATTTGCTCCATATCTTGCATAGGATGCTATTGTGAGATCAACAAATGTTATCATGGTTGTTGAAATTTTACCTACATTTACACATCTAGCTAGGGATCGATATATATATATATATATATATATATATATATATGTAACTATTTTGAGCTTGTTTTAAGAAACTAATTATATGCATGCGTGTATTTTATTTATTGGAGATGATCCCATGAGAATTGAATGAGGGCTTATATGGAAAATGGAAATAAATCTTATGTATTGGATGAAGAGAAATCAAGTGTGCAGTGTGTTTATCATTCCATTAACAAGGGGAACAAAAGTCGACGCAACCGAATTATTCGTATTTTTTACAAAAAAAAATACACAAGATTTGGGTCGGCTGACGTGCACGAGTTTTTCCATCGATCACCTCTATAAAAACTAATTATATGCTCATCAAAATAATTGAAAGGTGTATCTTATTTGTGTATACGCAACTAAACTAATAGTGTTTCTATCAAAAATTGAATCTTTGCGCATACAAATAACAGGCATTGATATATGTATGTCAATAATATATGCATTAAAATAATTACAAAGTGTATTGTAGTTATGTATATGAATCAGAACTAATTAATTGTACGTGTGCACACGTACAATTGAATGATTGAAATCCATACAGAATATATGTGCATTTAGAAATAAATACACATTTAGGCATGAATTAACTGCTTATCCAAGATAAAACTTATGCACATGTTACACCCGTCCTCTAGACTGATTTTTTTTAATAAAAAAATAACTAATTATTCGGCAAATATACATCTCTGTCACTTTTTTCTCTTATATAGTGAAAGGTCAAAACAATTATTTATGATATATATAGAGGGTGTGTATCATTTTCTTATTTTTAATAAAGAAATGGATTCGATGTACAAAACATGTATGATAGATCGAGAGGTTAAAAAAAGGCAAATGAATAAATCAACAAACCAGAATAAAAATAAAAACAACCCCAAACGAGCAAGTGACAAAACTGACTGACGATAAAAGTCATCAAAAATGATATTTGAGCCAAACAATACCGCCAGTAAGTAGCTAGGATGAACGGATATCTCCATTAATTCAGTGCATAATAGACCACCTCAACGTTACCCCGTCCAAATGAGGGATCTTTCGGAACGTACTCAGCCATGACCTCAACCAAACATGCATGAGTTGAACAAGGGTGGGTGTATGAGTACCTATATGTACGCTTGTAATATTATGGAAGGAAGAAGGTCGATGAAAATAGGAAGGATATGCATTTTGAGATGGATGAAACCAAAAAATGAATAGAAAAGTGGTTCCAATTGAAACCCTCCATATATTAAGTGCTCAATATGTCAACTTAATGGGCATTATTGATGCACACACGTCTCAACAGAAGCACGTACACGGGACCATAATCATATATGCATTAATGTATGTTCTATCTTTTTCAGACGAAGATGCATGGGTCACTGACTTTTGCTATATAATAGTAATACGGGTATGTATATCTAAGCTAGAAATCACCACTTCTTAAATTATTCATTTCGTTTCAATTATACATCTAAACCTAGCTTTTATGTACGTGTAGATATTAGGTAGCTTAGGACCTTAGGTTAGGTTTGTGGATGTAATGAAAATGAGTTGGATGGAATTAATAGGTTAGCTTCTCATGCACCTCTTAGCTAGTGACACAAAAGATGCCAAATTGACTTTTATGTCTTCTTGCGCTTGCATAGTTGTGGATATTATTAATTAAGCAGGAGTATACTTTGGATGTTAGGAAGAAGGTTAAGAAGAAAGAAAGAAAGTGGCCACCACCACCACAAATCATTTTAGGTATTTGAGCTTAGGATTCCTCCAGCCTGAAAAGACTGATGCCACCAAAAGTAGGTACTACTAGTTGATTTAATTAAGAGCTAGATCGATTTTCTTTTAACCGAGCTTCCATATTTTCCATTTTTAACTAATCCGTAATTTTTAATTGCTACAATAGGCAGTTAGGCAACCACATTAGTACATTAGTTTGATTTTGTAAATCTGGTTTTTTTTAAACAAAAAAAAAATGTAAAGAAGCCTGACGGTGAAGCCACGATCCAAACTTAATTATAAGGTGTGGGTGGAGAATTAATTAGATTAAATTATAAAGGAGGTGAAGACAGCGGTTGGTATATATTGCATGGTTTTCATCGTCCATCCGAATTGAATTAGACACACACACACACAAAGAAATTAAGACGAGATGGAGTGATTTAATAATATTAATTCCATCACGCGCCACTAGTACGTAGATCGAGGGTTAAGCCACGCGCCACCAACATCTCCCCATATGTGTGCAAATCAGAATCAGATTTTGTATACATATCATGTTAGTTAGGAGTAGTAATATTATTTAGGGTTCTTTTTATCTTGTGTTAGCTATTCTCTCTTTGTTTTACGAGTAATTAGATTAGAACATGCTCTAAGATAGATAACTTGCATTCCAAGTTAATTCTATGGGCGAAGCCGGGATACAAGTATTGAGGGACTGACTTTCTTAATCAACTCATGTACATTTACAACGTATAATAGGATCATAAAAATTAGTTTATTATACTATAGAGAATATGTAATACTCTTACCTCTATTTGATACTCCGAGCTTAATTGTTTGAATGCTTTCTCTCCTCTAGGCCGGAGCTTAGCAGTTAGCATATGCTCTCCCCAGCATCCGGTTATCTACTCTTATAACATGGGCACCACGATAGTTAGTTCTAATCTTATCTTCCACTCTGCATAACGCATGTTTCTTTTGCATTTCAGTTTTTTCAAAAGTTGGTTCGGAATGGTTGCTTTGGGTTGCTCGTGTGTCTACTAACGATCAACTCACATATATATGTACTCACCAAGCACCTTCTTCGACCGCGTTTAAGCGTTTTCACGAAACCTTCGAGCTTCTCTGGATTCTGTCCTTGCTTGGAGAGTTGTGTATTGCCCTGTCTATGCCTCGATCCCACGATCTATTGTGACAATCAAGGTGCATATTTTCTCTCCTCCAATCCGGTCTTCCACACAAGAATGAAGCATGTGGCTCTTGCCTTTCATTTTGTACATGAACATGTTCGAAATGGCTCCTTTGAGTACAACACGTCTCTACCAAGGCACAACTTGCCGATGTACTCACCAAGCCACTCCATGTAGCACATTGGCAAGCTCAGACTTTCCCAAAAAGGCCGTCCAGATTGAGGGAAAATATCAACCATAATACTTATCTTAGAAATATTGTATTACTATATCTTTACCTAGTATATATCTTTGTATTAAGGTTTGTTATATGTTAGAGTATACTCTACAAATACTCTCATTATCCATTTAATACAATTTTCACAAGTTATATTCAATTGCTCTCTCTATAACAAAAATTAAGAGTAAAATTAAGAAAAGCACAAACTCTCATGCGGTGCATAACAATAAATAATAATAATGCAGAGAATGATGAATGATGATGAAGATCAAGGCCGGGCAAATGGGAGCAATCATGTCCGCCATTGAAGGTGTTTTAATAAGTTCTCTCTCCACTTTCCCCCCACAAATCACGCTCTCTTCTTCCATCCAAGCTTACCTCGCCTTCATTGGTTTGATTTATTCGGGTAATTTCTTTCTCTCTTTTGTTCCGTTAACGCCTTGTATGCAACGAGTACGTACATATACAATACAATATGATATTTTCACTATTATAATGTAATATATAGTGTAAGTTTATTGATTTAAGTAATAAATTACTATAATGAAAGTTAAGTAGTATTCCCTCCGTTCAAAGATATTTGTCGTTTAAGCCTGATTATCTTGTTTAATAATATTTGTCATTTAACAAATTTTACTACAATTTTTCCGATAGTATTCTTATTGATTAAAAATAATTACATGAATATATACTAAAAGGAAAGAGATCTTCAAAAGATTGAGGATAGTTTATAAAAATCATATAGTTCCTTAATTTTAGAGACAAATCCTAAAACGACATATATTCTCGAACGGAGGTAGTATTATATTCTTGTGTAAGTCAAATATGTCCTAATTTGTTAAAATTAGGTCCTATATATGCTGTAGTTAAAATTAAATTAGGTCCTACTAGGCTACTATATAATGAGATTGAAAGACTATCAATATGATTGGCTAATTACAGCGTACCAACCATAAATCATGTACAAGTTGGCATCTAGGCTTAGGTCTGTATATGCCAACGCCAACTTAGTCAGGCTTGTGAAGCCCGACTCACTCACGTCATTAGGGAAGCGAACTATGTCGCGGACTCCCTCATTAAGCTTGCCTACTCTTTTTCCATTGGTTTTCATTTACTTTCGGAGGCACTGTCGTGTGTGCTCCAAATTTTGTATGACGATGTCGCGGGGAGGGCCACCCCGCGCATGGTGAACTCTAAGCCTTAATCCGGATTGTTCCCGTTTCTTGACCCCCCCCCAAAAAAAAAATCATGTACAAGAATCGAAATTTTGAAGGCCCGACCTTGATTGGAGTTTAGGGCTCCATTCGCCTCGTAAAAAAATGCTACCTATAGTTTTTTATAGCGTTTTTTTTGCCAAAAAGCTACACCCTTGTGGGTAAGCTTTCTGAAAATGCTAAAAGAAGTTAGTGAGAGCTTTTCTTTAGCATTTTTCAAAAGATCTTACCTCCAAGGGGTAGCTTTTTGGCCAAAAAATCGCTACAAAAATATTTCAGTTAGCGTCCTCTTTTTCAAGCCGAGTGGAGACCCTAGCGAGGTTAAAGTGATAGGCTAGATAGATTCTAGTTGTTGTTGTTCTTCTTCTTCTTATTATTATTGTTCTCGTTCTCGTTCTTCTTCTTCTTTTCTTCTTCTTATTATTATCTTTATTTATTGTATATTGTCCAAATTTATTTGTGGGTGAGTAAGTATTTTTATCTTAGCCAAGGCACTCGGCCGATTACTCAGCCTAGGCACCCGATCGGCCCTATATATGGGGGCTCATCCTCTCTCTTCTTTTTCTCCTATACATAAAGCCGACCATAGTCATTGAAAGATAAGTTGCGAAGTTTTAAGTTGAACACTACCTCTCTAGTCTCTACTCACTTATCTTGACACATGTTGATATTATTCTATGCTTTTCTGACTTGAGCATCGTGTATCACCCCTTCCCCTCTCTCTTGTTCCATTGTTTGTTTTACATGTCTAGAAGGAAGGTTGGAACTTAGTTAAGAAAAATAGAGGAGACAACAATTAGGACTATCCTAAATCCAAATTTTGCACTAACACAAGTTACCAGCAAATATAAGATTAACGTCATAGATTTAAACTGCACACATATATATCTATATATACATATAGGAGAGCACAAAGAATGTTAAGATTGATTCATTGAAATGGAGATGAATGTATTCATTTAGTTATCAGTTTACTAGCATATGGTGTCGAGGCCCCATTTGCAATTGGCTTCAAAAACCGAGTAGTAGTACTATTGAGAGTTAAAAGTAGATGTAGCAAAAGACCTCGATCGGATGTAAAGCCAATAATTATCATTATGGGGCCACCCCCCTAATCTCTCGAGCCTCGAGTTGAGTTGGGTCGATCGATCAAAGAAGTGGAGCCCTCCTGTCTCTAGTACAACGTACAACAACACATGCATATATCAAGAGAAAGCCTAGCCTGGCTTCATTGGTACGTACGTAGCTCACTAGCCTTGATCAAAATCACGTATATCATCATATGTATGTATATGAGACAATTACTTAGGTGTCACCTTCCTTATAATTGATTCATTTTTTCAAATCCAACAAACAAATACATGATCGATATCGCCCTTAAATCCAATTCAATTTCACCCCATATATAGCGCATTTATATTAAAGTGCACTCGTACGTACGTACGTAGTTATATATTATGTGTGAAATGTGTACAAGTTACATAATGTGGGGACTACACGACGCACTTCAACTAACCATGTAAGATGAAGATGAAGATGATACACCTAACTTCAATTCAAAGCTTTATACAACAAAATTCGTCAGCTTTGGTAGTTTGGGGCCATCATGTAAGTTGTAACTAATTCTCCAATTTTGCGATTCGTTGAGGGGTTTGTTTAATTGTTTGTGTGATACTGAAATATTCTCTGCTATACATACTGACATGTATTTATCTGCTAGCACTTAATTAATTCCATCAGCATATATACAAATTAATTGCTAACACCGGCTACTCTTCAAACATACAATTCTGACTTGTCTCGTCCTTTTTTGTGACTACCTATAATTATTTTGGTTAGTTTTTTTTGAATGTATGCATGCTTCACGTTTTGTTTACAATTTCGTGCCTTGGTAAAACGGTTCAGGATGAGTACAAAAGATCTAGGGTTCACCTAGAAATTACAAGCATTTCAAATGCCTAGTATAAGAAGCCATCTGCTAACTTCTCTATTTTGTTTCCTCCATCTACCAATCACACAATTTCTCATATGATTTATTACAATCTTACTACATTCTTCTTCACTGTTTCATTCATGAAGAAAATATTCTTCTATTCCTTGTCTTCTAGATGTAATAAATTGTAGCCTTTGCTCAAAAAAAAAAAGTTGTAGCCCAAGCGTTCACTTTGGAAGTGATTTTAGCTACAAGAGGCCGGTAAGTAATCTTTAGATTTAGCCATTGCACTACATAATGGAGCCCCTAATTAAGTAGGTTACAAGTAAGCATCCAAGATCCTTTCCAAACATGCTGGCAAAATTTCTTGCATTCTGCTCATCCACTCTATATTGGTGTAAACCCGGTTCAACCGGTTCATTGTATTTTCCCTGGTTTAGTATAAATAAAGTCAGCTCAATTCTGTTAGAAGCTGAGTGAGAGAGAAATGTATTTTGAGCGGGAGTATTTTGTTGAAGATGAACACCTTGTTCTCTTCTCTGTAATTGATACGTTTTGATCAATTCAATCCAGCTTTCTCTCTCAATTCTTTGTCTCTGGTGATTTTGTTGAATGTTAGCATGGTATCAGAGCAGAACTGATCTGCTTTTGGCGTTTTCGCATTTTCCCCAATTTCTAGGGTTCGTGATTTCACAGATTTTCTTTGATCATGGCGGAAGAGGTTCAAGAGAGCTTGAGAGAACAGAGATCGGCGCCTATGGACAACTGGAATCCGCTTTATCTTTCGAATTCCGACAATCCAGGTGCGATTATAGTCTCACAGATTTTTGATGGCGTTTCTGGTTTTCATGCTTGGAAGAGAGCGGTATGGATTGCTATTTCGGCGAAGAATAAATCTGGTTATCTGGATGGATCGTGTGCTCGTCCTAGTGATGATCAACAGAAAGCAAAAGCTTGGGATCGCAACAACGATATGGTGATTTCTTGGTTGTTAAACGCGTTGCAAAAGGACATTGCAGACAACGTTTTGTTCTTTCCAACTGCTAAAGAAATTTGGTCTGAGCTTCAAGAAAGGTTTGGTCAGGCGAATGGTGCGCGGTTATTTCAAGTTCAGAAGGATCTTGCTTCGATCAATCAAGGTGCTGATAGTATCACTACTTTCTACACCAAGATCAAGCGATTGTGGGATGAATTGAGTGGTTTACAGTGCATCCCTATGTGCACTTGTTCTGCAAAGCAAGAAATGCAGAAATCTGAACAGAATTATAAACTCATGACATTCTTGATGGGATTGAATGAGGTTTATACTTTTGTGCGTGGGAATATTTTGATGATGGTGCCTTTACCAATTGTGAGTCAAGCTTATGCTATGGTTATACAAGATGAAAAGCAGCGGCAAATGCAAGCACACAGTCAGTTTTTGTCTGCAAATTCTGTCAATTACAGACAAGGTTCAGTGCAGAGTTCAGCTCAGGGTTCAGGGCAGAATAAGGCTAAGGTGGATGATGGTAGACGTTCCTTTGCTCCAACTCAGTCCACTGTGATTTGTGATCATTGCAAGAGGCCAGGTCACACCAAAGAGAATTGTTACAGAATTATAGGTTTTCCACCAAATTTCAAGAACTACAAAGGCAAGAGGGCTAGTGCAAATGTCAGTATGCAAGACAATCTGCCAGAGAACCAGCCTACAGGTTCTTCATTGTCACAGGATCAAGTGAATCAGTTGGTGATGCTTCTTGATGCAATGAAAGCTAAGGATTCTCCTTCTTCATCAGTTAATTTTGCTGGTATGGCATCTATTCTTTCTCATTGTCTTAATTCTCAACAGTTTGTTAAGATTAATGACAGAGATTGGGTTATTGACTCTGGCGCAAGTGAACATATGACCTTTGATAAGAGTTTGTTACTGAATTTGAAAACTCTTGAGAGTAGTTGCTTAGTTTCTTTACCTAATGGTGAGAAAGTGTCAGTTCAGTTTAGTGGTGATGTTGAGATCAGCTCAGGATTATGGTTGAGGAATGTGTTGCTTGTAGAGTGTTTCAAGTATAATTTGTTGTCAATTCAGAAGCTATGCTTGCAGTTGTCATGTGAAGTGGTATTCTCAGGTTCTAAATGTACTTTGCAGGGCCCTTCTCTGAAGAGCCCAGTGGTTCTTGGTGAGGCAAGACATGGATTGTATTTGTTGACTTCTTAGAGGAAGGAAGAAGCTGCTGAGAGTCAACAGAAGTGCATGAGTGCTACTTTGGACAGGAAGACCTTGTTACACTATAGACTTGGTCATGTGCCTAGTTATAAGTTGGTTAAGATGTTTCCAGAGGTTGTAGGGAAAAATGTTGTTCACACTGAGGCTTGTGATGTGTGTCATAGGGCTAGACAATAGAGATTACCTTTTCCTTCTTCTTCTAGGCAAACAAGACAGTTGTTTGAATTGATACATATAGATGTTTGGGGTCCTTATCATGTAGCAACTCATGGTGGTTTTAAGTACTTTTTAACAATTGTGGATGATTTTAGTCGAGCTACTTGGACTCATTTGATGGCTTCAAAGTCTGCAGCTTTTGATTTGCTTAAATCTTTCATTATCATGGTTGAAAGACAGTTTGAGAAAAAGGTGAAAACTGTAAGATCAGATAATGCCTTTGAATTGGGATCTAGTATTGAAAGAAAGTTGTTCTTTGCTTCTAAGGGAATTCTACATCAAACGTCTTGTCCTCATACCCCACAACAAAATGGTGTAGTAGAAAGGAAGCATAAATATTTGCTTGAGACTTGCAGAGCACTTCTTTTCCATTCTAAATTGCCAATTATTTTTTGGGGTGATTGTTTGCAAACTGCCACATACTTGATCAATAGAGTGCCTTCTATGGTTTTACAAGGCAAATCTCCTTATCAATTGTTACATGGTTGTCAACCAGATTACTTTCATTTAAGAGTTTTTGGCTGTCTATGTTATAAAACTGTCATAGGGCCAGCAAGGGATACGTTGAAGAGTAGAGCTATTCCTTGTGTTTTTGTGGGTTATCCTAGTGGTAAGAAAGCTTACAAGGTATATGATTTGGAGAGTAAGCAGTTTTCAGTCACTCGTGATGTGGTTTTCTATGAGAATATCATACCTTTTGCTTCTGAGAAAGTTTCTGATCATGTTTCTTTTGGTGCTCTTCCTAAGCAAGTTGTTGATTTCAATGGTTTGCCAAGTGATATTTTTCAGTTTGCACCATCTACTGAGCCTACAGATATTGATGTTCCTTTGGATAATGTTCCAGACAATCAGTTAGATGAGCCTGTGCAGAATCATGATATACAGGTTGATAATGTGAGAAGGTCAACAAGACAGAGACAACCTCCATCATATTTGAATGAGTATCATTGTGCTCAAGTTTTTGAGGATCATGCATCATGTTCTCTTCTTGAAGGTTTGACACCTACACACAGTTTTTGTCTCAATAGTATTTCTCAACAGAATGTTTTTTCTTCTATCAAGTATACAGAACCATATAGTTATGCAAAGGCTATTCAATCTGAAAAATGGAGAGAAGCAATGGATGCTGAGTTTATTACTTTGGAAGCTAATGATACTTGGGAAGTGGTGTCTTTACCTGCTGGCAAGAAACCTATTTCTAGTAAATGGGTTTACAAAGTTAAGTACAAGTCAGATGGCTCTCTTGAAAGGTTCAAAGCTCGGTTAGTTATCAAAGGTAACACTCAGAAGGCAGGTTTGGATTATAATGAGACTTTTTCCCCGGTTGTTAAGATGACCACTATTAGATGTCTTTTTGCTGTTGCTGCTAAAAAGAGTTGGCCAATTTTTCAGTTTGATGTGAATAATGCATTCTTGCATGGTGATTTGTATGAGGATGTCTATATGAAGCTTCCTCAAGGGTATTCTCCTCCTTCTTCTGTGGAAGGAGTTCCTGTTTGCAAGTTGAAAAAGAGTTTATATGGTTTAAAACAGGCTTCAAGGCAGTGGTACTCGAAGTTGTCTACTGCATTAAGTTCTCAAGGTTTTTCTTATTCCAAGAATGACTATTCCTTGTTTCTTAAAGTTGAGCCTAATTCCATTACAGTGGTTGATGTATATGTTGATGATGTTTTGCTTACTGGCAATAATCTTGCTGAGATTGAGAAATTAAAGTGTTTTCTTCATGATCAGTTTAAGATAAAAGATTTGGGCAAAGTCAGTTTCTTCTTGGGTCTGGAAGTTATTGACACTCCTAAAGCAATTATTGTTTCTCAGAGGAAGTTTGCATTGGAGTTATTGCAAGAAGCAGGAATTTCAGATTGTAGAAAAGTTCAAAGTCCTCTAGAGTTAAATCTCAAGTTGCTGCCAGATTCAGGGGAATTGTTTCCTGATCCTTTGCTCTACAGAAGGCTTGTTGGTAAGCTCAACTTTCTCACTAATACAAGACCAGACTTGAGTTTTACAGTTTAGTTTTTAAGTCAGTTCTTGAAGTCTCCCAGGGTTCCTCATTATGAAGCTTTGCTACATACTCTCAAGTATGTTCATTATTCACCTTCTCTGGGTTTAGTCTTCAACAAGGATGCAAATTTTACTCTCAGTGCTTTTTGTGATTCAGACTGGGGTGCTTGTCCTTCCACACGTCGCTCTGTCAGTGGTTTTTATGTAGTTCTTGACACAAGTCCTTTGTGTTGGAAGTCGAAGAAGCAACAGACAGTGGCATTATCTTCAGTAGAGGCAGAATATAGAAGCATGAGAAGGGTTGTTTCAGAGTTAAGTTGGTTGTCTAGGCTTCTTCATGAGTTGCAGGTTCCATCTGTTGTTCCTATTCCTCTTCATTGTGACAACCAGGCTGCTATATACATTGCTAAGAACCCAGTCTATCATGAACGTACCAAGCATATAGAGCTTGATTGCCACTTTGTTAGAGAGAAGCTTAATGATGGGCTCATTTCTTTGCACTTTATTCCTTCCAAGTCTCAACTTGCAGATGTGTTGACAAAGCCTTTAACAGCAATTCAGCACCAAAGTCAGCTTGGCAAGATGGGTCTGTCCCAGCCTCCATCTTGAGGGGGGGTATTGGTGTAAACCCGGTTCAACCAGTTCATTGTATTTTCCCTGGTTTAGTATAAATAAAGTCATCTCAATTCTGTTAGAAGCTGAGTGAGAGAGAAATGTATTTTGAGCGGGAGTATTTTGTTGAAGATGAACACCTTGTTCTCTTCTCTGTAATTGATACGTTTTGATCAATTCAATCCAGCTTTCTCTCTCAATTCTTTGTCTCTGGTGATTTTGTTGAATGTTAGCACTCTAGCACAAAACAACTTGAACTTGTTAGGATTCATGGTGAGACTGGACATTGCACAAAATTAAGTTAAAACATTCCTCAGCACAACCAATGATATATTCAAAATCTCCATGGGAAAAAAGAAAGAGATCATCCACAATGCACAAATTAGTGACTTTTCAACCTGTTACAATTTGGATGGAATTTAAAATTTCTGTCCATACACATTCTTTTCTATTCAGATATTTCATCACTAGGACAAACAAGTATGGGAATAAAGAATCCCCTTCACGAACACCCTTTTCCCCTTTGAAGTATCCATTTAATTCTTCACCCATGCTCACATAGTATGCACAGGAAGACACACTTTCTCTAATTCAGTTGACCATTCGAGGATGAAATTCATATCCTTTGAGAATTTGGAGGAAAAATCTCAATTAGCGTGACACAAATTTTTACAAAAACTTCAAGTTTTGTTTTATACAGTATTATAGTAGATTATCTTTCAACTGCCAATCAAGCCACTGCCCATTAGTGTTATGGGCCAATGTCAAACTAGTAGGCCTTGCTAAATCTACCAACCTTCAGTGATGCGCCTGGATACTTTTGTTGAATATGGGCCTTTAAGGATTCTAGATGTCCACCATTGAGAGAGATCTTTGTTTTGCTTAGATCCATCCTTTGTCCTGATTCTAATGGCAATTCATGGGTTGATACTTGTTAACACTTTTGTTTGATACAATCTATCCTTAGCAAATAACATACAATCATCCGCCATTCCGCATACTATGAAATGAGAGATTTGTGGTGCATATTGAAGGCAATAATATTGCTACACTCTGTAACATTTTCATTCATTTCAAAGAGGAAGAAAAAAGAATTCATTTGCCACACAAAATGAATAAGGAAGGCCGGTGACGAGGGGTTAGATCATCTTGTCTTAGACCTCTCTTAAGGAAGAAAAAAACAACAAAGGCATCATTTGGTTGTTCGTTTACCAAATTAGCATAATTTGGTAGTAGAAACTAGAAACACGTCATAGTTCTAGAGATCCACCTCCTATCAATCTTGTCATTAACTTCTCTAAAAAAGAGTTAATTTCATTCTGTCATAAGTCTTTGACATATCTAATATTATATTATTATAAGTATGCATTCATCCTATTGTCATGATTAAACATATATATATATATATATATATACATATATAATGATAAGGTTTAAAGACAATCAAGTTGTATGCTTGTAGTTCACCAAAAAAAAGTTGTATGCTTGTAATCAACCTCTCAAGGATAAAAAGCACTATGATTTGGGGCTATATGACTTTGCGTAGAACGTACATCCTTAAGTATGTAGGCAAAGGACTATGGAGATCAATCGGTCTAAACTCATTAAAATCAGCAAGGCCGAGATTATTAGGAATCAAGGTGATGAAAGTTCTATCAGATTATAGAGCCCAAGTCACCAAAAATTAAAGCATTAATGTAATTCACTAATTATAGGCGTCTGTTTGGATCACATGGATAATGGATAATGGTACTATTATTCTTCATTACAATGCATTGGGATAATGCAAGATAGACCTCAACTTTCTCCAATATTGAAACTAATATAAACACGTTGGCTAGTTTTTTTTTTTTTTTTTAAAATAATCTAAGTAGCTGTGATCTATTGGCCTAAGCAGTATCCTAAAGTCTAAGCAAACCCAACACATTGTTTTCACTTTAAGCTTTGGTAAAACACTAAAACTATTGATAGGTTCTCCATTCAAATCTTTATCCATTCATTCCTTCCAAGCTAATAATTTCTTTTATCACAGTAACAAAATTGGCACCTTCATGTTGCTTTTAAGCCAACTTATTTCTACTTTCACGTTAATCCTTCTACGTGTCCGAAACTTAATCGTAAACTAGTTAAAATTCTAGTGGCATGCACTAGTTTGTATATAAACTAGTTTAACCCCCGTACCATGTACGGGTAATGTGACTATAAATCCAATTTAATATAGATATGTAATGTCAACTATCATGTTAAAATTATAGGATCATATATATTTATCTTCATATTTTGATTAGTGATTTTTTATCAATAGTAAATCAACTCATAATATAAATAAGTTGAATTTGTTTTAAAATTACTTTATGATAAATATCACGTTTTATTAAATAGTAATATTTATGGGAAGATTATAACTAATTCTTGGTAAGTGATAATTTATAATTTTCGGGATAATTCATAATTTTTAGTAAATTTTAATCAATTTTTATTGGATAAGATTATATGAGATTCTAACTACCTAAATTGTATAAAAGAGGGTCCGACTGATTATTTTATTGTTGAAATGACACGTGGCGCAAATTTTTGTGAAGACATTGTCTCCGCTTTATACTATAGGTAGTATAGATAATATAATATATTATTAAATTAACAAATAAATATTTATAAATTTATCCGGTAAAAAAATAGAACTTAATTACATACATCACTTATCCAACGTAAATGATACTCCCTCCGTTTCAAAATACATGACTATTTATACACTTTTTCTTGTTTCATAATACTTGTCCATTTCACATTTTTTACCCATCTCTTTCCATTTATACCCCTAATAATTGCCTTTATCATAATCATTACACTTTTTCATATTTCTCTACACAAATGATTAACTCTACGTTTGATAGGGGTAATATAGAAATAACATTTTTTTCTTAATATATGTGCAATGTCCAAATGGTCATGTATTTTGAAACGGAGGGAGTATAAATGTTCTAATGTACATAATTATACTATTTTTAGGCACTTTTGAGAGAGAGAACCTTTTCGACCCCGATCCCTAGCTTTGCTTTTACCTTCTATTCTTAGATATTCTTCTTGTTCTAGTTTCTAGTCTTAGTTGTGCCACTTGATTGCTTTTCTTGTACTTGAATGCCATGATTTCTAATAACACTAGATTAATCGCCCGACGCAACACAACTTCGATTAAATCAATGTTAGGGGCTAATAGCTTTGATCGGGTCCATGCCTTTAGCTGACAACTCCAATTGATCGAGTTCGTACCTTTGGCTAATAACTTCCATCATGATGACACCTATTGGTAAAAACTCAATCACTTTCATCAGCAAGTAACTCTTACTAAATGACGAAGCATCCGACGAAGGGCGAGAAATTCATCTCCCTTCTCTTTGCCTTAACAACCGAGATGAATTTGGAATATTGTTGCCTTGTTAGACCCAAAACCTTTAAGCATGTTTCCTCTTGATCTGAGCCTAATTTGTGAGAATCTTAGTGAAGACCGACGTTTCCAAGACCATTGCTGTGAAGGATTACCCCGATGAGAAACCGTCGATGAAAATAGTCGACGAAAAGCGATGAACTACCATTCCGTAGTAATTAACGAGATCCCGAGTTCTCCATAATCTATTAGAACCACTTTGACCACGTTTTTATGCAACCATGAAGATGTTCAACAAAGAATGAGTCAAAAGGCAATACCCATTCAAATGGTAGATTTATTTATATACCTACTTGTAAGAAAGAAGTTTCTCCTAACCTCTCTAGATTCTAACTATATAAATGAGCTCTCTAAACTTCAAGACACATCAAGCCAGAACTAGAACAATTGAACAATGACACATACGTTGTATTTCTCTCTCTCGTTTGTAATCAAATGCCCACGTAGCTTAGATCAGGCTAGAGGACCACAAATGTCCGGTAGGTTTCCGAGTGTCATACGAAGGATTCCGGTTCCGAGATCCTAACTTTTCCATACAAATAATTAAATTAGGTCAATCAAGCTAAGTATGGTTTTCCTATAAAAAGGAAAAAAAGATAGAAAGGAAGATATCAAGAATTAACATGTGTTGCATATGTGTTGTATAGTATTGTTCATGAATCTAAATAATCAAGAATAACGTGTTGAAGTGTTAATTTACACATGGCCATTATTACATAGATCAAAAAGGTCTAAACTATGTATGTAATATCATTTTGTTTTTGGCTGAAAAAACTATGTATACAACATTTGACAACTTGCATGAGTTGCATCCATATATGTTGTACGAAAAAGAATTATAGAAGATGGTGACTAATTGACTATCAATCATGAACCATATTCTTGTACACGTAATACGTCACTCTCCTTCCCATTATCCATCGACGTGCTAAGCATTTTGTTTCCATTTAGTTCCATACACTACTAAGTTGTGAGCACTGATGACGACGACATTTTTATTTAAATATGTTTATCATAGTAAGAAAAATCATTCAGGGATATGGCCATATGGGGTATATCTAGACCTGTCAAAAGCTGACCCGACCCGTAAATCCGACCCGACCCGACCCGAAATTTCTAGGGTTTCAACCCGAAACCCAGTTTCAACCCGAACCCGATAAACCCGAAAATTTAGGGTTAGGGTCAGGGTCAAACTCGCTGGGTCAAGAAATCTATAAGGCGGTAAACTTATTTTAGAAGACACTCTATTATAATGAAATGACGGATTGACGGGTAATTATGCACCCAAAGGTTTTAATTATATTACAATATATAAAATTTATTTTATAAAATTATGATAAATTTTATTATTAAAATATTTAAAAATAATATTTTGTTATTTTATTTTATTATTTAAATAATATTTTATTTAAATTTTAGTCAAAAAATTGATACTCTTGACCCGTTGGGTTGACCCGACCCGACCCAAAACCCGAAACGACCCGACCCAGTTTGACCCGTAACCCGATTGACCCGAACCCGAACTCAACCCGAACCCGAAACGACCCGACCCGAACCCGCCCGACCCGACCCGATTGACAGGTCTAGGTATATCCCATTCACATTCACATTCCAGGCCGAATTGATTCCACGATGTATCTTGTACGAGATTTAAATAAAAATAAAAATTTAATATTGTTAACTTATAATTAAATAGTATATTGGCATCGTATATAGATAATATTTATATATAACTAATAGTGTTATAAAATACATGATTAAGTTTTTTTTTTGTAAAATTATGATCATGTTCATTCATATAGTCATTTTTTAAAATTAAAGGGATAAACTATGTACAATTAAATCTTTAATTAAGAGAAAAAAGACTAATTAACATGTTAATTAAGAAAGGTAAGATTTTAACTATATAATAAGAATATCTATTGATAAATAAAAAATAAATAAAATAAAAATAAATAAAATAAAAAATGCTCCATGGAAATCAGGCTATTATATATTCACAGCCATCCAGCTGGATCCGTTAAACACCCAGATCAGAGGAGTGACAACTCTCCTCGACCGTTGGATGCGTCATTAAAAGATTAATGCAATTATATCACCAAAAAAGAAAAAGGAGAAAAATAGAGCGGTCAGGATTGTTCGGCAAAATTGGAAAGTTGGGGGTAGCGAAGGCCGAAATTTGGCCGCATTTGTCTCGCATTTAATTCTGATTTCGCACCCTCCACCACCCAAAACGGACTCCTTCCCCTCCTTATTTTCCCAACCTTGAAATCCCCATTCTCTTCCTCTTTCTCCCCATTCCCAATCTCTCCTCTCTCATTCATTCTTCCGGATTTCAGCCAAAAACAGGTAATTCAAATCAATGCATCCATCCTGATTTCTTCTCTGCACAAGGTTGACACAAACATCGCTTTGATTGTGTGCCATTATGTTCGTTTTAACTATGAATGAATTGCTATTTTGGTTATTGATCTGCCGTTTCGATCGATTGCTCTCGCGGAAATGGCGATCGGGGTTTGGATATTGACATTGTTGCTCCGATGATGATTCTTGACTTAAATCTGAAATGCATTAAGGATTCCATTTGTTCGTCTGCGGTTTCACCAAAATTTCTTATATATATTAGCGGTGTCCCGTTTTTTGATTGTTGAAAAATCTGACTAATCTAGGACAAATATCAATGCACATGATATACTGTTAGCTGAATATAGATATCATTTTGAATCATCAAGGAAAATTACATGGTTGATCGTGTTGAGCTTTTGATTTGCGATACTTTGAAGGCTTGTATTTGTATCATGAGGCGATTGATATTTGTCTTTCTGAGGTGTTCAAGTGTTTCTTTTTCCAGAAATGTGGGGTATTTGTCTAGCTTAATTTCCATATGAGAAATGCTCACCTAACGATCTTCATATAAAGATTTTCTTTCCTGTTGATTCGTCTACCATTAACTAGATTATTCATAACCCTTTAAATGGCCATGAAAGTCAATGTATCTGTCTATAGTTGCTGGGTAACTTACTGCTCCATAATGTTCTGTACTTTCGATCAATCTTGCTTCCTGGTCTACATGTGTTCTCATTGATATGTCAAAGATTTAATGCTCTCTACCAAACACATGTATGCATCTTAAATGTGTGCATGTCTAAGAATCTACTAATTTACAGCTATACGATTTGCTAAAAGTTTGTTTATATTGAAGCTCTAGAAAATGGCTGACGGTGAGGACATTCAACCTCTTGTCTGTGACAATGGAACTGGAATGGTCAAGGTATATGATTCAAACAAAAGCATCTTTTTTTTGGTGACATCACTTATATGCTAGACTTTATTTATGGGCAGTGTAACTGTTGTCTCTTCAACCTTGATCTTTTTTTCTAGGCTGGGTTTGCTGGTGATGATGCCCCTAGAGCTGTGTTTCCTAGCATTGTTGGTCGTCCACGTCACACTGGAGTCATGGTTGGCATGGGTCAAAAGGATGCATATGTTGGGGACGAGGCTCAGTCAAAACGTGGTATCTTGACTCTGAAGTACCCGATTGAGCACGGTATTGTCAGTAACTGGGATGACATGGAAAAGATTTGGCATCACACCTTCTACAATGAGCTCCGTGTAGCTCCTGAAGAGCACCCAGTTCTTCTCACTGAAGCTCCTCTTAACCCCAAGGCCAATCGTGAGAAGATGACTCAAATTATGTTTGAAACCTTCAATGCTCCAGCTATGTATGTTGCTATTCAAGCAGTTCTCTCCCTCTACGCCAGTGGTCGTACAACAGGTTAGCCTCCTTTTAAAGTTATTCCTGAACACAGCTAGTTATTTGCTATATTGTCCATCCCATTTAGGGTGCTTTTGAGTTACACCATATGATGTATTGTCTTGCATTATGGTATAAGATGATGCATTATGTGATATAATACCAATGCACTCTAAATCCAGGAAATAAGAATATGAATAACCTTAAGAGATTCCTGTTGATTCATTTTTTAGTTTGGAATTCCTGTTGACAGTTGATTTATCAAATCATAATATGGCATATGCATTTACAAGTTCATGTGTGTTAGATTGAGTGATAAACCATTAGACATGGTACTGTCAATTGGCTTTCAATCAAAGTTATTAAGGGCAAAACCACATTCATCCCTCTGGTTATTATTATGTGAGGACGATTTATCTACACTGCTTAACTATGCTTGTGGGCAGTTATAGAGAAGTGGCCTTGAAAAGAATTACTGGATAGATGGCATTGTATTTTGCGCATAACTGATATTGTAGAAAGAAAAATTCTTTGGCTTCATGACAAAAAAATCCTTCAAAGATCTTAATGCTTGGATGAAATCTGATTTATTGTCAAAGCCCAATTCTCTGCCTCATAGCTGTTTCATTTGTTGTATGCCAGGTATTGTTTTGGATTCTGGTGATGGTGTCAGCCACACTGTCCCAATCTACGAAGGGTATGCTCTTCCACATGCCATCCTTCGTCTTGATCTGGCAGGGCGTGACTTGACTGACCACCTCATGAAGATCTTGACAGAGCGTGGCTACTCGTTCACCACCTCAGCTGAGCGTGAAATTGTCAGGGACATCAAGGAAAAGCTGTCTTACATTGCCCTGGACTATGAACAGGAAATTGAAACCGCCAACACAAGCTCCACTGTGGAAAAGAACTACGAGTTGCCTGATGGGCAAGTGATCACCATCGGAGCTGAGCGCTTCCGTTGCCCAGAAGTCCTCTTCCAACCTTCCATGATCGGGATGGAAGCTGCTGGTATTCATGAGACGACCTACAATTCCATCATGAAGTGTGATGTGGACATCAGGAAGGATCTGTATGGAAACATTGTGCTCAGTGGTGGAACCACCATGTTCTCTGGTATTGCTGACAGAATGAGCAAGGAGATCACTGCCTTGGCTCCTAGTAGCATGAAGATTAAGGTGGTCGCTCCTCCTGAGAGGAAATACAGTGTCTGGATTGGAGGCTCCATCTTGGCATCTCTCAGTACTTTCCAGCAGGTACCAAAATAATTGTTCCTAGTTTTCATATTTGAACCATTTTTATGCTTGTATAATTCCCAAAACTGACAACTGAAAGCTGTGTCAGTTTCGAATCCCGTATCTTGTTTTCATGGTTGGAATGATGATTTGCAGATGTGGATTGCAAAAGCAGAGTACGACGAGTCTGGGCCGTCAATCGTCCACAGGAAGTGCTTCTAATTGCATGCAACCAGGAGTTGTGGGGCTCTAATCTAGTACGCTGTCTTCAAATGGAAACTTCATCTTCCATCTTTGCTGGTGTGGACTGTGTTCATTTGCAGTGTCTGCTAGTAATGTTTGGACTTGAAGGAGTTCATTACCAAAATATTTTTAATTCTTTCATTGCTGTGTCAATAGCAGTTTTTATTACTTCCAAGTATAACCATGGCCTGGAAAAGACTCCTGGGTAGTTTGTTATGTTGGGTTCTTGTTATTGTACTTGAATTCCGTGGTCTTTTCTTGTAGAGATTGTGGTGACAAACACTATAACGAGTAATTTCAAGTTGTGCTTTTAATACCTCACGTGTGCTTCCTTGCCGATATTGCATTGCTGATCCTGAAATTAATGGATGATAATCACCATGCTAGGTAAATTTTGGTATCCTAAATTCCTAATCACGGTTTGCATTAGCAAGCGATGCCCTAGGTGGCTAGTTTCACATCGACTGATCGAAAACTAACAAACAAGTGAACGAACTCCTTGGCACAAAAACGAAAATAGGCTCAAATTTCACTTACATACTTACATGAGAGCATGCTGTTTTCGACCAAAAAAAAAAGAGAGCATGCTGTTTTCACTTTTGGTTGATTCACGTATGGTATGGTTTTGTTTCAATAACAATCTCTCTCACACGGGGGCGAAACGTTTTTTGGGGGTCAGGTGTACGCGAAACGTTTATAAGCTAGGAACAGCCGAATGCCCCTGAAAATTTTGCAACCCAGAACCAGAAAATTGAGAAGAGGGGCTAGGGTTACGTTTCTCTCTCTTCACCTGCGCCTGGATCTTCTCGCGTAGAAATGGGAAGGCTAGCAATTGCCGTGATCATCAGCATGTGGGCGATCCCAATTTCAATCCTTGTCAACCGAATATTGCCCGATCCCTACATGGTTCGCCCCCTCTCTCTTTCACCCTTGTCTGTGCATTTGCGAAGGTCGGGAATGGTTAATTTATCGTTATTGACTAGTCCAAAATGTTTAACAGGACGAGATCTTTCACATCCCTCAAGCTCAAGAGTACTGCCATGGCAACTTCAAGAGCTGGGATCCCATGATCACCACTCCTCCTGGCTTGTATGTTTCACATTCCTCCGCTTTATAATCCATCTGCTGTGTATTCTGTTCTTAGACTATCATCTGGTCCGTATCCGTCAAAATGCTGTTTTGGAACTGAGCAATTGGAGCATTGTTTTATTGCTGAATTGTCCTAAAACTTAGTGCTTTTAGCAAAATACATCTACTTGGATATAGGGTACTTCTGTATATGGGAGTCATTGAATTGCAGATGGTTTCATTCAAATGTGTGATCTTTGGACTTATTGCTTACTATTTGATTGGAGAAGAAAAATGGTGAAAGTTAGGCTACTTAGTACAGGTGTTCTACTGTTCTATTATGAAGATTGAATAGTTATCTGATATTTTGTTCCATTTATGCAATTAGGCTGGTGAAAGTTAGGCATCTACTAGTTTTGTCATACTCTAATCTTCTTGGGGATGCATGTTGTAAGTTATAACTAAACATAGAATCAGCACATCACCATATGCTTCATTTTAGGCTGGGAAAGGGAAACATAAAAATCTTCTAGTGTAGTTACGCAAGTTATTCCAGCTTCGGTGCTAGCCTATCATCCCATGGTTCTGCCATGAATAATCAATGGCTGTTTCTTATGTGGGAGTAATGAGACAAGTGATGGATTATGTTCTGTGGGACATTTATATTCTGCGCTGAATTCCTTGAATAGTTGATATGAATTGGGAAGCGAAAAGAGAACATAAGGAAAGCAAAATGGAAACAATAGTTGATTTGTTGAATTTTACAACGATGCAGGTACTTTGTTTCACTTGCACATGTTGCTTCTTTGTTTCCAGGCATGTTTTTGCTACACCAAGCCTCGTCAGTTTATGATGTGTGCTCAGCTTCTGTTCTTCGATCTACCAACATTGCCTTGTCTGTGATATGTGGCATTCTCTTGTATGAAATAATCATACTACTCCAACCATCAATTGGAAGAAGAAAAGCAACATTATATGCTGCCGTTCTTGCATTGTATCCCCTCCATTGGTTCTTTACTTACCTTTATTATACCGATGTAGCCTCACTTGCTGTGTTTCTCACCATGCACCTAAGCAGCCTGAAGAAGAAGTATTGGTTAAGTGCCTTGGTAGGTCCTGTCTATTGTTAATATCTATTTATCGGGTCTAAATGTGTAGATTTTTCCTTGTTCATGAGATCCACTGATTTTATATTTATGATATGTAAGCCTGAAGAGCTTTTTATTCTCTTACTTGCAGTTTGGAGCCCTGGCAGTAACCATTCGCCAAACCAATATCATATGGATGCTCTTTGTTGCATGTAGTGGTATACTAGATGTTACTCTGTCCCATCAAAGTGAAATTGCAATGGAAAATTATCTCCCAGTTCCCCTCAGGGAGCAGAATCCAACTATTATAGAAAATGTTACAGCAAATCAAGGATTGAGAAAACGGAAGACAAAAACCATCGCTGATAAGGCTGGTTCTAGCTCTAAACCAGCCACCTTTGCAAGAACGTATGAAAAAGGTGGTTAAATTCATCCTCTTAGAATAGATAAGCTGCTAAGTCCACGCTAAGTAGTACATATTTCTAATGATAGCATCTACTTATTTAATTTCACTTTGCAGGATTCCTTGATGAGATTAAGCTTTTATTGTTGAGGTCATGGCATTTAAAATGGGAGCTCGTGGTTGGCTTCACTCCTTTCCTTATTGTATTGACAGCTTTTGTAGCTTTCGTTATCTGGAACGGTAGCATAGTTCTAGGTACACTCCCAACGCATTTGTTCTTCTTATATGTCACCGTACATGTGCTTGGACATGCAACAACTTATAAGCTGTACTTTTTAATTCAGGAGCAAAGGAGGCTCATGTCGCGTCCCCTCATTTGGCACAGATAATGTATTTTGCTTTAGTTATTGCTCTGGCTAGTGCTCCTCTTCATTTTACTATAGGTCAAGCTCTAAATCTTCTATCCGCTCTGTGGAAGAACAAACCATTGAGTATCTTCATTGGATGCTTAGCTCTTAGTGCTGGTTTAATTTCCGTCCACTTCTTCAGGTTAGTGCTCACACCCAATTTGCATTTCTTTAATCCGACTGCAATGTTTTGTTTTCAAATTAAAATAATAAGCATGTTTCAAACCTAAAAATGGGAAACCCGGAGTTGAATTACTGATGAATAAGCTCAATGTGCCATGCTCAGCATTGCTCATCCGTACCTTCTGGCTGACAACCGTCACTACACCTTCTATATCTGGCGCAAAGTAATCAATCCACACTGGACAATGAAATACCTCTTAGTACCAGTATATGTCTATTCATGGGCTTCTATTTGTAGCATTTTAGGTCTGTATCCACAACTTTCTCATTTTCTAGTTCAATTATTATATGTACTTAATAATTCTGAATTCAAGTCTCATGAAGAAAAGGTGTCATCTTGGCAGGAAAAACCCAGAACAGAGTCTGGGTGTTGGCCTACGTCTTGGCTTGCTCGGCGTCGTTAGTGCCTGCTCCATTGATTGAGTTTAGGTATTACACGATCCCATTCTATATCTTTGTGCTTCATTCGCGGATTACGGAAGACTATAAGTGGGCAGTCATGGGGGTTGTGTACTTAGCTGTGAATATCTTCACCATGTCAATGTTCTTGTTTCGGCCTTTCCATTGGGATCATGAGCCAGGCACGCAGAGGTTTATATGGTAGATGGAAGTGTCATATTTGCCTTCTTTTTTCACTGTTGTAGTGTTGTTGCGGTGATTTTTTTCCTCCTGAATTTGTAGCCAAGTGGAAGTGTGGAACTCTCTCATCCTTTCACTCTTTTTTCTGTAATTAAAAAAAGAAGATACAAAAACGAATGAGAGAGGATGAATCCAACAGCATTTTTGAAGTTCTGACTAAAAATGCTTCAATTATGTTAACTACTAACAAAGCCTATTATGCCTATCAAACAAAGCAACAAATCTGATGCAAATTTAATTTGGTTTTGAGCAATTGAAATCCCAAACGGCAAATACACCCAATATTAAATGCGAATAAGCTATACCTATGCTCGGAAAATGTAGTTAGTTTGGCCCTCCAATTTTATGAAGACATGTTTGTTACAGCATTTTATAGTTCTAGGTTTTGATTTATATTTGAGTTATGTGTATGGCCGTATGGGTCATTGCACACGCTAATATGTACTTAATTCTTTTCTTTTAATACTTGTAGTTAGGACTTGAATACTTAATCGCACCTAGAGCAACCGGAACCTAGAGCAAGTTTAGTAACTTGATTAGTTACCACATCAACGTCTCAAACATCCGAAGAAAAAGAAAATCAATGTCTCGAAAAAATATGTAAAATTTCATCATCCAAAATTTTCTTAGAAGCATAAGGATGTTTGATATGGTTAATCTTGATTTTTAGGTTATAAAAAG
This sequence comes from Polygonum aviculare, assembly GCA_934048045.1. Taxonomy (NCBI): domain Eukaryota; kingdom Viridiplantae; phylum Streptophyta; class Magnoliopsida; order Caryophyllales; family Polygonaceae; genus Polygonum; species Polygonum aviculare. Next base: position 25,615,711 of record OW204031.1, read on the forward strand.
AGATCTTAAGGTAAAAAGATGTGTTGGTTTGTTTGTTTTGAAAACTCAATCGAAAAGAGATGTTTATGAAAATCAAATATGACTCAAATGAGCTTGTTTGGTTGTGGCTCGATTCACTTACGAGACATTAGACAGAGATTTGGATGCTCACAGACATTATAATAATAAATCCAGTGATTTTTTGAATTGTTAGGAGTGAACTTCCTCAAATTTGACAATGAGAAATGCAATGAATTTGAATCTACGCTACGCACCACCTGAAAATGGACGTAGGCCAATGATCTAGTGGAGGTCAACCATTCGCGATCTGTTATTCTAGTGGAGGAGTTGGCCAAGTAAGCCCCCCGTCTTCCTCCATGAGCGGAGGAGTGGTAAGACCCTGGTTCACCACATTAATGGCGAATCCCAGGCTCCGAGCTCCCACCACGCGCACCCGAAAGGAAGTAGCCGTTGCACTCGCCGGCATCGCCCTCATCGTCTTCGTCTTCTCTTCCCTCTCCAATCCCCCCTCCAAAGACTCCCCTTATTCGACTCGCCAACCCGGTCCGGTCGAGCTCACTCTTCTCAGCAACGCCAAAGACAAAGGCGCCTGTATATATCTTCACCTCTTTCTCAACCCTCCACTCATTCCAGTTTTCGTCCTCTCAGGATTTATTACTCATTCGGTTCCTCCTTCTTCGCAGTTTGTTTGGACGGGTCTTTGCCCGCGTATCATTTTCGGAAGGGTTTCGGGTCCGGATCCAGCAATTGGGTTCTCCACATCGAGGTTAGCTTCATTTCGGTTCCTTATTGTCTCGATCAAATGATTAATTTTGAGTTCAATTTGGTTCCTTATTGTCTGGATCGCATAGGGTGGGGGTTGGTGTGATACAATCGAATCATGTTCAGCTCGTGCAACATCTCCTTTAGGATCTTCACTCTACATGGATAAAACTCCCTTTTCTGGCATTCTCAGTTCCGATCCTGCCCTCAACCCTGGTATTCATTTGTACCTTCTCCTTTCCAATATGCCAATATTACTTATAACTTCTCTTGTGTAAAAGGAAGCCATTCCTGGTTGCTTGTTGTCATGAATCGGATTAGTAACTTTGCATTGGTCATTGTGTGATTGTACTAGTCAGTTTTCTCAGCTGTGATGCATAAGAAATAGGAAGCGTATCACTTTTAATGAATCGGGTGTGATAGGCCTAAAGCTGGATTCAAATTTAAGCCAGCATTCACAAAGAGAGTTGTGTTTCTTTTTTGGAGTTCACTTATGGACCATGAAGTTTTCAAAGTACTTTTGTCTGGATAATATGTGTTATCTAGATAATTTGCATTTTCGAATTCTTAGTAAGCTAGTAGTACTGCATAATTTCAAAACAATAGGTTGCCAGACTTACATCTGTGCTGTTTTAGATTTCTTCAACTGGAACAAAGTGAAGATACGATATTGTGATGGTGCATCTTTGGCTGGACATCCTGAAACTGAGTTCCATGTAAGTCCAAAGAATTCACTTTGCGCTTTCTGGAAACCGTGCATTACTGCCTTTAAGCTTTTTACTTCTTTATGTTATGAAAGTGAGGTTTCTTCTGATCACTTTACTTGATTGTTCTATGTTGGTGTATCTGTGTTGACTTCGATGCAGAATGGAACAAACCTATTCTTCAGAGGTCACCTCATTTGGGAAGCTTTTATGGATGAACTTCTATCTATAGGAATGTCTAGTGCCAGACAGGTACACTATCTATATCCTGGTTTTTGTTTAGTAAATCATCTGACCACTCATGCATAGGTGAAATGAAAATGTGGAGTGTTGGCAAAATCAGGCTAAGATTTACCAGTCTATATAGGAATTTATGTGCATATCTCTTGCTTAAAGCTTGATTAAGTATAGATTATGCCTGGAGAAATCTCTCTCATCCTTTCAACTCATGACACTAACTATTAGTACTTCCTTACATGTCTTGTGGTGTTGAATGAAATTCATCTTGAAATCACCATAAACTGTTCAATATAAAAGGCCATATATGAAGACAAAAGTTTTTATTGATCAACAGCTCAAGGATCTTTTACCATCACTTGTATAAGAAAATGGTCTGTTTCCCAATATGTGATATGTATTTGCAAGAAGGTCATTAATACACAAATTGTTTAGTGTTATATCTAATGATCTCACAGGCTCTTCTTTCAGGATGTTCAGCTGGTGGGCTTGCAGCTATGATCCACTGTGATGACTTCCGAGAAATTATGCCAAAGAATGCTAATGTTAAGTGTCTTGCTGATGCTAGTTTCTTCCTTGATGAGTAAGTTTCCTTTGGAGTCGGAATATTCATTTTCATAATTTATGTTAAAGGTTGTATGTACTAGCTATTCACTCCAGGCAAGCATCATTCTCAGTTATTTATATAGATACATCATCTAGAGCATTCTAGTTTATGGATCAGGTTTTTTGGCTATTCGCCCTTAAAAGCCGCTTTAAAAGCGTCAACGATAACTGGTGCTCTACTAGCTATGTCTACCTATGTTGCCACCCAACTAATTATGATCAATGATAATTGATACTTTATCATACCAGATATAACCAACAAATCTGTATCTAAAATGCTGAATTTGCTGTGTCAGGAAGGATATCAGTGGAAAGCGTACTATGCGATCATTTTATCAGAGAGTAGTCAATATACAGGTTGCAATTCCATTGCTAAGGATTTATGGAATCTGCTATTCAACCATTTTTATAAATGATAATTGTTGATGCTGCATTTTTCTCATATATTTTTTGTTGTTGTTTTTATAAAACTTGTCCAATGGCCTATTTTCTTGCATATAGTTATTTATATGGCTTGATGTTGCATTCTTGCTTAACATTCTTCTTATGGGGAAGGAGTGCTGAATATATCATTTTTCTTGGATTGTATTAGGGAGTAGCCAAGAGCCTGCCTAAAGATTGTATCGCCAAGATGGAACCATCACAGGTTGGCTATGAGTCCCTTTATTTCCTTGGTTGATTTAACTCATGTAAGAAGGTCCCTTTGCAGCTTAGTATTTCATGTACTTATATACGCTTATTTGTTTTTTTCTTGATTTGGCAGTGTCTCTTTCCCCAGGAGCTAGTTAAAAGCATAAAGACCCCATTATTCCTAGTCAACCCAGCATATGACTTTTGGCAGGTGAACTTTCATTATAAAGATACTCGTTTATATTTATCTTCAGTTGGAGTTGATAGAAGAGAGGAGAAGCAGGGGAGGGAAAAGTTTGAATGAATTCATCCATTGGGTTGAGTAATTCAAACTCAACAATCAGTGTTAGAAATAGCAGGTTTATTTATTTTGGAATTTTTGAAGCTCTTAATTTGATTGATATTCCCAAAACTGTATACCTGTAAATCGATGGTACTGACCTATATGGGCAGCACTTATACTCTGGGGGCTTGAGTTTGTGCTCAAATTCTTTAACTAATACAGTTTGACCTCGTACCACTCATGACTTTCGATTCCAGATATGTGGTAGACAGACTTAAAATGCTGCTGACTTATGTAAGTTGTGTGTAAATCACTAGCTTGCATTGTTTTTGTGCTGTCAATTGTACTTTGGACTTAATACGTTAAATTCACTAAAACTTGCTGTAACTAGACTCAGAAAAGCTATATATCATCTCTACTCATAATTTGAATGAAATAACAGTCATTATTGCACGAATTAAATCTATCATCTCAAATGATGAACTTTCTCTGTGCACTATCAGAAAATTTTCATATGCTATTAGATACTAATAGACAAGCTTCCAGATCCAACATGTTCTAGTGCCAGCTGAAACTGCTTCCATCGGCAATTGGGTTAGCTGCAGACGTAACATTATGAGTTGCGGTCCAAGTGAGATGAAGGTATTGCAAGGTAAGAACCTCAGCGGTGAAGAATTTATGTTATTAGAATTATGATAAATATCTACACATCTACATGTACATCTGCATATGTCATGGTGGACTGTTTACAGGCTTCAGAGACTCCATGTCGAAGGCACTGAGTGAATTCGACAAGCACAAGGATTGGGGAATGTTCATAAACTCTTGCTATATTCACTGTCAAACTTGGATGAGCACATGGCATGGACCATCTTCTCCCAAAATCGAAAATAGGGTGAGCATAGCTGCAACTTTTCATATGCTTACATTATTTTGCTTTCATCTCGTTATTATTCAATTCTCTAGTCTCAAACTTTTGTTAACTGTTGTTTTATTCATTGTAGACCATTGCTGAATATGTGGGTGATTGGTACTTCAAACGGGAAATAGTCAAACGAATCGATTGCCCTTTCCCTTGCAATCCTACTTGCCTCAACATGGATTTTTCTAGACCTAGATGAATCGAAATCTCAATTTCCCTGGTACATATCATGGTATGTAGTATTTGTTTGGTGTCATCAAATACAAGCATTTGTCCAATTATTGATATAAAGTTTGGTTGGAATTCAGCTGTTGCTTGATGTAAATATATTTTCAGATTGTGTGGACCTTGACATTGATATGGTGAAGCTAATGAACTCAAATCAAAACAAGAAGATAAGAAATGTAGGCAATCTTGGACTACCTTGTATCTGACTTTGAATGCTGGTATTAATATCATTGAATAGAACTATTTGGTACCACCAGAATGACAAAAACATGGTACTAAAGGACATCTTAAACCTAAAGTTTGGCTTTTCAAAAGTTTTGACTTGTATCCAAATGAAACAAAGTCAAAAAGAATAGTTTGATCAGAGCCAACCTTGAGAAGCATGCAATCCAAAACCTTTGAAATTGGACTAAACCCACTAACTAACACAACAAAACATAGCAGGCCCACAAATTGGAATTTTGAACAGTGATTGAGAATGTACTAGACTACTAGTATGTAGCAAAATCCCTAGATACACTTGCCATTTTCAGGCTATTTTACCAGAACGCTTTGACAATTATTTCAGATTTGAAATCTTTTTAACTTTGCCAACACTTGCTCCCTCACCTGTGGGAATTGGGTGTTTTGATGGTGACAATTTCATTGTTGAAAGTTGAAAGTCAGTGTACAAAAGACATTGTTGTTTCTTTATTAGTAGTACTGGAGTACTACTCAGTACCCACCATAATTCTCACTTTCATATTGATTATTTGGTCAGAAGATTTTTATGCACGCCTAATTCACAAGCAACCGCCCCATTAACATTTACACAAGGTTTAGTTTCTTTAAATATTAAGTTTGTACATCTTACCTGGCGAACATAAATTATAATCAACAGACATGAAAAGACTTCTTTTTTTACAAGGAAAGAGAGATTTAATATTGTATAATTTTTGTTATATTCTTGTATATGAAACACAAACACGGAAATAATACTCGGAACAAGTAAGAGTAAAATATGTACAAATGATCAAAACCCCACAACATTACAAGAGTGAGATAAGTACGATACACTCATACACGGGAAAAACGGGTCATCTTAGAGCATCAGCAGCGGTGGGGAACTCCCCCACCCAAATACAACCTCTCTCCTCAATTGGGCAAGCTCACCATTGTGGAAAGGTGCCCAATTTTTGGAGGCCCCCAGGTTTTAGAGCACCCACCCAAATTGAAATACCTTTCATCAAATGACATGTGGCATATTTAGTTTGACATATTTACATGACTAATATAACATGTAATGGCTTTACTTATTTATTATGAATCTAATTTTAAATTTTTAGAAATAAATAAATATTATAGTTGTTATATTTTTGTCCCCTCTATAAAATGAACCCAATATTGCTTATGTTTATTCACATCATAATATATACGCGTTTCTATCCTTTCTAATTTCAAAATTTATTTTCGAAATTACTAAGTGTGACAGATGTGATGAATAATGTAATAGAAATTTAGTTTAAAACGTAATTATTTATATCATATAACGTAATTTTTTAATATAATTTTTGATATTATCAAATATTATAAATAATTGAGACTATTATATTATATTGACTGTCAAATTTAGAAAATGTTTTCAGTAAATATATTATATTTACATACCAATTAATAAAAGAAAATATAGGATTTAAATATACTTAAAATAGACACGTTTTATGAATTGCACACTATTTAATCTTGAAATGCACATGCAATGTTGCACATGATTTTCGGACACACAATAACCAATATTTATTATCGAAATTAGAATTGGGTAGCCTACCATTGTGGGAAGTGTTAAATAAATTGGGAAGGGTAATAGTGAAATATGAGTTGGAGGAAAGAGAAAGTGAGGTGGAACAATGAGAGAAGGAGAGAGAATGTTTGGGCAAGCCCACCATTGCTGATGCTCTTACGATCAAAAATCAAACACCGTTTTATAATATACACTTGACTCTTTAGGGTGTATTTCTATGTTTTTGTAAGTGTACAAGTGGAAAGACTGTAAAACTTATTGACATGAGATAATGTCAATTAAAATTTTCAAAGAGAAACACTGTTCATAATGTACGTATAAATGAAGATATTTGATTTGGATGCCAAGGCCAAAGCACCTAACAAATTTGATGGGAAATGTTTGCTTGTTGGTATATGGGTAGGGTTCTTAAATGAGATACAAAGATGGTTGTTGCCTACATGAATTTCACTCCAAACAACCTCTCAAGTCTCCAACAGATTTCATTAAATACCAAAAAACCTAACCCCACTCTCTCATTATCACCACCACCAACCTCAGCAGTGAACTCTCACCATCACAATTCACAGCCCACAGACTCATTAGAGAGAGAGGTGAACCTTGCCATTTGCCAAACTCAGTCTTTTTTAATTACATCCATAAATTTAATTGGTTTGCCCTCTTGTTCAACCATTTATGTATGCACATTCATGTGACATGCCTGCCTACTTCTTCATGTACCAATAAGCAACACTTCATGCACTTCTCCCATCCGATATCATCCGGTTTCGGGTTATCCAGGTTGAAATCCGACCCGAAAAATTACAAATAAGAAAGGAAATCACATGTAGCTAGGCTTCCTTGAGAAAGTTGTGTGCAGAAGGCTAGGTGTGAAGTAAATACTGTTAAAAATTGAAACCCTAGTAGATTGGTTGTAACAACTAATTAACAAGCATGCACTGTTAGTGTTTTTATATGAGCGGTCACTAATTTATTACAATTATCCTTTCAGTTACAATTAATTAAACCAAAGTTCAAAGATGTGATGATATAATGCTCTGATTTGATTCATCAACTTGAGGGATTAAACAACATCCCAGAGACCAATTAATTAGGCACAATACCATTGACAATTTATATATGGATATTTTTTATAGTACAAACAAAAACACAATCCGCGAATTGAATATTTAAGTACAATAGACTTTCAATCCAAAATAACTCAGAAAGGAGTTGAGAGTTGTAACTTTTCAAACCCACTTGATCAAAATATACAAAATAAATAATTTGGTATTACATTCTATACCTCCTACTGGCATAGCTTCTCTTGGTAGGTTTTGTGCACAATTTGCATAATTTTCTATGTAAAATGACAACCATAAACCAAAATCATAGGCCCTTAGACTTGAAAGAAAAATTATTCTGAGTTTTAAGAAAATGACAACCACTTCCATTCTCCAACTCCACTTCATTGACAAATGCAATATAATTTGCTAATAAAAATTAGCTGGGTTAGTACTTATCTTATCTCCATTTTTCGTATAAGATTATGATGCATTTCAAACCCTTCTAGATGCCAATTGATTCCATTAACTTACTATTAACTGTCACCCAACCATCATACAAGCACACAAATATATCATTAAACCAATCCACGTGAGACATTGACTTCGCTTGTTGAATTGAGTTCAGAACCAGAGTTGAACAATTAAAATTGAACAGTTTGAATAGCTTAATAAAAACTACCTTAGTGTGAACAAATCTTAATCACCATGATCACTTTGAACTAGCTCATTCGCGAGTCTTTTTTGAGGAAACAAAAGTACATGCATCTTTTACTGTCACATTCGTTCAAAAATTCTGTTCTTTGTTTTTACAATAAGAACAAGAAATCACCCGAGTAACTCTCCTCCTAGAACTTACTACTCGTAGAGATGATTTGCAAAGAAGTAACAAATAGAGGGTAAACAAGAACAGGATGCAAAATTTGTTCTACACCCATTCATTTTGGTATATAGGGCCACTAATCAAACTTTCTATATACTTACATATAAACATTAACACCTTCCTATTTACAGTGAAGATTGCCATGTTCTGCCTTCGAACGATACGATTATAATGAAGACATCGTCGTGGTACTTTCTTCGCTCTCCTTGTGGTATATCCAACAATTCGTGAAACTCCATCCCTGCAAAATGTCCGCTTTCGCCATTAGCCAACACTCTAGTTATCAAACAAGCCTTGCAAAACATGTTACATCCTAGTAACCATCTTAGTTATCAAAACTACTAAACTTAGTTTTGACAATTAAACAGATAAACTCAAACTTGAACCAAACAAGTCGAGTTCATGCATAATTTAAAGCAAAGAAACGAGCTCATGTAACTCTTACCAGCTTTCTTGGCGGCTCTGAAGAGGACTTCTTCAATGAGGTGTTGAGCAGGATCGCCTTCCGGCGTTGAAGCCGTGAATTGCTCGACCTCCATGACCGCCTCCTCGTTCGTAAAGTACTGATAGAGCCCATCCGAAGACAAGATCAAGAACTTGTCGTCCGGGCTAATCTTGTGGTGGCAAAGCGATGGGGAGCATGTTATGTAAGGTTTGTTGCCTGCATAGTCTATTTGAAACATCTCCAATAGCCCTTTGTTCCACTTTGGCTGCCAAACACAAACCAAACAAATGGTATGAAATTTCAGTCATCTTTGATCAAAACCCTAATGTAGAGGGGGAAAAAAACAAAAGACAAGCTCTTGATGATTTACATTCTTGAGAAAACCGGCTCCAAATGCTCGCGTAACCTTCAACGATCCCTTGACTCGTTCATTCGCGATCAAGCCGTACTCATTCGGGTGCTGGCGCTTGATCCTCTGCACTTCCTACAATCCGAATCAACCCAAAAATGGAGACATTTAATAAGAGCTCATCCAAAAGTCAAAAACAAGATTAACTTGAACATTTATTCTTGGTGGGTTCTCATTTGTGGTCACCTCTTTATCTAGTGTGTTATGATCCACGGTAAGCTGCGTTGCATCCATACTAGGGAAATCATCAAAGGCATCACTCCCCAAATCCTCTGCTCTATGGCCTAAAACCGCCCTACTATCACCCACATTCATCAAATACACATCTTGTCCCACCATCAACATCACCAAAACACAAGAACCCATCAAAGACAACACCGGATTCTCCAAAATCAACCGATCCGCAATGTCCAAATACGCCTCCTCGGTCTTCCTCAACGCCTCCGAAAGCGCGGCCAAAACATCCGAGCCCTCATGACCAACAACCCCCTGATCATCCTGATCACTCCATAGAACCCCCTTGAGCTCCTTGTGAACAGCAGGGTACAGATTGGAGAGCAAGAAATCAGTCGCATCGGGGCCGTTGAACCCATCATAGATCCCCACGAACACCCAGTTGTTGTCCTCTGAGACGACGACATGAACCCGATCCTCGCCGGCTTTCCCGTGGGCCCACTGCAGATTCTGCTCCTCTGTCAAGAACCCCTCGTCCTCACACAAGCTCCCCTGACTACTCAAATTAGCTCCGCTACTACTACTACTGCTAACACTCGTCCTCGTCGTCGCGATCGTGCTCTTTCCGACGCTCTCGTTCGCCTTCTTCTTGCCGAAACTTGTTCTGGACCCCCAAATGGCGTCCAAGATTGAATCTTTAACCCCCCTTATGGAGCTCCACTTGATCAACTTACGCCTCGCCTTACCAGAGGCCTCCGAAAGCAGAGCATGCTCTGTTTTCCTGCAGGCTGCTCTGTTCTCGAGCGAACCGGAGAAGAGGCTCCGGTCCATGGGACCGGACATGAACCCGCGCTCAATCGGACCGGAGAGGAACCCGCGCTCAATCGGGCCGGATCCGAGTATTGACTCGGATCCGGGGTTGCGGAGAAGAGGTCCGGAGCTGATGAGGTTTCTTGGGATGGGTTGCAGGGGAACAGAGGCGAACGACGGCGAGCTCTCGAAGGAGGCGGCCCGATCGACGGCGGAGGAAGCGGCGGAGGGGTCGAAGAGGGTGGTGGAGAGAGCGGTTGTGGTGTTGGCGGAGACGGAGGCGCCAGAGATCGTGGGGAGGAGGACTAGGAGGCTTGAAACGACGTCGTCTTCTTCAGGAGGGCGGATGTAGCAGAAGGAGTGGCCGATGCCCTCGTCGTCGAGGGGGGCGGTGGAGGAGGAGAGCATGACGGCGATGTCGTGGCGGCCGGAGATTTCGCCGGCCGGGCAGAAACACGAGTTCAGAGTTCCGGCGGAGTTGCCCATTTTTGGAAGGTTTGGGGGAATTGTGGGAGGTTGGTCTGGTGCTCTGTTTTTTTTTTTTTAGTGGTTTTTTTTTTTTGGAGAGTTGACTTTTTGGAAGGGTTAGTGGGGGATGAAATGTTGTGGTTGATTGGTTTGGAGTTTTTTGTTTATGGTTTTCTAGCTTACTAGTTGAAGACCCGTACCATGTACGGGTAATGAACATTTTTTTCGTTAATTTGTGTATCTACTATAATCTATATTATATATTAATTCTTATATATAAATAGATTAAAATGGGAATTGAAAAGTTAAGTTAATTAATATGTATCTTTTATAGAAGGAAATTTTAAAGATAGATAATCTTGTTTCAAAGATAGATATTAGATGGGTAAGAAAAAGGTTAAAATTAAAGGTTAGATAATTAAAGAAATTTCAAAGATAAATAATATGCCTTTAAAGATAGATATTTGATGAGTAAGAAAAAAGATAAAGGTAAAGATTAGATAATTAGAAAAAATAATACATATAAAATCGTTAATCAAGTGGGGTCATAATTAACGTGGAGGCTCGAAATTCTCCGGCTTTAATATATAGTATAGATTAGTTCAGCGTTTTGTTTGTTTTTTTCTTCTTTTAGTTTTTAATGGTATGTTGGAGTAGTTGACTTTTGGTTTTTTGTGATTTGAAAAGGGATATAAATGCAGGGGGAGAGAGAGAAGGGGGCGCCTGAAAATCTAATTATTAGGCCAAAACCAAATTGTTTGTTTTTTAATAATAATTTATACTACTCCCTCCGTTTCAAAAAACATGGTCTTTTAGACAATTTAGGTTGTTTCAAAATACATGACCATTTCATATTTTTCCCCATCTCTTTCCATTTATACCCCTAATAATTATCTTTATCATAATCATTACACTTTTTCATATTTCTTTAAACAAATAATTAACCCTATATTTGATAGGGGTAATATAGGAATACCATTTTTTTCTTAATATATGTGTAATGTCCAAATGGTCATGTATTTTGAAACGGAGGGAGTAGTAATAATCGTCATTATTATTAACCATATTATATGCGTGTGAAAGTCAAACCTTTTTTTTTTTTTTTGGAAAAGGAGGTGTTTCTGTTAAAAGTCCATACGCTTGATGATAATGGACTGTGCAAGAATATGAATGAGACGCTTGATGATAATGGACTGTGCAAGAATATGAATGAGATTCCAGGGATTTTTTATTTTCTTACGAAAAAAGAAAAATTATGGAGGATTAGCTTGAAAAAATCTTCTTGCTTTAGAATTAATAAAGAGAATATAATTATGTTTTTAGAGATCGCCTGCATTGCAAATGGCAATTGACCAAGCTCCAATCTTTCAATAGAATTAAGAATAAATAAATAAAATTCAATTCACAAAGTCAAAGTGCATTACGTAGTATTAACATCTATACAACAAAAACCAAACTGAGGTTCACATCAAGAAATTGGTTTTTTTTTTGCCTGCTGATTAACAATCCACTTTCAAATGTATATTAATATTTCAATGGCCTCTAAGGGGTGGGGGTAACCAGCCAGCTTAATATTAGATGGTCCATATATGACATGAATACTGAAATCTATTTTTTGATGAAACATTTAAAATGGACATGATCAACTTAAACTACAGTATGATATACATTATACCTCCATGTACATATATATATAGTCTAGCATGGAAGGGTATATTCAGCTAGCCGAACATATTCGTTGGGTTGTGGGTGTTCCATTCATCATTATATATGTATATTTGATGCATTCACCGGCCATCTATCTATCAAAGATATGATGTAACTTTAAAGCAACTTCAAGTCTACATGTTTTTGCCTTAGAAAAAGGCCGTTCCGTTGCGCACACCGTTTTTTAATGTTCGCACACCGACTTGTGCGGATCGTGGATCCGCACATGTTAAACCCGGTTTAATGTGAACCATGTGCGGATGGACAAGCCGCACATGTAAGGATGAGCGGTTCGGAAAAAAACCGGTTCCTTTGTGCGGATCCAGGATCCGCACAAGTTGACCACCCAATACCACCCAGAAAACATGGTGACTGCCCCTCTTGTGCGGATCCTTATGCCGCACAAGGCTAGGGTTCTGCACCTTGTGCGGATCCCGGATCCGCACAAGAGTAGACGTAATGAGCTCTTTGTTGACTGGACACACTCTTGTGCGGATCCTGGATCCGCACAAGAGCAGTTGAGCTCGTCGTTGTGCGGACTCACTCTTGTGCGGATCCAGGATCCGCACAAGAGCAGCCGAGTTTGTCATTGTGCGGAAGTGTTCTTGTGATGATCCTGGATCCACACATATGTGAGATCGAATCTTCTTCTTGTTTAACCACGTGCATTCACGAATTTCATGATCTTCAATACTATATAAATATATATCGAAAGTTAATGTTTATGTATCATCCTTTTATGCGGAGTCGTTCTTGTACGGCTTCATGATCCACACATATGTTAGATCGAATCATCGTAATGTTCAACCATGTGCATTCACGAATTTCATGATTTACAATACTATATCTATATCGAAAGTTTACGTGTATGTATCATCCTGTTATACGTGATATGTTTCGAGTCCAAATCTTTTAGATTCAAACCTCACTTAAGCTCGAGTCTAACTCATAAAGATAAAGAATAGCATACTTGATATGTTTCTCGAAGAGTTAGTCTATAGTTATATATGTAATGTACGAGAATTGCATGTATGATGTAGAACAAGTCATTGATCGATCATTATTAAACGTTTTTCAAAAGAAAACGTCTAAATCCTAAACCGTACCCTAAACCCTATTTGCTCATCTTGGATCCGCACATAGGGTTTTAGTTCCAGCCCTAAACCCCATGTGCTTATCTTGGATCCGCACATAGGGTTTTAGTTCCGACCCTATTTGCGCATTACTAAACCCTTCGTATGCCGCTAAACCTACCCTCGTCCTTATTAAATATTTTGGATTATGTTTTATACTGTGTAATACTAGATTAATATGTTATTTCATATTTTCATATAATATTGAATAACTAACTTGTTAAACTACCTTACACATGTACAACTCTTAAATTATCATATTATTGTTTTAAAAGAAGCATAATATATATTTTATTTGGGGTTAAGAAAAAATATCATATTTTTTTGATAAATTTTTTCTTGATTTGAAAATTTAGATTTGAGCTATCACAGTGAGAATTTAGGCTCGAAATTATATGAATCCAAAAATACGAGGTACGAGTAAAGAACAAACAAACAGTCCAAAAGTCAAACTACGAGTCAAGAACAAACTACGAATCCAAAATATAAACAAACTACGAATCCAAAACTCAAACTACGAATCCAAATAAATAACAAACTACTCCTCTGCCCACTCAAGTCTACTCTCAGGTGCTCCACGATCTTCGTCCGCTGTGTCACATCTCGCCCTCTCCTCCGCCATCCTCGACGCCTCCCCTCGCTCATAAATAGAAGGGACCCGTTGCTCGGCCGCCCTCGACAGAATCATAATACAAGTTGTTTAGAACATTATCTTGAAGACTTGAACAAATAAAAACTCAATACCCGATTCCTACTTTATAATTACAATATTTTTTAATTTGTATTACCTATTATTACTAGTTAAGAATATTTTTTTTATTGCTTATTACCTATTATTACTAGTTTAGAATATTTTTTATTGCTTGTCTATTCAATATTTTTATAAATTAGGAATATTCAATATTCAACATTCAATATTTTATAAATTAGGAATATTTTTTATTGCTTGTCTATTCAATATTTGTATTGCTTATTACCAAATACTTTTATTGCTTGGGAAATTCCTTTTAATACCCCTCTATTTTTGACAATTCCTTTTGGTGCCCTAAGAAAAAAGTTTTTCCTTTTGGTACCCTGTTTATACATTTTCCTTTTTGTAGTCAAATCTCTTTTTAAACACATTTTTCATCCCAAAAAAATACAATTTTCGTTTAAAATCTAAATAAAAACTAATTTGGAGTATAAAATAATGAATTTTTATCCCACTTGATTTTTTGTTAAATTTTAAACGGAAATTGTATTGAAAAAATCTAGCCATCTAGCTTTCTCCACTCAATTTTTTTAATGGTTGGTCAAACTTTTTTTTTTTAATAAATTTTTTGCCTAAGTTTTTTTGTTTTTTGTTTTTAGTTTTCTAAATTAGTTTTATTTAAACAAAATTTAAATGAAATTTTATTTTTTTGGGATGAAAAATGGGTTTAAATAGAGTTTTGGTTACAAAAATAAAAATATATCAACCACAAGGGTACTAAAAGGAAAAATGTTTTTCTTGATTTGAAATATTGTTTAAAATAAAAATATATAAGATATTTGAATATATCATAGGTATGTTTTTCACATAATTATTCATTTTCCTTTTAATGTAGATATTTATATCTACATGTTCAATTATTCATCCATCTTATTTTTCATTGTATCATTTTTAGACAATGTTATGATATTTGAATATTCTTTAATGGACAAACTATAATTTATAACACAAAAGTTCATTATGAGTGAATTTTATTTTATTATAAGATGAGAATTTAGGTGGACTAGGTTTTTCACATAATTATGAGTGAATTCTACATTAAAAGGAAAATGAATTTGTGCGGACATCTTGTGCGGATCCGGGATCCGCACAAGATTACACCGGTTCAAAATTAAAACCGAGTTTTTTGAAAAACCTTGTGCGGATCCCGGATCCGCACAAGAAAAACCCAGTTTTTTTAAAAAAACTTGTGCGGATTGTGGATCCGCACAAGTCGGTGTGCGAAAATGAAAAAACGGAGTGCGCAAATCTTGCCCGTAGAAAAATCAAGTAAACAACAACAGTAATAAAAAAAAGTTCATCTTAGTAGAGGATATTGATTTGACAAGAATGGATGTTAGGACGAGGAATTATAACAATTTGAGGCATTCAAATAAGAAAGATATGTTGAAGGTCGTGAATCAAATCGGTAAAATGAGAAAACTGTATTCGAGCGGGAATCAAATACTCCGTAATAAAGATTATACGTATAATTTGCGAGTTGTGGTTGTCCAGTTTCTCAATCCTAGAATTGCAAAAAGAGTTCTTATTTATTATTTATAAGGAAAAATAACTCAAAATAATCCCAAGTATCAACTTTCAACCAATATTAATCCAAAGTTTGGAAATCATCACCAATAATACGAACTATCACGAAATTAACCAAAAATGATTCGGAAGCCTTTTTTGATAAGTTTTCCGGTGGAATTGATGACGCGGGAATCCAAAATCTGACACAACAACTTAAAACTTTACATTAGGTTGAAATGTTTTCGATCGTGATATCATCGATTGATTTGATTCCACTGGAAAACTTGTCGAAAAAGGCTTCCGAATCGTTTTTGGTTCATTTCGTGATACTTCGTATTATTGGTGATGATTTCTAAACTTGAGATTATTATTGGTTGAAAGTTGATACTTGAGATTATTTTGAGTCATTTTTCCTATTTATAATTTGGCAATAACTTATGTATGCCCGCTTATACTTATCACCCCTTTAAAATATCAAAATTTATTTCTATTTTTATACGCACAAATAAAGATATTTGTGGGTGAATTTTTATTTTATAATCTAAGGGCATATATTCGAACCTTTATTATGCTGTACGGCATACTAACAAAATAAAAAGTCCAAAAAGAGAGAGAGAACTTTGGAATAAAGCAAAGCCTATTTGGTTGGTTGAAGTTGCATTTAGTGAACAAGTACAAACCAAGCAACTTTTTGTTACGTTATGGTTGGACATACATAATCCTCGAATACTACTAGATCATGTCAAACCCCAAAACAGCTGGACGGATCTCCAAATGTGAAAGACCAAATCACACATGTTTTCATTATTTTGTTTTGACTTTCTATCTTCTATTTAGACTCGGTTCGATAAAAATAGCCGGAATCAATCTTAAATGGTTAATGTGTTCATAATAACAACAATGTATTAGCTAGGTTACTTAGGGTAGAAATCCAACTTAGCCATCATTATCAATTTGGACTCTTAACTTAACTAACCGTAAAAGTGTAAATGATATAGTGATCGTAGTTGTTCATGAACCATTCGATCTTTGGTTCAATTAGCCCTTGTTCAATCAGATTTATTATCGGTTCGATCTTTAAGGAAAATTTTACTAGTTCGAAAGATAAATTAGTCGAGGTTGCTTATAAGAAAACTCGACTGATTTGTCTACGAGCAAGCTCAATTGATTGTATGCTCATGTACAAGCTCAATTATACGTTCATAGACAATTTCCACTATAAACCGCATATACGGAGTATTATTTACTCTTAGTGACATCTCTCAAACTACGTACGTGGTTTCATATTTAGTATCATGCTTGGACAGATGACTAAGTAGACGAGTTATCATGATCTTGTTTGATGAACAAACTAAACAAGCAGCTCTAGAGTTGGAGGTTGCGCTCAATGAACCTTTAAATTAATGATATCCAATAATATTTTGAACTCGAACAAAGCTCTTTCTCAAGCTTAAACTTGTGTATTTCTAACAGAGTCAAACCTGAACAATACAAATGCTTCGTGTTGTAATTGTAATCCTCATATGTATGTTTGTGTTCTTTGTACAAGTTGTGTAATAATATAGAGCTATAGCTAGGACAAAGAACCGAGTCGAGTCATTGCCTTAACTTGAGACCCGGTGTTATGAGTTTAAGGAAAAGGCAACCCCTCGAACTGGATAAACTGAATTGGATGACATTTTTCCTAAAGGTTAGTGTCGTTGGGCGTATATTCTTAAGTTGGACCTTGGGCTTGATGTGTGTGTGCTTAGAGCGACCCAAGTATTGAGTTGGTGATCCAACTTAGTGCGATGTTGCGTTTTGGCGAACTTCTTCAGATTTGGTATTAGGAGCTCATACATAAGCTCTTAACCTGGTGTTTGAGAGGTCATTCGAGAAAAAGAGACAACCCTTGCCGAGGGAGAAGGAAGGAGTTCGACGATGCAAACCCCAATGCCGACGACTTGTGGTGGTTTTGTCTTGTTAACCTCTTCCGTTTCTGTTGAGTATATGCTCTTGTTGTTTTCTGTTTGAAGCTTTGCTTTCTTGTTGCATGACTAGTACTGAACTTGTATGGCTCTCGATAGAGTGTATATTTTTGGATCGGGTCTCCCCACTGAGACTCTCCAGATGTAGAGCTCTTTTGAGTTTGATCTTGATAACCAATCTCTGTGTCCTTATTGCTTTCGTACTTGTCTTTCATGTTGATTGTGGGTGAGATCTTTCGGATCTGTTAACTTTGTTGATAGATTAGGTCGATTCTCGGTTACACTTCCGATATCTCCCCAAGTCCTACTAAAGCATGACCTTTACCATGTCCAAACTTTATTGCTCATACAACGTGGCTTATGTATGTAGAAATACACGAAGCATTCACGTGCGATTTGGTCTAACTTTGTGCTTAATAAATGTCAAATATATGTATTCTTAGACAACAGAAAAATGACAAGAGAAGGTAAACCGGCCAACACCAAAGTCTACTAACTTTTTTTGGGTTGACAATGCTCAACCGTTACGTAAAACCCACACTTGTTGCCAAAAAAGAGCTGGTATATAACCAATATAAACCTTCTCAAGTTGCTCGATCATGATTAATTACTTTGTAAGGGACTTTCATAGCGTTATTGCTTTTTTGTCCGACCAAAAAAAATAGCGTTATTGCTTTTATGAATTTAGGAGTTGAAATTATTGGGAGAAAAATATACACCCAACATCTCTGGATGGATACAAAACACACTTACATATAAAAGGGGTGAAACCCCTAACCGTGAATTTAATCGTTTAGGTTACGAAATGGATCTCGATCTTATATATCTAAGTGGCTAAATAAATCCGAACTTGGCACATTTCCGCTTAACTTGACTTCGCCCATGGCTTCCAACAGAAAGTCCCCATTTTGGAGCTAAGAGTGGCTGGGCTTAGGATGGCCCAATTAAGCAAGATTCGGTCCAAACTCTATAGAAAGGAAATTGGGCCCTGATTGACTTGGTCAAAAAATGTGTGTATGTTGCCGAAGAATGACCTTCCAAGTTTTCATAGTCGAGGGAATAGGGAAGTTAATTAAATATATGGAGAGAACATGACTAAGCTAGTATGAGGTAGCACCTTCTTGTATTATTGATATACATACAACTCAATTAGATGATTCATGATTGTTTTTGGCTCGATCAGAATGAAATGAGTAAAACAACAGCTTCTACTACCATGTTATACATTCGCAAGTATGTGATCGACCAGTTGCATGCAGATCCTTTATGGTAATAAAGAATGAGCACAAATATAACCTTGGTGGGTGTACATAATTGGTATACCAAGAAATATAGTAAACAGACAAATAGCCCGTCTAGCTCAGTTGGTAGAGCGCAAGGCTCTTAACCTTGTGGTCGTGGGTTCGAGCCCCACGGTGGGCGTGATTTTTTTTTTTTGAATATCTATCATTTGTAATTTTTACTACAAGGATACATGAAAAGCATGTAATTATGGTATTCCCTCCTGAACCCACTTTCCTGCGAATGGTAACATTAAAAGTTGCAATAGAGAATCCTCATTTTTGCATGACACTTATTTCATGTTTTCCCCTTCTATTGCCTTTTCTTCTCTATACACAAAAATTGCAACATCATAAAACACAACTATGTCCATGAGTGATTGGGATATATCTTCTCCAACCCAATGTGTAATTAGTCCATCTATATGTATTTTCCAGGATTCCTCTTTAAAAGGTAGTCATGAAAGTTCGGATCATTGCCTTTTTCTCTTGATAAATAGAATAACAAAACAAAGCAAAAAACAGTGCAATGTAAAACGAGATTCGTGCCTATCAGCAACATGGACGGCCCATGTACAGATTAGGCCCACTGGGGAATCTTGTTCGCACTTGCACTACACTCCTTGCACTCAATCAATCAAAAAGACCCACTTTTCTGTTCATCCTTTTCGTCGTTTAATATCAACCTAACAACACATGCCACCCCATGTGCCTCCTACTATCCAAAGCTCCAAAACCTCATGCTTATCAAAATCTCATTCTTACCCTTAATTAATTGTCTACGTGTTAGGCAGGGTAAACTATGATTTGGTAGTAGTTCAGATATTTAAATTTTTTGGTCGATAAGAAAATTACACTCCAAATTGTTTCCCTACTTTGCCAAAACGTCTTTGAAGGATAAGCGTAGAAAGAAAGGGACATCCATCACGAATTTTGGAAATAGAAAAGCAAACCAATAATTGGGACCTAATACGGCTGGAGATTGCGCCACGTGTACGGTGACAAATTCATCACGGCCCCTCCCCCGTGCCGCCTATAAATGGAGAGGTGCCATCGTCTTCCCTCTGCACAATTCACAAGCGGCTTCTCCATACCATACGTACATCATCAAACCAGAGCTTGTGAACTCGTCCTTGCCTGAAAATATGTCTTGCTGTGGCGGAAACTGTGGCTGTGGCTCTGCTTGCAAGTGCGGAAACGGCTGCGGAGGGTAAAACTACTTTCTCCGCTCCCGATCATCGCCTAATTTCGAATTTCATCGTGCTAGGGCTCCGAATTCGCTCTCTAGGTTCGCAGTTATGTTTCAATTGTTGTGTGTGTGTGTGTTCTTTTTGTCTGAATCTGGTTTCGATTGTGGAATTTCTGTTCAGTTGCAAGATGAACGCCGACCTCAGCTACATGGAGACCAGCGCCTCCACCGTCAGCCTCGTCTCCGGCGTTGCTCCTCAGCAGACGTAAGCGATTCCATCGGAAACCTAAATTTTGTTTTTTTTCGAAAAGAGAAATCGGTTCGATTTTGAATTGAGAACTGATGTTTGAGTTTGAATTGAGCAGCTACTCCTTCGATGGAGCAGAGATGGGAGCCGAGAACGGAGGCTGCAAGTGCGGAGCTGACTGCAAATGCAACCCATGCACCTGCAAATGAACCTGAGCAGTTCAAAAAACTCTGCATAAAACAGAGGCCTTAATGATCTCTCTATCGCATAATAACCCCAATCCGTCCTTTTAATTTACAATAAAAGCTTACTGCTCACGCTTCCATGGTGTGCGTGGTGGCTTTTGTCATGCTTACAACAACTACGACTAGAAAAACAGATTCCGTGTAATGCTTCTGTTCTTGAGATGTTGTGCTGTAACCTAAAGTTATGTTGGTAATGCTATGTGTTGTTCCTGCTTGTTGTAATAATCTCTCTTGTGACCATGTGTTTTTCTGTTTAATTACTTAATTTTCTGGAGCAATTGGTAACGTTGAGATATTTAATAAACCCCAAATGGATAACAATGCAATAAAAGGCTATGACATTAGCACAAACTGTATCCCTTTGTAGAAAATCACACAAGTGTTACACAACGCAACCATACTACATAGGATACACGACACAAAGAACTCAGAAACCAGAGTACGTGACATTGTTTGCTGAATCTTAAGAGTATTGAGAGATGCATCCACACAAGACAGTGATGATGATAATCTCATATGGGACTACTAAAAAAGGCTTTTTGGGCCAAATTCAAGCAGGATTTCAATGGAGAATTGATGATCGTACAACTGAGTGATGTTGAAGATGATCAATGAAATATTCCTCTGGCAGCACTTCCAAACATGTTCTGAACCTGTAATGGATAGATCAGAAAAGTTAATATTCATATGCTTTCGTCATTTAGCTCACCTGAATTGAGGAAAAATGATAAGATATATTCACCTGCTTCAGGGAAAGGCCTATCTCTTGCAGGTCTTCCAACTGCGCAATAATACCGAAGATAACACAAGATATCATCAGTTAGTGTTACATGCAGATGAAGAAAGAGGTGGTACAACAATTTATGCAAGTGTGATGTTGCTTTCTTGGCTTTTCTCTTTTAATTTTTTATTACCGATTTCAAAGGACCGGTCTCTCGAAGCTCCATTATGTAATCTGCCCTTTTTGGTCCAATTCCCTGCAATCATATTGGTAAGCGGAATAAGATGGCAATCCATACTTTAAAGTAAAAAAGGAATAAAATCGAAAATATCATACAAGTTTGATAAGATAAGACTTACTTTTAGTGCAACTAGCTCCTCCCTGTCAAAAAAGACATAACAAAAAAGAAAGAAAGAGTTGGGGTCAAGAGTCCTTTTCAATTTTGATTCAAGTGTAAGAGCACATTGGCTAAAAATTATATAGAAAAAAGCCCCTCACCTTGTTGCAGTATTTAGGAAATCCATATACTCATCTAGCAGAAAATTCTGATCAAATGGGAGGAAAAAATACATACAAACTTTGTAAGATCGAATCAACTGATAGGATTTGAAAGAGTTCCAACAGAAAAACATGGCACTAGTGATGTTTCAATTGAGTGTAGGATGTTTATGTACCTTCAAATTAGAGCTACGTGCTTGGAATTTATCCAGAGCTGAGCCAAAATCTTGAAACTTGTCACGGGTCACTACAAAAGGTGTTTTGGGAGGAGTTGTTTCCAAGAGCCATAAGGAATGGTCTTGTTCACTCACTTCTTCAAGAGGGATTATGGATATGTTGGAATCAATGTTGGATAAGGCTTTTCTCTGCGGGGAAGTAATTTGATGGGCTTTTCTTTTTGAATTGCTAGGAGGTGTTGATCCGATGGAGTTCATAGCTTTGGGAGCTGGAAACTTCTCCTTTTCAACCAATGAAACATCTGCATGAAAAGATTTAGAAGTTTTCTTTTGTAACCAATCCTAAATCCTTAAAGAACAGTTGCAACCAAAGATGTATGTAAATACCTTGTAAAACTGTTTGTAATTCCATCAAGGAGTCAGAAGATTGATCATCTTTCTCCTTTACATTCTGGGCCTTACTTATCTGAGTGGACAGAGCTACTATTTGTTAAAGAACAGAACTAAAGCACAAATGAGAACACACACGCATTGAATTTATGGTGAGAGCAAAAAGGGCACAAACCTCAGATGAGCATAGCTCAGTATCATCACACTTAAGTGGAGCACAAGTGCTGCTCATGCAAACACTTTCAGGTAAAGTTGAGTAATCACTTTCGGTTCCAAGGTAGACGCTATTCTCCTCCTCTCTTTGAGGGTCAATTCCCTGGGATTAAGAGTGTGATTGTTACTATGCTTCTTCATTACAATATCAAACAGCTTCCCAATCTTGGATAATAGTCAGAACTCCTTACATTCCCTCAAGAAATATAAGAAATAAGAAATGCATCTGACATTATAGTACTTACAGTACTGTCAGAATTTAATGCAGTGTCCGAAGTGAATAACTTCCTCTGAGGAACAGTCATCAACCTGAACAGTAGATAAAACTTAAATAAATCAGAGTTTGAAGTTATTAGGTGTGTTAATGTAATTTTAAAAAGACCATGCAAGAACATCCTACCTTCGATTTACAGTAGACTTTGACACAGCTGAGCCATGAATGCTATTTTCTTTTCTGGAACTGGCTACAGTTTGAGGCGTTCTGCCATAAAGTGGAGAAGCAAAGGTTCCCATTTTCTGAACACTCTTTGTTTTACCTCTGGATTCTAGCCAATCACGCAATTTAGCTTCCATACTAAATTTATCCTTGGGAGTTTCATGTTTGGATGCTGAAGAAACAAAGTTAGTGATCTGCCTAGAGTGAGCAGCCAAGCTAACTGTACGGACTGATTCTTGATATTCTCCCGGATTCTATCACAATGATGGATCAAATCTTATTATAAGACCTCATGAATTAAAATCAACTTTTATCTTTTAGAAAAATTCATAAAGAAGTCCTTACCAGGCATGTCACCATTACAGCACGACTAGTTCCTCCAAGAGAATCTTGTAATATACGTGTCAGCTTACTTTCCCGGTATGGCACTCGGGGTTGGTTGTTATTCAATGCGTATATCACATTGGACAGGGCAAACAGAGACTGGTTGATCTTGCTACTCTCTTGCAACCTAACCCCTTCATTGCAAGTCCATCGATTGTCTTCGTTCCCTAATAACAGAAATTACAGAATCAGTGTAAGAAACATCCAAGATTGAATATCTGCAAAATAAAGTTATGGTTGCAAAATCAGATCTAACCTGCTAAATCTATGAGATTCAACTTCCCAGATATAGTAGTGGTTGAACTAGAACTGGAGACAGCAATTACAAGCACCCCATGGCTCCTACTAGAAGCGTCATTCAGACCAGTGTGTGCCACTTTGCGCCTCTGGATTCCAAGAGAGAAGACTTCCTGAAATTCAGCCAGGGAGCTCACAGGGACATGAGAAAGCCCTTTCATATGGATTTCCCCATCTTTATCCTCTAAGACAGTAATTTCCTTTGCTTTTAGTTCTAGTAGATCATAACATCTGTCAAGATACACCTCATAATATGATATCTCAGCTTTACTTCCTGTGGATTCACAAATAGATAAGATTCTAGACATGGCCTGCACCATTAGACCTGGTTGTTCATCAGTCCCCTGCAATAATATTGCTTGTATTATTAAGTTATTCTCAAATATGAAATACTGGTAAGATTTTTAGGATGTCAAACGAAATCTCTTTTTTCTTTCTGTCCTTAAATATGCTTCCCTGGCTATTCTTTACAAAGCATTCTAAAACCAAACTCCTCATAATACATAGCATAGCCAAAGATGTACAGATGATCCTAGTATCACCATCGATTTAAGTCTACTAAACCTATCAATTATGCATAGCAAGCCAAATACAAGAATATACGAAGATGTCTTAAAGGGATAATACCAACTGACTTCTTATTTTGCTAAAATTGAGTCTGACTCCATATCATATTTGAAATCCATATTTAGCTCACACACAAATAAAAAGGATTAGGCAGTTCTGCTAGGGAGTAATAAGATATATTGAACTCTAAACACAAACCAGCAACTCTACAGTCTGCACTTTCAACAGCCGAAACATGCTATATACTATGGGAGTATCAAGTTTGGCATGCTGTATTGAATCACAAGTAACATATCAACTTCAATGCACAGTTGGATATATTTACGAGTTGGTGACAATCTTATCAAGGCAGGAAACTGCATAATGCATGAGCTTCTGTACAACATTACTGTCAACAAGTATGGAAAGAGTGCATAATTACCTGCATAGTGTAGGTTTTGCCGCTGCCAGTAGCTCCATATGCAAAGACAGTGGCATTGAAACCATGAAAGATGCCAGGGATCAAAGGTCTGACTTCCTTGTCAAAGATCTCAGCCAGATTGTGGTCATTTTGCCCAAAGAAAGCGTCCAACTTGTAACATTCATTTCGCCTGCACACACAAAAGTACACGAATAAAAACCTCAGCATCACATGACCATAAACCAACTCAAACCCTAACAATCAGTTCATGAGTTCCAGAAAAGATGACGCTACCTAGTCTCCTGATCCTTCAAATGGACAGAGACCTCATTCTCCTCGGAGGAAGAGCTGAGGGACTCCGAGTTTAGGACGGACACACAAGGAACTGGGAATTCGCCCTTCTTTGAGGCAATTTCTCGAGCAAGAAAAGGGCGAACTCTCGCAATTACTCTCACCTTTGACTCCCTGTTTGAACTCAGGAGTTTTGAAGGCGTTGTTGTAGGCTTTGCCTTGTGAGGTGTCTTGGGATTCAAACTCGCCATAGATGGAAATCAACTTTCAAGAGGGAGAGAAGGTGGCCGCCTGCTCTTCTGAAGTACAATTCGGTGTCTTGGAGAAGGTTTGTAAGTTAAGGAAACTTGAATTTGGTTGAATCAGATCTGTGAAGAAGAGATCGGAGAGAGCTATGGAGAATTTGCAAACTGAGTTAAGAAGAAGAGAGAAAGCGCGAGAGGAGCATTTGAATTAGGGGTGTTCATGGACGGATATCCGATCCGTTTAGGCTAAACGGATCGGATATTACCGGATTTTTTTCTCAAAAGTGTTATTCGTATCCGATCCGCATATACCCGGATATCCGGTCCGTTTATCTCGGCTCGGATATCCGACACGGATATTCGGTTTACCATTTGACATGTAATTTTTTAAAAAAAAATAAATTTAAAACACGAAAATATTACATTACGGTAAGAAAATATATAATTTTATCGGATCGGATCACGTTCCGCCGGATTTTAGGGGTGAAATTCAATTCCGTATCCGGTCCATTAACCGACTAATTTTTCCGGATCTGACCGGATTCGGATAATTTTCGTTAAACTCGGATTCTCGTGGATCGGATCGACGGATCGGAATGAACAGATCGGATATTTATGAACACCCGTACGAGTTCGCCGGAGGAATTCGCCGTACGAGTTCAGTTAAATTTGAATCCGTTTTTTTTGTGTTGGGGTCAGATCCTTTTTTAACTTTTGTGGGCCTCTTGAATTTTGAAATCTCATTTTCGGGTTATGCTTTATATGATTGATTTTGGGCCTTCTTGTAGCCCATATGCTGTCCCCAATATTCCATTTCCCTCTTTCTTTTGTTTGTTTTTTATTCGGTGATTAAGAAACTACGGTATATATGGGCTCTTTTTTTTTGATCATGTATTAACAATTATTAATCCAACAAGTGTTTTAATCAATAGATAATTTTGAATGAGATCACTACTAAGTGCCTCAAGGCTTGAAACATAGTATCATTCAGATGGTATGACAGTATATTCTTGTTAATAGGATTTTTTGTTATCCGTATTTGTTAGAAAATTGATGTTCCGCTGGAAAGAGTAAAAAATTCAGACAATCCATCATGAATGATCTCTTTGGTTTAATGATGATAAACATCATAAGATTTAATGGTTTTTGTATCATCTAAGTTTTTTTTTTTTTGAGCCCTCATCGAAGTATTTTAATACTGAACAATGTGCAATAGAAAAGATAAAATATAGAATTAGAGAAAGGAGAAACATTGATCTCGAATGAACGATTTATTACCTTTCATTATAAAACTCACGCCAAATAAATTTTACCCCTCAGCTTGGCAGAGAGGATGAGGTAGCAATGCCGAATAAATTTTCATGGACAGCTCACAAAGCACCATTACTTCATGACGAAAACATAGCAAATCTTATTCTCGTGTTCTTCTCATAACGAAGACACCAATACTGAAGCTGCGATGCACTTTAAAAGAGATTACGGGAAATTTTAATTATAAATAAATAAAAGATATTCAATCCAACAGCATAATTAACACAAATGATTGATCCGTGTAGGCGATTACCGTGTAGGAAGAAAACGTTTATGTACATTAATGAAGAGGTCAAAACACCCAGAACAATAATAAACTTCTACACGAGGAAGATTGATGAATTTCTCACTAAGTCATTTGCAAACGATGTATTTCTGTTCAGAAACAAGCCAGCCACTAAGCCAACGTGGGCATGATATGCGAAACAACAACCAGCCTTCAATTGAACAGGAAATACTTCATTCTTCCTCGGCAACGCCACCACAGCACAATGGGGACGACACCGAACCCTGAAAAAGGACGGTGAAGATGATTCAAATATAAGGCGGTTTAAAATTCCCCATGCCTGCAGAGATTCAAAACCCAAATGCCACACGTCACGTGGATGAACACACATTCATCCTTGCGAAAATGAGGCTAATACAACTAACAAAAAATAAGGGTGGTGTATGTGACTATGCGAGCATAAGAAAAGAGAAACCCCCTGCAGATAAAGGCTATAGGATCAACGAAGTTCAGGTCAATAGACTTGATCCAGGAATTTCATGGACTGATAGAACTAAGCACACTGCACACCCCATATAAAAAAAAATTAAGGGTGGTGTATGTGACTATGTTCTCATTATTCGAAACCTTATTCTAAAGCAAGTGACACTAAGTGCCTAGCATGGATTATAGGATGGAATGGGTTTGTATGAAGACAAAGAAATTGTGTGGTTTACCTCTCACGAATGTCTTGGTTTTGAGGCCACAGCAAACATGATGTTCGGTTTGAGACTGCTACTACTGATCTGGCAGAAGCAACACCTATATCCTATGCATTGTATTCACAAGGATTGGCATGAAGTGTATAACATGCATAGTTACTAGGCCATGACCTATGCCATAAAGAAGGTAGTGGTGGTTGTGTGACGGAGGACCTTGGAACTTCGATCCAGGCCATGAGAAGCCACCTACAAAAGCAATGATGAAAATAGCAGCATCGTTAATACAACCATATATATATTATAGTCTACAATTAAGAACTTGTCCTTGCAAATTGACCTCACCATGTAGTTCAAAGCAGAGTATCGATCTTCATTCAAATAAAGTGGCTTTCCCCTACGCATTTCAGGGTCCTGCGGTATAGATGTCCATTTAATCGTTAAATATCACCAAGTCAATAATCAGAACATTGAAACTCATGCATGTATCACACGACGGATCAGGATTATTCACTATGCCAGATTACATAGGAAAAAGTGCTCTTTATATGACCCACACATCTTGTACTACGACATTTCAGCTCTGACTAATAATATATTTGTAAAAAGGGACTTCATGTAACAAAAATTTATTCAAGCTAATGCTTGACCTACTTTATTTAGTATGTAGCCACAATTTTCACATCAGTACAAGGATCGAAGTAATCCTGGTTAAGAATTTCATTTATAATTGGGTGAAAAAGCATGATATGATGCATATGTTAGAATGTCATCTCTATATGGATTGTGCAAGGCATAACGCACACTTGTTATATTCCCTTGTTAAACATATAACACGCATTGCAAGTGCAAACCAATGATACTGCATATAGAGGAGCTATTGTGTTGACTAATACCTCTTCACCAAAGGCATCAAGGTAGGGAGAAGGCCAGAGTGCTCGCCGTGCAGTTCTCTGCAACAGAATGGCGGTGTTCTTTTTTGCCAAATTTGGGGGTGAAGGGAGGTGAGGGAATCAAAGAGACAAGCCAGATGGGATCACAATAAAATGATCGAGACTGCATGACCAACAAAAAGAGATAAGGGTAATCAAACATGAATACCTTGACCATGAGGAATACTCCAGTTCCAGCACCACAGGAAATTGCATGAGATTGGCATCCACTTCGCCTTAAAACAAAACAAGAAAAAGAATGTCAAAAACAGGAGAGCAGAAGAAACTTGATGAAGCAAACATGATGTAAAGTATAACCTGCAGCAGTTCTTCCAGGTCGGAGAGCACAATCTACCACATAAGAGACACAATGCAGGTTCAGCAATGATAGCATTGCAGTTAGGGCATCGAGGCTTTATACACCTGAAGTTTAAATATGTGAAATTAGTATCCAAGGAAACCTTAAAATTAATTTCAGGTGTGCTGCAAATAGTATATGATCAAACAAACCTCTGAAGGAGATCTTGATAAACAAAAGGTAAACGCATTAGTTGAAATGGCACTGCAGGGGTCAAGTACAGTACAGACTGAGTATTGCAGCATTCAAACTTTTCTTGCAAATGATAGATCCATTTCGGTACTAGAGAGCGTAAGTGCTCATCTCCTAAAATGTCATCTAATGGAGGAATTTTAAAGATGTTCTCCAGCTTGCTGACTTCATCAAGATCATCCACAAAGCTACTGGTATCCAAACCATGAACAAAGTTCAATGATGTTTCATAGCTACAATCAGCACCAAGAGATTGTGCTGACATAGAATTTGTCAAAAGTTTGCACAGTAAGACACATCTTCGTAGAAATGGCAAACTGAGCAAGCGAACATAATCCTTGATGTTGGAAGATGGATCAATATAGTTGCAAACAAAGTGCTCATTTGTGATGCCCGACTCGGTCACTAATTTAGCTATGTCGGTGACCAAGCAATCACCAGAACTCAAGTCTGCAATCTTACTCCCATTTTTCACACAATAAGTAATTACACCCTGCATAAAACATTCAAGTAATTCAAGCCTATGTAGGGAAAAGTCCAACCATCACAGTGATTGAAAATTAAACTATCCCACCTGAGTAATATTAACAGCATAGAACAAGTGCACAAGAGAGAAAAAAGACTCCTTCTGCAACATAAACTGACTTGGAAGACAGAAAAGAATCCACATCAAAGTTGAGAAAGAATCTCGAGATAAGACTGGATCAGAAGCACGGTTCCAAAATTGAGTATCAGGAAACGGAAGATCAGCATCAATATGTTTCATTATCCGCAAAATTTTACCTGCAAAATGTCACAAAATGAGAATACATCTGTATAAGCAACACCTGGGAATATAAGATGGTCAATTTAAAATTGTCACGAGAACTTCAAGGGGCAGTTTGGATTCCCCCGCATAATGCATTATTTTGCATTAAGCCTGAGATTTAGTGCAAGCTAGTGCAATTTAATGTATAATCTCTAGGCATCCAAACAGGCCCCAAGCTTCTAGGATGAGTTGCTTGCTTCTGGTAGATCAACGTTTTTCTTTTCAAGGCGATAGTAGTTTGTGGTCAAGAAGAAAGCTCATTCACTAGTTGTGGTGATCTTTTTAAGATGCAGGTACTATGCACTTACAAAAATTAAATAAGTGGAATAGTTGGAATATTACTCCCACGATAGACACAACCTTTGAATTAGTCTCATTGATCTTAATAGCTTACAAAATTCACAAGCACAGATTCTTCATTTTTATCTGAGACATTACACATTAAAGCAAGATCTAGAAGTCACAATTTTTACTTCTGACAGAAGGAAACCTTTTTTTAATTATTATTCTCTCAAGGTTTACAGCTTCCCCATACATGAGCATCACTTCATCACTATGGATACAAACAGGTTAAGAACCTTGAAAGTGGAGATGCTAGACTTCAGCGAGCAAGAAAACAGTGGCACATAAGAGTGGGATGCATTCACATTTTTTAAGGCTTGTTCACTTATGCGCATCCAATTACTAACCATGACATGCATATACACAACTAAAGGCAAGACAAACAAATAATACACCTAACATGAAATTATAGAATTATCATACAGTGACATGCAGATGCATTTTAAGTATGAAGCTCAAAACAGTTGAATAAAAAGGTCACCTTCTTGTCTCGAAGAGTGTCCGAAGGATCCATCAAACTTAGAATCACAACAAACTGATGCTGAAAAAAGCATAATGCTTCTGAATCTCAGGTACACATCAATCGAACTCTTACTCTTAGTACTCTGGACAAGCCTTAGCATCAAGGAGAGTATAAATCCACCAGATGACTTGAGCTCACTATCCAAAGAGCTACAACCAGAAGCTGAGTTAGTCCCACTCACGCAGCGAGCAGCAATTTCTGTTGATACAAGGGAATACTTGAGGGTATCCCACATGACTAGGGAGGGACTCACTCTCCCTGTCCTGAGGAAGGCATCCTTAAATGTGGGAAAATACATTCCACACAGTACTTTGGAAAAAGGGCCAACATCTGGCATTGCTGCCCTACTATGAATAGCAGAAGTTTTAATAATTTCTCCCTTTGAAACAGCAGAACCTGCACTTTTCAGCAAATGTAGCGCGTGTTGAAGGGAAAACCTAGCTTCTTCTTTATCTGACATCAAAGAATAAGAAGGGCTCATTGAACCCCCGTTTTTATCGATAGGCTGCTGGAATCTACTGTCCCTAGGGTCTGCCGGTAGCACTGAATTGACCAGGCGACGACACACTGGACAAAGGAACTCTCCCTAACAAACAAAATTATTAAAAAAAAAAAGATGAAGAAAATAATGAATATCCCTCGTTAGAAAAGGACCTTGACAAGTACAAGAATACCACAAGTACCTGTTCTGGGTCAACAATGTGCCCACCTTCAAAAATCATTCTTCTGTTGTGCCTGTAGATATATTCAAAAGGCATAGTTAAAAGAAATAACTGGAAATTGACAGTTTGCATACAAAGATAAAGATAATATATATTCAAAAATAGAAGCATACTGAACAGACCGTAGACATAAGCAGTTCATGATCAGAATTCATTTTACATAAGGTAAAGAAAATCTTGATATTCTTTCTAAGGTTTATTGACGATCCCTGGCTACAATTCCAGGGTTTCCCCCAAGTATACGCCATGTAAAACAGAGAATCCCCTTTCATAATAGCTCCCTACATCTATCACTGGAAGGTGAATATAAGCAACAACTTGACCATCAAAAGTTCAGGACAAAAATGACAGAAAAGTTGAACGTGAGACCAATTCTTGTCTTTGCTGAAACCGCATGGTTGACACATCAAAATTGATGTAGTAAACAAACACTGATTAAAAAAGAATGGGTTCTACTAAATCTAAAAAAAACAGCAAGAATGGATATCTTTCCAGATATAATGGATATATTATACATGTAAGATTTGAAAAAGAATCCACGAAAAATCAATTATTGGACAACGAGAAAACATCATCTGAATAACAAAATGTAAGGCATATACATCAGCAATGCAAGTAAGCAAGGCAGGAGTGAAAATGATTAATCATGACCAACCTGTCTTTTAAAGATGATAAGTATCTATCAAGACATCTCTGGTGCACTGCATGCCCACAAGAAGAGAGATGAATGCCATCACAACTGGTCGGACCAAATCCATCATATGATAAAACCTTCGCATTAGACTCATTGTGGAGGCCACTATCTCCCGAAGCAGATGAGATTTCTGAAGTTTTTTTCATTAGAGAAGCTAAATATTTTCCCATCAAAATAGAATCTATGTCAATGTTTTTCTGCAATCCCTCTTCAGGAGACTCTATGCTACCATCATCCATGGAAACAGAGCCAGATTCAGGAACAACCATCTCCTTCTCAATCAATGAACACAAATCGTGCTCCAAAGATTCAATGGGATATTCTATTCTCTCCCTAGAGTAACCATGGGCGGAAGAAACTGAATCAATCCTCACATCAGGGACCTGCTTCTTCAAATAATCTACAAAAGATTCAACTTCAGCAGGACACCCTTCATGAGAAAACTCATCGACAGCATCTCTAACCAACTGCTTCAGCTCCGACAAGAGTACTGCATGCTTGGGGGACTCCGCTATATCACTTTCTGATGACTCTGTCATTGAATTAGTAGTTTCCTGGACCTTTCCTTTGTCAGACGGCCAATCTTGATCCCATGTGGGTGGACCTCTGCCAACAAAACTGAGGAGCCTGGATTTCTTGTTTCAATAAAACGAAAAGAATAAGTAAGACTAGAAGAATCAGTTTTATTGTCATTGGCAAAAAAACACATATAAGTAACTTCACACCATGAACGGTATATCGTCAAATGAAGCAATGAAACAAATCTGATGAGCACTACAATTGAGGCTCATTTCTTAAGAGCAACTGAATCTAGAGTGTATGATAATTGATGCAGGTCTTATCTCCAGAATACATACATTCAATTCAATGCTTGCAATGAAAGTGAGTCAAATCCTTTTCACTAGACAGGGGGTGCAGGGCATACATGATGAAGCTAGTACAGAAATCAGAAGAATCGTGTCATTTCAGACACCTGCAGCATCAAATTTTAATTTCTCACTGATTCATAATAGAACATACAACGATTACCTTCATTCAATCTTATGCCCGACAAGTGAATAATGATATTGCATATTATATGAGATGTGATGAAAATTATGCTAATTAACTTCAATTCTACTTTGCCACATTAAAGGTCTTGACTTCTATTCTAGTGCATGGTAGAATCTATTTTTTGAAATCCCTGCAATATCTCTAACTAAATCAACTCTCTTTCTCTTCTCTGCACATCCTTTCAGCTTGACATATCTTATGCTATTTAAAAAGGTGTACCCCATCACTTGTAGTGATCGATAATTCAATGAGTGACTGAAAAAGGGTCTACCTACTGGCAGTTACCAACTTGACCAAAGTATCCTGCTTACACCATGGGTAATGCCAATGAAAGCTGAAATTTTCCTCTCTAACCTAATGCATGGAGCACAATACTCTACATGCAACTGTATGGACTAGAAAACTTATACAGTCTGCAGAATTCGACGCTGAGACAGGAATTAGCTGGTGCTGGTTGCTTGATTAAATTGATTTGGACATAGAACTACGGTAGAAATCTAACCTGCAACAGATTTGGTGGATCTACAGAAAACGTTGTTACTGTAGAATACTTGAATGCATTTCTAGTTGATCTCACAAATTCTAGAAAAGAATACCTAATGGAAGTAGCAGAATTGTCTGGGTATTATTGCTGCCAGGGCTAGAGGCATGTGTGAAGAAATGAGAAGAAAAAAGATGGATCTGATGGTTCAAATTCAATAAAAACATACATGTGCCAAATTTAATGCAAAAGATCGTTAGCAGTCTCCTCAGAAAATGAGAAGTACAAATTAGAGTGGAAAATGAGTTGGGCAATTTGTAAGTTCACTCTGTTTCTTTTTTAACAGACTGAAATTAGTTTCCCGGAACAAAATACCTGAAGTAGAACGAGGAAAGATACTGGACTTTTAGAGCTAGAATCATGGCAAAGAGAACAGGTTTCATTCGATTCCACACACCCTTCTCCTGTTTGTTCCTCACTTACAGCTTTTGAATCATCTGCCTCATTTTCTGGTTCTGCTTTGGTATTCTCCAAAAATTTTGACTGTGCTGCTCTCATTTTTGCCTGCATATTTGTTTTATAACCAATCAATAGAAGAAAAATAGACCCGTTGAATTCTATGCTATAGAATCCAAAGTTGAAACCAAAATGTAAAGTTGCAAGTGTTCCACCAAATGCAATCAATTTAATATATATCCCACCGATTTGCTAAATTATCATTGTAGCCTTTGACACAGCTACTAAAGAAATCAATGATTAAGCTGTATACTATTACATTTTCAAAAGTTCACACACTATATTTATTTACTCACTACATTTGTAGCCAATGAATAAAGATAATTTGCATAAAAAGAGTCCATGTGTAAATTCCAAATACAGACCTTAAAAACTAACCAATAAGCCGTAACATTACTGATAAAATGGAAAACATTTCTTAACAAAATTAGAAGGTTGAAGAAACAATCTTTTTCCAAGAGAGGCAGTATAAGCTATGAAAAATGTAGGAGATCTTACCAAGATAGCAGCTTGCCTTTGGCGAGCTTTTAACTTTCGTGTCTCGGCATCTAAAGATGAACTCAAATTCTTTGCCTCGTTGTCCTGGATTGGTTGGAATAAACGATTGAAGACATCAGGAGTAAGTTCTTGTAATTTACTCTTGCAATCAGAGCTTAAATTGGCAAACTTCTTCAGCAGACTTTCAACTAGAGCAGACAGTTTGAAGTTTCCAACTTCAGAAAGGCTAAGATTCTCATTCTTATTTATATTCAACAATGATGCAAGTAGTGACAACAAACTACAGTGATCAGATGCAATAGATGTTCCACAGCTAATTTCTTCACCAGCAAAAGCAAGCAATGGAATTTGATCACCATCCTGAAATGACTGATCAGATTCCCTTTGCAGAGTACAGATGTCCAATCCCATTGATAGCAAATGCAAAGCTGTAATCAGAACACCATCAGGAGCACGGGATTGGGCAGCTTTGTCACTAACTGCATAAAAGATGACAGCACGAATTATTTCGAGCACCATCTTGCATGTGGCGATCTGAGATACTCCAGTCAATGGTTGATAAATCTTAGTCCACTTGGGTAGCTGGGAGGTCATTGCGGAGACACCACAAAACTGTAGGTATTTCTCCTCAGCAATCTGCAAATCCCTTGGACTCCAACGTGGGTGATATAAATCAAGCTCTTTCCAGCAAGACATTCGCAAAGAATATTTTCCCTGGTGCAGTCATTGGAAGTAGATTTTTCTAATTATATCAATAAAAAGCATCATAATCCATATGTAAAAAAAAAAGTACCAAGCCAGAGGGAAAACCTGTTTCATTCCTGATGGATTAGAATATTGGGAGATAGAATCCAGGACCTCCTGTAAATTAAGTTTGGACAGATCACGAGGTAATGACTTCTGTAACTGACTGCGGGTAGCATCACCGGTTGCAAGCTTACAAACCAGCTCTCTACGGATATTCTCAGATGCACTAGATCCACAATACCGTCTTTCTTTAACAATCTGAATTATTAGGGCAAGCATTTCTTGCACCAAAACAGGTTCATACCTGATTAAACATCATTAAGAAGTAAATATTCTGAAAGGAAATTCATCAAGAGGAAAAAAAAAAAAAGCAGACACAGAATAAGCGTTCTTGCTAGCCTATCATCATGCAGGAATACAAGCACAAGTAAACTTTTGTTTAAAACATAAAATAGACAAGAAACATGAACACAGAAACAAGGCATACTTTAACAGCCCCAAGCTTGAAGGCAACGAATCAGTTTAATTTTTTTAATATATCTGAGCTCATTTAAACAGATCATTGGTAGGTATTCAGACTTTTCTAGCTAGCATCATTTGATAACTTGGAACAGTCTTAAATCGTAGTACCAAAGCATTTAAACTATGAAACCTTTTTTTGTAAGTAAAACAGGTTTACCCTATATTCAAGCATAAAGAATTTCTAGTAACAATATTTATTGTAACTGTACATAAAGTTAGTTTACTAAATCCCTCTGCAGGTGTGTCCCATTGATCAACTTACAGCTAACATATCACTGATACAAGATCAATTCTAAAATGCATTTCCTAGGCTAGCTTTAATTTGAATTTGGAATGAATAAGATAAAAAAAATTAACTCAAAAGGGTGCAAAAGAGGGCACTACAAGGAAATCATAAAAACAAAGACAGCTACAAAAAAGTAATAGTCCGCTGGTTCTGTTGCATCACCTAATATCTGATAGCTTTCATAGCACATCTATATCTATTAAGACTAACTGACAACAATATAAGAGCACCTACTCACTAGAATGCAGCAGATCCAGAGAGAGGTAGTTCAGAAGTCCAAAGCGGTCCAGGATTCTCCTGACATAAAGATCAGGTGGAGCAAATGCAGCACATACTTGTAGCAAAAACAGATCAAGCTCCAAAGTATTTGCAGACCTAGAGGGATAAAATATGAATTAGGTCAGACAAACAGCAAAAAAAAATCTTTTGGTACAAGTTGCCTCCCAAAACCGATTACTCACCACTGAACAGAACGGTACATATCGTATGATACTGTAGCAGCATCGCCATTCCTCCTCCACATCCCTGCACGAACTTGAGCGCAAAATACTCTGATTTGCAAAGGATGCTCCATCATGGAAGAGGAAAACCCATTAGGTTGACATCCTTTTAGTATATTTCCAAAAAAGCGGTTAAATGATGTGAGTGAATCTTCGCAAGTAGGGGCAACAGAATGCTGCACTACAGATTCAGCATAATATGTTCTGAGAGCCTCCTTCAGTATAGAAGACAGTAAACCGTGAAAGGGTATGTGGATAGATATCTGCGATGAGCTAACATCATAGTTTATATTTTTCCAATCTGGCAGACTCAAAACCTGAAAGCCCTCTGATGTTACATTAGAATCTTCTGCCATGATGCAGTCACCCTCAACTAGATCATGGGAGCTATCAATCTCCATTTTACACATATCCGTCGGCTGACAATCTTGCTTGTCACGTTGTCCAGCACCCCTATGCTTGTCATGCAATCCAAAAGAATATTTCCCTTTTCGTACCTTGAATAGTGCTTTCTTAAAAGAAAAGAAGTTTCTGTTAAAATTACTACTATCACCAGAAGGCGCAACATTTGAGCTATTATATGTGATAAGCCACCTATCGATAGCCTTCAAGCACTCCTCTACCAGTGACATATAGGCTGGCACTAAAAGATGAGCATCAGGATTAGCCTCAGAACCCCTTGATATAATTCCTAATTCACCAGATCCTGCAGAAGAGCATGCAGAACTTTCTTTAGACAACCTTCCGACTTTAGCAAGTCTTTGATCTTGCTCATGCACTAAATTTTTCCCATGTGGTTCAGAAGAATTATTACCTGCGTCATTTACACCCATAACAGAAAATGCACGAGCCACCAAAAGAGAATTGATGTTGAAAATCGAGCTGCATAAATAGAATGGCAAGTGTATACTTTCATTTTCTTCCTCTACATGGATACTTGTTTCTCGCTTTTGAGGATTCATGCCTTGCAGAAAAGACAATATTCTTAACCAACCACTATAAATGTGCTGCTGTTCGCTTCTCAGGTACTCAGCTACCTCTGAATGGCTCATAACAAATTTTACATCTTCAAGCAAACGTATAGTCGTATCAAATAAATTACTCCACTTGATGATCTGCAAATGGACAGTGAAAACACAATTGTGAAGAAAGTTGCACATAAGAGATGAAATGAATATAACTCTGATATCCGTAATAAGATGAGGAGAAAGACAATGACAAATGATACAGCAAGAGTGATGCAAGAGCTAATACCATCTCCCTGAGAATAGCATCACTGAAGTACTTACAACCCTAGGACATTCTGAATAAGTGAAGTAACTAAGATATCTGTTTCCAACAATATGGTAACAAGGCTATAGACCATTAAAGTTTTAGAACAACATCCTTTCCAATGCTGTAAAGATCTCTGCAGATGCAAGACTCTACAGTTATGAAAGTCTACCCGCCATGAAGAACTTCAAAGATTGAGCCAAGATGAAAAGACACGGATTAAAATAAAAGGCCGGGTAGAGAATGCACACCATCAGTTTATAGATTAGGGGTTCTTTTCTCGACTTGGGTTTCAAATAACCATTAATTCATAAAGCATCCATTTTCAAACTTTAACATTCGAGATTATGGTATATCTTCATTTATTATAAAGACAATCAATTCTTACAACAAAAGCTTTTGAACAAAATATATAAAATGCTATTTTGACAACGTTTTTCGCCAATTAGTTTAAATAAAATTTACATTGCATACACGCCTACTAAGGAAGAATAAATTCAGAACAGCAGTTCATGAATTCATTCACTTCTGACTCCCAATATACAAAGTTATAGCAACAATTGAACATGAGCAGGGAAAAATAGTTTATATTATCACCTGCAATAGACCATCATCTCCCAAGCAACAATACAGAATGTCTCCCACACAATATAAGAGCACTTCTAATAGGTTGACTTCCTTGACAAGACGCATGGTCAGAGTTGGCACAGTAAGTATTTGTACAGAAAAAGAAGATAGCAGAGGATATTTCTTTAGAACAGAATCATTGCAGGCCTTCACAGCTTCTTGCACGAAAACAGGATAATAATTTACAATTGTTTTCCCAAACTCGTACTTAAATACTGGCTCGCCAATCAGCTTCAAAAGCAACTCATGAAGCTTTTTAGTTACTGTGTCAGTCAAGAACCTCTCAGTCCGTACCAGAGTATCAAGCAAACCAGCAGATGCGATTAACCTCTTAGAAATAAAGCTGAGTAAGCTTTCACTCCGCCTGCAAAATTCTTGAAGCATCTCAACTAATGAAAAAGTGAACTCAATCGCAGCCTTTCTCAACTCTGAAGCATGGTCTGTTGTTCCCGGGCTTTCACTTGATACAGATTCAGCAGCCATTAATTTCATTTTCCAGCAATCAAAAAGGGCATCAAGAACAGGTCCAACTGATTGTGCAATGTCATCTTGAAGCGGTTGAATCATCCCTGCACCCTTATGCCTTGAGCAAAAACCCTCAGGTTTCCAAGCAGTCTCGTCCCCACAATCGCAGCAACCTCCACCAGTATATATAATAGAGAAGTCATGATTCTTGTGGTCTCCATTCTGGAAACATGTAACACATATTGCACATGTTGGATCATGCTCACATGTCCTACACCGAAATGCAACGTCATCCTTACCCCAAACTGCCCCACATATACCACTCTGACCAACACTCATTCTTTCAAGTTTCTCTAGGGCATGAAGCGGTTCCTCCCTAAACATCAGCCACTGCAGCCAGACCATGCTCTCAAGATAAAGATCCCTCAATGTTGGGATTGTTATATCCCTTTTAGACCCTGCTTGAAGATCCCCCAATGGTGGGATTGTGATATCCCTTTTAGACGCTGCTTGAGCTTCATGAATTGCCTCTGCAGCTTCACTATCAGTTGGCAAAATAGCTGATACCACTTCTGGTATACACACATCATTCTGTTGAATGAAAGCAACCAAACCAGAGGGGAAATCTTCTAAATACTCTATAGAAACTCCATTAGCTGCGAGCCTCTGTTGAAAAAGTTAAAAGCTATCAAGATAACATGAACT
Source organism: Polygonum aviculare (assembly GCA_934048045.1). NCBI lineage: Eukaryota > Viridiplantae > Streptophyta > Magnoliopsida > Caryophyllales > Polygonaceae > Polygonum > Polygonum aviculare. The sequence continues at coordinate 25,655,219 of OW204031.1, forward strand.
TAAAAATCAACTATCATTGACTTGTATTTCTATAGCACAAGAAGGTAAACAGCAAACTAGCAAGCAAAAGATGTAACCCAGAATATATGTACATGCAACTCAGCCCTGGGATATGCCACATCATTTATTTTATTGGCCTGAGTTAGAAGCACACATATAAGAGATTGAATGAATAAATTTTCCCACTACATTCCAAACAAGTTTACATGAGACACGCCTTGTGCAAACCAGAAATAAAACTCTGGAAAGCTTTAAAACACCCCATAGGATGGGATACCTTATACCTATATAAGAAAATAACCAGTTCCACTTATACTCACAGCCATTGTGTGTGCAGAAAAAGAGTTGGTCTTGATCAAAGCCAAACGCACACTTCACTTCTCTCTCCATCGAAATTTCAAACTCCAAACCACCCATACAGCTAATCTATCCAACTTGATCCTTGACCTAAACATGGCCTTGCCACTAGTAACCTACTACCATTTGACATGAGCAACAGATAAATCATCCTGAGGGTGGTGCCACGATCATTAACTTTGCAGAAAATTGTCAATATTAAGATGAGCAGAATTCCATCCCAAAAAAAGAAATCCTCTTTTCTCAACAAAGCAATTTCATATTATTCAACTAACGACACGAAAGTCATCACCTTGCCAATTTTAGTTGCAGAATTGCAAAAGGAAGGATGCACAAACCCCGACAAAGGAAGAAAAAAACGGATAATGACAAATCACAAAGAGCAGAACAACCATTGATGGAAAGCAAAAGGGAAAAAAAGAAAAGAAAAGGACCTGTATGATTCGAGCACTATGTGAGAGAATATCATCGGGAGACGACGGCGAATCAACCTCCATCCTGAGCAAATTGCGCAACCAATCAACACAGCGAAAGTAGTTGCTCGATCGAGGGCTTTCACTACCCAGCCTTGCGAGTTTGGACTTGTTCCTTGTACTTGCAATCGCGATGTTCAATGGAACCCCCAAATTGAGTATAGAATGAAGAGTCTTCCGCACTTTCCAAATTGAAACCCCCTGGAGTAGGTAATCCCTATCTCCTTCCTCAACAGCCGATTTGTTTATGGATTATCGGGCCGCTCCTTTCACACTGCTCTTTCCCCAATCGGTCACACACGGCCGACTAGGCGGTTTGGGTGTTTTGTAGAACCATCTCAACTGAACCGGACTCCCCACCCTAACCGCCTTTTCGATAATCCTTTATAAGCTATTTTACAAAATTATTTTCTCATTTAATTTGGAAACCAATCGGTAATTAACTAATTTATGATGAGTATATATAAAAGGCATAAGCTCTCTTTGTGGACAAAGTCTTATTGAAAATAATGTAAAATAGACTTTTTTTTTGTTCTAGAGAATTCACTCATCTTTTAGGCACAAGTTCCAACACAAAAATAAGCTTTTAGTGTGCATAAGAGCATGTACAATGGAGAGGATTAACTCTCCTCTCTACACTCTCTCTCTTCAAAGAGAATCTCCTCTTTGTTGTAGAAATATGAAAGAGGATCCTCTTACAAAGAGAAATGGGAGAAATCCTCCTTCTGTAGAGGATTGTGAGCATGGGCTCTTGTGCATCCTCCTACCTTTTAGCCAATCATAGTTCACCATGTGTCCAATCAAAATTCTACAACTTTCATTTAATATATTTCATTCCACCATTAATAAGTTTTTAACAAAAATAATAATAAAGTGTGACATTTTTTTAAAAAAAGTTAATGTTATTGATTAATAAAAAAAATTGTCTATAAGTTGAATCCAATATTACCCTATTTTAAAATAACTTTTATTTTCCTCTCTCCCCCTTAGATCATGGATCATCACAATGATAATTGTGATATTTATCTTTAGTGTTGTTTTTATTTTAAGTTGGATGTGCTTAAAGTTATCTTAATGTTAATAAATTATTATTATTAGTAGCTAATATATATTCATTAATAATTTGAGATTATATTAATCAAACTAAATTAAATTGAATATATTTTATTATTCATAATTTAAATAACTTACTTGAAAATATATGATGATATAGAATATATGATAATATAGTATATGTAAAGGTAGAAGAGAGGAGATGATGAGGATCCTCCTTGTTGTAGAGAAAATTAGTAAAAGAGGAAAGGAAAGAGGAATGACATAGTGAAAAATGATGTGGATGAAAGAGAAAGTGATGTGTCAAAAGGAGAAAAGGAGAGAGAAATGTGAGAGAGGATTGCACCTCCTCACCATTGCACATGCTCTAATCAATGTGCAGCCGAACAGACCCATAAGGTATCAATAAGAGTTGGTGGATGTGCTACATGTCTTTTGTCGCTTAAGCAAGGTCTCGGGTTTAGAGCCACGACATTTCGCTACTTATGATTTTACACATGTCAGGTCTATTATTGCTCCATGCTGAATATTGTTTAATTTTTTATTAAGGATTTAAGTTACATCATATCTATTTATCCATATTAAGTATATATTTATTCACATGAGATTTTTTTTGCTACCAAATAGGTAAATGTAAGACTTTGTTTCTTTTAATTAGGTAGATGTAGAGACTTGCTTTACCAAGGCCTTGTTTCACTTGTTAGGGAAAAGAATTTTTTGAGTGGAAAAAAATTTTATGTGTATTGAAAAAACGTAAAAAATAGAGAGAATGAAACGGATTTCAAGAATGTTAAAAGAATTTTTAGATTGAAAATATCTTTCAACCCTAAAAAGATAGGTATGTAGAGATTTATTTATTTTTCTGTGTAGGTGTATAAATCTTTTATATAACATATTAATTAAAATAATAATAAGAAAGCAAAGATTTTGAGTCATACCTCATATTTTAGGTAGGTTTGGAATTATTTTTTAAATGATTCATGAAAGATTTAGAACTGCCTCTTAAAAACAAAAAACTATCATAGAGCATCTTTGTGGATGAGGTCTATTAGTACCGGATCAACGTCAAGCGGATAAGATGACACACCACGGAATGAGACAACAATGAAGTCAGCCACTGAGTTGACTTTACGGAATGTGGGTTTGGAAATTAGTATAATGGACCGATCCTTTTATTTAAGGGTGTGATTTTTATTTCCAATCCTTTTTTTTATTAAACACTAAAATATGCATAGATTATTTCCAACCCCGTCCTCAATTTCCATGGATAAAAACAGGCACATCATTAAAGAAAGAAGAATTTAAAGTGGCTATGCATAAGATATGGTTGGAGACTAAAAAGTCATATGATCGATCACTCGATTCATGACCTCTTTGTTTGTTTAAACTTTAAACCATCTAAAACGAATAAAAACACGTACAAAAATATCACAATATTCCCATACATGGCTACTTTGGTATTTGGATGCATTATAATTGTTTATAGTAGCTTTTGTTATGGTTTGATATAATTATTATGTAGAATAATGAATTCAACTTCATATGTTGGTATTGTATCTATCCATTTTTCTTTTAATTTTTTATGGTCAAAAGTCATCTCTTAAAACAAGTTTTGGTTTAATAAATCACCTTTTAAAATTATTTTTAAAGTAAAACCAATTGTATAATACAAACAACCAAATTTACCAACCTTAAGCAAATTCTTTAGGGAAAATTTAACCTATTTGGACCAGAATACCCTTTTTAAAAGTAAAATTTATTTTATTTCTATTAAATTATTCACTTATATAAAACATTAAACATAATTTGACTGTTTAAAAAAAAAGGAGTGATAAAAAGAAATGAAATATAAATTACTTTATTAGGGGGGTTTGGTACAAACAACCAAATTTATTTTATTTCTATTAAATTATTCACTTATATAAAACATTAAATATAATTTGTCTGTTTTTTTTTTAAAGTTTTATATCTTTAGAAAGTGTTTTAAGAGAAAGGAATGATTAAAAGAAATGAAATATAAATTATATTAGTTTAAAGTTGTTAAACTTGGATGTCTTCGTTATAAAGAATGATTTTACTTAAAAAGAAGTTTTAAAAGGTGATTACTTAAAAAAAAACTTACTTTAAATGTGAGTTTTGGCAAAAAAAATATAGATGATTTCATATATGTATTAAATAATATTTTTAATCAAATAAAAGCCGTATTTTCACATATACTAATACTAAATGATCGACTCTAACTCAAAAACCCAAAATACAAAATATAATCCTAAATAAAATATAGATAATTTGATATTAAATTGTTTTCTACCCAAATAATAGAACCTTAGCATGTGTATATAGAGTTGAAGAAGTCATTATTCAACCAGCTTGCAAATCTCCTGTCCTTGAAAACCCAATCCGCTCCCCTGTACGTACTGCACATCGACCCATCAAAATGGCTTCACAAGGCCACTCTACACACGACCTAGCATTAGAAGAATCAGAAGAAGAAGAAATCACCACCAACAAAACGACGTCGTCGTCAACGCTCCTCCACCCCCCCGAGCTGGAGGTACCGGCGCGGAGCCTGTGCAGCCAGCTGGGGGAAGCCATAGGGAAGCCGGGGAGCCCGCTGACGACGCCGTCCCCGGAGGGCTCAGCGGCTATCAAGGAGATCCTCCAGCGGCTCGAGCTCATGGAGATGGAGAGCCGCGGCTTGCTCTCGCGGCTCTTCTCCATGGTCCAGACCGATGCCCGGCTCCAGAGCTACATAACGTGCCGGCTTCACGATCGCCGGCTCAGCAGCATGTGGGGCCTCGTGGAGCAGATGCTCGCCGCCCACCAAGGCTCGTTCGACGTCGACGATATGCTCAACGGCTCTCAAGATAAGGATCTGAAGGAGCGTGAGCCTGGCCCGACCGACGTCGGTGCCAATGAGAGGTTTAAAGTCCGTCAGTTCGACATGGACCACGGCTCCGATCTTGATCAGCAGCCGCCGCCGTCACAAAACTGATTACCGCGTACGTTATATATGTAACACGTTACGTGTGAATTACATAAGCCACGGTTGTATATATATATATATGTAAGTGGCTTAATCTATACATTACTACGATTGACGTTGGGAACCCTGTCCCAGGGATTTGATAATCTAAATCGAGCTTAATATATGGGTTACTCCTCTTATTTGCAATTGGTTTTAGGATAGAACCTCATGCGCATATGTGGTTAGGCACTTAGGCCCATTTCCGCATATGAGCACAACAGTCGCCCCTTCGTCATCATCTGCCCGGTATCGAGCCTACCGGATTCCGACAATTGATCGTTGTAATTAATAAAATGGATTTGGTGTTAATGTACGCGCGTATTCGGACCCTAAATGCAATTTTGGTTATGCTGAATGAATTAGCTACATGTACGTTGTTAATGTTTGCACGAATTACCAACTTACATCAATTTATATTGTTAAGACCTACATGTACGTACATATTAATTATGTGTTGCTTTGATTTTAGATTGCGTATATACGTGTACATTTTAAGTTAACTAGCTAGAGTTGAATGCTCTATAACAATCTTTGAAATTTTATAATGTCACGTCGCAACCTGCAGACGTGATACATATATGTCATGGAATTACTTTGATTGGCACAGTTCAATACATCAAAGGTCGACTTTTATATCTTTTGATATAATATATGTAGAATCGTAGATGGTGATGATGATTGACGTTAACGTGGCCAATATATAATATTTATGTACATATTAAGATCGTAGAGATGAAGCATGAATTTCAACCAAAAAAAAAAAAAAGAGATGAAGCATGAATTCTACCAAAAAAAAAAAGAAGAGATAATGCATGACTCCAATTATACAATGATTAAGTTCTTCGGCATCGTTCGATATTATAAAACTGTGCAGGTGTCAAGTTTTACTAACAACGTCAACCGCCGATACATTATACGTATACCGGTATACATATATATTTGTGAGAGGAAGAATATGATTGTGATTCAAACTCGATCAGTTTTCTTCTATCTTTTCGTGTACTTTTCTTTCATACACAGGAGCTTATTATTTTATTTAAACATGTTGCGCAATCACATTCTTCAACAAATATCTACAAACTTCCTAATTTCAAAATTCGTTATCGTAAGGGTTATTACTAAAATGATCAACTTTAGAGGCCAAAGTTGGCTTGTGTGGTGTGGCTTGCTCCAACCCGCATTATCAAAGCTAGTACCTATTTCGTGTATAAGAAATGAAATTCCAATCTTATCGTAACACCACTAATGTTTGTCCAATTGTCCCTCTATTTCAAATAAATGTTATGTTCGTGCTCAAAAGAAAAATTAAATTAAAATAAATGTTATGTTTTTATTTATTTATTTATTGTGTTTTTTGTTTATTTCTTTCTATTTATATTAATGACAAGTAATTTTGTATTTTTTGTATTTATTCCTTTTTTGGTTTATTTGTTGTCATGGATAACTTTTATATTAAACATGTCTATACAGTATAGTGTATTAGTTGATTTAGCTAGCTTAGTTTAGAATAGTGGACCGTGTTAGCTAGAGTTAGCTCGTGACTATAAATAGTTGTAATTCAGTATTTTCCCAGTTGAGTTGAATGAAAACTTTTTCCAGAAGCTTCTTTCTAACTAACTTCCTCTTCTCTCTTTAATGGCGATTTCCTTCTCACAATCAACTCCATTCTAAATCTTCATATGGTATCAGAGCTTCGAACTAATTAGTTCGTTGTTTGCTCGAGATCTATCTCAATTTTGTCGAGATCTCGCTTTTCCTTCCTCTAGTCTGTTGTTTGCTTGCGATCGATTGCCTCGTTTTAGGTTTTCCTGTCTTGGATCAAACTGAAGATATTACACGCACAAGATTTTGATTTCTCAGCTCAAATTACTGAGAATCGAGCTATGCCTAGGAGAACGGCGACCGATTTGGAAGATACAGCTGCTAGTGGAGGAGGATCTAAGGTTGCTTCACAAACTGGAGGTAATTACTCAGATCCGTTGTTCCTCTCAAATTCAGATCATCCTGGAAATGCAATTGTTGTGCTTAAGTTCAATGGAATGAACTTTCAAAGCTGGAGTAAGTCTATCAAAATCGCTTTAGGTTCCAAAATGAAACTCGGTTTCATTACTGGAGGAACAAAGAAACCTGAGGAAGATACTGAGGATTTTGATAGGTGGAAAAGGTGTGATTGTATGGTTCTTAGCTGGATTTTAAACTCAATGACGAGTGAAATTGCTGAACATTTTGTTTATGCTCAATCGGCAAAAGAACTCTGGGATGAAATTGTTGAGCGGTTTGAGGAATCAAGTGCTCCTCTGCTTTATCAGTTACAGAAGGAGTTGAGTCAAATTCGACAGGAAAACATGTGTGTTACTTCCTGACTTAAGCGTGTTTGGGAAGAGATTTTGATGATTGAAGGAGTTACTGTTTGTTCTTGTGGTATTCTTGAGAAATGCACTTGCTTGTTGCTTAAGAGAATGCATGAAAGGGAACAAACTACCAAGATTATGCAGTTCCTCATGGGACTTTCAGAGGCTTATGAGAGTACACGCAGTTCTATTCTTGCAATGGATCCCTTGCCTACTCTGAATCGTGCTTTTCAGATGGTGCAACGAGTTGAAAAACAAAAGGAGATTACTGGTGCTATTAATCCAGAGAAGAATGCTCTAGCTGCTGGTAGACAAGGAAATAGGTATTTTCCTACCAATTCCAGAGGTGGTGGTTCTTCTGGACAGCAAGCAGGCAATGGACAGAATTTTGGACCTCCTCGGAACACAGGAAATGGCAATTCAGGTTATAATTTTGGTAACAAGGATGCAAATTCTTCTGCTGCTGGCAATGGTTCTTCTAGTGGTAACAAAAGAGATGGTAAGAGGCCAAGGGATGACAGGTTTTGTGATCATTGTCGTGAAAGAGGTCATGTTAGAGAGTCTTGTTTCAAATTGATTGGTTATCCAGACTAGTGGAGGGGTTCCAAGGAACAAGCTAATGATAGGATGGTAGCTAATGTGAAACAAAGAGACTCCATGGATGATTCTCCCTTTGATCATAGACCTCCTGAGAAGCCAGATACTTCTTTGGTTAATGCTGTTTTTGCTGAGGTTTTGAAGATGATGAAGAACAAGTCAGCGGGTGAAGGTTCCTCTTCTGGTGGAGGACATTTTGGCTCAGTCAATTTTGCAGGTAAATTGAGTACTCTCTTGAATGTTACTAATACTAGTCATCTTGATCAGACTTGGATAGTTGATTCTGGTGCTACAGATCATATCTCTTTCAATCAGAACTTATTTTCTGCTATGCAACCTTTGTCTAAGCCTATCTTGATTGGTTTGCCTGATGGATCAGTTCAAAAGGTTGATTTTATTGGATCTGTGCAATTAACTGGCACATTGTGCTTGAAGGATGTTCTTTATTTGCCATCCTTTCGACATAATTTGCTCTCTGTTCCTAAGCTGCTTGAGGATCACAATTTAGCTTTTGTATTTCTTGCTCATGAGTTCTTCCTACAGGACCATTCAACTAATGCTGTATTGGCTAGAGGCACTAAAGAGCGAGGCCTATACAGATTGCAGATTGATGATGCTGAGATAGAGAACAGGCATGCTTTTGTTGATGCTGCACATCTTTTAAACAATTTTTCTGCTTCCAATAAAAGTGCTACTTTGCATTCTGTTTGTAAGGTTCATGATGACATTGGTTTGATGCATGCAAGATTAGGTCATGCTTCTATTTCTAAGTTTAGACATATGATAGATTGTGGATGTTCACATACTGCTTCCTTTGATTGTGTTGCTTGTGATATGTCTAAACATCACAAATTACCCTTTCAGTTGAGTTCTTCTCATGCTAAACATCTATTTGAGCTTGTGCATATGGATCTGTGGGGTCCATATAAGACACCTTCACTATGTGGTGCTAGATATTTTTTAACTGTCCTAGATGATTGCTCTAGGAATACTTGGACCTTCTTGTTGAATAATAAGGAGCAAGTTGGTCGGATTATAGCAGATTTTTTAGCTTATGTTGAGACTCAATTCAGTACTTCTGTCAAGTCTCTTAGGACTGATAATGGGACAGAGTTCATTAACTATTTTGTGAGAGATTTACTAGCCAAGAAAGGGATTATTCATGAGAGGTCTGCTCCTGGTGTTCCTGAACAGAATGGGCGTGTGGAACGCAAACATAGACATCTTATAGAGACTGCTAGAGCCATGAGGCTTCATGCTTCTTTACCTATTTCTTTTTGGGGAGAATGTGTTTTGGCTTCTACTCATCTCATTAATCTGCTTCCTTCTTCTGTGTTACATTGGCAAACACCTTATGAGGTGTTATTTCATAAAGTACCTACCTATGATCATCTTAGAGTGATTGGATGTCAGTGTTTTGCTTTGATTCCTAAAAGTCAGAGATCTAAGTTTGATGCTACAGCTCAAGAATGTGTTTTGCTTGGGTATCCTCCTGGTCAAAAGGCCTATAAGGTGTATCATATTGCTTCAAGGACAGTCTATGTCAGTAGGCATGTCAAATTCAGAGAGCATGTGTTTCCTTTTAAGAAGGCATCTTCTATTCCTGGCACTTCTTCTGTTGTTTCAGATTATATTCCTTTCCAGTATTGTGATGATGATGATGATGTTGGTGGTACTTCATCTATGTTACATTCTCCTAGTCCTGCTCGTGTTCCTGCAATAGATTTGCCTTCTAGTTCTCTTGAACTTTCTAGTCCTGCACAGATTGTTGCAGACTCATTCTCTGAACCTGTTGGTTCTTCTTCTGGTGATGACATGGTTGTGTCTAGTCCATCTTCTGTTGATTCTCCAGCTGTGCCTGTTGCTCAGACTGTTAGGCCTTCTAGACAGATTCGTCCTCCTGCCAAACTTCAGGATTTTATCTGTTCAAATCTGCCAACTAGACAGTCTTCTTCTAGGACTTCATTATCTCAAGTTTTCTCTGTTCAGGATTTGGCTCATTATTCAGCTGATTTTGTTCACTCCTTCTTCAATGTTTTGTCTATTCCTGAGCCTACATCTTATAAGGAAGCTGTCAAACATCCAGAGTGGGTGGAGGCTATGAATAAGGAACTACATGCTTTAGAAGTGAATGACACTTGGGAGTTGACACATTTGCCTCCTGGAAAGCATACTATTGGTTCCAAATGGGTCTATAAGATTAAATACAGACCCAATGGTGAAGTTGAAAGATATAAGGCTCGGCTGGTAGCTAAAGGGTACACTCAGGTTAAGGACAAGGATTATAAAGCTACATTTTCTCCTGTAGCTAAGTTTTCCACAGTAAGAGTTTTGCTTGCTTTGGCCTCAGCTAAATCATGGCCTTTACATCAACTTGATATCAACAATGCTTTCTTGCATGGATATCTTGATGAGGAAGTTTATATGCAACCTCCATTAGGGTACCCTAGTGTTTCTCCTGGACAGGTATGTCGTTTAAAGAGATCTCTTTATGGTTTGAAACAAGCCAGTAGACAATGGAATGTGGAGCTAACCAAACATCTTCTTTCTCTTGGATTTGTTCAATCCAAATCTGATTATTCTCTCTTCATTAAGAGAGATGCTTCTACTATCACAGTTGCCCTTACTTATGTAGATGATCTTCTTCTTTCTGGTGATAATCCAGCTGTTATAGCCTCTACTAAAGCTTCTCTTGACAAAGCTTTCACTATTAAGGATCTTAGCTTAGCCAGATATTTTTTAGGAATGGAAATTGCTAGATCTGATTCAGGTCTGTTGCTAAATCAGAGGAAGTATGTGGTTGATTTGTTGACAGCTGCTAATATGCTTAATTGTAAGCCTGCTTCTTTCCCTATGCAAAGAGGCCTTCATTTGTCCTTAGATGTTGGCAAGCCTATTCCTGATCCTGAAGTTTATAGAAGACTGGTTGGGAAGCTGTTGTATTTGACCTTATATCGACCCGATATTGCTTATACTGTCCAACAACTTAGTCAGTTTCTTGCATCTCCACGTGAGCCTCATATGCAAGCTGCTATGTATCTTCTGCGATATTTGAAAGACACTCTTCATTGTGCTCTTTTCTATCCATCCAATTCAGCTCTTAAATTGACAGCTTATAGTGATGCTGATTGGGGCAGTTGTCCCTTTTCTAGGAGATCACTTACTGGATACTGTGTTTTTCTTGGTGATTCCTTGATTTCTTGGAAAACAAAGAAACAGAAAACTGTTTCTAAGTCTAGCACAGAGAGTGAATACCGGAGTATGTCACACACTGTAGGGGAATTGGTCTGATTAGCAGGTTTGTTGTCTGATCTTGGTGTTCAGGTGCCTCTGCCTATCTCTTTGTGTTGTGATAACAAGGCAGCGCAACATCTAGCTGCTAACCCGGTATTTCACGAGCGTACTAAGCATTTGAACCTTGATTGTCACTTTGTGCGTGACATGGTTACTCAAGGCTTTGTGTCCACTATTCATGTCTCATCTCAGCTCCAGCTTGCAGACTTGATGACTAAGCCTCTGGGGGCTCAACAACATTCATTTCTTTCTCGCAAGCTTGGCCTTGTTCTGGATAGCCCAAGTCAAGCTTGAGGGGGGGATATAGAGTATAGTGTATTAGTTGATTTAGCTAGCTTAGTTTAGAATAGTGGACCGTGTTAGCTAGAGTTAGCTCGTGACTATAAATAGTTGTAATTCAGTATTTTCCCAGTTGAGTTGAATGAAAACTTTTTCCAGAAGCTTCTTTCTAACTAACTTCCTCTTCTCTCTCTAATGGTGATTTCCTTCTCACAATCAACTCCATTCTAAATCTTCATAATGTCATTTTAATTTTTGAGTAATTTGCATGATTGCATAGAAAAACAAACTTAATACATTTAATTGAAATGTCAAGATTGTTTATTTTGGTCGAATGAAATGCCAAGATTGTAGACACAAGGATAAATCTCCCTTTAAATGGGTTTCATTTCATATGAATGGATTTTTTTTATAAAGGGAACTCATTTAATTTCAATGCAAAGATTGTGGAAGAAGGACAAACAAGTAGACAAAAAATACTTCAAATCACAATCAGATACACTACCTCATCTTTCCATCACAGGAGTTGGACGAAGAAATAATAATAAATAAGAAATGGTACGTAAAAACAATCAAATCAGAAACAAATACACAAAATACAATTAACTATCATCTCTTACTAAATATAGGCCCATATTTATCCATTATGGATAGCAATCCATTTATACACAATATTTCTTTCAAAACAAAAAAAAAATTACACGATAACCCATATACTACAAGGAATAAATAGCATATATAATGGTACATCATCAAGTTCAACCAACAAATTACAAATATGTGTTTGTATATTTTTTGTTTAAAATGATTGATGCAAAAAATACAAAACAATAATTTTAAAAATATAGAGAGATCATGCAAAGACTGAAATTATTTTCATCACAATTAAGACCACATTCACGACCAATTCAATATCTTTCACATTATTTCATATATACGAGCACCCATCACTACCACACCATCTCTTACGAATAGAACATCGTTACTTTCATAAACAAAAAAAACATTAAAAGATAAACCAATGTGCCTAAAAAAAACCCGACCATCTCTTGAATAAACAATATTTCATATATCCAATCTTGAACGAACAATCTTTCATAACCAATCTTGAATAACTTTCATATATCTAAGCCTTCTAGTTAAGTCAATAAACAAGCTTGAATCATCCATTAATTAGTATTAGGGAAATTCTTGTTAAGCCCATGGAGTCTAAGGGCTCGTCTGGTAGTAAAAAAAATGTAAACATATTGAAAAATGGATGGTTAGGAAACAAATTTCGTCATCTTTCAATAATTTTTGGTATAGGCATAGTACAAAAACGTATTGTAAAAAGATGTCAAATGGTGGAGTTTATGAGGTTGAAAGAAGCTCGTGGAGACAACAAGGCCGTCAGAGCCATTGATGGAGGGTTAATAGAGAAGAAGAGGAGAGAGAAGGAAGAAGATGGGAGATCATGAGAGCTACCATTTGAAAGAGAGCGATGCAAAAGTAACGAGGGAAAGAGATGGATGTTTGAGTTGATAATTAAGGGGTATTTGTTACTTCTCTTTTCCTACAATATGCCAAACTCCAACAAATTATATCAAACTCAAATTTTGATGGTGGCAATAAACTTTGATGGTATCGATATGAACTAGCTATTGACTGCATTTCTCGGAACTAGTGGGAAGCATCCTCCACTTCGGCGGATTACTTATTAGTTGTCGCCCCGTCCTTTTGACAGAGCCCTTGCGCTTCACGGGAGATTCTTAAGGTAATTTGTCATAGCATTCCCCAAGTTATCGTTATAGGACTTTAGGCGTGTAAGGTGATTGGAGCTGTTCAGGAGGGTTTAGATTTGTTCGAATTGATATCCATGTTTACTACACTAAATTCACAAATTGAAATCATACATATTTTTAGTGAAGCCAATGTTACGATAAAATAGATTGCCCGTTTTTCCCCCCTGTAACTCCTCCATGAGTTATCTCCGCCCCGATTCCTCGGGACCTCCTAAACCCTTCTTTTGGATTTCCTCAATTCCTTAATTCTCTTGATTGAGAAAAACCAGGGTTGTTCATCGGTTCGGTTAAATCAAACAAAACTGGAAACCCAACCGAATTGAAACCGAGCATATTCGCGCGGTTCGGTATTCGGTTTATGTTTCCTATTAGTTCGGTTTTCAATTTGGATTGGTTTGGTTTTCGATTCGGCTAGTTTTATATTTAGAAATTTTTAAAATAAAAATAGTGAAAAATAAAAATACCTAAGGTCCCAAAACGGCTTTGGATCGATTTTGGCTTAAATTTGGTTTGGTTTGGTTTTGTATGGTTTGTGCTTTAATTGGATTTCGTTTACATGTTATAAAAATCAACAAAATATTGAGTAATCATTTAATTCGGTTCAAATCCGGACCGAACCGAATTAAACTGAAACCATATAGTTGCGATGTTCGGTTTTCGGTTCGATTTTCTGCGATTCGGTTCAATTTTTAATCGACGAACAACCCTAAGAAAAAACACTTCCGGATGAGGTTTTTCCTTAATTATTGATTTTCTCAAAAGAAAACATCAAAAGAAGAAGAAGAAAAGCCGTAGCTTAAAAGTTAAAACACACATTTGCGTTCTTCTCATTCCCGTACGAGACCAATCGCGGTAGAGAAACAGCAAACGCAACAATGGCCGATACTCCTTGTGTAAAACGATGGCTTCCTCTTGAAGCTAATCCCGATGTCATGAACCAGGTTTGTCTAGTCTCCACTATCTCTCACCAGTTTCTACGGATTACTCTATCCTACTCAAAATTCTAGGGTTATTGTCCGACGAGATTCAAGTTTTTTTTCATTAATCAAATTTCTTTCTCTTAAACTGAGGATACAATTGGTTCACCTTTTGCAACCATAAACAATTTCGCGTTTCGATCTTTCAATCGGTGAATGCAATCAGAAGATGTCGCATATTGTTTTTTGCATGCAGTTTCAAGTGGAAGAATTTAGTCGGACGGTTCTTGTCAGATGGATCTGTGGCTTGACTTTTCGATCTTACAATCTGATGTTTTCCTAGTTTGAATTCGTGCAAGGGCTTGATAAATTTGTATATGTGCAGTTTCTGTGGGGACTAGGTCTCCCTGAAGAAGAGGCCGAGTGCACCGATGTTTATGGTCTGGATGATGAATTGCTGGAAATGGTGCCAAAGCCTGTCCTGGCTGTGCTCTTCCTGTATCCCCTTACTGATGAGGTATAATTTTTGAAGTCATTCTTAATCTTAAATTTAAATTTGAATTTGAGATGTTTTCATTGTGAGTCAGTCAGCTTATGGGTGATGACTATATCTGACAGAATGAAGCAGAGCGCCTGAAGGAAAACAGCATTGAGAAGGCAAGTCCAATGAAATCGTCCATTCAATTCTCTTAGTTGTTTTATGAAGAATGAAGGATTTGATCCTTATTAAGTGAATGACTGAATGCTCTTGCTTTTTTGATTTTTGTTCTCAATTATGGATAGCATACTATCTGACTCACTTCTGTTCACTGTTTTTAAAGGCTAGAACAGTGAAAATTATCGAAAAGCAATATGGTTAGTAAATCAGAAGCTTTAGTTACTCTGTTAGGTTTCTTCAAAACCCTTGTAAGGGAGGTTTAACTTGTTGCTGGAAGAAGAATTATGAAGCAGTTGATGTTTTGGAGTTTCTCTCTCTCTTCTTGCCATCTAGCATCATGCAATGTTTTATCAACATAGACTGCATGATTATTACAATATATGAAATGTGGGGTTTTATTTATTAGAATTTCCAATGAGATTTGGGGTCAAAGTAAAGTCACTATTGATGTTGAACAATACTCAGTCGTTAAGGAGGCATCTGAAACAACAATCTGTGTGCAGTACAGTGAGCTAGTTCTGCTTTTATGCAATAAGTAAGGAATTGGATTCTAGTAAACACGACCACAAATGTGGTATGCGCAGAATCTCAATTCCTGGGCTAAGAGTTCCTGACAAATTTCTGTCAACCAGCCTGTGTTCCAATATAATGCTAGTTAATATAGATGATTATCATATTTTATATCTCATTTTTATGTTAATGATTCTGAAGTTCTTGGTATCTGTTATATATCTGCTTTCTAGCTGCCACTTGTGAAATTCATTGCATTCAGTTGTTCTTGCATGGTAATTCTGATGGCGACTGTAGTTCCTTTCAGAACTCAATTTGTGACATCCTTCATTTTGAAAATAATCTGTTGATTTTTATTACAGGAGTATAACAAAAATGTATATTTCATGGTACAAACTGTTGGAAATGCTTGTGGCACGGTCGGACTCTTACATGCTCTTGGGAATGTTACTTCAGAAATCAAGCTTCGTAAGCTCTCTCTCATCGAATAGTGTGTTACAACTAATTGTGGACTTGATTATACAGTTTCAAGATGCCAAAATATTTAATTGGGATGTACTCTTTTGCTAGGTTGTATCTACTGTTTTCTAGGAACAAATATGAACTTTTAAATTGTAGATTGAAACTATAGGATAAATGATAGAACAATTTTGTTAGCTTTCTATATTTTTGACTATGTAAAGTTTATTGGGCCTATATACAATAGGAACATAAGGGGAGAAAGTAATTTAGAGCTAGAGATGAATTTAGAATAGACTAGAAATGAACATAATTTATCTTGTGCTGTTGATTCGCTTTTTTACTGAACAAATTTTCAATATTTTTCTATGCTGATGCCTCCCCATTAAATGATTCATAATTTACAGGTGACGAATCTTTTTTAGATAAATTTTACAAGACTACTGCAAACATGGACCCGCTGAAGGTGATTTTCTTTGGAATTGTAATTTGTTTTTTATCTGTTACTCTTTTCATGAACTTAAAATTCCTCTATGATGTTCAGCGTGCAGCTTTTCTTGAAAATGATGAGGAAATGGAAGGTGCTCATTCTGTAGCTGCTAGTGCCGGTGATACCGAGGTAGACCAAGGCTTCCCAGCTTATCGATTACAATGATTTATGCTTTTTTAGTAAAACTTTGAATTGCATATATATACTTAAAGGATGCTGCATGTGGTGGATAAAAGAACAGAAATTAAAATCCAGATGAGCAATGCTTAGCTTATCATAATAAAATTGGTTTAGATGTCATAGAAGAAAGCCATGCAGAGAAAAAGTTAGTTTCTTGTATAGCTAAGTGCAATGAGTAGTGGTACACAAAAATTGTTCACAGCTCGATGCAAGGATCTTCAGTTGCCAGAGAAATTTTGATAAATGATGAATTGAGTTTATTTTAGGGAAAGAGGAGAACAGAATACTGCATTCTCACTTTCATATAATGAACCAACAATGTTATGTGATAATAAAATCATTGATTTATATTCTTGGCCTATATGTATTGTTTCTAGTTTTGATGATGATTAAAGGAACTCACATGTATTTTCAATCGGGACATAGGTACTTTGTAAACCATTCTGGAGGGTAAATTACATATTCAAACTATTCAAGTTTTTTTGTATTGATCCTAGCAAGGCATGATAATAAAGTCCTTGGAACAATGGAAACTGATGCAAAATGAGTCAATTTGTCCATAAAAAAAAATCCATAAAAGAGTCAAGAGCAGTTTTACCCATTTCTCACTTGTGATACTAATCATCAAATCTACTTTGTATTATTTGACACTTTTACAAAAGATTGATTTTTCATTTGGTTCTATAATTTAGGGGTTTTGTTGGAATGAGTTTTGTGTGATCTTCTCTGAAGTTGATAAGTAAAATAGATATTGACAAGGGTTAAGAATGCAGTTCTTATCGAGAACACCAAACATCCTACTGGATTGTATATATGAGGCTTGAGAGTCTTACGAAAGCATCAAACAGAAACAGTTATTTATGAACTTGTACTCAATGAGCTTCTTGTTACTCTTGCAGACTCCAGAAAAAGTGGATACTCACTTCATCTGTTTTTCCTGTGTTGATGGTACATGCCCGGACCCCTCTTTCTCCCTTTCTCTCCAGTTTCTTTCTTGTGTAATGAGAAGTTTTTTGGTTGTTGCTTTATACACCAAAATTCTATTCCAATCATGAAAATGAAATTGGTTTTGCAGGTGAACTCTATGAACTTGATGGAAGGAGATCTAGACCAATATCACATGGTGCATCCTCTCCAGAAACCTTATTGAAGGTAATTTTCTTTCCGATCTCATGAACATTATCTCTTAAGGAATAATTCTTCAACACATAAGTTAAAAAAGTAACGTAAAAGAAGGCAAATCGCGTAAAAGGAATAATACGGGAAAGAATAACAAAGAAAAGCGCAGGCATAGTGATTTGACTGGAAATCTTTTTGGAAGAATGCCAAATGAGCTTAACCTTGTGTAGTTCCTATTCTGTTTCTGTAGTTTTTGTCATGTCATTTGGCTTCCTTGGTGGTTACTGCATGAATATTTGTAAGGGTAAGGGATAAAACACTTCTAACAGCTCAAGTAGAGCATGTGAGAGTGTTGGACTGGATAGTAAATCTTCATTGCACATAAATGCAAGTTAATTGAGAAAAGCACTTTCTAACCATAAGATTGCAAGGTAGATCAAGAACATGACATTTTGCCCCTTTTCTCTGTCCTTCGTTCACTCCCCCGTATATTGGGCTATCTAATGTGATATTTCTCTATTACATGGTTTCACAGGATGCTGCTAAAGTCATAAAGAAAATGATCGAGAGCAATCCCAGTTCTCTGAATTTCAATGTCATAGCAATATCAAAGAAAGCTTGAGTAGCTTATCGATACCATTGTTAGATGGGTTCCAAACTTGAAACTTGGTTTCAAAACATCTTTAGATTTTCTTATAGAACGCTAAAACTAGTGTAGTTACTAGTACCCGTGTATTACAAGGGTGTTTGGTTTTTGTATTTCAGTGGAGCACTCAAATTAAATACCACACAAATAAAACTTCGATGCATTCGAAGTCAGTCACTATGTTACGTGCTTTATTGCCCCCTGTGACCAAGCTCTATGATTTGTTCATGAACTTAAATTATCATGGCTTTATTCTCCACGTTCTAAATTCGGGTGTAAATTTGCATAAGAAAACAAGTCTACTTTATCTTTAGTAGAAAATATTATCTCGCCTATTTTTTTTTTGGTCGGAATATTATCTCGCCTATGGAGACTTGCCCATTCAACAATTTAGTTGCGTTGTTAAACTGAATGGTTTGAAAGAGACCAAATGTGTTAATTTTATCGCCCGTGCTTTCTTTGCACTTTTTTTCTTTGGGTTTCCTTGTGGGTGTTATCCTAAACGCACTTTTGACATACGATTGTCTTTCGTACTTTCTTTCCTGCTCGAACGATCCTTTGAATTTAATTCCCAACACTTGTGTTTGTAAACATTTTTCTTACAGTGTTCCTCGACTTAGAAAGCAACTAATCACCATCTCAAACGTTCACTTTGATCCTAAAGTGACCTTACACATGCTTATGTTTTATGTTTAGAACATTTCCTAATGCTTTTACGCTTCATGCTTATTAGAGCGTTCGGACACATAGTTATGGTTTTCGAGTTTTCTTTAATGTTTCATAACTTCGCGCTTCATGCTTGAAGCATTCTTTTTCTTGATCATTGCCCCCAACTAAGGTAAGGTCTTGGTTGATTGGCGCCCCGGGTAAAGGCCTTGAGTCAATGCCCCAGCTGTATAGTTTGATTAAGACTTTAAGAGAGTGACTCAATAAGCAAGTGATTGCTTCAAGGAAATGGTTGTGCTGAGCCTGAGACCAATCACGCAAGTCTTCTGCACTGAAGAGATTGTCGATTACCAGACCGACTATGGTTCTGCCAAGGCTGGGCCCAACCTAAGCTGAAAATTGATCCACATACATGTATCTATGTCACTTTGTGGGTCAAGAGAATCTATGTTAAAGATAGTATCTCACCATAAAA
The DNA here is from genome assembly GCA_934048045.1 of Polygonum aviculare. Taxonomy (NCBI): domain Eukaryota; kingdom Viridiplantae; phylum Streptophyta; class Magnoliopsida; order Caryophyllales; family Polygonaceae; genus Polygonum; species Polygonum aviculare. The sequence goes on from OW204031.1 coordinate 25,674,552, forward strand.
TTGATTCATTACTTAGAATAACTATCTGTTTTCAGAATTAAACTCTTAAATATTCTCTTCTTTTTTTCGGTGTTTATTAGTTTGACTTGTACCTATAAAACACAGCCATCAACATAAAGACGATAGTTCTGCAGGGACTTTTTTTAAACATTGCAGAGATTTGAAAGTGATTCGATATTTAGAAAGAGCTCCTAATCATATCAAATGATACCTTAACTAGCAAATAATAATTGAAGCTAATGACTAAGATTAATTCTTCTCACCAACCCCTCACCTAGCCACTTGCTTGTCATCAATGTTTTTGTACATATGTGGAATATGATGCGATTGATAACCAGAGATAATTAGGTAAAACAATGACTATTGCATTAATTAAGCCCTCCTCGACATTTCACATCAAAAACATAAGAAAGAAAGAGTTATGGAAGTCCACATATCTCACGTTGTTTCACCCCCAAAGGGAAAGAAAACAAACATGAGTGCACATCACATCATAAATGGTTAGACCATTCACATTCACGATTGCACTGTTCCATTACCTCATTTCCTCATCTAGTACCTTTCCTCGCAAGAAGGTTCCTATGACCAAATAAAAGCTTATGTTATCTTTAATACGTTGCTTTTATATATGCTATACACTTTACCATAAACGTGTTTGTCAATTCAGTTCACATACTAGTTCAATGTATAAGTTAGGCTTCCCATTACATTTTATTTGTTTGCCAATATACATTGGAATGATAATTTTTAACCTTTTTTTTGGTCGGCCAAGAAAACTTTTACTCTCTTAGGTAATATTTACTCTTCCTTAGTAAATATAAACCTATGTGGTAAAAGATAATATTAGTCTATAATGTTATATATTTCTCATATTGTGCCATCTTGTCAGTTAAGAATTGGCTTCCGGTCTATATATTATTCCCTTCATCCCTTTATATTTATCCCTTTTTTTTTGTATTTTGTAAAGGAAAAGAGACAAACACTTAATGACAGAGAGAGTGTAATTTTCTTATTTTATCAATAGCAAGAAAAAAATAATATTAAAGACCCTAAATTACACATAGTGTATTTGTGTGTACATATATGATCCGATAAATATAATTAAGACAAATTTGGACCAACTCTTTTTCAATATTTTTGGTAAAAAGATAAAAATTACTCCAATACAACTTGCATATTTGGTTAAAACTTAAAAATATATAATGATGTGAGATGTCTGCCCCGGCCTTGTCATGATCGAGCAAAAGAGACTGGAAACTCAACATGATATCCGTGACAAATGTTTGTAGATAACTTTCTTAAAAGATGAAAGAAGCTAACATATGTCAAAATGAATATCAACCCTGCAAGGAAAAAAAGGGACCATATCACATGCCCTACCAATAGCAACTTCATAACCATCAATCACACAACATTAGTCAATAGTCGACATGCATGTCTAGAGATATTAAAAATTCTACAAAGATTTTGCTAATTTTACCGTTTGAGAGACATACTTATTTTATAATTTATAATGGTTTATGTAGTATTGTCCCTTTTGGGATTTATGTGCTATGTACTTTGGTCATAGGTTAAAAAATCGGCATGAATTGAATAGACTATTTAACGAGTGATGTTCTGTAATTTTTCTTATGATTAATTATGAAAGAAATATACAAGCTAGCCAGGTTCCCATTAAATTATACGGAGTATATTGAGATCTTCTCACTAATATTTTAGTGTGAGAATCTTTACTTTCGCTCTTAGTCGATCAAAAGAAACCTTACCCATTTTAGTAAATACAAGTTCATGCACATCGATCTCTACTTCAATTTTTTTAGGTATAATGCTTGGATGGAATTATTAGAACTTAAAGAGCATTAATTTGGATAATTCACCATCAATTTGCTATTGCAAGATAAAGACATGTTGTTTGCTTTGATGTCATGATCGTGCAGAAGAGATTGGGAAGAAGAAGAAGAAGGGATATGTTACACATAATTGACAAGCCGTTGTAAGTTTTATTTTTTATAATTAAATGAATACAAACACCGGGAAAATGAAAATCACTAGGCAAGAAAACAAGAGACGGACCAAATCACATGCCCTAACAATAGCAAGTTCGCAAACCATCAAATCACACAAATAATGTGTGGGTTTGTTTTGTTTGGATTCGATTTCCTTTTTCCTGTAAGAGTTTGATTTTGAATTCATTTGATTTGATATAGTCATTAATCATTTTTTTTTCTTAACAAATTATGGAGGTCCCACTCAAGTGATTAGATTTAATCCCCATAGATAGTCTTGATTAAGTTGCAACTAGTATAATTCAACCAAAAAAAAGTTGCAACTAGTATAAGACATGTACCAAACTACCATGTAGGATGAAAGTTGTGTAATGTTATACACAAATAACAACGATATTATTATAACGAAATTAGTATAATGACCAATATTTCATGAAAGATTTTTTCTATTATAAGATGCTAATATTGGAAAGATTTGGTAAATTTTAAATTTTGGATTATTTAATCTTTTTATATGACGGGTTCACTATTTTCTCTTTAGAGTTTAGTTTCCTTATTTAGTCTGTTTATAATGTGTTCTTAGGACACACAATGGAAAAACCGAACACTACTTATTTAATATAATTCAAAGCAACATAAATTGAAAAAATCTCCTAATACAACATTGGCACCATAATACATTAACTAACATACCAAGATTAATGAAGAAATCACCATGAGAAAGCCAAAAAAGTCGAAAACAACCCCTAAATCCACTTGAAATATGCAAATGGAGGAACAAGTGAGGATGGAACGAAATTGAAAGTTGGAAATAAAAATCATTGGAATACATTGTGAAAGAACTCAAAGAAGGCATTGTAAAATCCTTTTTTGAGAGGCAGAAATAATGAAAATTTCATTTGAATTATAAAATTTGCTAAAAAAACTGTCCGCATACAAGGTTAATTTGGCAAGCTTTTTCTTTCCCGATAGAGTTAAAATAATATTACAGAGAACGATATTAACTATTTTTCTAAGTAATTCAATATGCGTTTTGTTATTAAAAAAAGAAAAAAAACAATTCCAACGTTCCACAACTATCGACAGCAAATACCTAATTATTTTCTATATGAATCAACTATATGACAAAAATAGTTTTTTCGTTTTGTATTGCCTTTGGCTCGTTTGGTTAGAGCTATGATTGTCATTTTACATCCGGATTGAATATCCCGTGACCCTATTTTGAGGGAAACTCTCTCAATACCGATCTATCTCTATATTGTTAGGTGGGCAATTCGAACTCGACTAATGGACTATTGGTCATGCAACACAAAAGTTGTGAAAAGTACTTGAAAAATAGTGGAGTATAAAGAGTCATCTCACACTGAACAGCGTAGTAGTAAGCGGTATGTTGGGAGATTCAAGTTTTAACCAATGATTCCCCTCTTTCGGATGAAAGATTTACTATATCCAATGAAAGACCATGGCTGAAATATCAAATATGATTACGTATCTTTCTAGTGGACCGAGCTAGGCTTATTTGATTTGTGGTCTTATGGTTGGATTAGGAGATGCTGTACTGGTACGTATGTTTATTGGAGGGTCAATGAGTCAATTATTATGTCAAATTATATCCTGTCCGAATGCCCACGTTTGATGTACGCTATGGAACAGCCTTACTAGTTAAGAAAGGGAAAGCCATGGTATCATCAAATTGAAAGCCCATTTTAACCTCCCCAATACACATTCACAAGTCACAACTCTAATTAAAACATAATTAAACTAACTCAACCCATCGATTTGAGTCACTTGACTACTTGAAAACGTGAATCCGCGACCCACCCGATTCCTTCCACTACTAATTAATTACTTACTACAGTACATTAACATTACTACTACTGTCATATTCCCCTAATTACTGCCCCAATTACACGCTCCACGCAATTCAACTCCTATTATTACCAACGGACCCCCATGGCATCCGCCGTTGTCCTCTTCCGTCGTCGGCGGAAGCAGGCGCCGGAGCTCCGACGCGCTCACAGGAGGGGCACATGGTGAGGGTGGTGGGCGGCGTCATCTGCATGTAAAACTGGGGCGACATCTTCAGCGCTCTCAGCTCCTGAACTTCCTTCTGCAGCCTCTTGTTGTCCTCCGTTAGCTGCTCACAACACCTCTTCAGAAACTCACAGTCCACCTCTGTTTGCTTCAGCTTTGTCCTGTCCACAAAAGACACAAAATCGTAAATACCACTTCCCTACAGGGGCAAAAACGGAACAACGGGTCAAAAAAGACCAGAGCACAGAGCTCACCGACCTTGCCCGCCGGTTCTGAAACCACACCTCGACCTGCCGAGTCCGGAGCCCTAGCCGGTTCGCCAGAGCCTGCTTCTGCTTCTGGAAACATCCACAACGTACAAAATTCCATCAGTATTGACCATTATACCCTTGCATAGCGATCGAATTTACAAGGACCTGCCATAAACGGAGACTTACGGGATTGAGCGTGCTGTGCTCTTTGAAGCTGTCTTCGAGGACGGCGGACTGTTCCTTCGAGAGGCGGAGCTTCTTCCGGGAGGTCTCTCCGTCCTCCTCGTCGCTGATGCCTCTCGAACAAGCTCGCTCCATCTCCTGGTACTCTCCGGCGCCGAGAGTCGCCTCCCGCTCGCTCCTCTTCCCGCTCACCGAGGAGATCGTGCTGTTCGGCGACGACACGCCGGCCTCCTCCTCCTCGCCGGCGCTTCTGTTCACGTCGATTCCTTTCAGGACTGATCTCGTCTCTCCGCCAGCCATACTAGCCACCACGGCGGCGGCGGCGGTGGCGGTGGCTCTCAACGGAGCGTCTGTAGTCGTCCGAGCTGTTAAACACGAAACAAACCGGTCAGAGGAGAGATCCAGATCCGAAGACTGGTGCGGAGCGATTGGATTAGTTTTACGCAAACAGAATAAGTCAGTCACAAAAAAATCGTTTCGGAGCCTAAAAAAGGGGGAAAACAGTTTCCGTTGCCTTTTTCGTTGAAAGCTAGAATCAGATCTGAGAAAGCGAAAGCGGAATCAATTTCTGCTTACCAGATGCGCCAAAGGAATCGATCCAGGGAGTCCTTCGGGGAAATCCAGAGGCGAAGGGAAGATTCGGCAGAGACAGGAAGGCAGAAGAGGAGGCAGACGAAGAATTGAGGCCAGACGACATGAGATTCAACTGAAGGGGATGGGGATGATGAATACGAGGGCTCCGATTGTTGGTACCACCATTGCTAGTGTTGTTTGAACAGGCCAAGCTCAAGCTCAGTCCCAGATCTTCCTTTTCAGCCATCATCTTGACGATTGGGAAGTACTCACAGAGAGAGTCAACAAACAGGAAGATGCAGGGAGCGTGATAATGGCGACAGAGGGAGAGGAAGGGAAAGAGAGAGATGGAGGAATGGGGGAAGAGATGGGAGGGGTTTTATAGAAACAGGAGAAGATGGAGGTGGGTCATGGAGTGTAGGATGGAGTTAAACACTTCAATCATGACTTGGTGTCAGATAAAGAAAAAGAGAGAGAAATTTATGGAAAAAGGTTTTTCATGAATCCAAATAAAATAAAATAAAATAAAATGAAGAAGTACTGTAATAATAATAGCAACAATAATGTAATTGCAAGGGAAGTACAAGGCCAATAATGTCAATCATGGATTCATGGGCTTTGCCTGCTGACTAAGGAAATAATAAAATAATAGTGGTAGGAGCAGAGTGAAAAGAAAATGAATTTTGTTTAACCTTTTTATTTTTACCTGGTTAAATTGATTTGGTTGGGTGGTGTGCAATGTGCAAAATCCATGATCATGAGCATGCATCATCTGCAGGTTGACTGTTGACCATTCCCACCAGAAAAGAAGAGAGAGATTAAAGATGAACAAACAGAATTTGGTGGGTTTTCCCTTTCGAGGGGTTCTCATTATTCAACCACTACGTTCCTCGATAGTTTATCTAAAATCATTAAAATCTCATCTATCTTATATATACAGTTTATACTTTCAAGTTTCAACCAAAAAAAAGTTTATACTTTCAAGTTTTCACGTCAAATTTAATCCTATTATATTATATAATTACATGCGTCCATCATATAAGTGTGTTAAGTTATGTATAATCTTATTTAGGGTGTTTAAGAGTTCTTAATTCTTATTATAATATTTTTTCTTATTCCAACATCATATAAACACCCATTTACTTCTTCCACTCCAACAGAGTAACTATATGGGTACTTATAAGCACCCTTCTAAAAATTTTCTACACCTGATAATGAAACAAAAGTAATTTTGTTTCATTAAATATTTCTTCATATTTTAATGATATAAAGGTATATCTGTAAAAAAAAAAATTGAAATAATAAAGAAACAAAAGTAATTTTGTTTTTTGTTTGAAAATAGAATTATATAAGAATATATGTGATCGAACTCGAGACATATAAAATTGAGTTCATAGAACACAAAAATGAACTAACAGAATACAAAATGTGAACTGATACATATTAAAAATTGACCTCATAACATATATAAATGTACTTTTAGTATATTAAATCTAGACAGTGATTTAGCAAAACCATTCTTATCTTACATAATTGTAATTCAATTGACTCGACTCCGGCCTACACAATCCTAATCCTAATCCGACTGACATGTACAATTCACCAGATCGAGAATGAAATCACGCATTTTGTATGATGTTAGCGATGTATCATTATAGTTGTGCAAATAAGGGGAGCAAAGAAGCTATTAATTGGCATTCCGTATGTGAAGGCATAAAAACAGGAAATGGGTTCTCGGCCTCTCGCCTTCTCGGTTGATCGTATGAAAGAATGTATGATGCCATGTTGAAAAATATATGAAGTTTGTTTATACTATTGATTTGTCATACCCTTTACGGGACATAACTTAATAATATTACTGAGACTTAAACTATCAAATGACATGTACCGTGTACGGTGTGCTGTTTATTTTATTCATTACTTTTTGTATGAATTTACTTTCAAAAATTATTATCATATGTCTAATTTGTTTTAAAAACTACACTTATTTTAATTTTTGGTGTATATATTAGCTTTTAATTCCCACAAAACATATATTTAAATAATCAAAGATGAATGTCATAAAATTATATGCACTATCAAATTTAATTAAAATTGATAAAAAAAATTGTAGGAAGTAAAATTAAATTACGCAAATTAATTAACTTATATAAACAAATCTCGAATTTAATACGATGTCTACGTCCTTTTCTTACCTAAACTGATTTTCTTATAAGATTTAAGTATTCAATGTATCAAACATATGTAGTTTTTAAAACATTGAACAATCGTACAGGTCGACAAATAAGCACAAACATAATTCGACCATTAAAAAAAAAGCACAAACATAAAAATATATCCTACATATATATAAGGAAGACACGCCTAAACAACAATTATGAGTTAATAAAGAAGAAGAGATGGTGAGCTAGCGAAGCACTTACTTGAATCGAATGATGATGATCAAGGCATTCTTTACTCAATAGTCCATCAACAACACTTGAATCACCATCAACGGTTAATATATAGATCTTTCGAAGAGCAACGAAATACTACTCTCTTTGTTCCTACATATTTGTCCTAAAGTATCGATTTCCTAGCTATTAAGAAAAGTCATAAAGTGATATTGGTAAATAAAAAAAAATGAATATAAAAGTAAAAACCTAGATTGAATTATATTTGTAATTTAATGAATGTGAAAAGTTAAAAAAGAGTTAAAGTATATAATAAAGTTAGACAATGAGTATAAAATCGACTGAGAGTAATATTTTATTGTAAGAAAGGTATATAAAGAAATGAAACAAATATTTTAGGACGATAAAAATAAAAATAGAATAAATCTTTAGGGGATAAATGAATAACATATCATTAAATGGTGGGACAATTGGAGGATGTTATTGCGAAAAAGTGGCAGTATATCCATAATTTATACGCTCATGATCATCATCGTCGTTAAGCATCATTACATGTACTAGTTGAAAACCCGTACCATGTACGGGTAATGATCATTTTTTTCGTTAATTTGAGTATCTACTATAATCTATACTATATATTAATTCTTATATATAAATAGATTAAAATGGGAATTATAAAGTTAAGTTAATTAACATGTATCTTTTATAAAAAGAAATTCTAAAGATAGATAAAATTGCTTCAAAGATAGATATTAGATGAGTAAGACAAAGGATAAAATTAAAGATTAGATAATTAAAGAAATTTTTAAGATAAATAGTATGCCTTTAAAGATAGATATTTGATGGGTAAGAAAAGAGATAAAGTTAAAGATTAGATAATTAGGAAAAATAAAACATATAAAATTGTTAATGAAGTGGGGCCAGAATTAACGTGGAGGCTCGAAATTCTCCGGCTTTAATATATAGTATAGATTATCACTACTAATAATCGGACTTATTGTAACAGAAAAATAGTAATGGTTTTTTTTGTCGTTACAATAGACAATCTAGTGTAATGATTTTATTTCAATGGTAACGGTTTGTAATAAGGTAATGTTTTTTGGTAACAGTAGTATACTAACGTAACATATGCAAATTACAATGGTAACGGTTCTTGAAATGAAAATAAAATGGAAACTGTAAGGTAACAGATGATATGCAATCGTAACACATCTTTCAAAAGACGCAAAATTTAACGAAGCGCGCGAGAGGTAAAATAGATTGCCTCCTATTTTTTTGGGAAAATTAAAATTGCCTCCTATTTTGTGATTAGGGTTTTTATGTGTACGAAGAAAACATATGCCCTCCCGACCCCATGCCACTTTCTCCTTAGCTTCCCTGAATTCTTTCCTTTTCCTGTAGAGCCGAGACTCTCACCACCTTCGTTCTCTCTATCGGCCCTAACACCACAACGCCGGTGCTCAGGCCACCAGCCCTGGCTTCTCACGGTGGGCTCCTCCCCGGATCTGGCGCCCCGACCTCAACCTCGCTCGCACCTCCCCCTTACCCCCGGTTCCCCGGAATCCTCCTCCTCCATCTCCTCCGCCTACACCTTCCACGGCTTCTCCGCCAAACCCTCGCCCCTCCCGACCCCCACTCACCCCCCCCCCCCCCCCCCCCCGAACCCTCCAATCGCCGCTTCTGACCAAGGCATCCGTCTCCAATCGCCTTGTCCGCGACGAGCCCCCGCCCTCCGTCTCCAATCCTCTAGCTAGCGGCGATTGGGGCTCTGTGGATTTCAGGGATTTTGATTATTGCTTCATTCTGTGGCGGAAGGTACGTTCCGCGCATCGTCCTCGTGGATCTGGAGCCTGGCACCATGGACTCCGTCAGATCCGGTCAATCGGCCAAATATTCCGCCCTGACAACTTCGTCTTCGGACAGTCCGGCGCCGGGAATAATTGGGCCAAGGGACATTACACTGAGGGAGCGAGTTGATCGATTCTGTTCTCGATGTGGTTTGGAAGGAGACTGAGAACTGTGATTTCTTGCAAGGTATGAGCCGTTTTTTTCATCAGTCAAAGCCTAGGTTTTCGCCTGTTTTATGCTTTTTTAGTTTTTCATCTACATATTGTTTCTAGTTTCCTGGATAAACTGTGAGTGATTAATCTTAGAATCCGAGTAGTCTACCTCTTCTGAATTTGAACTGTTGTATTCATAGAATTAGGCGATCCATTTCTGGATAGATTTCTCGTATCTAGTCTTGCTTGTGAAATAGATTATGTATTTGCTTTGTTGTGAGGGTGAATGGTTGTTGATCTTGCGTTTTGGAATCTGTTTGGTCTATTCATGGCATGAATCTGTTGTTCTCAGCTCTCATCTGCAATTGGCCGCCATAATTATAGTGTTCTTTGCTGTGGGAATTCATTAGATACATCATAGATTGAAACTTTGAGTTTTAAATTGCTTCATTCTGTGGATTCCAGGCTCGTGTGCTAGCTTCTCATCTGCTTCGTTTGCTTCTTTATCTATTTCAGGTTGTTTGGTAAGGGATTTTAAGCGTTGGGGATGTATTTGATGCTCGGTTTTGGTAGAAAATTTCTTAATGTTTCATATCAGGAAAGCAGAGCCTTGATTATTATTTTTATTTTGCTATACTCTCTTGACGTATATAACCTACTCTTTGATTCTGATAATCAACATCTTGCTTTACTATAATCATTAATGAAGACCCTTATTTGGATTCTATACCTAGACTAGATATAGTGATATGAATATTCACTTGATCAAAATCATATAACCTTTAAATGATACTTTTTCCTAATCACCTGGTGATGGTCATTGACAGTTTGCAGGAGCCAAATAGAAGGAGGTGATTGCGTCTGATGATGCTGATTCTCCTATAATAAACTTGACAGTATAGGAACGTCTATATATCAAGATACTGAGGTTGAAATTAAATCTGGTAAATTTCTTTTCTGGGTTCTGCTAATTTGTTTCTATTTTGCTTGATCACTCCAAAACTCATTTTCTTGTGTTCTTTCTTATTAGAATTTGGCCCACTGTTTGTGCTGAACTCATAGCTGTTGTTATCATATTTATTTGCTCTATAAATATGTTGTGAATCAAGGGTTTGTGCTTATATTAGGCCATTATGTATCCCTTCTGTTTCTTTTTTTTTGTGTGTGTTTAATTGCATTGTGAGAGAATTTTTTTGATGACTCAAAGCTAAATTCAGCTTTTGGCTTGGTTAAATTCATGGAGCTATGTTGATGTTCTGCTTAGTTTCATGCATTCTAATACAAACTGTGATCATGTACATTTTCACTATGTTTCACTATGAAAAGCTATTTGGTATTGTTCTTGATGAGGATGTGAAACTGCATTTTACTTGATGCATTCAGGACGTAGCCTATACGAATGTGCAGATTGTCGAAGAAATGACAGCAAATTCGTAAGACTAAAATCAGGTAATTTTCAAAATTTTTTTGAGAGTAGAATGATCATTGTTTTGATGTATAAATGTTCATGAAGTGTTCACATACACAAATGGTGAATTTGAAGTCTCTTGAGATATGTTTCTCAATGGGTTTTTGTTTTCATTTTGAATGTTCTGTCAAGGTTTGTAATCTATATATGTATGTTTAGAGTCTCTGAATGTTATTTTGTATTGAAGTATGCTATTGAAAAGTTCATTTTGAATGTTCTGTCAAGAATGTAGTTACAAGCTAAATTACCTTTGATTCTATAACTGAAATGCAAGTATAATCAACAGAGTTAGAATATTTTCTTGAATAAATTTAAATTACTGAAGGTTTTGTGTGTCGTTTCATCCTTGTCTTTACATATTTTATCCTCTTTGGAACTATATGTTTTTGGAATTTGCAATACTTGTTGGCAATGGACCCCTTTAAAATTATGTGCATATAATTTTTCTGAAAGTTGTAGCTTATTTACTGTGAAGTTGGCTTCACATGCTCAGACTGCTTTGCTTATGTGCTGAAGATGATGTAGTATCTCATGACAAGAGTAATTTTAAGTACCTCTTCAAATTTACGGATTCGAAGGTGAGCTTGAATAATTTGGAACTCAATCTGACTTATGACAGGACGATGGTGATGCACAAGAAGATGATGCAGAAGGCTGATTTGGTGATGATGGCTGAACTTTTTGGTGGCTGATTATTAGCATCATTTGTACTAGGAATGTTATTATTGATTATTGGTATTATGGTTGCATCTCTATTGGCATGGTGTACATATGAATTGAATGACATGCTAGTTAGCTTTTGTAGGAAGACTTATGGATATGATATGTAGCTAACTTAACTTGCACTAGAAGATGCAAGCTAGTTAGCTAGGCTAAGTAAACTCTTGTATATACTTTCTAAATATATTATTGCAAGCTTCTTTTGTTTAAATCCCGTTGAACATATTTTTTTACAGGTTTTCATTAATAATACAATTAATCAATAAAATATATTTCAATTTCAAAAAGGTGATATATGTACAAAGGTAACACTTATATAGTTTAAAGTTACGCTAGTGTATCTAGTGAACAAGGTAATGGTTGTATGTGCTAACGTAATGGTTTTATCAATTGTAATGGATTTTTAACCTACAGTAACGGTTGGATTACGGGAATACAAAACCATTACCATAGATAAAGCATCTGTTACATTAGATCTATGGTAACGGCAGCGGATGTAACGGTTTAAAATTTACAAAAAAGTGTTACAGTAGACCTACTGTAACAGATTTTTGCCTTAATGTAATAGTTATATGACGTTACAATAGGCCCGATTATTGGTAGTGTATGTCCATCAAAGAGATAAATTCTTACATGCTTCATTGGAAATTCAATTTAGAAAAGTTGGAGAACACGAGGGGAGCTCTTCAAAAGTCCGTTTCTCCATAGCTTTCCTCCTTGAATTGAGTTTGCTTTTAGAGACCTGCTTTTGATTTTTTACCAAGTTAAAACGGATAGTTGTGTATTGTTACTTGTACTTTGAATATGTCATTAACTTAAATTCGTTTGAGTTTAGGAACGGAATCCTATTAGAGGATTGCGTACCCTGAAAGGGAGTACGAGGGACGCTGGTCCTAGGGTGACGTGTCACAAGGGGGGGAGGGGGGTTAGGGAGACAATTGTAAGGCCCGAGGTCCTAGAAGTGCTATTCCATGCTAACACGAAAGACTTTCCAATAGCTCACCCATCCTGGGACTACTCTTGTCCTAGGACGCTTAAGTTCATAGTTCTTTTGACCTCTCGAACCATGAAAATAAAGAGCTCTTGTTGGCATGAGGAGCACATCAATCCCTTATAAATTACCGGGGTGTTACAACAATACCGACCCCCTAGCCAAAACATTATGCTACGTTTTCTGTCGTTAGGTCAATTCGTTAAGCCGTATGATCCATAAACTAATACTACTATCTAGGAATTTTTGAGTCTTTATATAAATTCTTAAAATAAATCATTATTTGTCATAATAAACTTTTTTACACGTCATGGACGTAGCTAACATATACTGAACTACATAAATCTTTACATCATTCTTAATTTTATCGTTCTTGTTTCGATCTAGTTAGGACCTTTATCTTAGAGAACTCCTAGAATACAAATATGAAGACTATCGGTAGGATGTAACACAACCCTAATTGTAAATCACAATATTTATATTCTTGTCTCATATCCGCCCAAATTTGTCTTCAAGGGCCCTAATCATAATCATGAAGCCTCTCGCACGGGTATTTGACAATGACCATCTCTAGCTATGATAACCACCATTAATCAAAAGAAAGCTCATAATGAACAATCATACATTCATACGCCATATATAATTCATTCCCAGGATTCGTGCGATAACTATATATATTCATTCGAAATGATGCCTTTCAATGCTCCTATGTTGTGGCAATAATAATATGCTTTTACGTTGCAAATCTATAAAAATATTTTCTAAATTTGTGTGGAATTGAAGGATTATATACTTAATATATACATGCGATCGGTGTTTAAATATCTCTATTTCTACACACAAAGTAGAATTATGAAATGCGTAAAAAAATTCCAGACTAAACATGGAGTACTATTCACTAAATTAAAATGGACGATCTAAGCAAATCAATACTAAAAAAAACAAGCTAAGAATACACACGATGGCATTTAGGGATTGAAATAGAGATTTCGCAGAAAGCGTAAGCATGTAGAAAAACCAATGGGAACACGGCACGTGAGTGGATGCCTAATTAATGGCGAAGAAAACAGAAGAGGGGGTATGCCCAAAAAGCCAATCGTGCGTCTCAGCATGTCCCCCACCTGGCCTACACCCTGTTCTCCTCACAATCCTTCCAACATGGCATAGTTTTTTTTTTTTTCCTAATTTATTCACCTCAAATTGAACAAAACCACCCGGTAAAATGAAGTCTTTACACAAAATCAACCATGAAATTGGGAATTGCACCAAATTATCCGCGGAATAGAATTTTGTCCATAAAACCACCCGTAAAACCAATCTCAAATAACTTAGTTGAAATATAATCATAAGTGTCAATAAGCTAACGCAATTGCATGCCTAAGTGTTAGTTAGACTGACCCAATTGTACGTGACGGGTGGACTACTATATAAGTCATTGGAGTAATATATAAGTCAACGTTATATAAAACACTACGTGATTTTTAGACGGAGAGGAACCACCTAACGCCTATATAGTTTAGGAGTTACATTGTTACATATGAATGCCTAGGTGGTTAGAAGGTTAGGTAGGCTTGGGCCTCCCAACGCCTTGGTGGGGTCTATCATTAATTTGATATAACCTGGCGGTTTTGTTTATAAGTACTTAGTATTCTTCTCATTACCAATTGGTTTAGGATGCAACCTCCTTAAGCTAGCTTTTGTGTTAAATCTATCTCACATGTGCGCCTAAGTAACCTACCTATTGGCCATCGGATAAGCCCAACTAAATATAGATATCGGGTCTTAGAGCATATAATAGTTAGCTACTCCCTCCGTCCCGGAAAGTTTGGCCAAAAGCTCAATTGCACGCGAATTAATGAGAAGTGTTGAAGTTGATGAAATGGTATAAAAATGAGTAATTTATAAGATTGATTGGGGATAATTTTGTAATTTTATAGGGAAAAGTGATAAAGTTGAGAGAAAAGTTGGATAATGGGTGTAATATATGAGATTGTATGAGGGTAAAATTGTAAAAGCATAGTGATATAAATGGAAATAAAGTAGAGATGGACAAACTTTCAGGGACGCTCGAAAAGGAAAGGCGGACAAACTTTCGGGGACGGAGGGAGTAGTTTATAATGCACATACGACTGCTTTTGATGCAAATATAATATAAAATACACTTATGTGTTGTTTTCACACATATGATAAATAAGACATACTTTTGTATATATGTTTTCCCTTCTTATTGTGTATCACAACTAGCATTTGTGCATTGAGTTTTTTGATCTACATTGTTTGTTGATTACAAGGTTCTTCATTTAATTTGTTGTCATATTCAACCATTTCTGATGTACAAACAATCAAGTTGATGAACTCAAAAAATACACATCTTTAACTCTTTTAATGCGCATACAACTAGTTTTAACGTACAAAAGACAACTAATTTTGATGCACACACATCTAATTTGATGAACAAACATATATTATGCCATTTATGCATATAGTTTTGATGCACATTAGTTGTTTTCTGATGCATATATAAAAAGCCAATTTTTATTATGCACGATGCTTATATCTTATTTTTCTGAAAAATATGTGAATAATTTGATTGTGTTATGTTTTTCTCCTTTTTAACTGAACCCTTCATTTTTCTCTATCAAAGGACTCATGTTCTTTCTTCTTTCTCACCTAAGCTCCCATTTTGACCGGACCCGTGTTCTTAAGTTTCAACTCTTTTTTTTTTTTTTGTTTATTAAATACTCTCTCCGTTTCAAAATACATGACCATTTGGACACTTTTTCTTGTTTCATAATACTTGTCAATTTCACATTTTTTCCCATGTCTTTCCATTTATACCCCTAATAATTACCTTTTATCATAATCATTACACTTTTTTATATTTCTCTAAACAAATGATTAACTCTACATTTGATAGGGGTAATATAGGAATAATATTTTTTTCTTAATATATATGCAATGTTCAAATAGTCATGTATTTTGAAACAGAGGGAGTATTATTTAGTGTAGTCTCCAGTTAGTACTGTAGTACTACTTGAAGGCTAGCCTCTAATATCCATTACATATGAGAATTTCTCTTTCAACACAAGGACCGAAAAACAAAGCATCATTCACGAGGCTTGAAACGACAATATCAGGATATTATCTTGAAGCCTTAATCGTTGAATCAAATGCTGAAGACTTGTTCTTAACTATATATCTATCCTAACGAATGTAATAATTATTTTAGTTTTGTTGGGTCCAAAGGAGACTTTAGTTTAGAAAACTCAATATGCATTATGCATCCCATCTTTGTGAGACCTTAGTTAATTAAGAAAAGTGGTATTTTTTCAATTCAAACTTGAAGTTACCTAGAAATCGAAAAAAGAACTTTACATTAATTTAACAAATTAAGACTTGAAACGACAAGAGTTCAAACTTCAAAACCTATTTAATACGTATAAAATTCCATGGATTGATATGATTGCTTGACCAAGATCCATATAGGTAGAGAAGCCTAGAATCCAATATTTTAAGTTATAATGTGTTAATTATTAGTAGTTCGAATGCATGCTCCTCCCAATTGGATTCAAAACGCTTAATGACAAATCAAGGTGTAATTAAGTAAGTAACACTATGCTAGAAAACCATAGATTAGTGGTCAAAAAGGGAGAACGAGAATGCTAAAATCAGGAATCATGATACAAGAAAAGAAACGGAAGAGATGGAGCAAAATCCGACAAGATGTCGGGTTGATGATTGTGTTGATGTACCCCACGAGTGGGCTTGGTTAACGCTAGCTGTCCCCGCAATAATTAAATGGTCTTGAAGAAATCAATCCCGACAATCATGATGATGATGATATCGATAATTACGATGATTTAATGATGGTGGTCATCATGACAACTACTAGTATAATAATGATGCATGTAAGAAGGTGGGTTAGAGCATCCACAATGGAGAGAGTGGGGTAGTTTCTTAACTTGAAAAGAAAATAGAAAATAAAAAAAAGTCTGACAAATTCAGAGAAATGCAGAGAAATACTCAGAAGAAATTTCTTCTTCAAGAAATAAAGTGAGAGAGCAGAGAAATATTTCTCTGAATTTTTCTGACATATTTTGATTTACCTTTTTTTTAATAGTTAAGAAATTACTCCTCCAAGTCTCCATAGTGGATGCTCTTATGCTTGTCATGTGATCACATGCACGTGAACTCGCCCTAATCTACCTCTTCAATTATTGCAATGCAAGCAAAGTGTATGTAAAAACAACTACTCCTAATACCACTATTATTGACTATATCTATGGGTAAAAGACACGTATCGGTGATGAGACCAATGATATGGGTTCGAGTAACTTCAATCTCGTATGGATTTGTTGCTTTTTACGTATAGTACGTCAATAATACTCCGTAGTATTAGTTGTTTAAAGCCTAGTAGAAAATACTTTAAATTATTACAATGAAAAAAGGGATTCGAATTCCAGATTAAACAATTATGAACATTAACGTCTATATCCATAATGAAAGATTTTTAGGGGTGCTGCGCTATTGGACAGGCCAGGGACGATTGCCCCCTTAACGATGGGGTGAGTCATACTTCATTGTGGAGTGTCAAGATGTCCACCTCCACCGGTGAGCGGGGCAGAAGCCTAGACTAGTCGAGTGCGCGGACATAAAGCTAATTTATAGGTTACACTTTTAGCTCCCCGAGAAATAATCTTAAATCTATCACTATCTATTATGGGTTTTTTTTGGGTAGAAGGCGTCCTAAATAAGAGTTGAATCAGTAATCTCTAGTTACTACCCTTAGAAGCTTAACTATAGTGAAGACTCACTTCAATTCCTACTATCTAAATTACCTAGGATTTCATAATTTCATTAGATAAATTTTTTATTGTTTTCTTTCAATAAGACAATGTAAGAAAATACCGTATCATGAATTTGGTAGCTAGCTGAATACGGTATGTCGGTATCGTTTTGTAATGAGAGAAGAAATATTCTAAAGGCACGTATCAACCACTACGTTATTGCCATTGATCGAGCGCACATGAAAAAATACATAACATAATACTCAATGTTAGTACTGTATTGTTGTATATGGGGATTCGAAGGTTAGGGTTTCGTACCCTGCACGTGCGGACAGAGGATCCAGCACACATCCAGCACAGTACACGTGTAATCATTTGCCGTCCCCACGTGCGCCCTCGGCCAAAGCTAGACTTCGTTCAACGGTCAAACCCTCATTTTTGCACATCCAACGCAACAAAACATTGTGAGGTTTTTCCTCTCTTTAATTTGTTCCTTTTTACAGTACTATAGTACTATACGTTGCATTATTAATATACTCCGTAGCACATTACAAGATTAGAAGCTACTGTTTGCCAGTTGTTGGACTAGTTTAGTAGTACCCTATAATCATATCATCATTGTTCCATTGTATAATTAACCGTGTACATTAATTAAATCATACTGCATTTTTTGGTGTCTACCCAACCCGAATAAAAATTATCTGGACATTCGTAGATGATTAAATCATCGTGACTGAGGTTATATATATATATATATGTCATCCTATATCTTGTCTAAAAAATGCCATGTGTATTGCATTAGTTTTTTTTCCATCCATTTTGGAAATAGTGAGTAAACCTTAGTTTAACTATGAGACACTCCATAATCCATACACCCATATAGTGTTGCTATTCATGACACTTAAACTTGAACTTTTTTTAGCAAATGACATTAAACTTAATTACATATAACTGATATAAGTAAAGACAATAGTTTTTTAAGATGGGTTCTCCTTATAATAGGGACCTCACCGGCTCACCCTATGTCAAATGAACCCGGGTTGAAGGTTTATTATTGTGAAGGAAAGCAGGCCCAAATGCCCAATAGCCAGTTCTCAAATCTTAATGAGGTGATTTTTGCAACTTAAATTTACAATTCAATAGCAATAAAGAACCTTAAAATGTAAGGTGATATTGGAAAGTAATCCCTGCTTAGAAATCTGCAAAACACGGTGTCAGTTAGGGCCTTAGAAAAATCACGAGGCTGAATAATGAGATTTGAATATTAGAAAAATTTGTAAGAAAGGACAAACTTTATGTTTAGCTGCAAATAATGGGCATGGCATATCAAAGTTGCAAAAGTTTTTGGGGTTGATACATCTAGTGACATGAAACTGATTACACATGTGCTTCCATCGTCACTTTTTGTCATGTCTTTTCTTACTTGTAATTTAGGTCTAATTGAACTTACTTTTGTTAAGACTTATCAATGGGACAATTCGAGTAATTTTATATTTGAGGGAATTTAAGTTATTGGTAGAATCGAACGAGTTCTTGTTAGGCAATATACTAGCTCAACCCAATGTCCGTCCCAATGAAATGAGTCAATAAAGTAATCAAAAATAATAATATAGGTATGTAAGAACACACCAAGTATAGCTTAAAATAAATAAAATATTAATTAACATATATTCGCATATAATTAAGAAACAATGATGGTAGTTTTCAATGTAAAGAACGTTAACTTAGAATTTTAAAAAATTTAAAAAATTATATAATTGGATTGGCAAATTCATTTTTAGATTTTATTATAGTATAATTTTAAAGTAAACTATTTTAATGAAGTTTTATATGCACTTGTTAACCGGATTGGGCCCTAGTTTTAGGTCACATATTATAGAGTTATGATAATTGGATTTGCTCCTATTTCCAACGCGAGTTTGAATCATAAACGTGCAGGTCAACTCATAATCAGGTTTGTTTTTACTTCAGATAAGTTTGGATTAGGTTTATATGCATGACATTCGAATTGTCTAGCCATTACAGCAAGGAAGGAGAAATCAGAGCTCGTGATCTAATGATCAATGACATCATCACTTCTACAAGTTAAACTAAATTTGAACTCGTAACCTCATGAACAATGACTTCACCACACCTACGAGTTATATCAATGTATGCAAAAACATTAATAAAATTCAAAGATTTTTATGTTTTTGGCAATTCTGATTTCTGAAACAATTCTCCTAATGCTTGGGTAGTCTAGTGATCCATGACCTATTGAGATTTAGTATTTTTAATATATGTATTTTGTTTATGTTTCCATAAACTTGCATACAAAATACTTGTAGGCAAAACAAATAATTGTCATGCCATATAATTTTTGTCCTCGAGCTATGAACGACAATGCCAATATGCCATACTGCATACAATAACAAAATTCCCAAGTAAAGCGGAGAACTTTGAACAAAAACATTGCACATTATGAGTTCATCGACCAAATTTGTTGGTCAGCCCCACGTGTAAGATTTGGCGCTAATAGAAATAATCTCCTGCCATCTGGCCTAAATTTAATGCTATTTCTTACTTGCGAGAAGCACGAAAAATGAAAATCTAATGGACAGCAAAAGACATGATAATCTTTGACCACTAAATTATACCAAGCATAAATGGAAAAAAAACGTGTAAACATATTACAAAAGAGTCATGAATTGTATTACAAGTCTATAACTGTATTAATAAAAGTACATCAAATGTCAGTTTTACCTGAGGTTTCAGAAGTTGAAGAATGTCGGATGCGTCCAATTTGGCAATAGCATCAAGAAATAAAAATGATGGGAAGAATATTGGATTGGAGGCATCAATTTTTACTTTTCAGTGGCCTCGTCCTGATACTTCTGGAGAATCAAGCTGCAGTTGTTCATTACACCCGCATCTAAAAGGCCATGGTTCCACATTTTGATCATAAACAGCCTCCAGCACCTATAGGTTACCAAACATTTGATTAGATCACATCACAATTTCAACTACAATATGAAATTGGGAGACCGAGATTCTTTAGGCCAGATGGCATAAAACGCTCCACAAAAAGTATTATCATTACCAGAAGAGTGATGGGTTTTGAACAAGCTCCTGCCCGTGAAGCTGTAGAAATGCCTCACAGGCCCAAGCAATATGACCATCTGCCAAGACCCTGACGTAACGAGTAGTAAAGGTTCATTAGAATGGTCACGCATGCTGGGAGTCCATGACACTCGTCGAAATGCACATGATTGGCAATCAAGAACGCATGAAGCAATTAATACAGAGAGAGTTAAGGGAACAAGAATTTACCTTTGCTTCCTGACAAAAGAGTTCCAGAGGTGCATTAGATGTTTTTCATCCTTAGTTACATCCACAAAATCATCAAGCATCTGAACATCACAATATAGTTTCTTTAATCATCACCAAAGAGCATGTCAACAGATCAACAAGCCAAAGAGAGCACCAACAGGGTGAACAATTTCATCCTTAGTTACATACCCTTCTATCTTCAAGGTCAGCTATGGTATAATCAATTTCATCCTCGCTATCTCTATCAGCCAAAACTTGTTCCATGGTCATTGGCTTTCAGCACCAACCAAATAATAAAAAGAAAAGAATCAGCAGTACTCAGAAAGATAGTTCCTACATGTCAATAACATATCCTGAACCATGAAAAGATAGAAAGGAGAAAACTATATGAACAAGAAATTAAATCCACAGTGTGCAAAGCTGGCTCATTTAACCATTTTGATCCATCATAAGACAAAACACACATTTCTGGATCAAAAAACTTAATACTAATCGCAATACTGGTATCCAAGATTCGCATATGCATAATTGAGAATTTTAAACACCAAAGAAAGATATAACAATGTCAAAATCTCACACATCGTATATCATAATGAAACTGAAACAGTAAAGAGCATGAACAGCAGCTTTGGAGTGAATGATTACTTGAGCTCTATGAGAGTGGTAGAACAGTCGCTTCTGGAGGAGTGCACCACTGGGAAAAAAATGCAAATGTGATTAATAATGAAAAATGTTAGACTAGGGTGGTAGAAGAATAACAAATGCTGACATATACTTGACAATAAATATAGATAAACTAAAAAGAAATATTCCCTCTTCACAGACATTGTAAGAACCAGTACTTGCTACCCATACAACCTCATAATCTACAATTACTGTAACCATTCAACAGAAATACCCTCATTTACTCTGGCAACATTTATAGAAGAGTTAAAGTACTTTGTGTTAGACTTCATAGGTTCTATGGATTGGATGCTACAATTTCAATCTGCTATAAAGCTAAAGATTCTGGGACCATGCCCAGAATACACCAAAAGCAGACAAGTACTAAACAAAAGAAACACATAATTAAACTGAACAGAGATTTTACACGATATCTATAGTGCACTATGATAGAAAAATGTATATTGTCTGACATAATGATTTTACCTTTAATTTAAAGATACAAAAGTATTAGTACAGGAGCTCTTAAGTTCGTGATCAAGTATAGGAAGAATTGTCAGGATATCAGAATATAAATTCACATAAATTGAACAATGCATAGAAATACAAAGTCCTTTCCAGGAATGAGTGAGTGGGTGCACAGATACAAAGGGATGAAGCGGTTATTTTAGTAATTTCCAGCCCAAATGAGTTTCCATGTATAGAAAAAGATAGCAAGAAAAACATCTGGAAGCAGTATGAAATGCTTTATATCAACTATAGATAATATGATGGTGGCATAAAGCCTATAGACAAGTTGATAAAAGCTACTCCTTTTCAAAACAAAAAAAAACAAGTTAATTAAGCATTGTTGTTTTCGGGTGAGATTAAGGTAAATAAAGGTCTATGCAGATTTTTCATAGATCATGACGGCTTATTTATTTATTTTTTCTCTGCTAAATTAATTAGGTAAAGAAGGGTAGATAAGTAAATTCCAAGGCTTTTAAACAATTTGGTCTAAACATACTAGAACAACAAGAATTGAACAATTGATTAAGGGAGTATATACTTTTTAGGGTCTGTCCTATCCAAGGAAACCTTTCGGGCTTTTCCATTCTGAAGTACTATAGCTTGTTCTGTGGACACCATCTGAGAACATTCAGTGTCTCCGAAGGAATGAGCTAATGTAACCGGTATGCTAGCAGGATCAAGGCTGTTCAATGCAGGATCTGCAGAGTTTACACCATGAGTCTCAAGTTGATAACGATGTCCCACTGACCTTGAATCCGGTACTTCTATCTCATTGTGGGATGATGCATGTGCCTCCTCTGCTAAAACATGAACAAGATTTTAAATCAAATATAGTATCTGCTGTCAATTTGAACATGTGGAAATAGGCTAGACTAGATACCACCAAAATATTCATATACTTGCTGTCCTGAATTATAGGTTATTCGAAAATACCGTGCCCCTTTTCTCATCGAAGCTTGGGTGCAAGTGCACGTGTTCTTAGTATATTTAACTTGATTAATTATACGTGAAGTGGTCTAAAATGATTGAATTACATGATTCAATTTTCCACAAAACCACTTAATACCTAACTTTCTTAATTTGCGGAATGGAAAATGGGGAGTTTTTATAATTTTAGCATAGCTAAGTGAAATTGCGTAAACCTAGTTGTGAACCAAAAGCACACATAAAGCCAGACTCCCAGAAAGAAATAAGGAGTGTGCTTTTGAGTTTCCTATATTCTAATGTTGCACTACCTTTTGTTAAATACCAATTGGTCCAAAGGGGTAGGTTCAGCCAATTTGTAGTTTCGGTTATCAAATTATGAAAATTTCTTCTTTGTGCACATATACTTTCTGTATAACCAAATCAAGTACAATTAAGTGTACAAGCAAGATAGTACTCCTGCATGAAACACCATTAATGCAGTGAACACGAGGTGCCATCATCTTGAAAGGAGGTATCGCACATCTTAGATAAGGAATAGGTCTTCCAATGATACTTGCATCATGTGCCAACTTCCATAGTTTTCAGATATCCTACACTAGTGCCACTAGTTGGCCAATGCCTTCCCACAAGTAAATTTATAGTTGCTTTAGCATTCATTTACTAACAAATAAAGCTCAGCACTTCTTACGAAAACACTTCCAGCATATGAAAACACTACTGATTGAATGGATTATATTATAAACTATTTTAGAAAGAAGATTAGATTACAAACTATCAGAGAGAGAAAGGACACACCTTTTATGGAGCGCTTGTGTGTATGTTCAGTATTATTGAGAACCCAGTCAGGCTCTACTACAAACAGATGGACATTTCTTGCATTGTCAAGTGGATTCTCTACTCTAGTTCGTTTGCGAGGCTTTGACCTGTTCACAAAATTGTTGTCTCTGTTTTTGGTAGAAAAATAGTTTCACGCCTCTAAAGCCTTCATAAATGGCTAAAATTTAACTTTCTTGAGATAAATGCAGTTTTCTGAAGACAAACTTACAGCAAACAATATGACTGCCGTTGGGGATCAATCCCATTTGTATTAACCTGTAGAGCAGGGCACACAATAAAATAAGTGATTAAAAAAAAAACACTTTAAGTGGAATTGAATGATCTCGAAGTTTCAACAATAAACCACATTGCAACTATATCGGGTAATCTTAACTCAATCAGATGCAAAATTTGAAGCAAGAAGATACAAGCTTTCCACTGACCTAAGCAAATGAGCTCGGAATCTTTTTATGAAGAGCAACTAGTAGAGAGGATCAAACTCGACATGGATTTCAAATTCAAGCAATTTCTCTATCATATGATTTCAATTTCAAGCGGGTAGGACTAATAAATTTATTAAGCAAAGCACAACATTCTCCTGGGATGCTAATCTACGAAACCTAACTGTGAGTTTATTTCAGATTATAATTCTGAAATTGAAACCTTAGTAGCTAGGACCAAGTTGAAAGCTGATAATGGCAAGTAACCCATGACTCTTAATCCTAGGACTATGAATGTTCGAAAGATTATAACTACATACAGTCAATGACCATGACCTGCCTGTACAGAGGATTGTTTCACACTTAAGAGCAATGTTCATTTCTCAACTTAGTGTACACTTGGATGGCTCGAGATAGCTATTCACATACTGGCACCAAAAGTTAGATACAATTATGCAGCCATAAAATTCCTCAAGGGCTTTGACAGGTTGTACTTTAGTCCTTTGTGTACATATGTTAAACACATGATCATTGAAGTTTTGAAGGTCAAACAAAAGAGTTATTGTTGTTTAAAGAACTTTATGCCTGTGCAACAGAGCAGAGCTCTATAGGAACCATTTATCAGTTATTACCTCGGATTGCAGGGCATCAACTTTAACAGAGACATTAACAGCTTGATACTCTTCAGACACCTACATTAGGAAGTCAATTAGCTGTATCTTTTTAAAGTCCAATAACAGTGTTTCAATTCAAAATGTAGGTGTTCAACCCAGAATTCAAATTGGAAAAGGTCATGTGTTGATGTCAAGTGATAACGTAGGCCCTGCATTGGAAAGACAATACTGAAAGAAGTTAATATTTTTAGCTAAAAGTTCAATATCAGACAATAGACTCCAGATTGATGATATATAGTGCTAACAAAGGCCCTGGACATCCAACAAACTTAAACGGCCTCTTCATTAGCATGGGCCACAATTAAGGGTGGGCATCAGTCTGAAATTAGTCCAGAAACCAAAATTTGAAATTTGGTGAACTGAGGACCGGACCAATGGTTCTGGATCTAACTGGTGTGGAATTGTAGTAATGAATACACACCCTTGGTATGCTTTTAGAATTATAAGTATTGTTGCATGCTTATAAGATTTGAATTTTGATGATATATGGAGTTCAGCTGAGTACAAGTTGATCAATATACATGTCAACTTTTTGGAATAAGCACAGTACAAATATATTTCTTCCATAAACCCTACAGTTATTTATTGATCTTTGAAGAAAGAAAGAAAAAATGCAATCAATAATGGCACAAATGCAACTAATATGATGCGAAAGGTGTATGAAACCACCTAAGCTCCGTACCTTGAAGCTCGCACATTTCATCAAGCAAAAGGGGCACGAAAACTCTCTGGTCACTGCATGTAACAGTTAGCAAACAAAATCACTTCCAAAATCAACAGACAAGTGACTACAAAAGAATCTGCATGTATCATCAAACAAAATGGAGATGAAAGGTCTCTGGATATTGCATGTAAAAAATGAAGCAGATAAACTATTCAAATGTTATCAATACAATGACTGTAAAATATAAAAAAATGCCCGTTTAAGGAAAGGTATTCCCAGATATAAGGCAATAAAACCTTATAGTATATATCCGTTGATGCCTGTCAAACCTATCTAAAACAATATTAACCAAATAAGGGGAAGTTTTCCATGGACCACGTACCTTCAGACCTTTTTAATAAGTTGTTCCCATCTTTATAGTTGAAGATCACATTTTCATTTGTCAACCTAAAACATAATACAGGAAGCATTATAAAAACCCAGCAGAAACATTTAAAAAAAGCACACATATACCTTCCAGAAGAATGCAAAATTGCAAATGCAAGGGCTACATGTTCAATTGCACGGAAAAATTCATGTTTCTACACCAGAAAAGAATAACAGCAACACTATTCAGGCACTGACAAAATGGAAGTTCTTATTGATAATCAAGACTTTTGGTGCAAATTTTGAAAGTTTAGACAAAGAGGTCTTGATAGGAGCCATACACCATAGGGCTCTCTCATCCAAGAAAATGTGGACATCCAACATTAAGAAACACTCTTTGGAGTTTCTGCAAACCATATTTCTGACAAGAAAGTATGTATCGTCAGAGGCTCAGGTTGTCCTACAGAATAAACCTTTGAGAGCATATTACTAGGAATTGAAACTTTTTATTTGCTTGAATTGAGTTCAACTGGTCTCCAGCTATAAGTTACGAAGGATGTCTGCTAGCTGTAGTTGTACTATCCAAATCTTGTCATTTAATAGAGCATCAAGAGGATATGTTAGAAACTTTTAGTCAGATTAATTTTGTTCATGGTCTCTTACTTTTACCAAGAACTACAGAGTTGGCATATTGCATTAAAGTGATTAGGAACTACCATTAACAAAAAGAGCATGATGTGGTGAACTAGAAAATTCATATAAATCCAGCAAAGTCCTTAAAAATTTAGGGAAGTTTTTCCATTTCTGGCTAGTCCTTGGGGTTTTCTTGCTTTGACAATCATCTCAAAGGCAGAGGTAGTAAACACTTCAAAAAAATTTACTAGTCTCAATTCACTGAAATAGGTTTTAGTGGATACATAAATGCCATACAACAGCCCAACTGAAACATTTTTCTCCACCAAGAATGTACAAATAGACAGGACAATGTGTATTCGTAATCATCTCACAAACTAATCAAACCTAGCAGGATAGAGTGATGAATATGTCTGCAAACAAAGTCCCTTTAGGCAGAACAGAAGAGAAACCTAACCCTCCATGTCGCGCCTCACTTTTTCTAACTCCTGAATGAGGAAATACAAATGGTTTGGATACTTCATCGTGCTAATAACTTACTACTTTTTTTAAATCTGTATGCAAGCTCTGTCAACGTCTTCCATTTCTAAAGTATAATCCAAGCTATATCAACTTCTTCCATTTTCGAAGTATAATCCCATGTCCACACACTCTCCAAGTTCCAATTCCAAACGTTCTTAACAGGTATATGAAAATAAGAAACAATACAGCTAATGTTTAAGAATAACTTATTAACTTATATAGAACTCCCCCCATACCCAAGAACACTCCATAGTTTTAGAGCTTGACATAGTTCTGTGTCCATTTTTTCCTTCTCTTCTAATGTCAAAAGGATGAAAACATTCCACATGAAAACTGGAAAAACTGATGTTACATTGATACCATGGCAAGCCAAGCACCGAAGACAATACATACCTTCTCTTCTTTCTTGCTTGTACTTTGTACTTCAAGCATCTAGATAAAAATGATGGCTACAAATCAAAAACAAACTAAATTAAAACAAAGAAGTAGAAGAAATCTTTAGAGTAGATGCAAGTTCAATAAAAGAAAATGTTATGCTGATATTGTTAAATAATATTGTCCAGATATGGTATATAATCTTGTCCAGATATGGTATATAAATTTTCAACATTTTTTATATAAAAAAAATCTTAGGTTCAATGTACTGTATAGCAATCCTTTCAAACGAACTTGAACTTCAGAGCAAACAAAAGCCAAATATAATTTAAATATGCCATCTAGAAATTACAGAAATGCAAACAAAGAACTTTTCAACTAAATTTTGAGCCCATGCATCATGTTGAGCATGACATAGTTTCGTTCAACTTTGTATCATACGTTGTTGTTTTTTTCAAATTCTAAAAGTAGCAATGTACTACATAGCAACCCTTTCAAAGGAAATTTAAAAAAAAAACGTTCACAGCAACCAAACAACATAAATTAATTGAACACAGGAATGCAAAGAAAGAACTTTTTAACTACAATCTGAAACCATACATTATGTTGAGCTCGACGAAGAAGAATATTATACAGCTCAACAGGCTTGCAGTATATTAAGAGGCATTCTTCAGCCGCACCAGTCTCTTCAACTGAAACAGATACGCAAGAGTTCTGATGACACATTGTACCTACGTCAAACACGTTTCCGGTTATGCCATCAAATTCCAAAGATTATCTCAAGTAAAAATTCCAGCTGAAGACAAAGTAGGGTTAATGACACAATTTGAAGGCTTTTCACATTGTCAAGAGAAGTACACAGATCTAGACCTCATACTATTCGATACAATCATATTCTCGCAAATCATTATGCATAGTTAATCACACATATAAGACCGTGAATTGCCTCTGGCTCAAATTATTCCTTTGAAAACGGTATCAAACTAGCTTAATTCGTTCAAAGTAACAAAGCATTCTAAAATTCCTGCCATCACAATCGTGATCTATCATCCTACTGGAAGAAAAAAGCCTGATTGAGTGAAAGAAACAGAAAAACCTAAAAGCGTTCTCCGTCAATTGGAATTGGATTAGATTCCTCCCCAGCCTGAAACGTGAAGTCAGGAGATGGAGACGGAAGAACAACAGCTGAGAAGGAGTGAGGATTGCTGAAGGAATACCGAAAAAATTGAGGCGAACAATCGCAGGGGAAAGAAGAACGGGATAAGCACCCCTGTCTTCGATCGCCTGAAGAGGATGAAGGAAGAAGACGATCTCTGATTTACTGATGAAAGCTCAGACTTTCTTTTGATTAGGTTTCCTTTTTTCTTTCTCTCAAACGTGTTTTCCGTTTTTAGACCAGAAGCGGAACGGGTTTAGCTCGGGGTTAAGCTCAGGCCCGGTCTGGACCGAACCAAATTCATGATTTATCATTCTAATTTTTTTTTTCGATCAAATTTATCATTCTAATTTATTAATCCTTATTTATTAATCACATATCTTTATCTAATCAATATTCGGATTTATAATCTATCATGACAAAATCAAGATAAAATTACTGTTAAGGTATGTCGCTAAACAAGAAAGTAAATTCACATTTTCACTTTCTACTGAATGTCTATAAAGCAGAAGATACAAGAAAGTCCATTGACACGACCTCCCCTCATACAACCAAAACAGAGATGGTTTTTCAACATGTGACAAAACTAAAACTCCACACCATGCTTAAGCCAAGATTATATTGGATCCAAATGCTTCTCTGCGGTAAGCTGTTTGGATCACAGTAATACCAAGATTCTAAGAGCTAACGCCTCTTCTGGTTTGAAGAACTCTTTTTCCCCTTCCTTCTTTCTCTTTTGTTATTAAGCTTTGGCCTTGATCTTTGGTTCACCACCTTCTTCATCGGTTTTCTCTTCACCGGAACATTTCCCTTTTTCGTAGGGCCTGCACTAGACCCAGGTGCGGATGCTGTTGAGGCTGGCCTTACACTGGTCTGCAGATCATCTTCCTCTTCCTGGGCTATCGCACTTGTAGTCACTGTCACTTTGTAATCTCCATTGTCATACATTCTTGTCCCTTCATCCAAAAATATGCTCAGTGTGAAATTAGATACAACCATTACTACAATTGGTCTGGAATCAATTAAGCATTAGATGCCACTGCAACCATGTTTGGGTCCTTTTGTTGGTCCCGTAAAACAAAGGGATGCTTTTGAGGATAAGATTCAAACACATGCTTAAATCTGATAAAGCATAATTCAAAGCTCAGAACCAGCCACATTATTAGATTTGTGTTTGACAATCAAGGTATACTATGATAAATTTTCCATCCTTGCCAAAAATCAACATGATAAAACTCTTTCTTCATGCTTACCAGAGACTGACGGGGCTTGATCACTGTCTTCATCCTCCTCACTACCATCATTCTTCTCCTGATCTTCTTCACCATCAGATTCTCCTGTGCCTTTGGGTAGTGGCCCACCATATAGGGCAAACTCCTTTTCTAATTTCCTCTGTAGTAGAATTTACGAAGACTTCAAAATATATTACATATCAATTAAAACAGAAGATGCTAAGTCATACTTTTTAATGTAAATGGTTATGCATACTATAACACAAAACCATCGTCAATTTGATGAAGATTTTTCATAGAGCTGTAAAACCAATGCTTAAACCTTAGCATTGTGATGATTTCATGCAATATCATATTATCATGTCATGTATCACAGTGAGCAGAACTCAAACCAGCTTTTAATTCAACTTTGCTATGCGTTTAAGCTACTACATTAGTACATTACTATAAGCTAATGAGAAAGCACAAATTCAGATTCAAACCTTCTTGCGACCTTCGATCCGCTTGCGACGGTCGATAGCTTCCAGCTGCTTCCTGGCTTCCTTTCTCCTCTTCTTCTTCCTCTTATGAAATCCAGTCACATAGTCCCTAACACAAACAAAGCCCAAAGCACATCAGCACGTAGCGTGAGATTTTCCCATACAACTACACCCAAATTCTAACAACATAAACAGAAGATATAAATTATTTATGAGATAATCCAAGCAGCCGTTCGAATTGCACACGAGTAAAACTAGGGTTTACACAAATGGCCTAATCTTAAATTGAATAGCGAGGCCTCACCTGAGATCCTTCTCGTTGAAAGTGACGGTGAGAGCTTTGTTCTTGAGAGATCGCTTCTTGATGTGCTTAGACCTTGTGTGAGAAGCCTGAGGGGCTTCTTCCTCCGCTACATCCATGGCGCTCTCGGATGACTGCTTTTCTTTCTCAGTTCGGCGCTTGTAAATTGATTTTGTTCGAAAAGCTCCAAAACAAGCGTGCTCCGCTAGGACCGCTACAAAATGGTAGTGGGCCTAGTGGCCCAACTAAATGGGCTGGTTCCTCAAACATTTTATTTATTTTTTGGTCAGAAACGAGGGCAATGCCCAGAGTTTTATTAGCTTATATCTTGCAAAACAAGGGGAACAGTACTAGGAAGACAAAATCATCCTCAGTAATTTGATTAAGTTGAACTCGTAATTAATCAAACTCATACGATTGAACCGGAACGAGTTGAACCAACACAATTGACATATATGTCTAATATCTTAGTACATTATATTTTTCAATAGCTCCAACGGCTTTTGGTCTTTCTCTTCCAATATGACACATGATCTAATATCTTAGTAGGGCAAATCTTGTTGTTGGTCTTTCTCACCCAACATGACACATGTCCATAAAAAAGAGAATATAATTAATATTTTATTATAACTCCAACGGCTCAATTTATCAAATATAGTTTGTATCATATTATTATTCGTTTGTGTACCATTGGTGCATCGTTTCACGACATGTATTATGTATACGAGCATTGGTTCTCAGGCTCTTGTAGGATCATACAAATCACACATTAATATAAAATAGCATACTTAATTCTACAAAAAAATGTATGCAAGACTAAATCAAGGAAAATCCTTTTCCAGGTAGAGTCCCAACCAAGTCATCCTTATACAGCTCTTTCCAGCTTATGACTAAACTGTACATAGAGTTTACCATTCAAAGCAAACCTCTAGTCGTCTTTGTCCCCCTCCACCACGTTTTCCTGAAAAGTCTTATATTATAAATATACACATACAAGTAGGGTTGGCAGTGCAGTGTCTCCTCTCGCCCTCGATCCATGGCTCCGACCCGCAAGGAATCCGGTAGCTCTATGGCTACCAATAAGAGCGGTCGGGTCCTGGGTTGCTTCGGGTTCGGGTCCAAGATCATCAAGAAAGACCCTGTAAAGCCAGAAGAAAAGGTGGTTCAAATTTTGGAAAAGAGAAACTTGAAGGTAGTTCATGATCATGCTCAGGCTCTGCCTATTGCCAAACTGTTGCTGATCAATCAAACAACTTTAATCGATCATGAATCTCAAGAGGTTAGTTTCTTTCTCCTTACGCTTTAATTAATCCTAGTTGCTAGAGAACTATAGCACGGAGCTTAATTGATCAAAATTTGACTTGTACAAAATTAACGCTGACAACCAATTCTGTTATTGAAGTTACTTGCGCAACAAAAGGATGGACTTGGAAATTTTGATCACAAGGGCAGTTGTGGATTCAAGTTTCTAAGGAAACTAAGCTTTGACCGATCCAAGTCAACCAAAATGAAAGAATTCAACGATGACATAGCAAAATCCGAAGACCCAGGAGAAAATGTTCCGGAGTTACAAAAGAGTTGCAGGAAGACAAAGAGCCTTAGTCGTGGTTCGAGTAGGCGTCAGTTTGAGGGGGACGGCTCCATGGCGGCCATTTCGATTCTAATGGTGATTCTAATCCTGATGGTTCTTTTTGGTCGATTATGTGCCATTTTTTGTGCCTCCATTTGGTTTTATTGCATGCCTCGCTTTGTCAAGACGACGAAAAGCGCCATCATTAATAGCAATAAGAAGAAGAAGAGATCAAACGATGCAAAGGACGAGAAGAAGAAGAAATCAAATGATGCAAAGGACGAGAACTCTGAGGAATTTGATTCGGAGGCTTATCGCAGAAAAGTGGTGTTGCAAGGGCTTCTTGAAAGAACAGATAGGGTCTACTATATGGGCATATCCTAGCTTGTTGTTAGTTGAATATTTGGCATACGTTAATATCATGCTTTGATATTAACAATTCAATTCATTTATGTATGCGAATGTGTCTCTTTTTTCCATGGGTGTAGATAGTAGATATTGTATACATAGGTGTTTATGATTCAGGTGCAATGTTAGTGGTGTGGTGTGCAGGGTTTGGACAGAGATCTCAGTTTATTTGAGGATTTGAAACAGGAGAAATTACAAGATTCAGCACGTTTGTACTTCACTAGGCTGGTTTCTTTTTGAATTAAATTAAATACCATTTTGATCCATTAACAAACTAATAGATAATCTTTCAACCAAAAAAAAAAAACTAATAGATAATCTAATCTAACTAGTTAAAACAATGGATTATGTATAATGCAGTATCAGTACATCCAGGATTTAGAAAAACTTGGATTCAGCGGTTTTCAGTTGATTTTGCTTATACTGTAAGTCGACTTATGGATGATGATGTATCATGAAGCCCTTCAAAATAAAACAGTCATTTAGTTTTGTC
Organism: Polygonum aviculare; assembly: GCA_934048045.1. Classification (NCBI taxonomy): domain Eukaryota; kingdom Viridiplantae; phylum Streptophyta; class Magnoliopsida; order Caryophyllales; family Polygonaceae; genus Polygonum; species Polygonum aviculare. The sequence goes on from OW204031.1 coordinate 25,707,496, forward strand.
GTTTTAGCTGATTTACTATCCAAGATTTTATTTTACATGGTTTAAATCAGTGTATATATAAAACATACAGTTTATACTTAACAAAACACCTGCACAGGTCACAACATATATAGCAATCCAATTCTAAGGGCCTAATATCAAAGTATACATAACCATTCAGTTAAGAAAATACCATATTAAATTGGCATTGACTGGAAAATTTGTATGCGAATCAATAATCCGAAACAAAAAAAACCGAGAAAAACATCGAAAATTACATCAACCATCAGGAAATGAGGTAGCAAAATGTTTAATCTAGGGTAAAGCCCGCGACAGTAAAAAAGAAAAAAAAACTGTGTTCAACTTACATAGGAGCAATAGCTTGCCAACAATTTTCTACCTACATTTGGATGCACAAACAACAACTCACAATAATTTCTCCAAAGCCATTACCAGAAACTAAAAACCATGCAGAACCGGAAGAACTCATGTGTAAGTGTGACTGTCTTATGGATTCTCTGTTTCTGGGGCCAACGCGAATCTTTTTCTAAGTACACACCACTTACATCATCACTCCAATGAGTGATTCTGTAAATTCAGATTAAAATGCAGCACGAGCTGCACCCCTAGCTGCCTCTTGCTTCATTTGATCCGCTTTGCCACTTCCTCTGAAATACATGTACACTTGCTGCAGGTAGCAAAGGAAATGGTTAAGCAGGGAAAATGTAAAAAACAAAATATTGGTTGCGGAGAATAGGAAAAGAACCTGAATGACCCAGATGCTTATCAGTGACTCGACGCAGAATAGACCAAAGCCGATGAAGTAGAAGATCTGCACAATAAGGGGTGGGGTACATTAAGGATTGATTTGTGGGTGTGTTTTAACATGAATATCTCTTGTTCTGTTTGTTGAAAGAACTTCATGAAATTTATGGCATATTGTACAAGAGAAGGTTTGAGAAGAGGTGAAGCTTACCCCAACCAATATATGATCACCAATGAGATCTATGGCCGGAAGAATGCCTCTGTTAAGATATTTGAGCAAAGGAACAAGTGTTAATTAAAAATGGAAGAAGATAAGCAACAGCATGCTGAAATAGTGTCAATTTATGTACTCAAACATGGTCAATAGAAATTTTCTCAAGAAAAAACAACTGGTCAATTGAACATCTTTTACAAGGAGAGAAAAACCATGGTCAATAGAACAAATCACTAGAGCTGAAAAGTTTTTGACCACCCTTTGTAAACAAATTTGAGATTTTATCTTATTTGAAATTTCAAAATCATTACTCTTATTATTCTTTCATAAAGCACCAAAAAAACAATGGAATATGGAAAACAATATATAGCAAAATCAGTGTAGAATTAGTCTATAGAGCTTGCCAGAAAAACTATACAAGGAAAACAGTGAATATCAAAGTACAGAGCTAAGTATAACAAATAAACACATGTATCAGGAAAAATATAGAGAGATACTAAGATGCATGCTGGAATGTACAGAAAGTTTAAGACCATAGAGCTTACGCAAGTGATTTTCCTTTAAAGACTATAGGAGGAGCAACAGCAGCAAAGACACAGAAGCCAATGTGAAGCTGCAAAAACAATAAAGCAATGATGAATTGAGTAGGCTTTCCTAATTTCATGCACCTTCCAACAGAAAATCATTTAATGAACAATGAAGACTGTAGTACCATATAGAAAATGAAAAACCATCCAAATTTCAAAGCGCTGTCAGTCCTGCAAGAAGGTTGCACACATCAATAAGTACAGGAAGACAAAACTTGCATGCATATTAGAAGTGATTGAAGAAGTACCTGAATGCCTTGTAAAGTGGCTTGTACCATAATACATAGCCACCAGGAACTCCCGCTATTAAATAAATGATTGCAAGGAACCATATTGTAGCATCTGAAGAAAATTGATTACAAAACAAGCAAAGCTTTGATCTTGCACAAAGATGGAAACATAAACTGGTAACAGGGATAAAAAAGAAACAGAGTAGAGTAACTAACCACCCCCTTTAATCCAAGCTGTAGTTACAGCTACAAAGTTCCATACCAGACATGCCGTTAATCCTGCATGCAGCAAAAACGTAGGGATGAGCATATTTACTTAGCAAACAGAATTAAAGGGATGGCACAGCAAACGGTAAAGTAGGTGGGGCAGAAGAACTGTACTGCCTAAATTGGACCCCAGGAAATGATGACATTTTTTTCTTCAAGAATGTAGTTGAACCTCACAGAATAATTGAAATTCAGCTTGGCATTTTCAATTATATAATTTAAAAAGACAACTGCAATCACTCATTTATTTCTCATAATAATTAAATATAAGAGTTTATAGCTCAAGCAGTTGGACCCAGTGCAATTCAGGAGCTTAATCAAATCATCCTTGAACATAGATGTGTCATACACAAAAGTTTTACTACCAGCAGGTTTATAGCATGGCAGCTGATGGCAAACAACCTCATTATTCATTCTAGAACACATCAATTGCTGATCTGATCCTAAGTTCCATCAGTTTATAGGTTTTCAGAAACCTGTTTGCGGAATCAACTTCAGCTGATTCAAACTACAACGGCATGTCAGCTCACTCAAATCTCCTCATACTTGATTAGCTGAGATATAAATGGCCAAGCTAATACATGAAGCTATAGAAGAGGTTAACAAACCTAACAGTGTAGTGAAAGTAGTATATTGTAATCTCTGGAGATGAACTGGGATTTCATTTGCAATATCATGATGAATAATAGGGAAAAATGGGGGCCAATTCTTCTCCTCCAGAACTATTCCAGCTGCAAAGTAGTAATGAGAGCCAGTCAGTAAAGATAAGGAACAGAGAACATAAATCATAGATGTACTACAACCTTTCCATGGGATATGCGCAGGAAATGAAGGCGTAGCAACACAATCAAATTTTCAATATTTTATCACAATGGAAGCAAATGCTGCAGCAAAATTTGAAAGCATCTTTTTTTTAGAAGAATGAATATAACGCCAATCATAAGAAAAAAATGGAAGTCAACGTCCAAAGGCCTTAAATCATATCAGCCATGATTAAGAACACAAGTGCATGAGAATGTACTTCGTCCGGCAGCATCCTCTCTCTTTTTGACTTCCTGTCCAGAACAAAGAATCAAATCAGCAATCCTAACACCAACGATTACATTTCATTATGATGAAACCATTTGTGATATCCCCAATTCACAAACTGTGACAGGTATTCATTTTGGAAACAGGATAATATAACATGTAAAACTTATATGTCGAACATGTCAGAAGATAAAACAACTTGTGAAACTCGAGGCTAAGTGGAGAAAAACATCATTTTCAGTAAATTGAGTAGATAATACTATAGTGGTTCACAAAGAAGACATAATGAAAAGACCTCAGAGAATTATATTATAGCAATATGCGGAACAAACAACAACCATAGGACAGCTAAAAAGTAGAAACCCACTTCACCAGATGACAGCTAGACCCCAAACAGTTCCATAATCCATTTTATGCAAACACAATGCTTACAATAAATCATCCATAAAACAGAGCAGTAAAAAGCTACCTGTTCCCTCTTTCGCAGCTCTGCCTCTTTAGCTTGCAATTCTTTCTCTTTCTTTTTCAAATCCTATGTTAGAAAGTATAAGCAATCGGTTAAATAAAGACACTAAAAGAAGTTCAGCAGTACCATAAGAGAAATTAATGAAAATTAACAATACCACATTTGAATCAAGAGGTATATCAACTGTGGCAGTGGGGTTGTAGAAATCAGCCGCTTCAGGTGAATTCCTTGAGTTAATGGCTGGAGCTACACTTCCAGGTGCCTAGAAACCCCAAATAGATGGAGGAGGGACATCATTTCAGAAAGAAGACTGGCGTGAACATAACATAACGCAGGATGTATACACACACAAGTAATTGAAATGGCTCAAACCAAGATCGCAGAGAAAGATGAAATACCGTAGGCATAACCAATCCAGAACATGCCTAATATATAGCAATAGCAACAATACGAGTGAAATACCCCAGTAACCCGTTAAGAAATAAAGTTTCATACTCCCAAATCATCTAGCTTCCCTCATTGGTTCAAGAAATTATACAACACTTCAATTTTGTATGCCATAAGGAAGTTACAAGGAAATAATGCTTACAGTTGTATAAAATGCACCACCACCATAGTTCGACTGCCCTGATGCCTTGCTTCTTTCCCCGGATTGCTAATAATAAAAAGAGATAATAAAAGGTGAAAAATATATAGCTAGAATCAATAATGTAGGTAAGCATACCAATCACTTATGACAAAAGCACGAAATTGTATGTCTAGAAAGATTCAACATAAGCATACAGAGCTAATCGCATAAGGCAAAGAATTCAACTTCTAAGTGAGCACCTTAAAAGCTAAAAATCATTGATTCAAATGTGAGGACAAGCTGCTAGGATCAAGAGTAAATATGAATATATGACCATATTGATGATTTCTACAGGACACTGGTTATAAATTATAATACAGGATGGTTTTTAGTATTAAATCATATTTCTAATTATACTCCACACTGAAATTACTTTTCAAATATAAAAAGATATATTCATTAGTAATCAGAAAGTTGAAATCAGTAGCAAGGTCACTGATCCACTCCCCTCAGCCCTCACTTTGTCTAAGTTACTAAACAAGGTAATCGTGGAATAAGAGGTTAATTGATGGGCTAACAAACCCTTAAACTAACTAACTTGAGTTTACCATCCCTTGCCCATATTTAACATCTAAAACAAAATCCTGTATGCCTCCCCACAGTCTAACCTCAAAAATATCAAGCTTTGAGGGAAACCTCTACATGCCCATTTTCAAGATGAGATGTGTGTTTATGTACAAACATGAATAGACTGCTCATATAACGGACTATTGAAATTCATATTTCAGATATCTGAAACCAACAAAGGAAGCCAAGCAACCCAAAGTATGCAGATAGCAAACCAACCATTTTGTGAGTTCATTCCTCTCAAGTACCTGAACTAAGTCATCTGACAAGCGTTTAACTAATTAGCTTAGAAAGTTGTTGCTATTCGGAACACTACACGTCCAAGAGGGCTGTGATTTAGTAAGAGGTACCAAAAATACCTTCCGCCAGTAAACATGTTAAAGTGGAACAACACCTCATAACCGTCCACTACAAATCGCACCATTAATTCACAGCAAATCAACCTGGACATTTCCCTCATCAATCAACAACTTTCAAATCGGAGCAACTCCGGATACAACAAGCAAGCAGTATTTGTTGAAATTTCCAACAGATGAAAGTACAACAACTTAGATGCACACCAGATCTATCAAATTCCTAACCAAACAACTGTTATCAACAATATTATCACTTCAAACAATCCTTCAAATGAAGTATCGAGACTGCGACAGAAACAGCACACCGATTGATGAAGTGAACCACAAGACCGAAACAATTCTTCACAAGCTACAAGACATAATCAAACATAGAGATCAAGAAACGGTGGGAGGAGGAAGACTCACGGAGAAAGGGTTAACAACTTCATCCTCTTCGAAAGGGTTGGGATCGTAGCGACCAGCCATCGGATTTTTCTCTCTTCACAGATTTGGGGGCAAATCTAGCGGTCTCGGTCTCGGATCAGAGAAATTACAGGTTGAAGAGTGAGATTCGGACAATATCTACAGAGAGAGAGATCTAGGGGACTCAGCAGAGAAATATTGAAAAGACGACGTTAAGAGCAGGCAAAGCGGAGCAATGTGAGAAGTATGAATTGGAAACTTCCATTTTACCAAACGCACCCCTATCGCCTACACCTGTACAGCTGTCTCCTCCAAAACTTAGAATTTTTTCACCGTATATAATTTTTTTATTTCATTACTCCGTATTTGTTTTTGAATTTTTTAGACGTGTGAAAACCTCTATTTTGCCATAGTTCTCTCTCCTACAATATCTCACTAGTAACACTATTACCATATTTACGTCGTCGGAAAAGCATGTAATTATCTCAACCCGTCCTTGCAATCCACGTACTCTGTTTTTTTCTGAAGTAAACCTCTGTTTCTAACTCTCTTCAATCATATCATCCATGGCGTCCTCCGAATCAGAAGCTCTGTTTCCACTCTCTTCTCTTCTCAACCCCTCCTCTACCGTCACCATTGCTGGTAATTAATCACCACTTAAATCTCCCTGACTTACGCATCAATTGCAACTCCTGATCTCTGTCAATTTTGCAGAAACTGGTCCGATTGAGCATTCGAACTCGAACATGGAGGATGCGATTTCTGCTCCGATTCCGAAGAAGAAGAAGAATCAGGGGAGGCTGAAGATCGCGATCGAGAAAATCCAGAACAAGAACAGGAAGCACGTGACCTTCTCGAAGCGTCGGAAGGGGCTTTTCAAGAAAGCCACCGAACTCTGCGTATTGTGCGACGCCAGCGTCGCCGTCATCGCCTTCTCGGAGGCCGGAAAAGTCTTCACGTTCGGTCACCCGACCACCGACGCCGTCATCCACCGCTACCTTGGAAAGGCCTTCTCAGATCCGGAGATCGGAGCCGGAACTCCGTTCGGAGACCCGTTCTGGTGGGAACGCACCGCCGTCGAAGAGTTAGGGTATGAGGAATTGGAGTCGTTCGCCGCTTCCTTGAGAGAGATCAAGAATCGTGTTGAGAGGAGGATCGTTGATCTGGATATTTCGATTCCGATTAAGACCGACTTTGATTACGTGGCGCCGATGAGTGATCAGATGATGATGATGAGTAGCTATTGTGATGGATTCGTCGGCGGTATGAATGCCGGAGTTAGCTTCAGCTCGCCGGATTTTTTTCCTCCGGCGAATCAGAAGCTGTACTTAGATTACGATTGTATGGGCTGGGGTTATGATGAAACCAGTGGTACGGCGGCAAACAACGGATTTGGAGGGTATTAATTAGGTGATCAGCATTCTTATCAGAGTAGTTCTGTTCTATTACTCCGTATTACATATCTACTAGTACTACTACTCTACTACGGAGTACTGTTTTTTTCCATTACTTTCTTTGTTTTTTTGGTCTTAATGTTTTTTTCCATTACAAGTTTCAAGGCTAAAGTGCTACATTTTGCATATAAAATACAAATTTTATACCAGAAAGTAATTTCCAATACAATAACTTTCCACTGTCTTTCTAACCTAAAAAACATTTTATTCTTAAATAAATAAAGATTTGTAAAAACAACAAATTTTTTTTTTCCAAGGATAAGCATCTTTAAATAGAAAACATTTTATTCACATTATTTATTTATATCACCCACTTATCCCTAAAAAGTTATTTGAAAAAAAAAATGAATAAAAATTGGTGGAAAGAATGGAGGAAAAAAATACACTGTGTTGAGAGGTAGAAAGAATGGAGGAAAAAATTGGTGGCAATACCATACGATAACTTTTCCCGTAACAAATGATACAGGTAATCTTACAGATGAATAAAATTGCTCACTTTTTACAAACTACGTCTGTGTCAACGTAGACAGACAGATATAATCATACAAATCAACAAGCCCATCAGCAATGAGCAATCAAACCAACAGGCAACAGTTACATCATCAGCTACTAAAGCAATTACAAACCCAAGTGTTCCTAAAGTCCTAAATATTACAGGGCCTCCATTTTGAAGCCATTGCAATGAATCTGGAACCTGGTCGTCCATGCCAACACTGAAGTTAAACGTTCAAGGATTTTGTTCAGGGTTACTTCTAAACCTGCATACTCATGAGACGTTGGACAATCTCCGACATTGGAGGCCTGAATTCTGGCTCAGCCTGCAAAGCTCAAAAACATCAATTTAGTGCAATTCAAGCCAAAGAAATATTTCCCAGGAGTTTTCATATACCTGAAGACAGAGAGAGATTATGTCCGCAAAGCGCGATAATGACTTGGATGGGTAAGCTCCATTTAGTGAAGGATCCACCATCTTGGCCAAGGAGTCTATATCGTGAAGCCGAGGGATTGCCCATGTGACGAGGAATTGATCCCCTCGCGGGCGTGTTCTGCAGTTTTGGTGTTTGGTTTGCTGAGTATTATCCAAAGGACAAAATGGGAAGGAAAACTTGCATAAGATAGCTGCTGATTGTACCTATCAAAGGACTTCCTTCCTGTCATGAGTTCAAGCATCACTACACCGAAGCTGAAAACGTCACTTTGGTAAGTATAACTTCCTGACTCGAGTTCTGGTGCGCCATAACCATTAGAAGACAGTTGTGCCATCTGCAAGCAAATTTTTTATACATTAATACGTGTCAAAGCCAATCATGCACAGCTTTACCAGAGCAAGTTTTCGAGCAAAGTGAACCAGGTGTTTTTTATTTCATGAAAAAGAGTGTACCTGATTTTTCAAGCCAACTGAAAAGAGAGATGCCAAACCAGAGTCTGATATTTGTGGAATCAAATGCTCGTCAAGGAGAATATTGGTAGCCTTGAAATTGTTATGGATAACAGGAGGTTGGCAAACTTCATGCAAGTACCTTTACCAAAGACAACAAGTTTAAAGCACATTTCAATTTCAAACTCCATATTCATTTGATTGTTAAGAAAGGTGATTTTATACACTACTTACTCAAGGGCTCTTGCAGTTCCGAGAGCAATCTTTACGCGTACATTCCAAGACAACTTCCTATGGATCTCATCATCAAGATGTAATGCATCAAAAAGTGTGCCATTGTTGCAGTATTCATATATAAGCAGCCTCTGCTCATACTCAGCACAATATCCAATAAGCTTAACAATGTTATCATGCTGAAGTTTTGCAAGAGCAGAGACAAGCCCGACAAACTCATCATCACTCAGCTGTCTTGAAATAGTAGCATTCAGCTTCTTCACTGCCACAATCTGTAAACACTATGTCAAAAAACTGACCCCAAAATACTAGAAATAGGGTAATTTTACAGTCACGGGTGAAAGACACTTTAGATCTTACTTTTGTATCAGGAAGGTTAGCCCTGTAAACACTACCTAGTATGCCTTCTCCGATTCGGTTTTCTTGGGAAAAGCTATTAGTACATTCTTGAAGCAAAGCTACAGTGAAAGACTTCACAGAGCTCAGAGAGCGGACTTTGGGGAGGTTTATTTGTTTTATTTTCTCCTTCTCAGAAGAATATTGCCTAGGTGGTGGCAGTGGTTGTGAGGTAGCCCCGGTCATATTGATAGCATGATCATCTTTGCTCCTTGTACTAGTATTGGCCCCGACGACATTTGTAACCTTCATGGAATCGACATTACCACCATTCGATGATTTTGCAATTGCATCCTTAGAAGCTGTCAGAAAATACCACTAAAACATCTCAGTGACTAGGAAAAAACCTCTAAACTGGCCTGAAGAATGGCAACGTGGGAAATTTGTTTTGTTTGGATGTCGCACATTATAAGGAAAAACATCTCAGTTATGCATCCAAACAGGCACTTACCGGCCTGTTTATATGTTTGTGGAGGTGTTTCATCATCCCCTTGTCTTTTCTTGCAACGTCTTGACAAACAAAGCAAGAACACCAAACCAAGACAAGCAAGCAGTGACACCACAATGATAGCACTCCAAATGATTGTTTTGGTTATCAAAGGCTTTGACTTCGTTGAATCTTTAGAGTTAAGTGGCTCAGACACAGATGGTCCAGTTGACTGCTGCTGGTCAGGAGTTTGTTTGGGAGATGGTTTGACAGGAAGTGAAGAATTGGGACTCGGAGCAGGTGCACCAGCAGGCGGTGACGAGAGAGCTGTAGTGTTAAATGGATTTCCTGAACTCCTGTTGAAGAAATCAGAATGGACACATCTCATTACAAGGAAGTAAAAAGAAGCCACAAAATCATGAAATAGTGTGACTAATACTTTAGTCCTTGCATAAACAAGAAATTCAGATATGATTTATCAAATAAGATGATAACTGAGTGGGAGAACATTCAAATATCTACCAATAGATAGCGAAATCTGACCTGAAATTTGGAATAGTAAGCAATTTAGGAGGTATTGGCCCTGAGAATTCATTGCCTTCAATGTTTCTGTGCAAGGCAAAGAATGAATTAGATCCGGTATTTTGAATGGGGCGCTCACTTGAAGAAAATATGTCAGAGGGGGATATATACAAGTCAATGAGGGGAAGATCTTGTATGACATTTAGCGTCCCCGTAAGTTTATTTTCCTGCAAATGACTGGATAAGAGCAGAAACACTGATAAGTTGGAAGATCAAGAAAGAAGATTTGAAGTCTTTGAGGACAGACGCTTACAGTGTAGTAAGAGAAGACAAATTCGACATGGATGGTGGAAGCGGACCGCTCAGATTGTTCCCTGACAGATCCCTGCAAACGTGCATGTAAACTTAATCAACACTGAAAAAATCCAAGGGAGACAACAATGGAAAAAATGAATTTGAGTGATTACAAGTTAATCAAACCACCAAGCAGTTGGAAGGAATCAGGAATTAGTCCGGTTAAGTTGTTGTTGTTTAGTGACCTGAAAACATCATCAATAAGTGTTTTCACTGGCAAATGTGCAAGATAACATACTGTTGCAGTTGGATGTTAGAACAGTTGAGCAAATGCTTACATATCGGTCAACTGACTTAACATGGGTAATCCATCTGGGAGGTTTCCAGTAAATTGATTACCCGAGAGAAAGCTGCACAGGCAATACGTGATATGAGCAATATGACTAAGGTCACTCCAGTTAATAGTTCATCCACCAAACTACATACAAATTAAATAAAATTTAAGAAAGCGACGCAGTGTACATACAAGGTCTTCATCGTGGGAGGTAGATTGGATGGAATGGTCCCTCCGATGTGATTGTTGCTCAAATCTCTGTTCAAAATAAATTAGTGAATAAATACAAATATGACATCCTAGTGTTAGTTAAATGTCTAATGAAATGCCATAGTGTTAAATTGTTAATAAAAAAAGCCATCTTTTAGCAATGAAATGCAACCTTACACCTCAAAGCTTAAATAAAAACAGCAAACGTGCATATTAGATACAAGCTCTTGACTATCAACCGGAAAAATAAGCTATTTACTAATAAGCCATAGCATGACATTGACATTGGAAGAATAGACTAACAGATGGCAACTACTTATCATGCCTCTGAATGCTTCTATCAGGACCAAGTTCAAACTTTGAGCACTAACTCACATTGATATAATGGACCTGAATGAGTCCAAATTTGTGCCCAATTCTCCTCCCAAATTTGCAGCATTAAGCGATCTGTGAACGAAGAGAGCTCAGATGATCACAAATAAGTAAAGCAGAAAAGAGAATCAGACAAGCTATACTAAATACAGAGGAGATGTAGCTGAACACACATTCCGGTGATATTTGAATTGACACAGAGGACTCCTTGCCAAGCCTCCATACAAGGATCTCCGCCAATCTGAACCCACCCAGGAAGAGGTGGTGAACCCATGGCAGCATACAAGCTGTTTATTGCAAAAACTGCGGAAAATAAACAACACCCAAATTAACCATTTCACACAATTCGACATGGATCCTCTTCTTATCCACTGCCACTAGTTATGCAAGTTCCATTAATTACCCATATCTTTATGAAGTTTACTAGTCTTATATCCATATCTTTATGAAGTTTGTAAGTCCATGAAGTTCCCTCCTTTCTAATTTTTAGCTTGTTGATTACACTAAAACAGGCGAGCGTGGATATCAAGATTCGGCCAACAAGGGTAAATTGTAAAAAAGTCAAAATTTAGCTCGAAACTAGGAAGCTTATAAAGCTAATGAACTTACCATCAAGAGGGTCAGTAACACCGTTTGAAGAGGAAGCTGTAAGCATCAAAACAAACCCAACAAACCACCAGCATCTCTTCAAGTCACCCATTTGAAACACAGGACTTGCAACCAACCACGCTACAAGTGTAAGTTGAGCAAGTACTAGAGAAATCCACCGATTGGGGTCAATTAACACAGAAAGCTTTCAGCTTGAGGAGACCAAGGGACTCAGTCAACGAATGGAAGGGGAATATACAAAGACAACACGGAAAGAACAGTGATAGGTAGCAACGAGCAAGAACAGTGATAGGAGCCTACAAAGAACACTGTGTGTGTCAAAAAGAGAGCTTGTAAAATGAAACCCTAAAAATCTTTCCTTTGAGAATGCTACCCAAAAAGCTAAGTGGGTCAGTTATGAATTATGATTCACGAAAAGCTGGTTTCTGCTCGCTATCAAAGCCAACTCCGCTTCTTAATCACTTTCTTTAATCTTGTAGAAACCAGACACCAAACGGCTAACAGATTAGCAGCATTTTTTAATCAAGGGGTTGAGCTTTGAAACAATTGAATAAAATTGGAGAGTGGCATTGTGCCAGTACAGCTTGCACATGGCAGCATACTTTATCTCTTGTTTAGTGAATTGGCAGAATTGCTGATGTGTGATACAGGCTCCTCCTCCTGATCCAATTTGAAGTCATGGGATTGGGGGTAGCGTATGAGATTTATCCGTTTTTGGAAATTGATTGGTTTTTGGATCACGTGGCCTTTGTTTTAATTTGATCGTTTGAGTAATCTACGTGGAAGTCGATGATATTTCCGCGACAAAGGTGCTGTTCGATTATTTGTGATACCATAGAATGAACTAGAGTTTCAACCTCCAACCTAAAAGATTTTCTCAAAAAGGAAAGAGGGCTTAGGAAAATACGGTATGTTAGTATTAAATGGATAAGATTATTGTTTTCAATTTTGAATGAGATTTTCGGTATAACATTGATTCTGTACTTGGAATTTGGTCAATATCATATAATTCTCGTACATGTAATAAAATAGCCATTTATTCTGTACCCTTATATTGGATGTTACGAGGTTTATCGGAGAGAAGACAGGAGATGAAGGGCTTAGAAAGGGTCATGTGTATGAATTAGGGTTGTTCATCGGTTCAGAACCGAACCGAACCGCTATAAAACCGAACACCGGAAATATACGAACCGAAAAACAAACCTATCTACCGCGGTTCGGTTCGGTTTCGGTTTTATTCGGTTTGGTTCGGTTTTGAACCGAATAAACCGATTGATTAAAATGTGATTCTTTTTGGAGAAGGTAAACCAAAATCCAAATAATACCCGAACCAAATAAAACCAAAGAAAACCAATTAAAAACCTATTTTGATATTTTTTATATTGAATAATGAATATTTAAATTTAAATTTAAATTTTTCTTATATAAAACTAGTTCGGTTTAACCGAACCGAACCGAAAACCAAACTAAGATAAAACATAAACCGAAAACACCGAACAAGCTCGGTTCGGTTTGGATCGGTTTGGTTTTCGGTTTTCTTCGGTTTAACCGAACCAATGAACAAGCCTAGTATGAACTATCTTCAAAGTCACTTGCGATAAGACACTGAGTAGCGGATTGAGATGACATCACTAGTAATGTTGACTAAGAAAATCGCACCATTTGTGGAAGATTGAGACTAGGGAGAAGTGTAAGTTCGAGAGGAAAATCTATAGACTTGCATTTTGGATGGAGGTGGTTGAGGAATGCTCTGGAAAAAGATGTAAATTAAAGATCTAAAACCTCACAAACAATTCATAGGTGAGTAGGGGTTGGGTTGCAAACTTGCAATACCACAAACGTGGGTAAGAAAATCTTGACTGGAGTGAAGTTCCCTCAAGAGTACAAAGACTAATACCTATAAGAGAAGATCTAAATGCCATTGTGATGAGATCGATGGCCCATCCATTAGAATAGTGAAAATCCTCAAGCGATCTACGTAACCATATAGATGGTGGTTTCGATTTGAGGGTATATACTAGTTACTCAAAGCCATCATAAGTCCTACGTAGATAGTAGACGAGATTCGTTGGAGTTTGAGTTGGAGTTATGATGTCTCAAACAGGAATGGTCTTGTCGATGACTATAAACTTGAATACTGAAATCAAGCAAGGCGTAAGAATTTCCCATCATTGGCTGTCTATATTATTGCAAACTAGAATTTAAAGACTGTGAAACGTATGGATTATGACTCTCTTCCTTGAAGCTTTCTTGATATTATCTCATATAAGATATAAGATAAGAATTATTTATATTCGTTTTCTTAGGAAAACAAATTTGCTTGGCGAAACTTTGAATGCCTTTTAAAGTATAAAGAATTAACCTCGTTTTTTCACCTTTCCTTTCATTTGGCATCTTTTTACATCATGCCTTCTTGATTTGCCTTTTGTGCTTATATAGATTGATTCATGGTCAGATTATGTGTGCAATGTTTCTTAAGCTTTAAGATATCGACTTCTCTGGTGAAGGGGTGATCGTCAAAACAATTGAAGCGCCCCTAAGTATCTTCCATGTTAATATCTTGTTATGACTTGTCTTCCTCTTTACCTAAATCAATAATTCTTGATCATTGATTCCTCGGCAATTAACCGACATAGACTTACTTTATATTGTAGTTTCTCTAGTCCGTGATTAATCACATTTACATCATTGTTTGCTATCTTTATCTATAGGCCAATATATTCTTTTGAAGTTAGCTATCCCCCCGATTTTGTTGCCACTTCCTCATTCAGGCTATCAAGATTAAGTTAAACTATTGATGGACACTTATCCATAACATGCCTCATACTGGAATACCAACAACATAATTGATTGACACATGTCTTTGTAATGGATTCTCTGCGTCACAAACAACAAACAACATTTACCCAGGTGGTCCCACATGAGCGGAATCTGGGGGGTCAGGATGGGGGTATTTCAGACCTGGATTCTCTACGTCCTCCCTTCAAAATGAAAATTTGAAAGTAAAGGTTTGGAGAGATCGATTTCCAGACCTTTGAATTACCATGGATCGATGTGGGTTGGCATGGTAATTAATCCACGATGTCTCCTCTGTCACTATTGTTGCTTCATAGAACTTGGCTTCATGCCAAAAAACGACGTGGAGATTATAACTATTTGAAGTACCATGGATCGATATTGGTTGACACCATGGGTTATCATGGACTTCCACGCTACAACTCGACCCAAGTCCCATATTTGAAATAGATAGGGATTTTAAAAAGTTCATATCAATATATCACAATCGGGACGAAAACCTTACTTTTATTAAATTTTCAATCACACCCCATATGAAGCTCATGAAATCTCCGCTCTTTTATCGGTGTTATATACATAGCACATGTTCTATGCATGGAAAGATAACATTCAATCAAATGATAAAGTTTTGATGACTTGAGTGGTTATGTGTTTGTTGTTAAATCTTTTGAGGGGTGCTTTAGTGGAATTGTAGTTTGTAAGGGCGTTTTAGAAACAATTTTATAAGCTACGGGTTAGTTTTGCAAAATCCCGAAAAAGGGGTAAAGTTTTCATAATCTATCCGCACATTACGGCGACTTTCACCAACTAGCTTCAAGCTTTTCAAACTCATCACGTAAGTACCCACCAAGTGTAGCAGTTAAAATTTCAAACTCATCCTACGCCACCACCTCGTCTACAGCCCATTATTTATTTTCGAAGGCCACAGGAGGGAGGCGCATTCAAAATTTAAAACAACAAGTTGGAAAACATGAAAATCGAAATAAACGACACTTATTCGGGAGAAGCCCTACCGGGACACGTCTCTCAGCGAAAAGACAATAGTACCCCTCCACCGTTCTCATCCCCTATATATCAATATTAATTGATTTGATCTTAATCGAAAAGACGAGGTATAAAAAGCGGAGATTCTTCTCCGACCTTGGCTTTGTATGGATCCATTGACAATCCTTATGGGGCGTGACTCACACCAGAAAAAGTCGCCGATCTTCGCACCCTCTTTACATGGAAACCGCAACGAACTTTCCATCTATTGGTCTCTTCCGCGGGTTACCGTGTAGTTGACGCAAACCCTAAACCCCAATTTCTCCCCCTTTTTTCTGCCTTTTGCTTTCCATTCTCTCGCTTTTTTTTTCTTCCAAGAAGCATTTCCGATTCATCGAGGCCGTGTCTGAATTGTGCATAGTCCCGATCCGATTAAGCTGCGGACTAATTAGGGCAATTCCGAATTTCGGCGGAGTCGAATTTGATTGATCGGTTTTCGCCCGTCCGTCTTCTGTATTGAATGATTTGATTGTTGCGATGCTGATGCCGCCGCAGAATTCGAATTCTGGTTTGAATGGGGATGCCGGTGGCGGATTTGAGCCTTGTTTTGAAGAATTCGACGATGTCGGTGATGTTTCCATGGATATGGATTCGTTCTACCAAATTTTAACAGAGGAGACGACGCCCTATCCTTTGCAGGTAGGGTTGATACCTGATTCGATTTCGATTTATGCGTAACTTTGCTTGATTTTGATTTTCCCTATCTTTTTTGCTCTTGTTTGGGGATTTTTGGGGGTAGGTTTAAGTTGTGGTTTCACAATTGGGGGTTTCGGGAATGAAATAGAGTGAAAACCAGGTTGGTAACTCTCTTTAGTTGAAGTACGTATTTGGTTGAATGGCGGTGAAAATCACTTGATCTGGAATTGCAAGTCCATTGTGAAGAGTGTATTGGGAGTGAATGATTATGTGGTTAAGCGTGGAAGTTATGCTTAAGCTTGAATTTTTCTTGGTTTAACATTCCTAGGAACATCTTGCTGTTCCTGTAATCTTATAAGTTGTGACATGTACCATTGTTAGTTTCAGGCTACACGTATGTAGTAGTAAATGCGTGTACATCTTATCTTAAAAGTTGAGCTCAAAATACTGGTCTCATTTGGTAACCATGCTGGGCTTATAAAGATAAGATTTATCCTCTATTTTAAGTACATAGTGATAACAAAAAATCTACAGGACAGATTGTGAAGTCTTACATAGCCAATGTGTAATTAAAATGCCAATTTAGCTATTGAATCTGTAAGTATAAAAGTTTGACGGGTAACAGAGCTGGATGCCTTGCTAAGTAGTATAAGACAATGCATAGATCAGGTGCAAGCTACTGTTGTGGTTGGGGGGTAGGATTGAATTTTTTATGCATTCATTTTGTATGTACCTTCAGCACATAATTAAGATTTAAGAGATACATGCTGATGATAATAAGAATGGAGATTAAACAGTTGCCTACATCATGGATACTGATGGTATCCCATGGTGGATTGTGTTTCTTACCTATAGAAATGTGAAAGTCAAATAGGAACCTGATCGTTGCACTGTCATCGTTATTTTGTCTTGTTCTAGTCCTTATGGGTAGTAATCCTTAATGTATTTGTTGTTAGGAAGGAAATTTCTGCTTTTACCATGGTAAATGCTGTCTTCTTCTGTTTAATAGTTAATACATGCGATTTTGGCATACTTCTTCTCTTCTGCATAATTAGCTTCTTTTCTTGAAATATCTATCCTTATGCTCTTCATTATCTATTCAATTATCTGTTTTCTTCTCCAGAGCAACTCACATCATCAATCTATGGAAGTTGGCTGTGAAGGTGGATCATCTATGGGTGTTGAAGAATGTGACAAGTCCATTTGGCATAGAGGTAATTTTTCCCTTTCAGTTGCTGGTAGTGTCTTTTCTTCTCCATTGACGGGAATGTAAATCATGTGAAATGGAATAGACATAAGTTTACCATTGGAAGTGACTTGCTGGATTTTTTACCTTGGCATTTTGAGTAACATTGCTATGCCTTTTTTCTTCTGTAATCAGTTTTCATTACTTCTAAGACTTTTTTCTTTTCTTCACTGTCACATTTTCTTATGTTGAAATGCAAAATTAACCCTCTTCCTGTTCTCTCTTTTTCTCTTGGATGGGACACTTCAGATACCTTATTTTTCCCTCCTACAGATGAGTTGAGTCAATCTTTTTCTGTTGGGACAAGTGAAAATAGCAGTGAGGCTATGGAAGGTTTCAGAAAACATCCATGCACTTCTCCAGCAGAGATCTCCTTAATTGAAGCAAACAAGGTCTCACCGAGTGGAAACTGCTCTGGGTCTGGTGGATCCCATGCTCCTGAGCCGGAATATATTGATACTGATAGTTATGCTGCTATGGTTCAAAGTTGGAACGATGGCCACGACATTGATAATTTCATGATCTCACTGCCAACCTGTGAAAAGATGTTGATTTATGAGAATAATGATATAGACAATCTTCAACCCATATTTTCTTGTCTGGATCAGGATGTTCTCCCAGAAATTAAATTGCAGAATATGGATAGTTCCACCTCAGATGTTTCAACAATTGATTTTCTTGGTCAAAAGTCAGTTCTGCAGGATTCTACAAATGGATACTTCATTGATCCTGTTGGGGTACAATACGTCAATGGCACGTCTGCTTCTACTACTAACGCAGTATCAGAGCAGTTTATGCTCCAGACCCAGGTAGTAAAAAAGGAAGAATCTGGTGGAGAATCCAGTGCCATGAATTACCAACTTTTTGAAGAGGTTGAGAATAAAGATTTCAACCCAAAGCTCTCTTTTGCTTATGCTGATCGAAAATTTTCCGACAACATGTTGACTATGCTCTCAGGGAGTCAAAGTTCGGTAGTAACTAAGAAGGAAGAAGATGCGTCCAATATATCTAACAGATTGCATCCCTTGCACCCATCTTTGGATCTGAATCATAACTGCATGAATCTGGATCTCGGACCTACTGGAAATTATTTCCCTGTTTTCGAAGGACTTGATTCACACGATCCAAGTTCTACTAGTATAGAATTGTCCACAAGCTTTGTTCCAATGGAAAAGAATTCTACTTCTCTGTTGCCTGAAGGATGCCAGGTTAGCTCTCCAAATTGTGGGAGTGATGCTGACGATATATGTATTCTTGAAGATTTCAGTCAACCTGGACAAAAGTTTCCCTTCTTATGTCCACAATCACGTACAACATCTTTGAATCAGCTCATTCCTAGAGCACCTATGAATGATGTCAGTGTCGGAGGCCGAAGGCCAAAGCCCCATTATGAACGGCCAATCCGTCGAGCATCTGTGCAGGTAGTTCATGAATAGTCAATCATATGGATGCTTATGCTGTCTGTGCTTGCAAATCTTATATATATTCTTTACCCATTTCGGTCTTTACACTTTAGGTTAGGTTGCTGGTTTGTCTTGTGTATTCTATAAAAAATATAACCTCCTGCCTTTTCAAGTATAATGCTCTGATTATGTGTTGTAGAAGGGCGTCTATGCATTATTGTTTTTCTTCAGACATCTAAGCCCTGTGATGCAAGCATTATTGTCCTGTGTTTTCTGTACAACCTTGATTTTATAAAATTGTTAGAAGGGGGGTTTCCCAAATTTAAATTTCATCATCCTCACATTTGGATCTAACTCTGAGATAAATTCCTCCTTTGTAGGATCTTGCTCAGCCTACAACAGAAGCTAATCCACCACATGGATCTTTGGTGGTGCCTCTGTTAAGACATCAGGTGATTAATTGTGGCAGCTAAGTGACTTAAATAAGTTAAAAAGCTTTAGTGGTATATCTTTTTCTATACCTTTAGACAGTTGTGATGCTTGTAGCTACCAAACTATTTTTTTTAACAAAGCAACAGTCTAGTAGATCTGCCACATGGGTCCGTATAGAGATGTTTTCACTGTGCTTAAATCTTGAGGAATTGTCACTGAATTTATATATTTTTCTACATTCTTCAAGGCTTGCTTGTTACTTTTGCTATGACTTCATGGCTTATTTTTCAATTTCATACTGCTGCATTATGGCTTTAAATCAAAGCCTAATTTGCATAACCTGGATGGATTACATATTTTCAGTGTAACAGGATATTATTCATAAGCAAAATATTAATGTCTCACCTATTGACTGTAGATTTGAAATATTATTTTTTGTCGCAATCCTGTAGAGTTAGACCTTTCTGCCTCAAGTATTAGGGTGTCTTTTTGGTCAATCAGCAGGGTATGTAATATGGTGCATTCTGTAGTGCCAATTATTTAAGATGATTGAGCAATGGATATGGATGGCTTGTGAGGGACTTTGTGTTTGTTTTTTTAATTCATATGTTTGTATGGCTAACTTATGCTAAAAAATTCTAATTAGCGGATTGCATTGCATTGGATGGTGCAAAAGGAAACAGCTGGAGGTCCCTGCTCTGGTGGGATTTTGGCAGATGATCAGGTATCTAGTGTTTACTTACCTGGTATATCTGCTCCTTAGAATCTGATCTTACTGGTTTATGAGTTTAATGGAATGGTTATCGCAGGGGTTAGGAAAGACCATTTCGACAATTGCTCTTATTGTCACAGAAAAGCCTTCTTCTAGAAGAACCCCAGTCGATATAGAGAAAGTGGAACTGGAAACATTGGATGTGGATGAGGACGAGTCCAAGTCCGACGTACTGACGAAGAATGGTATTGTCCAGAGTGGAGATCAAATGAAGAGCTACAATGATTCTTCTATATCAAGGGGGAGACCAGCTGCTGGAACCCTTGTTGTGTGCCCTACTAGTGTTATTAGGCAATGGGCTGAAGAGCTGCGAAGCAAGGTGACTAGTGAGGCTAATGTCTCTGTGCTGATATACCATGGTAGCCACAGGACAAGGGATCCCGAGGAATTGGCTAAATATGATGTTGTTCTTACTACTTATTCTATTGTGAGCATGGAGATCCCCAGGCAGACACTTAAAGAAAAAGACGATGATAAAATGAAGCTGGAGCCAGACATAGCCTTTCATCCTCCTAGTAAGAAAAGAAAACATCCTCCAAGTTCCGATAGAAGACGTTCGAAAAGGGGAATGGATGATGTGTTGCTTGAATCTACAGCAGGTCCTCTTGGAAGGCTTAGATGGTTTAGGGTTGTACTTGATGAGGCCCAGAGTATTAAAAATCATAAAACTCGTGTGGCACAAGCCTGTTGGGGTCTTCGTGCTAAACGTCGTTGGTGCTTGTCAGGGACACCTATACAAAATGCAGTTGATGATCTTTATAGTTATTTTAGATTTCTAAAGTACGATCCGTATGATGTGTACCAGTCATTCTGTTCTCTTCTGAAGACACCGATTGGTAAAAGTCCAGCTAAAGGGTATAGGAGACTGCAAGCTGTTTTAAAGACGGTGATGTTACGCCGTACAAAAGGTAATGTGGAGCTTGACAATCTTTTTTTTTTGTTTGTTTTTTTCACGTGAGATTGGATGCACTTGGGCACTTGGGTCACCTTCTCTGCTGAATGACAGAGCTTCCTTTTTTTAATCACTGAAGGCGGGTTTAACATTATAGCATTGCTATGTTTTAGTAGGGCCATAATATTATAGACATCTAGGATGTCTTAAGCATTGAAATTGTGAAAGGTGGTTATCATTAGCCTGGAGACAAGCATGTTAGTTTGAAGAGCTCTATTCGTGTATAAGATTGTGCTTGCTATGAGTATGGGCAGTTATTAAAGAGTAAGAGCCTGATTTTAGCCTTGTATAATGAACTAAAGATCTGGAGTGGAAATTCATGCCAATTTGACTTGGCACAGATAATAGAGTTGCTTCTGGGAAAGATGGATAAGTAGCATTATGACACGTGTCTACACAACAAGCAACTTCTAAACATAAATTTAAGCTCATTGCATGCATGGGACAATGAGATGCTACATAGAACTTTCTTATTTTTTTGATATATAAGTGCTTTATGGACTGTTTGCTGCTTCTATCTCTGTATGTCTAATGGACATGTAACATCAAATGGTTTCTTTAGGCACACTTTTGGACGGTGAACCTATTATATCTCTGCCCTCCAAAACTATTGAGTTGATGAAAGTGGAATTTTCTACAGAGGAGAGGGATTTCTATGCAAAGCTGGAGGCTGATTCACGTGCTCAATTTCAAGTATGACCTGTCGAAGTCTTTCTGTTAACATTATCTGTTACTTTATAGAATAAAGTTTCATTGCTAGTAGATTTACTACTATCCTTCACCCCTTTCTTTTATGCTTTATTTTGGGTAGAATAGGACCAACAAAGTAGCGTTATTAATCATATTTGTAGGACTGTAGATCTCTAAGTTTTGTTTATCTTCTTTCTGAAAGGATTATGCAGCCTCTGGAACTGTTCAACAAAATTATGTCAACATATTGTTGTTGTTGTTGCGGCTTCGTCAAGCATGTGATCATCCACTTCTTGTTCACGGTTACGATTCTAGTGCTGTCTGGAAATCTTCTGTCAATGAAGCAAAGAAGCTTTCTCCGGAGAAACTTTATACCCTTCTAAACTGCTTGGAAGCTTCTCTCTGTGGTGGATGCAATGTATGATCTAACTTTTTGGTTTTTGGAATAATTAATTGCTTATGTCTATACATATGCTTGGAATGAGTTAGATGGCTTTTTATTGTGAGGCCTTGCTGCACTTAATTTCTAATTATTCAATCATTTATGGTTTTAGTTTTAGTAATTTTCATTTCGTTCAACTGATGAACTTTGCAGGATCCTCCAGAAGATGCTGTGGTTGGTATCTGTGGCCACGTATTCTGCAGTCAGTGTATCTCAGAGCATCTTTCAGGGGACAACCACCAGTGCCCTGCCTCGAACTGCAAAGCTCAGCTAACTTCATCCTCAGTCTTTTCAGGAGATGTGCTGAAGTGTTGTCTCTCAGATCACACCAATTTGGCTGTTTCCCACCAGTCCAATTCAAGTGAGGTTGCCAAGCCTAGCTCAGGAGGGGCATTATCTGATTCATCCAAAATTAAGGCTGCTATGAAGATCCTGCATTCACTATCTAAACCTCAAGATTCTATGCCAAATAGTTGCTTCACAGAGCATAATGATAGTGGACCCAGTTGTTCCGATTCATCTCAGAGCCATGGGGATATTCCTGATTCTTCTGATAAAAAAACATCTGCTTTTAAAGCAGAAGCTAAGAGTACTTCTGCAATTGTAAGTGAGAAGGCTATCGTCTTTTCTCAGTGGACCAGGATGCTGGATCTGCTTGAAGGTAGCTTGAAGGAATCCACCATTCAGTACAGGCGATTAGATGGGACAATGACTGTTGCAGCTCGTGACAAGGCTGTTAGAGATTTTAATACACTTCCTGAGGTAAATTATTTTAGTTTGTCTTTTGCCTTTTCCCTTGACCCCTTCCCAGTCAAAACGGAAAAATTATTTTAGTTAGAGATTTTATGGTGATATTTGTCATTTCCTGAGGTACAAACAGCCCATTGTATACTTCTAAGGAGGGCATAGGTAAAGATTCCAGGCTTAGGAAACTATTTCCCTAAATGAAAAAGGCATAAATCCTACAGAAAATTATAAACAATTCCTAAATGATATGATAGAAAAGCCACTCACTTATTTGAGGAGTTTCTTTGCAGATAACAGTAATGATAATGTCATTAAAAGCTGCAAGTCTTGGACTGAATATGGTTGCTGCTTGCCGCGTCCTCCTCTTGGATCCTTGGTGGAATCCTACTACTGAAGACCAGGCAATTGATAGAGCGCATCGCATTGGACAGACACGTCCTGTTACAGTTTTCCGTTTGACTGTTCAGGATACAGTTGAAGATCGCATCTTAGCTTTACAGGTATATTTACTGCTTGTATAGCTCAAACCAAGTTGTTTCGTTGAGTGTTTGACATGTCATATCCGAATCAAATCTTACCTGTGCATTCTCAGTGTGTGCAACTCAAACTGATTTGTTTCTGCCTATTAAGTTTGAATTAGTGGGAGTGCTGAACATTTGTAAAAATAATCCGAACATGAAAAAATGGCTTGGCAAATGTACGACTTAGTTTGCAAATAATCCTCTAAATAGTAGTTATTGCATGGACTTTAACTTTTGAAGACATGAAGAGGGGGATATTTGCTTATACTTGAGCTCGGGTATTTGGCAGGAAAAAAAGAGGGAGATGGTTGCATCAGCTTTTGGAGAAGATAAAACAGGAAGTCGTCAAACTCGCCTAACTGTTGAAGACTTGAACTACCTTTTCATGGTATAGCAAAACTCAACTAACCTAGAGGCAGAAGGAAAGTAGTCATCAGTTAGTTTCCCTCTAGAGCTTCACAAGTCTCCCCCAACGACTGACGTACAAACGTTTTTCCATTGAAAGGTAAAAATTCTTTTTCATAGTAGATCTGCACAGGATTGATCAACTACAGGGTTCAGATACAAAATTCATTTTTGAAATTACTATGATAGTAGTGGGCCTTAGTTTCTTACTAGCGCAAGGTTTATGCCGTATAGTCTGCATAGAGGAGGTAAACACAATATAGTCAGATTTCATTTTTCCCCTCGTGTATAAAATTTCCAGTTTCTGTACAAAGTCTGGGGATGTTTTTGCTCTATTTGGAGTTTGCAGTGACAGAATCTGTGTATAAACTCTCTGGCTACATTCTCTGCAATATATTCGAATTCCTGTGAATGGAGAGTTTTGATCACTCATTTCTCATTGCCTTAAATATTCAAGTAAAATGGTACACAATTGTGTGTGAATGGCGACGAATTTCTACGAAAGTGTAGTTGCTGTAAACCCACATTCTAATTTCAATACAAACACCAATTCAGCACCTGTGGTTCAACCAACCCAACAGATCCTTCCTCACCAGCTCAACGTTCTCGTCCGTCTCCCCGAACAACAGCGAATGCAACATCCCGGGGAAGATCTTGAGTGTCTTGTCACCGCTGGCAGCCTCCTCGTACAGCGCCCGGCTCACATTGGGGTCCGTGACCATGTCGTCGCTCCCGTGCAGCACGACGAAGGGGATGTCGACCTCCCCCAGCCTCTGGCTGAGGTACTCCGTCACCCTCAGAAGCTCGATCACTGTCCCCAGCCTCGGCCTTCCGTTGTACCTCATTGGATTCTGCACTGCTATCACCTGAATTCACAAGTGCAGTCATAAACCCTAGCTTGCACAATTCCATCGCGAATACTGAGAAAACACACAGAATTGGAAAGTGAAGACCTCAAAACCCTACCTTCTTCTCCGGCACCTTTACGGACTTGTCGAGCAGATCGGCGGTGGGAACGATCGGAAGGGTGGGGAGAAACCTGCCGACGAAGGTGAGGATCTGAGGAATAGGCCACCGAGGCTTCACTTTCTCCGAAATCCTGCACATTGGAGCGATCAGCACCGCTCCTTTCAGACCTAGATCCTCTTCCGTCTTCCGATCCGGCTGCTTCGTCTTGAGGTGGATGAGCAGGCAGATCGCGCCGCCCATCGATTCCCCGAAGAGGAACCGAGGAAGGCCCCGGTACTCCGGCGAGCTTTTTCCGACGGAGGCGAAGTAGGCGATGCAGTCGTCGACGACGGCGTCGATGTTTGGTACGAAGGCCTGGAGGCCGGCGGAGCGGCCGTGGCCGGGGAGGTCGAGGGCGAAGCAGGCGAAGCCTTGTTGCGCGAGGAAGATGGTGGTCGATTGGAAGGTCCAGCCGGTGTCGTTGCCGTAGCCGTGGACCATGAACAAGAGAGCACGCGGAGGGGAGTCGGTGATCGGGAGCCATGAGCGGGTGAAGAGGGAGAGGCCGGTGGTGGGGGAGATGAAGTGGGAGCTGTGGCCGTTGATTCGCTGTTGAGTGTAGAATTGTTCCTCCGGCGTGTTTCCCCAGTAATGGAGGAGCGGGGCGTGTCGGTTTTCTTCCATTTTTTGTTTTGATTTTGGGAAAGTGTTATTGGTGGGTTGAAGGTAAGTGTACTTCTCTGTGACGTTAACGGTTGTGGTATGTGTGCATGGAAAGGCTCTTTTCTGATTGGTTGGGCTCTTTGAACAAAGGGCCGTGTTCAAGCCGAACACAAGTGGAATATTCGGGTATTTCGATTGAACCGGTGTGTAGATCTTGGTTTTTCTTGGACGGTTCGATTTGGTTTCATGTTATTTCGATTGAACGGGGCGGAGGCGACACTGATCAATTAGATAGAATAAGGAATACTGAACTTGATTTGATATCAAGAAACATATGACTATAATTTGAAAAGAAGTATGAGTAGATATTACAGGGAATTGGGTAACTAATCTTAACACCTGAGGTTAATAGAAGGTTTTAATTGGAATGATAGCCCATTTTGTTTCCTTCTTATAAACTCTATGAGTTGATGACGTTATATTTAAGATAGTTTAATCATCATATTTTAGGATTATATTAAATGTTCTGTGGTAGAATTAGTGCATAATTGTAATATCGACACCGAAGATACAAACAATGATTTAAGTTTCAAGACTTTTAAAGACAAGTTCGTGAAGGAGTGATTCTGCATGAAGACCGCAAAGCACGGCGGACAACCCGCATGCACGGATGGACCTCCAGGAGCTCAACAAAGATTTTAGTGAAGAACCACGAGCGCGCTTTCCTTAGAGCGTGTGCGGTAGAAAGCGATAAGCGAAGTCAATTCTAAAGGCGTAGTCCGCGAGCGCGGTTTCCCAAGCGCACACGGTGCATCCCAGACCCGATCTGAATCGACTTCGTTTTTATTTTCTTTTCCTTCTTATTATTTTTGGAGGACCATTATTCCGAGACTTGTTATTGGGTTTTGGTTAGGGTCTTTCATCATTCGGTTTTTCATAATTTAGAATTCAATTTTAGACCTAAAGAGCTATCTTTTATGGAGAACTAACTTCTCTAGGGTTTGTTCAATTGTGAAGTTTTGACTTATAAATTCGTGAGGTTTTGGAAATTGATTTCTATCCTTTTGGTTAAGATTAATTCTCTTGTGCTTGATTATTCATGAATGTTGATTGACTTTACTTGAGTACCTAACTTGTTAGATCTACTGATATTCTATTGTTGGATCTGGATTTGGATCATGGACAAACCTGATATGTGAAAACTACTTGATTTCTTAGGACCGTTGACCAGGAAATTAAGAAAGAGACTTGATTATATATATGTTCATGCAATTGATTCGTAGCTTGATTGATTTAACATATATCTTGCATACCTTTGTTTGCATTGCTAATATTGATTTGAACGCCCTTGATCAATATTAAGATTTATTTGGACCGTGGACATACGATTAAATAAGATTAGGATAAGAATTAACTATACGAATAAAAGTAATCCATGAATGAATCAATAACTGAATGATTTTATCAAAATGGATCTTTTGAATAAACTTGCTTTTGAATAGTATGGGGGTTTAGAGGTGTCATGAACCCACCCATGAGCTGTGAATGGGTAAGAAGAGAGCTATTCTCTTTCCCCCTGCTCTTCACCCATGCCCAAACAACAACACCCCCAAAATAAAGAACCCAGAAATTCGAACCCTAGGTCACCAATTGATGGCTCAATCGGCCTTATCCTCCTCCTACTCCTCTCTCAGACCCAGTTGGAAGCCTCTCTGTGCCGCTATTGGGTGAAAACGACTCAACACCATGTCTGTGAAGAAGGCAGACCGAGCCATGAAGTCCGGTTGAATAGAAGGCAAACAAATGTTTGGAGATCAAAACCAAGGAAGAAGAACGATCTCAGCCCTAAATCGACCAGGAGGAGGCGTCTATGTAGGCGGCGGATCTGGTATGGAAAAAAACCCCAATTTGCTTCAAGTCTAGGGTTTGAAAAGGAATACTGCTCAACATCACGGGGGAAGGAAGACAAGTTTGAAGAGTGGGGTTCCGGGAGATCTTGCCAGGCGGACATCAAGGGAGTTTCAATCGGAGCTCCTTCCCCATCGAGCTGTTCCAGGCGGCAACCCCTTCGCTGTTACAGGTCCAGACCCCCCTTTATGACTCAATCGACGCTTTTAACTATTAATCTATACTCTATCTTTACGATCTTACTCTATAAATTGCCAACCTTGCTGATGTTAAGTCCCTCACAATGTTCAAATCATCATCTATGTTCTGTCTGCCTCTTTAAAAATTGTCTTATGGATACAGGAAAGAAAACCTCCAAAAATGCCCTCTCCTCAGGAAGGAATTTGAGCTATGAACGAACTGACCCTCTGAACAATGGTGAAAACCCTGAACCGATGCCTATTGTGGTCGAGGAGACCAAAAGCAATAGTGCTTCTCAAAAACTAACTGAGCCTGGTCCTTTGAGGACGATGAAAGACAAGGGTAAAAGAAAAGCCAAAATCTACAGGGCACCATTCCTATCCCAATTGTATGGGTTTAAAGAAAACATCAACCATCATAAAGAAATTTCTATGTTTGGATCAAAAAAAGAAACCTCTGCATATGATGTTGTCTTGGGTGATTCAATTGAAATGATGATAAGAATCATGATTCTAAGTGCAGACAAGATCATGTTTGTGTATGATTCAAGTAAAACCTCTGAATGCCTTAGTAGAATTGAAAAAAGAAGGGAATTGTTGTTTGTATATGAATGCCTCAGTAGAATTGAAAAAAGAAGGGAATTGTTGTTTGTATATGAATGCCTTAGTAGAATTGAAAAAAGAAGGGCATTGTTGTTTGTATATGGTTGTTGGCAATTTCAATTAATGAACAAGGTTTGCTTTGAGCTTTGCTCTGATGGGCGTAGAACTTGTAATACATATATGATCAGAGAACACAAAACTCATAGTGATGTAGAACTTGATTACATTTGGCCCCATGATTTGCCCCACTTACTTGATATACATGTATGGTCCCAAAACCGGCATGACTCTTGTCTTTGGAGATTTGTATTAAATCCCGTTTCACTCAATAACCACGACAATTTTAGGATCAGGACCCAAGACAGTTCATGGATGCTCGAGACCCACGAGATTTTAAGAATCTCTAGACCAAGTGATCAACACTCTATAATAGTTTCCTATGAGGATAAGCACATGGAATAGTCGGGGAATGGGTCGTAAAACCTTCTGGCCGGAGGTAGACGCATTCTGTAAATTATAAAGAATCAATATACTGGCAATAATGGAGACTAAAACCGATAAAGAACCTGATGACCGCGCATGGAAAAAAGCAGGATTCGATAATTTTGTCTGGTCTCCCGCAACGGGTAAAGCAGGTGGGTTATGTGTCTTGTGGAAAGCGCACCAACTTATAAATGAACAAATAGACGTGATAATACACGAGTCAAGATTTATCATATTGAAATGCAAAAATCTTGCTACCAAATATGTCATGATCATTTGTCTAGTTTATGCCCCTCCCAAAGAAAAAGATAAGGACAATTTTTGGAAACAATTGGCCGAGACGATTAATCAAATCAACCTCCCCACGATTGTAATGGGCGACCTCAACGAAATACAAGACCATGCCGAAAAATTAGGTGGGAATGATCCAGAACCTAGTTGATAAGCACATGTTAGGTAGTGTTTTAGGGCGTGTTTATTTAGGATTTTTATGGTTTTTGGTTTAGTTTTAGTTAGTTTTGCTAGTTTTGCTAGTTTGTAGAAAGATTCGGATATCTACACTTTGTTGTGGTTTTTGATTGTAGATGTGAAGACAATAAGTGGAGAGGAGGTGAAACCAAAGCATTGGAGGAGGCAAGAAGGGAGCCAAGCTATGAGATTAGCCCAAGAGGTGATGGGAACAGCACACTTGGGTCCGGACTATGTATTGGAGTTGTTGTTTCGACACCTCTTGCTTGTAAGGGCTGGATATGGAGCTATGGTGGTCGGATCGAGCTGATTTTGGTGTCATTGGAAAGCTAACTCGAAGAGCTACAATTCATCTTTTTACTCCGAGTCCAAATTCCAACTCGAAGTGGGTCAAAACAGCCTCTGAAGTGATACGTGACGACCAGTGTTGAAAGCGCGGGCAGGAGGCCAAAGCGCGCCCGCGCTTTGGCCACCTAATATGATTTCTAGGATGAATTACAGCTAGATCTTTCTAATTACCGGTCGGTGTTAATTAGATCATAGGTAGAACCTTTAATCAATCTAGGACTGGTAGGACTAGTTGATTAAAGAAGAGAATTCAATTGCATGTTATTTGGATGTCTGGTTGCTCTGAATGCATGTTTCTATTGATACTTGAATCTTAATGCTGTTGTCAAATTGAATCTAGGAGGTCTCTTAGGTTATTTGATAATTAGGGTTGTTAGTACCGGTCGGGCTAATAACTAGAATTGAAGTAGGATTAATAATTCCATGAAGTTGGGTTATTAGCATTCCGCAATAGATTGGTCAAGGTAAAAAGAGAATTTTGATAATCAATGATCAATAATCGAATTCACAATGGATATTAACTGGTTAAGCATACTTCTCTTATATTTGATATCTCAATCTTAATTTTGCATGTTTAGTTTTGATAGTTGTTAGAATCACATTCAAACCCCCCCCCCTTTTCTAACTCTGAGTAGCGTAACAATAAACATTGAAAACCTGAGTCTCTGTGGGATCGACCCTTACTTCCCTACTACATTAGTTGGGTTGTTCGGATTACTTTGATAGGTATTAAGGCGACTAAAATACCTCTATCACTAGTAGATTCGAACGACTCCCCAAATTTAAAAATGAATGTGAACTTTTTGATATCCCCTGCCTAGGCAACGTATACACTTGGAGGAAGAACAAAACCGAAATCGACAACATATATGAAAAACTGGACAGGACTCTAGTTAGCAACAACATAACTCAAAATTTCCCCAATATATACACTAGAAACTACGCATTCTCATCATCAGACCATTGCATGATTATGACGGAAATAACAAATGAACAAACCCAAAAAGCGAGTCCATTCAAATTCGAAAAAATGTGGATGCAACGAAATGATTTTCGCAATGTTGTCAAGCAAGCATGGAGGGTCTATTTTCAAGGATCTAATATGTTCAAATTAGTCAAGAAAACCCAATTACTCAAAACACATGCAAAGAAGTGGAACAAACACACATTTGGCAACACCTTTGAGCAACTCAAATGCGTGGAACAACAACTGACCACCATCCAACAACGGATTCACACAAGTCCATCCCTAGCCCTTATACAGAAACAAACCCGCCTGATAGAGAAAAAAGATAAAATCTTAAGATTTCATACGACGTACTGGAAGCAAAGAGCCAAGGACAAACACACCAAGCTAAATGACGCAAACACCGGCACCCAAGTTACAGGGGAAGAGAACATCAGAAAAGAAATTAGAAAGGATTTCATGCACCGATATAAAGCCGAACAAATTAACGAAACACTGTTGCATAACTACCTAAATCTAGTAAGTTGTGAGGTATCTGACGCAGACAACGAGGAACTCACCAAACCAGTAACCAATGAAGAAATTCACCGAGCCATAATGCAAATAGGATCGGATAAATCTCCTGGTCCAGATGGGATGTCATCCAGTTTCTAAAAAAATATTGGGACATTGTGGGACCCACAGTGATCAAGGCTGTGAAAAGTTTTTTCCATTCAGGGAAAATCCTGAAGCAAATTAACCACAGATTCATTACGTTACTCCCGAAAAGAGAGAACCCAGAATCGACAAACCATTTCCGACCAATAAGCTTGTGCTCTACCATCTATAAAACCATTGCAAAAATAATAACAGAAAGACTAAAACACCTTATGGAAAAACTCATCCATCCCCTGCAAAGTGCATTTATCCCAAACCGAGCAATTCAAGACAATGTACTCATAGCTCACGAAATCCTCCACTCTTTTCGGGGAAGAAGAGGAAAAGATGGGTGGGTAGCCATCAAACTAGATATGGAGAAAGCATATGACCGGGTAGATTGGACGTTTCTGAATAAAGTACTAAAGAAATTTGGGTTTTGTAACACCTTTCTCAACTGGATAAAGGAATGCACCCAAACAGTTTCATTTTCGGTGCTTGTTAACAATGGTCCTACAGAACCGTTTTTACCGGCTCGTGGCCTTAGACAAGGAGATCCCCTATCACCATACCTCTTTATCTTGGGAATGGAAATCCTAGCAAGAAAACTTCAGCAAGTTAGCAATAATCATCGAGCCCCGATTGGATTTCCCCTTGCGCGTGGAGGCACCGCAATCCCATTCCTCGCTTTCGTTGATGATATTATCATTTTTAGTAAGGCAAACCAAAGTGCTTGCAACCAAGTAAAGCAAATAATCGAAGAATATTGTGCAATCTCAGGACAAAAAGTTAACTTTCATAAATCTACTTTCCACCCTTCCAAATCCGTAGACAACCAAGGAAGGATAAGAATTCAACAATCTCTAGGCATAACACATATGTCTGATCTCGATACTTACTTAGGTTGCCCCATGATAAATGGCAAAGTCAGCAAGGAAACGTTTAAATACGTTGTAGGAAAATCAAAAGCTCAATTAACCAAATGGAAAGCGAGTGGTCTCTCCCAAGAAGGACGTACAACCCTGATAAGGTCAAACCTAACTGCAAAGCTGAGTTATGTGATGCAGAGCTTTATGCTACCCACTAGTATACACAATGAGTTGGATCAGATAAATCGATGTTTTCTATGGAACAAGGATCGAAACTACAAACCCCTCATCGGATGGGACAGAATATGCAAGCAAAAGAAATTTGGCGGCTTGGGAATAAGAAAGTCAGAACATATGAACAAAGCGCTTCAAATGAAGCTACTTTGGAAAATTATTGCAGAGCCAGACAACATTTGGGTACGACTCACTAGTACAATGCATGGGGACGGACCACGGTTTTTTTGCACATCGGACCACGGTTAAAAATATGTGGTGTATGTGCTGTGTGGTCCGAAAGTCGGACCGCGTTTTAAGGTTCCGTGGTGAGAAAGTCGGACCGCGTTTTAAGTTTCCGTGGTGAGAAAGTCGGACCGCGTTTATTTTTTCGTGGTGAGAAAGTCGGACCGCGTTTTCACAAAAAGTGTGGTGCGCTATATCGAAATGTGTATTGTTTTTGTAAGATATGCAAACCGCGTTTAAAATAATAAACGCGGTCCTTATGGTCTAACCATGTCTTTTTGTATGCTTAAACGTGGTCTGATTTGTGTTTTTTTATTTATTGTAATTATTTTTGCAATATGGTATATGCTTATACCAATCAATTGTGTACCTGTTTATATTGATGTACCAGATGAAATCAAACATATACTAAAAAAAGAGGTTTCATTGAAATTAATTACAAATGTTCACATGGCTACAAAAAATGATAAATATTATACATCAAAAGAGCTGTCATTGAAGAATAAAGAAGTACGCTCATATATTTCTAAGAATCTAAAAGTACACACTATAAACCTAAAACAATCCTAACAATTCAGTTCTGACTGAATGAAAGGCTCCAAAAACTCAAGACACTCCTGGCGGCTGGCGTATTTCAACAATATGCTCTTCATTATAGCAATCAGAGAAGCCTTCAAATAACTACAATATGATGAATGAGTGCTAAGTATGTACATAAATAATTTATTTAAATTTTATTTGTTAGAAAATAGTAGCAAACATCCACTCTCGATCCATCTCAAGACACTCCTGGCGGTCAGCAAACATCCACTCTCGATCCATCTCTTATTACCTTAGTTATATAAATGAACACATACCAAAATATTAACAAAAGTGTATGCCTAATAAATATTTTATAATACATGTCAACATCTTAAAAGTCAGAAACGTAAGTCCTAATTATACTCTTTAACTAGCTAATTAATTATCTTATTAGTTTGAGACTATCGTCCCTAATCGCATCAACTAAGCATGCTCAGGACTACAATCACATACTAAATCATAACAAAAAAATAACAGCTATATCCATTATTATCAAAAAAAAATCTAACAAGAGAATGTTAGATATTGAACTTACTGTTGTTTTAACAGATGTTTGCTTAGTTTGGAGAGTCAGTCCCTCAACACTGAATTTGTATTAAATTCCAATCTGTCAAGTCAACAAAAACACAAAGAAAGAGTCTCCTAATTAGAATTCACTCGGCAACCTAAAGTATCTTTAATTTATCAACATAAAATTAATTAATTAGTGTTTTAGAGATAGAATCATATACATAAAACAATGTTGGCAATTCAAAAAAATGGAATTGGTAAAGACTCAAACAGAAATTGATTCACCCAAACAAACAAAAAAAAATGCGAGCCCTAGCTAGTAGCTATGTGTTTCTTCTTGTTGTGATTACGGATTAATTGTGGAGCTAAATGGAAAATTTATGGTTCCAAATTTCCTGCCATGGTGGAAAAAAAGGTATTTCACTTTTTTCTAGCTAAAGGCTAAATTAAAAGCTAAATTAAAAGCTAAAGGAGGATTGAAAATATTCAGAAAATGAGAAAAAGCTAAAGGCGTAAATATTTGTGAGAAAACGGCTAAATTAAGCTAAAGGCTAAAGGTAAAAATTCAGAAAGGAGGATCATAATCTAGCTAAAGGCTTAATTAAGCTAGCTTCCTGGTTTTATGAGAAAAATGTGTAAATATTCAGAAAATGAGACAGAAAGTGGTGTTTTCAAATCACGTTGGAATTACTTATGGAGATTGGAGAAACTACTGAGACCAATACTCCCATAGTCTTTTCAAATAAATTAGGGAGTACATATATAATACTAGCATAAGAGTGTGCTTTTACAGCTGGATTTCCACCTCTATGAAAAGCCTTATCAAGTTAGGCTAAAATCCTCTGTATTTCAATCTAAAATCTAATGCATGGTGTTGTCAAAAAAAAAATCTAATGCATGGGCTGCAAGTGTGTATACTAGATAGTAACAAGGCCGGTCAAACATCTCTTCATTTCAATACACAGCTTCCTCCCAGTAGAGATCATAATAAAAAGTGCAATTTCAAGGAAGAGTTAAAAGTTAAAAAAAATCAATTAAAAATGCGAACTGAATGTTCATTTTCCATGTATTGTGGTGTTCTGGATAGGAACCTAAATCAATTTCAAGAGCAACCATGGCTTAAACTAGAAACCACACATGAAACAGAATGGAGTTTAGGGTTACAATTCCAACAAGCCGAACCATAGTAAACACAACGAAGGCTTATTATTACCACAGAAAATCAAAGAAGACAGGGTACAACCCTAATGAGGAAGTATATTTGTATTTTTGATGAGTGTGGATTTTTGGCAGTGTAAGGTTTCAAGCAGCTATGTCTAGCAATCAAAATCATCCATGTACACCCTACAATCCAATTTAGCTGGAGGAAACAACAAATTAACTACAGAAATGTCACAGGTTACTACACCCACCTTGACAACAATATCTAAGTTGATCTTAGCCAAGGAATCTCTTAGGTTATGGGCTTGAGCAGGACCCTATGCAAAAACAAAGACTTCAGTTATAAGTATCAACAACAAATACCTATATTGTTCAATGAAACACAATACTTAACCCTAAGTTGCAGTACTTGCATTCATAGAACATAAAACTTGCAGTTCTAATACTTTCAATACCTAAAAAATCAAAATTGATAGGCACCATAGAACTAGTATATTGAAATCCGCTAGTGAAAATCAAGAATTGTAGAAGAAACAAGGGAACATGAACATATATTCCATTCAATCTGCAATAGAGAAAAGACAACAACTTCAAGAGTCCAAACCTCTAAAGGCGTTCAACAACAACAACTCAGCAGTGCTCGCGACCTTCGGCTCCACAATCGCACCTATAAAAAACACAAATTCAAAAACCTCCGTCAATAGCACTCCAAATTGAGCATCGCTACTGCAAATTGTCAGCAATGGCAGCGAATTCCGGTGACCTAGGGCTGAAATTAGACAAAGAGAGGAAACCTCCGAGAGAGCAGCATGAAAACTGATTTTAAGTTCATGAAATCAAAAAAACTAATCATGCAAATTGGTAGCATATATACTAACCTTAGGATGTCCCAAGTAGACGATTTGAGTTGGGTGGTGCCTCGCCGAAAGAGAAATTGACAGAGAAAGACGACTGACGAGCGGTGGTGCCTCGCCGATAGAGAATTTGACAAAGAGAGACGAGTGACGAGCGGGCGGTGAATTGTGTTTCTAATCAATTCAAGGAGACGGCCATAGTTTTTCATCAACCCCACGTTTTTTTTATATTTAACCTAGATTGCGTTTTTTTTAATTTGTGATCCCTTAAAAAATCAAATTTTGACACCGCGTTTTAAATAAATAAACGAGGTCCGAAATTATAAATTTCAAAATCAAAACGATATGTACCACGTTTCCTTTGTACAAGTGTGGTCCGGATATTATCTTAACCACGTTTGTCTAAAACATGGTGAGAAATGTGTGGTGCATGCCCCTACTTTGTACTAGTGACTAATCAGAGAAAAGTACCTCAAAGACAACTCTATCTTCAAATATAAAAAGCAAGCAAACACGTCGTGGCAATGGTCCCAACTGATGAAACTTCGAACCGGATTTTTTGAAGGCTTGATTTGGCAAGTAGGTGATGGAGAAACCATTAACTTTTGGACAGATAATTGGGTGGTCAATGAACCATTGAAGAAGTATGCGCGAAACCCTGACGAGATAGTGGAGGATATGAAGGTTAAAAACTTTATCAATGATAACAAGGAATGGAAGATCGAAGAACTCACCCATAGACTCCCACAAAATATGGTAGACAAAATCATTACAATCCAAATTCCTGTTAATCCATTACAAGACCGCTTATACTGGGCTCCCAGTAAAAACGGATGGTTCTCGACAACCTCAGCCGCTAACCTGGTAGCAAAAACAAATACAGCTAACCCAGATCAAAATAGTTGGTTATGGAAGTTGGACACATTTCCGAAAGTCAAAAACTTCTTCTGGAAGATAGACAAGAACGGTCTGCCAACTAAGGAAAGACTACGAACAAAAGGAGTGGCAGTTCCCCAGGATTGTATAATGTGCAATGGAGCAAGTGAGGACACAAGGCACCTTCTGGTGGAATGCCCGTACACACAATGCATTGTCCAACAAATTAACCCAACAATAGGGGAAGTGCTACGAAATTTCGACACAACAGATAAACCACCCAAACAAGTACTTAAAGAACTCCGTCAAACCACGGGAACAACAACATTCACAGAACTAGCCGTCACTTGGTGGTGTTTGTGGCATCAACGGAATTTAAAGGTGTTCCAACAAGACCCAAGTAGTACAATCACAAACATGCCTCAACACATCAGGAACCAACTCATGAGCTGGAAAAGGACAAGGAAATACACAGAAGACGAGGAAGAAGAAGGAAGGAAACCGAAATACCAGAGACAAAAGACTAAAAAGACTATATGGGAAAAACCTGAGAATGGATTTCATTAAACTGAATTTTGATGGATCAAATCTCAATGATGAGTCCGCTTCAGCGGGGTTCATTCTGAGAACCCACAAAGCAGAAGTAATCGACATGGGGGTTAAGAAGTATGACCACAATTCGATTCTAATGACGGAAGCCCTCGGGCTACGAGACGGAATTAGGCAAGCCAGACAACTCGGATACAAGAAAATTGAAATAGAAGGGGACAATTTGACGGTCATAGAAGCAACTAAGGGCACGAGAAAATACCCTTGGCAGATCGACTTACTGATCTCGGACATTTGGACGTTCCTCCATGAGTTTGAGTCAGTTAAGATCAAGCATGTGAATAGGGATTTCAATTCCGTGGCCGATAAAATCGCAAAACTGGATCACGACCTCCCTATTGATCACATTGCAAATCATCAAGAACTTCTTGTTCTCATCCGTAAGGATGCTCTAGGTCGTCCCTCGTAAACGGGGCACCTAATTCTTACCTTATCAAAAAAAAAAAAAAAAAAAAACCAAGTGAAATGCACCAATCGATAACTTATCTGATCCAATTCAATTAAGTCCAAATCTGAAATGATCCAGACAAGAAAAGACCCGACTAAGTAATGACAATGAAATATGATGCGAAATTTTCAAATTAAAATCTAATCGTTAATTGCACTGTACATAAGTTCTTAAAGACAACCTTATAATATGTCATATTCGCGTAAACCACCCATAATAGTACTTTCATTACTCCAATACCACCCAAACTCATTTTCCGTTAACTTGTAAGAAAATACATTTTGCCCCTCTTTTTTTTTTAATTATGGTTTAATCATTATTTTAAACAATCCTTTTCCTTTAGTTATTATGAATTTATAATTTGAATATTTGTAAGACCTGTCCCAACTCGGGTTGGCCGTCCGACCTGCCCGCAAATAAGGGCGGACTTGGACAAGGGTTTAGGCCTTACGGGTCAGGCCCGACCCGCCCTTATTTAATCCGGGCCGGGTATAGACTGACTGTTTAGCCCATTCAGGCCGCTAGGCTCGGCCCGACCCCTAATATTTTATATAAAAAAATATTCATTAGGCTAATGAATTAATTAATTTTAATTCAAACCCTACCCCCTTCATTTATTCAACTCTTGCACTTGCACAACCGCTCACTCCTTTCATGCATCTCTCTCTTTTCCCGACATCTCTCCTTTTATGTGTTTTTGAACAATTAATGCATTACAATTTAGAATACAGGTTTGTAAATTGTAAATTTGTAGAAACAAGTTTTGAAATTCTAGCGTGCTAAGATGTCCATGGGCTAACCCGACCCTCAATACTGGGCGGGTTTTGGCAGCATTTTCGGCCCAAATGTTCAGGCCTGGCCTGAACCGCACATATGGACAAAAAATAAATTTGGCCCAGCCCAGACCCACGTTTGGACATGTCTAATATTTGTGAAAGCATTTAATAAATATAAAATTTAATATTTGTGATAATCATTATTTTTATGGAATTCGGAACTTATAATATAAGAATAACCTATCAATATCCTTATAAATAATTAATTAAATGACGATTAATTAGGGGTATTGGTAGTTTGGTACCTAAAAAATGTTAAAATATTCTTTATATCATCTTCTTACTCCAAATGAAGTCATCCAAACTATGGACACGACATTTGGTTAGGAAAAACAATCAACTCTCTTCATCAAATTACAGATTAAGATTGCAATTTTAGATTTACTCGATCCGTTGCTCACTCATTTATCAATCAATATTAAAACGGAGTGGTATAAAAAATAATTATAAAATCACAGTAGGCACCATATGAGTCCGCTATGAGAGTAGCTTATTAGAGAGTTTATGGGTGATTTCTTATTGGCTATTACATTTTCTTGGAGTACAAGGTATTGACAAACATTTCAGCAGCACCTCTCATTCAACCAACCCAACAGGACCTTCCTCACCAGCTCAACGTTGTCATCCGTCTCCCCAAACAGGAGCCAATGCCACATTCCAGGGAAGATCTCGAGCGTCTTGTCGCGGCTCGCGGCCTCCTCGAACAGGGCCCGGCTCATCTTGGGGTCCGAGACGACATCGTCGCTCCCGTGCACCACGATGAAGGGGATGTCCACCTCCCCCAGCCTCTGGCTCAGGCACTCTGTCAGCTTGAAAAGCTCGGTCACCGTCCCCAGCCTCGGCCTTCCGTTGTACCTCAGCGGATTCTGTAGCGCCACCATCTGCACGAATTCAAGTTCAATTCAATTGCAAATTAACCCTATCTAGTCTAGCTAGCTGGTTGAACACGGCTACCTTCTTCTTCGGCACCTTTATGGCCTTGCTGACTAGATCGGGGGAAGGCACGATCGGCAGCGTCGGGAGAAATCTGGCGACGAAGGCGAGGATTTCCGGAACTGGCCACCGAGGCTTCACTGGTATTCTGCACAGTGGAGTGACCAACACCGCTCCTTTGAGACCAAGATCCTTGTTCCTCTTCGGCTCCAGCTGCTTCATCTTGAGATTGATGAGCAGGCAGATGGCGCCTCCCAACAGCTCCCCGAAGAGGAACCGAGGAACGCTACGATACTCGGGGGAGTTCCTTCCGACGGACTCGAAGTAGGCGATGCAGTCGTCGACGACAGCGTCGATGCTGGGGAGGAAGGCCTGGAGGCCGCCCGAGCGGCCGTGGCCGGGGAGGTCGAGGCCGAAGCAGGCGAAGCCTTGTTGCGCGAGGAAGATGGCGGTCGATTGGAAGGTCCAGCCGGTGTCGCTGCTGTATCCGTGGACCATGAACAGCAGAGCACGCGGAGGCGAGTCGGTGATCGGAAGCCATGAGCGGGTGAAGAGAGAGATCCCGGAGGCTGGAGAGACGAAAGAGGAGTGTTCGCCTTTGATTCGTTGCTCAGCGTAGAACTCTTTCTCCGGCATGTTTCCCCAGTAGTGCAGAGGAGGGGCCTGGTCGTTTTCGTCCATTTCTTTTGTTAGGCTAATTCGTATAAGGCTTGTTAATTTGTTATTAGCTAGCTAGTAGAGCCAGCTGTAATATCTTCTTGATTGAGGTTAATGAAAACACGTTTTCTTGCTAATCCTTCTTTACTCTTCTCTCATCTCATGATGATAAGTAGGGATGTACCTCAAAACTTAACCCCACCCGAGATCGTGTAACTGATGTCGAATATAAAATTAACTCGTAACTGATTATATCCGAATGGAATAGCCCAATATTACCAAATATCTGAAGTAACTCGATCCAAATTAAAATCATCCGAAAACCCGAAGTTATCCGACTCAATATCAACCAAAAAACCGAACTCTTCCGATTCAAGAATAAATTAACTCAAAATAAATTAGTTGTAAAAAAAACACATCATTTAATAAATTAGTTTTGATACATTAAAGGAAAAATGACTCAAAATAATCCCAAGTATCAACTTTCAACCAATAATAATCCCAAGTTTGGAAATCATCACCAATAATACGAACTATCATGAAATGAACCAAAAACGATTCGGAAGCCTTTTTCGACAAGTTTTTCGGTAAAATTTATGATATGA
This sequence comes from Polygonum aviculare, assembly GCA_934048045.1. Taxonomy (NCBI): domain Eukaryota; kingdom Viridiplantae; phylum Streptophyta; class Magnoliopsida; order Caryophyllales; family Polygonaceae; genus Polygonum; species Polygonum aviculare. Next base: position 25,747,904 of record OW204031.1, read on the forward strand.
CGATCGAAAACATTTCAATCAAGTGTAAATTTTGAAGTTGTTATGTCAGATTTTGGATTCCCGCATTATAAATTTTACCGGAAAACTTGTCGAAAAAGGCTTCTGAATTGTTTTTGGTTCATTTCATGATAGTTCGTAGGGAAATTCCGGATGGTGCCCCTGAGTTTTGGGCTTTTCCGGATGGTGCCCACAAAAAAAACTTATTCCGCAAAATGCCCCTGAGGTTTTGAAAAAGTTCGGGACGTACCCCTCTTACCATTTATCTCACAGATTCCGTTAGATTTCTATTAAAAAAAAAGAAAAGAAAAGCAGCAAAAGTAGAAAAAAAAAGATAATAAAAGAAAGAAAGGGGAACCAAGAGTGGAGTCGAAGAACAATCCCACCGGCGGTGGCTTCCATGAGGGCGGCGGATTCCGTCGTCCTTGACATTTTCGTCTTGTTCGTCGTTTTGTACAGCCAGAACTTCTCCCACACTTCCTTCTCCGGTTACTACTTCATCTCTGTTGTTTCCACCGCTTCCGTCTCCGGCGAACGCCTTCGATCTCCTCCCGCCGATCACGCCGCCGGAGACCGTCTCCTATTTCCACCACCCGCTTCCGCCGGTAAATTCTTCGCTCATCGATCTCCCTCTGCTTGATCAATCTAATTTGCTTGTGCATTCCATTGCAATTAGTAACTTAATCACTCAATTCTGAGCTCGATTTATCGAATTAGGTCCTGAACTAGGGGATCCGTTTAAATTTCCAACTACATTTGGAAAGGTTATAATTTTTTTATGAATATTTTTTAGGCATCTAGAAGGATATATTACTGAGTGGATCAATTCCTTTTGATTGCTATGCTCATAGTCATACATTAGTATCATAAATTGAATACATAAACTTTTTTTCATTCTTCTGTGGTTTGTTGGGATATTTGGAGGACGCAAGGAATACGTTTTTTTCCTCCCTTCACCCTTATTTGAAGTGTCTTTATTGATTCTACTGTTTTCCTTCATCAGGTCTTTGACCAAGTTGGGAATGAATGCCCTGATGTTAAGGACATTTCTTACTTGAAAAAAGTCCTCAATGGAGTTCAAAAGCTTCTCGACGATGAGCTGATTTCAGCTGGCCATGACATTAGCGATGGAGGAATGCTTGTTAGTATCCTTGAGATGGCATTTGCTGGAAACTGTGGAGTTCATTTGGACTTGCCCTCAAAGGGAAACGGCCTTTTCAATTTATTGTTTGCAGAAGAGCTCGGTCTGATTCTTGAGGTCAACAGCAAGTCACTTGACCTTGTACTGGAAAAGTTGCAAAGTGATGGTATCAGGGCTGAAGTAATTGGACAAGTCTCTTCTACACCTATTATAGACTTGAAGGTTGATGGTGTCAGCCAATTGAATGAGGAAACCACTTTCTTGAGGGACATGTGGGAAGAAACCAGCTTTCTTTTGGAAAATCGTCAAAGATTGCCGTCTTGTGTGCAAGCTGAGAAAGAGGGGCTTAAAAAAAGGCGGGAACCGTCTTGGTCATTGTCATTTCCTCCAGTGAATACAGACAAGAAGTACATGAACTCAACCTCAAAGCCAAAGGTAGCTGTGATTCGTGAAGAAGTCAGCAATGGAGATCGAGAAATGTCAGCTGCATTTTATGCTTCAGGTTTTGAGCCATGGGACATTGCAATGTCCTTTGCAAGTTGTGAGTTAATTTCAAGTTGCAAACTACAAGTATAATGTAGTTAAATTCTGGTTTTGATGTGAAATTAGAGCTTGAATATGTGACCACCGTCCGCAGCCCATGTCCACCGACCCCGACCACCGTGCACAGCCCGCGACCTCCGGAATCCGCCGCCCTCTATGGATGCCGCCGCCCACGATGGAATTCGCCAGCCACCGGAGCTCCCCTCTTCTTTCCCCTTCGTTCGCAGCCCGCGTCCGCCGGCCACGACCACCGTACGCAGCCCGCGTCCGCCGGTCCCGACCACCGTACGCAGCCCGCGTCCGCCGGCCCCGACCACCGTACGCAACCCGCGTCCGCCGGAATCCGCCGCCCTCGATGGTCGCCGCCCGTTGGATTGTTCTCCGACTCCACTTTTCGTTCCCCTTCGTTTTTTTTTTTTATAGAAATCTAACGGAATCTGTGAGATAAATGGTAAGAGGGTTACGTCCCGAACTTTTTCAAAACCTCAGGAGTATTTTGCGGAATAAGTTTTTTTTGTGGGCACCATCCGGAAAAGCCCAAAACTCAGGGGCACCATCCTCCCTAGTTCGTATTATTGGTGATGATTTCCAAACTTGGGATTATTATTGGTTGAAAGTTGATACTTGATATTATTTTGAGTCATTTTTCCTACATTAAATATATATTTACACTCAAATAAATAATTTATTTAAAAAATGATAATTAAAATTCTTATTATAATTATATTTTTTAATTAAAATTTTACATTAAATATTTAGTGATAAAGGTAGCGATACTAGGACAAACACCATCATTCAAAATATGGTCAAATCAAAACCTGACTAACTTAAAAACCGACTTAATTCGAAATCTTTTGAACCGAAAACCTGTTTATGCTGATCTGTTCAACTAGATAGAGTAAGGAATAATGGACTTGATTTGATAGGATAGAAATCTAGTAGCATATGACTATAATTTGTGAAGAAATAGTATGAGTCTATTATAGGGAATTGAGTCTCTCGACCAAAAAAAATTATAGGGAATTGAGTAACTAATCTTAACACGTGAGGTTGATTAAAGGTTTTAATTGGAATGATAGTCCATATTTTTTCCTTTTAAACTCTATGAGTTGATTAGTTGCGATATATAGGACAGTTTAATCATCATATTTTAGGACCATATTGAGTGTTCTATGGTAGAATGAGTACATAATTGTAATATCGAGACCGAAGATACATGGAATTCAAGTTTCAAGAATTTTCAAGACAAGTTCGTGAAGGAGGAGTGATTCTGCTTGAAGACCGCCAGCGCGGCGGACAATCCGCATGCACGGATGGAGAGATTTTAGCGAAGACTCACAAGCGCGATTTCCTTGGAGCGCGCACGGTAGAAGACGATAAGTGAAGTCCAAAGGAATTCCAAATTTTATACGAATATGAATAAAAAGTCATGGAGGAATGAATAACAAAACTGTTATATATGGACCCAAACTAGCATAGCTACCACAACACGTGACTTACCTAGCAATGGCTTGGACTCTCGGGTGAGTTGGCATCATTTCTAACGCCGACGAAGACCCTTGGTCAAGTACTGGTCCACTAACCAAACAAGCTCATTTAAGATCACACCATCAACTCTCACGTACACTGCGCTAATAGGCATACGTACACGCCAAGGTGCCCCAATTTCCCGTCATATATTTGACTAGCTATATATAGTCCTTAGCCATTGTGGATGCTTAGAGAGTTTATGGCACATTTCTTATTGCCTTACTAAATTTAAGTAAAGTGGGTTGACCATGATAGTGTGGTTGTTGGCAACACAACAATCTAATAACAACAATAAAACCAGTTTCTTACAATACAGTCAAAGCTACAATATACTAAGGTCGATCTTGACAGCCAAAATTCAGCACCTGTCGTTCAACCAACCCAACAGAACCTTCCTCACCAGCTCAATGTTGTCATCCGTCTCCCCGAACAAGAGCCAGTGCCACATTCCAGGGAAGATCTTGAGCGTCTTGTCACGGCTCGCCGCCTCCTCGTACAGCGCCCGGCTCATGTTGGGGTCCGAGACCATGTCGTCGCTCCCATGCACCACGATGAAGGGGATGTCGACCTCCCCCAGCCTCTGGCTCAGGCACTCTGTCACCCTGAAAAGCTCGGTCACCGTCCCTAGCCTCAGCCTTCCGTTGTACTTCAGCGGATTCTGCTCCGCTACCACCTGAAATTCGAGGTTCAGTCCAATTGCATTTCACCCTATCTAGTTAGCTAGGTTGAAAGAAACAAGACAGAATTGGAGAGTGAAAACCCTATTGAGACTACAACTATCGGGTAATTAGAACCTAAATCACCTACCATAAAAGTATATGGGTTATTCCTCTATCGTCAATTGGTTTTAAGGTGGAGCCCCGTGACTTATGTGTTGCGCTATCACGCATATGCGCACAAATCGACATTAGATATCCACCGAGATTTAACAAACCCCTACGTACCTTCTTCTCCTCCACCTTTGTGGACTTATCGAGTAGATCGGCAGAGGGGACAATCGGCAGAGTGGGGAGAAACCTGGCAGCGAAGGCGAGGATCTGAGGAACAGGCCACGGAGGCTTCACTGATAGTCTACACATGGGAGTGACCAGCACCGCTCCTTTGAGACCTAGAAGATCCTCATTCTTCTTCGGGCGCTGCTGCTTCATCTTGAGATGGATGAGCAGGCAGATGGCGCCTCCCATCAGCTCCCCGAAGAGGAACCGAGGAACGCTACGATACTCGGGGGAGCTCCTTCCGACGGACTCGAAGTAGGCGATGCAGTCGTCGACGACAGCGTCGATGCTGGGGAGGAAGCCCTGGAGGCCGGCGGAGCGGCCGTGGCCGGGGAGGTCGAGGGCGAAGCAGGCGAAGCCTTGTTGCGCGAGGAAGATGGCGGTCGATTGGAAGGTCCAGCCGGTGTCGGTGCCGTATCCGTGGACCATGAACAGCAGAGCACGCGGAGGAGGCGTTGTGGTGATCGGAAGCCATGAGCGGGTGAAGAGGGAGAGGCCGGTGGTGGGGGAGATGAAGTGGGAGCTGTGGCCGTTGATTCGCTGCTGAGTGTAGAATTGTTCCTCCGGGGTGGTTCCCCAGTAGTGCAGGGGAGGGGGCTTGTGGGTTTCATCCATATCAATTTCTCTGTCAGAGTGTCACGTTAACGGTAAAGGCTGTGGGATGGGTGGGAAAAGGCTGTTTTCGGCTCTTTAAATGATGGGCCCGGTTCAGATGACGTGGACGTTTTGGCATCGCAATGCTGTGGGGCTTTAGAGGTGTCATCAACCCACCCATGAGCTGTGAATGGGTAAGAACTAAGAAGCAGGCTCGTCCATGGGGTGTGCAAACAGCCCCATGGAACAGGGCCTCCGTTTTTCAGGGGCCTCAGAAATATATAGAAGTAATATAATTAAAAAAGTAGAGTGTATATAACTATGGAAAATTAGTACAGATGGTGATTCATTTTACTTACTACCCATTTAGACACGGTTCGAATCCGTTCGCTGCCATTTCCATTTTCTTTCCTTTTTGATGTACTTTATTAAATTAGTGAATAGTGAGGCCCACTCCTCATTTTCTATTTTAATATGAACTTTTATTTCTTCCGGTACAAGTGCACAAATACTACTGTATTTGAATGGTCTCTTCTCAATCATATCAATTTATTTCCACATACTGTAGATTTAATCTATTCAATTTAATAACTAGATTTTTAAAAAAAATCTTAAACTCATGGTTGTTTGATTTAGCAAATGATAGTAGTTTTATACTTGGAATATTATCTATCATTGATTATTAAATTTATTTTCCTAATTAGTTACTTAATAGTGTAAATTTTATATGTTTAGATCCTTTTATTTGTAGTCATTTTTATTTCTATTGGCACTATATACATATTACTTTACAATTTACTACTACGTTTTAATTTTCTTTCTAAATTTATAACCAGTGTAATTAAAACTAAATTTTATTTTGGTTGTGCAATCACAAATTAATAGTACGATTATGATTCTATATGGTTTAAAATGTTGAATAATAAGTATTATTTAAAAAAAACTACAACACCAAATATATTTTATGGAGGGAATAATCATAATACTTTTGCTAGTGTCAAGGCTTAATCAAATCTGACTAGAATGTCCGTTTGGATCATGTCTTTAGAGAGGTGAATTTTATCGCTGACACCCTCGCTTCGGACGCTTTCTCCTTCCCCTAAGGTTTCCACGTTATTCTCGACTCGCCTATGGGTGTGACTTCGTTAATTGAGGACGATACTAGGGGGAGAACTACCCACGGCTTTCTGTGTAATTTGTTTGCGTTTTGCTTTAATTCTTCGACCTAAAATAAATAAAACTTTTACTAGTCATACTTTAGTATTTAAATTATATTAAATTAAAAAATTAATAACTTTTTGCACAGGGCCTCCAAATCCCATTGGACGGCCCTGCTAAGAAGGCAGCTATGCCTATTCTCCCTACAACCGACGCCCCGTTTGATCCGATTCCAAACTGAAACTAAAAAGCCAGTGAAATGCACCAGTCGATAATTGATCCGATCCAACCTGATTAAGGCTGAATCCGAAATGATTCAGACATTTCGAAAAGACCGACTAACTAAGTAATGATAATAGAAAATGATGCAATATTTTCAAATCTATACTACTATAATATAAAGCGGAGACAAGGTCTTCACAAAAATTTGCGGTACGTGTCATTTCTATAATAAAATGATCAGCCGAACCCACATTGCTTAAAATTTACAAAAAATTATGAATTATCTTGAAAATTACGAATTATCAGTTATCAAGAATTAGTTATAATCTTTTGATAAATATTATTATTTAATAAAACCATCTTAATAAATGATTAATAGTGTCTTGCAATATAGATAGCAAAAGATAGAAAATATACGTACACAATTTAATATCGTGCATTTACCTAGCAAAAGATATCATCAACCGAAGCAACAAAAGATATCACCGTACATACACGTACTCACACAAGTATAGATTATTATGTGAGTAATGAAGGGTATTCTTGACTAAAAGGGGAAGATAGAGGGGTGATTAGAGAAATAAGTAACAAATCAGTAATCAAAACCAAATAAGGTAGAATATGATATGACCGATCGAGCGCGTGAAAAAAAAGATATCAGTCGCTGTTGCGGCCTCCCTAGCTACAAAAGATATCACCGTACATACACGCACTCATGCAAGTATAGATTATTATGTGAGTAATGAAGGGGATTCTTGACTAAAAGGGAAAGATAAAGCGGTGATTTGAGAAATAAGCAACAAATCAAACATTGTACTGTAATAAAAACCGAATAATGTGGGTAGGATATAGTATGACCAACCGAGCGCGAGAGAAAAAAAGATATCAACTGCGCCCGCGGCCTCCCTAGCTACAAATATAACCCACCCACCACCCCAATTCAAAAAAAGAAAATGTCGGATTACATCCCGGAAGAAGTGGTGGTCGGAATTTTGAAGCATTTACCGGCGAAGTCGCTGGTGCGATGCCGGTGCGTTTGCAGGCAATGGAAACAGCTGATTGTGTTGCCGTGTTTGGTGGTGGAGCATCTGGCCCTTCAAAGGTCCCAATCTCTTTCCCTCCACATCTCTCAAAGGGGGACCCTGTTCCGCGCTATAGGTCCCCAAACCCTACATGTGCTCGACTCCTTTCCTTACTCGGTGGGTAGCGAAGACACTCACTTCTTGGCCCTAGTGGGCACCCTCCATGGAATTGTCTGTTGTCTACGACCTCATGACCTAGAAAGCGGCTTCTACCTTTGGAACCCTTCGGTCCGCAGGTCGTTGCATGTCCCCGTTGCTCCATCCATGTCCTTTTTGCGTGATCGTGATGCGAAATCCTGGATGTACCATGCTTTCTGGATTGACCCTCGCACGATGCATTTCAAGATACTTGTTGCTAGAATTGTCCGTCACTATCCGAATGTCCATCCATACGGAGCCATTTACTCTTCTTTGTCGTCGTCGATTCAAGCTGGTGGTGGTGGTGGTTGGAAGGAAATGACTCCACTCCAATTGAAAGATAAATATTTTACAATGGAGGGTCCAAGTCTAGTGATGAGGGATAGGGCTTATTGGATATCCCACGATGGCAGGGCTCGTACGTTTGAAAACGGGAGATGGGGATTTGCCATTGAAGTAACATCATTTGACTTTGAGCATGAAAAGTTTTATAGTATTGAGGGGCCGCCAGTGAGATTGTCTACCACTCCATCCCTCTCCGAGTGGAAAGGAAACCTTTGCATCTCTAATGTCTATCATGAGGATCCTGAACGGAAATTTCAGTTTTATTCAAGGCAACAAGGTTTGTGGGTTCATCTTTTTAGCATTAGCCCTATGTTACGTATAGAACAAGTTTTTTGCCTTCTCAAAGAAACCGAGGGAAATTCCAAGATCTTTCTAGCTCGAACATGGTTTGATGATTTGGTCTTATATGACACTATTAGAGGTGGTTTGCTTAGTGTGAAGGGGTGTTCTTTGCGATGTGAAGTGGTTCATAACTTTGTTGAAAGTCTTGTTTTTCCTGGTTAAGGATGTGTACCTCAATTCTTGTGACGCTTTTTCAATCATCAATAAGCCTTGTCCATCTTACTCTTGAAATAATATATAGTTCATCACGCATTTGTGAGTTCTTACTTTTGCTCTTAATTAGTTCTCTTATATATTTAGCTAATAAGTTAAAGGGAATTTGGTATGTATAGTTGTAGGCGGTTTTAATTTGCAAATAAGAACATTGTTCTATTAATTTCTTACACTTATTTGATGTGACACTGTCTATGTCTACTGATGACGAGCACCTAATTGCCATGCGAATTTGTTCGGATGGCTCAATCACTGGATCCCGATCTAAGGCCATCACCCGTGTCACAACATTCACTATGCTTTGAGCCAACCAGGGTCCCATCGAGCCACATGAGGCACACAATGATAAAGTCCTCTTCATAGCCATTGTGAGCGAGTCCACAATGTCGGACAACGCACCAGAGAGACTCGGCCAAGGCACACTTAGGCCTCATTTTATTTTGATAAGGAAAGAGATTAGGCTAAACCCTATACAACAGAAAAGGCACTATCCTAGAGCATCCTTACGGATGAGGTCCCGAAGACCCAAATCTGAACAGATAGGCAAAGTCGAAACGCAACGGAAGGAGTTGGCATCGTAGTCAGCGACATCATTTGCTTTATGCGGAACGTGCGAGATCGTCCAACTCTGTAATTTCCCCAACAACCCAAGTATGTCCGTCCGCATCATTTTCACTTCCCACGGGTAGCTCCAACTCTGTAGCACCGCATTAACGACTTGCAGATTGTCACCTTCAATAACCAAGTGGGGAATGGCACGGTTGATGGCCTCCAAGATCCCCTGACGGAGCGTGTAGGCCTCCGAGAATACCACAGAATGGTTTCCAATGAACCCTCCGTCATGAAAAATAGGCGCTCTAGATTCATCCCTGAAAATAAGCCCAAAAGAAGCAGCACCAAATGAATTAACAACCCCATTAAAATTGAGTTTGATGTGGTTAGGAGGATGTTTGCTCCATTTTGATGTTGTTCTCTTCTTATGGCCTTTGGTCGTTTCTCCATATTCTAATTGATTGGCTTATCTACAATCAACTCTCTGTTTTTTGTTGAAATCATATACGGCCGTTGGTGTAATATTCGTCTGGTTATCCGAATCAAATGTTAGTTTGTTTCCGAAGAACTAGATACTCCACCAGAGTCCAACTAGTTCTTCAAATTCCTCAGATGTTGTCTTAGATCGATCTTATTGTAACACCTAGGCCTCATTGATTCCTTTATTTTGGTGCTTATCATTGTTATTTTTATTAGTTGCATTTTATTTCCATTGTATAGATATAGATTTAATTGCATTAATATTATGACCCTGCTACACTTTGTCATAGAAAAGTGCTTTTTGGAAGAAAGTCTACTTTTTTATCTTGAAATTTGTAAAATTTAGTTGATTTTCATCAATTTTGAGAAAAAAAAAAGTATGTTGTTGAGCAAAAGTACTTCTAGTTAATAGAAAGTGTAGCAAGGTCCGTCTATGTATAGTTGGACCAATTTATGCGTACATTGACGCGACTTTGCATGCATGCATGGGCCGACCCTAGATTGCATAAGAATGTTATTTATACTCTTTTCTTCCTCATTTGTAAGACAAGTTTGATTTAGCTAAGACTTTCGGTAAACAATTGAACTTCACCATTGATTGAATTTTCATTATCTTGCTTGTCTAACTCTTCCTCCATTTCACCAAGTCTATATCTCCCTGTTTCACCGACACCAGACATCTAGTCTTCCCGGGGCCTTGTCCAAGTCTTGGTCACAACCGAAGGCTTGCTTATCCCCATGGCATACCCCCAAGGCAACGCCTTCGCCCCTATAACCATCGTGCCACATCCATACTTCTGCTTTCTCCCTCGTTTCACCCTAGTTCTCATCTATGCCTATAGCCCGAAGCAAATCACGGATGCTACTAATTACCATTGATCGAACAACTCTCAACAATATTAGGTTGTATGATTGATTTTTTATCACATAAGAAAACGAATAAAAGGATAAAAAGAACCTAAACTAGCTCTTAATTCTCGGTCATGATGATGGAGAATTTAGCACATTGCAATGTCCTAAATGCAGATCAACATCAATACTCTTGACCTGATATTAAAGCATCCGATTCACCAAAAAGGAAGCCAGCTTAGCCAATGGCATGCATGATCTCATCGATAAAAATGATGATTTGTAAGATTGAAGTACGCGATAAGAAAATATTTTGTGGAGACCCAACACAGCAAAAAAATGTCTCCAAAATGAACCTCAACTAATCTCTTCTCCCATTGGATGATTAGTCAAAATATTTTAATGGTGTTGCTGGATGATTGGCAGGCCAAGAAGATAGAGGCAACACCATAACCAGGAACACAAGGAATATAATTAGTTAAAGCGCATTGTGTTTTTCCTATTCCAAAGTCTGAAGTTTGTACATATTCATTGGCTAATACTGATAGGTAATATAGTACCTATATAGGTATTGTTTGACGTGACGATCGAGTGTTCAATCAGATCGATCATATCATTTTGAGTCATGATGCATGAGGCCGGTTCATTTCGGATAAATTTCGTCTTCTTTTATTTATTTTAGTGGTTCTTAGGTCATAAACTATTCCAAAGTCTAAATTTTGTACATACACATGCATGCATAGATTGTAGTGTGTATTGATCAAATCAAGTCACCATGCATATCTTATCTCATCCTCCATGAATACTCATTACCCAACTACTAGTATATATTGGTACATTGATAAGAATATCTATCATACTATAAATCGAAGTTAATGTTTATAGAGAAAAAATTATCACGTGATATGTATATAATAAAATAATCTATTAGACCCATATTTATAAAATGAGAAAGTAATTTTTGAAATATAATTCTAAGATTATTTTTAGTTTTTTTATAATTTTGAAATATAACTGGGACCTATTTTTCCTAATTTTCTACCTACTAGATTTAAATTTCTTATATTTTCAAACAACCAAAGATGGATAAAATTACACTCACAGAAATGAGAATGCATGCTTAGATGGATGTGTGATTAAAGATGGACAAGATTAGAAATGAGGCGATCACGAGCAAATAGAGGTGACTAGCATAGGGGAGAAACTGCGAGAACTTATTCAATGAATGAACTAATTGCGTTAGTAAAGAAGTTCAATATTCACTAATTTTCAACGGTATCATTGTGCAATCAGACATCAATTTGACATCGGATAATTGTGCAGTCTTTTCCATTATAGATTAGCAGGATGAGAACTTATTCAATTCTATATCTGATCTCAGGACACTATATCACCTCAAATTTAAGAGGGAACCGGGTGAGGAGGGCTTTTTTAGGCTAATAATGTGGAGGTTAGGCTACATTTATATCTTATGCAGGTTAGGCTAAAATTCTAGAATTTAAAGAATTGACTTCAAACCGAAATAAAACTAAAAATCATAGAAATTATTGAATCAATGATCAGCCTTATGAGTGATTCCACCATAATGTTTGGTATAGGATTTTCTAGAATTAATTTCATTTTCAAGAATGAATCATTCCAAGTACGCATGTAAAAATTATTCCAATTGAAAATGAAAGGCATCATGCATTCCAAAAATTATGATTTCTCATGTTGAATTCTAAAACCCCTTAAACCTTATATTATAAATTCTAAAAGCCATAAACCCTTAAAATCATAACCTAGATCTTAAGAACTCTAAACCACAATTATCATGAATTGTTCATTCTAACAACAAATCTTTGAAATGGTTCATTCTGATTCCAAGAACACTTCAAAGGGACCTTAAAGGTTGACCATTGGAATTCTTTGTTTATTTTCTACAAAATAAAATCCTAGATCTAAATTTTGCTCTTTGTCAATTCAATGTAGATATAGGTCGAAATAGAATTTTCATGTGAAACTTTGTGGTTATAGCTTGCAAATAGAATTTACCGGTTTGTTTCAATGTGAAAAGGTTGTCGATGGATTGAATATTTTCAGGTCAGGTTAGACTAACTATTTTCCTAGATAAAAGCCCCCATCTTACTTGTTATTCCGATTCTACTTGACTTTGTTTAAGTTTGTGTAGTACGTGAAGGACTGCATATCATAGATATATTAGTTTAGGCATTGTTAGATGAGCCGAAAGAACGGGAGTGTGTCGGGTTTTATTATAACCACTTTTTATATAAGGTCTGGATGCACCTATGTACCCAAAATCTAAGTCAATGGGTAGAGTTTCCCCTTCTCTTATATATTAGTGGTATTTGGTCTTGCTATCCGATGTGGAATAACCATTTTGTCCAACACGCCCCCTCAAGTGGTAACTAGCCTGACCTAGTTAGCACTTGAACATTTTTTTTAGTTTCTGACGGGTCTAGAAGGTTTTGAAATGCTAGCCCATTTATAACCCCCGAACCGAACCTACTCTGATACCATGTTAGATTCCGGTGAGCCGAAAGAACGGGAGCGTGTCGGATTTTATTATAACCACTTTTTATATAAGGTCGTGATCGACCTATTTACCCAAAAACTTAAGTCAATGGGTAGAGTTTCCCCCTCATATATATTAGTGGTGCTTGGTCTTGCTATCCGATGTGGGAGAACCATTTTCTCCAATAAGCATGAACATATTTAAGTTTTTGCTATAATCACCTATGAAATTGTCACCATTAAGCTACTTCTTGAGGCCGATTAAAAGAGGATGATAAATTGATTACTAATTACTACTACTAAATTGTCACTAGTCATTAGGACCAAAAGACCCTCTAAAAAGCGAGATGAGATATGCATATATTAATATCACATGTCATTTCTAGTCCTAAAGGATTACTACTCTTTTTTTCGATGGAAACGATTTTTATTACTCTAAATTAGAGGAGGGTACATCATAAAAGTCCCGGGGAAATAACAAGTAGCAGAAACTAAAAAAGACTCTAAAAAAAGCCAATGACTAAGCCAATTGGCAGCACGATTTGCCGATCGCTTTAAAAAAAAATTACTCATATTAAATAGTTTTCAACCCTTAGAATCAAAAGACTTTTGTATGTAGGGATGATAATGAGACAAATTCAGAACAGGGATGGAAGCACCCTTTCCGTCCCTATCCCCATTCGGTTATCTAAAATTCACCCCTTCCGGATCTCTATTTGCATTATCATTTCATTTTCCACCTCCATTTACGTCCCAATTCCAACCGAGGGATCGAGAGCCCCCTCCCCATTATTAATACTTTAATATCACATAGTATTTCTAGTCTCTCTTATGTTATAATTTTATAAATTATTATTGTTCAACTTATGATATAATTAAGTTTATCAAATATGTTACGTTCCAAATATTTTTTAAAATTTTGGAACATTAAAAGGACCTATTACGGAAATTTAAAATTCAAATATTTGAATTGATAAAAGGTAATTTTTTTTGTTCTTATCCAATAAGGAGTACAACATAAGTTGTTGTTTTTCAAGAATATATAGGTGCTATAAAGTACATATTTCAATGCATGTAGCAAGATGCGCCAAACCAATAGAAAAAAAGGTCATTACATCGTGCCTGAAGTAAGTGACAAGTCTTGGTATTAAAATTTATAATTAAGAGGAAAAGTCGTGGGCGTATAAAAAGTTTTTTTTTTGGTGGAAGGGGCTTATAAAAAGTTAATTTCCATTTTTTTTCCTAAGTTCTTTAAGGAAGTTATTTATATATAGTGGGGGGATATTTGGCTTTTTGTGTGCGCGCACAAAAAATCGATGGTGCAATATTGATTTAGTGGATGATAATTAATGCCCATTTGGGGAACAATTTAAAGATGCCTTAAGGCCCCCGCCCCTCCATACGAAACTTAATAGACCATGGGATTATGGGAATATATTATTAATCAATCTAGAATGTTGATAAAAATCATATAGTGACTGATGACGATTCGATCGTTTTTTTTTTGTGTGTTAAAGCATTAAGAAAGCGCATTGGCCTTTCAAATACGACCAACATTATACTTTTTGGTTATCATATATAATTAAGCACGCTGGCCATTGGTCTAATTCAAACGCTAGGCTGGCCGATGTGTGCAAATCTCTCATATGTTTAGGATCTACGTGTGTGAGAATACAGACGTTGATCCTTCGGAGGGATCAACAAACTGGGCAGCGGAATAAAAAACAATTCAAACAAGTAATTGTTCACACAAAGAGATTCAAATCAAGCCAGACTTTTGTTATTACCAAATATGAACTTACAAACGCGAATCCTTGATCTTAAGGTTTACACAATACCTTCTACCCAGACCTAGATCCCTCAGCGTCGGACACACTTGTAATTCGACTCAACAGACTTGACCCACACCTCTAACCCTCGTACACAACTCGGCTTAGAATACTTCGTGTGTTCTTGACTTAAGCACTCAACTCTCTCAACTTTTCTATGCTCGTTTTTAAAAATAACCTAGTACATGATTCCTATTTATACTAATAGCTAGAAAGATTCTATCTAAAAATATAAATATAAACCAAATCAGATTTTATCTTATCTTGGGAAACAAGATAAAATCTTCCACAAACTAACATATCTTCCATATCTTTATAAGACACGTTATTTGTTTCAACCGATCCATCCACGCGTGTTTCCATATATAGTGCACAGCTTCCGCGTTGATCCAACCTTCCATAAATAGCTTCAGGCCTTTGCGTTGATCCCATGATGATCCCATCAGGAATCAGCGAGCTCTTCAGTTATTCTCTTGTTTCCTTGGTTGTTCCTGTCGGTTGTTCCTGCTTTTGTTTCTTGCTCAACTAGTCCTAATTGATCCTAAAACACTTAGCAAACATATTAAATACTTCACAAGTGTTTCATCATCATCAAAACTACTTGGGATCGTTATTGGGAACCATCACTATCCCAACAATTTCCCCTTTTTTAATGATGACAAACACTTGGGAAAATTTAATATAAAATGAATGTGAATAACATAAAGTGCAAGAATTCCCCCTGAGTAGGACCTTCGTAGAGCTTACTCACCAGTTAGCATAATTCCTCCTTAGCATGTGGTTGATCCTCCTATACCAAGAACTAGTCGCATCTCTGCAATTTTCCTAACTTCCCCCTTTTGGCATCATCAAATAACTCAATTTGATCCGTAATGAAACAATTTAACACTTAAGCACATAACATATCAGAGAAACTAAGAGAAATTTCATTCAATGCATAAGAGTTTGATTACATAGCCAGGGAGCGACAAAAGATAGGTCCTGAGATGATCAAAATAGAAACATAGAAAACAGAAAAATCAAACACTCAGAAAATATAGGGAATATATGGCTAAGGATCAAGAAAGGGGTTTCACTCACGATTCAGGATCAGATATATTGTTCCCTTCCTTGCTCAGAACGTGATTAAGATGAACTTACGTGGTATCATTCATCTTTTTCATTTCTCCTGGAATCTGAGCACTTAAACTCCATCTCCATATCATCCATGTATCCTTTCTCTCCCTTTTTTTTTTTTTGAATCTCCTCTCCTTCTTTTTCTTTCACCGATACAGAGGGATCGATCTGCAACTTTCATGGACTAAACTCCAAGTACTCCTTTAAGAGTTTGCACCACACATCTCTTTCTTTACAGTTATCTCCTCCATCAAAATCCTCCTCATTGCAACTGAAACAACCAAACTTATACTCACTGATCCTTTGGAACAGATCAGTCAACAAATCTCCTCTTTTCTTGAGCTCCAGGATCAATAATCTTTACCATCATCATGAATGGAATAAAAGGCCAATTTTGGATAGCAATTAAGGTAGAAAAATAAACTCACACGCATATCCAAAACATGTATGTAACACACAAGCAAGGAGTTTCAATTGATCCAGACAAGTAAATCCCGTAAAAATAGGGTATCAACAAAATAGGTTCATAGGAAACGTTCACCTGGATCAAGGCTTAGGACGGCTTATGAATAACTATCATATGGGCTTATAACAAGGGATAACAAGATCAAGTCAGTCATTTTGGGATCAAAGCAAGAGTTTTCATGCTTCATATAATGATATCTCAACAATATTATGGAATGCACCAAGGATCAATAATCAAAACAAGCAAATCATCATGAACTCATAAAATCAAAGAAGGTTATCACTTATCGGTGTTGTTCTCCCTGGATCAAAGAATTATTCTAGCCAATCATTGAGGGAATAGAGGACCGGGACTTGACTAGTTCATGGTGATCATTCCTAAAAGAATCCTCAGATGCTCATAGGGTTTTTTATCCTATGCCTTGGTGAAAATGTCTGCCACTTGGTTTTCGGTCCTGCAATGATCCATCTTAACAAAACCTTTAGCAACATTTTCTCGTAAGAAATGGTGACGAATGTCAATATGTTTAGTACGAGAGTGTTGGACGGGGTTCTTGAAAATATCAATTGCACTAATGTTATCACAACGAATGCTAATAGTTTCAAGAGACATACCATAGTTACCAAGTTTTGTTTCCTAGATCCCCAGGAAACAAGACAAGGACCATTGAACTGAGTCATTCCCAAAGTGCTTTCTCGATCCACCAAGTGTCCAACATAGTCAACATCTATAAACCCCAAAAGATCAAAGTTCAAGATCCTTCTTTCTTGTTACCAAAGGAAATTTTTTCCTTCGGCCCTTTTGTGAAGTGAGGGGAGGTTGTCAATGTTTCCTCTGAATCTTCTTGTTCCCCCTCACTCCAACCTGCACAAGAAGGTTAGCTTTTGACGATCCAAGCAAGCTTACCCTTGCCTAGTCGTTTTTGGTAATAAACATGATGATCCCTAGGACTAACAACATAGTAATCAAGCAAGTTCACATCATTACTAGCATTTTGAGACATGTTTCTCTTGATTCTAGATGACCCTTGGTTAGCACGCTGAAAATTTCTAGAAGGCCTACGAGTGTTGTTTTTGGGGGCTGCTTGTGAGGTACCGACATTGTTGTTCCTATGTCTATTCTTTTCAGATTGACACTTTCTTTTCTCACAATCTACTTTCCTATGTCCCCCATTACCACAATACCAACAAGTCATAAAATAACCTCCCATATGATACTTAGGGTGTGGCTTTTGAATTCTCCTTTGGTTGATCCTATCCTTGCTAAGGTCCTGAGGTTCATTTCCCTTTGACTGTTTTATGAACATCTTATGGGCCGGTTGTCCTACATACCACTCAGAGTCTTCTCTTGGGTTTTTCTTCTCTCCTTGCTCTAAAACCTGAATCCTTTTAGACAAATGCAAGTTCTTATCCTTAAGACTCTGTAGTTCCCTACCCCTTTGTTCATATAACTCAGCAGCATCAAAGTTCTTATGATCCCCATCCTTTTCTTTATCTCCAGTATATCCTATTCCAAACCTTTGAGGAACAAAGGTGGGACCTATGTAAACCAGTTCCCCCTTACCCTTAGCCTTTTCAAGTTTCTTAGACAAGTCATCCTTTTCAACATTCAAAGCAGTAATTTCATCATTCAACTCATCAATAGTATTAGACATGTTAAGAATCTTGATTTCAAGTTTGGGGCAGGTTTTGCAAGGATCAACAGATTTCTTAGGAGAATTTTCAAGAGAGGATTTCAAGTCATTACATAGATCATTAACCTTGAAAATTTTAAATTGCACATCAATGTTATCATTATGCAACTCAGTGATTATCCTAATTAAGCTATCTTTAGAAAGATCCTTCAAGGAATCAAGAAAATCAGAATCGGTTACCTCTTCATCCTTTGAAGGCATAGCCATTAAGCACATCTTGGGATCAATCGTGGATTCGGATTATTCATCATCAGGATTGCCCCAAGTTGCCATGAAGGCTTTGTTGTTGTTGTTGTTGGCCTATCTATCATGATCTCCCTTCGAGCACGAACGAGCATAATGACCCTTCTCTCGACACTTGTACCAAGTGACGTTCCTTAGGTCCCTTTTTTTACCATTGGGATTTTTGTAACATGATTTACCTTTCAAAGAACTCATCTTTCATTACCTGTTTGAAACACACACAATCTAGAGCACGCAGGCTCTGATACCAATTGTAGGATCTACGTGTGTTAGTATACGGATGTTGATCCCTCTGGAGGATCAACATCCGTATACTAACACACGTAGATCCTACAATATGCAAGAAATTCTATTGAAGGCGTAAGTGTGTGTATGTATGTAAGGTTATAACTTATAAGGGCAGCAAAGTTTATGGTATTTTCAAAGTTATGTCGACGAGAGATGTATCATATATGGAGGTACGTACTTTTGATTGACTGAACCACTACTCGTAACAAGACATGCATGAGCATGATGCATGCATCGGGCATTCGGGCTGGCTCAAACATATCCATCAAATTAATGATCTTTTAAAATGAATGGACACATGCATGCTCGATCAAGATAAGGGTACGTACGTGGTCAATCTTTTACACGCACGTACATGATGAACCGTTGAATTTGGTTGTAAATTAGTCTCCCTTGCCTACTCCGTGCGTGGATTAATTAGTGATGAATTTTTCGAGTAGACATCACTAGTGACAATTTTCTCTGATGATATGCTTTTAAATGTAGACATGAATTTTGGTTCTCTTTAGTACAAGATCAGGGCATCGTCTACAAAGGATAAGAAAAGAGTTTGTTTACGAGTTTAGATCTTACGTGGAACAAATATTTTGTGCGAATATACGATGAGTAAAATTGCATCGTAAAACATAAAAAAAATTGATAACATTCAATTCAAGCGACGAAAAGATTTGCTCAAAAAAAAAAAGCGACGAAAAGATGAAATTGAGAAATAATTCACTTGGTGTGATACCGCTCTTTTATTACACAAGCTACCGCTCTTTTATATTGAGCTGAACCAAACAAACAAACCGGCCTTAAACCGGGTTTATACAATATACACCAATAAAAATGCATTCCTAAGTGACATTGGTGTGATACCTCATAAAGTATTACTTTCAATACTTTACGATACACTTTTAAATTGTAGATAAAATTAATTTATTGAATTATCATTAATGTGTCTCATATTAGACATGCCTTTTATACTACACATGATCCACACTCGACTTACTCGAAGTTAGTGAGAAATTGATTCACTCTCTACGTTGGCCGGCAGCTAATCACTTGAGTTTTCGTGCTAAAATCTCAGTACATTAAATAAAGAGAAATGATAATAGGAAGTCGCCTTGTTTATAATTTTTTTAGCTAAGTTTCGAAAAGATGGTGCTATAAAAACTACTCCCTCCGTTTCAATATACATGACCATTTGGATACTTTTTCTTGTTTCATAATACATGTTCATTTCACATTTTTTCCCATCTCTTTCCATTTATACCCCTAATAATTATCTCTATCATATTCATTACACTTTTTCATATTTTTCTAAACAAATGATTAACTCTACATTTAATAGGGGTAATATAGAAATAACATTTTTTTCTTAATATATGTGCAATGTCCAAATGGTCATGTATTTTGAAACGGAGAGAGTATAATTTTTCTCATTCTCTGAATATAGATGGATGCGAGAACATTGACTTAAATCTATATTGGGTATAATGCCGCTAAAATTTGGAAATCCATGTCATAGTTCACTTACAAAATTTGTAGATAAACTCGAAGTTTCGCCACATACAGATGGTGGGTTTTATATTCAATTCTATGATCCCATCATAACATTTCACTTACAGTCGATATGAAAAGAGGGAATTTATCTTTAGGCTGTAAAAAAATTGGTCTAGTCACTCTAGTGTGTTTATACTAGTATTGCTTTAATATCAGAAAAAAAAAATTTATTCGAGTATTCGAGTGGCACTATGTAAAAGTGGAGTAGTGGGCACCATGGATCTTCCTCCCACGGTAAACCCCTTGGTCAAACCGGCGTTCGCAGGCGAAAGTTTGAAGATTTTATGGGTTTGGCTCGATGAAATTGTATGCCCCACTCTATTTATGCATATAAACTGTTCGACTAAATGCCTATCTTCTTTTTTTTTTCTGTATCAAAAGTTATTTGAAAGCCGCTTACTGACTGTAATTTCTCCGTCTAATGAATTAGTTTTATACGAATACAACATTGTTTTTACCTAAAAGCTGCATGCAAGTGTTGGTTTGGCAAATTTATTAATTCGACTCTATTAGGCTTTGCCTGTCTTGTCTTTCATAAAGGGGCAATGCATATAGGCTAATTAAGTAGCTAAGTAGACTACTAACCTTAAAACTGTTCAAGTTGACTTAAGGGCAATGATCACTCAGATTTTCTTCTCAAGGTCATTTCCATGTCTGTCTGCTGTCGTTTTTACATGTGTGTGTGTGTGTGTTTTTACTGAACTCCATTTTCACCCAAGACAAATGATTAGTCAGATATCACCTGCTCCTGCATATTGATTCAGTAGTGGTCCTTGCTGTTGACACAGCCCAGTGGGGGTGCCCTGCAACTGGGGCGGTAGATCACTTGTTGTTGTACCACTATTTATTACGGTAGGGAGAGCTTTGAAGATTGCCCACGTGGCGAAATTCGCTACAATGAATGCCTAGATGTTGACTTGTTTCTGCTGGATGGTGAAATTGGTCAAAGTTGAGAAAGCAAGCATTGATTCTTCTCATGGCCAAGTGGGTGCACCATTCACCTTGTTGTATGAGGTTTATTCACAGGGACCATCTCCTACCCAGATATTTCTCCTTAAATGCTCCAGCATGCTGTTGATGATCTTATGTAGACCAACCAATACTGTTGTTTGATGGGTTTTTTTTGTTTGACAAAATTTGATCATAGCTTTGTATCGTTCTGTTTCTTTTTCGACGATTCTAGATATGACTTGATCAAGCTGTTGTCTTGTTTATTTGTTAATGGTTCTTGTGATGGCTCATCATTCAAATAAAAAACAAAAAAAACAGAAGACCCACTTAGGCTCAGCTACTGTGAACCCATAAAAGCTCATTTAAGCTGTCCTACCTGGAATGAATCCGTGTCAGATGTCATCCTTGTCAATGATCCCATTAGTAAAATGCAAATGGCCACATTACTCATATTCATATTCCTTTCTCTCTCCTTGGCTTTTCTTTCTAGCTCACTAAGCTCTATCTGTCTATATATACCCACTAGAGCCTTACTCTTCTGCTCCATCCAGTTATTTGTGAGCGATCATGAAGTCTGTATCCAGCCTGATTGTCTTTCACTATTTGGTTACGCTGTCGGTACTTGTCTCGCAGCTAGAAACTGTAGCTTGTATTAGGAACCCATCACAGGCTCCAAAAAATGAGCAGAGATTTCATTCCTTGACAAAGGAGGACTATTTGGTGTCTAAACTACCAGGCCAGCCAGAAGTAAGCTTTCAACACTATGCTGGATATGTCACAGTAAATGAAACCAATGGAAGGACACTCTTTTATTGGTTCTATGAGGCCTTTTCTCAGCCTGAGCAGAAGCCCTTAGTCCTTTGGCTTAACGGCGGTAAGCGCTTACAGAATCGGATTCTACTTGATTGTATTTAAGCTTAATTAGTCCATGTAGAGCATGTAAGTTCTCATTGTTTGAGTTATATGCTGCATGTAATCTGAACAAATGACACTACTTTGGCTGTTATATGTTTGTTTTTATGTTGCAACTGTATTTTTGCTCTGCTTCCCTTTTCACCAATTAATTTTTGACCTGCTTTTGAGACCTGGGCACATTTAGGAAACTGTTAATTCATCCCCTTTTGGAAGCTAGCCTTGATCGTTCATGAAGTTGTTTGAAACAGATATGCCAAAATCGACATGATTGTAAAGCAGACAGTAGAGGGTATATTTTCCTTATCCAACAAAAAGAGGAACAATTTGGATTTTGTATCATTCTTTTCCATTTCTTTTTCCTGATTCCATTCATGATGTAAGCCTCTAGTGGGTTAGGACTCCATTTAGCAAAATGTATGGCTCTAAACCAAAGTAGGTTTTTAAATTCAAGGATGCCTCAGCTTTACCTGGATGCTTACATTTGGATCGTTGAAGCCTATAGGATTTCATATTCCTTGGGCTCGCAGTTTCCTTGAACAATCCTCTTTGATCAAGTTTGAAATTTGTTTAGCATGTACACATAAGGTTTACTGCTGTGAACCCACATGTTTAACGCTCTTTCTTTTCCAAGATATGCGCAAAATTCGTGTTCTTGATCTACCATGCATCGAATTTATAGGTCCCGGATGCTCCTCGGTTGGATATGGAGCTACACAAGAAATAGGACCCTTCATTGTGGACAACAATGGCCAACAACTCAAATTCAATCAATATGCATGGAATAGAGGTCAGCTAATTCTGTGAAGCATTAAACCTGTGCATTTGGAGTTTGAATTTGCTAACCATGATGATGATGATGATGATACAGAAGCTAATATGCTGTTTTTGGAATCCCCGGTTGGAGTTGGATTTTCATACACAAACACTAGCACAGACTATGATGTTCTTGGAGATGACTTTGCAGGTGACTTTTTGGGCTTGTTTCCATTTTCTAACTCTTCTTCTCGTGTACTTGAACTCGACGTTTGTGTGTCAATATTGATCTTGGGATAATCATTTGGGATTCCTCTTGATGATTTTCAGCAAAGGACGCTTATGCATTCCTGCATAACTGGTTTCTCAAGTTTCCATCCTACAGAAGCCGGGCCTTCTACATTGCAGGGGAGAGCTATGCAGGAAAATACGTACCCGAGCTAGCCGAACTCGTCTACGACAAGAACAATGATCCATCTCTTTATATCAATCTCAAGGGTATTTTGGTATGTCGTCTCTTGCTTCCCCTGCACAAATCAAAATCTTAAAGGGTCTGACTCTGATGGAATTGTTTGTACATGGTCAGCTGGGTAACCCGGAAACATCCGACTCGGATGACTGGAGAGGCTTAGTAGACTATGCCTGGAGCCATGCTGTAGTTTCCGACGAGACTCACAGAATCATCAACCAGACTTGTGACTTTGACAGCAACGACACGTGGAGCAATGCCGA
This sequence comes from Polygonum aviculare, assembly GCA_934048045.1. NCBI lineage: Eukaryota > Viridiplantae > Streptophyta > Magnoliopsida > Caryophyllales > Polygonaceae > Polygonum > Polygonum aviculare. The sequence goes on from OW204031.1 coordinate 25,771,130, forward strand.
GTGCAGCCAAGCTGTGGATGAGGTGCTAAAGCAGTACAAGGAAATCGACATCTACAGCTTGTACACTTCGCTTTGCATAGGGAATGATACAAAATCTGTAAATGGATCATCATCATCATCACAAGTCATGTTCAAGAGCTCCTCTAAAATGGTCAGTTTTGTAAGCCTCCTAAGTTTAATCCATGTTGGTAGACTTTTATGTTGTAGAACTAAGACTTGTGTGCGTGTACAGATGCCAAGGGTCATGGGAGGCTATGACCCATGCCTTGATGACTATGCAAAATCTTTCTACAACAGACCTGATGTTCAAAGGGCTCTTCATGTCAGTGATGGGCTTCAGCTTAGAAATTGGAGCATTTGCAAGTAATTAATCAATGTTCATGAATCTCCATCACCTTGTAGTCTATCTTAGCATTATCACCATTTCCTTAGTTGCACGCTTTCGTCTTGCAGCTTCACGATATTTTCCAACTGGAATGACACAAAGCCATCGGTTCTTCCCATATACCGAAAACTGATTGGTGCAGGACTCAGAATATGGGTTTACAGGTACAAAGAGCACTTGCTCTTGTATTAGCTTTAAATTCACTATCCTGTATTGGTCTTCAGCTAATGACACCTTGTTCCTCTTTTCTGGATCAAAATTGCAGTGGAGATACAGATGGAAGAGTTCCTGTTCTATCCACTCGGTACAGCATAAGCGCGCTTGGTCTCCCTATAACGAAATCTTGGAGGCCATGGTACCATGACTCACAGGTAACTCACCTAAAACCTTGTTGGAAGAGCATATATTGCGTTATAATGTAAGATAATGCATTATCTAGTGCGATCCAAACTCCAAAGCCACTATAAAAGTGAGGAATGAAGGTTGGTGTTCTGAGTTAATGAAAACTGAATTGAAAGTATGATCTTAGCGTGGTATATATATACAGGTGAGTGGTTGGTATCAAGAATATAAAGGGCTAACGTTCGCGACGTTTAGAGGAGCAGGGCACGCGGTCCCTATCTTCAAACCGAGCGATTCGCTTGCACTCTTCGCCTCATTCCTGCAAGGAGAGTCTCTGCCTTCTGCTAGGTACACAAACATTTGATGGTTCATAGGTATGGCCAGGTGGATCTTGAGGTCATAGCATAATAGTAGCTGGCCGGGATCTGTCATTCGATCATGCTGGTCATTAGAGATAAGAGAGTTGTTCTCGTAGTTCCTTGTTTCTTAAGTAAAGATCAATTTAGAACGTGGGTAGTGAAATCCATACCAACCTCTATGTAATGCATCTCCACGAATAAAGAATGATCAGATAATTTTGCAAAATGTAATAATCTCGTGTAATGTTGCGCTGGTATGTATATGATATTTTGTATCTTTAGTTAATTCTGTTTATCGATGCATTATGAGTCTTGCTCATGTATAAATGAGGTGTCATGTCCCAAATTCAAAACCCTTTTCCTTCCTCACCCAAACGAGCTAGTTGGGGGAGATGCAATTCTCCAATAGCCGTTAGGAACAACCAAAAACGGTTGAGAGGGGCATTTCCCTCCCATTGTTCGAATTTGTGTTCATCAGAAATCACGTTTCATTAGTTAGGGCTGCGAATTTGGTTGTAGCTTTCCCCATGCTATTGTCATTTGGAGTACCCTTTTTAATTGTTTTTTCGACCTAGTAATTCGTTCAGCAATCAAACGATTTTAGATTAGTAATTCATTCCGAGGGGAAGATTTGATCTCCTTCCTCTTCATGACGAAGAAGAGGAAGAACACATAAAGCAACGTCCATGCGGTTTACATCCAACAAACCTCTCTCTCTTTTCTCCAAGATCTTTCGTCCCAACACATCAAAGGTTAGCTTTCTTCTTTTCCACCATACATAAGCGTATGTTGGAGATTTTAGCTGTTGTTTAAGCCCATCAATAATAATGTTGATACATTCACATTCAAGAATTTCTTTCTTGGGTTTTCTTTTTTGCTAGATTGTTTCTGATTATGATCATGAATGTTGTTTTACAACCCTAAGCAGGCTAAAACCTTAGGGAAGAAGAAAATAAAAGGAATTTGTTGCGTTGAAATAGATTTGGATGATTTGTACGTTATTGTAAATATTTGTTTCATAATCATTGTTTAATTTCATCCAAGAATCCATCTCCCAAAAGATATAGGGAGTATTGTTTTCCTTGAACCTGTCCCTCCTATTTGAATAGATGGAAGAGCTGACTGAAACTTTGGTGATGGTATATTTTCTAGAAGAGTAAGTTTGGTAAGGCTTCTAGCGAGGGAAGGAAGGCCGAAAAGAAAACCATACGAACATTCTTGAATCGATCACATAGCGCCGACAACAACAATGAAGGAGGAGCAGAAAGTGGGGGAGGCAGCTTCTTGGACTTCATGCGCTTACGGAAGAAGATCCTTACTTTCCGTGACATTTTTGACATTCCCCCTACCAGTGGCTCTGTCTCTATTCAAGAGGTATTTATTTAGTTGGCTCTATTTCACCATAAGGATTATAGGATTAGCAGGAGCTCATGCTGAGTAGTGAGTCAGCCTTGTGATTAATCTGACTAGATTTGGATGACAATTTTTGCAGTTGGTGATGGAAACAATAGATGATTTGAACAGGATGTACCCGGATTTGATTCCTGGAAATCCTATGTTCAAGATGAAGGACAAAAACACTCATCAGGTTTCATTTTGCTAACACACAACTTCTTGAGTGTCGTCTGAACAACAAGGTTGAGATGGTTTTACATGTAAGTGTGTGTGACTGACCTGATACTGTATGTATGTTTTCATAGGGCTTACTCTGCCTCTATTATGTTCTTGAACGCGTGACGGATTCTTGGGTTGATGATAGTAGCATGAGGAACAAGCTCAAGAAGCCTCACATCGGTTCCAGCCCCCTAGATGAACTTGGTATTCTCTCACACTTTTACTATGGTCTTTCTTGGACCAAGTTTACATCAAAATAACAAAGATGGAAGAGTGTTTACATGCTGTTGAGATACCAATTATTGATATTTCCTGCTTTGTTATAACTGTTAGTTCAAGTGGTGCTGGAAATGTTAGATTGCATCAACAAGTCTGCAAAGGAAAGGTTTGAGTTGATGGATGTAGAGCGAAAACACGAGTTCCCGGGTCTCATCAAAGTAAAGCCAAATCCAAATCCAAATCTATTTGTGGACTGCAACTCAGAATTCAGCAGATCTTCGTCTTCACGGTCGCCTCGTACCCCTAACTCCGTGCTTCCAGAGTCTCCCAAATTTGCAGATTTATTAGAAGCCATGATGGGTTCTTACTCTTCTTCTCAGCTACTCAACTTGAAAGTCCAAGCTGTGGAGGAGCTTAGCCCCATGGATCTTAAGCGCCTTGTTTCCCAAGTAATGCCTCATTTGAAAGCCAACGGTAACGGCCAACTAACCCCGAAGTTGGCTTCCATTCAAGAGGCTATAATAGAGGCCAATGATAATAATAATAATAATAATAATAATAATGTTGGAGAGAATGAACCTAGTTGTAGCAACAAAAATGAGACGGAAACAAGTGACACATTTGACAATGAGCCGAATGAGACGGAAAGCCCAACTCCAACTGAGGATGAAAATGAAGCTTTAGACAAAGTACAAGCACAACCTCTAGCGGAAGAAGAGGCTACACCACTACTTCGTTCCTCTGCCCACCCTCCACCACCGCCGCCGTCTCCTTCGTATAGCCCTCCGCACCCAACGCTGCCACCACCGCCAACCTCTACCTCTGCGCCACCGCCTCCACCGCCGCCTGGGCCATCTCCACCAGCGGTAGCTGGAAAGGAAGGATGGCCACAGCCGCCGGGGCAAACGATGAAAAGAGGGGATGTACCACCTCCACCTGGTGGCATGAGAACCATTGTTTGTCCTAAGAACAGAACCAAGCTAAAGAGGTCAACCCACATGGGGAGTCTCTACAGGACTCTTAGGGGCAGAGTTGAAGGCTCTTGCATGCCTGGTGGAAGATCGTCTCCGGGTCACAATTACACTACCAATGGCGGGAGCTCGGGAGGTGGAGGAGGAGGAGGAGGAGGGGGCCCGAGCATGGCTGATGCACTGGCCGAGATGACAAAGAGGTAAAATGTGTAAATGGCGTCGTGAGCTAGGATTTGTTTGAATGTCAAGAAGCAAATTAAAGAGCTTATAATGATATTGTTTGGCATTCAGATCAACATACTTCCATCAAATAGAGGAGGACATGGAGAAGCATGAGAAGGCGATCAAGGAGTTGCAACGCGACTTGAATCTATTCAAGACAAAAGACATGGATGAGCTGCACAAGTTCCACAACCGTGTTGAATTGCTTCTTGAAGTCCTCACGGATGAGACCCAGGCTAGTATCTGCACTTGCTATTTTGTTTTCTTTCATCAGTATTGTTATTAGCACCATTTTCATGTTACTCTCCAGATTTTGTCCAAGTTTGAAGGCTTCCCTATGAATAAGCTGGAGACACTAAGGATGGCAGCAGCTCTGTCCACAAAGCTAAATGGGATCGTCTCGGAAATCCACAATTGGAAGATCGAGCCGCCTCTTGCTGATAATCTTGATAAAGTGGAAAAGTTCTTCACCAAGGTAAGATCATACCCCTTGTTGATGTCACGTATATTGAAATCTGTAGCAAGCCAGGTCAATACAACAACCATATTTTCCCTCATTTTGTCTTGCAGGTCAAAGCAGAGCTCGAAGGATTAGAGCGTACCAAAGACGAAGAATCAAGAACATTCCAGAGCCAAAACATCCATTTTGATTTCAGCATACTTACAAAGATCAAGGAATCCATGGTTGATCTTTCATCAGGATTCATTGAGTTGGCGCTTAAGGTATATATGCACATCCCCAACTTTAAGTTTTTCGCATGCTCGTAACGCCATTTTCATTTCGATTTTCCTCATGCTGGTGTTGCAGGAGAAGAGGGAAGAGAAAGAAGAAACAGCTGATAGCATGTCATCAAAAATAGAAGGCAAACAAACGTCAAGTGTGAAGATGCTGTGGAGGGCATTTCAGTTTGCATTCAAAGTCTACTCATTTGCGGGTGGGCAAGACGATCGCGCCGATTCCTTGACAAGAGAGCTTGCCAAAGAAATTGAAACACATCCAGTGCAAGAGTAACCCAGAGAGAATTCTTGGATTAATTTGGAAGTTACCCAAAGATTAACAAAATCCCATGCATCCTATGAAGTTGCTTATAAGTTGTAACCCTGGAAGGAAATATCATGTTGTTTGTAAGGCTTGTTGGTGTAGTACTTTACTACTTCTAATGGTCTCCACTTTTGGATGAAAAGATGAACAGATTGAGGGTTTAGGCTTTGCCTGAGTGTGCGATTATGGTGCCATTGTGAGATCAATCGTTTCCTTTGTCCCTGTGTCGGAGTTGTATGTGCGTAGCTAGTTGGTATGGCTCGATTTGATTTGGTAAGTATACATGTATAATAATGCATTGGCATAAAATGTGTATGTCACAAGCTAAGTAAACATGCATAAATTGACGTTGTTCATTAATTTGTTTGATCGAGAGTTTTTTCTTCGGGAGGACATTCGAAAAATGAGCAAACCTCGTGGCTCTTTCCATTTTAACAAAATGTTATGTTTGACATTGCATGTTTCATGTTTGCATCAGAATCACTTTTTATCTCCATTAGGGTTTTGTACATACCGCAGACTCCGCAGTGGACTATGTATACTAAATTACAAACGAAATTGTAATAACACAATTTATATAAATTAACTATTAATATATACAATTTATCAAAGTAAATTCTTTCTCCAAACACCTTACATTAATTCCATACAAGTATAAACCTCATGGTACTTTTATAGGGATTATCCACAGGGTTACCGATGGAGTCAGGTATGGGGTCAAGGAGCGGGTCGGGGACATCTATATATTCTCGTACCTGCACCCATACGAGTATTCATTTTCTCCCTCATTTCATCCTCTTCCCCACTAAAATCCTTCCATCCCGATCCCCACGGATGGGCATCCCCGTCTCATTGTCATCCCTATATTTTGTGAGGGTTATATGGTAAATTGGACAATTCTAAAACGAAAAAAAAAGAAATGGGAAGAACAAAAAGTATGTAACGCAATAGAAATGAGAAGAACAAAGAGGAACAAAGAGACTGTAGGACGGAGTCAGGATTCAAATTCAGGGTGGGTTGTATTAAACTATAAAAACTATCAAACAATTTCAGTGTTTTTTAGAGTTTTTTAGACCTCTAAATATAATAGGAAGAAATTAATGAGTAAATAGACAAAGAAACTATATACATTTAAAAAGTCAAATTTTATCAACAAAATACTAGTAAAATTTTATTTTTTATCATTTTAAAAAAAAATCAAGGAGCCCACCCATGCATCCGTGTCTTAAAGAAAGTATGCAACTTAAATGTTTATCTTAGAAAGTCCGTGGAATAGTGCATCTAGCTTAGAAGTCCGAGTCATGTATAATATGAGGTATAATATTAATTGTTTATCTTCGATTTAGATTAAAAGTTAAAAGTGTATCATAAAATGCTACATTTCTAATTTAGATATATTGTTGATATTTTACTATGTACATGGTGTCATGTGGTTCATGATACATTTTCTTATTTTTTGCCATGTACTTTTCTTTGCAGCGTATTCTTATAAAAAAATTATTTCACATCACATTCAAACTCTAGCTGTTTCTTACTTAACTTTCAAGAAAGTTGACGAAGTAAGAAACAAACTGGCTCAATTATAAATCGATGATGACATTCCGTAATGTTAAAGTAGTGTTATATATTTTTCAAAATATATTGATTGGCTTATATATGATTTAATTACTATGTCAATGCAATTGGAATGAAAACAATATACTGTATTAAAAGTACAGGCCGGCGGGGTCAGAATTTTTTGAAACTAAATTACGTACCAACTCCCCTATAAAAAATAGTGAGTCGAGTCGTCTGTGATCAATATTCTTGATTAGGGCGAAATGTCGGATGCTTGCCCAATGCATTAATTTGGCATGTGCAGAGATTACGCATATTAAGGTAAATAATTAAAGAAGAAACACACCAGATCGAAGAAGATGCAAGTCAAGAAAAATTTACTATATTAAGAGCAAGTGTAATTATTTACAGTATTGATTTGCATGTCTAGGCATAATTTAAGAGCAAGCGGAATAAGATTAAGATCGCCAAAAATCTAGTGGCACGGAACCGATTTCAAATTAATTCTTTTTTAATGTGGCATTTAATTTCAACTCGGACTAGTTAATTAGTTGTAATCAGTGCATTGGATAAGATCGACTGTAAGAATAACAATCGTGTATTTAGATTTCTTTGAGATTTGAGTTTTCAGAATTAATTAATTAATTTAATTTAAAGTCATGTTTCTGATTAGATTTTTTTTTCACTAGAAGAAATATGGGCTAGAACCCCTTTTTGCGAAACGAAACAAAACGATACTCCGACTTTAAGATGGGATATTACCGTTATTAGTTTATTACGCATAGATTATACGAAATGCTTGAATATATTGATGATGAAAATTGACAAACAAAGTAAACGTACAATTCCACTAGGGTTTAATCACCGACCGAAAGGAAGGAGAAAGACAAACCCCTGCTTTGACCAGTCAACCCATATCATAAATTAACTAACTTGCAAAACAATACTGAGACTGGATCGATCAAAATGAACGTGGTTGACTAACTAACTAATAAACGGGAGCAAGGACGATCTTAACATCAGTGATGACAACGGCGTCGTTTCCTTGCTTCGGCACAAGAGTGACGACAACGCTGTCGTCACCCTCAACGTCCAACGTCTCAAGCAGATCCGAGAGGCCAAGCCTGAGCTTGGTGGTCATCTTCTTCATGACATGACCCCCTTGCTTGTGCTTGTGCCTATGTGGCACGTTCACAAAGCTGCCCGCGAACTGGGCCTTGATGGGCTTCCCGGCCGCCGGGTCGTCGTCCTCGTCGTTGACCAACACGTCGAACTTTACGAAGGCGTCGCGCGAGAGCTCGACACCGATCACTAGGACCTCGTCTTCCTTGTCCTTTTCGGCCTGGGTCCGTGACTTCTTGGGCCTCCCAACGTCGGTCACGATGGTCGATGTCAGCGGCTTCGGGAAGCGCACGACTGGCCCGTGCGGGGCCGCATTGGCCCGCTTTCCGGAGGAGAAGAGGCTCCGGACCCGGGACTTGGCGGACGTGGGGCGGGAGTTGAGCCACGGGAGCTCCACGTCTTGGTACGTGTAGCCCAGGTTTCGGGTGTCGAGGCAGTCGCTTACCTTCACGCGCACCGCGTTCGCGTTCTCGTCGTAGAATAGGAACGAGGCGTTGAGCCAGTCTGGGTCCGTGTGGTCCGTCCGGTTTTTGTCACCTACATATCCAAATTCAATAGGTATGATACTTAATGGAGTAGTAAAAATTGGATGGGATAACTCTGTTTAAACAAACATTTTTATATGCAAGGATTAACCTTTTCTAACTGTGTTTGAAGACATATCATTAACTAATGTAGCCACTCTTTCTTAATTAATGTAGCCACTCTTTCTTAATTAGAGTAGTAAACTTTTTTAATCTAAAGGACATCGTCACTCTTAGCCATTGGCTTAATTATTAACGTTCTCAGCATCGGGCCGGTGAGGTACGGACTATCCAAGCTAGCTACTTGTACTTTTGTGGACTTTTAAATGGTATAAGTGACTATTTATTTTTCTACAAACATAATAGCACTAAAATGTTTAAAACTTTGAATTAGTCCAACTAGGGTATAAATCGAGGCTAAATACTTTTATAACTTTATTAGTAAAATGTAATAAATATTAGGCTAACTGTTGAAGTAGATTTTTTTTTTTAAAGTTACTTAGGAGAAAAAAATCAAAATTTGAAGGTAAGTGCAGAGTTTTATATAGGCGTGAAGAATATCCGGGTACTATAGTTTAGTCTCATTTGATTCGATCGACCAAAAAAAAAAATAGTCTCATTTGATAACTCTAACTATAAAAAATTTAAATGTCATTAATGTATTCTTACCAATTGCAAAGCTGTAGCAATAATTAACTAGCCTAAAAAAAGGTTGACCCCGATCTTCAGATGTTAAAACTAATCAGGTTCAAAAATAAATGAAATGAAATGTAGGCAATATATATTAAAGTAATTAAATGTTGGTATGTAGCAAAAAATAATATTGTGTGAAATGTGAATAGTTTGAAAATAATCTCATGCGTAACAAACGCTAAGTCTTAATAATTCGTGTTATTTAATTAGTTTATCTTCTCTAAATACGTACGCAGTTTAATTAATTAATAGCCTACTAATAAATAATTAAGGGAATACTCGATGAGTTAATCAATGAATGTATACCTATGGTCTTCCAGAGGTACCACATGCGGTCAACGTTGGTATGGTGAGAATAAAACAAGGGATCCCGTCCAGCCGAGTAGAAGTTGCCCATGTCCTCCAAGTTGGGCTGGCTGCGGTCACCCACCCACACGTGGATGGGGCCGTGGGGCAGGTTCTCGAGCGATCCGGCCCCGGGATCGGGCTCGTCCCCAGCCCGGTAGGCGGACCCGAGAAACAGCCTGGGGCTCCTGGCGTTGGACACCATCTGCCGGTACATGACCGTGAGGTTGGCCGCGACCCGGTCTTCCCTGGACACGCTGTCGTCCTCGCCTCCGTAGTTGAGGTCGAGCACGGTGGGGGGCTGGTGGGCCTTGTCTCGACGAGGGTCGTAGATGGCCGCCTTCGGGTCCGCGAACATGGGCGGCATCTGCATCCCGCCTGGGGCGTCCCAGTTCCAGTAGGGCAGCGCGAATGTCGGGTCGTCGATCAGCTTCCCTAGGATTTTCTCGTGGAAGTATAAGTAGTACCTGCATTTATAAATAAGTAAGCTCCATCGATCATTTCTTACGTTCATCATTATAGCAAGTTTAGTACAACAATAAGGAAAACTCATATGTAATTATTTGAGAGTTTAGAAATAGGTGTGCAATTTATCTTATAGGTACATGTGTATGATATATATGCTCATAACATTAGCTAGCAAGTAAAAAAAGTTCAAAAACATTTCTTACCAATATAGCTAGATCTGTTCAGTTTTCATGACAACGGTTGGTTGTTTTTATGTAGAACAAGTTCTCAAACAAGCCCTAAATTAAAGCTTTCTGCCTTACGTGATTAATACACGAGTAAGTAAACGTACGTACCTATGAAAGGGGAAGAAGAGCCAAGAGTTATGCACTTGAAGATCAAGATTGGGGAACCCAACTTGGTCATGCGCGCCGTCGCAGTACGCGCAATGCACGTTGGCTTGTTGCGTAAAGCTCCTCGGGTCCGAGTCCGGAAGTGCCTTCATGAGCGAGATCGCCTTGTTGTACTTGTCAATGTAGGTTTGATCCACAAGATGGGCCGCCGGCCTCACCCTCAGCGCGTTCGACGACTGAGGTGGCACCGTAAAGTCCACTATCTTGGTGGCCGGAGGCGGGCAGCAGTTGAGCCCGCGGGCCGACGAGGGCAGGTTCGCCTTCCCGCACTTCGAGAAGTCCGGGGCCGAGACCGGGGCCCCATGGGCCGCTAGTGGGTCCACGAAGGCGGTGGCCGCCGCCCCATATAGGCCTCCTAGCCCTAGGAGCACGTTTCTCCTATCCACCTTGTTTGATGAGTCTTCAATATCATTTCTGTTTCTTGATGCTTTGCACTTGATGTTGATTTTTTTGGTGAGGATGGAGATTTGTGACGAGGATCTTGGGGATGTGAATGGGTTTGGAGGGGCGGAGGAAAAGGTTGTTTTTGGAGTGGAGAGATTGCAAGTCGCCATGGTTAATTAGGATTTGATATTAGTTTGGTATTGGTTTTCAGTTCATTAGAGGTTTAATTTATAATGGATGGATCGATCAACAAGGTCTAAGAAAGAAGATGTATGTGCTATGATATAATATTTGTAAGTCTTTCTGACGAGAGGAAATTAAGAGATTAGATTAAATTAAAAATTGTATGTACGTCGACTAACTTGGTGATGGCCGGGAAGAAGATGTAAATTAAACTTGTATGACGAGGGACAAATTTCACGTGACAACATGGGATTAATAAATTGATTTCAACATCTTGATCTGTACAATTAGATGTATATATTATATAATACATAGGGGATTCAGATTTAGTTTATGTATTAATGGTAGATGATGGTTTAGATAACTTAATTTGGAGGAGGCAGTTGAGAACCTCCAGTGTCATAGCTGGGTGCTAGCTAGCCTTCTCGCCACACTTACTAGTATTATATTGCAATTAATCGAATATTGTGTAGAGAATTTATTGATTAGTTAATACGTTAAACAATGATTTAAAGAGTTGGATCAAAATGAAGACAACCGTAAATATTTAGGGCGTCTAATGAACATCATTGTGAGGTGTTACTTAGATGAATAGCAAGAAGGAATTGCCATTTCTAAACTTCACCTTATATAGACTACAACAGCATTAAAATGATGAAAATTATCGAGCATGAATGAGGTTTGTTGGTAAGTTGCGTTACGGGTTACAAGTCCGGTGTTGACCTTGTTATTATCTTTGATTAACGATATAAATATGGCTTTAACATTTCTTTTGCTAGCTAGGTACGTAGGTGACTTATTAACAACATCTAGTACGTGTGACCTATGTGAGCTTTGAACCTATATTATTTGTTTGTTAAGCACACTAATTTACTGTTCGAGTTAATAGACGTTACAATTAAATGCTTGATTGGCATTAAAGTAGCTTCAACGTATAAATAAAAGAAATTTAGTTAATTAATCTGGTACAAGACATATATTCTCATAATCTATAGATCGAGACTAGGTGTACGTTACTGTACGAATCAGAATAAATGACACAAAGAAGTATTATGAGCCAAATAACATGAACCGTACGTGTTGATATTCATATTACATAAATTTTATCTACAAAATCATGAGCCCAAAATTATGAGAACATAACTTTTTTGGTCGAAGGAGAGGCGGCACTCTCCGGCTCCTCGAGGGAGCGTTTTATTAATAACAAAAAGGGCTAAGTAGTCATCACGCGGGGGATAGCCCGACCCCTTACATCATTATTCAACAATAAAGAAATCCCCTCGGGAGGGGCAGACAATACATGGAAGCCTAAAGGAAAACTAAACGCAAGAGAAGCAAGGCAATCCGCAACCGAATTGGCCTCACGGTACACATGACGGAATTGGATAGCCCAATTCCTACTAATTAAGCCTTGGCAACTAGTTACCAGGCTAGCAAGGGGGTGGTTTCGGCTCACCCCGGAGTTCAAGAATTGTATTACGAGTTTGGAGTCCGACTCGAGGATAACGTCCCTATGGCCACTATCCCAAGCCAAACTCAAACCATGATACACCCTCCAAAGCTCCGCCATTGGGACGGTACACGACCCGATGTTATGAACGAAACCACCGACCCACTCACCTTCCGAGTCCCGAAGGACGCCACCCGCCGAGGCCATGCCATTCTTCACCGCACCGTCTGAATTTATCTTGACTTGATCGACTCTTGGATGACACCAGGCAACCTCCCGAACAATCCTAATGGCGCTTGACCCCGCAGCAGCTCCACTCCCACAAAGACGAGCCGCTTCGGTGGCCTTCTCGAGGATATAGTGAGCTGGGTTTGACGGAGGACCCTCACCGCCAAAGATCCGGGCGTTCCTCCACTTCCATATCCACCACAGCCCCATCATGAAGATCACGTTCCAACTCACACCCGCAACAAACCTCGACTCCACAACGTTTGACCGAATCCAGCTCGAAAACTCATCCTGAAAAAACGAAGGCAATATATGGGAGATATTGAAAAACAGCCAAATGGATCTGACCTGATCGCAGTCCCGAAACAAGTGCGTGTAGGACTCCTCGACGCCACAGTTGCGGGGACAATCCGCAATCACCGCCAAATGCCGCCTGACTCTTTCCTGGTTCGACAGAACACCTCCCACACTCGCCAACCAGCAGAAGCTACGAACCTGCTCCGGAACCGAGGAACTCCAGAGACGACGGTAAAAGCCGGCATCCGTACCTCTTCTATCAAAGTTACCCATGAGGAAGTTATAAGCCGACGACACCGAGTAAACACCATCGGGCGAGAAATTCCAGCAGATTTCATCCTCGCTGCCATCCGCGATCGGCTGAACCATACAAGCAGCAAGCTTGAGCAGGACACTATTAGGGAGCAACGACGACAGTTCAGCCCAATCCCAGCCCGAGCCATCATTCCAATAATCCCGGACACTCATACATGCACGTTAAGGCCTCCGACCAATCTCTAATGGCGTGAAAAGCCAGCGGCTCATTCAGGAGCCAAGATTCATTCCAGAAATTGATGGAACAGCCATCACGAAGAAGCCATCTCGATCCTTTGAGAACAACTTCTTGCATTCCCGTCTTGACGCATCTCCAAATATGGGAACAAGCAGACGAGTTCCCCGCAGCCCTGTCCACATACTTCTTGCGAAGGATGGACGCCCAAAGCGCAGCCCCGTCATCCATAAGAAATCTCCAACCGAGCTTCCCGACAAGAGCCAAATTTAGCTCCCTCATGCACCTAATGCCGAGACCACCAAACTCCTTCGGTTTCACCACAGTCCCCCAAGCCACCTTGTGAAGCCGTCTTCTTTCACTCGTACTACCCCAAACAAAAGCCCGATTGATCTTATCAATTTTATTGCAAACGCTAACCGGTAAGAGAGCAGATTGCATTGAGTACACCGGAAGCGAGGTTAAAACCGACTTGACAAGAGTCGTTCTAGCAGCCAAATTAAGCGTACACGCCCTCCAACCCGAGAGCTTGGTTCTGAACTTATTCAGAAGATGCTCGAAAGTGGATTCCGAAACAGCCTTGTGAAGAACCGGCATCCCCAAGTAGTTACCAAGATTAGACGTCACCTTAAAACCGCTTATCTCTTCCAGCCGACGACGAAGCCTGCCGTTGACGTTCTTGGAAACAAAGATCTTAGACTTACTTGGGCTGACTCTCTGCCCTGAAGCTTTGCAAAAGAGGTCAAGGCAGTGCATGATGACGCTGATTTGAGCAACCGAAGCTTCTCCGAACAATAAAATATCATCAGCAAAAAAAATATGGGAGAGAGCTGGCCCACTTCGAGTCATGTTAATCGGTTTCCAGCAACCTTCCTCAACTACCTGCAATATGATGTGGCTAAGGCGCTCGATGCACAAAAGAAACAAGTAGGGCGAAATCGGATCCCCTTGATGGAGCCCCCTAGACGCAGCAAACTGATCAGAGAGCTCACCATTCCAAAGAACCTGCATCCTCGGAGTTGAAACACAAGCCATGATCCAATCAATCCAAGTATTCGGAAATCCGGCAACCTGGAGAGTGTCCCTATTAAAACCCCAATTCAGCCTATCATACGCCTTCTCGAGGTCGAGTTTGAGAATCATCCACCCTTTAGCACCCGCCTTCCTTTTCATAGAGTGAACAACCTCTTGAACGACCACAATATTGTCCGTTATTAACCGACCTGAAACAAAGCTGCCTTGAGTCGGTCCGATCAAATCCAACATTAGGGGTTGCAACCTGTTGGTAAGAACTTTTGTCACAATTCTGTATAAAACGTTGCAGAGGCTTATCGGGCGGAACTGGGATAAACTTTCCGGCTTGTCAACCTTGGCCAGCAAAACAATAAGCGTATCATTCACACCCTCCGGCAGCCGAGAGGAAGCAAAGAAATCTTTCACAAAGGATATCACAGACTCCTTGACAACGCTCCAACACTTTTGGAAGAAGCCCGGTTGAAATCCATCAATACCCGGCGACTTAAAGGAACCCATGCTCTTCAGCGCACTCCAAATCTCCTCTGGGGATACCTCCGAGCATAACGCGTTCAAGCAATCCTCAGTCATCAAAGGAAACCCGGAACCAAGCTGCGTGAACGCACTAATATCAACGGGTTCCTCGGAGTAAAGAACACGGAAAAAATCAGTAGCAAGCTATTCCAGAGCCTCTTTCTCGTCAACCCACTGCCCCGAACTGTCCTTAAGGCATTCAACATGATTACGCCGTCTCCTGATAATGGTCGAAGTATGGAAGAACGCCGTATTCCGATCTCCGCATTTCAACCACAATTCTCTCGACTTTTGGAACCAAAGAAGCTCCTCCTGCTCAAGAATCAAATCCAACTCAGCAAGAACTCTGCTCTCTTCAGCCAACAGATTAGGGGAATCCCCCTTGGAGATATCAAACTGAATCGATGAGAGTCTCTCAATCGTCGCTTTCTTCCGATGATGGATATTGCCAAACACCTCTTTATTCCACTTAATGAGCTCATCTTTCAGACTAGATAACGCCCCAGGGGTCCCAACGGAAGACCTCCAACTATTCCTGACCTTCTCGTCGAAGCCAGGATGGGCGAGCCAAGCCGCTTCAAAACGGAATGGCCGACGATTCTTCTTGAAATTTAGCTTCGGGTGAAGGGTAAGAAGAACCGGGCAGTGATCCGAGGAAAACTTGGGGAGATGACGGACCCGAGCCTCAGGCCAGAAAGTACGCCCATGGACGCTCATGAAAACCCTGTCGAGCCGCTTATGAACAACAGAGGAAGGAGAAAGGCGTCTACTCCAAGTGAAAGCCGGACCAGCAGACCCCAAATCCACCAAGTTCAACCTGCTCACCATCCTATTGAAAACCTGCGAATCAGCATGAAGGCCATTGACGCCCCCCTTACGTTCATGAATAGCAGAGATGCAGTTGAAATCGCCCCCCACAATAATCGGGCCAGAGGTGCCAGAGATAGCAGCCTTGAGATCCCGCCAGAAAACCACCCGCTTCGAGACCGACGGAGGGCCGTAAACCACAAACAAATGAGAAAGCACGCCTCCCTCCACAAAGGAAGCATGAATGAAAGAATTATTCAACTGCACAATTTTCAACTGAATATTCTGATCTTTCCATAGAATCCAAACGCCACCAGCAAGACCCTGAGCCTCGACTCTCTCACAATTCGAGAACAAGTTCCTGGTGAGACTGTCACACACCGAAGCAGCACGATCACCAGAAATTCTCGGCTCAAACAAAGCAAGAACATCCACCGCATGGTTCTTACACAGATAACGAATAGAACGACGAAAACTCTGCTTTCCTGCACCGAAACAGTTCCACATGAGTATATTCATGTAAAAACAATTGAGGTTAAGATAGGGAGCAGCAAGAGAATCAGCAGATAACATCCCGAGGGCCATCACTGCTATCACCCATCAACGTATCGATGGAACCCTGGGTTTCTTCATTCTCCATTACAAACAGCGGATTCGTGTTCACCACCGTATTGCACTTCTCGTCCTTCTCTTTAGGCCCGTTTCCATCATCCCCCAGGTCATGGCCTTGTTCGCTGCCCGAGTTCGCGGTCGAAGAGATCCGAAAATCCACGCCGGTATTGACAACAGCCTCAACCTGACGCCGCCTCTTTCCTGAGGACGCGCGACTAGCCTCAGCGACCTCATCATTCTTCTCAATAATTGCCGCTACAAGACCCAAATCATCCGAAGCCTGCTTAGGGGCCGCTCCACGACGCCGGTACTTCCTTTCACGAGTCTTCTGAGGCTCGGCATCAAGGCCTGGCGCCTTAGGTTCTTGACCATCCGACCCGAAAACCGGGTTAACCCGCTCCACAACGCTCTTGGACCCCACATTAAAATTTTCTTCGAAAGGAACCTGCACAGAAACGTGATCTTTAGTTACCATATCTTTCTTAATACTTTTCTTAATATCTTTAGTAACCAACTCCTTATTTCTCTCACTAATAACCGGAATATTAAAATGCACAACTTCCTTCCCTTTCTTAGAGCCCACGCCACTCATCTCGGGATTTTCCTTCCCATCATCCGCAACATTCAAAGCCTCAAACCGATTTGCCATAGACGACGCAGAGCCGTTGGCAGCTTTACTCTTGCTAGAGTTACGGGAACTTTCCTTTTTCTGACCATTCTTCCCATTCTCAGCGCTGGCCTCCCCACCACTCTTTTGATTTCCCCGGTTAGGACGCGGTTTCCTATCCGGTATCATCCACTCGCCGTAGATCCCCTTGCCGGTCCTAGCCGCTTCGTGTGCCGTTTTGGTCCTCTCGGCGGCGACGGGATTGAATTCACCAGCCCCAGCCGTGCCAAAGACACCCGAGGGCCCGGGCGCAGCGCTAGCGCTTTCATTAACCGTCATCGGAGGCACATTCTGAGCACTTGATTTCGAGGTCACCACGATTTGATCCGATTGCCCCGATCGAAACGGACAGTGACTTTTGAGGTGGCCGAACCTCCCACAATCGAAACAGATAGTCGGAAGCCCCTCGTAGTCGACAAGCAAAGTCTCACCATTCACACAAATAGTACCCTTCAACGGTTTCTCGAGGTCCACTTCGACACAAATTCTAGCAAATCTTCCCCGGAACGTGTACAACGTCCTTGGATCCACCCGAATCGGCTGGCCAATCCCTTGAGCCATGTCCTACAAAATGGTTTCCTCGTAGAGGGTCATCGGGAGATTCGAGATTCGAATCCAAGTAGGGGTCGACATGATCGTTTCCGCCGTCCTGAACTTCGGGGTCCAAGCTTTAACGATCAAACACCGACCGAACACAGTCCACGGACCGTACGTCAGCGCCTTCATGTAGTCATCCTCCCTCTCGAAACGAACCAGAAACCACCCCGAGGACAAGTCGATAACCTGCATACGGGTTTCGGTTCGCCACATTTCACGAATCTTCCGCTCCATGACTTGGAATGCCACAGGGGAGCCAAGAAGCTTGACCACCACGGAATTCGTCCACACCGAGGCTAGGGCCTCCATCACATCATCGTCGATATTATAAACCGGATCTCCAAGTTCACCGTTCGGGAAACTTAGCCTCGTTTTCCCTTTGATGAATTCCTTGTTGATCTTTGTTTGCGGGTGCGCAGCCCCACCCGAGACAACATCCCTCCAAGACGAAATCGTGTCGGGAGGTTTACCCGGGGGCTGGCCACCACTACCCTGGTCGACCGCCATGGCAGCCGGAGGAGGATGGTTCACCGGAGAGACAGACGTAGCAACGGAAGGGTTTTCAGACATTTAGAGAGCGTTTTAGTGCCAAAAAGACATAGACTTTCCGATCTTTCGAGAACATAACTAATATGAACGAAAAAACATTACGAATTGCTTTAGTAAAGAGTTATGAACTTTAGCATGCGACATTATGAGCTAATAAAACACCTTTCATGAACCAGAAACATAAAATAACAAAAAAGAAAAAACATGAACTCCTCCAAATTGGCTTTCATCTCCCAACAACAAGCCGAGTCAGATTGTTCATACGTGCAAACTCCTCTAAAGTGCGTCGTATGCACAACAATTTAAACTCCAAATTGGTTCTCACCCACGATTATTTGACGATCCTACCACGTGTCTATTACATGATATTGTTTTATTATAAAATGAGTATATTTACTTCAAACATAGAGTTTATATCAGATGACTGTCGATGGGGCTTACATTTGTAACACTAGGGCATTATAATGACAATCAAGGGGATTTAGTACCATTGACAGCTAACTCATTTGGGCCGTAGATTAAGGGCTTGTTTCAACTTGGGTGAAAGATGTTTTTGGGTAGATTAAGCTATTGGTGCTGTTTTCAAAAGGTGCGTGACCAAGATACAGTTCGCATGCTGAAGGAAAACAGAAGGCCTGGTTGTTGGACAAGGATGTAATAAATCGGCTAACTAATACAGCAAAGTCTGGTTCATTGCAATGCAAATAAGAAACAAAAAAAGAGACATTATAAAAGGCTAATATACATAGTAAAAATCTAATATCTCTCACTAAGACCCTAATCATCTATTTCAAGGTAGTCTAAATTTTTGCCATAACAGGCACATCCAGAGCAAGGCCACCAAATTTAATTGTTCATTCCCTGAAACTAAAGCATACCCACCATACTTGAATAATATGGCTTTTTTCTCTCTCCCTGTTTATTAACTTCCTATCCTTCTTTTGCAGACCCCACCAAGATTGGCATATTAGCAAATAGCCATCAGCCCAAGCATGAACTCATCTTACTTGCGCCGAGGAACTGGTTTTTTATCCTGCTTTATTCGATCAGAATACATCGGCAGGCAAATAATCTCCTGGATCTCCTCAAGTAGGATGTCCTCGGTAATGTTGTCCTTTATGCTTCTTAAGACCTATAAAATAAAAGTTGACCCTGATGCTTAGTTACGGATCAATAATAAGTTCCATAAGTTAGGGAGGGGGATAGTGTTTACCTTCCTGTATGTATTGAACTGATTGGGGGCATCCTTATCAACCCTAACACGCATGCAGACCCAAACATGTTCTTCTTCATTCCAAGAGCACTCTATGATCTTCCCCGAATAAGATGAAGGTTCTCCCTCTGCAGAATTTTGAACAATTCTATCACTTTAATCAAGATTCAAGAAAAAGATTAGATGAGATTTGTGTAAGACTATTGACCTTTGAAGACAACTCTATTCCCGTCCATGCGTTTTCTCTTCCCTCCCTCATATACATAGAGGAATTCACTACCATCAGGTTCTACCTGTTTGAAGAAAAAAATCCAATATTAATCTGTGTAAGGTCACCAAATAGCAGTGGAGGAGAAAAGTGCTGAAAGTCTGATAAGGAAGAGTAACCTCGAAAAGAAAGTCAACAGAATTCATGTCGGGAAACTTCCACTTCAGAAGACCTTCATGAGTACGAGGAACATAAGGATCGTCCCAACCCTGGCGGAAAGGATAAAGAAAGTCAGCTTATAAACAATTTTATTAGTTACTAAACAAAAATAATAGAGGCACTAGGTTGCATGATCATTAAGAACATCAATTTATGATCCACACAGATTAAAAGTACCGGGGTTCCTGTTGAAAAAGAATATCTGCAGGGTAGGTACTTCCACTGACCAAGATAGGGGATTCAAATTCCGCCTTCGTTTTTTGGATGAAAAATTCTCTAAAATCTTTATCTCACCATATGTAATCTCACAAAAAATTGTCATGTTGAACCAACCAAACTATAGTAGTTTATTTCCTGGAAACTAGTTTTAAGTCTTAACCAATGTTTCTGCAATTTTTTCTGAAGTGCAATTCCCGGGAGGTGTACTTCCTACATTGAACAAGATACGCCCTAAAAGTACGTTAATATGTATTTATGCAAGTTTCAATCACATAGGAGAGTAGTTGTCAATGTCGACAAACCACAAATGCAAGAAATAAACAGCAAAGCTCATGACATCAAGGAGAGATTTGGATGCAGTGAAACATAATCACATTTTTGCAGTTCACTGTACATATGACTCGCATTAATCACAATTACACCATTAGAGAGGATGCAGCATAATATGCAAATGGCATTATAATGGCATGTGGTACTGCAGAACTGCATATACTTGTATTTTTTAGCACCTGAAATATAAGACCATCAGATTCATGTGAAAGTTTGGGGATAAAATCCTTCAGAACTTTCCTCACGGCAGAGAGCAACCAGAAGTCCTTTCTCCTAACCTGAAAAAAAAACACTCCATCAGCAAAATATACATGTACCAAGAAATAAATATAGTAGAGCAGAAAAATATAGCAAATACCCTGAATGGTTCCCAATCGTATCTGTAATAAAACTTCTGAGTAGACTCTATCGACCTGCGCTCAGCATTTCGAGGTTCAATAACTTCCTTCTCAATCAGTTTCCAGCGTTCATTAAAGGGTCGCTGCCATGTAAAAAGAAATGGAGTAAAAACAAGATAAACATGCAGATCTGGAAGAGGCAAGACAAGACATGTACAAAGTGAACAGCACGAATAAAAAAGCTAACCCTACATGCATATTACAATTGCATAGAACAAGTATGAGACATACAGACAACCTATTAGAGCTGTGGTGAATGTAGTGAAATCTCTATATAGAGTAAATAGAAGGCAGATACAGCATCAACCTACCTCTATGACAGAGACATTGTTGATTGCAATTAGATCATAGATGAGATATCTTCGTGCCTGGTTCTGATCATCCACCCTATCTATAATCATCTCTCCATCCAACAATGTATAGTGGTGAAGTGCATACCCACTCTGCCAATAAAAAGAAAGCGTCAAACTGAGTACCTGAAGGAAAGCAATCACACATGCAGACATGCAGTCATACCTCACTTGGGTTTTTTTTGCAGGGAAACCTCATCTGGACTCTACGAAATCTAAAATTTCTATCAATCAGGTAACTTCCGTCATATGTTATCATAAGCATATATCGTGTCCCATCAGCTTTCCATGTAGCATAATAGTACCGCTGCCTTAAGAGTTGCAATTTTTCCCTGCAACCAAGAAATGGCACCACATGTGATATTTGATTGGCTATGGTTTAGCAGAGAACGGAGTACCAAACATGAAGATATTAAATACCTGGTTAGAGAAACAGGATGTGAACCTGGAAATGTTGGGCCTCGCTGTACGGGGAAAATTGAAAAAGAAAAGAAAAGAAAAACATGAAACAAGACATCATCAAAGCAACAAGGCTCCTCACATGGAAAAAAAATGAAGCACAAAAGCATTACCCCTCCAACCAATTTAGATGCAAACATTTGGCAGCACATTCTCTGCAGATGTTCTTCCTGTGATCTAGGTATGCTATCTCCTAGGACATCATCGTTGGTCATTATTGCAGGTTTCTCATTGTTATCCTGAGCACATGAAAGACACATACAACAGGTAAACAAATTGAAATAAAAGAAAAGAAACAGAATAAATCTATTAGCAATATCTGAAACCCTCAAATGAATGCCCAGATAGAATATGGCATTTCTGCAAACCAATTTCAGATGAACAAACATGTGACCATGCTGTACTGTAAGCAGTCCTAATGCACAGAATATGAAATTAAACAAAATCCAGGGGATAAAATGTGGCTTGGTCAGTGGAAAGGTCACTGCCTATATACCCATGATATATGATACTGATGATAGGCCAGTAGAAGGAAATAGGAAGCTCACTTTCTTTAAGAAGTCATTCACACCACCAAATCCATGATTTTCATGTCTATGTGAACATAAAAAGAAGATTCGAGTCAACAGTCCTAATAGTCTCATATATAGCTAAACGATGGTCAACTAAACATTGATCCTATGTCAGAGTAAATAAATAGGTCAAACTTCAGCTGTTTGCTCCTATCTATGGTTTAGTTGATATGTCAGATTACAAAAGAAACGACATCAATAAAACGCATCAAAAACAAGAATTTAAAATCAAACTTTGTAGGTAAGAAACATTACATTATTAGGCAACTCTAGGATCCCGTCATCATCTGGTACCGCTTCACCATTTAGATCGAAATCAGAAGATCTCTTCCATTCGGGAGTAGAAGGGCACATGATCCATTCAGGCTTAGGTTCATGGTAGAAAGCATATAATGCATCAATGTAGTCCGACTTGTATATACCAGGGGGTCGAGCTTCTGCAAACTTTTGGACTGCCTACAGGAGAAAAGGGCAAGTAAACAAAATGAACTAATGATAAGGAACCCATTAAAAATCAAATATTAGATAGATAAGTGCCAACCTCAGTGACGGACATAAAATGCATTCTTATCATATAATGAGCAACCATAAACCCTGTGCGGTTGTGCCCATGTGTACAATGAACAAAAACACATCTTTTTGACTCTTTTTGACTACTTTGCTGAGCCAAGAATTGTGCAACCTGGATAGGAACCAACAGAATGTCATATGGAACCAGGGCAGCTATACTTTTCTCACTAGGATGAGCTACTGATAGACTGAAAGACAAATATCATGGAAGAAACAAAACAGAATAAAGCTCAAAATCTCGAATATGTAAAAGCAGAAGATTGAAATTATATGTGCTAAATACTCTTCTATATAATTGAAATTTGTAAAAGGCCAATGAGTCAAAACCTTCAAACAGCAAAAAATGAAAAGGGTATTGCAACAAGTGCTATGACATCCAAAAAAACAGCAACTAAATTTTGCTTATGGAGATCATACCTCAAACACAAATTGATTTACAGATTCATTATCAGGTACTGAATCTCGCCCCTGGCACCGAATCTACAAAAGATCATGTATACAAAATGAGTATTGCTGAACTCTACAAATATACACGTCAGAAGGATATACTGAAAGGAAATTTTTACCTTCAAATGCTTGACACCTTCCTTTTTAAACTCGTTATGGTTGTAATACCGATCAGTGTTGGTCAGATCAACAATCATGCCAATCTGAAATTGGATTCACATTTACAGGATTAACTAATATGCTCACCGCAAAGTGATTAGAGCAAGCTATTATATTCATTCGTTCTACTATAGCTATTATTGAGCCAAGGTTGAAATTACTATAATCAAAGACTCAATCATCCCAACTGAGTCAAGCAATCTAGCATAAAATTAAGTGAAAAAATAAACAATGCTTATACATCAAATGAAAGATAATTGAGTGATAATTAACCCAAAAATGCATCTGAAATAGTGAAATGGATATAAATCAACAAAAAGTTACTTTAATGATAATAAAACCCCAAAATACATCTAAAATGAAGCCCAAAAATTGTTTGTGCAAGTGTTTACATGAGCATTGAGCATGATCAACTTTGTAAGCCTACTTGTATTCCCTTTCCACTGGGAATGCTTATTGATCAAATAACGTTACTTGAATGGCAATAAACCCAAAAATACATCAGAAATACATATATGTATGTCTGTATCAAATGAAAACTTGCTTGAGTGATAATAACCCAAAAACACATCTATAACGAAGCGCAAATTTTGTATTGTGCAAGTGTTTACATGAGTATCATTCCGCTTCCAATGTCACCCTTTACAGTAAAAATAAAATCCTCTAGGTTTAGAATTATCCATATGAAACATAGTAGGGGAAACAATCAAACGCCCCATTGGGGTGGGGGAGGGGGATGCGGGAGGGATGGGGAAGATATCACAGCACCATTTGTAGTAGGAAACTCTGAGCTCCACATTGGCACATTGGCACATTGGCTAAATTCATTAGCATCCTAACTAAGAGATATAGAAAGGTATAACTATATTTAAGACATTATAATTATATTTGGTAACAACATACCCGCTTCCCTCGCACCCTGACCTTCTTAAAGACTTGCAGAAATGAGTATCTTTTACCAGGAGGAATACAATTGTTGTAAGCTTCCCCTAGAGGAACTTTAGACGGAATCATATAAAACAGTTCATCGCCCATCTCAGGACAATCCAACCAGCCTGTAATATCAAGAAATGAGTATGCATAAAGGCATGTGTACAGCTGTTCAAATATAGGTCTATTATATAAATGGGATAGAATATAGGTTGCTTCAGTTCTATACGGCGTTGTATCACTTCACATCAGGATCAGGCTGATTCAGGCAATTCAATTTCTTGCTTAAGATTTAAAAGAATGACACCAATCTAGAAGTAGTAGAATGTTTCTTTAATTTGGTACAACTCTAAAAAAGAGTCAGAAAATACCAACAAATTCCTTGTGGCACACATAAAATTCTAATCCTTCATTTAGTAAATTGCTAATCCTTCACTCTCTGGTGAAAAAGAAATTTCTAGTTTAAGTGAGCTTTTTCCAAGTACAAAAGCCAATTAGCACATGCCAATATGCCATGCACATGCTTCAAAAAGAAAAGAGACAGTGATCACAAAATGCCTTGTAAATTCAAAGCATCAGGAAATTTACCTGGTGGAAGTTTACTCTTATCATATTTGAGCTTCTTCAATTGGGGCCCATCATCATGCCCCATATGTCGGGACATACGCGTGTGTCTATCATCTACAGGATCCCTTCTAAATCGCTCCCGTCTTTCATCACGCTCCTAAATAATATTAAGAAAAAACAAAACCACACTTACATACTGTATAAGAAGGATATGTGCAAATAGCAAGATAAAATAATAAGAATAATGATTTGAGCACCTGCATATGCATAAAACTAATTTCTAGAAGAAGATTTCATTCAAACGTTGCAAACTGCTACAGATATACAATACTGCATTAATTTGCAACAAAGTGGCTCAGCAGCCAAAGAAAATTGAATGTATAGCCTATATCAAGGGGTCAACAGACATTTAATGATTAAAACTGTACTGTGCCTTATCTTACAAGCCTTTATAATGTGCCACTTATGAACTAGATAAGGCAAGTAAAAGAACGCAAGACCAATCTCATGCTATTTTGGATTTTCCAGAAACCTTAATTTTTTCCAGCACCAGAATTCAGACTGAGTAGAGCATTAAGAAGTCAACAGATTGTACCTTTCAAGAGCCTTAAGCTCTCAAAACACATAAGGAAACAATAATATCAAGACTTTAGAACGCGAGAAACATACCCGTCGAAAAGTTTCCAAACTTGACTCTTCTTGAGGTGTAGCATCCTTTACAAAATTTGAATAGAAATTCTCCTCTTCCTCTTCTGGTAGTGGAGAGGCATTCAAGTCCATTGCAATACCACAGTGTGCAACATGCAAAGTGGAGATATACTCTAAGCTGAACTATTCTCTTGAGCACATGATATTGATCTTGAGAGCTCTGGCTCAGCACCTAGAAAACCCCAAGAAATACCCAATTAAACTAAAGACAATCAGCAAAGTTTCTAGATAGCATAGATTTGACTCAAAACAAATCACCTCGCTTTGTTCCAAAAGCTCCCGAAAGTGAGAATAACAAACTACTAAGAAACATCGGATTAAACTACTTAAGACAACTAAAATTTTTGAAACAGCACAGGCTTTCCCAACAACCTAGATTTGTTCCAAAAGCCCAAACTAATAATTATAACAAAATACCAAGTGACAAGCCTCAGCATTTTTAACATGAAATTAAGCTGTAACATTCCAGGTGAAAGTTTTGGGCGAGAGATTAGGAGCAAAGAAGATACAGAGTATTAGAGTCTCAATTCCTCCTACATTTATCCAAGGAACTTACAACAACACAACATGATTGGATACACATCCGTAAGACTAATTCCCATGTGTGGTATGATTCCACCTCAAGAACTGCAAATTGAACGAAAACTACTTCCTACAACAAGCCGATAGCTCCAAATACCAGAAAAGTATGTTAACCCTACATACAAAGCACTGTTCTTGATCTCCTACAACCCCATACACACCTCCGCAACTTTGCATCCTTAGTGCTTAAACACAGTGGCGGAGGCAGGTGGAGGGCGGCTGCCCCCAGCGGCGGCCAGGAGTTCTCAGCCAGGGGCCAGCGGTACAAAACAAGTGAAAATTTGAGGCTTTCTCAATTGAGAAATGCGAACCAAAATTGACCTAAAGACGTTTGGAAACAGAATTCAATTGAGAAGGAGAAGTTCAAACCGATCAATTGTGGAGACGAATTTGTAGGCTTTGACGGGGAAGAGAAGATACGCTGCCGGCGGTGAAGAATTCTTTCTCCCGAGTCCGTCGTTCCGTCCGGATTCTTTCTCTCTGGTTCCTTCCTAGGGTTGCTGTTTATCAGTTGAATGAAGTTGGCCTAAGCCTCCTGATCGGCCCGGGTATTTTGTTTCAGCTTTTTTGGTCATTAGCTGTACGAGTATATAACAATGGCTCAAACCTTCGATTTTCATTTCGATTATTTATTTCTATCTTATATACTCATAGTACTTATTAATAGCTTAAGAAATAGCAATTTCTTTCAATCTTTTATCTCATCTTATTCTATATTTTTGATAGTTTTTTTAATAACAATAAATCCCCCAGTGGTAAATTTAAGACATGTCCCCCCAGTCGGCAAGAATTACGAACCAGGTAAATCGGTCTGTGTCAAGTGACTCGATCCAATGGTAAAAGGAACGGTAAAACCTAGGTTTTTCACTCAAGTGAAAGGGTAGAAACATGGATTGAATTTGAGACTTCCCAGCATCTCTTCGGTCTCTTACTATTGAACCATCCTATGTTAGTCTATATTTTACTTAGTTAATATAGAAACGCTACTTTTATCACTCGTGAGAAAATCTTAAGCCCTCATTTTGACCCCATTTAACTTCAACTTTAAATAGTCGGTTAAATTGCCTTTGTCTAGGTTACAATGAATAACGGAACAAGATAATGAGAATATAAACCCGATTTGATTGGTTCAAATCCAATTTTAACCCTTATCGGTTTTTACTTGAGAATATTATTCTTAAATAATTTTAAATAATTTGATAATAAAATAATATTTGAAAAATGACATTACTGACTAATTGTTCAATCCAATATCACCCAAGAACCTTCCATAACCCATCACAACTTAGTTGGTATCCAATTGACCTAAATAATTACCGAACTTCAAACGATTGAACTAGAACCCGACTAAACTGATCTGATTGACATGTCTATCTCAGCATAAAGTTTCAAGAACGGTTAGTTGCATTAAAATTTTTTATAAAGTTAAATTATTAAGCTTTCTATAAATATTTATAACTATATTTTTTTATATTTTATCTATAAATAACTTAAATCACTTGGATTAAAACCATATTTTAAGATTAGTTTTTAAAGTAATATTAAAATAATTTTATTAATGTTAATTTTCCCAGGTTCTATTTGTATTTATGAATATACCTTTTGTGGACAAATAAACAGTTACTCTAGTTATGGCGATCCAATAATTTATTTAGTAAATAGTTTAACCCTCGTACCATGCACGGGTAAATGTTATAAATTTGTTAGGCACATTAGTAAGCAAAATATTATATCTACAAAGTTCACTTATTTGAACAAAATTTTAATTAGAATAAATTATAATATTATATTTATGTATATGATTTAAATTCTAAACTATCAAAATAAAAATATAAGATTTTAATTAATAAATTTTATCAGATAAGATAAAAGTTTTAAATCATTTGAAATTTACATATCTTAATTCAAAAGATCATGTTTAATTAACATATATATAGATTTTCAGACAGAAAATCCTATACATATAAATATAGTCTAGATTATTCTGCTTACAAAAATCTGAATTACATTTCAAAATATATTATATTTGTTAAAAGATAATTTTAGCATTACATATCACTATATCAGACATTATTTTCCGACTTTATCTTTTTTTGTTTAAATAGAAAGATTATGTTTTATTAAATTAAATAAGTCACTCCTAGGGTCCTTTATGCTTTAGAATTCTTGGTAAGCTAAATGCGTCATTTTCCAGAGTTGAAGTTAGTGTGCACCATATTGCCATGTGGGCCAGCCCAATAGACCTGATGTGTTGGGCTCCCCTTCTTTTTAAACTCCAACTCCTCTTTTGAAGATTAAATGCAGCCCATTTATGCAAAACAGCCTTTGAAGTCCCATAATTACAACTTCAAACTCACGTCAACAAAATTACAGAATTACAACTCAAGAGCTTTAAATTCTGATTACCGAATAATTTTAAATAGTTCACGATCAATATAGTTTACAAAAATAAAATTTATGGATATATTTCTTTGTAACTGTATACATGAAAACCCTTCTTCGAAATATATTATGTGCCCTTGCTCTCAAGGAGATGTAATTGTGATACGCAAATCATGTCCGGTGTGCTTGAATAATTAAACAGTTCCGATCTTACATCCAAGTATTACACCCGCACAAATTCTAACACTTTCAAAACAAGCTCCACGTCGTGATAACTGCACAATTGTTTAGTGGTAAATGAAAGGTAGTAAGATAATATCTAAAGGTTACCGATTTCATTTTTATGGATAGCGTTTAAAGGTTTACTTGGTTATTAATTTCTGGTTCGATTGTCCTATGGCCTATGGGAGAGTTACATAAATATTTATACTTATTTCGATACCTTACACAAGTCGCTTATATTTTGACTATAAGGTTTGTTGATTCTTAATCATTTCGATTGCAAAAGATTGCAAATTTGTGCTCCTATTAGGTGAGCGATTGGAGGGAGTGTAGATGCATTTAGAGAAAGGTTTTATTACTTTTATAATGCTCAAGGTATGCATATCAAATGGTTTATACGTACAATTAAATAACTCTTTTTAAAAAAACCATTAATTTCGATAGATAATGATGTTGACGATACCAGTCTGAGCCGTGTTGATTGCCACCCGCCTAAGGAATTAGTGACCAACTACTGTGTTAAACTGCCCACCGCGCTATATTACAAGATGGCGTTTGCCTCAACACTACCTCACTCATACGCATTAAAATACGATCTTTCACACGACATGCTGTTATCGGACACTTGGCAGTAGGGGATGACATATGCCGCTACATGCGAAAAATCCCCTATAGACCTTTTGCGCTATATGCTATATATAGGAGGAGAGGGATTAGAGAAGGCCGAAGGGGACTTGCTCAACATTTGGGACAGGTGCTGACATTTCAGATGGAACCCAAGAGATTATCGCAAATTTACAAATTCAAAACACAAATTCTCTCCCCAGTTGATCAAATCCGTTCGCTAATCTCTCGTTTGGCTTCGGAAATTGTTAGACACGTGGATATTGCAGTTATTCAAATTGTGATTGATTGATAAATTAAATCGATCAGCTAGGCTACTCGAGCTAGCTAGGGCTATAGGATGCTTGATTTTATGTGTTGTCGGGATCATTACGTATTTTCTAGTTGTACTAATTAACGTGAGCAACATGCAAGCATTATGGAAAAAAGATTTGGTTTGATTGATCCGAGCTGTCTCCCCTATCTAATGTATTGGATCTCCATGCTCCAACCGAAAATGTTACAAAATTCAAATCTCAACTTGGGGCACTTACTAATGGGAAAGAATGACACATTACTTTTGGTTTTATAAATAGTACCCGGAAAACTAATCTTAATCAAATTGATTGAATTTATTTATTGATACATAAAATATAAAAAGATAAATTATCAACGATTTTTCTATTGTGTGTCCTAAGGGCATATTATGAACATACTAAATAAGGAAACTAAATTCTAAAGAGCAAATAGTTGGATTAGTTGGATTCATTTAAAGTACATCTATAGGCAGCTATTTTTAGCACAAAACATACACGTACATAGTGTATCAAGCAAAACACAGGAATAGTTGGATTAGGTCTTATAACTTAATGCGTAGTCTCTTGTCAAACATCTAGTAAAATGATACCTCTAAAAATAGTGTCTAAAGGTGATCAATTTAATTCTTATGTGTAGTGTCCTCCGACCAAAATATGGAGTAGTAGTTAAATCGAACGATATATTAATTTTGAGGGTGTAAACTTCACTATAGCGATGCACTATGAGAGCATTTTGTACGAGGGTGGCGGTGTGGCACCACCAACATGCAAACAGGTTACAACTTACAAGGGCATGCCTATAAATTTTTTTTATTAAATTTAATTAATTTTTTGGAGCCGAGGTGAGTAGTCGGTACCGTTCGTTCTCAACCATTCATACTTTTTCTAAATTAGTCTCTAATGTCTAAACTTTTTATATCTTAACTTATCAAATTTTGATATCTTTAATCTTTTGTTAAGAGTTCTATTGGAAGGTAGGAATTTGTAAAAAGGTAAGTATATAAATCATTTTTTTCACATTAAAATGGTACACCCTATGAATACTTGCGTACCAAGGTAGGGCTTGAAGCCAAAGAACACAAACGTAGCCGGTGAAAGGAGGGAGAAAAGGAATACTTTGAGGAAGACAGAATTAGGGTAGTAATATCTTCTTGTTATTAATTGGGGAAAACATAACAAGTATTTATACTAACCCTACGGATTCAATAAAAAGCGACTCAGGAAAGAATCCGATAGAAAACCTGAGAAGGAGGTTATAGTTATCCTCAACAATAAAAAGAATGGAAATTACATAAAATAATAATAATATCAATCCCTAAACCTAATAGGAAACTTCCGCTCTCTAGCGGGGCGTGACCGAACCGCAGGTGGTTCGATATGGTCCGTATCAATCTCCCCCCCCCCCCCCCATGACAGGCGACTTGTCCTCAAGGCGTAACTCGGGGAAGGATTGGTTGAGCTGCTCGACAGGCTCCCAAGTGGCGTCATCGACAGAGCCATGCTCCCAGACGATGAGCCACTCGTGACGAGCTGCTCCCTGAACCAGGACGGTTCGCTCAGCAATGGCTTGTAAAGGACACGCCAGGGGTCGATCATTGATGAACTCGGATGGAAACGCGGGTTGAACAGCTGTAGATCCGCCCGAAATAAACGGTCGTAGCAATGACACATGAAACACATTGTGGATTTTGGCATTTTCCGGCAATTCAAGGCGGTAAGCAACAGCCCCAATGCGCTCGAGTACCTTGAACGGGCCATAAAACCGACGAGACAGCTTAGATGAGAGAGGTTTTGCCACCGAGTGTTGGCGGTAAGGTTGGAGCTTTAACAAGACTTGATCCCCGACCTCAAACTCGACGTCTCTACGATGGTGAATCGCTTGATCCCACATTCGCTGCTGCATTTTCAGAATATTACTACGCAGGAGCTCAAGAAGAACGGTGCGGTCTTGGATGGTACTCAGCGCAGACTGATTAGTAGAAGCCGGTTGCGTAACCCGAACCAAAGGCGGTGGTTCCCTGCCATATAACGCCTGAAACGGAGACATCTTAATGCCTTCATGGTAAGCACAGTTCAAGGCTAATTCAGCCCAGGGAAGCAAGTAGGACCATCGAGAAGGGCGGGCATGAGTGAAAGCCCGTAAATATTGTTCGAGACCCCGGTTCTTGACCTCGGTTTGCCCATCCGATTGGGGATGATAGGCTGTGCTATGCTTCAAGGTTGTACCACTTAAGCGATGGAGTTCCCGCCAAAAAGTACTTGTGAAGATGACGTCGCGATCCGATACAATGGAAGTCGGGATGCCATGATGTCTGACCACTATTTCAACAAATAAGGCAGCCACCTTCAAGGCGTCATACGAGGTACCCAAGGTACCGAAATGAGTGTATTTGGAGAGCCGATCGACGACGACAAAAATGGTGGTGAAACCCCGAGAAGGCGGTAGCCCGACAATGAAGTCCATAGACACGTCGTCCCACACTCGATGCGGAACGGGAAGTGGTTGTAATAATCCCCCGGGTTTCTTCGTGCTATATTTGGTGACTTGGCACGTAAAACAAGCATTCACGAACTGCCTGATGTCACGACGCATCCCGGGCCAAAAGAACACCTCAGCGACTCGTCGGAACGTTCGGTCCACGCCCGGATGGCCGGCGCTTGGCGCGGAGTGAAATTCAGTGAGGACCGCCTCTTTGAGGGGCGAGTCGGAGCTCAAGACGATGCGGTGCTCATAATAGACGATGCCATCGTGTACCTTGAAAGGTGAGGGCAAAGAACCCTCGGACGCAGCCTTGTGATGGGCGATCAACTCCGGTCTAGTCGAATTCTCCAATTGCACCTTTTGAATCAACTCGGGTAGTGGGTGAGAGAGAGCGAGAAACTGAGCAATGGCGGGCTCATGATCGATCATACACCTAGATAAGGCGTCCGCCACCTTGTTACTAGACCCGGTCTTGTACTCAATGCGGAATTTATAGCCCATGAGTTTGCGAATAAAGAATTGCTGGTCCGGAGTCTGAATAACTTGTGATAAGAGTTCTTTCAAACTCTTTTGATCCGTCCGGATGAGGAATTCCCTACCGAGCAAATATTGACGCCACTTTTGGACCGCGGAAACTATAGCAAATAATTCGCGGTGATAAGCAGACGAACCGCGACGGCGCGGCCCGAGGACCTTGATAAAGAACGCAATGGGGCGTTCGTGTTGCAAGAGGACGACGCCCACCCCCACGTCGGACGCGTCGGTCTCTACTACAAAGGGCGCCTCAAAATCAGGAAGCTGTAATACCGGAGGTCGCATCATAATCTGTTGCAGCTTACGAAAAGCAGCCTCGGCATTTGTGGACCAGGCAAATTTATCCTTCTACAAGAGAGTGGTCAGAGGTGCCGCTAGAGATGCATAGTGCTGAATAAACTTGCGGTAATAGCCCGTGAGGCCGAGAAACCCCCGAAGATGCTTGACGGTTTTCGAGACGGGCCAGTTCGCCATAGCCTCTAACTTACTTGGGTCGGCCAGCAACTGTCCATTGGCCACGATATGCCCCAAGTACTCGACTTTCGAGGTTGCAAAAGAACACTTGGATCCCTTGACTACGAAGTGATGGTCCTGCAAGATCTGAAGAGCGATATCAAGATGATGAACATGCAACTGCAAAGAAGCGCTGTAGATTAAGATATCGTCAAGAAGACAATAACAAAATCCCGTAAATAAGCGGCAAAGATCTGATTCATGGCCGCCTGAAAGGTCGACGGAGCATTCGTCAAACCGAATGGCATCACCAAGAATTCAAAGTGGCCATCATGTGTCCGGAAAGCTGTTTTGTAAATATCCGAAGTATGCATACGGATCTGATGATATCCGGAACGAAGATCCAACTTAGTGAAGAATGCCGCTTTCCCAAGCTCGTCAAATAACTCATCAGCGGTGGGAATGGGGAATTTGTCAGCCACTGTAACTGTGTTCAAGGCTCTGTAATCCACACAAAAACGGAAGGATCCGTCTTTTTCCTTGACAAAAAGGGCCGGAGATGAGAAAGGACTAGTGCTATGCCTGATAATGCCCTGCTGTAACATATCCTGAACCTGCTTCTCAATCTCAGACTTCTGAAAGTATGGATACCTGTATGGCCTGACATTGACGGGTTTAGAGCCTGCCTATAAATGAATACGGTGGTCCCAAGGTCGCTGTGGAGGTAAGCCCTCAGGCAAACGAAATACACCGGCATGGGACTCCAATACCTCACGAATTTCGTGAGGGAGTTCCGCCGGGAAAGTGGTCCCTGACCCTGACCCTGACTCGTCTGAGGTCTCAGCTGACACGATCTCATAGCACTCGGCCACGGCATTAGACGCCACCAAAGACTGTAGTGCGCTAAAAGTGATACCTCTAGGAGCCTGTCGATCGCCCTGTAGTGTTACAGTTTGATCGTTCCACTTGAATTGCATCAAGAGCTTGGCATAATCATGAGATACCATGCCTAAGGTTTGGAGCCATTGCACACCGAGCACGACTTGTGGCCCATGAACCTGTAATACGAAGAGATCGATGTTGAACTTATAGCCTTGCAACGTCAAAGGCGTGGAAGCACATTGATGGGTACATAACAGAGATGCGCCATTGCCGACATACACCCGGAATGGCGTGATCTGAGAGAGTGGTAAATGAAGGCGTTCAACCACGTCGGGGTGAATGAAATTATGTGTGCTGCCGCCATCGATCAACACCTGCACTGAAATATCACCGATTAGACCCACAAGTTTGAGAGACTTAGGATTAGCCAAACCATCTAAAGACAACACAGTGGACATATCTACGGTGATGGCCGTGTCACAGTCGGCGAGCGGGGCCTCCTCCTCGTCATCGGGATCGTCACTCCCGAGCAATGCTAAGAACCGATGCTTGCAACGGTGACCCGGGCCGAATTTCTCGTCACAATTCCAGCAAAGACCCTTAGCTCGGCGTTCTTCCCGCTCAGCCACCGTTAAGCGCCGAATAGGCAGGGACGAGAGATTGGTGGTGTTGCTGTTCGGCGGAGGCTGCTGTGGTGTTGGTGTGGCCGCGGCTGTCGTAGCGGGGTTGGCGAAAGGAGTCGCCTTGAACCCTGTCGCGTTCCACGGTCGGCGAGGACCGGAGAAAGCTTGAATGGTATCCGCGTAAGTAGCGGCAAGTTCATTAGCCAACGCAAAGGCCTGTGATAACGTCGTCGGCGCCCGTAAATTCAACTCACGACGAACGGGTTGTTTGAGGCCCTCGATGAACATGGAAATCAGTGTATCCTGAGGTACGCCACGGGTTTTATTCAGCAAGGTCTCGACTCTCGAACTCGGTTTGGTACTCCGCGACGGTAGTCTTCTGCTGAAGTTTAGACAACCGGCCGGTGTAATTCACATAATGCTGGGGATCAAACCTCTGTTTCAGCGCCACGAGGAAAGCCGGCCAAGTTTCGATCAAGTGATTGAGACGTTGATAACGGAACCACTCTGATGCAGGGGCTTCGATGAGCATGCCGACAAGCTGAAGACGCTCGTGTGCAGGCGTATGAAAATAGTCGAAGTATGACTGGATACGGTATTCCCAACCAGCGGGATCGGACCCATTGAAGCGCGGCGCTTCCACCCGAATCCTAGGTGGTCGATCCTGCCCTGGGTGATCATCCTCCGGTGCACGCGGTGGTGGCGGAGGTGGGTTGTGGGGCTGAAGTTGCTGCTGGCAGGGTGCCTCCTCAGCGTGGGGACGAGCCTGTCCCGCGAAAGGATGCGGAGCGTGGACGCCGCGGTCATTGTCGGCAAGGATGTTGCGGGTTTCCAAGATATGGAAAACTTGGTCGACCCGACGACGTTGCTCATGGTACCGCTGGTCTTGCTCGACTCTAGACTGGCGAACTTCCGTAGTTAGGGCGTGGATGAGTTCGCGCACGTCTTGGTCCGCTTGCGTGAGGGACGAACTGCTGTCATCGGTTGTCATGCCGGGAGAGAGTTCAACTATGGAAGCACCAATTGGTACACCCTATGAATACTTGCGTACCAAGGTAGGGCTTGAAGCCAAAGAACACAAACGTAGCCGGTGAAAGGAGGGAGAAAAGGAAGACTTTGAGGGAGGCAGAATTAGGGTAGTAATATCTTCTTGTTATTAATTGGGAAAACATAACAAGTATTTATACTAACCCTACGGATTCAATAAAAAGCGACTCAGGAAAGAATCCGATAGAAAACCTGAGAAGGAGGTTATAGTTATCCTCAACAATAAAAAGGATGGAAATTACATAAAATAATAATAATATCAATCCCTAAACCTAATAGGTAACTTCCGCTCTCTAGCGGGGCGTGACCGAACCGCAGGTGGTTCGATATGGTCCGTATCATAAAACCTAACTTTCCTTCTTTCTTTTTTTAAAGAATGGTGTCCATGCCACCTAAGATACGAGACATCTCGATAGAAATAGGAGATGCCTAGCAAAATGGTAGTAGAAAATGGGACTAACGAAAAAATCCAAAATATATCCTATTCATCTTTGTTAGCCCTAATTATCGATCAGGCATGTCCAACAACACATAGTCCACGCCATGTCAACTCATTTTCCACCGACCCGGCCGGCCTTTGTCTCCTTTTTTGGTCGCACACGTAAGCATTTGATTTGGACGTACTACTTGTGCACATTAAACTTAACCAAATTTACAGTACACATTCCCTGATCGATATGCTGTATATGTACGTACGTGCTTAATTATACTTTGCCAGAATATAAAGTGATCCCAAAGTTCTATCTATGAATATCAAATTTGGATGGAAATGATGTGTCATGATGGGAAAATACTTCATGACTAAACTTAATAAATTATGTTACGTGTATTTGTGTTCGATAATATATACAGCTAGTATAAGTGATCATATTTGTTAGTTAATCATTTAACCTCATTGCAATTATACCCGTCACAAGGAGGGCCCACACCAAATTGGCTTAGCATAGACAACGCACTATCAATGGTTGAGCCCGTTCCACGTGTCACCACCTTTCATAATTACCTTAAGAACTAAGAAAACACAATGAACTCGTTAGAAAATTCCTAGGGGTTAAACTAAAGAGGGTGATGATGATGTGTTTGTGCAATAAAAAGTTGGTTCACATTGTTTAGATTTGGCAACAAACTAAACTAGTACGCCGGCCACCTCATTAAGCAAAAACTATAGCTAGCTATTCTAATTCACGCATGTCAAGCTCAACTTCTTTTCTTCCATTTTATTAGTAAAAAATAATCCATTTGGGTCTTATTTCTATTCTCCCAATTCTCTCTTATTATACCAAAACGGCCATAGTATGTACATTTAGATATAGAAAGACATTCCCTCTTCACCTCACCTTCCTGGAGATTTCATTGATTCCAAGCTCTGCCCATCACAATCTCTCTTCTCTGGTCTCCAATATATACACCCTCACACATCAACAGGGCGACACCCGTCTCGTCTTCGATCTTCTTGTTCTTGTTCATCTCTACGATTGCAAGGTTAGGATAAATATGACTTTTCGGATCATATATAGGCTAGTCTTTCATCTGGTAGTTGATTTTTGGTTGTTATAGCCGAATGAGTTTGGCGTTTAAACTTCTTTTTATTTTGTTTTAGTGGACATATATATCAATCATGGGTTTGAGCTCAAAGCAAGTTTCAAGTGATGTGCAAGATTGGAGTCAGGGTTTGCTCAAATCTAATAGTGATAATTCTGGCAGTGCTAGCTCCATGGAGTTGCCAAAGCCTCCAATCAAGAGGCAACAACAAGAACAACAACAACAACCAGAAAAGTTGAAGTGCCCAAGGTGTGATTCTAGCAACACCAAGTTTTGTTACTACAACAACTATAACAAGTCACAGCCAAGGCACTATTGCAAGGCTTGTAAAAGGCATTGGACTAAAGACGGGATGCTTCGAAATGTCCCGGTTGGTGGTGGCCGGAAGAACAAGAGGCTGAAAACATCATCAAACGCGTCAAAAACCGCCACTAGTGCTAGCATCAGTGTCCAAGCTTCAGATCAAAGGCTTCCAATCAGAATGGAAAATGAAAATTCAATGAAAAAGATGCTCAACCAAACAGATCTTGGGCCACAATCTTTTCTCCAAGACCGTCTCTTCAGCAACAACATGGAATTTTGCATTGGCAAGAACTCATCTAATGGAAATGGCTTCAATGGCATGTTTGGAGGCTCATCTGTTCTCTCTTTCCCTCAAAACCATGACTTGCAATTCCCATGTCCTAGTTTCAACACCTTGGAAGAAAACTACCTGTGTTCAATTTCGGGTTCTTGTCACATTGCAAATCCGTATGGTTTAGAGTCTAATGCATTGGAGAGTGTCGTGCCCGGCTTTGATCAGACGTCTCTCAGCTGCAGCTCGATGAACGATAAGTCATGGCCATCTAACGAGAGCACGAGCAACTGGGTTTGGGATGATATCGATAAATTTGCAACATCTGATGTTACAATATCTTGGGATGATGCAGAGATATGATCAATTGATGCAAGTTGAGCATCCACAACTAAGGAGGCTTACTACAGCTTGGTATTGTATTTTGAGTTTTCTTTTGATGAAAATTTTAGTTCATGATTTTTTTCAGCTTTACACTGATCTAGCTAGCCGAAATCCATTGTCTATAGAGATAACATCTTGATGTTCCTTTTTCTTCTATGGGTATTGATTCTGTGTATAACTATTTTATACTAAGAAGGTAATCCACCGATCTGTAGCTGTTTGTTTTAGTTATGAGCTTCAACTAACTTGTCTTCTACAGTCTACTTCTGATTTTACAACTAGACAACTACAAAAACAAAGGGCATTAGGAGAGGCAACTGGGGTCTCCATCCAGCTACGGTTGTCTAAGAAAATATGTATAGAAAATTCTTGTGGATAAAGTTTTGCATGTTATTCAATTCAGGTGTCTTGAAATAAATAATAGCTTCAGAATGACATTCATATCATTGCTCTACAAATATTATATGGCCACTTGTGCTGAGAATAAGAGCTTTGATCACGGCATGCTTTCTTTATATAGGCCATGTTGTGTAGGTAGCACACCTGTAAAGGGCCCTACAAAGCACTGGAAACCTGACTTTAACAAAGCAGAAACGAGTGGTCATTTTCAATAACCCACTTAAGACCCCAGTTGACCCTTAAACAAATGCAATTTGACGAGGAAAGGGGGGCCACATATCATTCATAGGACATGGTTTAATGGTTCTTCGGAGCATGCATGTTCGTTTACTTCAGATCGTCATGTTCTTTCTCATCTTGAGCAAGTTAATGAAAGCACATATAAAGATGTAGACCCACCATTATAGTGGGACGTTTGGTTGGCAGCTTTGGCATCAGAAATTGATTTCAGTGACTAGACCCAGTTACGAAGAAGGTGGCTGTGTGACAAAGGTGACCAAAGACGACAGAGATAAGAGATTGGGCTTCTGCTAAAGGGCAGATCAATTGTGCAGTTGCAATCTTGACATGGCAATGACATTACAATCCTCATACAAACAAATCAATGGATAACCAGATTACATTACACCCACAAGAAAAGCAATAAAATAGGTAGGCAGATAGATGAAGAAGGTAGCCGTGTATGTATGACAAAAGTAACAGGATTAGTATCCAGATTTCTGTCAACATTTTTTTACCAACAAGTAATATAACATTAATATCCAGCCAGGAGCAAAATTTTCGAGCAAAGAGCTCATACCAAGCCTAAAAAATGCAATTTAAATTAGGGACACATATGAATGATATAAGTCATATAACCATCTGTCCAAGTACAAGAATCAGTCTAGTTGCATTCTGTCACCAGTAATCGCCATAAGCACCATGGTGCTTAAGCAAAATTCGTTTTGTATTTACATATGTCCCTTGACACTTCCTATAGATGTTCAAATGATCCGCTCTTAAGCCTTTGCATCCTGGCCTGAAGGCCAGATAATGCCTTCTCATCCATAGGTGGCACCGCGCTATGGACATGATTTTCTGTGCTTGGACGATCCGACAGACTTTGCATTTGATTGCGAGCAGTGAAGTTTCCATCCATTGAAGGGTCGCTACCAGAATATGGAGTTGCAGACAACTGCATAGACTTCATTCTTTCTCTGATTCCATCAAGTGTCCCTCTAGCAACTGCAATTGCAGAGTTTCTGTTAATTTCACAGTGAAATGGAAAATGATCCACCGCATCGTCTGAATAATCCTAAATACAGCTTCAACATGAAAGAATAAGAAAATAATAAAGGAACTGAGAAATGAGAGATACATCTCAATAACAACAGAGCACGTTGTACCTCCAGAAGGATATCTGTCACTTTGTTGGTCAATTAGAAGTTGTGCCTCTACGCGCTCAGAGTGAAGGTCTCTGTCTTCACTATGAGATGGCGGTAAACGAAAATTTGTTGGCTCAGTTCTCACGTTATGTGAATTGGTTAAATCGTTAGAGAGGTTTGTATTTACAGGCGAGACTGGTGCCAGTTTAGGAGAAGAAAGAGTCAAGGCAGCAGGTGGAGGAGTTGCCAAAGGGACACTAGAAGGTGTTCTTCCAGCAGCAGCATTCTTCTCCATCTGACAAGAGTGATAAAAGCAACATGCCGTTAAAATTGTACTATGAACAAAGTTTTGAATCACCATGCTAACAACTTGAAATTTTAAGCAACACATACCTGAGCTAACCCATCTCTTATGTACGTCCTAAATGCTTCACTAGCATTCTGGAGTTGAGAAAATATATCAATCTGCAATAAGTAAGTCCAAAGTCATGAATGTGTTTCCAGTTTATCTTCAATGCACAACAATTTCAGGTAGCAAGTGCACTTACTTTAGGGTACAACTGGGTGATACGATATAGTTCATAGAGACCAATACCGCATGTTTGTTTATCACCAATTTTTTTGAATATTGCAGCAAGCTCTTGCTGAAGAATAAACATGGACAAAATTGATGATAAAACCAAAATGAAAACAAGAAGTGTAAATAATTTTAGCTCATCAGTCTATATATACCTTCAGTTGGACTTCAGCAGATTGAGCTGGAGATGGGCGGTTTGTTGCTGAATCCCCCCACTTTGGTTGTCCTATTGGCCCTGTAGGTGTTAACATTCTGGCAGCTGCCAATGTCTTTCAAATAGCAAGGATAAAACAAAAATCATGTCAAAATAAGATTTGTTAGGATCCTCTTAATGCAGTAATAACATAGTAGTAAGATATAGTTGGTCACAAGAAAACTAAAAAACTTAAATTAAACCTGAAGATTAAGATCTATGTAGGCAAGAATAATTGGTGGAGGTTCCATGTCTATAGGAACCAGTGACAGATGGCCTTTAACTGCTGTACCACGAAGCTTCACTAGTTCATGTAAAACAGTTTTAACCATGCGCAATGGTTTATCATCAGCACCCGCTCTGTTACAAGTATGAAAATAAAAAATCAAATCAGCCAAAAATATGACTCCATTGTTACTTACACAGTGCATAGGACTCGTTAGAGAAAGAAAAAATTTAACCAATTCATATGTTCAGGAATTACCTTCTTCGAATTTCCTCCATACCCAATGCTTGCAAATAAACATGAATACTTTGTAGAATACGATCTAGTTCAACATCATCTATAGTGCTTTGAAGAACCTACATGAAAGAGCATAAGAATTGGCACTGTTTACAATCGAATCATTTCATAAAGGATGTACATTTTCTAATGCCATCCATGATGCAGAGCAATGTTAACCAAGATAGAGATCATGATCCAGAACAATTTTAAACAAAAGGATTAAATAAATAACTACCTTTGTCAATTTGATGAGACATTTTACAACCAAATCAGCAAACTTCTGATTTCTGAGAGCAAGGGCTTCACTTGATGCAGGGCCTGGCCATCTTGAGAGGTCCAGTGGCCTTAATAAATTTATAAGGACCACAAAAGATGAAGTACGGTCTGCATTATCCTGCATTGAAAACAGTGGAGACAGCATTAGTCATCACAAAGATAACATGAAAAGAGCACGAGAAGATAATGTTTAACAATCCCATGATAGATTTCAACCAGAATCTTAAGCATCAGGACATTCAGCGCTTTCAAAAGCTGGCCACCGTCATCCATATGTGGAACACGTTCATCCAAAAGCCAGATAAGCAGCTCAATTATAAGATTGTATAAAGTAGTTTCATTCACAGCATGAGCAATCCTCTTGTTCTGAAATGTCTGCAGGAAACTCCAAGTAATCAGCAACAGTGCCAAAATAGAAATTTACAAACAGTGGTACAAAATATGACAAAATTACCTGCATGAGAGTATTCAGGACATATTTACTAGACCTTGAAGAAGCTCCTGATAAACTAAAGTTGAACGTTGACGCAATCTGTCACACCAAATTGTAGATTTTGAGCATCAATTTTAAGCAAGAACAAAAACAATAAACCAAACCAAAGAAATGAAGTAGCCATGCCTTATTTGACAAACATGAGACAAGCCGATCAGCATCCTTGACAATATTATCCATAGCACTTCCTTCAGGATCATTTGTTACTTGAGTCAGGTCATGGCAGACAAGCTTCATTCCCTCCACAGACTACATGTAAATAGCAGATATGCAACATCCTTGTAAAGTTCTATTGACAAAACAGGATGCAAAATACTACTCATCAAAGAAAAAAGTTTGTGTCTGACATAAACGTAAACTCTGGATAACTAACACTATCCTCAGCACCAAACCTGTCCAAATTAAGTGAAGTGTGTGTGGGTCCATGGGGGTGACAATTGCCAACAGAGCCCACTGCTTCCAAAAAGAAATTCTGAGTAGTGAAGATAGTCTATAAAGATTCATACCTGTTCAGGAGAGCCATAAGATATAACATCCAATGCTTCATTCCAGTCTGCAGGTCCAGCAACACCAGCAATTGGCCCCGGTAATACGTTCCTCTCTATCTCAGGATGATAAATACTATCCCTGCAGGAGACAGTATCAGCATTGCATGACAATAGAAGAGTATAAAAAAAAACAGTTTTTTTAACTGGCCCTTAGGATTTGGAGCCATCAAGTGAAAGCAAGAACAACCTCACAAATGTAGGAGTAGGAAGAGATCTTGTAACTTCTCCACTTTGTTCTGCTATATCAGACCTAGAGGACAGATTAAAGATAACATCAGAAATATCTAACAGGATAAAAGTCAAAAGATACTCAACTTATGACACAGCAAAAAGATCTAGAAACATGATAAGTAAAGCAAATAGCACTTATAATCAGGACAAGGTACCCTTGTATATGAATCAGTGAAGATTTCATTTTATAATCGCTAAAGATCAAAAGCATAATTTTCCTACATTGCCAATGCTAGGCAAACACCACTGAGATGCCCACTTCCCGTTTCTCAATAAATTGATCAAAACTTAAACAAGTACTGCATTAGTGAATGATTTCTTTCTTTGCAAAACAGCAGTAAATATATCACCAAACATGTAGAAGCAAATTAGTGGTAAATGTAGGATCTTACCCATTATCCCGAATCGAACGTCTAAGCATGGCACTTCTAGCATCACCAGGCTGGCCTTCTCTCCTCTTGTCCATTTCACGTGCCTACAACACCTCTTATATTTATGATAGATACACAATATTACCAAAATATTTAAATGGACAGGTTACAGGTACGAATACCTTTGATTTGAATTTTTCATCAATCATACTTCTCTGTGCATCTGTTAGCTTCCCTAAATATCTCCAGATGTCATCGCCTGAATGCAAATATTGTGGTTTACATGTCAGAACTATAGAATTGAATTTCTGCAGTATCACATTTCTCTTGTGGAGGAAGAGAAGCTTAATCATCTTTTTGGCCATTAGAAGCATTTTAGAAATTACTAGAAAAATTCCAACCAATCTGCTACATGCCCTGACCACATACAGTAGCTAATCATAACAGATTTATGCGTGAACATATGACAAAATTTGTGGCAAGCATTGTGCCTAAAATCATTAGGAAATTCATTGCGTACCTACGATCTTATAACCAGTAGCTAACGTATTAAGAGCAGCTTTCCTTATGTCACCATCCCTTTCAGCTGTTAGGCTTGCAACAACTTGCAAATTCTTGAATTGCCCACTTAACTGTGCACAAATTTGAGGTGCATAAGGGTCCTATCAATGAAATGAAGCTAGTAACTAATTTATCAAGGTTTACCTCTGTTCCATGGCTATCAATGAGAAAACTGATGAGATCAGCACACTCTATCCTAGATCGGTTATTTTTTGAGCGAAGACCCTCTGAAACATATGGGAAGAACCTTGCAGCCGGATAAATGTTTACAATCTGCCTTGCTAATTCACGCATCTTTTCTCTTACTTTCTCCATGTTGTGCCCGGACTATATGAAAGACGACAAATTGATATGAATTAATGTAAGAGAGCAATTGCTAAATCATCAGGAAAACAAACTACGCCTTGCAGGTAAGGAAATTATGGCAAATAAAAACATATATGAACTAGAAGATAGGATGCAGCATCTTTTGTCTTAGGCTGAATGGACAGGAACATGTTAAAAAGAGCAGCAATATATCTACAGAAGTATGCCGCACATACATAATGGTGGAACTAGCAGGGCATGAGATTGCATTGCAAAAGTAGATGCAACTAACATTTCTCAGGGACATTTAAGTAGGAATTATAGAGGACATCGTTAATGTAACAAAGCACAACAGAAAAAAACAAACCTTCTCCATTAAGCAAGGAAGAAATATCGCTGCTTCAGACTCAGTTAGCGAGTACCCCTCATTTTTCAACATGTCAAAAACTTCAGCTAAAAATTCCAAGACCTATAATTAAAGAAAATTATACACACAATAAGAACCATATCATAAATTGAACCATCCAGAGTAATAACCAAACCAACAAAAAAATGATTAAATGGGATCTGTAAAAATACCTTTAACAAGCAAGTAGTGTTGGATTCACAAATCCGCAAGACAAACCATCTTAAGAGTATATCTAAGACTTCCACCAGTTGCTTTTCTATAGCTGGGAGGCCCTGTAACATTAAGAAGCTCACTCACTGAAATTTCTGGTGCATATTCTATAGGCCATTCTGCAGCAAACGAGTAGATCACAAGAATTACCTTATGAAGCATTTCTATACCATCTACATGCTTCTTAAAGTCGGGTGAAAGAAGCTTTTTACTCAAATCTTCTCTGAAATATTTCATAAGGCCATTCTGCAGCAAAAGGAAAAT
Organism: Polygonum aviculare; assembly: GCA_934048045.1. Classification (NCBI taxonomy): domain Eukaryota; kingdom Viridiplantae; phylum Streptophyta; class Magnoliopsida; order Caryophyllales; family Polygonaceae; genus Polygonum; species Polygonum aviculare. The sequence continues at coordinate 25,815,880 of OW204031.1, forward strand.
TACATGTTAATATATTGAGATGCAGTAAAAGTGTAAATTTCTTTAACAATTGAAAAGGCAAACCTCAAGATCTAGAATTATCTCAGCACGTGGCTCTTCAAATTTAAACCTGCGTACGACCATTCTCTCTCTATCTTCCTGCAAATACATGTAAAGGTATAAATAACATATCTCAAGTGTTTAAGCAATCAATTGTTATAATATTTGATGCCAGTAAAACCACCTTGTTTGAATCCTTCAAATTGAATAATGGCTGAGACTGGGCAGCAATGTCATGATTAGACATAGGCTCTGTCCTTGAGCTCCTCATTGGCGCGCCCCTCTTAAGAGAATGAAGAGTTAATAGGTAGTGAAATTTACTGGGAAGAGGCGTAGCAAGCTTTAGGCTATGCATGAGCTCAGTAACCTACCAAAGGAACAACTTTGGCCCCATGCTTGGGCATGCGTATGCTGTTTGAATGACCTTTTGCCATTTTAGAAGAAGTGTTCTTCCCAACAACTCCGCTTGAAACTCCTTGGCTAACATCAGGTAACTCTGTGAGAAACAATAATAGTACTAGTCAGTACAAATGTACAATAAATACTATAAAACTGTGGCAGCAAAAAACAGGCAATATGCCCACCAGATAGAACTCCACAAGGCTTCAACCGCTCCACAATTAGAGCTACAGCTGGGCCCTGAACATCTCTTAGATTCTTCGTAACCTGGAACAATTACATGGCATGAAATACATAAAATCCTAATTGATAAAAATGAGATCAAAGAGAAACATCTTGGAAATAAGCAAGCATACCACTTCTGGTGGGCAAACCCTTATAATTTCACCAATACATACTTCAGATGCTTTGCGTACATCAGCTGACTTATCCTACGGATTAAAGGGAAAAAACAGGTGAAATTTGTACCACAAATAGAATAAACTCCAATTTCCAATTGGAATATAGGTCTCAAAAAATACCATCATCGCAGTAGCAGTTGGTTTAAGAAGAATGACAGCATCAGGCAACTGATTCAACTTTGTAAGATGCCTTGACAACCATTCCAAGAGATCCTTACGCCCTTCAGCCCCAAGTTTTTGATCTGATAGAGCAGCCATGATGTAAGGAATCTACATGAAACAGAAATATTAAGCATCAGTGACATGAATTACAGAAATTAAAGTCAACACAGATTAAATTGTTGCAGACAAGATTACCATTTTATCCAGATTAGCAGCAGCAACCCATAAGTCCAGAGTTGCCAAGGTACATTCTCTCATTTGCCTTTTGTTGTCACCAAGGCATTTCAAAACATCGGAAAGAATACCCTGTCAACAAAAGCCATAAAACTGAGATAAGATAACACCATCCATTGAATAGAGTTACAAAGACTTATCCGCCAAACAACATTTGAGCCCAACCTTGCTAGCCTTCTCAACAGCAGGACCCATGGAAGTTGCAACAACACCAACAGCTGCCAAGGCTTCTGATACCAATTTCTTGTTGCTGTCAAACAAACGTCCTCTAAGAGCACCAAACAACTCCCCTACAGATCAAAAGCATGCTATCAATCACAAATGTGTTTTAGGCTTTCAGTGAAGTTTAAGCAAAGGGGAAACATAACTAAAGCATACCAGTTCCAGTTGGTAGGATACGTTTGTTAGCTTCGTCCAGTATTTTATTTACAGCCTCAATTGATTCCAAACGTACCTACAACCACAGGAAAAGCAAAATTAATAATGGCAACAAGAAATGACAAAAGAAAATATAACGCATCACTCAATTGATGTAAAAGCAGCAAAATGACCAAGTTCACAATCATATAACTGGTGCTAATTGAAGTACCTTCCAATCAGAGTTTTCAAAATTCTTTAGCAGTGCAGGAGTAATTCGCCCACTAATATCTTCCCGGGGTAAACCATCTGATCCACCGGCAGAGACAGATGCCATCTCCAATACTTTGACAGCTCTTTTGGGAGCCGAAGACGAAGCCTATTCAAAATTAAATACAAGACAAAAATCAATGAAGGCACATGTATACCTCACAAGATTTGAAGATTCAATCATTTCACGTGAGACAGGCAACCTCATATGGATTTTTTTCATATTCAGCTTCAAGTGCACTCAAAAGTGCGGGCTTGACATCAGACAAAAATCCCTTGATATCTGCAAACAGGATATAAAACAAAATCAAACAGAAGTATGACCTTAGAAGATTCAAAATTTATTTTCATTGTATTACAGAATTTACAGGACAGGATTGAAAAATAGAGAGTCGAGCCCAGAGAAAAAGGTTACCTGGACCAACAAACTTATGCAAAACTCCAAGTAGCTTAATAGTAGCATTTCTTGTGCCTGCAGCACTTGACTGTAGGCCTGTCTCTTTGCAGAAATCAATTAAATCCTTCCAGCCAGAAAACAGAAGAGCTTTCAGTAAATTATATTACTTCAAAAGTAGAATACAGACTTCACAGATGCTCATATTATCTTATAACCAATACATCATACCTTCAGTTTCAAAAGGGAGATGCCAAAATCTTCAACTGCTGAAACCATCCACAATATGCCCTCACTTAAAACCTTGGGATTTCTGTGCTCTTTCATAATTTTATAAAGCTACAAAATGAATATACAAGAGTCACTTGAATGTAAAAAGTCTACTTGGATTAGGAAAACATTAAGGTTCCGAGCACAAGATAAAACCAGAACATAAACATAGCCATAGCCATAACATTGTTACAAGAAGCTTTCCCCACTACCAGAATCATAAAGAATGAGATAGCATATAAATAGAGGGTTTACTCTCTCAAAGATGAAGCCTGGACCCACTGCTTCTGAGAAAGTTGTAAGGCACTTCATTGCCTGGATCCTCGTTTTGATGTCAGCAACTCGTTCACTTATGCCTGTGTTAAAGAATACGTGAATGCAGGAAATAAAAAAACTAAGTGCAGCATAAAAAAGATACTAACGTTATTTGCATAATCTATCAAAAATCAGATGTGCAATAGGCATAAGGAAGCAACATTTATTCGTTGTAGCCTTTACAGTATGCAATGACATATATCAAACCCATCTTCTATTTTGTAAAGGCCATTTTTGAATATATAAACATAATCATGATGATCCAACAAAAAAAAAATACTGGGTAGTAAATAGGCATCTCAAAAACATTATACAATGATACCATAAACAAGGAATGATTGAAAAGGTTAAACCAGCAGGAAGAGTTTTTGAGACATAGTGTAAGCAAGTAAATAACTTATATAAAAGGACATCTGAAAACCTACCAAGAAGGCATAGTACAACACATTTCTTCGGAAACTTTTTTGCAGTAACAGCAATGTTATTGATAACTTCAATTGTTTGTTGTTGGACCTGAAAATATGAAAAAAAGAAAAAGAAAGAAATTACTCCAAGCACAGGTTTGCTAATCTATTAGACAAATTTTGAAAGCTGAAATTTTGAAACATAAATTGTGAAACATGAAATTGTCCACATGAAAGCACCCGTTAAATAACTTAAATAATAAAGTCATGTGTAACATTTAATGTATGTTTTCTTGTAAAGATCGGTCACTGAGGATCCTTAGCTACTTGCTAGGTAGCCCAAAGCATGGGATTTCATAAAGTGACGAGATTATATATGAGATGAATCAGTTGTAGACATACTACAAGTTTTCCCAAGTGCAATTATATACCTATCAGAGGTAGATACTTTCTAATATAAAATACGCACAGCAATCTATATAGAAAGATAGAGAGTTATAAATAACCAAGAGTATAAAAAAAGTATGTTCCATGAAACACTCCTGTACAAAAAAAAGACATACGCTGAAACAGATTCAATGACATTGAGTATAAGCAGTCAGAACAATCACCTGAACATTTTTCTCATTCCATCCAGGAAGAGCACAGAGCAAACGTATCAAAATCTCCACTGATTGATCAAGTTCTTGAATACCCTCCACTTGCGTCCTCAAGGAGCCAATTGCTGCAATGAAGAAACACAATCAAGAGTCAGTAGCATGCCAGTTTCAGCATTTACCTTCAAAAGTTTATATCCAGAAATATATTAGGAAAAAAGCAAAGGCTTCAGCATTTTTCAGTTAACAAAAAAAAAACAGTAGACATTAGCTTGCGTTCTCAACACACATTATAATATTATAAGTAACGGGGAGCCCACAAAAAAGAAAGTGTCTGTCAACTATAATATATTATATGTTCCACACACTTTAAGGTCTACAAACAATCACAGAAACACTTTGTTTGGTTATTTGAACAATCTAAGAAATTTGCATGTTCATCAAATTACAAAGTAATGATCCTAACAGAGCTCATGTTCATCAAATTACGTGTTTCGCATAGAAAATACAATTATCATAAATCATAAAGAGCACAATAATTTGACCAAAAAAAAAATAAAGAGCACAATAAAACAAGAGAAGAATAACTTAGGGCATAATGGTAGTAAACCTTCAAGCCGATCTTTCCATGCAGCACTCTTCAATTGAGATATAGTCTCAGATTGTACAAGAGATTCCACTCTACTTTCAATTTCCTCAAGGCTCATTTCTCCAGGCTGCACACCAAAGCACACCTCATTTTAAAAAGAACTCTAGAAATAAATGCAAGTGGCGCAACAAAAGATATAATATATGAAAGGTATACAAATTTTATCAGATTACCTCAACATCTTCAGGAGCATCAGGCTTTGAAGTTTTCTGCTGTCCTGCAGTCTCATTTTTCTTGCTGCCCACAGGTTTACTAGATGCTCCTTTCTTACTAGCAGGCTATCAATTTTTATTAAGAGGTTATATTATAGGAATCAAATGAAATAACATAGCATTCCAGAAGAAAGGTTGATGGAAAAACTCACATCTGCCTGAAGAGGCCTTTTACCACTAAGCATACTTGCTGCCGATCGTCTTATGCAATTTTCTGAAGCCTACAAATATCCATAAATCCTAGATATTATAAGCGGTCTTGGTTCATGTAAACATATGACAGTACTAACTTGAAAATAGTAAGCAGAAAAATAAGGCAGAACCAGCAGAACCATCAATGGATGAAATCAAAGCATTTATGTTATCCTCCAAATCAGAGATTCCAACTTAAGTTTCGCACTTTATCCAACTCATGGAACAAGTACAAGTTTAACTCATAAACTGGCTCATCACTTTGTAGCAAAAGACCAGTCAGTGTCTGAAAAGGCAAAATGCTTGTAGGCTTGTAGCAAAGTCTTGTTATTTTGAAATCGAAATTTATTCCTTTGTTATTTTTTCCAATACGCATTCAATATCTTTTTCTTTTCTTATATTATTTATTCTCCTCTCTATTAACAGTTGTTATCTTTGCCAATGTATACTCAATATCTTTTGCTTTCCATTTTATTTCTGTCCTCTTCCTTCTCTCAAACATATAGCAAACCATACTCTTCCACCTCCCATCTCTTCATACACAGAAAAGTAACAGAAATCAGAAAGCTTTGCAGTGCTGTTTGGCCTATTGTTGTTGGTACCACTGCACAGCAACACACCTTAAACTATTCTTTGGGGATCTATCTAGTATTGACTAGGACTGCATCTCATGCCTCTCAAGCGTGTCTAGGTGCCAGGGAAGCCCATCGACTTGAGGCACCTGGAGCTTTTTTATACAATGAATATGACATACAAAAACAAGCCAGGATACATAACTACAGCTAGAGCTGTCAAAAACGTTTTATAGCTACATACCTATCACCTCAGAAATATGTTATTCAACCCCAAACTCAGGACCTTAAGACAATATTATAGAAGAGAAAAAAGAGAGCAAATTAAGGCAAAACAGTACAAATACTAAATGTCTGTCTACCATCCTATGAAATGGACTACAAGAAAAAGCAAAAGTACAACTAAAATAAAGAAAGAACAATTAAAATAAACGTTGAACAAACCTGAGCTCCAGCTGATGTTTGTGCAGTAGCTGGAATATTCATTCACAATGTAAGCAACACATGTCTCAGTGATCTGATATGATATAACAAGCACAAGATAACATATAGAACAAGAAGAGCATAAACCTGAGCTTCCAACAGTAGGTTGAGCACTCCCTGAATTACCAATCATCTCAGAGAGCTTCTTCCTCCTAACGTCATCAAGTTTCTCCAGTGGCCTTTCAAGTGGTCTCATGCCTACGGACTAAGAGATTTTAAATGTCAAACATCCACATGACTAGTAAAATAATGAATGAAAAGAAATTAAGCCAAGGCTTCATCACAAAAAAAAAAACTAACCTTAGCTACCGCAGCCAAAGCTGAAAAGGCAGCATCCCTTACTTCAGGGGTACCGTCATTGAGGCACTGCAAAGAAACCCAGGTGCAACAATTGAATCGTTTATTTTTCAAAAATATTATAATCTTTTAACCAGATTGTTATTCTTTAAGGTTACGTGAGCATCCCAAAACGTAAAACAGATCAGAATGTCAATAATAAAAGGTTCAGCTTTATAGTGTGTGCCTCGGTACTCAATGCTTCAAATAAGACTAGGGGTCGAGGAAAATATAAGAGCGCAAAATTTTAGTTGGTTTATTCAGTACATACAGAGACAGTAACTTCTGGCATCTTAAAGTGCATGTCGCAGAAAGAGGCGATGACCAGCTGTCTTGTTAAATAGATCTCATATAGCCACCTACTCACATTTTATTTTCAAAAAACTTATTTCATATGGTATGGCTCTTAAATATAACATACAAAACCTGAAAATGTATTACATCTTCCTTTTTTCTAGAATATGCGTGTGTTTATGCAGGAAGTTAACAGGCCTACTAAAATTTTCTCTTTTCTCAGTTCCTTAAGAAACAACAACAACAACCTGTACCCAGGGAAAGCATTCAAATATCATTCTATCTGTTTTAGCTTGTAGTCCAGCAAACATCTACAGAACCACATTCATTGATTGAAAAAGTATAGATCAAACAAATAGAAAAGAGTGAACCATGTCAGATGATAGGTCATGAGAAGCAAAGAGGCAATACCTCCATACAGATTTGCACGTAATCTTTGTGGACTTTCAGAACAACAGCCTTGTTGCTTGTCTCAATGCAATATGTCACCCAATTTAAAGTTAGTGAACGCACAAGAGGGACTTTATTTTTAACTGCTGTCTTAATATCTGCACCAATGCCAAAAGACATCGAATAGGTTATCACAGTGCTACAGATGCAAACAATTTAAAAAACAAAAGAGAACATGTTTTATAAAACAGAAGCTTCAGATCAAATCATCTATAGTTTTGAAGTGAAAATTCATTTAACTTACAAACCAAAAGCATGAATATGTAAAGTTCCAAGGCAGATGCCAAAATCAAGACAGAAGGAATACCAGAGAGATACCAAAATCAGTTCCTGTATCTTGCAATAAATTGCATCATTATGACTTAAATAACTCAACTGACAAAAAGTTGTATCAATCCAATCACTCTTCTGAGAAAGCGTATTAGAACCTTCCCTGATTGCAATTCATTCATAAGACTTATTATTAAGCCATACAGCTTTGTCTAACTTCTATCCTCTTGAAGGTTCAAATGCATATGAGGATTGTAGATATGTATGCTCCCTTTGATAATGCAAGAAAGGAAACACAAGTTAAATAATTTAACAAAGATACTGATCCACAATATACCTTCAATTATATCAAAACATAAGGCGTGATAACGTCTGATAGAGTTTGGTAAGACTTGTTGACAACATATTGATAACTCGTTAAGGATAAGTAACATCTGATGCGGTTGGTTGATAATGTAATTCCCCCATGTCAAGCATGCTCAAATACTTTAAGAACATATGCAATTACCTTCAACTATATCAGCAAGATTTACACATCCAGCCTTGTGCATTGCTTGAAGAGTTTGAGTTAGAGCCTCTGTTAGGGTAGGTTTTTTCTCCTTTAATTTTTCCTGAAGAGCATGCAAAATTTCAATCATTTATAAAAAAGAATAAAGAAATAGTGTTGAATAAACCAGACACAGTAGACAAATGTCTACTATTTATTACAGCATCCACTAATCCCTTCAAGGTCATGCAAAATAAGAAATATGCTAGATACACTCAACAAAACATAACGTGAAATTCATAAAGAAATCATCAAAATGTGCATAGTGGCTAACCATGCTCTATAACTTTTTCCACAGATACAGAAATCACAAAAGAACAATAAAATGCACAACCAACGAACCATGCAATATAGTTACCTGATAAGTAATCAGACAGAAAACATCAAATACAAGCACATGTGTGACTTACAAGTAAAACAGGCAGCAAGTAACGTGATTGACCAGAAAAGTGGGTCCTCAAACCCTTGGCAAGATTCCCAATTGCTTGTATAGCTTCGACGGAAACAGCTATGTTCACGTCTGTGGCAAGCTGGAACAGAACCAAATTAGTTTAACAGAAAAATACCAAGAAAGAAAAGAAAGAACAATACAAACTGAATTACCTTTTTCAGTGTCCGACCAACTTCTGAGAAGTCACCGGTGGCAATTTTCTTTGTTGAAGCAAGCTTTGTCAATTCTGAAACTGCCTCTTTCCTTTCAGACCACTTTGAGGCTTTCTGAAAGAGAAGAAAGAAACAAGGATAACACTGACTGCAGCAATCCAAAAAAATTAACAGAGTTTCTAATTTTCCTTTCTCACTGCTGAATAGACCAATTGAACAGATTATACAATCAGTACATCTTCTGAAAGCAACAAGTAAAAAAGACTGACCACTCCATCCCAAAATCCCGACTTCTCCAAGGGTGTTAGTATATCAACAGGATCAACAAGATCATATTCATCTATTTCCTGTGAAGCTGGAAAAGGGAAACAGATCATAAAAGGTCAGTGCCCAAAGTACACAAATGCAGGTTATATTACAGCGTATGTGGCATATCTGCCTTAAAGCACGTCAGTACACAAATGTAGATTATATTACAGGGTATCTCGCATATCTGCCTTAAAGTATGTACACAGTCAAGTAATATACTGCAGAATTTCTCAGCCAAAAAAAAAATTACTGCAGAATTTGGAATAAAAGGATAGTGCCCAACCATCCTTCCCTTGCTTCCAAGGGACTATGATTTATCAAGGTTAAAAGATCAATTGGAATTTTGTTTATGCCTTTAAACAGTATATCCGTAAAGTAACTATATGGGCTATAAATATGCGACTAATATTGAACTTCCTAAGTTGGGCACAGTTTGTCATTTTCATTTTGATGAGAGTCACACCAACGTCCATTTTGATGTATCACGAAAAAAAAATAGCACATGAAAGGACGAAGTCATAACGCCATATTGCTAACCATCAGCAGAAGCCTCTTCAGAAGACCCAGCTTCTGCAACTTCAGAAACAGCTTCCACTTCTGGTTCCTCCTTGTCTTGCTCTGATCTGATAGACATAAAGTAAGATATCCATAAAGGCGTAAAAGATAACTGACCAAACATTTAATCAGTCTTCATAAAAATACCAAGATAGAAAAATGATTTATTATGTACTGTTGACCACATTGTAAGTGAAAATATCTATTGCGGAAAGGTCAAAGATAAACATGAACGGAACATGCACTGTCAACAGAAAGACACATTTCGCAAATGACCCTAAGATCACCTCATAATCAAGATAGTCCATCGTACCACCTAATAAGGCCAACAGTACAGCTATAATTATCAGTTAGTATTCCAGTACACATGCTACTTGTTGAGTGTATCATCGTTTCCATTATTCTTCCATAGATTAGAGCTTCCAAAGCATATCAATTCTCAAGCAATTCAAAATAAGTTTCAGAAGTGAGCAAAAACTTTCACAGGTTTGATAAAAGGCAAACAAAATGTGATAAGAAAATATTGTGAGAACCAAGGGGAAAAAAAAAGAGTGTAAAGGGATGGTGCCATGGCATCAAATTCAGCCAATTCAGCACTAACCAAAAGATTAATCAACAATCCATAACTGCTAAAATAACAACTTAATCCTTAACGGCAGGTAGTGGTTAACTCACCACACAAGTTCATTTATAGACAATTACTAAATTGAAGGAACATGGGGAGAAAGCGAACCTTATTTTTCGCGTAGGCTTGGCTATCCCTGAGACATTGGCAAGCTCGGCTTCTAGCTCTTTTTTCTAAAGAAAAATTATTTAGACCAGAATAAATGATCAGTAGAAAGAACATTTAAGACATGAGACAGCTCATAGAAGACAAATAACAAATGAAAAATCTACCATTGTATCCCGCATTTTCTCAAACAGGATAGATTTGACTGGCTCCTTCCCAATCCAGCGACATAGTTCGAGTGTCACACCTTTCGAGGAAGCACGGACATTTTGATCTTGATGAGCGAAAAGATCAGGAAGCATCTTGAGAATCCTTTTCGGTGGTACAATTTTGACCCCAAATTCACTGATAAAAGGCAGACAACCAACAAAAACATGTTCACTCAAGTGATGAAATGCAATTATTCCAAACATGCTTAGACACGAGGAATAAGGATCAAGCCAACAAACCTTAGAGCTTGGAACATTACATCAATAGCAGGAACAACAGCCTTTGCCACTTTGTTTTTAATTGCTTTCTCCATAGCATCCTACAAGACAAATTCATCAGGATGAAATAAAGAGATAAAAGATCATTTTAGAAAAAGACAGGGTCTATCAGAAGAACATGCACTCATGCCTGGAAAATAAAGAGGACAAGGAGGAGAGGAAGGGATGCATTAGAAACTGAATGTGGCACATCATAATTAAAGGCAATAAAGACAAAATTCAGTTGTGTTTCTGGAGGGCAGTGGTCAATTAGGCAAATCCCAAATTGAAAAAAGATAAAAAAAAACTGATTATAATGGTCATCGCTAAGATTCAGTTCCATCATAGGTTCACAGAAATGTTTTGTTGACAGTGAATTTGCAAGATTCTTCCTATATTTCACACTGTAACAGGCAAAAGCAACAATGACACATATAATAAAATCATCCATTGGCCAAAGCATAGCTAAGATTTGGAGCTGCGATTTTTCATCATGCCACCTTTGCCCACCACCAGATTCTACAGCCCACCTTTCTCGTCCAACTAATTCAATGACTAGAGTAACTAGACCTTTGAGTAGATCAAAGATAAGATAATATTAAGAGAACGAGGAATATAGGACTGGACATGTTCTGACAGCAAGTTGTTGCTAAACTGTAGATTTGTGCTTTTAGCACAAATCTACATTGACAAAGGCATGCCGTGGTCAGTAGTTATCATTTTGACCATTGCCTACAATATTGAAGAACTAAAGGCTACAGCGATGAAGGCAGGTACCAGACAATAGTTGAAGTACTAAAGGGCATATTAAGTCAAATTTAGAATGTCCTTCTCTTGCAGGTTATATTCTATTTTCCTGGTTGGATCCTCTCATCGTACTAAAAGTGTAAATAAGCCTTTTATCTACAGCTATGACCATACTAAGGAAGATATTTCAAATGTGTAAACACCAATGAAACTTGAAACACTAAAAGTGTAAATAAGCCTTTAACTTATGGTTATGACCTGCATGAAACGAGATAATTCCACAGTGTAAACACCACTGACCCATATTTTTAATTGTTGTCCGGCAAGCAAGTTATAAATAAACCAATAAACTTACAAGTTAAACACATGGCAAAGGATTAATTATTGAGCACGAAAATCACAACAAAGAACTGCACATTACACATACCAGGAAAGCATCAACTGCCTCAAGCTCCACCCATAGAAGAAAAGCTGATTGAGCCTTCTCCACTGTCTTGGTTCGGCCAGTAAGACACTTGGCCACAATGGAATCACATATTTCTTTTGCATACCTAAACAGTACATATGAGACCACCTTCAATATAATGCTTCACAGAATTCAAATTCATAGAGGAGTCATATTTCACAAAATATAAGAATAAAAATCACTCACCTCCCAGCATCAGCGTCAGCAGCTTTTAGAAACGCAATTAGCGCATCCAACGCCTTTTCTTGGACGGGCGCATTTGAATCCGCCACTGTCTTTCTGAAAAAAGGTGCTGCCAGATTTCCCCGGACGAAATTGGGAAAACAAATGAACAACTATTAATGAAAGGACGATCAAAGACCTAGATAGCCACAATGCTGTACACCATTAACTGCATATTCCCCTCCCGAACAAAACAGATAAGGAGATCAAAACTCCATGGATCTGACCAAGTGAAACGAATGCAAACCCTAAAATTGAAAGACAACAAAAAAACAGTACCAAATTCGCGAATGCGGGGATCCTTGGGATCGGTAATGGAGTCGCAGAGAGCAGCGAGGTCGATGTTGGCGTCGTTCCGAACCTTCCAGTTCTTGTGCAACAAGCGATCTTCCCATGGCAATTTCTTCGATTCTTTCAACAACTTCTCATCCTCTGTAGACATCTTATCTCCTCCTCCTCAGGTACAATCCCAAAATCAAAGACCTACCTCTTTCGATCTGAATCGGCTCTCCGGCTGCCAAACAAACTCCACAGCCCCTATCAATACACTTATTTGCATGCGCGAGAGCACAAAATTGTGGATAGAAGCGAACTAGGTCTTCGCCTCACGAACTTCCTCCTTCTCTCTGTTCGATCTTCCGATTCTTCTCCCTGAGAGCGCCGGGAATGAGAAAGAGAATTGAATTGGAGAGTGTGAACGAGAGAAGAGGAGACGAAAAGGAAAGGAGAAGAGAAGGTTTGAGGGCGAGTTGGGAGCGTTCAAGATTCAAGTTCTCGCTTTTTTACCGTTGTAGGGGTGGCCTCGAGCTTCCACGCGCATCTGATTGAGCTTCAGGGCGCGTGCGAGGAGGATTGCGTGGAATAGCAGGCAAGGCGAGGATCGATAGAGACTAGAGAGTGATGGCGCGTGCGAATCACTCCGAATAAGGGAGAGAACAAAACAGTAAGGCGGAGAAGAGTGGAGGGTAGAATGCCCAAATTTTTTGAATTAGTGGAGAGGTGGGATCAGGTCAAGAGTGGAGCGTTAAGCACTTAAGCGTGATTAGAAATTTTAAAAATCATTAGCCGTTTCGGCGTTAGGTAATGTTTGGATTCAACGAAAGATGACTTTTTATCATGCACCACAAGACATCAAAGGCTCGTCTAGTCATCTGACCCGCAAATCCGACTAGTCCCGACCCAAAGATTGAAACATGAGGCTCAATTTCAACCCAATTCCATTGAACCCGAACCCCTTGGGGTGAAACGCAAACTCATTGGGTTAGACCTAATTTATTGTGTTTTGAAAATTTATTTTTAAAATTATACTATATTGTATTGTATTATTAAAATATATAAAAATAATATTTTACTACTTGATTTTATTAATAAAATAATGTTATAATTTTCTATACTCTTGACTCGTTGAGTTGACCCAACCCGAAATAACTCGACCCAAGTGATATATCACCCGTTATCGACTCAAACTCGTTTCAACCAGAACCCGAGATAATCCTACTCAAACCCAACCCGGTCACCTTAATTGACAGGTTTATGCACCACCGTAAGTACATGCAATTAATGCAAGTATGTATCATGTGGTGATTTTATATCCCTAAAACTTAAGAAATTTCATGTTTTATTTGTCACACCAAAGAATTCCATTTCGATTTTTTTCCACATCCATAAACTTCATTGATTCATAATTTTCTCATAGCAATATTTTTTTCTCTCCCCATATATAATTACACATATATCACCATCTCCAATAATAATTATATAAAATAATGTAAGTAACTACGATTAATTAATAAAAAAATTAATTTCGTTAGTTTATGAAAACCTAATTACCAACTTTATATATTAAGAATATTTTTAATATTTTATATTAAAAGATATTATTACATGAAATTGAGGAAAGTAAATTCCATAAATCGCCACATACGAGTACAATTTAAACCTTACAAAATAACACCCATCACACCAAAAGAATATGCAAGAAAATAAACAAGAAATCACGAACGAGATCCCCAATTCAAACAAATGCAATACTTAAAGCTCCTAATCTGATTCGTAATTGTAAAATAAGGAAACTTATTGATAAAGTAATTATCCAATCATTATACTATAATTATAATCCGACAAAATCTTTGTTTGGATAAAAAATAACATTTTCATTAAAATAAATCCCTTACGAAATATATTAAATAAAAAATATAAGATTTTATATCTATTTTGCTGAATAAATTTATATAAAAATGTAAAAATACTTTTTGTAGTTAAATCAAAATCACGGATACTAATTAGAATAGGGAAGCAAAACCGTACGTAGAACAAATAAACCATCACATCGTGAATAAATTCATAATAGATTAGTTCAACAAGTACAGAATTTGCAAAGTGGTTTTCGATCACAGCCTCACAGGCAAGACAAGAAACAAGTTAATAATTTTGCATGAAAGAGTTCAAAGTAATGCACAACTATTTTCACCACTTTTTCTTAGTACATAATGTACATTAAGAAAGAAACGTTCAGCATGCATAAAGAACACACAAACTTTAACCTAATACCACCTTGTAGAATGAGTCACCTTCGCTCTTTTGCTAGTGTGTGTCACATTTTGTATTAGCAAAAAGAAACCTTCTTGTTGACCCCCTATAGATCACCAGGGGATATGGATGATGAAAGTGAGTGCATCATGAACACTTGAGGTCATGTAGCCGTAGAGAAATTAAATATTGCTGAGTTGATGAACTTGAGCTGGGAACCCAAGAATCATTGGCTACAGAAGTAAATAGGATGGGTTTTGCTAAAAACATGGTGATAAGGTACTTGTAAGTTGCATTAGTATGTTGTTAGGATAAGTTGATTGACTTTAACCTAACCTTGGTTAGTGTTGCTTTTTCAGATAGAGTTTTGGGTTGAGTCACGTTGCAGTTTACAAGCCATCTTTAAAACAACAAACTCTAAATTTCTAGGGTCTGTAAGGATTTGAACAGAGTAAAGAACAAAAGCTTTTCATTTGAGAAAGCAAGCAAATCTCTCTATTTTATTCTGTTAGGGAGAACCAAAATGAACTTTACATGAGCAAGCTAGTGTTACAAGCATTTTGTGCAGAAGCATCTTAAGGAGAAATTACAAAGGACCATGTGGGCAGATGAAGCATTCCAAATTCTAAGCATATATCAGAATTCAGATATAGTCCAATTAGCCTCACTTCCAACTCTAGGCATGCTACAGATCTTGGAGGTGACATCCACCTTGAAGTTGGCCCCACACATTGCGCCTTCACTGTCAATTCTTGGCATGGCTTTCAGCTTCTTCTTTGGGTGCTCAAAGCTGCCCAAACCAGCTTCACTATGGAACATACACCCTGCATCCACAATCATTCATTTCAACATTAATTGTAAGACTGACTAGCCCATATTCACAATTTGGTCTCATATCTGTTCTTACCAGCTGGAAAAGGTGCAAATGACTTGGCACAGCTAGATTTGATGACACCCAAGTCATCACAAATAACAGCTGACCCATCAGCTGCAATTCCCCAATATAGCTTCACACCTTGATCAGCATCCTGTTTACCAAACAGAACCACAAACAGTTAACAAAAAAGAAACATTTGTTAAGAGGAGTCTGAAACAGACAAATCTTGAAGGAGAAGAGGCTTACAAGGGAAGTGAAGACAGTGCCAGCAACTTTGTCATAGATGACAAACCCAAAGCTGCCTTCAAGATCTCTGAGGACTTGATGGGCCGGGTAGGGCCCGCGGTCCCGGAGAGTCTTGTAGGCTTGGATCACAAACATGGCTTCGTTTGTGCTCTTTGACAGCCCATACTGTTTGATCAGGGTGCTCAGGTTGTTCAGGTGCCCTGTGAAGATGCAGTATATGTTGTCTATGGAACAGAACATCCTGCAATTTCATCAAAAAAGCCATTCATTATTAATTTATTATCCCACCAAGATTTTGCCTTTTACATTCACAAGGGTTACACGTACAAGACAGAAAGAAAGAGAGTGTGTATATACATACCTCTGATCAAGCAATGATCTTTGAGAAGGGAAATAAGCAAGGAAGGCAGAGTTCCCAAACCCAATGGAAAGGGCAACGTTTGAGGGCTGAGAAGAGTGGAAGATCTTCACAATCTCATCAGGAGATCTGGGTTTTGGAGCAAATCCACTCTCAAATGCTCTAGAGGAAGAAGTGTAAGATAGAGGGCTGTTGAGCTCCGTCGGTGGATCCACCACGCCCTTCTTGAAAATGGCCAACATTGTGTTTGTAAGGGGGGGAAAACTGCAGAGTTTTCAAATTGATGTGTATGGAAGTATTGTAGATTGATAACGAGGTATAGGAGAATGAATGAAAACTTGAGATGGTGAAGGTGGGTATTTATAGTAGTTGGTAGGATTTCAAAGGTTTATCCATGTACTAGCAATAGTTTATTAATTGGAATAGAAAATATTTTCTTTTTCGGATAACTTTCATCGTGGGATAATGACGTGGGCTCCACGAAGAGAGAGAAAACAATTAAGCCTTATCCATTCCATAGAGGAACACCACAATGACAGCAATCCGAGTCAGCAACTCCATTTTCTACGGTAAACTCAGAACATATGCATTGGAAAAAAAGCACTGGAAAATAGTAGCCAATAAGAAGTAAGGGATAATCAGTCCAGTAGATTAGACCCTCTTCTTGATTCTTTATCAAGGTTCATGATTTTATCTTACAAATCTAGTTATTTGCTGTGATTTCATTTGACTTTTAATCCGCTCTAGAAAATAATACGGAAATTTCACCTGGTAACCCTGTGGTTAAGACAATTTCACGTGGTACCCACCTATTTATGCTATTTCACGTGGTAACCCTGTAGTTTTGACAAATTTTGTCAAATAACCCTGTCATTACTTTATAGTCTAAAATGTTAAATTGGCCTTTTTCTTTTTTGAGAAAAAATTGTTTTTTAAAAATATTCTTTTAAAAACTTCATATTTGCAAGAATATATTAGTAGATAGGTTGTGTTATTATTACTAGAATATATGACAATTATATTATCCATATATGTATATTACGATTTTTTTTCTATTTTATATTCAATTGGCATAATTATATAGAATAACTACCTTATTACAAGTATAATATCTTTTTCTACATTGTCTTAATTCTATAAATTTAAAAGGCTAATAACAAGCTAATGAGTGATGAAATAAGAATTCTTCAAATTCAGAAATGTAAATTTACTTTCAATATATGTGAGATAGAGCTTCTTCTAACTTAAACTTGTTCAACTTGATTAATATTATTCCAACCTCAAATTTCATGGATTTACCTCTAAAAATTATTCATTAGCTTGATTCAAAATTTATTTTAATATATTCTAAATGTTTATTTTTATCTTGACCTAAACTAGGTTTTTTAAACATTGACAACAAATGATCCTACATAACAAATTTCTATATTTAAAACAAGTACAATAATTAATTAAACCAAATCCACCAATTGTAATAATAAACAAGAATTTAAAATTGTTATGTTTTAATAAATATTAAAGCTTTAACCATAAAATAATGGTAGGGTTATTTGGCAAAATTTGTCAAAACTACAGGGTTACCACGTGAAATAGTGTAATTAAGTGGATACCACGTGAAATTGCCTTAACCACAGGGATACCACGTGAAATTTCCGAAAATAATATTCCCTAGATGCAAACCGTTTTTTATGGACAAATTTTATGGGACGGGGGTGTAGTAGGGTTGTAGTCAAATAATGTGAGTTGCCGTCTCCAAACCTTGAAAACTCACTACTACTAAAAGCACTAGCGGTTTAATTACTTTGCACTTACGTCACACAAGAATTGTAAATGTCACGGTAATATATAATGATGATAAGTTTGCCCTTATGCTATAACTTCGGCTTTGATGTTTGAACAACATTGCGTGGATGGGTTAATTCGTAAAGTATGTATAGTAAGTTAGTACAAACCGATGATCTACGATCTTTAATATATACAATGGGCGGTTAGTATAACACCATTTTTAAATTACGTTGCCTAACCTGTTTGACTTTTGATTAGCTGCCGTAAAGTAATTACAATAAGTTTCTATAGATGTCATTTTCTTGTTGCTTTGCACACCTTACCATTTAGCATGTATGTTGTTCATGCTAATCCATAAAGCTTTCAAAACAAAACAAGATAATGAGTGATGTTCTTTATCGTTTGAAGGTGACTCTTGAAGGAAAAAGAAAACGTCATGCTAGTGATCGAGGTATCTTGGGCTCTTGGCCACTGTTTGAAGGGATGGGCTAGTTTAAGTGAGATTATGTCTGTACGAGGTCAATTGCAAAATTGAAATTCAACATTGTTTGCAGTTCATAACCCTAAACTCTAGTTTCAGGTTGGATTATAGATCAAGGAGTTCCTTTTACTGGAATTCAGGTTCAGTTGTTTTTATCATTTCGATTCTGGATCATGCACTAGATTAAAAATTTTATGTTATAATTCAAAGAAAATTGCTTTCACCTTATAAAAGTATTAGCCTGGGATACCCACGTACTTTCATCCTCTTAATTATAAAATTATCCGAGAACAAGATCTGTGATTTACAAAACTCATTTCCTTAAACTGAGATGCATTTGCATACAAAAACAACAGCAGGGCAAGTTGCTAACATGAAATTTATGAATCCTGATGGTAGGCAACTGAAAAGGTCATCCTCCTGAAACGGCTCTTTATTCTGTGTTTGGAGGGACATTAGCTAGCCACATACATTTATTTACCAGTCAGTTGTTGTCAACCACTAGCTGGGTTTGGTTGTCAATCAATCAATTTATCCATGCCATCAACATTATACTTTCATCCCCACATCCTATCGAGCCGGGCGTATAACAAGTTTCTAGGATGAGTTAAATTCAGTAATACAGTTTGCGTATAGCTGTGCTCATGTCATTGCCGAGGATTGAACTCAAATATAGATGATGATGATGATGATGATGATAAGGCGTCTCTTACTTGCAATTTATCAAAGCCCATCTCCAATGCATCCTCATAAAGCCTTTTTGACTGCTGAAGTAATTTAACCTTGTCTTTGCTTTTTCTGGGTCTTAGACGTGATCTTTGTCGCAGCACCATTGCCCATCTATATAGAGCTGCGGCAAAAAGACATGCTGGTCAGGGACTACAGTGGTTGCAAAACACTAACAATGACATTCATTGTCTTCTAAATTAATAAGGTTGACTACTACATCATATGCAAAAACTGCATAAAAATGACATGGAGAAGCATTTAAACTTTAAATTTTCATTCCCAAAAGGTAATGGCCTATACGTTGAGTGACATGCAATACTACTCAACCTATCCAAAGCAAATAAATGGGGCGAACTTAGCTCAACTTCTAAATGACTAAGTGCTATACTGTCCTTACTTTGAAAAATCGATTGTGCAGCTTGAAAAAAGAGCTTAAGAAGTGGCAGAAGCTACCAAATAAGCTCGGATAAGTTGCCATGGCAAAAAAAGGTTTATTGATAAACTTACTTTTTGTTCAAGTTCATATAATCATCACTGCTAACACAAACAAATAGGTCAAGATGGAGGCTGGAGCCCCATGGTTATTAACTTTCATAACTTTGCTAAGACATATTTCAATAATCTCTTTTTATATTCAATAAGCTGATTTCCCTATGTGATGTTGATTACGATATTATCAATATAAGAGAATTATACTTACCATCTGGTGCATAAGTTTTGCTTCTGGACATCATGGCATCGAATTTGTCAATTGCAGCCAAGAATAACTTGTCAGCATCAGAAGACGCTTCCTACAGTTGACAAAAAGAAACTACAATCAAATCCATCTACTTTCAATTGTTAGGAATCCAAACTGCCTTCAGCAGAAATTATATAGCCAACTTCAGTTCGAAGCTCACCGGTCCAATATCAGCAATCAGCTGGGCACGAAATGAGAGTGCTACACCCCAGTTATACAAGGCTCTTACATCACTTCCGTCAATTGACACAGCCATTCTGTACCTCCTTCCAGCTTCAACAAGAAGCTCTTCACACTCTTCACACACATCGCTAAGATGATTTACAAGTTTATCTTTTGTTGGGGGTGGCTCTTCCTTTGAGACAGGTATACTATTCCATTTATCAACACTCAAATCACCACCTCCAGAAATCAGATATCTCAACTCCTGGCTAAATCTGAGTTTCAGCTCTCCAAGAAGCAGATAAGTGTTTCCTAGTAGACCCGTTGCCAATAGGCTCATAGGCTTCAAAGAAAGAGCTCTGGAGAGTAATTTGGTAGATTCATGTAACATTTGCTCCACAGGCATTTTGTTATCACTTACGCATAAACCATCATTAGCTTGTTTCAGAAGGCTATTAGCTTGAGTCAGGTACTTATCAAACAGAATGTCATCTGAAAGTGCCGAAGATGAAGATGAAGCAAATTCAGTCTCCCGTATGGTTTGATCATTATTTTCACGAAGATTCCCTTCTGTATACATTTTATCTCCATTAGCACTACTATAATTTTCATATGCTCCCTCCAACTCATACTGAGAAGATTCAAGCGTTCCACTAATGTTTTGATGAAATTTTGCATGCCTCGAGGAAACATTCCTTTGGTTGCTACTAAACACTACATCATCATCAAAAGCATCACCAGATATTTCTTGTCCAATTTCATCATACTCTGACATCCTTAATGTTACCTGTTGATCATGTGTGAATCTTACTCTACTACTGCGAAAATTTATCTCCCTGCTACTACCATCAATGTATCTTTCATTTATCCTGCTCTGTGACATATCTCTGCTATTGTTCATCTCCATGAAACTGAAATTTTCATTTCCCATTTTTCCACCTGCATCATCTGACCTTCTTTTGCTATCGTAATCCAATGGTCGATAAAAGTAAGCATTGCCCGAATCTCTCCTACTTGGTTTCCTAGCATCATTAGCAAACTTTGAGTTCAACACTCTCTCCTCATCTAGCAAAGCATCCCGAGACAGATTATCCGCATGCTTTAACTCGGTTTTTGTTCCCTCCTTCTTCTTACTAGACTTGGCAGCAGCTACATTGTTTTGAAAAAAACTAAAAGCAAGCTGAAACAAATTGAAGCCACTGTCACCAGACTCTTTCCTTTGCCGGTTCGGCTTCTTCTTATTCAACTTCCTCTCCATTTCATGATCCTCAGCAGAATCCATATCAACACATTCATCAACAACATTTCTAGCTTTCTTTACACACAGCCCCATTAGCTCCACAGCATCAACATAGCTTTTCAACTCGTCAACCTCGACTTTCTGATTCTCAACCGATTCACCAATACGATCCTTCAGCTTACCAACCCTAGCATCAAAATCATCAAACAACTTGAGCAGATTCCTCAATTTATCACCAGAAACCCTCAAATCCTCCCCCTTGGACTTCCTCTTACCCCCACCAGAATTGACACCACGAGGTCCGCCATTAAGAACCCCAAGAGAAAAGCCAATCACAAAAACGATAGCGGCAGCGGGAACAACCACAATCGACGGAACCCTAACCCTAGAAACCGCCAGAGCGCAAACAAATCCAAGTATATACACAATCACGTACCTCTTATCGTCAATCCCTAGCGAATTCAGATAGTTACGGATCAGATTGGACTCACCCGGGTGTCCCCGGTCAACTGGAAGCCTCAAATCATCCCAGCCGTTGAGAGCAGCACATTCCGATGGAGACGGCGCCGACACGTGCCTCGGAGCGGATTGTGGGAGTCGCAAGAGCCGTACAACGTGCGGAGAGAGGGTGTAGGAGGGATGATTCCGCCATTGAAGAGGTTGAGATGAGAAGAGTGGATTAGACTGTGAGAGATGAGCTAGAAGAATTTTCATCTCAAATCAGTAGCTGCCTGAGCTCTGTTACATTTTTCGCCGTTGTGCCGTTTATGGGGAGTCTAGTTGGAGATTCTCCGATAGGTTAAAAGGTTGTAGGCCAAATTTGAAGTAGGGAAACAACAAAAGTTGCTGTGGTGTAGTGGTTATCACGTCAGTCTTACACACTGAAGGTCTCCAGTTCGATCCTGGGTAGCAACAGTAATTTGTCTTTTTTATTTTTATTTTAACTACAATACCAAATCGCTAGCCAGGATAAGAAAATCTACTTCACAAAAACAGCAAGAATGTCAACAAATTTTCATTTCTGAATCAAATCCTTTGTGTTAGTTTATGCTGGTAATCCTGGTCAGCAATACTGCAATAGTAATTTATCTTTCAAAGTTTTTTTTTAAAGTACATTGCTAAAATACGATGATATGAAAAGCTAAATATAAAACAGCAAGAATGTCATCAATTTTCATTTGTGAATCAAGTCCTTGTTTTTGTTTAGACTTTAAAGTCCACGCATAATAAAGAATTTGCCACAAAAATGTTTTGATGAGAAAGGGAATCAATGCAGTAAAAACCGAACCGAATCGTAAACTAGTCTATACCCATCGACATGGTTACACAGTATTTTTCTGACATAGAATTTAGGTAATAAGATATAATTTAATAATGTTCTTAACAACATGAATTTTTATCCTTTTGCCCATATAAAAGCCCAACTTTTCTGAAAAAAAAAGAAATTATTATTTTCCTTTGTAAATTATTTTTGTTAAAAAAAAATTATATATGCATCTATTAGAGAAGTAAATTAATTAGTTTCCTTTGAAAATTCTTTTTGTTAATGAAAAAAATTATATATACATTTATTTGATTTCCATCAATATAGAACTAAACAAATACCTAAAAACCTTTTTGAAAGATATCAATAATACTTATACTTGGTTATTTATCTCTGTCCAGTTTCCAGTATCAAAATTTCCATATTCCAAAAATAAATAAAAATATAATTATGTACATGTATATAGAATATGTGTGAAAGGTAAAAAAATGTCATTATCGATTATGCACAATATGTTCGTATACACGAAAACTAGGGTTGGGACTTTGGTCTCGAAAAACCGAAGAACCGAACCAACCCAAGCGGTTCGGGTCGGTTATTGAAAATTAATAGGCATAAAAAATTAAATTGGGAAAATTAAATTTTAAGTACATGATAATTTTCCATTTGATCATGGATGGAATTTTTATTGTGTGAGGTGATATTTCTATTCGCCTGTGATCATCTAATTGGAAATTTTTAAATTTAAGTACATGATAATTTTCCAATATAGAATTAATCATGGATGAGAAACAAATTTTTATAAATTAAACATTATGAATGTGTATTATAAAGTATATGTTGATACCCGGAATTGTCACCGCGTTGGTGCACGAGATGATAATATCGACATAAAAAATTAAGGCGCTAAGCACACTTTTAACGCGCTAAGCATACTCTTAACGCGCTAGGCACGCTTTCAACGCGCTAAGTACACGAATAACTAAAATGAATAAGCGTACGCGTAACGGAGGGAGGCTTTGAGCACCTTGCCATTGCCACGTCATGCAAGCAAGCATGTCACATTTCTTGCCATTGCCACGTCATGCAAGCAAGCATGTCACATTTTTTGGTTTTGGCTTCCCACATCGACCAAACCAAGGTTAAGCATGCAGCTCACTCCTCTATATATACGTGAACCTTGGTATGAAATAAGGATCGGAAAAAGGCCGAGTCCCGAGACGTGTTCTCGAAGGACGGGTCCCGACGTGTTTGAGTCTCCGAGGAGCTCGCACTATTTTACGGGAAAGACCTTAAAAAGTCTTATAAGCCTCCGAAAAGAGAATAAAATAATACGCGGGGGGTGGGAGAGCTCAAAGCAAGACGAGCCGGTTTCTAGCGCGCCGAAAGGCCCGAGAGTTTAATATTTTGTCCCGTAGTTAGTTCGAGATTTTCGGACTTCAACATTGGCGCCGTCCGTGGGGACCTTCTCGTCCTAGGACTGTCATGCTCTCGGGTCGTCGGTTAAGAATCGCGCGGGTTAGTATATTTTCTTGCTTATTTAATTAGTATGCATTTTTAATTAGCATTAACCGTGATGGATGCGCGGCCCCATCGCGCTGCCGTGGCCTTGGCTCTCGGCCTTGGTCCGCGGCCCCATCACGGCTCATGGTCTGGGCTCGCGGCCTTGGCCCGTGGCCCCATCACGGCCTTGGCCCGCGACCCCATAATAATATCTCCGAAAAGAGAATAAACTAACAACCCTCCGAAAAGAGAATAAACTAACAAGCCTCCGCCGTGTCTTCACCGGCCCGCCACCGCGCTCTTCCGGCCTCCTGCTGTCACGCTTATCTCTCTGGCGTGGTCCGTTGCCATGGCCTGTTGCTCCCTTCGGGACATCGCGTTGCCGGAGACGCGGGGGTTCGTGACTGGAGTGCGTGGCAAGCTTCACTGATTCTGTTGCACGTTGCCAACGCGCCAAGTGCAAAAATTGACGTGTATGTAACTCCGATCGAGTTCGGGTTACTCGTGTTGTTCTTGTTGTCAGGATTTGTTGTTTTAGGGTTTTGTGAATTCGTCAAATCTCTTGTAACGCGCTTGCTTGGCAGGTCATAAGCACTAATGAAAAGATCTCTCTTTTTGGTTTGGGGGAAGAGGCTCGGGGTTTTATTTTGCCCGGCTCTTCCTCTGGTGCGCGGTGTTGATTATGGTGTGGTGTCTTCTTACGCACTACTCTCACTTTTTGCATTCCAGCGCCTAGCGAACGCCATTAATGAAACTCGAGATATTAGCAATTGACTATTACAGGTTTGTTATACACAAGTTTAACACCAAACTAAATAACGCCTCCGAAACGAGAATAAACTAAATAAGCCTCATATGGCCCGCGACCCCATTTAGACAATGGCTGTTTTTGAGCTTTGCTCACAGTTACCGTCAACGCGCTAATCAAATTCTGTAAAGCAAAACACGCACGATGCGCATAGGCGCACTCGAGACGGTTACGCCGCTCGCAGCTGCTTAAAGCCTTAAAACATCAAAATCCACAGTCGTTAGGGAAAACCCGAGTTGCCGTCCTCGCTCGGGGTTGTCCGCTAACGCGCGCGATGCGCATAGGCGCACTCGAGTCGGTTATGCCGCTCACAGCTGCTTAAAGCCTTAAAACATCAAACTCCACAGTCGTTAGGGAAAACCCGAGTTGTCGTCCTCGCTCGGGGTTGTCCGCTAACGCGCGCGATGCGCATAGGCGCACTCGAGTTGGTTACGCCGCTCGAAGCTGCTTAAAAGCATTAAAACATCAAAACTCCACAGTTATCGTTAAGACAAACCGCCGAGCTAAGCTCGGGGTTTGGCCCGCGTTGAACGCGAGAGCGCGCTCGAGTTAACTTCATCGCTCGTAGTCGCGATAAAACCAAATATCCAAATTCTATAAGGCAAACCGCCGAGCTGAGCTCGGGGTTTGGCCCGTGTTGAACACGAGGGCGCGCTCGAGTTAACTTCATCGCTCGTAGTCGCGATAAAACCAAATATCCAAATTCTATAAGGCAAACCGCCGAGCTGAGCTCGGGGTTTGGCCCGCGTTGAACGCGAGGGCGCGCTCGAGTTAACTTCATCGCTCGTAGTCGCGATAAAACCAAATATCCAAATTCTATAAGGCAAACCGCCGAGCTGAGCTCGGGGTTTGGCCCGCATTGAACGCGAGGGCGCGCTCGAGTTAACTTCATCGCTCGTAGTCGCGATAAAACCAAATATCCAAATTCTATAAGGCAAACCGCCGAGCTGAGCTCGGGGTTTGGCCCGCGTTGAACGCGAGGGCGCGCTCGAGTTTACTTCATCGCTCGTAGTCGCGACAAACTCAAAACATCCCATCGCACTCTAAAGGCCAGCCGCCGAGCTGTACTCAGGGTTTGTCCCGCGCGCGATGCGTTTAGGCGCGCTCGAGTTGGGTTACACCTCTCGTTGTCGTTTAAAGCCTTAAAAACATCAAGTACCAAAACCATCGTTAGGGAACCTGCCAAGCTATCGCTTGGGGTTGTCCGCTAACGCACATTGCCGCGTAGGCGTGCTCGAGTTGGTTACACAACTCGAGCCGGTTACAACAACGCGTTGACCATAAGTATGTGCATCAAGTGAGTGCCTCGTTTGTCCTTGAAATACTAAGGACATCCGAGTCACGGGGTTGTGTTGATACCCGGAATTGTCACCGCGTTGGTGCACGAGATGATAATATCGACATAAAAGATTAAGGCGCTAAGCACACTTTTAACGCGCTAAGCATACTCTTAACGCGCTAGGCACGCTTTCAACGCGCTAAGTACACGAATAACTAAAATGAATAAGCGTACGCGTAACGGAGGGAGGCTTTGAGCACCTTGCCATTGCCACGTCATGCAAGCAAGCATGTCACATTTTTTTGGTTTTGGCTTCCCACATCGACCAAACCAAGGTTAAGCATGCAGCTCACTCCTCTATATATACGTGAACCTTGGTATGAAATAAGGATCGGAAAAAGGCCGAGTCCCGAGACGTGTTCTCGAAGGACGGGTCCCGACGTGTTTGAGTCTCTGAGGAGCTCGCACTATTTTACGGGAAAGACCTTAAAAAGTCTTATAAGCCTCCGAAAAGAGAATAAAATAATACGCGGGGGGTGGGAGAGCTCAAAGCAAGACGAGCCGGTTTCTAGCGCGCCGAAAGGCCCGAGAGTTTAATATTTTGTCCCGTAGTTAGTTCGAGATTTTCGGACTTCAACAGTATAATACGAGACAAACTATTTTTTCTTGATAGAGGAGCTACCAGGTCAAACAAGTCAATATTAGGTTATCTAAATATTAAAAGTCTAGTCTAAATCATCACAAGGGATAATCTTAACAAAAATTATTGACATTTGGATTCGCATCCATTCCATCTACAATCTGGATAAAAGTGTATTATAACGTGGATCAATAAAAGTGTAAATATATTATAAATATACTTTTAACATCTACCCTATAATAGCAGAAATGGTAACTGTGGGGTGAAACTAGTTTAATGAGTTTTTTTTTTTGGGCAAGGCTAAAGCTTTAACCGGATTTATTAACGTCAGTTACAAATAAGGCGGGGAAGCGCGGCAAGCGCCCTTCCGCGAGAGTCCTTGGACAACAGAGCAAATGAGGACTCCGGCGGGACAGCAAGAACATGCAAACCGAAGAAAAAGAGAAGCTATTGAACGAGTCGGCGACGGCGTTCGCTTCTCAAAAACAAAAAGAGAAAGCTAAGCTAGCGAGGGGTCGACGGCAGTTTAATGTCTTACTCCGTACAATACAATATGACATTCAGCTCTAATCAAGAACGCACTTTTATAGTACTTTTTTGAAGAAGTTTGGATAGAAATCATAGAATTAAGGTCGGTCGGGTGAGAGTCATTAATTAGTTTGGGCAGTTGGGGTTTCGGTAGTTTGCCCAGAATAAATTAACCTTGTTGTGTTTACCCCCTTGCACTTCAGCCCAGCCCAAAGGCGAGCGGCAAGTCTCCTTAGAGTTTCTCGGTTGCCCTTTTTGGTTTACCTCTCGGCTCTCGATGACGTCCTCCGATCACCACCGATCGTCATCCCTCGCCACCATCAGTCCAGTCGATTCCCCCTCCACATCCTCCGGCAGGATTGAAGAGGACGAGGAGTTCGAGTACGAGTACGAGTACGAGGAAATAGAAGTCGAGGAGGAGGAGGAGATTGAGGAGGAAGTTGAGGACGAAATTGAGCCTGAAGAAGAAGAAGATCCAGAAGAAGAAGAAGATCCAGAAGAGGAAGACGATCCAGAAGAGAAGGAGACAACTATGAAAAGATTGGAGGAGGAGGAGGAGGAAGAAGAAGAGGAAGACGAGGAGGAAGAGGAAGATCCAGAAGAAGACCCGGAGGAGGATGAGGAGATAGAGGAGGAGGAGAAACAGGTGCAATTTGAACAGGAGGAAACAAGTACAGGCGCTCCGGATGAATCAATTGCAGCCCCAAACGATGGTACATGGTTTTTTTAATCAATTATTTACCGATTCTACATTCTATGTTCAAGGCAAGGCATTATTTTTATCCCAGATTGAGGTGATCTTTTGCCAATTCTTCTGTCCTATCCAATTGCGTCGTGTGTTTAGGTTTATTCCTGCATAAATGTTGATTCTTTGATGATAACGTTTACGTTCTGCGGTTACTTTGGCTCACAATTGAGATAATTGTGCATTAGCGTTATATGAGACATGCAACTCTGGGAGGCCATCAGCATTGGAACCAGACAGACTATCTTGGTAGAATCTTTGCTTCCAGAATTACCTGGTTAACAACTAGAATCTGATCATGTGTGTCGCCGCTTTGGAAGAGATAATGGTGCATATGTATCATTTATATGGGTTAGCTGATTTCCTTGGCGTTCTTTTTTCTTTGGGTTTTCGGATGAATGCAATATTGTTCCTTCAGAGCATGTGTTGTTTTCTAGATCTTCTCTTCACTTGTTCCTCTCTGCTGTCTTTTTCTCCTTAGTTCTCTTGGTATGGTCTTTATACTCCAGTTGTTTTGCTGTGTCTATCAAGTGTGTTTTTATAATTGCTGCTTCCCATGCTAATTTTCACATCACAAATGTAGAAGTTGATTGAGGACATGTATTTAATGCAGATAACTCAAAAGGTCAGATAATAATCTAAGTAGTGGTACTGCTTCCTTCCCGACAAATTCTTTTAGAAAGGAATGTATTTGTCCTCAATTTCGACCACTGGGGAACAAACTAATCTGATTGCGATAAGAAGGATGTTGAATAATATGCTTCCTTGTCCGAGAAAGATGTTAACTTTATGTAGTGTTTGATTTTACTAGCACATTGCACTTCTAATAATGAAGAAGGACCGCTACCCACTTATTATAATAAAAAGAGGATTTATGATGACAAAAATTGACAAGTGGAGGAATAATAGAAGTTTGGAGATATATGTGTTAACTAAACACATCTCTTATAATGAGTACTTTTTTTTTGATCAATTTTATAATGAGTACTTTACAATAACATGATATGGATAATGTCTGCGTTGTGTATTCATTCTATTGTTTTCTTCTCTTGTAGATGCTAGTCAAGACTTATCATCACCAAAGAGGCACAATGACTGCTCAAAGTCATACCTTTCAAGTTCTATGATAAATCTTGAAACAATTGCTGCAGCAAAGTCTGATTGTCCAGCTGTTGACATTAATGGGGATAAAAGTTCTGGCCCACCTGAAAGACCGATTAGGAATGTTGAGATAAAGAGTGATGATAAAAGTTCCAGAAAAGATGTTGTCGTGTCTACTGGAGGTGATAAGGGTGTTGATTGTGCCAAGAGGTTGAAGAGAGCTCACATTAATTATCAAGAAAAAGATTGCTCTAGTCCATCAAAGTCTCATTGTGCAGTTGGTAATATGACTGATGTTAAAAGCTCTGGCCCACTTGAAGGATCGGTTAGGAATGTTGATATAGACAGTGAAGCTCAAAGTGCCAGAAAAGATCTTGTCATGCCTAGTGTTAGCCAACTAGACGTACATGCTAGAGGTGACAAGAATGTTGACCATGCTCAGACATCAAAGAAACCCTACATTGATTTTCAAGAACAAGATTGTAATGGTGACAATGTTACTAATTGCCAACTTGAAGTACATGCTGGAGGTGATAAAGATGTTGATCTTGCTCAGACGTTGAAGAACCCCCACATTGATTTTCAAGAAAAAGATTGTTCCGGTGATGATGGTATTAATTGCCAACTTGAAGCACATGATCGAGGTGATAAGGATGTTGATTTTGCTCAGACGTTGAAGAGAGCCCACATTGAGTTTCAAGAGCAAGATTGTTCTGGTGAAACTGGTGCTAAGCTAGATAAGCTTATGGATGTGAAAGACAGTCATTTTAATGCGAACAAAATCTCTGTAGAAAGTTCATTTAAAGGAGACACTGTTGCAGAGATCAACCCTGTTTCTAGTTCTAGGGAAAAAGATGAGCAAACAGATATGCAGCCAATGGATGAGATGAGAAAGGTCGAAACAAGGTTAGCCGTTTTTTTTTTGAAATAAAAAAGTCTGTAGACTGGTTTGACCTTATTTGATCTTGAACAAATCAAATTCCCTTTGCCCCTTAATTGTAAAATTGCTCATAATCTTTGAGTCAATGACAAGTTATGAGTTTTACAGATTGTCTGCCCCACCCACGAAGTGTAGGAGTGCATCCCCTAAAACTGAGGGTGGAAATGGTAGAGTGAAAAGGCCTGCCCTCATATGCGAGTTTTTTGCTAAAGGTTGGTGCATCAAAGGGAGCACATGTAAGTTCCTTCATAAAAGAGACAGTACTGGTAACACCAGCCAAATGCTTGGGGAAGATATTACTTTGCAAAGTAGTGGAGGTACTTAAGGTTTATATTTCTGGTGAGGTTTTCTCTATTTTAATTTTTTTAAATTCTAAAAGGTATCTTGGGTGTAACAGGTTCTCAAGGGCTTGCTGAGTCACTTTCTTCTCAAAATGCTTCTGGATTTATCACTTCAATTAAGGATAACGCAGGAGGTGTACTAAAACAAAATAGAATGTCAGATATGCCAATATGCAGTAGAAGCAGCTCAGAAGTCCAACATAACTTTTCCGGGCATGAATCTGGGCTTAGAGGTTTTGGTTTTTCATTTGGCTCTCAGTCAGGCAATCGATTGTCTTATCACACAAGTATGGAGGGAGCAACCCTGAGGCCTTGCCAATACATGCCCAATGACCATAGTGCATCAGGTTTGGGCCAATCCATGAATCACAGCGATATGCCTGACTGGAGAAGTCATTTGTCTAGTCACTCTTCTTTGAGACAAGTTGCCTTCGGATCATCCCTGGTTCCATCTATAGGTGCAGGCATGGAAAGATCATATCATGCCAATATATCTAGAGAATCCAGACTCTCTTATGGTTACAAGTCAAAATTTATTCCATATAAATGGGAACCATCTACCCCTTTTCGAACATCATCTTTTTCTGTTCCCTCATTGAGTACATCGTCTCCTGAATGCCAATTTGATCCTAATCATAATAGCATTGAGAAACCTGAAGAGGGCACTTCACTAAAAGCTTCTCCTGTTGCTGGGGTATTATCTTATAATAAATCGTACTCGTGGAATCCTGAGAAAAAGCATAGTGTTAGTGATCAGAAAGATGTGCCTGCTGCGATGGAGGCAGAATCAGCTGCCGCTTCTGCTACTGGTGCAGAAGCTCATACCAACATGCCTAAAGATGTGCAATGTGGTTCTAATCATCCAGATAATTCATCAAGGCAGAGGATTGAGCAAAAAGTAGAAAAGGAATGGCAAAGCAGTGAAATGGACTTAGATCCTGCAGAATATGTGGACAGTCATAGGGATTCCAAAGCATTGAAACATTTTCGCGCTGCTCTTATAGAATTTGTCAAAGACTTGTTGAGACCTATGTGGCACGAGGGTGTTCTGACAAAAGATGCTTTCAAAATTATTGTTCAGAAGGCAGAGGAGAAGATTGTAAATAGCTTGCAGCGAAATCATATTCCGGCCACCGCTGAACAGATTAATCAATACCTTGCTTCATCGCAATCAAAGATAGTAAAGCTTCTCGAGGTAAGAGTTGCTACAGGGCACTTAAACACCCATATTTTATTTGACTTTTTCCCCCAATTTCCTGCACTTTACATATTACTTGTATCAATATGTAGGGATATGCTGCAAAATACAGAAAGTCAATGAGCAGCCAGTAGCTGGTTTGATGGATGTAGAAAAACCCTTTTACTTCTTGCAAGAGGAGTAATAGGGTATCTCGACATTTCCTTATGTTGTAAGTATTAGTATGTGAAACCAGGACTCCGATTTTCTGTTGGTTACTTATTTTATGTTTATGAGCTAGAACAGTATGTCAGTATCCATAAATGATTGTGTTCCAATTCCAAAATAAGAAAAAATAAAAAAGATGGTGCGTTCCTAGACAATTTTGGATTACCTGATCTCGTAACATCTGATAGTTTTTTTCCATATACAATTAGTGTTATGGTCATGATGTCAATGAGCTGAGGTGTGTACTTCAATGCAAAGCAAAGATGAGATGAGATGTATTTATGTAAAAATTTCTACTCCTTTTTTCTAAAATGCAAATTTTGTGTTTCTTTCTTCAGGGAAAGAAGTTAGTTTGGGTGTGCATACTTTGTATGTGATTATGCTGATCTAATTTTCATTTTCGACTTTCATATGTTTAGGTCAACTTGTGACATGTTCCAAATCTGTATACTTGGATGAAGGTTGATTAAGGATTTAAGGTACACATAATCACATACTATGCAAGATAGATTGGTGAAGGTAATTACTTAAATTATTTTATAGTTTTTGGCTTGCAAGGTCAAATTTACATGTTATGAGAATTATCTTTCCTGCTCTGTATAGGCTCCCATAGGTAGTTTGTGCTCGTCCTTGCTACATTATATACTCATATAGGCTGTCTCTTTTTTTTCCTCTTACTCTTCAGCTCCAATTCTTAGGTAATGCCCCCATTATACCCATATAGGATGTTTGCTCAATCTATGTGTCGTCTAAAACTACATTCGTACAAGTGTGCAGAAGTTATAACAACTTCCACAAAATGAGTGCGCATGTCGTTCTTTTCGCGTTCCTAGTAAACTTAGAAGTTCAGTGTGTTTATATTTATATAACAGAGGAGTATTTAGTTTGTGAGGAAAAAGCAAGTAGTTGACCTGAGATTGGAGATTGCAGTTTGTTTGAAAACTTGGCCCTCGAAGGGGCGAGATGGGAAAGAAAAGGATGGCTAATTAGCCACTGGAAATTGTCCTTGTTGCCCTAGTGGTGAAAGTGTGAAACCTTGCATGATACTAGCAAAATCAATACTTTTGAGACATGTTGATGCTCTTCTCTAGATTAGGTTGGATATACGGAAATATAATCCGTTTCGGATCGGATATCCAATGCGGATATCTGAACTATCAATCTACCAAAAATCTGTTTTGAATTAGTCAAGCCGTCTAGGATTAGCATAGGAATAACTGACGATCCAAATTGGATATCCAATGATCCGAATTGGGTATTCGATGACTTGTGACATCCGGAGTTAGATATTTTGAGGTATCCACTTCCTAAATAGCATATTCAATGCGGATATTTGCTAGACAAAAATCCTTATCTATATCTGATCTGAATATCCGGAAGAGAAGAATCGGATTAGAGCAAATACTTTTGGGGATACAATTTTCGGAATAAGTTTTGGGATTGGATCACGAGTTTTACAAATTTAATCGGAAGATGCATTTGCTCAGCCTCTTGATCCAAACATTCAAACATAAATACGAGAACACACTATATCCCTTCATAGAAATTTTAACAAAAAATTACAAACTAGGATGTGAAATTAACCTTATGAGGAGATCAAGGGTGCAAGCTTGGGTATCAAACACTCATGATCTAAATTCAAATCAAACTTTTGTTGGGCGTCTTGTGAGCCACCAGCTGATATTAGAAGACAAGCCCAGTCAAAGCAAACGGTCTCTCATCAGATGCATACAACAAGCTGCCCAATGCCCATATTAGAAGACGATGTTTCAGGCATCTGATTCATAGACTGAAGCCCCGCCTCGGAAGGGAAAAACTCAGGCCCACCACCGCCACCGAAAAATGACGTCGGATAGTAACACGGACTGGTCAACAATGGTGCTCGAAGGAACAATCAGCTGAGTAGGTGAGGCGTTGCATGAGGGCCGCTAGGGCACTTGTACTTACAGGAGGAGCTGCCTACGAGGACGTTGCAAAGGGAGCCACCATGGGTCCAAAGGCGGCGACATTCCTTGCAGAAGTAGCGCGGTTGTGATTGAATGTTGTTGCTGTAGTAGCAAAATTGCGTGTTGGTCGAGTTGCACCGCGGACACCTCCTTGCTGGTTGGTGGTGGTGACGTTTCTCTGGCTTCGATGGAGCTTGGATTTGTTCCATCCCCCCTTGTTGGCCTTGGTTGCCGTTTTGGAGATGGTGCTAACACTATATAAGTGATTCCACAAGGCTTTTGCGATCACTTCAAAAGGAATTGAAATAAATAACCCACGCCGTTCTTAACTTTTTATGGTCTCTGTTGTACATTCTAGGTTTTGATATCTTCCAAATACTAATAGCAAGGGTTTATTCGCACGAGATTCAAACCTTGTTAGGCAGCTTGGTAGCGTCTCCTCGCTGCCCCTGTTCTGCTGGTGAAGACGTTGTCCCCAGGGGTACTAGGCTAGGGTACAAAATCAAGCGGATTGTTAGGCTTTATTCGGCAGCTTGGTAGCGTCTCCCTGCTACCCCCGTTCCGCTGGTGAAGACGCTCTTCTCTAGGGGTGATAGGGTACAAAATCAAGCGGATGAACAGTAGAAACCAGTCTTTGCTCCTCCATTTCGTTGGAAGAGACGCTAGTACCGAACGAACCCTCATACAATCAAAGGTTTTTGAGGAAGCGGAGGTTTTTGGATAGACCTTGTTCAACAAATTGAGGTGGAGATTTTTTGATAGATGAATGTTTTTTAATAGGTGAAGAGTTTCTTATTTAAAACAACCCTATGATGTAAGTCATGTAACCATTTGACGTTAATCATTGTAATTTTTAAGTAGGTTTTACTTTAAAATTGCAAAAAATATTATTAATTAAATTCTTTAACAAAAAAGTCGAGTTTAAGAAACCTACACAAACCATCTAAAACCCATTGAAGTGGGTTTGTTAGTTTCTTGCCAAATATCCATATAGGTGAGTTTTAAAATGTAGAAACCATTAAAACCCAAAAATTAAGGTGAATCGAGGTTTGATTATGAGGTAAAGAGTTTCTAAATTTTTAACAATTTTTATTTTATTAATTTAGGATGAAGTTTCTAAATTTGATACTGTTTTGTAAGAAAAAGCGAAGTTGAAAAATGGGGTAAAGAGTTTTTCGAATATTTTGAAGAGGTGTTAGAATTTTAGCCTAGGAATAATCTTACAGTATTTTTTTTTGTACATAACCTTACAAGCATATAATATTGGGCTGCATATTTTCAGTCAGAAGTTTCGGATAAAGGGAAAAACAAAAAAAAATATGGCATTGACACGTTAAGTGTAAACAGACAAGCTAATGTTGTATGTGTCAAACTCGCAATCTACGTGTCATGAAAAGGATAATCCCAACATGCATCCACAAACCAGTATAACTACAAGCATCCTTAGTTGCAACAAAGGTAACAAGTGAAAACACAAAAACAGAACGTTTCTTTGATATTGATCGATCAATCAAGACCAACTAAGCAATCTAAAGAGCTAGAGATCGAGAAAATGGTGTCAAGTTTTGTGTGGAAGAGCTCCATGTTACAGCTATCAAAGGCTTTCCCTCAACCACCTACATGTGCTTTCCTTCCTAGAAAGGTCTCCAGGATCTGTTTCTCCTCCCAGGTATAAGTAACTAAGAGTTAGCTAGTGCCGAATTTGATGTTTTAACATGTATATATGTGGGTAATTGATAGTAGTTATGATGATGGCAGAGCCAATACGGGGCAGACGGAGAACGGCGTGGGAAGGAAGCCATGAAAGAGGGGTTACATGCGACAGAGCGATCTGCCGAGAAGATGAAATCGGGACTATACGGCACGGAAAGCCGGATCGGGCCCAATGACCTGGGCGACATCACCAAGGAGACGGCCCGCAATGTCTCGGGGAAGGCGAAGGAGGGGACGGAGCGGTCGGCTGAGAAGATCCAAGAGATGAAGAACGATGCCAAGCAGAAGGCGTGGGACACCACGGAGAGGGCGAAGTCGAGCATGCAGGACACCACGGAGAGGACGAAGAAGGGCATGCAGGGGACCAATGAGGGGGCGAAGGAGGCGGCGGGAGAGGCTAAGGAGAGGGTGAAGGGGGCGGCCGACTGGACGGCTGACAAGGCAAACGATACGAAGGAGGGGGCGAAGGACGTGGCGGGAGAAGCTAAGGAGAGGGTGAAGGGGGCGGCCGACTGGACGGCTGAGAAGGCAAACGATGCAAAGGAGGGGGCGAAGTCGAGCATGCAGGACACCATGGAGAAGACGAAGAAGAGCGCGCAGGAGACCAAGGAGGGGGTGAAGGAGGGGGCGGGAGAAGCTAAGGAGAGGGTGAAGGGGGCGGCCAGCCGGACGACCGAGAAGGCCAAGGAAGGGAGCGAAGGGGTCGCGGAGGCAGTGAAGGGGACGGCTCAAGGGGCGTGGGATGTGGCCAAGGACGCGACGCAGAAAATCAAGGAGACAGTGGTGGGTAAGTCGGACGACGCTGAAGAGATGGTGGAGGATCATCTTAAGAAGGGGCCGGGAGATGGCCCCAACAAGAAAAAATATTAGGTGTACGTACGTACGGATTGGTCCATGCCCGGTGGATGGATCGGTTGTAATCAAAAGCCGTCTCTAGATTGCTTTTTTTTTCTTTCTGTTTTCACCGACAACAATTTCCTTGTTTTGATTCGCAAATGTGGACTTGTTAATGAACGAAATACTTGCACTAGCACGAGTACGTTGCGATATGCTCGAAATACTTGCACTAGCATGAATAGCTTGCATAAATATATACGTACCTCAGTACCTGTATAACTGTATTAGTTGTAGACTCGGGTGATTGCTAACTAGCTAGCCTTGGCGACGATCACTTCTTGTAAATCTGCAACTCACCAAATAAGGGCCAATATTATTAGTCGTTTACTTCATAAGATGGTACTCTTTTGAGTCTTTGATGAGAACAAAAAATGCGTAAGGCGCCCGAATGAAGCTGTAGAGCAGTTTGATGCCTTGCAAGTTGCAACCACGGGAACAACTTGTGCTATGCAAAGATTAAAATTGCCTATGCTGGATCTTTTGATGCATACAAAGGAGTCTAGCAAATAGCAACGTATGTGTAAATTCACTTGTACAGCCCTTTTTTCTTTTGGTAGAATCACTTGTACAACCCTATTAGCTCTCTGCAACAACATATTTTGCATGCGTTTTAAGGAGGTGAAGTTATGGCCGGCAATGCCATGACACATCTCCTAATCCTACTATGAATATATAACGAACACGCCCTATTTCTGAGCTTACTAAGAATTCAATCGACCACAAATTAATGTTGAACACAACATATAGAAAAATTGATATGCCTGTTCTATATTTAGTTTATGTATCATTGATTAAAACGGTAACCATTATTCCATTATTCCCCTCTTCCATTGTTTATATAAAACTAGTATTTCCGGCCCGTGCCTACGGCACGGGGCTGCGCTCTTGGTGTACAGCCGTCATGTAATTTGGTGTACATGTAGAAATACATTTGATAGAAATATTGAGAATTTGCCGGTATATATAAGTAATAAAGTATGTAGCGGTGCAAGAAATTAGTTTATGTTTGGAATTACAGTTGTTTTGAATGGACTTGTTGCTGGCTTAAACAACATGTACGACAGATTAATGTTAAAGGATCGCTATATAAATGTGAACTCATATTAATAATAGAAGTTAATGGATCGCTATATCTGCTTCCCCGAGTTGATTTATCCACCACCTTCTAGTTTTCCAGCCCATGCCTATGACACGGGGCAACTTTCTTTCTATACAGAATTCATGTAATTTGATCTAAATGTAAAAACGTATTTGATAGAGCTATAGTCGTCCAAGCCGTTTTTAGTATTCCGGGGCAACGTTCCTTTTTTAGTCACAAATTTTTATATATACATATTAATAAAAAAATATTTTATAAATTTATGTGTAGCTTAGGGTCCGTTCGACATTGTAGGTAACGTGTAGTTCTATCTAGTATTCCAACGTTCTTTTTATACGGACTTCATGTAATTAATTTGATTTAAATGTAGAATAATTATTTATAGAGTTATAGTGCGCTCTAGTCCTTTTTTATTACGTCGTATCATATGTATGTATATAATTAACGGGTTACCTTGCATGTACTGATTGATTTAAATAAAAAAATCTTTGTACATATAAGTAAGATAATATTTAGCAATTCAAGGCTATTCAAAAATCGATCAGCATAAGAAATTTAGTCAAACATATGTATGACCCCATCGTTAGACAGTAAATTGGTGACCTTTGAAAACTTTACACCATATAACACACCATTTTATGTCCGATGTACCTCATTAGTGAGAATTGTGTGTCATTAAGTTGTGAAATTCTATATAAATATATTGTTTATTGTAATATACTCCGTATTAATGTCATATTATGTTTTTTTCCCGGTTGAGTTAATGTCATATTTTGTTGGATGTTCCCCATTAGTGATAATTGATAGGTGCTATAATATTTATTAGTTATAGGGTTATACATTATCCAATAACCTAATGCATAGCTTTACAATTTAAATTTGATCTTTGTATTGATATAAAATTTCTCAAATCGTATAGATCGATAAATGGATGTTTATTAATTATATGTATAGATATTTGTATTGAATTTTTTTTCTCTCAAAATTCTTAAAAAAGAGAGCATATATAATTGTAATGGATCAAATTATCACATGTGAATGGAAATTAATGGATCACCTTATCCATAGATTATACACCAGAAACCATAAAATGATTTGAGAGGTTGCATGTCAAGCTCAAACACATGCATCCATAAGTTTCATATATATATATGCAGTCGAGAAAATTATGATATCAATTATATACATACAGAATTTTGCCCTATCCAACAATTAGCACTTAAGATTTCTAACGTGGTAAGTGCATGATCAAGAAGCTCCTTAGCCATGCCCATAGACCTTGTAGAACTCTTGCCTAAATGACTCGAGAGGTCGCATCTCATGAAGTTGAGCATTTTTACATGGCCTTGATGGGTTGCTGTTGCAAGTAGGTGGCAGTCAGTGCTCAGCAATGAAAACAAAGAATTGAGGCAAATGTGTACTCTAGGAAGGTAATTACCTGAGCAGAGTGACCCGATTGTACTCCGTAATACATTCGTCCAAAAAAAAAGACTAAATTGTAATACAGGAGTCAACAAACCTTGTTTTCCTAATGATTCAATCTAAAGCAGAGTGTTGAGATTCTTTTTCTTAGCAATTAAACCTGTGATGAATATAAACGTAATACTATATTAATACATAGGATGTTCTTTTGTTTCATTGGTGCAGAAATACAGCTCAAGTTGAACATATTACTAAATAAAAACAGATGATTAATAATGATGGTTGGATTGGATTTGATCGAATGAAGTTGTTGTAGTAGAGCTATGGCTTAATTATTAATGCATTTTCCAACTTTGTCTGAGTGGCACTCCATCATGTTTTGGTGCATATTCCTGCAAAATGTGACATTAAACAGACATGAATTATTCCTTTCTTCTCCTGCTAGCTTTATCCCTTTAGCCACAGAAGTTTACCATAACTTTACCCGCCTCAATTCTTGCTTGCCATTTTTATCTGTTTGGATTTAAAAAACGGTCTTTCTATCCTATTCCCTCCGGGTCGAATTTAAAAAGTAAAATTATAAATAATAATAAAAAATATTCATTAGAAGTAGATTTAGAAAGTATTATACCTCCATTTTTCTCATGAGCTCTTTTGCTAAATTTGCTTCCATGACACCTTTATGCCTTTTTTAAAAAGTTTCAAAGAGCTCATCCCTGATTGATAGAAGCTGATAAAGCATTAAGATAACATGCTCGTCAAAATAATCAAAATTTGTCTGATCTATCATGAAAACCAACAACTGAGAAAACTGATATAAAAACCTATCCACCAAGTGGAATCAAATTACTGCATACAGAATATAGGGGAAAAAAGCAAAAGACAATCAAGTGGGCATAGAGAATTAAACAGAAGCAAAGCAGCTAACTGCAAACATCCCTTGGTGTTGTCGTGTTGAAGCTGCAGTAAAAAATTTGAACGGAGAAATGCTACCCTAACTTGGTTAAAGGTGGTCTAAAATTATGGTCAGATTCTATATGACGCTTTCATTGTATATTAAATGGGTCTCCATACTGTTTCTTCAATTTAGGAGGACTGGACATTAGTAACAAATTATGAGCAAATTTCCAGTCATGACTTCCAACCAAATTCTATTCAATAATTAGGACATGCAAGAGGACAATCAGCAAGGGTTTCCTAAGAAGATTCAAGGTAGAATCATACCGGTTGCTCCACATGATCATTCCAGAAGCCTGACAGTTGATTCCTTTGCTTCACGGACCCAATTGTCTATGTCAGGACTGCCAACCAACTGACTATGGCGTATAAGCCATGAGCAGGCTAAAGCCCAACAACGCCACATGTGTATTGAACCCAATACTGAGCATATTTAGTTGGTTTTTTATGTTTAGCAACCTAGATAAGAAGTAAGCAAATACTATGAGTTTAGCATATGAAAGCTGACATAATTACTTCATGTTTAATCTAGTATATGAAAGGAAGACCAAGGCTTCATTGAAATGTACAACACAAAGATTACACTAAATATAAGAAGTGCATTACCCAAAGAGTATAGGCATACCAGGGCAGATAAATAGCAATCAAGTTTATTTAGATTCCTTAGAGGTTTGGGGAGTTAATCTCATTCACCTTTTACTAATGCTACAGGATGATTCATGGACTGTCATAAATTTTATCTACTTGCTGTCACTCCAAACATTACCCTATCGTGAGAGCTCAATTCTCACAAATCCAACAATGTAAACACACAAATAGCTAGCAAAGTAAACACCTCTCATTTGAAAAAAAATTGCAATAAGTGAACGCTAACCAGGTTGTTCTTGAGGCCTCGTAGATCGATCGGGCGAAGGAGATGCCGGGGAATTCTCTGGCATCTGGATTCCGGTGTTGTAAAGAATCGAGAACGGCCGCTGCTCAAGGTTTGGGTGATACCTGAAAGTTGTGAATCGTAGAAACACGAAATTCATAATCGAAACTGAAAACCATCAACATCAAGATCTAGAGAGATTGAAACCTACCGGCCGATTCTCGAGCTTCGGAAAGATCTTCGCACCTCTCTCCGATCGCGTCCTCGTGCCAAGACCACCCCGACCTCCTCCACCAGTACATGACCTACTCTCCGTTCTCCCTCTGGCCGCCGGATTTCTTCCTTGCCGAATCCCTAATTCTCCGTGGCTGCCATCCTCTCCCTCGTCGGCGATGCTTCTCCGCCACGCCTCCGGATCCCTCACTCTCGCTCTCCTCCGATCCGTTCCCGTCCTCCCTCCCCGATCCCAACGTCAATTGGAGATCTCCTTCCTCCTCCGGCAAGAGCTTCAAATGCCTAAACCCTAACCTCAGCTTCGACATGGCCGTGGAGGCCAGGAGGTTCGTTTCCTACAAATCGGAGCTCGATCTCACAGTCTCTCAACGAATCACCGCCTCCAAGGCCACCAACTCGCCGATCCGGCTCGGGGTCGACAACGGCGGGGGGACGGGGACGTTCGCGGCGAAGATGAAGGAGCGAAACCTGACGATCTTGACGACGATGATTTGAAGGTCAACACCTCGGGGCCTTGGATCCGGAAGATTTGAAGCTTCTCGATGTCGTGGATTTGGAGCGTTATATAGAGGGAATTGGTTGTGGATTTGGGGCGTTACTTTCCTAGACATTGATGATATGGTATGGAAACCCCTCGGACGAAATAGGGAGAAGAAATAACGCCGGTCATATTAAACATTCCACCGTGGATTTGGGGCGTTACATCATCGTTATTCCGTTCACACTCAGCCTATATGAATACGGAGAAGAAATAACGCCGGTTATGGGCTTATGGCCTCTTAAACACATTTTAGGGCCGAACAGTTTTGCCCTAATAATAACGCCGGTTTAAAAAGGCCCTTTGTATACATCATTCTCATTTAATGCATAAACTTAGGAATAAAATATGCTACAAAACTATAGGGATTTGTATAAAATGTTTGGCATTAATTAAGCCAAAAACCTTTCTTTATAGGTTTATAATAATATAATAATAACGCCGGTTTAAAAAGGCCCTTTTGTATACATCATTCTCATTTAATGGATAAACCTAGGAATAAAATATGCTACAAAACTATAGGGATTTGTATAAAATGTTTGGCATTAATTAAGCCAAAAACCTTTCTTTATAGGTTTATTTATTGCTCATTTAATGCATAAACCTAGGAATAAAACATGCTACAAAACTATAGGGATTTGTATAAAATGTTTGGCATTAATTAAGCCAAAAACCTTTCTTTATAGGTTTATAAAACCTTTCTTTATAGGTTTATTGATTGATGATTGATGATTGATAATTGATTGATTGATTGATGATTGATGATTGATGATTGATGATTGATTGATTGATTGATGATTTTAAAAAATTCTCATTGCTTCCTTAACATAGGTCATTATATCACCCGTTCTCATCTAAACATTACTTCTCCTCTCTTATTTTTTTATGCAAAAAAGAGAACAATATTACTATAATGTTCTATATAAATTTGTCTTCTTTCCCTTCCATTTCCATACTTGTACACCAATCTTGTGTTTCATGGATCAAGATGGGAGATAAAATAAGACCCAAACGGGTGAGACATTCAAGTACTGTAGATCGTTATAACCCCTAGATCGATCTTTTTATTAAAAAAATAATAAAAATGAACCAATTGTACCTCTTATATTTCATGCGTAGTACACACCACATCGATTGAAACTTTGAAAGTAACCCTCAAAGTCAAATTATGTTATTGCATATAGTTTTATTGTACGTACAAGCTTGTTATATACTCCCTCTGTTTCACAATAAGTGTCGTTTTAGCTCTTAACACAGTTTTTAAGAAAAACAACATTCACTTTAAAACTTACAACTTTTTCTTAATCTTACCACTTGTTGAAGGGTTTTCTTGAACAAATAAATTTGTATTCAAGACCCCGTTGTGTATAGCGAAGTCAGGATCGTCCACGGGAGTGAGAGTAGTGCTAAGTTTAGTCGATAACTACGAAAAGCAAAAGAAACACAAACGAATCGACTCAGGCTCGACCCAAAGAGGGTCGATCTCGACCCTAGGGGGAGTCGATCCTGAGAGTAAAAAGAGGCACGAACACACACAAATCACAAGCAAGAGCTCGAACACGACCTAGGGAGTCGGGATAAAGGCAAAATCACGAATTTCAATCAATAAAAAGGGCAAATCCTAGGGCAAAGGCTACCACAACAACAACCATACATGCTCTTGACAAGAATTCACAACTATCATGCAATCTAGATCATAGAAAAGTTAACTTTCGCAAACAATTCAAGCCATTTCAATCAACCTTCGCAAATCAAACAACTTTCTACCTATCCTTCAACCTAGGAATATCAACTTTCGCAAATAATCCTATTAGAACTAATCAAGTAATCAACTTTTCACTTTCGCTAAGGTTAATAACAAGACATGCCTCAACTTTCGCAAAGGATTAAGCACAAGATAGGTTAGATATGATCATCAAGCATTCAAGTCATGAATTCAAGTTTTAAACATGCATGATTGTGTTGGGCTTTTGCCCAACCCTAGAACTTAAGAAGACTACTCACACATAGCAAAGAAAAAGAAGGAAGAAGAAGAAGAAGACATGATCAAACCAAACTCAAAATCAAATAAAAACCAAAGATCAATCTTACAAACCTCAAACTTGTCCTCCAAGTCTTCTCCCAAATTCTCCAAGTCTTGATGATTAATTGAATTCCACCAAGCATGAATTAAACTAAAGGTTCAACCTCCTTTTATAGAAGAAAAGGAGTCCTAATCTAACTAGGAAACACAAAGAAAAACCTTCCTAAAATACAAACTAGGAAACTCTTCAAGCAATCCGGAATAAGGAATTCGGTCACGCGCGTTCGACCCTCCATAGGGTCGATATCGACCCCTATAGGGTCGATCCTGAGCACTTTTGTTCCTTGCGCTCCAAGTTCGGTCAAATGGCTCGAGATCGACCTCCTTGGGCTCGATCTTGGGGTCGATTTCTTCACTTCTTCTCTTGATTTTGCTTCTCTTTAGCTCCTCTCCTTGGCTCTTCCACTTGAATCTTCCTCCTAGCTTGTCCATCTTCTCTTAGCCTTGCTCCAAACTCGCTCTCAAGCTTCGAAATACCTACAAAACGACACAAATATGCGTAGTTTCCGAATCTCAAGGAAATACGAAAACTTATGCAAAAAGACTCAAAAACACAAGACTCAACTACGAAAATCAACTTAAACTAACCTATCTAGACCCTAAAAATCTACCTAAAAACGCGGACATCAAAACACCCCATACTTAGACTTGCTTGTCCTCAAGCAATAATCATGCAAATCAAGACCAATAACATAATCTTCAAGCATAGCCCTTGTCAAAACATTTTAAACACAAGTGAAAAAGAAGACAAGTAACTTTAACGTCATCACATATGTATAAATCTCAAGCTAGGCAATCACAATCCAACCTCACAAGGGATATAAATGTGTTTCTCTCTACTCTCATGTGTTTAGGCTTTCAAATCAACTCTCATCTCAATCTTTATGCAATATCTACTTTATCATTGAGACTTATATCACCAATCTCTCTACCTAGAGAAGTCAAGACACATCAATATTCATAAGAACTTAGGCTCAATGAAATCTTCATAGAAGACTCATTCGGCCGGGTTGTAATGGGGCTCGGTAATAACATAAGGTAGGGAGTATTTGGCCATGTGGTGCTAAATCCGGGAATCAAACTCCTAAATACAACACTACAAACCAAACCAACTCACTTCTTCTCTTTCCAACTCATAACCGAACACTTCAATGAAACTCAAACCCAACAATTTCTAACCCAAATTCCCATAATACAACTTAAAAATACTAGGAATTTCTAACCCAAATTCCCATAATACAACTCAAACCCACCGCTGGAGTCCTTGCCAAGGACTCTGTAGGAACGATGGAAGGAGGCGTCCCTTGGACT
This sequence comes from Polygonum aviculare, assembly GCA_934048045.1. Classification (NCBI taxonomy): domain Eukaryota; kingdom Viridiplantae; phylum Streptophyta; class Magnoliopsida; order Caryophyllales; family Polygonaceae; genus Polygonum; species Polygonum aviculare. Next base: position 25,860,596 of record OW204031.1, read on the forward strand.
TGAGCAGCTTCCTCGACGGCCTGAGCAGGCGGAGGAGGAGGAGGAGTTGAAGCTCTAGGAGGAGAGGGAGTAGGAGTGCTTAACTTCGCTTTGGTTGGGGGGGCAGATGAGGTGCTGGGCGGAACCACTGAGATCGGCTTTACTAGGAGCGGAGCAGAGGGAGGAGGCGGCAGCTTAGCAGGGGAAGCGTCCTTGGCCTGGACCTGAGGAGCGTCCTCTACCCTTGGAGGAGGAGGAGGAAGTTGAGGAATTCCCTGCAAACTCGCTTGAATCGCCTTCTCAACGGCTTCCTTTTCTGCTTGCTCCTGCTCTTGGCGCGCCTTCTCCTCTTTTTCCAGTTGTATTTCAGAGAGGCGAATGACGGCCATTTCTTCATCTGTGACGCCCTCAAGTTGAGCAGAGGACTTGAGGCGTCGCTTTGGGGCGGGAGGAGGGGAGGAAGGGACTGGGGTTACTTGGGAGGAGGAGGGAAGGCCTTTGAGTTGGAGCTGATGAGAGGGAGGAGGAGTGGACGGCCTTTTTCTCTTCTGGGATGGGACGGAGCCCGCAGGAGCCACAACAAACTCCATTATATCGGGGAGCAATTTGGCGAGCTCGTCCACGGATCCACCGAACGAGTCGGAAATGATGCCTGGCCCCATGAATGGGGGGTTGGTGTAGTTGGTTTCCTCAAGGCGGGGACGGACATAGGTCATCATGAAGTAATGGAGGAGGCGTTGGATTTTAGGGGGGTGGTCATTGACGGACGCCCGTAGACAAATGTTAGCGAGCGTCTTTGGCTCTTTTTCAAGCCAGTCCTCAATGAGGGGGTCAAGAGGAGGACGGCGTTTGGGCTGGGCCGGAAGTCCAAAGACGGTGCCTTTGCTAGCAGCGCCTTGTTCTGGCTCAGGTTTGAAGGGCTTCTCCAGAAAGGAGAACCGCTTCTGGGTGGATTTGAATTGAGAGCGGGGTTGTTGTTTTTGTGGAGGAGGTTGGGAGCGAAGGGGCTGGGGAGGGGTGTTGGAGTGGCGGCGCTGGGTGCTTTGAGAAGAGGAATGGTGGCGAGGGGGTTCTTGACGGCCGGAAGGTCTGCCTCTTGACTCCATTAATGACCGGCCTTTCACCGGAGGAGATCTCGAAGAGCTAGGGTTTGTCGCCGCCGACGAAGGTGAGGGATTCTTTGAAGCTCTTGTGTTGGCCATTTTTGAGATGGTTTAAATAGAGGAGGATTAGGGTTTGGAGAGAGATTTCGGGATTTGAGATCTGGGATTTTGGTTTGAGAGATTTCTATAAGTGTGAAAACAGCAGATGAGCGAAGAAAGGTTTTCGGAGTGCACAGGTGGGTATTTATAGGAAGAAGACGAAGTTGGACGGTCAGGGGTAACAGGGTCTTTACACTCGGCTTCCTCCGCCCACCTTCCCACACGTGGCTTTCTTCTTTACTAAGAAACACAGCTGTTGAGCACTGTTCGCGCGTATTCCGAGATCTTCGCTGAAGCTTCTCTGAAACGGTTCACCTTCCCAATTTCAAACATTCAAACTTCTCACAACTACAAAGGACTCCGAGCTGGCGTTCTTTCAACACACAACTCTTCTCAACACTGAACTGAACCACGGCGTCCCAAACACTGATCTCAACCTCTGAACTTAGAACTCTGTACGGACAATTCTTGGCTCTTAACACGCGTCCCTTGGATCACTTAGAACTTTTTTTGAAAATCAAGCAAGTACGTCCCGTAAAGATAAAACAAAGAATGCTCATAGGACGCGTTTGCAAGATTCTCGGCCTGGGTAAGCTTAGAGTTCCCATCATTTCGGCTTGTAATGAGGGTAGGGTGATCAGGGATACTCTTGAGATTGAAAAGCGAAAAGAATACCGTTCAACAAACACAAGCGAAACACATATCTTAGACTAGCGTCCTTTAAAGATTACTTTAAATGCATGACACACTTTAACACAAGTTCTCAACAAGACATAGCCAATCATAGAGGGAATAATAGAACGGGACTTGATCATTTAAAAGTTATCATCCCCAAAAGCAATCGGAGGTGCTCAAAGGGACGTCTATCAAGTGCTTTTGTGAAAATATCGGCCACTTGGTCCTCAGTCCTAACATGATCCACTCTAATTAATCCAAGTTCAACATTATCACGAAGAAAGTGATGTCTTATATGAATATGCTTCGTCCTAGAATGATGAACAGGATTTTTGGCAATACTTATAGCACTAGTGTTATCACACAAGATAGGGACTGTGGTAAGGAACGTACCATAATCTTCAAGTTGGTACTTGATCCATAGGACTTGTGAGCAGCACGAAGCAGCAGCAACGTACTCAACTTCCGCGGTTGAGAGTGCCACGGAGTTTTGCTTTTTGGATCCCCAAGATACAAGACATGACCCAAGGAATTGAGCCATTCCTGAAGTGCTCTTTCTATCCACCACATGGCCAGCGTAGTCTGCGTCAGAGTATGCTACCAGATTTAGGGACGTCCTTCTAGGATACCATAGACAAAGGTCATCCCGTCCCTTGAGATATCTGAAGATTCTCTTTACTTCTTGCATGTGGGACTCCTTTGGATTTGCTTGGAATCGAGCACATAAGCATACATCGAACATGATGTCGGGACGACTTGCCGTTAGATATAGCAAGGACCCTATCATTCCTCTGTAGAGCTTTTGATCTACACTCTTGCCTTCTTCGTCAGCATAGAGGCGAGTGTTTGGGGAGATGGGAGTATCAATGGGTTTTGAAGAGTTCATCCCGTACTTCTCAAGCATTTCACGGATGTACTTTTGTTTATGAATGCGCGTCCCATCTTTGAGCTGAGTGATTTGGAGTCCCAAGAAGAAGTTGAGTTCTCCTATGAGGGACATCTCAAACTCACTACTCATCAAGTTTTTGAATTCCTCTACAAGTTTCATGTTAGTGCTTCCAAAAACTATGTCATCGACATAGACTTGGACAATCAAGACATCTTTAAGGACTTTCTTTAAGAACAGGGTTTTATCAATGTTACCTCGTGTGTACCCGTTGGACAAGAGGAAGGACGCAAACCTATCGTACCATGCACGAGGGGCTTGCTTGAGTCCATAGAGTGCCTTGTCCAAGAAGTACACATGATCTGGGTGATCAGCGTCCTCAAATCCTGGGGGTTGAGCAACATACACTTCCTCTTTGAGCTTGCCGTTGAGGAAGGCTGTCTTGACGTCCATTTGAAAAAGCTTGAACCCTTTGTGAGCAGCATAGGCGATAAGGAGGCGAATGGCTTCAATTCTGGCAACAGGAGCGAAGGTCTCATCATAGTCGATTCCTTCCTCTTGTCTATAGCCTTGAGCCACCAGCCTTGCTTTGTTTCTTGAGACACGACCACTCTCATCAAGCTTGTTCCTGTAGACCCACCTCGTCCCTATTATGTTTTTGTTTCTCGGACGAGGGACGAGGGTCCAAACCTTATTTCTTTCAAATTGATTAAGTTCTTCTTGCATGGCTTGAATCCAATCAGCGTCCTGGAGTGCTTCCTTTATGTTCTTAGGTTCAACTAAGGATACAAAGGCGTTGAAGGCACAAAACGCTATGTTGGCATTGAGGGACTGATTCACGGCTAATCTTGTTTGAACTCCTTTTGAAATATCTGAGATGATTTGATCTGTTGAATGAAGTCTTGAAAGATTGGATCCCCTATGAGTAGCGTCCCTTGAAGGAGCATATCTAGGGTCCGTCCAATCAGATTCATCTGAGTCAAACCCATCGTCTTCATTGAGAGGCTCAGAGAGTTCCCCCTCAGGTTGAGCGTCCTCTTCTTGACGTTGTTCTCCTTGTAAGCTTGATTCAGCAACTTCATGTTGAGTTGGAGATTCACTTTGAGATGGAACTTCCTGAGCAACACTGGGAACTTCTACTGAGACTTCTTCAGGATTTTGAGTGGCGTCCTTAGGAACATAGTATTTTCCAGAGAACCCAAAATCAACTTCATCATCGGAGTCATCCTTCTGCAGAGAAGATGAGCGTTCTTTCTTACTTGGTTTATCTTTGTGAGAAGAACTTTCTTTGAACACAACATGAATGCTCTCCTCAAGCTTTAGAGTTCTTTTGTTGAAGACTCTATATGCTTTGCTGGTGAGGGAGTATCCAAGGAAGATGGCTTCGTCACTTCTTGCGTCAAACTTTCCAAGTCTTTCTTTATCATTGTTGTGAACAAAGCACTTGCATCCAAAGACTCTGAGGTAGTCGATGCGAGGCTTTCTTCCATTCAGCAGCTCATAGGATTTCTTCTTCAGTAAAGGACGGATCATGGCTCGATTGATAATATAACACGCTGTAGCAATAGCTTCAGCCCAGAAGTACTTGGGGACGCCATTAGCTAAAAGCATAGTCCTTGCCATATCCTCCAGCGTCCTATTCTTTCTTTCCACCACTCCATTTTGTTGAGGAGTCCTTGGAGCTGAGAAGTTGTAAGAGACTCCATGTTGATCACAGTAGGCCACGAACTCTGAGTTTTGAAACTCCGTCCCATGATCTGATCTTATGGCTTTGAGAGGCGTCTCAAGAGCAACTTCTACTTGTTTGATGAAGACTTTGAATGCGTTGAAGCAATCTGTTTTTGAAGCCAAGAAAAGAACCCAGGTGAATCGAGAAAAGTCATCTACAAGGACATAGATATACCTCTTTCCACCATAGCTCAACGTCTTCATCGGTCCACAAAGATCCATATGGAGAAGTTTCAAAGGTTTCTTTGTGCTGACATCGTTCTTTGACTTAAAGGACGTTCTTGTTTGCTTCCCTTTGATACAGGCTTCACACTGTTCAGTTTTCTCAAGATCAATTTGGGGAAGACCTTTCACAAGATTTCTTTGATGAAGCTTGAGGATTGTTCCTGGTCCAGCATGGCCGAGTCGGCGATGCCAGAGGTCAGCGTCCTCCTTTGACACGGATAGGCATAACTCAGATTTTGGCTTGAACTCCTGGTTGAAGATGTAGACATTGTTCTTTCGGACTCCTTTGAGGACGACTTTGTTCGATTTCTTATTGATGACGAGGCACTCCTTTGAGTCAAATGTGACTAGGTTTTCACCTTGATCACACATTTGAGAGACGCTCAGGAGGTTGAAGCCAAGTCCTTCAACAAGGCTAACATTTGTCGCTTTGATGGACGGATTGAGAATAGCAGTTCCCGTCCCTTTGATCCTTCCCTTGCTCTTATTGCCAAACGAGACAGTTCCTCCCGTGGCGCTACTTTGGATAGAAGTGAGATGGATCTGGCTTCCTGTCATATGATTCGAGGCGCCACTATCGATGATCCATGGGCGTCCCCTCACTTCCACCTGCCAAAACAAAGTTAGTGTTTGGCGACCCAGGCAAGGTGTTCCTTACCTGGTTCGTTACAGAAATAGAACTCTGGTTCTGGCATGTAGTCACTTATATTCACATCATTTGAAATAGCATGCTTTCTGAAAGAACTCTTAGATCGTCTAGGACGTCTAGGATTAGCCTTAGGGACGGACTTATCATTTTCAATGTTAGTCCTAGCGGCTTTGCCACTTTCAATGTCGTTCTTCAGTTTTAGGCAATCATATTTGAAGTGATCTCCTTGTCCACAATACCAACACGTCCTATAGTAAGTACCAAGGTAGTACTTCTTGTTGGGACGTTGGATTTTGTTCTTTTTCATCTTTTGAGGGTCACAAACTTTTGAACCTTCTCCCTTAGCAATTTTCTTATAGATCCTATGACTAGTGGAGTTAGTGTAATAGTCCTTTTGACCTTTCTCTCCACTCTCTAGGACTCTAATTCTTTCAAGAAGGTTCTTGGTCTTTTCCCTTTCTAATTCAAGTTCCGAGGTTTTGCTTGCCTCAAAGTCACTAGGGAGAGAGTTCCTAGTGTCAGACTCGTATCCTAGTCCTCTCTTGGCTGGGACAAACATTATTGGTCTAACTTCCTCAACTACAGGACTCTTTCCTAACACTTTTACTTCTTCCCTGAGCTTGGCGTTCTCTAGTTTAAGGCACATCATTTCAGTTTTCAGAGACTTAGTTTCTTCACGTGAGGACTCTAGTTGCAAAGACACTGTAGCACAGTTCTCACATTCAACCAGAATATTTTCATTTTCAAGTTCAAGTTCATCCATTCTATGTTGCATGATCACACTTTCTTCCATGATCTTGCCAATGAGTTTAATAAGTTTGGACTTAGAACAATTTTCTAAAGAAGTCATCATGGATTCACGAGTTACCTCTTCTTCTTTTTCAAAAGCGTCCTCTTCAATGACTGGAGCATCCTCCACAGCCATGTACGCCACTTGCTCATCATCTGAGGCGTCCTCTACGGCTATGTACGCCACTGGTCCTTCGAGTTCTTCCTCATCAGAACTCACATTATCCCATGCGGCTTCACACGCTCCCAAGAGGGCTTTTATCTTCATATCTTTTGAGGTTAGTCCCGTAGTACACCTTTTGGCAAAGTGTCCTTTCTTGTTACACTTGTAGCAAGTCAGTTCCTTCATTTCTGCCTCTGTATACTTGGGACTCTCCTTTTTGTAAGGCATCTTGTATTTCTTGAAATCTTTGGTCCTTTTTCCCCATAATCGAACAGCTTTGTGTAGGAGGGCAAGCTCTTCTTCTTCTTCGAGTTGTTCCTTAGTTTTGCTTTCCTTTTCTTTTATAGCTTGTGCACGCATCCTTTCACGATTCTCATTTTTGTTTGCTTCCACCATTAAAGCAAGTTCTCTTTGGTGACGCAGATACTCAGCGTACTCTGGGGTTGATGTCATCAAGGCGAGATCTGTCTGGGGGTTTCTAGCCAATTCAGCCATATCGGCTTCCCTTCTTGCTTCATAGCCTCTCAGCTTCCCATAGATCTCTTCCATATCTAGGGTTTTGTTGGCTGTATTCTCTTTGAATGTAGTCCTATCAAAATTCCATTTTCCTGTAAGTCCATCAATGACTACTCCAACTCTGTTTCTCATGGAGACTTCAGCTTCTGGGATGCCTAGATTTTGCATCTTGGTCACGAGAGCTTCAAAGCGGTATGAGTAGTCCTTGACAGATTCATTTGGAAGCATTCTGAAGGCATAGAACTCCCGTTTGATTTCAAGCTTAACATCTTCCTTCATCTCTGCCGTACCCACATGGTACTTCTCAAGAGCTTCCCATTGTAGTTTGGCTGTTGCCAAATTGCTAACTCGGGTGGCGTCCCTCTCGCAAAGGGACGCTTGAAGGAAGCAAATTGCCTTGGCGTTTGTTTCCAAAAGCTTGAATTCATCAGGACCCCACTTGTCCTCTTTGTCTTTCTTGTCATCAGGGATGGTAAGGTCACCTTTCATGATTACTTTCCAGCATTGATAATTCTGACTTCTGCAAAAGTTCTCGAAGCGGATCTTCCATCGGTTGAAGTTGCCGTCCGTCAGACGAGGAGGTTTTACAAATGAGATTCCAATAGGTTCCATGTCCATCTTGTACCTGCAACTCAACAAAATCTAGAGCGCCTGCTCTGATACCAATTGTTGGATCGTAAGTCAGTTAATGAGGGCGTCCTTAACTGAGTTAAGGGCGTCCTTTAGTGCAGCGGAATATAGACTTAACAGAATACAAGATAAGTGGACACAAGTATTGTTGAAGGGTTTCTTGAACAAATAAATTTATATTCAAGACCCCGCTGTGTATAGCGAAGTCAGGATCGTCCACGGGAGTGGGAGTAATGCTAAGTTTAGTCGATAACTACGAAAAGCAAAGGGAACAAAGGGCAAACAACTTCAGGCTCGACCCAAAGAGGGTCGATCTCGACCCTAGGGGGGTCGATCCTGAGGACGGAGTCACGCGAACAACACAATTCACAAGCAACTAACTCGAACTCGACTTAGGGAGTCGGGATCAAGGCACAAGATACGAGCTTTAATCAATATAAAAGGCAAATCCTAGGGCAAAGGCTACCACAACAACAATCATACATGCTTTCAACAAGAAATCACAACTATCATGCAATCTAGATCATAGAGAAGTTAACTTTCGTAAACAACTCAAGCTATTCAATCAACTTTCGCAAATTAAACAACTTTCTACCTATCCTTCAACCTAGGAATATCAACTTTCGCAAATAATCCCATTAGATGTAATCAAGCAACTAACTTTTCACTTTCGCTAGGGTTAATTACAAGACATGCCTCAATTTTCACCAAGGATTAAGCACAAGATAGGTTAGATATGATCATCAAGCATTCAAGTCATGAATTGAAGTTTTAAACATGCATGATTGTGTTGGGTTTTTGCCCAACCCTAGAACTAAAGAAGACTACTCACACATAGCAAGGAAGAACAAGAAAGAAGAAGAGGAAGACATGATCAAACCAAACTCAAATTCAAATAAAAACCAAAGATCAAATCTTACAAACCTCAAACTTGTTCTCCAAGTCTTCTCCCAAATTCTCCAAGTCTTGAATGATTATTGAATTGATGATGCATCGCATTAATTAAACTAAAGGTTCAACCTCCTTTTATAGACAAAAAGGAGTCCTAATCTAACTAGGAAACACAAACAAAATACCTTCCTAAAATACAAACTAGGAAACTTGCACTCGAAATCCGGATAGAAGAGAAGTCGGTCACGCGCGATCGACCACAGGAGGGTCGATATCGACCCCTATAGGGTCGATCCTGAGGCTCTGGTTCCTTGCGCTCCAAGTTCGGTCAAATGGCTCGAGATCGACCTCCTTGGGCTCGATCTTGGGGTCGATTTTCTTCACTTCTTTTCTTGATTTTGCTTCTCTTAAGCTCTTCTTCTTGGCTCTTCATCTTGATATCTTCCTCCTAGCTCAACCATCCTCTCCAAGTCTTGTTCCAAACTCGTCTTCAAGCTCCAAAACACCTACAAAACGACACAAAAGTGCGTAGTTTCCGAATCTCAAGGAAATACGAAAACTAATGCAGAAAGACTCAAAAACACAAGACTCAACTACGAAAATCAACTAAATCTAACCTATCTAGACCCTAAAAATCTACCTAAAACGCGGACATCAAGTATTTATAGAGGAACCCCACTAAGACCAACTAGTCTTATGGGTAAACCTCTACCTCCGCTTGGAGGATTTTCAATAGCCGTCCCTTATCTTATTAAGAGTGAGTCCTTACAACTTAGGCGAGTCGTTACACTTCTCTGAGCTAAGCGTCCGTCCTTAGTCTCACTAGTAACACTCCTTTCAACCTAACAAGTAACCTAACACTCTTAGCTATAAGGAAGCTATCACTCACGTCTCTCACGGTTCGTTGTGAGAGACAAACTACAACTATAATTGATTTGTGGTTTGAATTGGATTTGATGTGGTTGGACTTTCTTTCTCTTGCTTCAAGCTCACTTGATCTTCTCGATCTTCGTTCGTGTTCTTGAGTGCTTCGGGGGAGCTTGAGAGAAAGTCTTCAAAGTCCACCGACGCTATGCATACCTTTGGGAGGGTATTTATAGCGCAAGTGATTCTTGTCCTCTAGCGTCCTCTGAGACTTGGCAGGAGCCTTGGTCTTTGATCGACGGTGCGATGAGCTCCTTGAGGAAGTCAACTCTGTTGACGCTTGGGAAGCCTCCGCGTGGGCAGGGGACCATCGCTGGGAAAGCGACGTCTTTGGCATTGTCTACACGTGCCCAGACAAAGGAAGCTTCCTTCTGAGGACTAAGGCCGGACGATGATGTAATCATGTTGGGGCGGCCTTGATTTGAATTTGAACTTCGTCTGTATTTTGGCGCGCGTCCCTTCTTGATGAGGACTCCGTCCTATCTTGCGCAGGGACTCCGCCAATTACGTTTAGCCTTGGAAGTTCAGGTAACATGCGTCCCTACAACTTAGGGACTGCTGTTTACTTGTTGTCCTTTTCGCTCATGTGCGTCCACTGGACTTACCTGAGATCAACACTTGGACAACTTATCAAATACATGTGAGTTTGTCATTATCAAAACAAGGGACGATTATTATGGGTTTAGATATTAACGACTGACGTCCTTAATATCGTCCCAACAGCTTTGCACTTATAACATTTTTCTTTCTTTCTTTTCTTCCCCTTTTTTTCTCCTGCTCGAGCCTAGATGGGGTCGAGGTCGACCCTGGGGGGGTCGAACCTGAGACCTTGTTTTCACTGGGGGGCGAGATCGACCCATTAGGGGTTCGATCCTGAGAGTTTTAGCTCGATCTTCTTCCTTACTTATCTCTTCAATTTTTCAACAATGTGCAATCCAAGCCAAGAATCCTATTACACTACACTTCAACAAGTTGTTTTCTACCCTTTAACCATGTCACCACTTTCAAACCCAACCAAAATGTCACTCTACAAAACTTATTCCCAACACAATCTAAGTCCAATTCCCGGAATAGGGTCAAGCTAATATAGGCTAGGGATAATTTTTGTGGAGCTTCAAACAAAAGGCCAAGGCTAGAACGGGGTTTCAAGCAAAGACAATTCGAGGTAGGAATAGAATAATATGGGCTAAAAATTCAAGTTCTTAATCACAATCAACATGCATGAACAATCTCATATCGGTTTCAAGAAATAGATAACATATCAATGACAAGAGATATATGCATAAAGAGAGTAAAATCACACAAACAAAGAAGAGGGAATCAATGATGTTCTCCCTATAAGGCAAAAATTCTCACTAGGTAAAAATTTGTTGGATTGTAATTACTTTCACTCAAAACACATATGCTCAATTTTATCACAAGTCACATTCACAATCAAAAGAAATTTCTCATAAACTTGGCTACACAATCCAATTATGCCAAAGGGATTACATGATAAGCATGAGAATTAATTGTCATCATAGGACATCTAAGATGGAATGCTCTTCTATCCTAAAACAAACAAGGAAGCAAATATTTTTGGTTTTTTCGACATTTTGCAATTTTTTTGGATTTTTGACATTTTCTCATTTTTTTTGGATTTTTCAAGAGTTTTCTTAACAAGCAAACTACCAATCAAACAAAGCAAGCAAAGACTCGATTATGTACAACATGTGAGCTTTCTTCTTCCCCACCCCATACTTAAATCATGCAATGTCCTCATGCATGAAAACACATGACAAAGTAAAGAGAAAAGAAGAAGAAGACTCACAAAAACTCTTTAGAAGCTTGGTTGGAGATGGAGCTCCTCATGGAGGTGGAGGGTGGGTCTTGTCTCGTCTTTTTGAGCTCATGTTTGCAATTTAAAGTCCTGCAAAATCATCACAAAGATCCTATCCCAAGAAAAATATTTCCTAGCCTAATCTAAGGAAGGTTAGAAAATAAAAACAAAAATCTAGTCTAGAAATTGAAAAATCAAAACGAATGAAAAACAAATAAAAAGAAAAATCTAATCTAAAAACCGGGTTGCCTCCCGTAAGCGCTTTTTTAACGTCATGAGCTTGACGATGGGTGTTGTAGCTTAGTCCGAGGTGGTGAGAGCCCAAGTGGCTCGGATCTCTTCGTCGGGTTCCTTCCTAGCATAATACTTCTTCAAACGATGCCCATTGACTTTGAAAATCCCACCATTCTCGTCTATAAGATCGGCCGCCCCGTGCAAGTAAATATGGTGAACCGTGAATGGTCCGCTCCATCGGGTCCGTAGCTTCCCGGGGAAGAGTCGGAGTCTTGAGTTGAATAAGAGCACTTGATCACCGGCCTTGATGGTTTTTGGCACAAGCTTGCTATCATGCCACTTCTTGGTCCTCTCTTTGTAAATTTTGGAGTTCTCGTATGCCTTGAGCCTCAACTCCTCAAGTTCTTGCAATTCCATGAACCGCTTCTCCCCGGCCGCATTGAGATCCATGTTGAGCTTCTTGAGAGCCCATAAAGCCTTGTGTTCGAGCTCAACGGGCAAATGACAAGACTTGCCATACACTAGATTGAAAGGAGTGGTGCGGAGCAGTGTTTTGTAGGCGGTGCGATAGGCCCATAGAGCATCATCAAGCTTGGAAGACCAATCTTTTCTTGAGCGGGACACCGTCTTCTCTAGAATGCTCTTGATTTGCCGGTTTGAAACTTCTACTTGACCGCTAGTTTGAGGATGATAAGGTGTGGCCACCTTGTGAGACACCCCATACTTGGTCAAAAGCGCCTCAAAACTCCGCTCAATGAAATGAGAGCCTCCATCACTAATGAGGACACGAGGGACACCGAATCGAGGAAAGATGTTGGTCTTCATGAATTTGGCCACTACTCGAGCATCATTCGTCCTTGTAGCTATGGCCTCAACCCACTTGGAAACATAGTCAACCGTCACGAGTATGTACTTGTAGGGACCCGAAGAGGGGAAGGGTCCCATGAAGTCAATACCCCAAACATCAAAAAGCTCAACTTCCAAGATACCGGTGAGTGGGTTCTCGTTCCTCCATGTAATGTTCCCCGACCGTTGACACTCATCACAAGTGGTCACATATGCTTGCACATCTTTGAAGAGAGTTGGCCAATAGAGTCCGCTTTGAAGGATCTTAGCGGTTGTCTTGAAGCCCTTAGCATGGCCTCCCGTGGGTAGAGTATGACAATGTCGGATGACTCCCTCTATTTCATCGTCCGGCACACAACGTCGGAAGATGTGATCACTCCCTTGCTTGAACAAGTAAGGATCATCCCAATAATAACGCTTGACGTCGTGGAGGAACTTCTTCTTAGCTTGGGACGTCAATTCTTCCGGAATAATGCCGCCGACAACATAGTTAGCAAAATCCGCGAACCAAGGGGTCTTCGACCCATGTATAGCAAGTATAGAAGCACCAGATCGACCCATAGGATGGGTCGTGATCGGCCCCATGGGGGTCGATCCTGAGAGTTCCTCTTCGCCGATGGGGGTCGATCTCGACCCCATAGGGGTCGATCCTGAGACCTCCGCAGTTCCTCCTCCAATGTCTTCATGGTGATCTTCGTTGCCTAGCATGAGGGTCTCATCCGGGCGTGTATCATCGATGGGAATCGATCCGCCAGACTCCATGATGTGCTCAAGGGGTAGTCTAGATAGGTGATCCGCCACTAGATTCTCCGCTCCCTTCTTGTCTCGGATTTCATGATCAAATTCCTGCAACAAAAGCATCCAACGAAGCAATCTAGGCTTGGCGTCCTTTTTTGCCATTAGAAATCTTATCGCGGCAGGATCAGTATAAACAATCACCTTAGAACCCACTAGATAGGAACGGAATTTTTCGAATGCAAATACTACGGCAAGAAACTCTTTCTCGGTGGTAGTGTACTTACTTTGAGCTTCATCAAGAGTCTTACTTGCATAGTAGATGGCATGAAGCTTCTTGTCCTTTCGTTGCCCAAGAACCGCACCAATGGCATAGTCACTAGCATCACACATGATTTCAAAGGGAAGTGTCCAATCCGGTGATTGCATGATGGGGGCTGTCACAAGAGCTCTTCTCAACCTGAAAAATGCTTCAAGACAATCCGAAGACATGCTAAACTCTACATCTTTCACTAGTAAGTGAGTCAAAGGCTTAGCAATTTTAGAAAAGTCTTGAATGAAGCGCCTATAGAACCCCGCATGCCCCAAGAAACTCCTAACGTCTTTCACGGAAGATGGAGGGGGCAATTTTTCAATAAGCTCAATTTTTGCTTTGTCCACCTCAATCCCTCGCTTAGACACTAGATGACCTAAGACAATTCCTTCCCTAACCATGAAATGACACTTTTCCCAATTAAGCACAAGGTTCTTTTCTTCACATCTTTTAAGGACCCTAGAAAGATTAACAAGACATGAATCAAAAGAGGATCCATAAACCGAGAAATCATCCATAAACACCTCCACTATTTCCTCAATCATGTCGGAGAAGATGGCCATCATACACCTTTGAAAAGTGGCCGGGGCATTGCAAAGCCCAAACGGCATTCTCTTGTAAGCGAAGGTCCCATAAGGACAAGTGAATTGGTCTTGAACGCCATCAAGTTTGTTGATGACCGAGTTGGGAATCAACATTCTTCCTCCATGCGTCAAAGTTTCCCAATTGGTCTTGAACGCCATCAAGTTTGTTGTTGAGTCCGCTAAACTTGCTCTCGAATCTTTCAAAGTAACCGTGAGCCCAAGCCGGTGGTTCTTCTTGATAACCGGGAGGTCTATAGAGAGGGGCCCTTTGCTCTTGTGGAGGAGGTGGATAACCTTGGCCTTGGCCATTGTTATTCCATTGAGCATAGTTGTTGTTGTTCCTCCCCGCATAAGCATTGTTTTGGCCTCGGTAGGGTCTCGCATATAGTTGGCCTCCGCATATGCCTCGGCAGCCCGAACTTGCTCCACATTTGTACAAGAAGCGGTGGTATGAGATTGAGAACCACATTCTTGACAAGTTGGGGCAACGGACTTGTAGTAACTCACTTGCTTCTCGAGCCGGTTGATCTTATCTTGCATGAATTGAAACTTCACATCTTGATCAATTGGCTCGCTATTCGGATCATAAAGCTTCTTTGTTTGAATCCGGATGGGTTGTTGGGTCCCATACATGGCATCATAGTTGGTGAGTTTGTCCAATAGAGCCCATGCCTCATCGGGATCCATCTCAATGAATCCGCAATCGGTGTGAAGATTGATGCGGTCCTTTGCAGCGGCGTTGATCCCTTGGAAGAATATCTCTTGAAGAACATAAGGAGGTTGTCCATGAGTAGGACATTGCCGAAGAAGCTCCTTGAATCTCTCCCAAGTCTCAACAAAAGTCTCGTTAGGAAGTTGATGATAAGAAGTGATGCGCTTCCTTAGCTCGGTAGTCTTGGCCGGTGGAAAGAACTTCGTTATGAACAAGTCGTGCAAAGCCTTCCATGTAGTGATGGACCTAGCGGGTAAACTTTCGAGCCAATGAAGTGCCTTCCCGGTTAGAGACCACTTGAACGCCTTAAGGAGCACATATTCGAGTGACACGCCATCGGCGGCGATGGTGTCACAAAGATCGGTGAAGTTTTTGATGTGCTCCATAGGGCATTCGGATGTCTTGCCTTCATATTGAGACCTCTTGATGAGAGTGATGAAGTGGGACTTGATCTCAAAGGCGCGCTCAATCGTCGGGAGCACAATAGCGGACTCGGGAACTCTAAGCTCCGGATGCATGTATTGCTTAGCGTTCCTTGGAATAGCATCTAGTTGTTGTTGGAGACGGGCAACAACCTCTCTCTCTCGGGCAGCAGCCTCTCTCTCTCGGGCAGCAACCTCTCTTTCTCGATGCAAAGCAGCATCTTGAGCAGCACGCTCCATTTGCATACGCTCCATCTGAGCACGGAGTTGTTCCATCTGTTGAGCAAGAGCATCAGAGTCGGCCATTGCTCGTCGTTCTCGTAGCCTGCGATGAAGGGTTCTCTCTATTTCAGGATCAAAGGGAAAATGGTCGATTTTCCTTCGTGAACTAGAGGGCATACACCTGCAATCACAAACACAAGAAAACGAATTAGTAACACACAAGGGGTATGGGCTATTCCCAAACCCAAATATCAACTAAACTCGGCACTATTGCACACTCCCCGGCAACGGCGCCAATTTGTTGAAGGGTTTTCTTGAACAAATAAATTTGTATTCAAGACCCCGTTGTGTATAGCGAAGTCAGGATCGTCCACGGGAGTGAGAGTAGTGCTAAGTTTAGTCGATAACTACGAAAAGCAAAAGAAACACAAACGAATCGACTCAGGCTCGACCCAAAGAGGGTCGATCTCGACCCTAGGGGGAGTCGATCCTGAGAGTAAAAAGAGGCACGAACACACACAAATCACAAGCAAGAGCTCGAACACGACCTAGGGAGTCGGGATAAAGGCAAAATCACGAATTTCAATCAATAAAAAGGGCAAATCCTAGGGCAAAGGCTACCACAACAACAACCATACATGCTCTTGACAAGAATTCACAACTATCATGCAATCTAGATCATAGAAAAGTTAACTTTCGCAAACAATTCAAGCCATTTCAATCAACCTTCGCAAATCAAACAACTTTCTACCTATCCTTCAACCTAGGAATATCAACTTTCGCAAATAATCCTATTAGAACTAATCAAGTAATCAACTTTTCACTTTCGCTAAGGTTAATAACAAGACATGCCTCAACTTTCGCAAAGGATTAAGCACAAGATAGGTTAGATATGATCATCAAGCATTCAAGTCATGAATTCAAGTTTTAAACATGCATGATTGTGTTGGGCTTTTGCCCAACCCTAGAACTTAAGAAGACTACTCACACATAGCAAAGAAAAAGAAGGAAGAAGAAGAAGAAGACATGATCAAACCAAACTCAAAATCAAATAAAAACCAAAGATCAATCTTACAAACCTCAAACTTGTCCTCCAAGTCTTCTCCCAAATTCTCCAAGTCTTGATGATTAATTGAATTCCACCAAGCATGAATTAAACTAAAGGTTCAACCTCCTTTTATAGAAGAAAAGGAGTCCTAATCTAACTAGGAAACACAAAGAAAAACCTTCCTAAAATACAAACTAGGAAACTCTTCAAGCAATCCGGAATAAGGAATTCGGTCACGCGCGTTCGACCCTCCATAGGGTCGATATCGACCCCTATAGGGTCGATCCTGAGCACTTTTGTTCCTTGCGCTCCAAGTTCGGTCAAATGGCTCGAGATCGACCTCCTTGGGCTCGATCTTGGGGTCGATTTCTTCACTTCTTCTCTTGATTTTGCTTCTCTTTAGCTCCTCTCCTTGGCTCTTCCACTTGAATCTTCCTCCTAGCTTGTCCATCTTCTCTTAGCCTTGCTCCAAACTCGCTCTCAAGCTTCGAAATACCTACAAAACGACACAAATATGCGTAGTTTCCGAATCTCAAGGAAATACGAAAACTTATGCAAAAAGACTAAAAAACACAAGACTCAACTACGAAAATCAACTTAAACTAACTTATCTAGACCCTAAAAATCTACCTAAAAACGCGGACATCACCACTCATTACATTTTTTTGGCCAATGTATGAACAACTTTAGTCAACAAATACACATTCCAATAAAAATTATCATCATTCACCCCTATTAAATCACTTTGAAAACCTAAAACGACACATATTATGAAACAAATTTTAAGTGCTAAAACGACACTTATTATGAAACGGAGGGAGTACTATAGATGGACAGATGCAATGATGAAGAAAGATGGGAATGAGAAGAGGCCTGCACGGGCTCAAATGAAGAGGTCACAACATTGGACTTTGTATCAATGTTACACGCCAATGAAAATGGAAAATTGGCCATATTGAGTGCTATATATCTTGTTCTTCTACAAGGAAAGCTATATATGTACAGGTCGGGTGGGACTATAGTAGAATACTCATCACAATACATCACTTAACCTTACTAGTTCCTTTTCAAATTTCAAACTCTCATGGAGTATAAAAACATCTAATAAGTGAAAAAAACATACAAAAGTTTGAAAAAAGTAGGGGGCATATCATATACTGGATCTATAAGCTTTCAATGCGACAGCAATCGGGAAGAAGAGGGCATTGTGCACATGTCGGTCGCTTTGGTGGCGGGTTGGCGTCGGTGTTGGCCAAGTGCTCTTCTTGACAAAAGAGAAAAAAACAAGTTTGGATAAATTGTTTTGACTAGCTTTTGGGATTTTCCATGTTTCCTAGTAGTTTTGAGTTCTTCAGGTATGGACAATCGATCATAGGGCTGGGTTAAGAACAAGTGAAAAGGCCACTAAGGGTATGATGGCTGCGTACATGCCTTTAATGCATTTGTTGTATATGAAACCCTCAGGTTTCATTGGATGCCTTAGACCATTGAGTGAGGTCGATGTGTTGTTGAAATCAACAATCCCACTCTCTTCAATAGATGTGCTACTTTGTAGGAACTCAATGCTACAACCCCTCTACAACTACAAGCATCGTGTGTGGTGTAGTTGTGACTTTTTAGGTCATCAATCTACCACTAGTTGAAAAGAATATGTGAGTCGGTAATCGGGCCCTTTTGACAGTGGGACCCGGGCAGTAATTCCGGATCCAATCTATCCATCCATCTTTGGCATTTTTCGTACACTTCAAAATTTCTCCATTCTTTCCCTCCTCATAATCACGCATACTACATACTGAGTCGCTCTGTTAATTTGCCCCCTCGCACAAGTAACAAGCCACATGCCATATCTCGGATCCCTTTTCTTTATACTTATCCACTCTCTGTTTCAATTTTCACCTAAAGACCGCCATAATTGAAGGGAGTCGTACAAAACCAATTTGATGCAGAGCGTACTATACCCATCTTTTTTGCCAGCATCACATAATACACGAGGGATGATTTCTCATGACCAAAAAGTGAAAGGCGGGAGGGAGGGAGGCAAAATCATGAACACCAAACAGGGACAGTGAAGAAAAGGCTTCCTCTTTATTGATTCCATTCATTCATTGAAAGTGGGAACGCGTACAGAAGAGATCGAGCTAAAGAACAACAACACAACTCATTAATAGTGATGATTCATAATAGACGACCCATACCCACACAAGCCCTACTACGAGGCAGAGCGTGCCAGTTTACAGACGCTCTCTAACTACTGACACTGCTCTGCCCATCTTCTACTCAGACTCCAACACACACACACCAAAGAACCAAGACTCTATTTTTTGTTTTTTAAACCTCACTCGCTTAACTCAATAAAACTCATAGACCGATGCACCACGAAACCTTAATTAATTAATTAATTAACTCTAATGGGCAAGTTGAGTAGGGAGGTCGGAGGGCTTGGGCTTATGGCAGCGGCGGACGGGGGGCTCGAAGGCGAAGGGGCCGACGTTGAAGACGGTGTAGGGAACGGAGGGCGCCGGGGTCTTCTGTGGGGTGAGGATGGCGCCAAGGCGGCCGCCGTTGAGGTTGCTAGGGCGTGGGCACTTGGCGGAGGCGGGGGCCTTAGACAGGTACACGTGGCAGTACTTGGTGGCGTTGTAGGGGGCCACTCCCTTGGGCGCCTCCATGAAGAAGTAGCCGTTCTTGTCGGTCGTCGCGTTCTTCGTCACCACCGTTTTCAGGGTCCTGCATCTCATCACCACCGTTGCTCCTGCGCACAGTACAGTACAGTTCATTAAGTTGTCTGTCATTATTGTTTAAAAAAGAAAGAAAGAAAGAGGGTAACTTTTTTATGTTGGAAAGACTCAATCTTTATGGGCCTGTGAATGGGGGGGACCCAGGCAGACCAGGCAGCAGAGTTGAGTGTGACCAAAATGGAGATGGGTACGTTCAAATTTTGAAAATCCATGCTCTACGGAAATACAGTAGATTGTACAGAAATGGGTAGGAAGCTAGGTTGGTAGGTGGTGAGGGGTACGAACCGGAAAGTGCGGTGGAGCCGAGGAGAGTGTCGACGCCGGAGTAGGAACAGTTCTTGCAGTAGACAACGCCCTGTACGGCCATCGGTTTCTTGGGGAGAGGCTTCACCGGCGGGTATGTCGGGGGCTTGGTGGGGGGGGGCTTGACCGGAGGCTGAACAGGGGGCTTGGTGGTAGGAGGCTTTACAGGGGGCTTGGTGGTAGGAGGCTTCACCGGGGGCTTGGTGGTCGGGGGTTTCACCGGGGGCTTGGTGGTCGGGGGTTTCACCGGGGGCTTGGTGGTCGGGGGTTTGACCGGGGGCTGAACCGGGGGCTGAACCGGGGGCTTGGCGGTGGGGGGCTTGACCGGAGGCTTGGCAGTAGGGGGCTTGACCGGAGGCTGAACCGGGGGCTTGGTGGTAGGGGGTTTAACGGGTGGGTAAGCAGGGGCTTTGGTGGGGGGTTTAACGGGAGGGGGAACCGGGGGCTTAGAGGGGGCGTAAGCGGGGGCAAGATGGGGGTGGGGCTTGATGAGAGGGTGAGGGTGAGGGTGGTGGTGGTGGTGGTGGTGGGCCGGTGCCGGCGCCGGTGCCTGGGACGGCGGGAGAACGGCGGAGGAGGAGACCAGGAGGAATGCAAGGTGAGAGAGGAGGAGGAGGAGGGTGGGGTGAGAAAGCCCCATTGTGTTTAGGTTCGGTGTGGGTTTTGGAGGGGGTTTTGGGTTTGGGTTGAGACAATGCTCTACCAATGTTGGTCTTATTTATAAGCTAGATCTTAGGCTTATAAGCCCGGTCTGGTGCTAGTGGAGGTGGATGGAAAATTGGAAATTACCATGGGTGATTGACCCATCTAAATAAAGGAGTTATGTACTCCTTTATTATTTATGTGGGGAAATAAGGTTAAGAGACTGTCCCTTGAACAATAGGGAGTACTTTTTTAACATTATGCGTGTGATGTCTGTGGTGGTTTGGACACTTCTAGTGTTTTACAATCTTCTATATATTGTTCTTGACCAAAAAAAAAAAAATCTTCTATATATTGGTCTCAAGAAAAATAAAAACGTATACGAATTGACCGATTGTAAAATGTTTAAAATAATTTTGCAGTACAATTGAATCAATACGGAGTATTATTCTTTCTTATTACAACTTTTTGATTTGGTAATTTCTTATTTTATCGTTTTTCTTGCATGTTAAATTCTCTAAGTAAAACATTTCATCTATTTTATTAATTTAATTTATTGATTTTTGTGTTTTTGTCATTTCGTTTTTTTTTTGGTTGAATGTTTTTGTCATTTCTATGACATACTGAGTTGCTGATAATTTACTCATACAGAATTTGTGGTTGATTCGTATATGCTTTTCTGCATTTGTATTTCTTTTTTTTTTGGTCAAGAATTGTATTACTTTTATAAGCTAGATGGATGAATATTCAGATTTTTTAGGTCGGCATCTCACTTGAATAACTTACATATGATAGGTAGGTCGAGTAAGCTAGGGTGGAGGCATGGTTACACAACCATCGGTGGGTCGGATTGGCTATTTTTTCTCACGTGTCGGGCTTTCATAACCCAACTTTGTTACAATCCTATTACGGAAAAAAGATTAAACTCTGGGCTTCCATAACCCAACCTTGTGACAATTTTTCTTTTTTTGTAAGAAAAGAATTAGGTTTCTAATCCATCAATGAAACCATAAGATCGAGTATGACCCTAATTACTTCGATCACTTAAACATGCAAAGTGTAAATTCGTAATATCAGATGAGAAATGACACATGGACTTCGATCCCTTGAACATATGGAGTACGCATTGGCTGAGAAACGGAGACCAGAACGACTACGCTACGTAGCATTATTTTTTGGGCCACATACAAATACTACGCAACACAGGCCTTCGTCGTATTGATAATCCGCCTCTTCCGAGTTAAATCGTCACCAGTTTTTCTCGGCGGGATTTCAGTGAATTTTGTATTTATAACTTTTTGTGTAAATATCTGTTTAGCTTTGTTTCTTTTCCCCGACATATTTTCCCGTGCATCCCTTAATTATTTAGGTAACGCGTGTAATATAAGGTATCGGGTTAAAGACTTCAGGGCAGCGGATTGTCCTATATGTATTATCTTTAAATCTGGTTAGTAATCAGTTCTCATCGCTTATAGATATTCTAGGCAAGTACAAGTAGTACTTGTCAGTTGTCACCATCCTATATAGTATTACTCCTTTTGTGTACTTCCATTTGACATTTTAATAATTTACACAAATATTAAAATAAAGTAGTATCTTTAATAAAATATCCTTATCAAAACATCATTAATGCAATTAATTCTCCTCACATACTATGAACTTTACAATTTTCAAAACTTCAATTAATAAATTATTTAAGGATAAATTGTAACTTATTAGACAAAAAAAGTTAAATAACTAAGTGTGTGTTCGGCAAAAGCTTATTGGAGCTTACTGGAGCTTATGATAGCTTATTGAAATAAATAAGCTTGCAAGGAGGTGTTCGGAAATAGTAGATTATGATAACTTATTCTAGCTTATAGTAGCTTATTTTTTGCTATAAATTTAAGTTCCTCATGTGTAGATTATCCAGCTTATGGTAGCTTATTCCCATTTTCTCCAAATTTATATAGGTGGGTCCATACCCCTCATCTTAATGTCTTCTCCCTCCTCAATACCCTTTTCGTCATTTTACCCTCTAATTTTATCAACAATCAGCTTGTTTTACCGAACACCCGTTAGCTTACTAAAAATTGTCAGCTTTAAAATCAGTTACGAATTTCAGCTAGAAATATAAGCTTCAGTTACAAAAAGCTTCAGTTACCATTTCAGCTTGATTTCAGTTAGTTTTACCGAACAGAGCCTAAATATAAATAGACAAACATTTGAGTTTAAAAGTTCAAATAAAAATAGACGGTGTGAGTATTATATCGTAGTAAACAAAACACCTTCCACTTTCTAATCCCTTTCTTTCTAAAAGTAATTTAACACTACTCAACATTGCAACACAACATTAATTAACGTATGGAGTTATTTCAGTTTTATGCTCCCTATGTTTCAAGATAATTGTCCATATGAGTATATGACCTTTTTTTGTTATTTCATAATACTTGTCCATTTTATATTTTTTTTTCTCATCTTTTTTCTCATCTTTTTTCATTTGTACTCCTAATAGTTATCTTTATCGTAATTCTTACACTTTTTCATACTCTGTATTTATTTAAACAAATAATTAACTCTATATTTAATAGAGATAATATAAACTACTAGAATACTGTAAAATAGCGACGCCTATAGTCACGCCTAGAGCAATGGATTTAGCCACGGATTAAGGCTAGCCACGACCTTAGCAACGCTATTGCTAGGTCATTGTTAAACGTTGTGTAGCTTTTAGCAACGTTAAAATAGCAACGAACTTAGCAATGTATCAGAGGTCCATAGTATAAATCGTTGCTGATGTTGACGAACTAGATGTCATACATCCAAACATTTTAGCGACATCATTAGCAACGATCTAATTTGTATCCACTATTGTCGCTATGTTCGTTGGTGTACCCGTTGCAATAGTGGTGGCTATAAGTATGATGATTTCGTCACTCTAACATCGTTGCTATATGCATCCGTTGCTTCTTTCATTATTGTTCCATTGAAAATGTCGTTGTTGTGCTTGACTTCTTTCGTTGATGAATCGTAGCTAGAGTTGTTGCATTATTTGTTGCATTACCATTGCAATGTTCGTTGATATAGGCGTGGTTGAGGTATATCACTATACCCGTTGCTAGTTGTACTATTGCTAGATGCATAGCTAATTCAGAAGCTAATGTGTGGTGCTAATGTATTAACATCGAGTTATGTTGAGATGCTATTGGTATGATTATAACTAGTGTCATAGCTATAAGTATTGCTATTTTATTAGTTGTATCTATGTTTGTAGCTAACGACATTGTTTTTTATATTACTTATAAATTGATCGTAGCTACAAGTGTTGCTAATTTAATGATCGTATCTATGTTCATATCTAATGTCATTGCTATATTGAGCATTTAATGCAATGATCTTAACAATAACTGTTTCGCATCCCATGTTTCTTCTTTCATTTCCCCTTTGCTTTCGCTCTTGGAAGGACTTGTCTATAAGGTGGTCACCAATTTTTGTATTGAAGATAGCACGAATGAGCTCCTCAGAAAATTGGTTGACATTCCATTGATACAATCTCTGTAAAGCATACAAGTGAGATGTACAGTATTTACAATATACCAAAAAGGGAATATCAAAAAAGAATATATCAATATATATGAAGCTATATCTTTTCTAGTTAAAAACAATACGCATAATTCTATTGCCTAACCAAGAAGTGCAATAAAATTAATAAACATGAATCACATAACATCGCATAGATCACTCAATTAGATTAAACTAGTTGTTTAACCTAATTATTTAAGGTCCTAAATTCTCATAGAAATCCTATAACACTTGAGAAATTACTAGAAAATGAATAAATTGATTAAAACCCTATAATAGCTAGCAATCAATAGATCCAGTCAAATCCTAAAGCCTTGGAATTTGACATAAGGAAAAGGATTATGGATCAACACACAATAATAGAGTACGGAGGCACGTACTTGAAGGCAAGCAAGAAGAGAGTCAAGATTAATTTATGGATCAATATACAATTGTAGAGTAGAGAAGCACGTACCTAGCAAGCAAGAAGAGAGTCAACTTTGATTTTGAGAAAGATGGGGATTGCAAAGTGAGGTATGTTCGAGAGCAAGACGGCATTACGTAGGGGGATTGAACGCCAAGGGAAGATTTGAGTTAATTAAGGAGAGTGTTAAGACAGCATATGAGTCTAATATGGAACATAAATTTAAATTACCGCCAATAAATTTTGGAAAACTTTTAGGAGGGTTTTTAAATTTTAAGTTTCCCTCTTTTTTTTTGAGACATCAAACTAACAAGATCAATATAAAATCATTGTGAAAAGTCATGATTTCCATATAAATCTATTAACTAAAAGAGAAAAAACAAATATGTTCTAGCCTATGAATCTTATCAAAATTTACAAATGTACGTATGTTAGTTCATATATATTGGTATATGTATCGCTTATATATGTAGTTGTGCCTTGTGAGTCTTATGAAAATTTTAACCCAAATTAATTGGCAGTTGGACTCGATCAGGTCTATAAATTAATAAAATTGGGATCATGATATTTTATTAATTTATAAAGATATTAACTAAATAATATATTAATATTTATTAAATGTAAAGAAATTAGGTCTGTGTAATTTTATATAATTGACTTTAGCTTTAAGAAAATTCAAGCACACTAGAATTATATTCCACTAAATTATCTTAATTATGTCTATGTAATTTACTAACTCTATATAAATATTAATTTATGATTTTATTGTTAAAATATGTACAACAAGGACATAAGTTGTGACTCGCAACGAAAACAACAATGGCACGACACTAGTACACATCGCCAACCTTGTGAAAACAACTAATTATGTGTATATTGTGACTATGTTAGCGACGGACAACATTAGTAGAAAATTTCAAAAAAACAAATATTATCACGAACATGATCTATGCAACAATATTGTCGTTACGCGCAATAGCAATAAACATTATATTCGTAGCTAACATTGTCACTATATAGCAATGAATTTAGCAACGGTGTAGTTGTCGTTCCAAACTTAGATATTTACAACTTGTTTTGCAATGATAAGCAACACACATTGCTAAAATCATGGGTAATAGCGATGGATTTACATTGATTTACTTCCGTTGCTATTATAGCTATGAAGTTCTAAAATCATCGCAAATGCTCTAGCTAGTAGCAACGACTGTTGCCACAAAACTTGTTGACGTTGCTATCTTTGACTAAAGTAGCAACATAACTAATTTCGTCGCAATTATCGACGACTTTTGTGATGGGCAAAAACACTTTGTTGCTAAAATAGCCACGGATGAGATGATTCGTTGTTACTGTTGTAGCTATTATAGCGACAACGAAATTCCGTCGCTTATATCCATCGCTAAATCACAGTTTTCTAGTAGTGATATAGGAATAACGTTTTTTTCTTAATATATGTGGAGTATTCAAATAGACAAGTATTTTTGAAACGAAAAGAGTAATAGGTCTCCAGAAAACCTGGAACTCAATTTTCAAAACAAAAGCTTCCGATTAAGTTATACTCCTTATGAGATTGAGATTGAAGGAGATTATTCACATTTCGTTCTTACACGTGTTCTTGGAAAATTGAGATTTTTTTATTTTTTTTTTGAACAGGTAAAGATTTGGTAGACCAGTCAAAATTGGTGTACCGAGAGGCCGTCAGACGGCAGCCGACACTGGCTAAGACGAGAAACAAAAGGTCAAAACAAGAAAACAACACGAGTAGAAAAATACAAACACCAAACGGAAAAACCAGTGGCGAGCTCCGGTTCGAGGTGAGTGAAGCACTAAAAGACTAGCGCTCCGGCACGAAAGGTCACCCATCATGGGAAAGAGAGGACTAGTGACGTTCCCTCCACCGGAATGAAGGATCTTCAAAAGCCCGAAACGACCTGGCCACAAAGACTCTGTACGACACCAGGACTCTGGCCTAACCATTTGGGAAAGTACTGATCAAACTCGGGAAGCCTACTTGCCGCTTTCTTCAAATCTCGAACGAACCTCGATCCACAAACCACGGCCCGAGCTGTCCGTCGGGGATTGTAGCTCAATCTTGCGGCGCAAGCAATTGAAGGCTTGCGGCGCAAGCAATTTCATGGCTTGCGGCGCAAGCAATTTCCAGGCTTGCGGCGCAAGTAATGTTCAAGAAAAGATTAATAATACATTATTATTTTTCCATAATTTGCAATTCTTGCAAAAAAACAAGTTTTTCTTCCAATGGCTCAAGCAAAGAGCATGAAATACGTCTTGGATTTTTTATCATGGAAGGGTTGAAGAAGCCAATACCCCGAAGGGATCAATTTGTTCAACAAATCTGATCTATATGAAATTTTCAGATTGTTTCAATTGGTGCTTGGTTCCTCGATTGAAC
Source organism: Polygonum aviculare (assembly GCA_934048045.1). Classification (NCBI taxonomy): domain Eukaryota; kingdom Viridiplantae; phylum Streptophyta; class Magnoliopsida; order Caryophyllales; family Polygonaceae; genus Polygonum; species Polygonum aviculare. Next base: position 25,886,845 of record OW204031.1, read on the forward strand.
AAGGAAGCCAAAGACACCGCTTTTCCAAAAACCCCTCACCTTGCACCAACGGCACAAACGGAGGGGTGGAGCTCTGACGACGAAACCCTCAAGAGAGACCGAGACGGCTCAGACGAGTACAATGGTGACTCACCCGAAGCCACAACTCATCCGACTTTGTTCAATGATCTTATTTGTTCAAAGGTCTATTTGTTCAAAGGTCTATTTGTTCAAAGCTTGCGCCAACGGCACAAACGGAGGCACAAACCTTTTGTTTCAAGGAAAGATATCTCCAAATTAATTGCTCTTGATGGGGTTTTTCATCCTGATTTTGGATTTGCAAGAGGATCATGTGGAAGATTTGGCTGATTTTGACTAGAAATTGAAATCTAGGTTTTGAGATTTGGAGCTTTGGCAATATTCATGGGGTTTGGGGGGTGAGGGAGACGGGGTCTAAGAGAAAGAGAGTTTTTCGTTTTCGTTGCATTCTTGGAAAATTGAGATGATTGTTATTAATCTCTTACTGACTTTATATTCTTTTTTACATTCAAATTACTCGTGTTTTTAAATAAGCGAATCAGGTGGCTAAAAGACTTTCTCATCATGTACCTTCATTGGTGCGCTAGCGTAAGCACATATATACTTACGAAAAATCTCATTCTGAATGATCCTCTATTAATTCATGTTCTCATTCTTGGAACTTTTTTTTTTGAGGGATTGAGATCATTTCCATTGATGCCCTACGCAACACTTTAAAGACTTTTTCAATGTTCCAGTTACTGAGGTTTTTAAGGAGGTGAATCAAGTGACTAATAAACTTTCACATTTAGGTAACATACTAACAATCTAACATACCTTCGTTTGTCACCCGGAAAGATCCTCTATTAGTGCATGTAAGGTACTCGTTCTTGGGCGCTTTTTTGAGAGATTGATCGAGATCATTTTCGGTCGGTTCGGATCGATTTTTCAGGTCGGATCAGGTTTTGACATCTCTAAATACAAGTGATCGATTAATAGACTTCCACATTTAAGACTTCTTTTCTTTTGAAGTATAAATGATTTTTGAATAAAAAATGAGTTTTTGAGTGAATTATTTTGAAATGAAAGTAAAACAAGGCTTTCTTTACAAAAGGATAATAATTCATGTGGCCTACTAATTATTATAATTAATCATGACATGAGGTAAAATAAAGTGACATGAAAGATCTCCTTTATCACATACTCCGCAACATGAGGCTGCAGTGAGATGCTGAAGCTCGAGATCGGTGCTAATTATTAATAATTGATAGAACCTGTAGTTAACTAAAGTAACGTACTCAAAATCATCCTTGATGTAGCAAAGTGTCAAGCCCTATTACAATAATTTTATACTCCCTTCATTTCAAAATACATGACCATTTGGACTTTACACATATATTAAGAAAAAAATGTTATTCCTATTTTACCCCTATCAAATGTAGAGTTAATTATTTGTTTAAAGAAATATGAAAAAGTGTAATGATTATGATAAAGATAATTATTAGGGGTATAAATGGAAAGAGATAGACTAAAATGTGAAATGGTCAAGTATTACTAGGAGTATGAAACAAGAAAAAGTGTTCAAATGGTCATGTATTTTGAAACGGTGGGAGTATTGTAATTTGATGAACAGAATAAGTATATAGTTCATTTCCTCCGGATTTATGCGCGAAGTTATCACTCAAGTACTTGTAGCAATTGAAGAGGGAGATTGCAGTACATTTGATATATAGCAAGGGATGCAAGACTTTTTTCTTCTTAATATCAATAATGTTTAAACATAATAATTTGTAAATTGTAATTGACATATATGTTGCACAAATTTGACTTCGATCTCATGCTTCTAGGTTAATAAGGATTATTATATATATATACTATTTTACTATAGATAGTTCGTGGAAACATGAGGTTATGCATATATAGTAGTTCCGATGGGATATTTAACTTAGTTTACATTTGCAGAGAAATCTCTGCACAAATAACTCGATCTAATTGATTGATAATTAAGAGAGAGTGGTGGTAGCACTCTAGCGGATTGATCACATGGTTTCATTTAATTTAAGGGTGAGTAAATCAATTAAGATTAATACTACTCCGTACTTGAAACTTAATGTACACGTACTGATGAACATTAATGTAAAAGAAGATCTCTAGATCGATCCAATGCAGAAGGATTCTTCTTTGTATCTTCGCGTATCGATCGTTGGTAGCCTAAATGCGATTACTTTATGTAGTTCCCAAAACAAAGGCTTTAACTAGATGTTTGAAAGAAGTGTACCAAAAAAAATCAACAATTAATTACATAGGAGTAAACTAACTATATAGATCGATGTAGTTGACTTGATAAAACAGCGCTATGGTCCAAGGGGCATTGATCTTTGTCGACACTACCGGAAGTATTACGGCTTACATTCACATATACGATCGTGGTTTGCACAATTTATGAATAAATCTTTGATAGTAAAGTTGAGTCCTTTCTCCTTCTCTTGAGTTTGTACATCACTTCTATCAAGAGTTAAAGTTCTCCATACCCGAAGATCCTCACGTGAATCTCAACCTTGTAATCACATTGACAAGTCCTCTTTTGCTAGCCATCACGTTGGTCTAGCCCTAACATAATAAAATATCATATACGTTAGAATGACAATATATTTTTTCCCCAAAAAAAAATTATACATAATAACCTAAATTATACGCATTCGTCTCGTATGTGGTGTCCATGATGAGAACATATAGAAACATTGCCAATAGATGCATCGAATCTAGATGAGCAAATAACAAATCCTACACCTCGTTTGTGTCCTCGACCCTTATTTCTACCACATAATAACCCTTTTTAACCAAGAAAGACAGAGTCATACTTGTGTTACCGTACGGTCTCCGACCTCTTTTTTCTAGATTTATGTTCGGTAATTGTATATTCGTTTCCTAGTCATAGCTGTTTTGGATATTTTAACTATAGGAACGTCCACAGCTTCTTGGGAGTTGTGTATGTCAGGGTCGAAGTCCTTACATCCTTAGTCATCTCAACTATCGTTCGCTCAACATATGCATGGACCAATATCGATCTCGCAACGTCGTGGTTGTGTTTACATACAACGTGTAACTTTTATGATCCAATGGGTTGCCTAATCCCCATGAATACGAATGGGCGTTCACACTTCTTCGGTATGAAGGTGGGGCCTCCGATCCTCTCTTGTGGACTTTTCTAGGAATCAACTTTTTTTTTTGAAAAGGTAAGAATTAGGAGATCCCTTTTAAGAAGGACGGCCTACAGCGTCCTGACGGACGAGAACTTGAAGTTCTAAGTGATTCTTAATGAAACCCACATGGAGGTTATGACCCAACTTAACAATTTTATCGGCCACAACATTGCAGTTTCTGCCCACATGGGTAACAATGACGGTCTCAAAACAACTTAATTAATGAGACCAGGCTGTCAGCGAGGAAGGTTTCTATCTCCCATGGGCGTTGTGTTAGTTTTTTAACAGAGTTTATGATTGTTAAATTATCTCATTCAATTTATAATTTTCGTATTCCTAATTCCTTGGCTTTCGTATACCATCACGCAATTCAAGAGTTTCAATATTTTGCACTGATATTTCTTCATATTTCTTGGTATCAATTTCTATAACTTCAGCAATGGGTCCCTAATAACTGCTCCAGTCGTAGTTAATCATTCTAAATTTTTGGATCCGTCGAAATTCAATTTATAGAATCCTTGTTTCGGTTTTCGTCAGTCTTCCACTTTAATAACCCGTTGTCGAGATTTAATTGTTTTTCGTCCTATTATTGTCTCATCTTCCTCCCATGCTTTAGCTTGTTTCCACTTTTCGAGTTGTGTTTTTATGTAGTTAGGTAGATCAGTAATGGGATCTGTTGGTGTTTGTTGGAATACTAATTTGTTTCTCTGATGCCAAATTCCCCACTATATAGTTGCCGATAGGAATCAACTTCTTTCTTTCCCTATATGCCTTCATGTTTCTTGCAAACTAGTTTTACCTTATTGTCCCATGAATGGTCTACAACATGCCAAGTGAATCATGGCTTGACGAGTAGATCACTCATTGTCGTTTATGAAGTAACGTGTATAATCATTAAAATTGTGAATCTGACAAGATTTATAAGAGTTTTTGTATTAGGATATTAAAAAGAAACTACAATTTTACTTAAATTTACATGTAAATGAAAATGAGAAGGAATTCAAACATTTTAAGGACAATGGTAAAATGAGAAGAAAACACCAATATAAATAAGAAAGAATGAAGCAATTTTTTTTTGTAAGGCAGAAAATGTGAATTGTTAAATAAAGAACCGATGAAATATATCTATACTGTCTATAGTATAAAGCGGAGACAATGTCTTCACAAAAAATTACGCCACGTGTCTTTTCAATAATAAAATAATCAAGTGGGTCCTCCTTTATACGATTTAGGTAGTTAACATCTCATAAAATCTTATCCCGTAAATTCAACCAAAAAAAAAATCTTATCCCGTAAAAAATACATAATGATTATCGAAAATTATATATGAATCTATCTATATGGTTCATCTCAAAAAATAAAAAGACGTACGAAAACATGTAAGCTTAGGGTTGACCAACTAGATTAATTTTGTTAAATTACGTGACCAAGGCATCGTTAATTTTTTCTCCTAACTTAACCAATAGAAGCAAAGAAGAAATATTTAAGATAACACGAAGATAAAAAGAATATCTAGCACAAATATAATATAATATACTTTACCATGGTATTTCTATCTAAACAAAAAAAATCAACATAAAACAAAAAAACCTGAAAGTAAATCGAAAGTAATTTCAGATAGATAACCATAATAAAAATTACTAACAAATATAATATATTTTAAAATATAATTTGGATATTTTAAACAAATAATCTGGGTTATATCTATATGTATAAGGTTTTCTATCTAAAAATCTATATCTATATTAACTAAACATGATCTTTTAAATTAAGATATGTTAATTTCAAATGATTTAACTGATTTTACCCTATCTAACAAAATTTATTAATTGAAATCTTATATATTTATTTTGATAGTTTAGACTTAAAATCATATAGATAAATATCTTTGTAAATTATTTTAATTAAATCTTTGTTCAAATAAATGTACTTTGTAGATATGATATTTTTCTTGAATGTGTCTAATAAATTGATCAGTTGCCCGTACATGGTACGGGGGTTAAACTAGTTGTATCATAACAACGTTGAAAGTTTTAGCTAAAATTATTAGAATTACAAGGAAGGAATATCACGGGTGATTTGGTATTAAAAGCCCCTGTGATTCCAAGTTTGGAGAAGCATGATTTAGCTCCGATATCGTCCGAATCCACTCGTATCATGTTACTTAGACACCTGTTACGTTTGCTTTTTTTTGTCAAAATCAAACTAGACACCCGTTACGTTTGAGTGCCCTAGCTACTTAATTACGATCAACACAAAAAGAAAAATGAACAACATACCAATGTACTACCTCCGTTTCAATTAAGATGTCGTTTTAACCCACTTTGAAATTTTCATAAAACATGTCTTTTTAGCATTTTATCCCACTTTTTTCCTATACTACCCTTGTATGTCCCACTTTTCCATTGGGCTGATTGTAATACCCATGCATCCTTTCACGGAGAATTCTTGTGTCACACAAGTGTCATGCCAACTTTAATAGAATAATAATAAAGTGTAGATAGTGGGTGATAGCTTCAATAAAGTGCTTTTGAATTTATCTTTATCCCAATAATTCATAATTCTGGTGGGTAACCGAAGCTATAGGGTTGGGCGGGTCCCACTTAGGTTTGTGTACATGAGACTTAATGGGTCTTCCATTTGGGCCGAAATTTATGGATCAACTTCACATTTTTTTGTTAACTTTGGGTTTTAATTTATTTTAGCCCATAAACATAACTTATAGTTTTAAGCCCTAGAGCATTTTAATTTAACAAATTGGGCGGGTCCCCAATGTAAGTGCTATTTTAACTTAACAAATTTTCCACCCTTAGAGCATTTTAATTGCTGATTGAAGGCAACGAATAAATAGAGTATTTAACCTCCATTATAAGTATTGATTTCTCTTGATTGAAGACAACTGTTTTAGTGCGATTTTTAACTTAATTGTTTTTTCGTCAAAGTTAATTTAAAATAACTGAGTTACTAATTGTTTTCTCTTGATTTTAAGTACAATTTATATTGCCCTATGATTTTAAGCGTGATAAGTGTTTAAGTCCCTCGATTTATGCATGATACGTAATCTTATGCCAAAAAAAATGCAAGTAATAATATGACATTTATTTTTTCCGAAATGATATATATTTTATCTAAAGTAGCATATTTTTCATATCTTAGACACTTATTCTTCATATAGCATACTTTGTGCATAATTAATCCTTTGGGCCGATGGGCTTGGTAGTTGGGCCTTATATTTGGGCCGATTATTTGCCTCCCTAGTCCCTATAGTTAGAATTAAAACCATGGTGGTTAATTCTAATCGGTTACAATTCTCCTTATTGATTATAAACGTGATCTTTTTGGGTCTTTTGACATCCAACGTTTTTTACTTCAACATAATCAAACAACCATGTCGATGGATGACTCATGGCATGATGTGAATGACTCACATATAGAAGAAGTCGAGGGTCCGTTGCTACCGTATATTTTCAACGAAACACTTGATGAATCATATGTGGAGATGCAAAAGCATCAACAACAAGTGGAAGGTTTGATAATCAAGTTCCCTAGCCAAGGCTTCTTACAAAAGGAAGTTCCAGGGCAGGATGTCCTCACCCTTGGCGATGACATGCTTGTTAGAAGGTTTTGTGGATTTTCGGACCAAGTAGAAGTCATGTATCCCATCCATTATGAAGAGAGATCCGACGGTTTCCATCCGGGCTGGGTATGTTTGCCACTATATCCCTTTTATATGGGATTTCATTTTCCTTTTCCACATTTCACTAGGGATTTCTTGAAAGTGTTTCGTCTATCTCCCGCTCAACTTACGCCTCAAACATGGCGTATACTATACTGCATAGAATATGTGTCTAACCGTATGCATGTGGGTTATGAGATTGCCGATCTCATGAGTTGTTATGATATTGAGTATGCCAACCATGGAAGAATATCACTCGTAAGTAAACCGGGAAAGGCTCCTCTATTTCATGGTACTAGTTATCGTATTCCACCGAATTGGTGCTCCAAATATTTTTTCGTTCGCATATCTTCTCTAGGTATGCATGAGGATTGGAGTTGGCTGCACAATAGATGGAGTATAGATGGTAATGTCTATATCACTTTTAATGCTAAGTATTATCCATACTTGTTAATGTGTACTTGCTAATGCATGAGATCGTATTCTAGACCGGTTCAGTAATGTAAAATGAATGATATCGTGTTGTATATTGCAGTTGCACTTTCAAGGCGTGTGGAAATGTTAGAGGATTGTGGCGCTGTAACGTCGAGGCTCCTTGCCATGTCGGACGGCGAAAGGACGTTTCCAATGCAGCCCATGTATGAATGTGCTTTGTTGAAGGATTTTTAACTTTGGTTGTGTTTTTAGTTTAGTTCGAACATTTGGTCGTTTGGATATTTGTTTTTCGTTTGAATTTGGTCGTTTGGATATTTCGTGTTTGTATATTTGATGTTTTAAATTGAAATGCATGATATGTTGTTTGGATATATCGTATATTGATTTAGGGCAAAGTGAGCATCGATTTTTGACGTTAAATATGTCCTAAATTGCAGCATATGTTATCATAGTGCTGCATGTGGGCTTTATAGTTATCGTGGGCTAGGCTATGGCATGGCCCAATACTTAATCTGAAGCCTTTTGTTTACCAATGGCCTAATAGTGTTATCTAGCCTTCGTATTTTAATATCATGAATTTATTGTATTTTTTTATCAAGCATTGATTGTATCTTTACCTCATTAATCAAATGCCACTAGTTTTTTTATTTGGCTTGGTTTTGTATCTTAGTTCAATTTTTTTATTTGGCTGGGTTTTGTATCTTATCAAACATCATTGATATGTCTTGGATGAATTATATTTATATTTATAGATTATAACACACATTCAAATAAGTATAACCTAGAAATAAACATAGTAAAGTAAAGCTTAGGATAACACACATTAAACCAACATAAACTGAAGCATAGGATAACATACATTAAAATTAGATAAAAAGATCCATTATGGATAACATACATTAAACTTCGATAAAATGATACTTGAAATACAAAACGATCCATTATGGATTACATGAGCTTCTTCATTTAACTTAGCATAATGATTAATAAAATAAGATACAAGACAAATGATACTTGAACTATTCTATGCACAAAGGAGGTCAGCTCCTTCAGATCACGCTTAAAAGCTTGGATATCATCTGGATAAGCACCAAAGTGTTGGGCCTCGTCTATATCGTTGGAGCCATCTAACCATTTGAAGAACCCACAATGGTCACATTTGAAGTACAAACGATTCGGGTTTTTAGGTGACTCGGATATCCGAATTGTAGCTTTAGTAGCTGGATTGCAGTAACAATACGCATTCTTTGGTCTAAATGGAGATTTGGTACTTGATGATGATCCTTGATGATCCATCCTCGAAATAGCTCGAGCAAAATCTACACAAATTGGAAAGATTAGAACATCGAGTAAGAAAAAAGAAAGAGGGATTGAAGAAATTACAGATTTATTTGAGGAAGAGGGATTGAAGAAATTACAGATTTATTTGAGGAAGGATTTACACATTCAATGAAATGAAAGATACCTTATAAACAAAATGGATTGAAGAACGGATTTTTGGCTTGAGAGGCAATTGAAAGTTTGAAATTTTGTTTTGAGAGGCAATTGAAAGTTTGAAATTTTGTTTTGAGAGGCAATTGAAATTTTAAAATTTTGGATTGAGAGAGAAGTGAAATTTTGAAAATTTTGAGCTGAAGGATTGATTTGATGAATACTCGAAATCTCTTTGAGTGTTTTAGAAGGAATTGATTTGTCTTGCTTATTGTGTCTCCCGCCAATGCATGTGTCCCGCCAATGCATGGCTTCATTTTCCCAACATAAAGTGACATTGAATGCACCAGGATTATTTACAAACAATATTGAACTAATGTTGTGATTGCCAAATCAAAAAAACTATGGAGTTATATTTTAATTTTATTATCAATATTTTATCAAAGACAATCAAACAACTTTTTTTTTTACATTCTATTTAAAATATTGGTATTTTGGGATCATATACAACACTACAGTAATATTAGTATTTTACATTCTATTAGTATTTTTTTTACATTCTATATGCAAAAAAATAGTATTTAAGCCTTTTTGAGGATTATTTATAAACAATATTGTATTTATGATTTCGCTTTAGGTTTTAGAGTTTACAACCAACGTGGATCCAATTTCAACATATATTAACCAACATAGATCGGATCGTACGATCGATTGTAAGGGGAAATTACCAGCATAGATGGGATCGTACAATCGATTTATGACTTTTGTGTCGTAGAATCGTTGGAATCGGAGGATCGAGTCGGGATTCGGATAACATCGTTTACAAGGACACGTGACATATATATGTACATATTGTACGTCTTAGAGTAAGCTTTAAGTGATTCGGATAACATCTTATATAGTCCTAATATATGTACAATTTCATTATGCAATATATAGAAACTTATGTACATATGTTAAGTAATAAATTAGGTGAGGTACCCTTGTAAGTAATATTGTGATTCCATATGGTAATACTCCGTATGAATATAATCACTAGAACATTACAAACTCGAATGAGTATTGAAATCATTTGTGCATTAAGGAAATATTAAATGATCACTCAAACTAAGTGAGATTGAGTCATTTGTGCATTAGATATATTGCATAAGGAATTATGACTTTAGGGTCGTATATTCGTTAGAATCGATTTATGACTTTAGGGTCGTAGAATCGTTGGAATCGGAGGATCGAGTCGGGATTGGGATAACATCGTTAACAAGGACTAAGCCATAAGCCCTATAAGCCCTAATTAAAAGGTAAATTACTTACAAATCAACATAGATCAAATCATTAGAGTCGTAACCAACATAGATTGGATTGTACAATCGATTTTAAGGTTTGAATCGTTATAATGGCTTTAGGGTCGTAGAATCGTTAGAATCGATGTATGACTTTAGGGTCGTAGAATCGTTGGAATCGGAGGATCGAGTCGGGATTCGGATAACATTGTTTACAAGTACACGTGACATATATATGTACATATTTTACGTCTTTGAGTAAGCTTTCTAGTGATTAAAGATGACAATATCAATATATAAGTATAACTTGAAACAAACTTTTACCTAAAGTATTGTATAATCGTCTTAAGCCATTTAACCTAAACCGTAAACCCTAAGCCATAATATAAGCCATAAGCCATAAGCCCTAAACCCTAAACCCTAGGCCCTAAACCCTACATGTGTAATGTAAAACCCTATATGTTAAAGTATTTCTTATATAGTCCTAATATATGTACAATTTCCTTATGCAATATATAGAAACTTATGTACATATATATGTTAAGTAATATTTTAGGTGAGGTACCCTTGTAAGCAATATTGTGATTCCATATGTTAATAATCCGTATGAATTTAATTACTAGAACATTACAAACTCGAATGAGTATTGAAGTCATTTGTGCATTAAGGAAATATGAAATGATCACTCAAACTAAGTGAGATTGAGTCATTTGTGCATTAGAAAATATGGCTTCATGAATTATTGTATACAAGGATGAATGACTAGTTAATTTGAAAATGGTAAATAATAAGATTACTCCTCCATTCGTATAAGGTTACAACTTAGAATAAGGCTACAACATTTGTACATAGATATATTGCATAAGGAATTACATATGTTAGGACTATATGAGGTCGATATTTTTTTTATTTTTTTTATGATCAAACAAATACATTCATTAACTTAAAACAAGCCAAACTTCGAGTACATGATAAAATTGAAGCGGACACTAAAAGGCTAGAATGTACATCCATCCGTTGTTTATTAAATTATTTAAATGGTCAACTTCATTTGTCTTCATTGGAAAAAAGGTTAATCATTGCACTGATATGATGATTACACTCTTGGAAACCTGCGCTGGTTAATTAAAGATTGTCAGCCGCCCAATGTAATTAACTTTATTTGTCATTGTATTTTCAAATTATTAACAAAAGCAAATAAAACATCTTTCCTTCTATACAAAGATACAAAATTACAAATATTATATTTGTGAACTAGACTTTTTCAATGTTCGAATGAATCGGGTTTTGGTGGAATCGGTTTTCGGTTGAATTGGTTTTCGGGTAACCAACTTATGATAACCAACATAGATCGAATTGTTAGAATCGTAACCAACATATGAGAACCAACATAGATCGGATCGTAGAATCGAATGAACATATGATAACCAACATAGATTGGATCGTTGAATCGAATCAACATATGATGATAACCAAGATAGATCAGATTGTAGAATCGAGTCGTTCGAATCGTAGGATCCCACATTATAGCTAAAGAATATATGATAAACTTTAGGGTTTAGACTTTACAACAACATAAATCAAATTAAACATATGATAGCCTAATACTAAACTACAAATATTTGTGAACTAGACTTTTTTAATGTTCGAATGAATCGGGTTTTGGTTGAATTGGTTTTCGGTTGAATCGGTTTTCGGCTAACCAACTTATGATAACCAACATAGATCGAATTGTTAGAATCGTAACCAACATATGAGAACCAACATAGATCGGATGGTCGAATCGAATCGACATATGATAACCAACATAGATCGGATCGTAGAATCGAATCAACATATGATGATAACCAACATAGATCGGATCGTTGAATCGAAACAACATATGATAACCAAGATAGATCGGATCGTAGAATCGAGTCGTTAGAATCGTAGGGTCCCATATTATAACTACACAATATATGATAAACCTTAGGGTTTAGACTTTAGAAGATTAATTAGGGTAATTAGTTTTTTTGACTTGTTCAAGCTCAATTTCTTTTTCATTTCTAAAACACCAACTTGCTACTGGGTAGAGGCCCATTTCATAAGACTCAGCCCTTCCGTGTTGTTGCCATCTAGCTACGTATCGTAGGTCTCTTTTAGTAGATTAATAGTTAATCTCGTCTGACCCACATTCATAAGATTCAAGTGCGATCTTATCAATCTCAAGGATAATGCTATGGAGTTGTATTACCTTAATCATTGGATTAGGAATAACTCGAGATGATGCATATTCTTGCGGGTAAACTCCAAATTCTTGAGCTTAGTTCCTTAATGAGATGCATCATAGCTTGAAAGGGGAAGGTGGATTGCAATAGTTGTAATTGGATAAATGTCATCCACTTATCTAATGGGATAACAACAATAGGAGACTTCATTAATGATTGTCTGTTGGTCAAGGCAGCTACAATCGAGTTTTGTGCTAATCAGATATAGGTGGATGACGAGATAAAGCCATCCTAAGTGGTGCAAGAGTTTAAGGCAGAGAGTACTAGGATATCATTTATGATCAAAATATTCGTCATGTGTTCCCATCTTCAGGCACAAGGCCATTCATCGAAGAAGCAAGTGAGGATGTATAAGGGTGTTTCCTAAAAGTTACCGAGTCTTACCTAACAAGCTCGTAAGGAGGTACTAAGGTGTTACCTCTCTAAAATTAAGGGACACAAATAAGTTTTGTTCTCGTCTCTTTTATACCATCCTAACCTCCTATAGTTTCGAGGACGAAACTTTTTTTTTTTAAGGGGGTACTATTATAACAACCCCTCTTTCGTCGAGATTCTCATGTAGGGTTTCTTCTAGTTTCGAGGACGAAACTATTTTTAAGGGGGTACTATTGTAATATCCCTCATTTTTATAAGGGTAATTTAGTAAATTCTCTTTTCATAAAATAAAGAGATAAATTTAATTATATCATTTTATCAAACATGAAAGTTTGGTATGGATTGGACATTTTTATCACATTTGTAAACTAGAGGGGTAGTTGGTGTAATCCGGTCAAAAGTAATCAAACCCGAGTCTACCTTCTTCTCCATTTGGGTGAATCTTCAAAGGGCCATAACTTTCTCGTTTCTCGACGGAATTCGATTCCGTAACATGTTATGGAAAGCCCAAGACTCGATCTATCAAACCCCTCAATCAATTTCAGGTAATTGGCTCAGGTGTGGGTACAAACGGAGCTGGAAGTGTCGGTTAGGGCTTTCATATGTCATCGGTATTCGGCATTCAATACGATCAATTGAATGAGTTTTTATGTCGATTGGCCTCCATAAGAGACTTGCAAGGATAATATGGATTAAAGCCCGTGTTAATTTATAGTTACTTCAACCCGAAATCGACTGAGTGTCATGAGACGTTACTTTAACTGAGGGTTCCGTTCAATTGGCAAATTGGAACCGTTTGGAGTCCAATCCAAGTGCTATATAAAGCTCAATCGATTCCTTTACTATCACACATAAACCTCCAATCGAGAGTCCTCTGAGATCGCCCACGTATGTCTTGAAAACAAAGCTTTTCGGGCTTCCCCTGTTTTCGTTGTGTGCAAAACACAGCCAGCTTCGAGGGATCATTCTCCCTCATCCGACCTCCAAATTCGATTCCGTCACCTCTGTTCACTTCATATTTTCATCACGGTTCTAATGCCACCGGTACCATCTTGTTTCGTTGCCTGTAGCCTCGGAAGCAATTCATTTAATAAAACCCTGTCCAGCACCTCTGTTTCGGCGGGGCTGATTCGCGGGCCTTCGTTCTCCCTCGTCAACCGCCGAACAGCGACGCCGCCGCCTCTAGTATCTTATCCTGTCGCCGAAGTACCCAGATCTATGATCTCCGCCTCGGATCGTTGCCGGAAACCTCCGTGCCGCCGCCCGACTTCCACCTCTCTGTCCTCTGTTTTTTTCTTGTACGCTGTAAGTGCCCATTTGGAATTTGCACTGCTTTTTTTTGAGCATCAGTTTGCACTGCTATACGTATGCTCGGTTTGTAGCAAATAACATCAAAAAGAAAATAAATAAATAAATATAAAAACAAGGTTACGTATGGAATTGTTGAAGAAGAAACCATTACCATAAGTTGAATTTGGAAGAAACGGAAATCACTATATTATGGCTCTACGTGTATATTTGTATATGTTGTACGTATATATATAATTAAACTCTAAAAGATAACTATACATTAGGTTATAGTACTTCAACTAATATGGTATTAGTTTTAAGGATGAGGAAGATAATAATATTTTGATATAAGTATCATAGTTTGGGTACATGCTATATAAGTATGTTAATTAGTATAATTTTCTCATAAGAGGATGATATTTTATAAATTGTATTATGGTTTGATCTTATACTATAAAACATAATATTTCGTATTTATAAATTTTAATTAGTGACTTATTTACAACTACTACATGAGTAGATTACTCTTTTATATACATCACTTCAATAAAATTTATAATTAAAACACTTCATGTGTCATATAATGAAAATTATAATATAATAGGTTATTCTATAAACTTATTTTCAACATGGGGTATTAATAGTATAATTTTTAATATTATGGACTTAAGTAATATAAATATGATTTTATCAAACTACTTATGTTATTAATATATATATATTTATATACACATGTATGTATTAATGGTTAATTAATATTTAACTAAAAACTAATATAAGAGTTTTATGAAAATGATTTAAGAAGTTATTTTATAAAAACAAGGATGATATTTTAAAGAACTTATCTTATATACTCGCTATTTTAAGATGAAGTATAACTTGTATCTTAGAAGTAATAACAATAAAATAAAATAACATAAAGTTCGTAAATAGTAAAAGGGTTATTATTGAATTAGGTTCGTGAAGGATATGAACCTTAGCGAATTCCTTCTCAAAATAAATTACTAAAATTTATTTTGAAATATTGTTCTTTCCGGTGTCAATTCCGTTCAACGAAGGTACGAGGAGTCGTTATTGAGCCATACCATCGATCGTCTAACTCGCCTAACGAAAACTCAAGGCAAGTGGAATGGTTCAATTTTATGCATATGATTTAATAACATGATTTATCTTTAAATCATGATGTTTTTAATTGTTGGGAACTAGTTGTGTGTTAAAATGAACATAGGACTTTACTGCTAGATTTAACGACTGCTTTTCCTAGTACTTCGTAGGACGCGCTAGTCGAACTAGGTCCCGATGTGTGTGTGGACGTAAGTGCCACGTTGATTGGTAGTTGTGTGTAGATTTATTTAATTGTTAATCTCACCAGTGCGGAGGGAGTACTCCCTGGTGTAAGGTCATGACCATGGCCTCCTCAACCGCTGAGGGGTCGTTTAAGGATTCTATCCCCTTAAGGCGCAATGCCACTTACATTCGCGATTAACGCACCTTAATAAGTTCAAGTGTAATCCTCTGTGTGGTTAATGAAGTAATCAAGATAAGCGCGTTGCGCAATTTAAATCAACTTCATCTTCGTACTCTATGAAGGCAATTAATTAAACTAAAAATCTGTGTGATAACACGTTCCCAACAATCTTGCATCGAAGTTTTAACATGGATATCACCTCTCGTGATATCCTAACCTTTTAAAGTCATTCTCGTTTTTCCGTGGAAGTGTGTAGTAGCTAGATTGTCACCCGGCTTTCATTCGCAGTTCGACGTCAGTTGCTACGCATTCCCACTAACCGAACCACCTTCAAAAAATCCATTTGTTTAGTCTGTCACAAGACTAACCGACCACCCTTTTTCCTTGCATGGTCGGCTGGTGTCCACCGAATTTCCGTCGCGGCACATCAGGAGGAGGGCTCGTAATCAAAGACTAGTCGAAGGAGGCGATGAGGGCTCAAGCTTCTTTCTAACGACTTTTATTCCGCACTTAAGTATTTTTGAATTTAGTTTTCGTATTGAGATTCTCGAGGTGTGAGATCCAATACCAGTTTTATTTCCGACTTCATATGTAAACGACGATTAAGACCTTTGTTATTTAATCATTTTAATTCCGCATTAAAGTTTTGTCGTCTTCTGTGATAACTGTAAAGCCTAGGGTGACTTTGGGAGTTTTAACCCGAGGTCACTGGCGGTAATATCCCTACATAAAAAGGGGGTGTTACAATTTAACTCCTCTAGAAATTACGGAAAAATAAAACCCATTGACCCTGATATTTCTCTCACATTGATCCATTGAAATTTGAAAACACTCTGACTCGAACCTTCTTCACAATTTCTTCCTCTGGGGTGAAATCTCGCTCGTCCGAATCCGCTCACGAATATCTCCGCCGGTGAGTTTTTCTGTAAATTACTCCGATCACCCTAAAGCCTCGAGGTTTAATTTGGATTTCGAGTTGGAAAATCGTTTTTTGTTTTCTGTAAATCCAATCACGAATAATGCCCTGTTCTTTGATGCTAGGGTTTCAAGAACAATGGAGTACTATACAGAGACAGATGTGTTCAAACATTCAGCCACCGAAGATGGTAAGTGATATCGTTGTTGTTTACTGTTTAATGATCTGTGAGTTAGGCTAATTAAACCCTAATTAAGCCCTAATATGTTAACGGCAGATTCAGAGAGCGATGGTAGTAGTTGGTCATCATGGTCGGACTCGTCCGACCATGGGCCATCGTCCGACGCAGATTCCGTCGGGTCTCTTCTTCAAGATTCCCCAAGAAGTTGCTCAACGGATGAGGGCTCTGATGACATTCCCTCCGATTCCGACCAATCTGACAGAATCTCGTACTCTAGCGGTGACGATGAGAGTACATGGGACTCCGACGACTCCACATCCTTCATCTACAACCTCCCCCACTTCATCGTCAGAGTCGAAAGCCGACATCTTGTTCGGAACAATGGAATTGTAAGGTTTTTCATTCTCAGTATATAGTAATCCATTGTTAGAATCTGGTTCAACTAACTTTATACACTTTTTTGCAGCGTGTACCTTCCGATTTTGCAAGAAAGTTCTTGCCTGCTAAGTCGAGCATGGCCAAGAACATGATACTGAAAACGGAACATGGATCGTTTGTCGTTCAATACCGTTTCCACAAGATGTTTAAAGGCTGGGCTGCAGAATTGGGATTGGGATGGGAAAGGTTTGCTAAAACCAACAATCTTCTTGTCAACGATGGATTGGATTTCGAGTTGGAAAATCCCTTCAAGCAGATCTACCGAGTGAAAATCATAAGGTTTTTACACTATACAACATATTGATCATCTTTTCAATTATTCAAGCTAATGTTGTTATGAAATGTGGAATTACTCAATTTATTTCATTTGTGGTAACTTAGGTGAAATGGGAATGGTGGATGGTGCCAAGGTGGTTCTCTGCTCTGGATGGATATGAGCATTTTGAAGGGGTTTTTTGTTTGTAACCTCATGGTGGATTGCTTTGTTTAGCTTAATTGGTTTAGCTTGGTTTGCTTGAATTGACTTTAGGTTTCATTTGCGTTTTGTGGCATGTGATGGTGGTGCTTTGCTTGAATTGACAATGAATTTTGTGGTTGTAAGGACATGGTTGTGATGACATTAATGGTGGTTTTTTGGATATGGTTTGTTATCATTTACTATGTTTTTTATTTTTTTCGATCAAGATTTACTATGTTTTTTATACAAAGTCATTCATTTGGTTTATAGTTGTTCATATTTATATTTGTACCAAGACATTGTGATGTTGTTCATATTACCCGGTTTAAACCCTTGACCAAAAATTGGATTGTGCTGGCCAAATCTTGTATACTATTATTTCAATGTATTTTCAATGTTATATCGATGCTAACAAAAAAACGTTTGTTACATACACTATATTAAATTATGATTTCTTAGGTAAAAATTAAATGCATTTGTTATTGTAAAACACCCGAGTACAATAGCTTATGGTCAAAATGATGAAACTTATAGTGTAAGTTTAAGCTGCACAACTTGTGGTACAAAACAATTACCAAAAAAACACAAAATAAAGTAGCAAAAAAGTGAATAATGATAACACCTACAATCATAGTTGCTTTGGAAAACTGCTGTAATTAATGCATGACTTGTGAATTGGGCAAAGCTTGCACACGCATGATACTCAAATTTGGGTAATTAACAAATTTTGGTAAAGTAATTTGGACAATTTAATTCAAATTTGGGTAATTCAAATTTTGGTGAAAAGTTTGGTAATTCAAATTTGGGCAATCTTAATTCAAAATTTTTGGGTAAATTAAATATTCAAATATTGGTAATGCATGTAATGAAATTCTAAATGTTTTCATGCTTAAAGCAAGTTTGGTAATTAGAATTTAATAGAACAAGTAATTTTTTCATGCTTATAGCCGAAATTACAGAAACCAAATACTACAACAAAAGCCTTTTATAGAGTTAATGAGTACATCTAGATTTTAGGCGAAAATGGAGGTTTGGGTTTTGACATTGGGCCGCCCGTTAATGATGACAGTTGCAGTAAGATTTCTTCTATTTTAAGTTCATTTAGTTTTTCCTTTTGTTTTTATATTAGCTAATCACAAAACTGTTTTTTTTTAGAACACACAAAACTGTTGTTGAGGTCCGGCAAAAAAAATAAAAAATAGTCCTATGGTTTTGATAAAACAAGACTTAAACAATCCAAACACAAACAAGTAGAAAAAATATACGCTCAGCAAAAAAAAAACGGTGATATACAATTACTTAATTCTTGAGCAAAACGTTTTGGCATATGGTGAGGAAAAAAAAAGGACATGGTGATTCATACCTTAAAAATATGTCATTGGTGTTGGTGTATAGATTATATAGTAAAATATGACAAGTAAATTGAAAGATATGGTGACAAATGACAAGTAAAACCAAAGATAGATCGGATCGTAGAATCGAGTCGTTAGAATCATAGGATCCCACATTATAACAAAAGAATATATGATAATCAAATATATTGTATATTGTATATTTTGTTATATATAAAGTATGAGATATAAACAATACTATATTAGATTAGGTATTGTTTATAAACAATATGTTATTTATGCTTTCACTTTAGAGTTTAGGCTTTACAACCAACATAAATCCAATTACAACATATGATAACCTAATATATTGTATATTTTATTACATATGTAATATTTCGATTTTTTATAAAATATATTTGATATTAATTCCTCTTAAAAAAAAAGACATTATGATTCTCCAATGATCATCCTCCCAATATTTTGGAATTTGGAAACCTGCGCTAATAAATGCTTTTGAGGGCCAATTATTCCATTTTTCATTGTCTTTCCTTTTTTAGTAAAATGAAATCAACTTCTTCCAAGCCATATTCAACCCAAAAAAGAATCATGTGCACGACATGAATCCAAGCCCTAAACCCTAAATTAACCCTAAGCCTTAAACCCGAAATTAATCCTAAACCCTAAATGAACCCTAAGCACTTAACCCTAAACCCCTTAACATTATGAAATGCATAACAAATACGTAGGACAATTTCACTTAGCAAAATGCATTTCATCAAATAAATGGATTTAACCTAGCATGTTTCACCTTAATTATGAAACTGTTATTCAAAACTAGATCATACACGAAATTGTGAAAAGAATCTTATAATAGTGACATTATAATCTAATTTTGAGATAGTGAATCAATCTAATTTTCAGTTAACTATATTATATTTGAAATAACATAATTTTTTTTTCCATGCTTAAGTCGTACAACATAAGCATATACCAATGTAACGATATTAATATATATGAGATCTTATACATTCTCAAAAATTCAAATGTAATGTTTTTCTCCATGCTTATGTCGTACAACATAAGCATATAACAATGTAATTTTTTTCTCCACTCTCGAAACATAATAATAACGTAATAACATACAAGAATGACTTCAAGTGGGCAATTAATGGATTACATTACCTTTTCATTTAGATTGATCACTCAAACTCCATTAAATATAGTTTACTTGCATTTTCGGCCCAAAAATGATAATGTATGTTCACTTGCATTTATAATGTACCACTTAAAATGAATTCATCACTCAAAACTATCATAAGAGCATAGTTAATATACTAATTATATTGACAGTAACATATATGGAGTTAAAAAATGTATATTTTGACATTAACATTGACTCCTCAAAGTAGGTTCCCCTTTGCTCAAATAAATAAAAGTACGCTCCCCTTGCCATCAAAACACTCAAAAGTCAAAACACCCAATTCATTCCTCCTCCTTCCCAATTTCTTCCTACTCCTTCAAAATTTCTTCCAAATTTCTTCATCCGTGACCCGAATCGAATTTAGATTACACCGCCGGTGAGTTTTAGATTTGTGATGCCTTTAATTTCGTTATCGTTTAATATTCTGTGACAAATGGCTTTAACTTCGTTACCCTGTTCTTTGATATATGTTAGGTTTCAAAGACAAATGGAGAACAATATAGAGGTGTTCAATCACTCTGGAACGGGCCCCGGTTAGTGATTAAGTATTGTTTAAGGTTTAGGGTTTCTTGATTTTGTTTAGGGTTTATTGATTTTGTTTGGGGTTTCTTGATTTTGGAGTTATGCTACTCCTAAAGTGTTGTGTGTTTATCGTTGTTGTTAACGACAGATTCAAGTGATAATAGTCATCCGTCGGCACAACTGGAGTCATCTCTTTCGTGTTATTCATTCATGCGAGGCCTGGATTCCGATTTTGGCGGATATGATACGGAGGATTCAGTCGAGTGGGTAGGATATGGATCTAACAAAAGTTCCTCTGATTCGGCCACTGATGCTGAAGAAGAAGGAGAAGGAGATTCGGCCACTGATGATGAAGAAGAAGGACAAGGAGATTCGGCCACTGATGATGAAGAAGGAGATTCGGCCACTGATGATGAAGAAGGAGAGTCCGATGGACGTGATGTGATCTCCTACTGCAGTTCTCAAGATTATGGAGCCTCCGAGTCCGACGCCTCCAAATCCAACGTCGATAACAGACCAAAATTTACCGTTACAGTCCGATCCAACAATCTTATCGGCCACTATGGAATTGTAAGTGATGTGGTAGTCATTAATTCAGTACATATAATCCAAACACATAACTATTATTAATGATCGAGTTTGATTTGTGTTGGCAACTTCTTGTTGCAGAATATCCCGACGGATTTTGCAAGACGATTCGTACCTGGGAACAGATTCGGAAGCATGAGCATGGAACTGAGAACATGGTCTGGATCTTTTGAAGTTTATTACCGGTTCATTAGGTATAGGGGCGGGTATCAGCTGGGATACGGATGGAAAGGGTTCGTTGAAAAGAATAACCTTCGAGTGAACGATCGATTGGAGTTCATCTTGGATAATCCCGCCAGACAGATATACCATGTGCAAATCAAAAGGGTTTAATTTGATTGTCTTGTTTAAGTTTGAAGTACTTTTGAATGGTTTTTGTGTTTGTAACTTCATTGACAATGCCTGAACTTGTTGGTAAGGACGTGGTTGTGTTTTGCCAGAATTGACAATGTGTTTAATTTTGTCCTTGTAAGGACATGCTTGTGATGACATTATTGCTGGTTATTTGGATTTGGTTTGTTATCATTTACTATGTTTCTTCTACAAATTAAGTCATTAATTTGGTTTATAGTTGTTCATATTTATTTGTAAATAGTCATTGTGATGTTTATCACACAAACCGGTTTAATCCCTTGACCAAAAATAGCATAGGTTTATTCATTCAAATTTATGTGTAGATTGTGCTGGCCAAATATCAAATAATACAGTATGTTTTCATTTCATTTTCACTGTTCTATCAATCAATGCTAATATAAAAACGTTTGTTACATACACTACGTTACATTATGAACTATTAGGTCAAAATTAAGTGCATTTCTGATTGTAAAAACCCGAGTAATATACTTTAGGGTTTAGGGTTTAGGGTTTAGAATAACTTGTGCTCAAAAAGTTGAAACTTATATCGTAAGTTTAAGTTGAAGTTTAACCATTTGTGGTACAAAAATAATTACCAAAAAAAACAAAAAAAAGTAGTACTAGCTAGTAATGATAACACCTACCATGGTAAGTGTTTTGGAAACCTGCTGTAATTAATGCATGACTTTAGCATTTGAAAAAGCTTTCACACGCGGGACTTTAGCATTTGGGTAATTAAAAAGTTAAAATTTTGGTAATGCTTGAGTGGGCAATTTAATTCAAATTTGGGTAATTCAAATTTGGCTAATTTAATTCAAAATGTTTGCTCAAAATACACAATCAAGTTTGGTAATTCAAATTTAATACAAATTCTAAATGTTTTCATGCTTATAGCAGTAATTAGGAAAAGACACCAAATACTAAAAAAGGCCTTTTAATCCTTTTATAGACTTAATGATTACATCTAGATTTTTAGGCGAAAATGGAGGTTTTGGTTTTCACATTGGGCCGCCCGTTAATCATCACACAACTTCAGTAATTTCGAAAACATGCGTTAAGCAAGATTTCTTAATATCTTCTCTTTCAAGTGCATTTGTTTTTTTCATTTGTTTTTATACGGATCACAATAAATAAAACAAACAAGACTCAAAATATCCAAAGACAAAGAATTAACAAAAAAAGCTATCGTCATGTAAAATTACTTAATTCTTTCCATGTATTATTTGGTATATGGTGAGGGAAAAAAATAGGACATGGTGATTTTTGACTTAAGTACAAATGCATGGCCTATGGTTTTAATAAAACATGACTTAATTTGGTTTTTACCCTTTTATAAATCAGCCATGCATAGTGATTTTTACCTTTTTATAATTCGGCCATGCATGGTGATTTTCAAATGCAAAGGTCAAAAAAAAGGACATGCATGGTGATTTTTACCCTTTTATAAATCCGGTTAACTTAAGTAAAACCAAAAATATATTGTTTGGGCTCGGTTCGTTTAAGTGATCATCGAGCTCGAGCTTGGTTCACAAACCGTAAATCTAGTTATTATTATAAAAATCTAGAATAAATAACATTTTGTAATCTTAACCTGTTAGGTCGACCCGAGCCCGCACGATAACCTGTAAAGACCACAACATCCACTTGCTAGCATAAATCCATCTAACCTAACATTTCTACAAATATAGGATAAAAAAAAACATTTGTAAATAACATGTACCCTAATATATCTGATAAAAAAAAATAGCATGTAATCTTATTAATCTCATTTTTTTCGCCTACAATTTGTAATATCTAAATAAAACATGAAAATATTAACCATATTAATCCAAGATTAAATTTTCCCTCAATTTACTTTTCAAAAGCCTCCTCGTTACCTTCACACCCTATGCGTAGATGCTCATCATGATTACGAATTCCAATCGGTAAAAAATTAAACATTAAAGTAGAATAATAAATATAATGTTTGGAATGCTAATGACTTTAATGGATTGTCTTGTATCTAAAACCCTAAACGTACCCTAAATATAATTCACTTGGCACCTCCAAACTTTGAACTAGCATTATTTTATATGGAAAATGTACATATGTTATATATACATCATAGGCACAATATGAAAAGTTAAAGCCCTAAACATTTAAACCAAAAAAAAAAAACTTAGGTCTTGTCTACAAAGAAAATAAAAAAACTTAGGTCTTGTCATAGCATAACTCCATGTAACCTAACATAAATCGATTTAACATTGATCGATTTAACATTTCAAATGGCGTACAACACTTTTTTTTGTTATGCTAATGTGCCTATTCATGCAAGTGTTTTGACATTTGTGAAGGTATTAATGTTGCTTACATTAAATAAAGAGCCAAATAAAGATAAAAGATAAAATTGTATCATGTCCAAACCCTAAACAACCCTAAACACCACTAAACCTCGTCTATAAATAGGAAACACTAGCTTCACTTCTTCTTCACTTCTCCTTCACTTCTAGTGCTCTTATCTACAAAATCCATTTTCTTATCTACAAAAACCTTCTCCGAGCTACAAAAATGTCCCAAATGTCAAAAAGCCCCAGAACTCCCCTTACCAAGTTCGACCCGGAAAGCGTGGCAACAACGCCGGTGTCGGACACGGGCCTTCTCAAGATGTATGAGAAGGCCCAACTCACGGCCAACGACGTTTCCGTCCAGGCAAGATTGTTCTTCACTCGAGCCCTTGAGAAAGGCATGGGTGCGGTCGTGAGGGGAGTGTTGGCTGAGGATCCACCCTTGGTGGATCTTATCATGATCTTTTCTGCCGAGTAGAGCATCTGCTCGGCAAATACAACGCCCAAACGCCCGATCCCATTCTCCACTGAGGGCACCCCGACTCCGACCAACACTCCGACGAGTGCAACCAAGACCACCAAGAGGGTCTGCGCTCGTAAGAAGACGAAGAAGGAGAATGATGTGGTCGAAGAAAACGAGATCATTGACCTGGAGGAGTAGGTCATGCACGACACTGGCGCAAGGGAAAGCTTAATCTTAATATTTATGCTTTTGTGTTTGTGTTTTTTATAGTTTCAGTGCATGCACTTTCTTGTTCTTCATGTTCTTGTTTTTATTTTTTCGGCGGGCTAATTACAGATTATAAATCTGTAATCTTTTGTACTACTATTCTACTACTATTACAGATTATAAATCTGTAATCTTTTGTACTCCTATTCTACTACTACTAATGAATTACAGCTTTCCCTAACCATGGATCTAATATTTATTCATGCATTTGTTTTGGGTTGCAATATTTATGCACACACATAATATTTACTGTAAATCGAACCACCTAATTAATTAATTAAATGATGTAATATGTAAATGGTTGAAAGTTGATTAATATATGATGTATCCAAACAATAAATCCCCTAAAGCTACTTAATCAACCAAACTCCCAAAAAAAATAAAAAGGAAAAGATATGGATGCAGATTTGCTTAACAATACTTGCTCAAGACTTGTTCAACAATAACATGTTCAACAATAACAAACAATTACGTAGTTGCTCAAAAATTGCTTTTAAGTTGATTTTCATTATTTCGCAACACTTGCTCAACAATATTACGTATTATATTATTTTTGACATATCACTTCAAAAAATGTCCGATTCTTTTTTTTTTCTTAAACTCCTGTGATCTTTGTTTTTGGTCGAATTTATAAATCTTAACTTATTAGCTTGCACAAATGAATTTAAAATACGATAAAATCTCTTTCTAAGTTAAATCCTAACCATAACCCTAGCTAACCCTAATCGTGACGGATATACACTATATGGTAATACCACCCTTTAAGCATTACTTTGCTTTTTTTGAATAAAATGGTTAACTGTATTATAAAAAAGGGGCTGTTACAAAAAATGCTAGCAAAGATATCTACCAAAAAAAATGCTAGCAAAGATAGCTATATACATCATCTCCAATCTCTCTTCCCTCCAAGAACCTACTAAGGGCTTTAGAGCTCTTTTTCCTAATGGGCTTGCAACACATGACGAGCCACATTAAGCATTACTTATTACTTAGTCATAACCTTCATTATAAGTCCATTAATAAAATTTCTTAATGAACTACATTATGTGATCAACTTGTCCTCCAAAACAACTTAGGCTACAATGCCAAAGCAAACTAAATCCGCAACAATTCACTTACCAAATAGTTGAGCTGACTTACACTTTGCGGAACAATGATCGACACAATGAAAACACAAAAGAAGTGTACTTGTCCAAAACGCGTACGACTCACAATAAAAGTCGAGCAAAACATTACATTAATTCTGTTGATATGTGTAGTAAAGAGGTGGACGTGGATTACTTGGTGCTCCATGATGGACAACTTGAAATGGTGGTAATATGTATGGGAAGGGCACTTGTGGTGGTGGTGTCATGTGGTATGGGCTTGGCACTTGCTGTGGCTGAGAACCTTTGCGATTATTCCAATAGCCAGGTTTGTCATTTCCATATCCTTTTCGACGAGCAGACAGTCGACCCTTGCCCCTTTTATCGATTGGATCATGCACGGGCTCACCACTGTTGGATGCATTGCCAGTGTCGTTCACAACATTTGTATCAGCACTTCGACGCTTTGCATAAACTCTCCCTGTGTTGGCTAGCGAGTGATAAGGTAGGCCACGACGTTCAGATATGGCATGGACCTTTGTGCTCAGCTCTTTCAATGCTCCCTTGACCGCAGAAAACAACTCCTCGTTTGTCATCGAGAGAGTAGCAATGGCCTCAAAGTCTGCCTTCATTGACTCATACCTTTCCATCTTTATCGGCTTAAAAGAGTCCAGAGTGTAGTATGGAACCCTAATCTTCATGTGCTCTCTTGGCAAGTCCTTCCTCCAACGATCGAGGATGTACTTTTGAGGGACCAGTCTCACTGCCTCCATATTGTATACAACCAGTGTGTGGCAACACATAATTCCTGTGAACTCGAACATTTGACATGCGCAACTAACATCGTGATTTTCTGGATCATAATACACCTTAAATGTCCTGCTTTTATGTACCTCACCAGACCACCACCTCACGACAATATAGTGAACTCTGATTTTGCCAATCACTTCCACCCTGTCTGAATTAGTATGTGTCAAATTCTTGACTTCTGCTTGGAATTGTCTGAACTTCTTGGATGTATAGTGCATTTGGAAGGGAGACTCAAACGCATGCTTTGTGGCACATAGATAAGGCTTGTTTACCGAATCAAATTGGTCCTTATCCTCGGCCATTGCACGCTTGGCCATTGCAGTTCCATATTGCTTGACAAACTCTTGTAGGGATGTGTTGCCATTAACAAACCCTTTGAAGAAATAATTCATGCCCTCACTCCTTTGTGTAGTAGACATTCCAGCCCAGAAAGCACTTTTGAAGTAGATTGGCACCCACTTTGTTCTTGATTCGTACATGAATCTGCACCATGTGCTCCTTTCAAGTCCACACTCAGATATCCATTGCTCCCATTTCGTCTCAAATTCGGCCACTGAGTATGAGAAATGCAACACCTTGTGCATTCCACTTGCGATGTCATCCCATGGTGCAGCGTCATTGAGTTTCTCCATGTGTTTCTTTGCATTTCTCATAACGTGCCATAAGCACCACCTGTGTGTTGTGTTTGGAAACACCTCAATGATAGCGTTCTCTGAATACAAACATAAAGATAATTAACGTACGTGTGAGATTTTTATTATATATATATTTAGGATATATATAATAATCTCCTCCTATGTATGATATAAATCAATTCGGCCAAAGACATGTATATGGTTACGATCGCTCCATAATATGTTATTATCTTATTCTAGGATAGGTTCTATCTTTTCCTTATGTGTAAGTATCTTAGAGATATGTACTAGGGTTATCTTTAGCTAATGTATTCATTTATAAATACTCTCTTCCGATCCATACGTTAATAAGATTACACAAGAGATCCTATGAATAACAACCTAAGATATTCTAGGTCAATAGATTCTATCTAACAATGATAAAAACAGAAGAAAAGATAACTTATAAACAGACTATGGTTAACAGGCTATTGATAAAAACAGAAGAAAAGATAGCTTATAAACAAAATATAGTTAGACAACTTACCCATTGCTTTGCATTGATCCGTTATAATGCCCTTTGGTGCTTTGTTATCCATACACGTGAGCCACGTTTTGAACAACCATATGTAGTTAACGGCATCTTCACTTCCCAATAATGCAGCCCCGAGTACTATTGATTGCCCGTGATGGTTCACTCCGATGAACGGAGCAAACGGCATTCTATATCGGTTTTTGACATATGTGGCGTCGAAGGATATAATGTCACCAAAGTCCTTGTATGCAGCCCTAGCACGTCCATCGGACCAAAATACATTCTTCAATGCGCCTTTGTCCGTTGTATCGAAACTGTAGAAGAAGTCTGAGGACTTTGTCATCATTGTTTCGAAGTACTCCCTCATCGCTGCAAAATCTCCCTTCCGGAGTTTCAATCTTCTGTCCAAGCTGATTGCATTGCGACAATCCCTCTCGGAGAATGGTACTTTGTCGTGGCCTCCGTACCGAGCTACGAAAGAGTTGAAATTCTTCGTCACCGGAATACCAGCCCTATCGTTGTCCAATAATATGATCCGATTGCCTCCACTGATTTGTCTATAGCTAGACAAAAAATTTGAGTTTTCCGGCCTAATATCATGGTTGTGATTGAGCTTTAGTGACTTGATATACCACGAGATACCGTCGCCACACACGTGAGCATTCACCACAAACGGGCAATTGCATCGAACAGTTGATGGTGTCTTCGAAGGGTTCCTAGATTGTGATTGGAGTTGACCTTCTTTTGAACAAACAAGCCGGAAGCTGACCATCCCATTATAAGGATCTTGTTGAGAAGAATCTGCCTCGGTTTCCTTTTCCTTTATCCTTTTTGAGGTTCGAATCCGGAGCTGGAATCCATTGGCCTGACCATACTCGTGAAGAAATCCGAACAGATCTCCAGCCGATTCGAACACCATATCGACCCTTGGCTCACGCACCTCTTCCATTTCAGCTTCATCAATCTGAACCGGTGCTTCATGGGTTTGGTCATTGACATTTTCCTCAACATCATCAACGTTTTCAACTGAATCATTATTGGCCTCATCAATTTCTAAACCATCATTCTCGTCATCTAAGGCCATCACCTCGAATACATCCTCATTATAACCACCACCTTCATCCTCATTATAACTACTATCCTCATTCAAATCCGAATTCAAATCAAACATCAAGGGTTTTTCGGAATCCATACGAACTAAACCTAAAAAAAAAACCCAGAATCATTACAATTAGGGTAAGAGAATCGGCATTTTTTATTCACACACAAAGAAAATCGAAGCACTTACCTGCACTTAGCTGAGTTTTGAGTCCTTTGCTCAGAGAATACAACAGGGTATTTGGGAGCTTAGAGACAACGGTCGGTCAAATTGATTTGGGGAGGAATGTTGAAATGGAGTTAATGTGGCTTAGTTAAAGGAAATTCAGATTTAAATGGACCATTATTTACTAAGTATTGGGCTGAAGTGTTATTTAAATTGAAACATATGAGGTAAAAAAAATAAGCCCAATCGGAAGACCAAAAAAAAATTAAAAGCCCGCTCAAAAATCGGCCCGATTCGAAGGCCCAGCCCAATTTCAACACAAAGCTAACATGTGGGACCGATCCGAACCTATAGGTTAGGATTTGGTTCGGATTTGTATTTAAGTAAGAAAAGATAAAACAAACACCACTTTATTGGGACTCTACTCCACTTAATTACATTTAATATTATTTTAATCAAAGTTGGCATGACAAGTGTGTGACAGTATCACCCTCCATCCTTTCACCTTCTTCCTCAATACCTATGCTACTTTATTATGATTAACTAGGGGTAAATTAGACCAAAAAAAAAATTCCTTAATAAATGTGTACAAGTCTAAAACGACACTATTACTGAAACGGAGGGAGTATATCCCAAGAATGACTCGATCGAAACTTAAAGTTCAAAATAGAAAAAAGTGAAAGCAATGGGTTATTGAGGAAAGAATGAAAATGGTAGGAGCTTGGAAAACGAAGCCAATAAACGGGTGAGGAAGCTACGAGAGGCCGTGCCACCTGACGGCATCCGAGGCCATTTCACCGACACATCCCCAACCAAAAATCCAATGCGCCATTCCGAGATTCGAGCCAGAAGCGGCCTTGTTTGTTTTTATCGACTACTCTCAATTTACATGATCGCACCCTCTAAATATCAGTACTAGCATCAAAAAACAAAACGTATGTGGTATATCCGTATATGTACTATAATGTCCTTGCAAAATC
Organism: Polygonum aviculare; assembly: GCA_934048045.1. Taxonomy (NCBI): domain Eukaryota; kingdom Viridiplantae; phylum Streptophyta; class Magnoliopsida; order Caryophyllales; family Polygonaceae; genus Polygonum; species Polygonum aviculare. The sequence continues at coordinate 25,916,600 of OW204031.1, forward strand.
TCATGTAATGCTCTCTAAACTTCTCTAAATTTGAAAACAAAATCTTATACTTTACACAAAATGTATGACCTAATTTAAGAAATTCTCTATTTTAAAGAATGATGTTTAAGTCTACCAAACTAAAAAAGAATCATGCTTAAATTATAATTATAATTGTATATCCTATTATAAAATCTAACTTAATCAATAAAAAAAGACATGTTTTGATAAATAATTAATGCATTCCCTAAATAGTTTTAGGGGATTTCCTACATGTAGGAATAAGATTTTAACATTTAGAGATTTTCTTCATAATGGAGAACTAAATGAAAAAAAGAATTAACTTATACCATGGGTCCAAAATCTCCAAAAATAGAGTTGATAAGAATTTGGAGCATCTATTATAGATGTTCTCAATCGTTTGGTTATGTGATATGAAGATATATATGGAAAACCCATACCATGTGTCCCATACCATGTGTTTATTTATGTGTTTTTTGAGTTTTATATCAATACCTCATACCGGATAGATTTAAGTTTTTGATATCCTACTATCCCCTTCATTTCAAAACACATCTCCCACACACCTTCTATTTGGAATGGGTTCCGACCCCATACCAACCCAACTCATACCCGAATTTGTACCAAACATACTTAATCCGGTATGAATGGATCACCGCTAAATAGATGCCAGTAATCATTTGTAATTCTTTTGAAAACTATATGTAATTGTATAGTGTGATTCAAATTTCTAACGCAAAATTGAGTGATTCAAATTTGTACGGTATTAAAAAAGTGTGGAGTTACAATTTGTACCTTTATCTCTATTGAAGTTTCCTTTCGTATCTTCTTAAAATGTTTCCTTTATATAATGAAAAAAAACTTTAAATTATCAGTATGAATTCGTACAATTTAATTATTTGGCAGTTTTAAGATTCAAACTTAATATGGGCCTTAAGTATTTCACGTGGAAGGCCCATGAAGAATGATGAGCCCGTGAAAGCTACCAATTCCATACAAATGCCTGCCATTTTCCCGTGTTGCATATAATCGCCACTTATCTTTTTACCGTTGTTAGACAAATTAAATCAAATACCCTAACTTTTTCATAAATGAGCAAAAATGCCCTGACCTTTGGATTGTTAAACATATACCCTTCCTAGTTCCTAGTAGTCATTCCTGTTAGTACACAAAATATGCCGTGTACAAGTTTCAACTCCTTCTTCAATGATCTTCTTCTTCAAGCTTCTTCTCTACGCCTCTTCACCTTCTATGACCTGCAAAACAATGGACCTAGGGGCGAGCGACCCCTAATCCACCTCCGATGCTTAAGTCAGATAGGCGTAATGTCGATTAAAGGCGTCAGGCAGAGCGATAGCTTAGAACTTACCCGGCACATGAGTGAATGCATGTGTATTTATAGAGGAGAGGGACAAGAGAGGGAGAGGGCGCACGCACCCCTAGGCCGATCGGCCCGTTAGGGTTTCAGTTGGTAGCTTGCTCCCCAAGTCGACCAATATCTTATCTCAAGCGAAGATAAGATTCTCCCCCATAAATAATATCCTAACTAGAGTAACTACCCTAATAAAGGATAAAGCATAATAAATATGGATAGCAAAATAAATAAGATAGAGAAATAAATGCTAACTAATTGATATGAAATCATGCCCGCCTAGAATTCCTATTCATGAGCTTTGGCGAAGTGAAAAAGAAGAAGAGATTAGAGAGAACAAGATGAAATGCCATGGGCTTGGAATGACCTCTTTGGATTTTCAGCAATGGAGTCAACAATTATGAGGACCCAAATCAAACCAAAGGTATAGAAGAAGCCCACAACAAGTGTTTGGGCCTTGTGGCTTAATGCTTAAGACTGTGTTGTGTATGGGTCCTCCAATAACCTTCAAGCTAAAGCCGTTGGGGAAACGAATGCCCTGACCTTTTTTTATAAACGAGAATGGAGATTGTACAAATATGGACGTCAATGGGCACAACTTCCAGCCCACACATCAAGGAGCTGAGTATTTTTTAATTTCCTCATACAAGAAACTCACTCATGCATTGCATGGAAGATGGCAAACTCCTCTATCAATTGTTGTACGTAGTTATTTCTTAGAAAGATACAGTATAATTGATCTCCAACTCCCTCCAAGGGCATTCCAATTGCAAAAATCAAAAGAACTACTTTAGAAAATATTATGAGACCTCCATGAGACCATGAGGTACGTCCAAATATATTCTGTCTTCATGATCATGAAAAGTAGTACTCCGACACTAGCTAGTTGAGAATTTGTTGCGCGCATTTGCAATGAGAATAAAACAACTCAATCAACAAGGGTATGTATTATCGAACATGTCCTTATTTCTGATCGTTGGGTCAGTGCAGAAAGCTCCGTTAGCTATATTACGTTACGTACGTGATGTCAAGCTGCTGATGTCACCATGTTGATATAGCTGATAACGTGTGTCGTGTGGTGGTATTAGCTAGAGAACAAAGACATAAATGTGAAAATGTTCACTTCTAGATCCCTGGCCTCTTGCTAAATCTCAAGGTTCTCTTTTGTTGGATTGTGGCCTTTAATTATTTTGAGCCAAATTAACGTACTTACGTATAGCCAATTCCGATCCGTCCAAAAAACCCAACAGCGGAGAAGTAGACAAGCTTTCGGGGACGGAAGGAGAGCTAGGGAAGTTGAACGAGATAGAAAGCATGTGCGCGATTACAGTTGTGGGTCCCACACGGTCTGTAGCTTTTTCCGCGTTAATGGTCCACTCCACTTTTTGTAGGGCATCTAGCTAGATGGTTCGACCATTGTAATATTTCGTAAACGACGGGATATATTATACGCTGGCGTTGCGCACTAATAAGGCTGCATGGGCCGCTTGGTAATATTGTTTGGCCTGGTTAATTAGTGGTTACAGACGCAGCTAGCTACACGCCTAGTGCCTACACGTACACGCTGAGACTGAGGGCCACTCGATCATAAATACATCGACGGTCGGTATTGCTCCACTCAAGCGCGTCCACTATCATTCAAGGCACGTGCCTATTTCCTTCCATTCTACACTATTCTACATATCTACTACTCACTGCGTCCCATTTTATTTGTTCTCTTTCATTTTCCGTCGTCCCAAAATGTTTGTCCTCTTTCCATTTATATCATTAATTTCTTATAATATTAATCATATTCAATCTCACTTTTTACACCCAAAATCCAACTTTTCCTTCTACTTTACTCCCTCCGTTTCATAATAAGTGTCGTTTTAGCTCTTAACACAGTTTTTAAGAAAATCAATCATTCACTTTAAAACTTACAACTTTTTCTTAATCTTACCACTCATTATATTTTTTTGGCCAATGAATGAACAACTTTAGTCAACAAATACACATTCCAATAAAAATTATCATTATTACCTCTAATAAATCACTTTGAAAACCTAAAACGACACATATTATGAAACAAATTTTAAGTGATAAAACGACACTTATTGTGAAACGGAGGGAGTATCATTTTTCTACTTTTTACACCTATAAAATTACAAAACTACCCTCATGTAATTTCAACCTTTACCCACTTTCCCATCTCCCAATACCACTTTATCACATCCTTAATAACCACAAAATGTGTCCTTTAGGACAAACAAAATGGGACGGAGTGAGTATAATACAGTATAAAGCGGAACCCAACTCTTTGTTAAAATTTGCGCCACGTCACAACCTTGAATAAAATAATAATTGTATTTTTTGCATTGATGAGCGTACGTGTAAGAATGGACTCGTAAGACTATAAATATTGGTTGGTCAATTTTTTTTGTCTTTATAATATAATATAATATTTTTTATTTGTTTTTATCAAAAAAAAATCATCTACCTATCTTCTCTTCTAAATGACATTGTCTACTTATATCCTGCATACTTATGTCTACTTGTGTATGACTTTTTTCACATGTATAATAATTTATAAACGGCATTTAATATTGTCATACACAATCGTTATGTATGAAAATGCACAATGATGTTTCGTGGTTCGAAACTTACACTCCTAAAGTAAAAAAAAAAAAAAAAGTTGGCTCTCACATGCAACTATGAAAGGAGTGGTTGGGGTTCATTCTTATGATTTGTTCCCACATGAACCACCCCCTTGATAAAAACATGTGATTTTGAATTATCATTCTAACTATATACTAAAGTGGAACCTAAAAATAATAATTATCACCACACATATCAAGTTCATATTGGACCAAATCATTCATCTTTATTAAAATAATTTAATTGATTAATTTTGATTGGAGACCCCACATGTATGCAAAAATATGAAAGAATATATGTCATTGAAATTATACCTATAAGTTTTCGTTAAATATATAATTAATCTTCTATACTGTTGATACCCGGATCTGTCATCGCGTTGATGCACGAGATAAATAAATAATATGAACAAAGATTAAAGCGCTAAGGCACGTTTTAAATGCGCTAAAGTAAGCGTTGGTGTGCAGTCAAAACATGAATCTACAATATCGTAATTAAGCCCTTTTGAGGGCCCATATCGCGATTAAAGCCCTTTGGAGGGCCATCATCGCGATTAGCATGGATTTGGTTCTATCCCACATCGACAAATGGAAGTGTAAGCAAGTAGCTCCCTTTCCTATATATAGGGGGCGTAGGGCAAAGTTTAAGGGATCGGAAAAAAGCCGAGTCCCGAGACGTGTTCTCGAAGGACGGGCTCCGACGTGTTTGAGTCTCCGAGGAGCTCGCACTATTTTACGGGAAAGACCTTAAAAAGTCTTATAAGCCTCCGAAAAGAGAATAAAATAATACGCGGGGGGTGGGAGAGCTCGAAGCAAGACGAGCCGGTTTCTAGCGCGCCGAAAGGCCCGAGAGTTTAATAATTTTGTCCCGTAGTTAGTTCGAGATTTTCGGACTTCAACATATACAACATTGTAGATTAAAATAATAATATAGAAAAAGATATGTCAACTCTTAAATATATAATTCAAAGTATATTCAATAAATATTAAAATAAATCTTACAAATCTTAGGAGTATTCATTCCTTATACAAAAATTATAATCTTACAAATCTTTATTCGATTAGAAAATTATCTGTATCGTTTTAACAAATCTCATAAGAAAAAAATTAAATAAAATAATACAAGACTTTATATCAAATTATTCTTTTGAATAACTTTATACAAAATTTAACTAATTTTTTAATCAAATCAAATTTGTGTCTTTAAGGTACGAGACTAATATTAGTTATATCTTTAAAACGGGTGATGATGAAAAATAAATAAGGACATAGAATTGATATTTTTGTAATATTCACTTTATTTTCTCACACATACTTTAAAAATGTAATTTTGTAACATAATATAGACGAATTAACCGAGCATGTAACATAATGTAACATATGGTAAGAGACAACGACCCCACAATGTGTCAAAACTATTCTAACTTGATGGATTGTCCATACGGGCCATACTTTGCTTCAAATCAATTTTAAATATAGCTTTCACTTTCGTCTTTTTGGAAGAATTGGGCGAATCTTATTGAAATATCTCCCTTAATTTCTTTCTCTTTCTTTTTTATACATATGGAAAATGTAGACATAAAATTATAAATAGCTATAGGGTCTCCTAAATCGGAACATATGTGAAGTAGAATAGTGTGAGTTAATTTGTAGGGCAAAACTACTAAACATTAACTTGTTTGTTTGCTTGCTTGCTTGGTTGTACCGAGAGAGGGATTTGGCATATGGAAAAGTACGCTAGAGTTTCATCTTCTTCCTCCAAACCTGACAGAAAAACCGTAGAGAAGAACAGGAGGACTCAAATGAAGAATCTCTTCACCCATCTCAATTCTCTCGTCCCTCGTCGCGATCCATCCACCACCCCACAGGTTAATTTCTTACATTTTCCCTCTCTGGCCTTTTCTCCGTTGAGTAGCATAAGCTTAATTTTCAAGAATTTAATTCATGTGAACTAATTTAATACCGAGTAGAAATTTAAAATTTTATGGAAATCGAGAAAACATATTCCTAATTCCTAGAAAATTGCGGAGAAGAAAATCTTGAAGTTTTTCAATAATTTTTAAAACCAAATGCATGTATTTTAATGATTTCAAAGTTTGCCTTTACCAAATCGCTCCATGTGTTTAATCCTTTACTTTTTCCTTTCAAAAAAATAAATAAATACGGAGTAGTTATTTTGCTACATTTTTTTGTGCACAATACATATCCTCTGTTGATCCGGCCAGGTGATTTTATGTTCCAATTGCAATATTTCTTAACATTAGTATATCATTGTAATTTTGGTAGGAAAACATGGCTTTGCCGGATCAAGTAGACGAAGCCACAAAGTACATAAAGAAGTTGCAAGCTCATTTGGAGAGATTAAAGGAGAAAAAAAGCAGCTTGGCACTGTCATCAATTAATCATAGATCGCCCGAATCGAGCTCGGATTGTGGCTTGAAACCGCCGAAAATTGAAATCCACTTGGCCGGAGATTCGGGCTTGCAAGTGGTGCTCATCACCGGGATCGATTGCCATAACATCTTCACCGAAGCGATTCGGGTGATTCAGGACGAAGGAGGCGAGGTTGTTAATGCTAGTTTCTCTGTAGTGGAGGACTCAACCGTCTTCCACACCATACACGCCAAGGTATATCAATGTTAATGTTAATTAAATTGTTAATGTAGGATGATTATTGAGACAATTTTAAGCCGATTTTTTTTTCTTCCAAACAAAAAGATGGGTTTTGTAAATTGTTTTTCTAATTGAAAATTTTGAGAATTAATTAAGGCAATTATTACAAATATAGTGTAAATAATACACTTGACATATAAGAAAATAAAATTACTTTGGAAATTTCAAAATGAAGCAAACTAATCCTAAGGTAATGTTTTTTGGTGTTTTATGTGATAGATTGAGGGGTGCCCAGGTCCTCAAGCTGCAATGGCAAGGATTATCGAGAGGTTGAATAGGTTTTGCAATTGACTTCCTCCATTAATTGATTAATAATTGCCTTAGTCTGTTTCTTGGAGTTCCTTCATATGTACATCCTAGTGAAAAAAAAGGATGGGATTATATTAGGTTGGATTGTCCATATTTTTCTAGACATTTTGCAATTTTTGGGTCCATTTTCAGCTCTAGTTGATAATTAAATCGCAAGAAAAAATGTCGACCTTGCCTTTGCCCATCATGTTGAATATAATGAACAAATGTATAGTCAACATATAATAAGAGGTTGTTACTACTTCTCATTTTTTCATGGGTTCATCTATGTTAGTTCGAGTTGTATTCGCGGATTATCCTAAATCTTACCAAATAAAAACAAACATATTATAAGAGATTGTTGTACATATATAATAAGTCGGGTTTCTACCAAAACAAAATAATAAAAATCGGGTCAACTCAAGAGGTTCGGATTGAATCTATGTAGCATCCTAATCGTGTTCGCTTTTTCCCTTAATCCACTATTTTTTGGGTCGGAGTTTAACCCTATAATTCTTGCTTAGTTAATTAAGTTTGTAACGCTTTAGTGGTAGCCAGTTAATCAGTTTGGCATCATCTAAACATGCGTCTGTACATGTACGATCGAGTGTGTGCCCTACTTGATGGGGAACACCATAAAAGTGGAGCCCGATTAAAGTGGTATGGACGTCCATTAGTGTAGATTCGGATCCAAATCTTATCCTCTTGGCTACATCCAAATCCCAAACACGGTGGACCATATGACCGACGACACGTACGTACGTACACACGTCGCTGTTGTCTACAAGTACTAGTAAATCCCAAACCATTACAACAGGCCATCTCCATTTGGAAGTTACACACTTCAATTCACATTAAAGTTGGCATGGTTTATAAGCTGTTATGGTCATCTCTTTCATTACGATCAAATCTAAGAAGAGTATGAATGTATGATCAGAGGTCTTCGTCCCATTCTATATTTAGGCTAGGATTGGAAATTACATGAAGTAATGTATATAGTAACTTGATACTCTATCCATTCTCTCATTTTATGAACTATTAAAACAATTTTTCTATTGCACATTATAAGTGAATTATTACATATAGAAACTAATTAAACACTATTGAGAAAATAATGAATCGATAAAAAAATATCTTAAAGAAAAGATTTTTTTTCCACATCTTTCTAAAATTAGCCCGTTATATGATTCAATTTAGGCTTGTTCATTGGTTCGGTTAAATCGAAGAAAACCGAAAACCAAACCGAACCAAACCGATCCAAACCGAACCGAGCTTGTTCGGTTCGGTTTTCGGTTTATGTTTTATCTTAGTTTGGTTTTCGGTTTGGATCGGTTTGGTTTTCGGTTCGGTTCGGTTAAACTGAACTAGTTTTATATAAAAAAAATTAAATTTAAATATTCATTATTCAATATAGAAAAGATCAAAATAGGTTTTTAATTGGTTTTCGTTGGTTTTATTTGGTTTTGTTTGTACATTTGGTTTTTTTTGGTTCGGGTATTATTTGGATTTTGGTTTACCTTCTCCAAAAAGAATCACATTTTAATCAATCGGTTTATTCGGCTCAAAACCGAACCAAACCGAACCGAACCGAACCGCGGTAGATCGGTTTGGTTTTCGGTTCGTATATTTCCGATGTTCGGTTTTCGGTTCGGTTCGGTTTGCTGCGGTTCGGTTCGGTTCTGAACCGATGAACAACCCTAATTCAATTAGTCTAATAAGATCAAACTTTCGGTAAACAAAATCTCTAAGTTAATGTTTTTTTTGAATAAAAAAATAATTTTATTCACAAGGACTCAAAGAGTCAGTACAAAACTGCGCTAGTTAGACTAGCAATTTACAAATTCTCGATCCCCAACCTTTCTAAAAGACTTCTGTCTTTTCTATTTTTTACCTTCCATCTAGCAATCAAACAATTTTTAACAAGACTAATGCTCATGCTAGTACAAGTGTCACTCTCCATACTTTCATCCTTAAAAATTCTCTTGTTTCTAGCAAACCAAGTGTAGTACATGCATCAGAAATTACACGCATTAGCATGTACTACACTTGGTTTGTAAACCTAGAGGGATAATTTAACCGGATATCTATTTATAAAACATTAGAAATTACACCTAATCATATCCAATCACAAGATCCAAGTTACAATCAAACATACAAAATGAAGAATACACGAGGATTATAACAAATATATTGGAGTCAAACTCAAGACATTTAAATATCCTTGAGAAAAAAATATAGTAAAATCAACTAAGTTACATATACTTATATTAAAATTTTCCTTAGATACCCTATGAGTAATATTTATAGGCTATTAGTCTTCTAAAAAATACGAGGCGGTCTTTAGGCAAAGACAGGTCGTTTAGTGCCTAGGCGAACTTTACAGTTGCCTAAGGGACCCCAAACGGGCACTTAGACACCACCTAGGAGTGGTTTTTGGAATATTGTTGGCTATTCGAAACTATCTTCATTCCTTACCTGATCCAATAATCCTACAAACTTTCCCATATCGGATAACTTTCAAATAATTATCCACCAAACTCGGATCGAATTGAACTAATTGACCGGATCGGATATTTTTAAAAACCTAAGCACTCAAAAATCAGCTTGAACCACTTGAGGACGAACCTAATCCAATTTAAATTGTTATTGCAATGCATGATCCAACTAAACCATGGCCAAAAGCTAAATAGGCTGAACTCAATGGGGATAGGGACGACTGGACGAGAACGAGAAGTTGGCTTGATCAGAAGTGAATAGAATTGAAACAAGGGAAACTCGATGTAGATCGATCAAAACCAAAGCAAGCCTAGTCCCCATCCAAACCAAATTGAAGAAGACCTAAGAACACTCTTATTGGTCGATCAAAACCTGATCATCAACTAAAATTAATAATTAACAAATGTAAAATAAAGAAAGAAGATCCTCTACTTTTACTGTGTTGGCCATCATGGAGACCAATGTTTGTAACATCCTTTCAAAAGGTGTACTAGAGCAAACAAAGTTAAATATTATACTATTAGGTGATATAATTTCATAATTGAAAGACTGCTTATACTCTAAATATGAAATGACCACTTAATTATACCCAATTCATTCTAAAGCCTCCAATAATCTAAACCAAAAATACCTTATATAAATCCACAAAAGATGTTAAACCGAGCTTGAGTAAACCCGATCAATGTTAAAACCGGAACCAAACTAGGTAGCCTAACCCAAATTGGTCCCAAAACCAAAACAAGGTTTGAAACTGTATACAATCCAATTTGTCGCTACACAAATTAAACTAAATCGAATACATAATTAACTTGAAGCGATATAAACCGATAATGGTCCGAGTCCAAAATGAACCGAATCGAACCAAGTTCAACCTAACTCACATGACACCTCTACGTCAACCATTAACTAGTCTCAGATCAGAAAAAGTTACAATTGATAATAATAATAATAAAAATGCAACATTAAAGATTATAGGATTCTCTCCAATAAAAAGAAAAGAGAAGAGGTAATGAATGGATAAAAGTAAATTTTATATTCGACCATTAAATATTATCGGTTGCTATCAAGCATCAACACAACTTCCACGTGAAAGTTTTACGCCGGCCAGACCAACTTTTCCATGGAAACAACTAATTAATTGGATGAATGTTTTCACACTACTATTAACGAGTACAAAACAAAAGACCTCTTCAGAAGCAAGAAACGTGGAAGTTGGTCTGGTCCGAGTCCACTTATTAGCCCGAGTACAAAATGAATGTGATCAACACAAAAAACCTCTTCAAACTCAAAATTAAGCAATCGTAAATATTTGGAAATTCTCCTTAAATTGCATCATCATTAGAGTAAAACTCAAATTAACGCAATATTTTGAAGTCTTTATAATCATTCAAAACCGCTTATTAATGTGCCAATGGCAATAACTTAATCACGCCACAAAGGAATGAACCAGTTCTAGGCTGAGAAGGTCAAAATAGTTGTACAATTTAAAGTAGACACTAGACAGTAAGTGAAGAGTGCACTTTGTTGAGAATTTGGTGCATTTGCACTATGAATCCGACAATTCAACAAGGGCAATGGTTGGAACTCGATCAATCTTATCTAGTAGATGAGCCCATTTTTTTGCTGACATAAATTGGCTGATGTCAGGATGCTGACATAGGCAGATGACGTGATGCTGACTGATGCCTGCCTCAGGCAGCTAGATGGGCTGATCCAATTCGTGCCTTTATGAAAAAGAAAGAGAGACAGAGATGTGAATACATAATTCCAGACGGAATACTCAAAGTTGATAGATCTAGTAGTTCCATGTCCCTAAAATCATGCCTTTATATCTTGCATGTATTGTCATGGACACTCAAATAGTTTAAAGTTGTTTTTGGTGATTTCCCACTTACTCGATATATTCTTTTTTTAGCTAATACTCCCTCCGTTTCACAATAAGCGTTGTTTTATCTTAATCTTACCACTCATCATATTTTTTGGCCAATGAATGAACAACTTTAGTCAACACATACACATTTCAATAAAAATTATCATTACTTACCGATAATTAATCACCTTGAAAACCTAAAACGACACATAATATAAAACAAATCTTAAGTACTAAAACGACACTTATCGTGAAACGGAGGGAGTGTGATTTTCACAAAAACTTCAAAAGGCGAACTATTGAAGCCAAATGGACCCTAAAATCGATGTCAGATCCTTGTGTTGGATTCGTAGTCCCGGGCTTCAATCCATTATGACCAATTCGATCGGGTTGGGTGGTTGTTTGACCCATGAATTTCATGTTGGTTTTCCGTCCAAAAACTTTAGACAGATCGACCAATATCGATTTTTGACCGGTCTAGGCACAGGGGATTTGATGCACATCAGCACATGTCATGCGTGTACTCATAAAGAAATTTTCGAAAAATAAGCAAATAATTCAATGAAAATACGCTTATTTCTGGCTTTAATGAAACTTATGAAAGTGTAATGAGAAATGATAAAAAAAAAATTAGGGACATATTCTCACTTTGCATATAAACAAACACTCATTCTCATCTGATCATTTCCCCCAAAATTGAGTGTGGACACCTTTACAACATATATATTTTTATTACCAAGGACTAATCTTCATGGTCATACAGTTTGGCAACAAGACAAGCTTTGTAGTGATCAATAGATGGAGCCATCTCCTTGTGAGGGATGTGAAGATTAACCTCGACCTAGTCACCCTTCATGGCCTCCTCCGGGGTCAATCCGAGAATGCTCTTCGCTTTCTCCACAATCGATAACACTTATATTCCAAGAACGGCTAACTAAAGACCATGTACTAGAACGAGAGGCTGTATCGGGTTGCGTTGGTAGAAGAATTCAAGGTTGTGGTGGATCGAGTTGGTAGAAGTGCGGGCGCACCAAGCAATGGGCTGCAAGAAATGGGCAAAAGGGTAGGTGGGTGCTCGATTGAGAAGTGGCTAATTAGGGTGCAATTTGCTCAAAAGTCCCTACAGATTTGTCCAAGTATGGATGGGCAATTGTCTTTCTACAAAGAAGTAAACAATACTTGCAAACCAGAACCCAATATTTCAAGTACATTATTCAAATTATATATGGCCATCAATCATTCATTGGCGCTTTGCACTTACCACTAAAAAGAAACACTCATCAATTATTTCCCTTCCAGCTTACATGAATGCCATACATCCAAACAGGCACCTCAAAAACAAGCCTATTAATTACAGTGTCACCAGAAGAAAGGCTATTCGGGAGACAAGCAGTGGTCAACTAAACTTTGGCTTCAATATGGATGAAGATTGTGAGGTAGTACTAAGCTTCTGGATCCAGTGAGTGAGTCCCTTCTTATGATCCTCAAATGTGACATTCTGTACTAGCTTCAGTGTACCATCAACAGCAAGGGAAGAATTAAACTGCTCCAAAACTTTGACAATCTGCCAGAACTCGGGCCTCTTGTCCGGTTGCAATGACCAGCATTGTTCTATTAGAGCCTGCATGGCTGCAGGGCAACCCTTGGGAAAAGGAGGTCTCAGATTCTGAAAATTTCCAAGGCAATAGAGAAATTGTTAAAACAAGAGCTCGCAGGATAAGGGTATAATGTAGCGTTTTTTCTTAAGAGACGGATTCATTTAGCATACAGAATGAACAATGTAGGCCTTCACACATCAAACAACGAATAAAATGCTCATGTTTTCATGCTTAGTTGAAATGTAGCATTAGGTACTAGGTCTCCAGAATTGGTTCAACAGCAATGAAGATCATATAAGGGAGAACAGGTTGAATGAGAAATTGGCAGAGAACGAGGCTAACTATAATGAGGTGCAGTGAAAGGCGTGCCCTGGAGACAACATAGAACAGGAAGCCAACATTGGATACGGAATTCACATATAATACAGTCGCATACTATCATAATTTGATGATAAAAAAACGAAGTACTAATCTCAATCTTTTGTAGAAATAAAACGGAAAATGCACTTAAGGGCCACAATTTCAATGAGAAACTTCTTGTTTGATTTAATTAAACTGATATCTGCACTAGTACACCATAGACAACAATTAAACCATGAATAGAAAAAATTACCGGAGTATTCACAAGTTTCAAGACTTTCCGCAATAATACGAATGTCAAACTAAAAAATTTCGGAGCAACAAAAACTAAATCTATATACTAATATTAATCAAAGTACTAATACTAATTGCTGCCAAGTCCACCAGCAAAAACATTACTATAAGGAAAATGATGTCATATTAGTTCATCTCTTTTGTCCGTATACAGTCACTTTAATATGGTGAAGGCAATCAATAGTTCATTACTTATAAAAAAAATAGCTTACTTCTAGATAGTGATACACATTAGTTAGATACTAAGCATCCTATAAACTTAGATTTTCCACCTACTTCATCAGCAGTTTTATGGAGGCTGATGTGGATATGCACAAGCAATCTACTTTTTAGGTGGGATCCACAGCAGCTTCCATGAGAAAATCCAGCAAACAGTAAATGTAGATAAACTCAGGGTTGTGATCGATAATTTGACAAATATTATCAGAACAGTGACCTTACATTCTTCATATCAAGAGAACTTTAGATTACAGTTTAGCATCAAGAGGTATTGTGTAGTTGTCCAAATTGAACACCAGAAAACTATGAAGTTAGGACTAGGAGCACAAACATGCTTTTCATATGCCATTTGCTCGGAGAGGAAAAAGATAACACAAGAAGCAAGAAACTTGATATAAGTGCTATCTTCTCAAATTTAACAGCTTTATAAATAAAAAATATCAACCTTTTTTTATCCAGTAGGAGAATCCTCAAGTACAAGGATATTTGCAAGACCTCAAATGAGAAAATATCATACCTAAATAGTAAATAGCATGCTTCCAAGACTTCAAATGAGAAAACACCATAACTAAATAGCATGGAGCATGAAAAGGAAACTAGAGCAAAATCTAACACAGTCAAGAATGGAACTTTGCAAGGAGTCATGGTATCTAGAATCAGACCTTGTTAACTACAGCATAGGCAGCTTGATAAGGACTCATATCCTCGTATGGAATAGATCCTGACACCATTTCCCAAAGAATGAGACCAAAGCTGTAGACATCAACCTTCCTTCCATAAGACTTGTCTTTGATCATTTCGGGTGCCATCCAACGGTAAGTACCAGGATCATCAGCAAACGGGTCACAATTTACCTCCTCACAAGCTATCCCAAAATCAGCAATTTTCATACGGGAAGCTTCATTGATGAGAACATTTTCAGGTTTGAGGTCCCTATGAATGACGCCCTGAGAATGTATGTATTCCATTCCCCGGGCAATGTCTAAAGCAAAAGCAACTAATTGTTTCAAAGGAAGAGTTTTGTTCTGGAGCTTGTGCAAGTAGGATCTCAGGGACCCCTCAGACAAATACTCTGTGACTATGCAAAAGACCGGTGGCTTACGGCATGCTGCCACAAACTGAAACAGAGTTTGCAACATCAAAATACATAAGAGCATAAGAAAGACAAAAATACACAAGCAGAAGAACTGAGATTCCTGTACCTTTAATACATTCGGATGGTGAAGACGGCAGAGAGAAGTGACTTCTCTACTGAACTGCTTCTCCAATCGAATTTTTAATGATCTTTCATTTTCGTCATCATCAGGCGTGGTGATAATCTTAACAGCAACTGCCTCATCCTTGTAGATTCCATGGTAAAGCTTGCTATGAGCTCCATAGGCGAACCTATGCCCCAGAAACAGCTGAGAGAGGTCAACCATGTGCTCATCAGCGGCTTCCAAAGCCGTCACTTTTCCCGTTCCATGATCAAAGTACTTAGTCCAAGCTGAATCTTTTCTGCTTTTTCTATCAGCAAGATTGAGAGCAGCAACATGCCTTGCAGGGCTAGAATTCGGCGTCCACTTGCAAGAATGTTTATCAGCTTCACGTGTATCTTTATGAAGCAACCTACGAACGATCCCCTTGTGGGATTCTTTTGTTCTGGCATTAGGTGTCACGGATCTTTTCTTCTCAGACTGAACTTGAGCTTCCTTAAATGTATCTGGAACTAGAGTTTGAGGGAGAGGTGACACAGATCTCTGCCTATTAGTTAAGGGATTGTACTGCATCTGGGGATTAGCAAGATCCAATCTTTTTGAATGAAAAGAAGACTCTGGGCTCCTCAAACTAGGAAAGGAGAACCCATCTGATTGTGCACCTCTAGTTCCAGGAAGAGGTGAAACAGATCTTTGCTTGTTTGTCAAGGAGTTGTGTTGAATCTGGGGCCTATCAGCAGATGCTGATTTCCTAGAAGGGAAAGGTGCTTCTAGGCTTTTCCTCAAGCTTTCCCTAGAAATCTCTCTGGGCTGAAAGCTCGAGGGTACGGAGACCAAATCAGATGAAGAGTTGAATCTGTAATAAATAGTTTGGGAAAACTTTGCCCTTCCAAGCCATGAACTACTACTACTACTACTACCTCCCTCATCCATTGGCCTCCTCTTCTTGAAGGCTCAACAAGATCACAATTTACAATAAGAAAACAAGATGTTGACTGGATGAATCAATTGTTGTTGCCCATCAAACACAAGGCCTCCTATGCAAAATCTCTCAAAACCCATCAACAAGCAGGCGCTATAACACAACATCTAATTCTACCATTTTTGCCATGAACAGCCTAATCAAAAACTGATCTATTCACAAACCCCATAAAGTAGAGCTCTGAAGACAGAACGGGAGAAAACCCATGAAGATTGAAGATACAGACAGGAAGGAAACACAAACCAGGTACCAGAATCCACAGAATTTGAAGGAATAGCCCAAACCTGAACCCTTTACCAACTATGTGAAAGCAAAAGAGCTGTTCAAAGAGGGCCAAGTAAAAGAGCACCTTCTCCGAGCTTCAAAACTCCACAAAAGTCAATACCCACCTTCCGTGGAGGCCTGGACAAAGCCACAGAGATACCCAAATATAAAACAAAAATCAATTCCAAGAGAGATGAAAAATAGAAGAAAAAAAATACTGAAGAAGCCAAGTATAATTGCAATTAAAAAAGAATGAAATGGGCACCATCAATATCATCAGCGTGCCCCACAAGAATCATAATATACCCAAAACAGAGGGGCCAGAGAAAACGAAAATGCCCCCATTGCTAATTGCTGAAGAATTTTTGCATAAAAATAATCCGCCACAAGTCCAAGACAGAAATGCTGAAATAGTCAGAATTTATGATAAAACTAATGAAGATGAGGCCAGCTGAAAAACCCCAAATTGAAAGAGTACAAGATTACCCAGATAAGTGTAGCGTTAGTCAAAGCAAGCAAACTAATCAATTGGGGAAGCCCAGTCTTCGTTATCGTAAATTACCCTCAGCATCTTGCCTCAACTCCCCCTCCTCGTTCTTTGTAGAAGAAGAAATTGGGGAGCGTTTCAAATACCAGGAGACGTATAGTGATTGTACACGGATTTGTAGAGCTGAAAGAAGGATTGGTAATTTGGTAGGGGGATTTTGAACGCGACTTTAAATTCCGTGGACTGGCCTTCTTTTTCTTTTGCCTTGACCAATCACCAACTCTTGGTGGGTCCTGCTCATGGCTTCAGAGTCAGGGTACCGAAATGTTCTTTTAACCCCTCAAATGCCATTATGCATATAATAATAATTAGACAATTACAGTATATGCGTGCAAATATTTGATACATGTAACACAAAAAAAGTTTATTCTTAATTGTGTCGAAATATTAAAATCCATTCTTAATGTTTGATATCAAAATTTGTGGAAGGAGTTACTTTATGATGACGTTCAAACCCTCTCAAACTAAATTTAATAACTGAAGACGAATTCATAAATTAGTAGAATAACTTCGTGGGTATAAAAGAGATTAGCATGCTTTTTCTTTGTTTTCGTAGATTAATTTATTATTGTGAAAGAGACCAAGGAATGAAGAAGTGGTTGGCTTATGGCTATGTGTGTAGTTGTAATTTATTCTCGTGACTTGGATGATAGCATAGAATTGAAATTCTTAGAATTTGAAGCATAAAAATAGTAGATTTTAATGTTTGCATAAACTTGGAAATGTCATTTGTTTCTCGTGAGCTCATAACAAAGGTGAAAGCGACGAGTTCAATGTATGCTACCGTATTTTGTCATGTCTGAATTGGTCTGGTTATCATTTGTTGCAAGAAAAGAAAGCGGAAGAAGAGATTTGGAAGAGAAGAATTTTCATTACATTGAAAAGAGACAAAATACACCAGTTGCTTTTTATACAGAGGCTATGCAAAGCATCAAATAAAGGATAGCTAGCTATCTAATTTGGACTTATTGCTAACTTCTTTGACTTGTTGACTAAAGCTGACGTGGCTATCCCATCATCCCCCTTCAAGCTGGAGGGGCAATTGACTACTCCAAGCTTGTCTAATATATTAGGCATACGATGACCAGCCAAGGGTTTAGTCAGAACATCAGCTAACTGGTGTTTAGTATCAATGTGATGCAAGGAAACCGTGGAATTTGAGAAGAAGAAGATCAGATCGAGAAATATGAAAGGTATTGCTCTGATACCATGTTGCAAGAAAAGAAAGCGGAAGAAGAGATTTGGAAGAGAAGAATTTTCATTACATTGAAAAGAGACAAAATACACCAGTTGCTTTTTATACAGAGGCTATGCAAAGCATCAAATAAAGGATAGCTAGCTATCTAATTTGGACTTATTGCTAACTTCTTTGACTTGTTGACTAAAGCTGACGTGGCTATCCCATCATCCCCCTTCAAGCTGGAGGGGCAACTGACTACTCCAAGCTTGTCTAATATATTAGGCATACGATGACCAGCCAAGGGTTTAGTCAGAACATCAGCTAACTGGTGTTTAGTATCAATGATGCAAGGAAACCGTGGAATTTGAGAAGAAGAAGATCAGATCGAGAAATATGAAAGGTATTGCTCTGATACCATGTTGCAAGAAAAGAAAGCGGAAGAAGAGATTTGGAAGAGAAGAATTTTCATTACATTGAAAAGAGACAAAATACACCAGTTGCTTTTTATACAGAGGCTATGCAAAGCATCAAATAAAGGATAGCTAGCTATCTAATTTGGACTTATTGCTAACTTCTTTGACTTGTTGACTAAAGCTGACGTGGCTATCCCATCATCATTTTTTCTCATCCCATTGTAAAATTATTGCTTATGACTTTTAAACAGTAACAAGTTGGAAACCTACGTTTCGAGCCAATGGTGATACCATTTGTTTTTTTATATATATGAAGTATTTCGGATTTTAGAGAGCGCAATTGAGATGATGAAATGAACAAATATAGCATGTCTAAATGAACAACTCAAAGTTTCATGACTTTCTAAACATTGATTTTCACACTTCTGAAATCAATAGGATTGTTTTTTCATTGCTCTATTATTGTTCTAATCAGTTCTCGGAGAAGGAATTTGAGATATTGTGTTGTCCTCAAACTTCTTCCACGTCAATTAGGAGAAATATAAGTTACCGAATCAGTAACCTACCAAGCCTTGCAACGCAAGGTACGAACATGAACAGGGATAGGCGAGCACGAGGCTTGAGGAGGAGTAGGGTTAGGGAGAAAGATAGAGTTTAGGGCAGAAGAGAGCCCACCACCCATACCTTATTGAGTTATCTAAAACCCCTCCGTGGGTAAATAAACACTATTCATCCCCTATAAAATTCGAAGTGAGGATCTTTGGGCCATAAGACCTTGAACTAATAGAACTGCTAAATTTGTCCACTCTCTACGAAAATCTGATCCAGAACATTAAATTATTTAGATTAATGGCTGAAATTCTTTCTTATTCCACAGATAAGCTCGTTATATGTTTTAATATTTGCAAGAATGCAATATTATATAGCATATGCTCTTCAATTCAAATTTCCAAATAGCGAGGATTAATTTAATCAAGCACCATGAACAAGTATTGCCTATCATTTATCTGAATCCGCCACATATATACATAAACGAAAATGAATGCATTTTTCCTACAAGTATTACTGTTATTGATCTTGGCAAACACAACGTTAAACAAAAGAAAACAAAACCAATGAGATGAACAAACTACGATACTCATCAAGTCTTGCTCATCTTCCTTCTACTAACACATCTGACCATGAAATTGACGCAGAAGAATATATTCTTACTTGAATTTCATCCAAATTTGTATCTCCATTACCTTTCCCTAATCCCTGTGGGTGCTTAGCCTTACCCCACAAACCCATCTCTCTCACCCTACCAAGCAAGTTCTCTTCCATACTCTCACCAAGTTCCTCTCCACAACTCTCTTCCCCATTCCTCTCCAAAATCTTCACCACTTGCCCCATCCTCGGCCTTGCCTTCGGGTCCGAGCACACGCACATTAACCCTAGTCCAAGAACCCTCTCGGCCTCTACTAGATCGACATCCTCCGAATCCCTTAAAGTTTCATCCAAGGCACGAATTAGCTCGCCTTGAGCCACTAACCCCCCGACCCATTCCACTAGGCCAAGTTTGTTATCCTCTATGGGCCTCCGCCCGCACATCACCTCCAACACCAAGACACCAAAGCTATAGACATCGGCCTCTATGGAGGCCCGTCCAGTGCGGACCACCTCAGGGGCTAGATATCCTACGGTCCCCACCACTTGCGTGGTGGTGGGGACCTGGTCTCGCCCGTGTAGCCTGGCAAGCCCAAAGTCTCCTAATTTGCCGCTCATGTCCTTGTCTAGAAGCACATTGCTCGCCTTGATGTCCCTGTGAAGGACCCTGGATTCCCATCCTTCATGAAGATAAAGCAATCCCGACGCGACGTCCCTTAAGATCCTTATCCTATCATTGAAATCGATCCACATGGAGGAGTTTTCGGTGTTGAAAATCCACTTGTCTAGGCTCCCTTTCTCCATGTAATCATACACCAAGATGAAGCCACCCTTTTCACCCTTGCACCAACCTCTCAAGCTGACCAAGTTTCGGTGCTTCAGCCTCCCAAGACTCGAGATCTCGGCTATAAACTCCCTTGTCCCGTCTCCATTTTGTCGAGAGATTCGCTTTACCGCAATCTCTGACCCTTGTAAGATCCCTTTGTATACCTTCCCATTGCCCCCGAATCCAATCACATTCTGCTCGTCGAACTTGTTGGTTGCCAACTCAATCTCTTGGAACCCTAATCTATGTGGCCAATACTCCATTTCCCACTCTTCCAATCCATCTTCACGATCTCTTTTCTTTCTCATTCTTTTAACCAAACAAACGGTGATCAACACACAAGAAGTAACAACAAACAATAGAACAAGTGTGATCCCTAGAATAAATCCTTTGGACTTGACAAACCCATCACTCGGAAGAATGAAAGACGGCAAACCAATTGTAACAAGCGCATCGCCAATGGAAGCATTGGAGTTGCTAAAGCTCCAAGCCAATATCTTGTGGCTTTCAACGAGCTTTCCCGTGGATGAAGTAAAACCCACATGCATTTCATCCTCGAAAACTTGAGAAAGATTGATACTAGCACTCAACAACGGCCTTAGAGGCCTCTTCATTCCAACTTTCACCATAGTAACATTGACAACAAGCTCAAAATAATCTATCCAAACCTGGTAATTCTCACCATTATTCAACTTTACCTTCGCAAAGGAAGACTCTCCACTACCATCAGGCCAATAGCCTGCCGTGTGAGAAACATTAGAGGTGAGTGAGTTGACGTCGAAACCGACATGGTTGTCATCAGGATCATCGAACTCTTCGTTCATGAACACGTCGAATTCGACCCCAAAAACGTGGTTGGAAGGGTCGCCGTCGTTGGTTCGGTTGAAGAGGCCGAGATTTTGCGCGGAGCTCGTGCCTTGAACGCCGGTTTTAGGGGTGAAGATGAAGACGAGTCCGTGGCCTGGAAGAAGGTTCTTGTAAGGGGCCATGGAGAAGATGAAGGAGGTGTAAAACTGAAGGGAAGAAGATGAATTCGTGGGGATTTTTGCAGGGTAAAGAGCTCTTCCTATTGAGAATTGCTTGTTTTGGGTCAGGGAAAGGATCTTGTGGCTGGAGGAAACTTCTTCAATTGTTGCGTTGTCGTACATCAGCAAGCTGGAGTGATCGAAGCCGTTGAAGACAAAATCGACGGCCCTGATTTGTGCGAGGACGGCAACCATGATCATGAAGAGCAACTGTTTGTGTATGTCCTCCATTGAAGGAGAGCTTGCAGGTTGAC
Source organism: Polygonum aviculare (assembly GCA_934048045.1). Lineage (NCBI taxonomy): Eukaryota > Viridiplantae > Streptophyta > Magnoliopsida > Caryophyllales > Polygonaceae > Polygonum > Polygonum aviculare. The sequence goes on from OW204031.1 coordinate 25,938,236, forward strand.
CCTGGAGGGGTTTTAAGTGCTCTGTTTACTTTTCTTAAGCATTTTTAGTCAGACGAAGTTTTATCATGTTCATTTAAGTTGATTAGTTTTTGCTTAGTCCTTGAAGAAAACTCAGTTTGTTGTTGAATTTCTTAAAAAATATTAACTCTCCAGCCAATTGTGATTGAGAGAAAGGGCCAAGAACGTTACCAAAACCAGCAACCCGTGATAACGATGGTTGACTTGTTCTTTGTGTATATATGTATACATTAGAATAATCCAAGGAAATAATTTAATGGAGTGGATGGATATGTAAATGTAAGTGATTAAAATGCTTAACAAATACATATGCCGTGGATAATCATTCATTCATCATGACTTCGAATATACTCCTTCCGTTTCAAAATACGTGATCATTTGAACACTTTTTCTTGTTTTATACTAATACTTATCCATTTCACATTTCACATTTTTTCCCAGCCCAACTGTGAGTGAGAGAAAGGGCCAAAAATATCTACAGGCATTGTCTTATCCACACTGGCTACATGGCTGCAAAGTTGAAATCAGCTATGAGTTGTGACTATGTCAAAGATCGATCATGAGTTTGTTGCAATCTTCGATGCTGATTTTAAACCAGTTCAGATTTTGCAAGGCAAACCATTCCTTACTTTAGTCTACTAGACTTCTGCTATTCCATTTTTGAATTACCTTAAAGCTATTGAGATGATTTCTAGGTTCTTGCTCAAGTTTGATTTCAAGGTCCTGATTAATTGTATTTAGTGGTCGAAATTGTAAATGAATTGAAGCAATGGAGAAATGCGATATTAATATGTATGCATTGTAGGAGTTTCAGTTTCTGTCATTGTACTTTGAAGCTGAACAACAACGCTTTGGAGGAGTGTGGCGGGTGATTGAAACGAACAACTGTTTTGAGGACATGGACATTCCTGTAGTTCTGAGGGCCAACATGCATTTGACTTGACGGCGTATAAACTACAATTGAAAAAACCAAGAACAATACGATTGAAAAAACTCCACGTACGGTTTATAAACTACAATTGAACAAATTACATAGTATGATATAAACACTAGAAAAAAATTAATTCATCCTTGTCCTCAAGGGCAAGTGGCTCGAGAATCTCAACATAGGTGGGTCGAGAGTGTCAACATATGAAAGTCCTATGGGTTTCCAGCAAGCCCAGGCACCATTGCAACCCATAGTTGTCCAGCCAGGCATAAAGCTATTACAAGTAGCCTGCTCTTGGAGGGTACAGCTGGAACAATCGTATGACACTAGCATGCCCCCTTTATCTTGGAAGAACATCCTCTCAAGACGACCACCATGATTATTATCACGGTCGAAGAGCATGCCCAGATACTTTTTGAGCTCCCCCGCGAACTGAAACTTGGACGAATGAATCTTTGTCCAAGATTTCTCAATCCCGTAATCCGTCATGATCCACACATCAATACTATGATTAACAGTATCCGCTAGCGGCTCCTGGATCATGACTATAGCAGCAAGGTGATCGTCGGCGGCAAAAACTCCCCTCCTTATACAATAGCCATCGCGAGCAGTCGGGTTGGGGCATTCGCTGGGTGGTCCCGGGATAAGATCAAAAACGTCGGTGGTAATATCAAAGAGCAGGACCGAGGAATGGTCAGTCGTCCAGTGCAAATAGCCATTCACCAAGGCTTGGGGCAAGAAATCAAAGTCTTGAGTAACTATAGGAGCCCTGTCGAGACGGAAGCCTGGAAAGACATGAGAGGTCTCGAAACCTGTCCAGAAGCCACGGCTTCGGCTGTACACGAAAGCTCTAGACCAAGAGCGCATCCAGGTTATCATAATCAGCTTATAGTCAAGCACGAGATTGGCACCAGGTCTGTGAATGCAAGCAATACCGTAATACTGTTTGCAAGGCCGTTGAGAATATCCATCCCTCAGAACTGGGAGAGTAGGAAGGAGGTCATATTGGCCTGTGGCAGGGTTGCATAAAGCAGCGCTGTAATATCCGTAGGCTTTTCGCCGCCTGGCCATCACCCAGACCTCAGCGAGCACGGTAAAGATGCCGTTATTCGAGGGACCGACTACGACTACGTTGGGCTCCAAAGCAATCGAGAGGGAATTCGGCCGCTTCGCCAAACCTACGCCCAATTTCGCGAGGGCCACGGGCTTTGAGCGCCCTGAGCACTGCTCCAACGTTAAACAGGGGCGTGGGGGATTGGGAAAGTGAAGAATCCAGAGCATAAACACGGAAGCTGCGTTTGCCTAGCGGGACTGAATGAGGGAGTACCAGGGTTTGCAGACGGATTTGAATCTGAGGATGGATTTTGGTGGAAGCCTCACGAGGATTTCCCTAATCACGTCTTCCGGCAGCCAATGGCGCCCCCGTTGGATGGCCCTCGTATTCACGTCTAGTTTGCGCCTTTTCAATTTGCGACTCATACTCAAAGGGGAGGATGTAGTTCGCATTGGGAGATCAGGGGATGCGTGAGTTTGGGGTTTTCTGGCGTTTCATCTGCTATTTATTGATTACGTGAAGCAAAATCTTTTTTCCTTTTATCCCACGCACAAAGCAAAACTTGTACTCCAAGTACTAGAAATTTTTTCGAAACTGGGCACTTTACAATTTTTATTTCCGAAAGTAGGCACAGAAAAATTTTTATTCCGGACATAGGCACTTTGAAGGCGAAAAATTTTTATTCCGGACATAGGCACTTTGAAGGCGAAAAATTTTTATTCCGGACATGTGTACGTTGAGCTTGTCCATCCAAAGGGCACACACTCAACCTGAACCCGAACCGGAATCCACCCGACCCGACCCGTTTAACACCTCTAAAATATATATATAAGATATACACAAGTTAAGTTTTTATAACAAGGAAGATAATCGAACGAGATAACGTCTTTTGATCAGACATGTAAGTATATCGGTCTTTCCCTTAAACCGTAACAAAAAAATTATTAAATTTGATAGGCATATAATTTGAACTAATTTTATTAAAATTTGATATTAAACTTTTGAAAAAAAAAATAATACAAAATTTTGAAAAAAAAATAAAATAAAGAGAGACGCTGGCCCAACCAGCGTCTCTCTATGAAAGACGCTGGCCAGGCCAGCGTCTTTGCCAGGTGCCAGAAAAAGGCCAGCGTCTTTGCCAGCCAGCGTCTTTCGCCCTATGTCCGGAATAAAAATTTTTCTGTGCCTACTTTCGGAAATAAAAATTGTAAAGTGCCCAGTTTCGAAAAAATTTCCAAGTACTAGGTGGTGGGCACTGGACACACCCGCACAGGTTGTTAGCTAGTTTTACTAGTTAACGTGAAATTTAATTAAAAAATTATGATAGCATATCTATCTATATAGTACTATATTATAATATACTATGTCATTATATAATACAATATATCTATCTATTTAGTAAAGCGAATAAAATTTAGAGTGTTCATCCAAGCAAAAAACTCAACCCCAACAAAAAATATAATCTCAATCGCGATCCGATATAAAGGTCTAGCTTCGAGAAATTCTACAATTCCACATCAAATTTACTCGTGGGATGGGGACATGATGTGTGTGTTGACCTGACCAGGGTCTTGCCGTTGACCCAATCTGGGATGTCTTACTTTGTACCCGGACGTGTGGTCATAGAGGCGGTGCGTCGTAAACGTCTCAAACATCAGGACAAGTGTGGGACACTTGGATATAGTTTTCTTCCTTTCTCTTTCTCCTCCTTGGGAAAATTAGAGACAAAGGTTATTTCCTTGCTTAAACGTATTAAGAAGTTCGCCAAGGTACAAGATGTTGGGAGCGTGTTACTGTTTATATCTTGACCATGATTGGTTTTGCTATAGCTAAAGAAGTGAAGGGTCAGATCGTATCTCGGTTTCCCACTTTTTTTATATAAAACCTTTTTGGGTTTGTTATAATAATAAGATGAAGAAGAATAATACAAATAGGAATAATCTAAACAAGTTGAAAATTTTTAGACCTTTGCCCCATAAATGCTCATACCTCTAAATGCTTCATTTTTTCAGAAAAAAAAGCATTATTATTTGAATTATCAAAAAAGTACATGAAATGTTATCTCCCTTACCATATAAATGCTTTGTTTTTTTTTCAAAGAACATGACATCTTTTTAATTTATAGATTTTTTCCTCAAAGTAAAATAAATGTCCCTTTTTCTGTTTTATTTTAGAGTTTTTTTTTCACATTCTATGACTCCATAAATTTCATAGGTTATTTTGCTCATTCCATTTTTTTCAAATTGAAACATTAAAGTATTTGAGTTCATCATGAAATTAAAATAAGTAAAATTTTGTTATTTTCTATATATATATATATATATAATATTCTAATTTTGTCATACTTAGAATTACAACAAAGTTTAATTCTTCCAAACTTGTCATACTTAATCATACTCTAACAACTTTATTTTGAATCTTAATAACCTTTGGAATATAGGATATAAGCTTTGTTCGTCCAATGGACGGGCTAAGCTTTCTACGTATATATATATATATATATATATATATAAAAGTCATAAGGTTTAGAGTTACCACATTGTGCCACGTAGGATTTTTCTATGTGTCGTCTTCATACTTCGCCACCTAGTATTTTGCCACGTGTCAGTCTATCATTGCTCCACATCACATAATATTTAATTGTTATTAAGCCACATTATATCTATTTATCCATGTCATATATATATATATATATATATATATAGGGACGCTCAGAAGAACTAGAAATAGAGGAGTACTAGGGAGCCCTCCTTACTACCGTTAGATTAGAATAAATCAATGGTGGAAAGGTGAGGAGCACAATAGAGAGATACGTAGGTTCTATAGGATCGAAATACGTATTTGGAAACTGTCGAAAATTTAGGAAATAGTGGGATAAATGGGACAATTAAAAAAAATAATGCTAAATCAACACTAACCATAATTGGTTACAATATTTGATGCAATCTAAGATACTCTTGCTCCTTTAATTTCAAATTCAAATTCAAAATTTGAATTTTAATTGGCAGATTTCTTTAATACGCACTTACCGATTTGACTAAGAATGTATGACAATTTGCATAAGTGTGTATAATGGTTTGCATAATAGCACCTATTTGCTGATTTGAAAATTTATAGCGTCATAGTTCTTCATTTTCATGTGCATAACGTTTGGTCATTAGTTGCATAATTACACATTAAGATGGCAAAGAATAGGAAAAATAATTATTGTATATAAACATTGCATAACTTAAGGTAATACATTGCATAAGAAAAAAATGAGGATACTTAAATCTCAAGTACATATATACTACAATGAATGTGAATAACTACATTTATCTATTTGCATAAGTACACATAAATGGAAATAATTTGATCATTGTCATGGTCTTCAACCTCCTCCTATCTATACATCTTGGATCGTCATTCTTGGATAACTGCATAACAAAACGAAAGTGCATGAGTAACAATTTTTGCAACTATTAATAACAAAACACACACAAGTGAGTAACTAAACATGCATAATTGAATATATGAATCTCATAACTGAACTGACATGGGTGCATAACTAAATTGAACTGATTGCATAATAACATTGATTCCAACTACATCATATAAGATATGGTTCTCATAATTCAACTAAATACACGTAACAAGTATCATAATACTCAATTGAACTCAGAATTTCTATTCATATAGCATAATATCATAACTGAACTAACATGGTTGCATAACTAAATTGAACTCATAGTTATTTCATATATGAATCTCATAACTGAACTAACATGGTTGCATAACTAAATTGAACTGATGGCATAATAACATTGATTCCAACTACATCATATAATATATGGTTCTCAGAATTCAACTAAATACACGTAACAAGTATCATAACACTCAATTGAACGTAGAATTATTCTATTCATATAGCATAACATCATAACTGAACTGACATGGTTGCATAACTAAATTGAACTCAGAGTTATTTCATACATGAATCTCATAACTGAACTGACATGGTTGCATAACTAAATTAAACTGATTGCCTATGGAATTACCTATGGAGCGGACAATCATCTGGAGAGAGGTAGACTCCCTCTCCATTTCACCTCCTTCCTTCGACTACACCTCCATCTCAGATCTGTAACTTTGGAATTCGCCGGCCACCTCGACCTTCGCCGACTACACCCCCCAATCCACCCCGACTTCCGTGCGCCCTCTCCTTCTCACCTTCACTCCTACTCGCTTGCCCAGATATGCGGCTCTCTCCGCTTGTCGGCGCAGTCCCGACGGTAGCTAGGCCCTCGGTCGTCCACAACCGACCCCGACGCAACCCAGCCCCGACAACCCTAGATACTCCTACCCGACTCGACGCCCAGATCTGCGGCCTTCTCGACTCGCCGGCCGATTTCTTTCGGTGTCCAGCCCCTGCCCGTCCCCGACTCTGCCAACTAACACCCGACTCCAGCGCTGATGCGACGCCGATGGTTCTACTCCCTAGACCGAACGACGACGTGAAAAGAAGGGGCCGGAGGACTCACCGTTTCGATCGAGGATATACCGTCGGCGGCTTGAAGGCGTTGGCTAAGGGGGGAACTTCGGTGCTGCTGACACAATACCGGGATTAAGAACAGAGTTGGAATGATAAGAGGAACAGAAAAAAATGATTGGCACCGAGAGGGACATAAATCAACGAGGAACTCACCGAATAGAGAATGAACGAAGAAGGTGACGGCGCAAGAATTCGTCATTCATGAAACCATGATCATACCAAAATTCATGTGTGAGGAGGCTGGCTCCCAAAAACGAGAAAAACAAAAGATATGAGAGGATTGTAATTGCAGAAATTATAAAAAAAAAAGGAAGGTATAGAAAGGATAATTATTGGAGCTAGATTTGGGGGATATTACAACTGAAAAGGAAACAAAAAAATCTTGCCAATTTCAAAAGGGATCTGCTACAACTCACCATACACCCTCACAAATTTAAGACTAATCCGATCCGTCCGTCCATCTATCACGATCGAATGGTGGAGATGTAGGCTCTTAGTACCCTATAACTCACTAGGTACTCTAGAGCATTATTCTATATATATATATAATATATATATATATATATATATATATATATTTGTCTACTTGAGATTTTTCTTCTTACCAAATAGGTAAATACAAAGATTTTTTCCTTTCAATTAGGTAAATGTAAATTTTTTTTCTACCAAATAGGTAAATGTGTATATTTATAAAAGATTCTATTTTTTGTTGTTGTTATACATATCTTATTTATACCATATTAACTAAGATAATACTCAAGAAAAGAAGAATTTTGATAATTATATATCTCAAAAGATATTCTTATCAAATAATTAAGAAAATTTCATTTTTTAATTGATAAATATGATTATTATTCCTTAAAATTTATATTTTTCACCACTTAAATATGATTATTTAGAATATTATGCTAAAAGAAATAGAATACTAAAGATATATCCAAACCTATGATATATATTGAACTTCTTAAAAATCATGTGTTAAATAATCATGTAAAACTATATAAAGGAAATTTAAAATCTACGCTAGCATAAATATAGTTTATGAATTTAACAGGTTTAGAAAGGTGGAGAGTTTTGTGTACAAAAGGGCATATCAAATGTTTCAAATAAATGCAAATAGGAAGGAGAACAACATGCAGGTCATTTATTTGGCATTTAGAAATGAACAAAAGAGCATAGCTCGTCCACCATATGGACAAAAGTTTATAGAGAATACACATATATTTTGTCATATTTTTATACTATTACGTGTAAGCTTTTTTTAAGAATGAAGTCATTGAGATCGTAAATTTATATGCTCCAAAAAATTAGAAATCAAAATAAATAAAGAGCATTTTTTTTTGGTCGAAAGTAAAGAGCATTTATTTAACACTGCGGGAAAATATTAATTGTATAATTGTTATATTAAATTGTAGTTTTGTTAATATATAATATTACATTTATATAGATGAATAATTTTCAATATTTATATACTAAATACAATTTAAAATCTTTTGTTTCATAGTGATATTGTTGTTGTCTTTTCTTTTCTTTTTCTTTTCTCTTCTTTTCTTTTTTGGTTTTTAGCTCCAACCGCCAGCTTTTGGTGGACCTACGGGTGACCACAAATCTTAATAAGTTAATGCAGTATGCCCACAAAAGAAAATCAATGTTCGTCACTACTTAATTAGGCATGAAATTTTACACTGGTAAGAACGGAGAGAATCTACACACAATTGCAGCATTTGTACTTTTGCAACATTAGTCCTAATTAAATTAAGCACAACAACACTCCACATATATAATACGGAGTATGACGAGAAGGATTGAGACTAAAAGGCCGGGATCGAGAAAGAAAAAGGAAGAAGTCGATCATTTCTTGAGGAAATCTTTGCATATCTTTTCCCAGTACACTCTATCGGGCTCGGCAACCTCCAGTGTCGATCTTGCCTTGTCGGCAAACTCCGCCTGCAAATATATATATAAGTATAACTAATGAGTTGATAAAAGGGGCTCTTTAATTAAGTGATAAAATATGAAAAGTAAGTATAGTTACGAGTAGGCCCAGAAAGTCAATCACCTCAATGGTGTTAGTGTGAAGGAGACGATCGATGAGATTGCAGAGGATGTCTTTGGTGTATTCAGGGTGACCTTGAATCCCCATTATGTGCTTCTCAATGCTGAACATCTCCACTCCCGTTTTCTCTGAATGCGCTATCACTTCGGCGTCCCTCGGAACCTCCCATACCTGCATTTATGTATGTGTTGAGACTAACGCGCATATGTAAACAGACAGACGTACTTTAACGTACGACATCAGATGCTTAAAAGATATGGCTAAGAGGAGTGTCGTATATGATCAAAAGGGTACCTCATCTTGGTGGATTTTGAAGATAGAAAGAGAGGAAGGCACTACCACTCCGCCATCCACACATGCACTTGTAATCTTAGGCAAAACATCTTTCCTTATCACCACTTGCCTTAACCCAATATCCCACCCCGAATCGGCCTTTGCGACTTTCCCTCCGAGCGCTCGGCAGAGCACCTGGTGGCCGAAGCAGATCCCGAGGATCCTCTTGCGCATGGCGTCGAGGATGCGGATCAGGAAGCAGAGCTTGAGCACCCAGAAGTCGTCCCCGTGGGCGTCGTAGGGGCTCCCGCTTATCACGAACCCGTCGTAGCTCGAAAGGTCTCGGAACCTCGGGAAGTGGCCGTCCACCACCCTGTAGACGTCCCACGTCTCCCCCTCGTCCCCGAACGCCGCCACGAACACGTTCAAGTAGCCGCCGTACTTGTGCTTCACGTACTCGGAGTCCCTCGCCGCTTGAAGCAGCGCGTAACGCTTTCGGCCCGTGCTCACTACTTCTGCTCGCTTTTCCATCGACATACCTTGATACTTATGAGAGATTATCAATTAAGTATGTGTTTGAGAGAACTTAGTTATGTGATCCAATTAGGGATATATGGATTGGAATATATGCTTGTGTGGTGGAGTGCATGGAAGAGAATGTGTTGAGTGCGTTTGGGTTTTATAGGGCTGGTTCAAACTAAGGTCGTCGTAAGTAAGTGGATCATGCATTTGTTTATTTGCATGTGGACCCGTTACACAATTCCGATCCTACGCGGTGAAATTCTTGCAACAAAGATGAAAAAGGGTACTAAAACAGGGGATTGATAAATTGTTTATTAGTTATTCGGGTGTAACGGATAAGTCCTCTAGGGTACTTATAACGACTATAAGGGCTCCTTTTGTTATCGTCTATGGAAACGTAAACGGGAAGTAAATGATTTAGACAATGTTTAATGTCATGATAGATTTACACAATGTTTTTAATGTCATGATACATTAATGTGACAAAAATTTTAACATCATACCCATTGTAAATGTGAGATGAAAGGGAGTGATTGCTTCATTTTGTTATCTCTCTTCCTCTGATAGAGTAAGGATTGGGGTGGATAAAACTAAAATTTCTTATGAATAAGAGGTGAAGAGAAATGAGAAGATATTTTTTTATCGATGAATCTTAACACTAAAATAGACTAGATTCATTTCTATTCCGTTTATATTTTCACGAATAACAACTAAATGGGGCTAAAGTGTTATCCAATAAAAAAATTATTCGGGTATCCCCACATTTAGGCACGTATGTTATTATACAGACATGCAAAACAGCTACGTTTATTAGAGTGGGGTGCGTTATTCCGGATTTTTGGAAGTGTGCTAAATGACTGTGAAAGGGTTGAAAAACATGTGAGTATCATTATTGTATTGCAAAGTGTTAAAGTTTTTAATAATGATAATAATAATAATAAAGAAGGTTTACTTTGGTCTGATTTGCCGCGTTGGATTTGCAACGTTTTGGAAATTTGACTAGGCCTAGACGGGCATAACGTGTGCGTGTAAGATTACACCTCTGATGGTCGGTGGGCCACCCTATATAAAATATTATGCATGTTGCTGGTTTTATGTAAATTCAGAAAATTTGACGATGATTCAACCAAAAAAAAGAAAATTTGACGATGACTCGACCAAAAATTAAATAGTTTTGACATTTTTTTTCTTGAGTATAATAAAAATTTGACTATGGTTTCAGTGTTGTTGTTTTTCAAAAAAAAAAAAAAAGTGTTGTTGTTTTTATCATAACGAGACTGGGATTCAATCTACAGATCAAGACTCCAACCGGAATTCTTCTGCTTTTTTTTAAGCATTCCTAAAAAAACAATGGCTTTATAACTCAATTCAATACGAGTGAGATATTTTCTAGACTCTCTATTCATGCTTTTTTTATTAAACATCTATACTATATATTAAAGCCGGAGAATTTCAAGCCTCCACGTTAATTATGGCCTCACTCCATTTAAGAAAATAAATTTAAGAAAAGTAATTTTAAAATCTTTCTTATTCTTATTAATTATCTATCTATATCTATAATCTATCAAAATAATATCCTATATTTACAAACTATCTAAAATTTAATCTATCTATACAATCTAGATTCATCCTTATTATATTACACTCGATCATACGTAGGGATTGACTCGATCATACAATATGAAAAAACACATAGAAAAAAAAATATTATTTCTCTGAAAATTGACAATTACTGTACGGATCGGATTGACAAAAATTTTCCATGAAAAAGTTTAAACTTAATATTGCCCGTAAAGATTAACCTTATATGATGATTTGATGTATTTTTGAGGTACGATATGAAATTAGATATTGATTATATATTTATCAGTTATACGTAAATTATAATATGATTATGCACAAAGGGAGAGTGGTTCTATTTATCAAAAATATTTTTAACATCATAATTGACTATTTATTATATACTATACAATTCAAGTCGTGCAATAATCATCTTTAACATCAAAGAATTACAATGTGTCAAATAAAAATTACAGTATTTTTAACATCATTATTAACTATTTATTATATACGTAAATTGTAACAATTTCGGTTAAAAAAGACAATTCAATATTTAATTCTTAATAATATAATTATGTATTCCTTTATTAGTTGAATAATGTGCCAAATATTTCAACAAAAAAAATAATGTGTCAAATAAATTATTATCGATCGTGTCCCGTACAGGGTACGGGTAATAATCTAGTTGATGCAGTTTCTAAGTTGGTTAATGCACAACCTTATACAATCATATAGTTAGATACATCATATATAGTTTATGAAATCTATAACATTATTAAGTATATAATATAAAATTGAAACTCTAATATTAAAAATAAACTATATAATATAACATTATATTTAATATTAATTGTATGTAAATTGAATTTGTTATTACATTTTTAAAAAGTCAGTTCAGACAAGGGACCGGCTTTTCAAAAATAATGAACCGAAAACCGGACCAGAAATACCTCGATCCAATTTGGTCTGGGGTCGGTCCAGACCGGATTTTGGTCATCCCAACTTTTAAGCACCTCTTTTGAAAACTTGCAATTGAATCATAGATGATCATTAGGTTCTTGACATGTTGTTCTGCGATATTTGAGCAAAGCGCTTCCTCGAAGGCGAAGTAATGAATCGAATGGTCTTTCGATCTTTTTCCATTTCAAAATTTAAAACCACTAGGCATGTCACTAAGCAAAAACTCGCTTTGGAATCCGGAGTTCTGGTAATCTCTGGAGTTGGCCCCTTCGTTGAAAATCGTTCGAGCTTTTCCTGTGGCTCGTCTGTGTTTTTGGTGGACTTGACCGGGTCCTCTCCGTTTACTCAATCTCGGATGTCTGATTTTGTGCCCGAACGTGTGGTCACAGAGGCGCGCATCGTAAGCATCTCAAGTATCAAGATAAGCGTAGAGTGATTGGGTATAGTTTTCTCCCCTTCTCTTTCTCCTCAAGAGCCAAGAGATTGGGACGCGCGCTGCGGTTTATACTTTCACTAGAATAGGTTTTGTTATTGCTAGAGGTGTGGGGGCTCAGATAATATCTCGGCTTTCCACTAATTTCATGTAAAACCTTTCAGGTTGTTATAATAATAATAATAATAATAATATTATTATTATTATTATTATTATTATTATTGTTATTGTTATTATTATTATTATTATTATAATAAACTCAATAAGGTTTTACATAAAATTAGTGGGAAGCCGAGATACTATCTGGGCCCCCACTCCTTTAGCAATAGCAAAACCAATCCTAGTGGAAATATACGCAGCAGCACGCGCCCCAACATCATGAGCCTTCGAAACCTTCTGGATGCGCTTAAGCAAATCAACAGCCTCTGTCTCCCAAAGAGGAGAAAGAGAAGGGGAGAAAACTATACCCAAGCGCTCCACACTTATCTTGATACTTGAGACATTTACGACGCGCCGCCTCAGTAACCACTCGCCCAGGCACAAAGTCAGACATCCCGGATTGAGTCAACGGTGAAGACCCGGTCAAGTCCACACACACATCAAGACCCCCATCCCAGGAGTAGATCAACACGTCAGCAGGACGAAGAGGTCTATCATGCCCATCACGCAACCCAATATCAACCTCCTTGCCAGCAGAAATCCCGGACCGGTAGCAGATATCAACAAGTGTGTCGCGAACAACATTGTGGCGATGTTTGACACCAACCAATCCAGCACATGACACAGCATGATCTCCATAGATATCATCGTCAAAAACCCGGGAGCAAGCAGAGCAAGGCCTCAAAGTAGAAAATAAAGGAATGCCCAACCGGTAGCACAACACACAACGATAAGACTTCCCATTCATCGTCTGCCCCAACCCAGAAATCGGCACGACCCTAAGCCAATCAGAAGAGTGACCACCCTGTTGAGATTTCCAAAGAGCCAACTGTCGCGGAGATAAGGAGAATGTGGATTCCGCAGTTCCAACAACCTTCGTGAAATATATATCTGCCAGTTTCTTCATGATTTTGGGGGCAGCGATCTCACTAGGGCTACTGAAAATGTCAGTCTCCACAACATTGGTAAACAGGCGCACGGCATCATCAAAAATAGCCCCAGGTGAAACAATACCCGTTTGCTGAAGGAGACTGTCTTGCAAAGCAACAGACTGCAACCGCGAAGCAAGGAAAGCGTAGTGTAGGACATCAAACGCAGCATAAACACCAAGACCTCCAAAAGCAAAGGGTAAGGTTGCCAACCTCCACTGCCAATTGCCGAACCCAGGACCAGAAGCAGTAACAATACGCTCTAAAGAGGAGCGAAGTGTCATATCAAAAGAGCGCTGAGCCGTTTCAAAGAAACGAGGGGGACACGTGCGCAAGGAAAAATAGAGTTTTGAAACTCCGGTACAAGCACGAAGAAGCAACAACTCACATTGAGGATCATTAATCCTGGCAACCGCATCCATCAGCTCAATAGTTTTAGAAACTCTCTGCAACACCAACCCACTACAAAAAGCAGAATCCACACTGACGGGCCCACCAAGCAATTTAACACCAAGTGAAGGTCTGGCAATATTAGGCGGGAAGACACCTGCAAGCCTGCTACGGGGATCCTCCTTGGGCCAAAAAACCTCAGTTTTGGCCACATTGAGATGTAAGCCGAAACGAGGACCATCCGACATAATCAACTCCAAGGCCTTTCCCACAACAAGGGTATCACCCACAATAGTACCATCATCCAAATACCAGGCTTGTAGACACAAGTCAAATGTATCTCTAAGTTTACAGACCAGAGGGTGTAACACTAGAGCAAAGAGTAGAGGGCCAAGAGGATCACCCTGTTGCACACCCTGGCACGACCACAAAGTGTGCTCCCCATAGTAAAGCCTAGCAGGATTAGCATAGCAGAACTCAACCCAACCAGACAAAGTAGGACATCGAAGGCGAACTTCCCGCAACATAACCTCGCGATCCACCAAGTTGAAAGCATTTTTAAAATCCACCAACAGCATAGAAAGACCCACAACATCACCACGATCTTCAACTAACCGATTCACAGCATGAAGAATTGCCTCAGCCCCACCGGGAACCCCAACCCCAAATTGGAGACCCCTCAAATACCCACTCAAGGAAGGACCGACCAAGGCAGCACAAACCTTAGAAACCAAACGCCTCCAAACAGTACCCACCGCAATAGGACGAAACCTCCACCCGACTTGACCAAAGGCGTGAGGGGAGCGCTAGCAATATACTCACCCAACACCTTAGGACACCTTCCATAAAGAAAAAGGTTGACAATCTGAGCAATAGAAGCCACTAACTCGTCGGCAATAGCAACAGCAGCACCACTCAAACAGTCCAAAAGATGCTGAGCACGCAAACCGTCCCACCCACAAGACGTGCCACGAGGAAAACTCTTAATCATGTCCAAAACCACAGCATGGGAAGTAGAGAGGTGAGGCTGGTCAATGGGAGCACTCGGCAAAGAAGGAGCTGGCGAGGAAGGATGTTTTGCACGCAAGTCCTCAAGGGTGTCAGCGTTATAAGGAGCAATACCAGAAGAAGAAAGAACTCTGACAGCCGCAGTAAAATGACCATCACAAATCTTCCGCTTACACTGCTTGACATTACGCTCACATAAATCCAGCCTCTCATCAACCTCCGCCAGAGGAGAAGGATCCTCAGCCAAAGCTTCCCGCGCAAGAAGCAGACTACCTCCAGGCTCACACCAAGTACGGATAGAGTTGGAGATACTCTCTTCCTGACGCTGCCGTTTGATAGCAGAATTGCACTCAAGACTACTACGTGGGCGAAAGACTTTAAGAGTACAAAGCGGCAGCACAAGCAAACGAACCCAACCAGCGACCTCATCAGGCTTGCTAATCACCGAATCAAGGGCTCCTTTCAAAGCCCGAGAAAAACCCAAACGATACTTGGGAGGGATAGACTTCACGGTACACAACTGCTTGGAAAGCAAGGCATCCAAGAGAGCCACATCAAGGCCACCACGATGAGCAAGCACCTCACTACCAACAGGCAAAGACGGCGTAGGACAAGAGGGGACCTGCGGCTTGACAAAGTCATAGAGCACAAACCTTACGACACCATCCCCAACATCAGGAGCCGAAACAGAATCAGAACCACTACCATGACGACACTTTGAACGAAGGGAATGTGTCTTGAAACAAACACCACAAAGCCAAATTCCCATACGCTTAAAGGTAATCTCAGCTCCAACAAACTGCCTGCAAAGGCAAGCAACTCTCACAAAACAACCCCAACGAACAGCAAGCAAAAAAAACAAAGCCAACTGCCTGCAAAAGCTGAATGCCAACTGGCCACCAACAACCTACCACCGAAGCCTGCAGCAAACAGCAACACAGTAAAACCAAAAAGCAACCGAACCACCGGCGAACAACACCACAGCCCGGCGAACAGCAACACAGCCTGCAAACAGCACCCGACGACTCAGCAACACAGCCGGAAAACACCAGCAACACAGCCGACGACTCACGACTCACGACCGACGACCCAGCAACACATCCGACGACTCACGACTCACGACCGACGACCCAGCAACACAGCCGGACAACACCAGCGAACGCCCCACATCAACGACGACCCACGACGAACCACGACCGATAGACCCACGACGACAGGACAGACCGACCCACAACCCGCGAACGGCCGCCACCCCCGACCCACGACGGCAGGCCACACGACTCACGACCCTGAACCCCCCGCCCAACACCCTAAACGCGCATCGCGCCCTAATCGCCTACAAAGGATGTGTGACCTTTGACTGAAAAGATCGAATCCGAGAACGCATTCAATCCGAACCCGAAAAGATCGAATCCGAATCCACCCGACCCGACCTGAGCTATTTGACACCTCTACGTGCTACACACTGGTTATTATTAAAAAACAATGAATAATAGTGAATCAACAACTATCTTTTCACAACTATCATTACAAGAGCAACAATCAATTACTTAAATATCATCTTAAAAATTTTCATAAGCAATAATGAATAACTAACAATCAACATTAATAAACAAATAATTATACATGTTAAACAAACAACAACTAGTTGCTCATGTAAATAACCGTCTAACTACCCACCGTCTAACTCACTAAGAGTGTAGCACAGTAGCAGGTTTAATAAGTTTAGGGTTTAACGAGTTTATGGTTTAGCAGGTTTAATTACCCATTTATTCCTAAACTATTAGTAGTAATGATATATGAGTTACTTTTTGAAAAACAAATCCACTAGACATCTAATTCACCCAACTTCCCATAAGAAAATCCTATTCCAACATTTCCATATGTTATCTAAGAATTTTTAGCGTGTTACTTTCCTCGACAAGGCCCGACGAGTGGATCTCATATTTTCGCTAAAATTTGATATATCTAATTGCACTCACAGTATAGCAGTTAAGCTAACGTTTACTAGGCTACATTCGATCTACATCTCCCTTTATAGATGTCAACACGCATGATCGCATGATGTGTTTGCATCAGACTCAGCAAACACTCAGAGAGTGATTCCTTCATCTTTATCGATCTAAAGAATCTTAAAGCTCAATCACGTTTTGGATGTTACAACATAGACATGTCTACATGCATGCATTCACGTTACAACATAGTGATCAATTATGCATCCATTTATTAAAACGCTTACTCGATCTGGGCCACAATCATTATGAGTTATAATTAGCATCTCTCATGAGAAACTATCTAGAACTATCATGAGCTCTTAACTCTCATTCGTAAGGATATTCTAGGGTTCCCGCGCGCTGTCTTAAGGCGAGACCCTCGTTCTCACTGTTAAAAAAAATGCTTACTCGATCTTACACCACTTGCACTACATTTCAAAGTGATGTGAAGGATCACAAATTCATTTTGCCATATATGGTTCGAGTCTGTTAAAAATGGCTATATAGGTTTGTTTTGGGTTTTTAATGGTGGGTTGAAGAATCAAGTAACTGCTTAGCAATATAAATATACATTATATCATTGAATTCCATTATGGGTTTAGTCCCGAACCTTTTATTATTGTTCTATGATAGTTCTAGATCTTTAAAACATTCCAAACTAGTCCTTAACTTATGTTAAATCGTTTACTTTTTAGTCCTCTGGTTAATATTTTAAACTACATGTCCAGATGGCAATGTGAGATGGATTTTTTATTTGACATGGATTTATTTTTTAAATTTTAGGCAGCAAAATTGTTTTGAAAAAAAAAATTAGGCTTTTTTTTTGATCAAGGAAGAGGCCAGCTAGGCCCGATTTATTGAACTAGATCATTACAAATATGAGAAATAATCTTCAAAGGAGGAGTATTGAAAACAGACAACTCCTCCTCTAGTTCAAACCTTAAATTAGCAAGAACATCAGCAATAGAATTACTAGCTCATCCTTGCCATTCAAGTTCAAGGTCAGCCATTGTTTCATATCAGCAACTCATTCATGTTTGAGGAGGGGACTGAGCTAGCCAGATTTACCGCTCTCTCTCTGTTTCATGGGTTAGGTAACTAGCCAAATTTATAATTATTGCCAACCTAAAATTTTGAGTTCTTCTTAAAGAATAAATCCAGCTTGACCAAAAAAAAAAGAATAAATCCAAGGGTGAAATTGCACAAGGACGTGGGTTGGGTAAAAAGTTCTTCTATTTCGAATTTCCCACTAGTACAATTTCATCTCAAAGACCGGCCCCATTATGGAAACTAAAAAGATTAAGATTTTTGCCAATCTAAAATTAAATCCATGTCAGATATAAAATGACACCTCAAATTGCCATCTAAGCTTGTAGTTTACAATACTAACTAGAGGACTAAAAAATAAACAATTTCACATGAGTTAAGGACTAATTTGGAACGTTTTAAAAGTTCGGGACTTTCATAGAACGATAGTGAAACGTTAGGGACTAAGCCCATAATTTACTCCATGGAAGAATATGATTCTCTCCCAAAACTTGGGTGGTCATATGGTATAAGATTCTGTACTATACACTCTGAATGCGCTTTTAGCAGCACGACATGAATGATCCTCATTCCTCGATCGGTTAGGCTTCCAAAGTCTTTTGCTAATTGGTATCTAATCTTCTTTAGGCATATTCTGAGCTGATCAATCTCTTTTCCGATCTATCTCTTAATTCCGCAATCTGTTTAATTTATAGCTTACTTTGCCATGTAACTAGGCAAATCAGGATGTATACTAAAGAACGAGTCTTTGTTTCAATATAATATACACCTCGTCTGTAATATTTTTTGAATTGCATTGTCTATTTAAAAAAGGAAAAATAACTTGAAATAATCACAAGTATCAATCTTGAACCAAAAATAATTCCATGTTTTAATATTACTTTAGCAATCCGAACTATGTTAATATTAACCAAAATTGATATCGAAACATTTTTCGATCTATTTTCCGACGGGTTTAATGACATGGCAATCGGAAAAGTGATGTGGCAATGGTTCCAATTTATTTTAAATTTTTATGGTTCATGTCACATTTGCCATGTCATATATTATCATAACAAATTAAAGCAAAAATTAACCAATTGGAAAACAAGAAAGAAAATATATGATTAAAAAACAATTGAAAAAAAAAATAAAATTAACATCTTCTTCATCCTCCTGGTGGCCATGGTGGCCGCCAACCTCCTCTCCCTCAACACCTCCTCCTCACCACCACACCCACCACCCACTCCGACCCCCCCCCCCCGACTTCCCCTCGCCGAATCCCTCATCCTCCGCGGCTGCCATCCCTTCCCCCGTCGCCGCTGCTTCTCCCGCACCCCCCAAACCCTAATCTCTCAAACCAAAATCGTCGCTGGGCAGACACATTGCAGCAGCCGGCGTTGGTGATCTGGAAAGATCCAATCAGGATGAGGACCCCTCCGCCCCCGTCGTCTTCCTCGTCTCCCAAGGAGTCGACGTCGATTCCGACGGAAACTGCCTGTTCACGACCTCCCACAAGGCCATGCTCTCCCTCTCCGATTCCAGAGAGCTCAGGAGCAAGACGGTCAGGCGGTTCCTTCAGAATCTTGGATCTGCGAGCGAGGACGACCGCCAAATGGTCGAATCCGCGAGACAGAGCGGATCGTCGGGGGTTGCGTCGGGGGAGTTAGGGTTGCGGCGGAAAGGGCCGGCGACGTTAGACGAGGCTAGTCGAGGATGTTGGTTTTAATTTTTTTTTTCAATTGGTTAATTTGTTTTTTAAGTTTTTGGGATAATATATGACATGGCACGTGTGATATAACATAAAAATTTAAAATAAATAGGAATTGTCGCCACGTCACCTTTCCGACCGCCATGTCATTAAATCCACCGGAAAGTATACCAGAAAATGTTTCGACATCGATTTTCGTTAATATTAACATAGTTCGGATTGCTAAAAGTAATATTAAAACATGGGATTATTTTTGGTTCAAGGTTGATACTTAAGATTATTTCAAGTCATTTTTCCTTTAAAAAAAGACATATGTGAACTGCATTTGTCAATAGTCCAATAAAGGCTACCTAACTAGTAACTATACCATTGTAGAAGAGGAGAGATTAAACTCGAATAATCGAGTCTTTATTTTTTGGTGAGGTTCAAATACTTACAACATGCTTATAATTAAAGCAGTAGATGTTTTAAATAGAGGCATGTAACGGGTCCGGATCCTCTGTCCCCTCTTGGTGTCCCCTCTATGTGTCCCTTGCATCCTATTGGTTCACATCCCCTTTAACTAATTTAAAATTGATTTTGTTTTAATAAGTTTATATAGATTAACCAATCAAATTGAATGGGACACATAGAGGGGACACCAAGAGGGGACAGAGGATCTCATCCGCATGTAACGGGTAGTTCAAATAACAAAATACCCAAGGCGTTGAATGAAGTCCATTGGCTGCAAGTAAATTTGTACTTTTTATGCAACTTGGGCATTGCCTATCCCTGAATAAACTTCTGTATATTCCATTTTGTGATACACTCAAATATGAAATGAAGATGGTTACTAGCTAATACTCCCTCTTCCCCGTTTGTTTGTCCATTTTTTGTTTCTAACTTTTTCTTAGAAGAAACGAACAGAGACAAGGTCAACAAGGAATGTAGTGGATTCCGCAACCAGTTTATACCCATTTTAAACAGACCGTATTAAAAGGAATAACAAACCCCATTCCATCTCTCATAAGTCCAAACCTGTAAGAAGGAATGTAGTGGATTCCGCAACCAAACACTCTTAATAAACAATGCACAGTCAACTAAAGCAAGCCAGGCACCCAAAACCGTGATAAAATGCTGAGAGGTAAAATAAATGAAAAGGAAATAAGAGATGCAAAAGATGCAGTGGTTTTCTGTACAATGAGAAGAAATCCTTGCTACACAATATACAGATGGAACATCAACCTAGCCGCAACAAAATAGGCCTCGTCTCATAGTCATAAATGGAATGCCCTTTTTCACAGCACAACTGCATCCATGATGATGGCAAGAAGTGAAAATATCAATACGAGCAGCTTAATTCCGACATGGACAGTCTCTGCACAAAACATGGGAGTTGCATAAGGATCAAACCAAAAACGTGTCACAGGAAGCGTAAAGCATGACTTGATAGCATGCAGAAGTTTAATACATGAACTGAGTGCAAAAAGTAGTGTATACGACTTAACAGCTGAAGTCCTAAAACATGATCTGTGAACTCAGCACTTGTGAGCTTAAATTCTTGACAAGAGCAGATACGATCTTTTCATATTTGACAGAAAAAATGTAAAAGTACTGAGCATAACTAAGCAAACATACCAGCATGTCCTGAACTCTTTTGTGTTGGTCGTGCAGGTAATGACTTCTCTGTACAGATAGCAGAAGTAACAGTGTATCTCTATATCAGGCAATTGCCTCTATCAAGAAATATTAGTCACTAATAAAATGTGAGTGAAAAAACGTGACTTATAGTACCTGCACAAAGAGAAAAGGAAGACATAGAAGATGACAAGGGCCAAGGTGCACCAGTATCGTCAGTGAAATCACATGTGATACTATAGCCGGTGACATTGTCAAACACTACATCTGCAGGCATACTTTGAAGAAGACATCCTGCGGGGAGTACGGGATGAATAAGCGAGGAACCAAAGAAGAAAAATAGAGAGCTGGCTAGAGCTATTTACTAAGGGTTCAATAACATTAAAGATGTCTACAATAGATTTGGATGTTCAAAGGTGAATAGAAATACAAACCTTGTTCTCCATTTCCTGGTGTTCCATTGCCTATCAAGTACCCCATAGAAGAAATCAAATCACATGTTATGACAAAAACACGATGAAAGATTAAGAAATGTGAGAAAAGCAATGTTAAGGATACCTTGGAGGCTGAAGTCTCTTAAGTCCACGTCACAAAGCTCATAAATATTTGTCATAACACCAGCCTCTTGCAACATTGATGCCAAAGTTGTTGCACATATTATCGCTTGCCTGTTTGTAAGTAGCATCTGAGTTTGTAAACGGCCAATATAAGCATTTAAAGCATTACAGCAAGAAGGACTAGGTGCTGCCACATTATGACAAGCTTTTGCAACTTCTGATGGCTGATCAAGTTTAAGAGGACAAACTGCAGAAGAAATTGCACACTCCATAATTAGCAGTTTATACAATGAGCAGGAATAAGACAAAAAAAGGGACATTAGCTTCCAATAAAATAAACATTGCATCCAGCACAAGACATCGCCTAAAACAATTGCTTAAAAACAAAAGATTAGTCAAAATGATGAACAATAAAATTTGGAGTGTACAAATTGGAAAGGGGAAGAGCTCTGAGTTGATCAAATTGGGTCTCATGTTAAGGGTGGAAGGAACTAGGACCAGAATGTATGAAATAAACAAATGCAAGTAAGAGAATGGATGTACTAGACTTTTGGAGAGCCATTCAAAGCGAACCACAAACCATGAGAGGATCCTCTTGAGATAATCACATAATAAGATTCAATGTAAAATCAATAAAAACTGTCAGATTATGTACCTTTGTTTACTTTACATGAAGATAACACACGGAACACACTGTTAGCATCTTCTAATGGGAGCTTTCTCGCAAGCCATGAATATACTACCCCTTTACAATCACTAAGAGCATTCACACTAACAGCTCCTCCAACAGCCGTTTTGCTCCCACCGACTGTGAATCCGCCTTCAGAAAGCTGAAGGGCGGCTTCAGCAATTGCAGATTGACACACAGGAGTGCAACACTCTTTAAGTTGATCAACTGCAGTGCATGCTTCCAACAATTGGCTAGTATTCACTACTTTCTCAAATAAGGATAGACTCTTCACAGGACATGAGGTAACTGTGAGATTTGATGATTTGACTGAGCAAATTGTAGCTACAGTACTATTAGCCCCTCTGCTAGCCAGAATATTAACAATATCCGAAAAACAATCTTTAGCAAAAGACTCCTGCAGTATTAACTGATCAGCACTCCTGTAGTAGCCCTGGAAGATGTGAAGCAGGCTGCTAAACTGTGGACAACACATAGCATTTCCTAAAACTAAAGCGAATGTCGGGGGGCAATCAGATGCTGTTTTGTCAAAGATATTTGATATGGCAGTGAAGTTTACAGGACACTTTCCAGTCAACACTGGATCATATCTTGTAGGAAAGGTTGGAAACGGTGGAAAAACAGGCTCCTCTGGGACTGGATAATGAGGAAGAACAGAAGGTGATATCTCTATGGGTCCAAAGAGCCCACTGGATGGTGAATGTACAACCTCAGACTTTGATGAATGATATTTTTCAGGAAGAATTTCCAAAGAAGCAACACCTTCCGAGGTGGATAGCCAAAATATAAGCAATATGACCTCGTGGAAGCAACTACCTGCATCATTGATGCAATATTTCAATCTAAAGAATGCTTTGTAATGAGTTATCATAAGCAGAGAAAAACAAGCAAAAAGGAGCTTCAGCATCGAGAATGGTGGATAACAACCAGATGATCCAGTATGATTACTAAACATGAAAAAGTTCCATAATAAATGATGCAAAACAGTGCTACAAACTGATAACATGTGCATGCAATCAATACAAGCAACCGGGTCATAAGTCATACAAGATCAAAAGGCACTTCCAGTTTTAAGTTTAAACAACTAATCACATAATAACTACATTTTTCTGTATAGTAAACAAGCTAAGGATCCTTTCATACCTATTTGAAAAATAGCACATCCAACCAATAACCTTTCTAACATTAGCACCTTGATTAAATGCTGTGAAAGATACGCTTAGAATCCACCATAAGCTTCATTTCAGAAACAAGATAAAAATGGAAGCTTAGAATTATCTCAAGAAGACAGTATCAGATATTGACACGTCTCTTATCTTCTGTCTTTCCTAATTTGAAGCTCCAATGAAAGTTGATTGTCAATCAAAGCCATCGATCAAATATTATTGGTTGGCAGTTGTGACACTTCGCTTATCTCATTCTCATCTCATTGTCTAGCACTCCCTCTAATGTTATTATGTTCATTTGATCACATAACACAGAATTTGGATTGTATAAGTATTCTTGTTGATATTTTACTTTCACCGTTTAAGTGGTTTATCTCCTGAAATAAAGGTTCCTAGAGGAAACTGCCATTTCCAAAACAAACGTGTACAGATATAACAAGGTTGGCACACATTTAAGGATTTGTAATATGAAAAGCTAACACAGTAAAAATATAAGTTTTGCCTCACCCATTTACATGATGCTAGTACCCCTAACAAAAGTAAAATTCCAAATCACACATTTATTAATAGATTCTTAGCCTTTAGGCTACTATACCTGAACAGAATTTATATTAAAATTCAGTTTCAAATTTTGGTTAGCAGATAAATTCAGAAACAAGCACCTTTAAAAACAACTTACTCTTCAAGCGAGGAGCAATCTTCAAACGGACCATGATCCCATTAACCGTTGGGCATCATCAAGGTCCTTGGGAGAAATTGCCTCAAGATGGACTATGATTTGCCCAATAAAACTCTAGATCCATATTCCGGTGCAGTTCACTCAAATTGATAGAAATCTGAAAAACAAAGGATGCATACATGCATATCAGTTGTAAGTACTAGCTTTCCTTATGACATAATATAACATCAGGCAAAAAAAGGATAGAAACAAGCAGCTACACTAACGCAGGGAGTTGGTAAAGTACATACATTGACATCTAAACAAGGACTAAGAGAGCAAATTCTTAAAGAACAGAACGGACAAGTATCCTCCTGAGAAAAATAGCCAAATCGATACTGCAACTAAGTGGCAATTTCCAAATCCGCTGCGTGAAACGTCAGCATTTCTCACAATTCACGGTTTCTACACTAGGAACAGGTTAAAACCCTAAAAATGGTGAAATTCCAATCTGGATGGCAGCCTCTCAAACAAACAGCCAGAAAAACCTAAGCTTAATTCCGCGGAAAGAGAAAGAAGTAGAGAAGAGAATGGTTTATACCTTGAGAGATTTCCGGTTAGGTGAGCTACAGCGAACAGGGGAGGCAGCCGGAGGCGTTGCCGGTGGTCGGCGAATCTTCTGGCGAAGGATCAGTGAGATCGGCCGAAGGTGAAGGAACGATGCCGGATTTGGTGGTTTAGGGATTCGATTCGGTGGGAGGAGATGATATTGGAGGGAAGGAGTAGGCTGAGGAAGAGAGGTGGATGGTGGTGTGGTGTGAGATTGGACAAAAGTTGAGAGAGAGCTGATGAGTGAGGCAGAAAAATGGAAATGGGGGATTTTTGCTTTCTTTCTTTTTTCGCCTAATTTTGCCCTTGCAACGGCTAATTTGTTCTGTTTTTTCTTTTCTTTTTTCTTTACAGTTGGGATTCGGGACCTGTTTCGGCTGTTTGGATTTTAGTATTATTATAATATTTTTTTGGGTTGAAATAGTATTATTTTTTTAAAAAAAACTTTTTAATTCTTTACTTTATTGACATACGAAGCTTGAATAGGGATGTACAATATGTCTTAATAAAAAAAAAAAACAATCATAATAACATTTCTAAATAAAATATAATTAAATATGAATACTACATTATAATCAAATAAAATGATGTTAATAAAATTTTAGACCCATGGAGTCAAATGGTCAACATACTACAGTCCACCTGACTGGTATTAAATTAAAAATTAAAAATTCGACCAAAAAGATGAGAACAAATAACAATTGATGCTTATGGGCCAATTTTGGCCCATAATAAATGGGCTGCGCTATGATCATCATCTCGAAGCCACATCGATCTTCTGTAGGGGGATCGTGTTCTCACAAGTCTGTGATATGACCATCACGTTTTTATTTTTTGGATGAATGTTGAACCAAAACAATGCATTGACCATCACTGTGATTAGTAGAGTGTTGATATGACCAGGTTCACAGAGGTAACGTTAGTGTATAAATAAGGGCAATGAGAAGTGGCTTTTTGCCCACAGAGTAGTCGAGTAGAAGTGGAAGAAGAAGACGGTGAAGGAAGGCAAGGAAAGAAGACCCCACAACAATGTCACTAGGTAAATGCATGCATACAATTAAAGTACGCACAACTACACATGGATGGAGAAATAAAGATGTCACGTGCACCCACCACAGGCCACAAGCCAAGGAGTATTATTTACAGTAGGGTTTTACTGCTCTACGTACCTCTCTGCGTGAAATTGAGAGGACACACTTACACGGGGAAGGGCTTAAATTCACCTACCCACACATTCCATCATCTATAAATCTCTATCCAGAAATTGTACTATCAATTTTGTTCAAGTAATTCGCATCATCACTAGCTATTGCATATATATGTTGCTTCGGTTGGATCAAAGTTCACACCGGACACGGTTCAGCTGTATGTGTCCAACTGGTTCTTACAAACTAAATTAACTTGACGAATAACTATATACTGCATCCCTCCTTATAGTTATATACTCCTATATGACTGTCGTGTCTTTTTCTTTTTCCTGTATTGACAACCAGAGGTCAAGAGTTATATATGTCCATCTTCGTAAGAGCCACCACCATTAAGTGAAAACTACCTAAATGTTTGTGTGTACTTGCAGGCAAGTATTTATCATACCAATATATGGTATATCCATATAAACCTAGAGGAATTTTAATTTAAAACATACAATTAAAATTTGGGAAAATAAGGCTTTTTGACCCAATAGACCTCATTTTTCGGATCAATGATAGGTTTCACTCCTCGAGCTCTTACTCACATGACTATACAGCTACCCACTGACTTAGGTGTATATTTTTGGGTGAACCAACTGATTAGATTTACGTGTATATATATGCCCTTGTACATTTAGGTTCTGAGCTTTATTTACGAGTAAATTCGAGTGCTTAAACATGTTATTCGTATTAAATAATACCATCACAATGTCTTGTAATTTTTTTTTTGGTCGAACACAATGTCTTGTAATTAAGTTGTGACAGTTGGGCATAAGATATTTATTACATAAGTTAGTGGACCTACCCCATAACGTGCACAAGATCCACACTATAATATAGTGCTCAACTTTTGTAATTTTCATGGACATTATAAGAAGAAACGCTTCTGTGATTCTAACACATTCAACCCACTAATATGATCACCACTTCACGTTGCACGCATTGACTTTGTTGGGATACAAAACAATCCCACATCGGAAGTTGGGCAACAGAACTGCCTAGTATATAAGACGGTGGACTACTCCTCCTATTGTCAATTGGTTTTAGGATGGAACCCCACCGGGCTTGTATCTGGACTACCCGCACGTCTAATATGGTATCAGAGCGGGCGATCTGGGCCCGTTTCTTCAAGTGTCAACTGGGACGGTCCAAGACGGTGGGCAACTCCTCCTATTGCCATCTAATAGACTTCTTCACAGAAATGCCGATCGTTTATTGTCAATGGGATATAAATCCAATTTTTCGTATAAATTCAGACCAATTATATGGATCGAATAATCTTTATTCGAATAACATATGATAAATGTCCCACCAATTCTTAAACATGCTCCTAAAAATCCTCCTAATAATCAGAGGATGACTTTTCGCATCGGATTCTATCGCTGAGAATTCTTATGAATGTTTCTCTGACAACGATTTTAGTGCAATAAAAATGGAGGAATTTCATTTCCTGAACAAAAAACGAAGCTACCCCATATCCTCGTTGATCATGACCCATGAGTTCTATCACTATGACAAGCTATGACACATTTTGAGAAGATATTTGCAAGCAAAAATGTGGCTATAAAGACAAACAAAAACATGCATAAATTGCCGAAAACAACTAGCCCAAAAGGCATACCCCATACGGCCATACCTCACATAAATTGCAAAAGTGGTAACCTTGCTTACTTGCATCCACATGGTAGGACTTTCCTTTGCTATTTTTCGTGAAATTGGGCATCAAAAATGGACCGTGTTTTGTTTTGCAAGACACTTTTCCTGGTTTCATGAGAGCAAAAAAAAAAAGGAGTATCCCCTATTGTGTACCACCTCATACTACTAATAAAGCTACCCCCTCAATTCCTGTTTATACATAGGAGAGGTAAAAAAGATAAAAGGAGGACCGGTTCTCTCGTTCGGAGGAAGAAAAGGCAAATCTACAACTGTAAAAGTAACAGAAGGGCCTCTGACAACAAACAAGCCTCAAAACCAAAATCAAAAACAAAAATTACAGAAGAATAAAACAGTGGGTTTACCATCTGGGCAAGATGCAGTAATTATGTGCAAGCATCAGTGTGATGGTTTTCCAACACAATAAAAACTG
This sequence comes from Polygonum aviculare, assembly GCA_934048045.1. Lineage (NCBI taxonomy): Eukaryota > Viridiplantae > Streptophyta > Magnoliopsida > Caryophyllales > Polygonaceae > Polygonum > Polygonum aviculare. Next base: position 25,966,359 of record OW204031.1, read on the forward strand.
AAAGCCTGAGAAATTAACCCTAATTAATGCAACCAGTAGAAGAAGATAATCATAATCTAATGGAGATCCACATTGAGAATTTGACATATCAACATAATAATGATCCCCCAATCACTTAAGAGAAGTTAACCCTAGAAACAAATCAAGAAAAGCTACATAAATTAAGAAGATGCAAAGAATAGCTAATAAGAAGAGGCATCATCTACTCATAAAAGGGTAAAGTAGTAAAAATAAATACTAATACAACCTACAACAACTGTAATAAACATATTTGATAGTAAGAGATTGAGCCGTCCCGCCAATATCACAAACCCACCGCCACCGCCTCAGCCGCCGACCAGCAAGGCCACCGCCACAGCTTGAAGTCCAACAGCAGAGTCAACAAAAACACTTCCACAGACACAACAAATTCACTCTAAATAACGCATTTAATTACCACCGTAATCACGTAATGTGACCAAACTAGCCCTGCCGTCTCCACCGCCGAACCGTCTAGAGGGGGAATCAGGGGCTGTTGATCCGAACCCAGATGAGAAATGGGGTGAACTCATCTGGGTCGAGGCCAGATTGCTGAGATAAGTCGCGAGAAGTAAAGGGTAGTAAAGATGAGGGCTTTTCTGTGTACAAGTTTCCACATTTGCCCCTCATTTTCAACTCGTTGGGCTCTCTCGTCATTATTCAAACGGAGAACTGTAGAAGAGAAGAAGGAAACAGGAGGAATGGGGAGAAGGAAACCCAGAAACAAACGCCGGAGAAAATGGTCTGGATAGAGATTTGGAGCTCAAGAACCGAACAGAGAAAGATGGGGGTGTGGGATATGACGTGACATTGATTTAATATGGGGCAATTTGATTTTTGGCCTTTTTTGAAAACGAAAAATGGAGGAGGGTGGGGAGAAAGAAAGCTCAGTCCTTTTGAATGCCCTTGAAAGCCTAGCTTGGCCGAAAGGGAAAAGAGACGAGCAGAAGAGGAGGGTTTTGTTTTGGTTTTAATTTCTAGCCCTAAATTTCAGTCTTCACTTGCTTTGTTTCCATTTCCTATGGCCTCTCTCTTTCTACTACCACAAATGCACAGTTGTTTTCTGGCTCACAGAGGCCCAGCACTAGCTAGATTTGCGCAAACAATCTCTGTCCTTTTCTCCTTTTTTCCTTTGCCTGCCCTTGCCCTTTTCTTGTAATTACAGGCCTACCCCTCCCTCCCTAAAGAATGGGATATGACTCCCCTCTGCTTCAGCAAATCTGCTCCATAGAAGCCATTATTATTCTCACAGAGCATAATTAATACTGATAATCCAAAAATGCAGAAGAAGGTGAATTTAATTTGGTGTGGTTGTACGAGTCTCAATCTATATGGGCTTGCAATGCAGAGTGTGTGTAGCAGTGGGGTTTTTCATATTTATTAATGTGGCAGAAGTCTGAGTGGCTGACCAAAACAACAGGGGTTCAGATATCGATGTTATGTTTTTTAATGCATTTGCTTCATCGAGATATACACCATGTCAAACTTTACTCCTGTATTTTACAAATTATAAAATGTAAAAGTATAGGAAAAGGAAAACCCTACTACATACATGATACACCCACTGGCGACCCAACAATGTGATTTTGCTTGATTAACTACAAATAATGGGTTATTTACTAACAAGTAACATGCATAGGGCTTCAACCAAAAGAAAAGTAACATGCATAGGGAAAACATAGCAAGTTGTGAAACGAAACCTTATATGTATGGGATAAGTTTTTCAAAGCAATCAGATCTGGTTACAAAACCTACTTCATTTATATACACCATCTCTGTTTTGTTTAGGCCATAGTTCTTGGGTCCAGCAATCCAGGGTATCCGAGCCAATAAATTTACCTAGGAATATATTTTTATAAAATTTTGGCTTTCAATATAATGCAACCTAGACTTATCAGGTTATTCAAGTAATTCAACAAAGATTTTCATGATTGGTAGTTTACTCAATTGATCCGGTTACAATTGGATAAATTATGGGTTGGAAACTCAATGTTTTGATGGTTATATTGTTGAAAAAAGTTTTTAGAGATTGTTGTTTTTTTTTATCAAATTTAGAGATTGTTGTTGAGATAAAACGCTAGCGCAAAATTGACATATTTTATTTATGTAAAACACGAATTGAACCATCAAAACATTGAGTTTCCAACATCAATCACACATAAATAAATTGAATATAGGGATGACGTGTGGGGTCAAATTCTAAGAGCATACATAATGGAGGCTACTTGTATTTTGTAAGATTTTTGATTAAAAAAAATAAAAAATCATATTTACACTAGAGAGGCAGAGAAATATTTTTTATCCATGTGATATATTTCTTTTGTAAGAAATATTGTCTGATATATGCATTTCTCTATAAGATTCATTTTAACTGATGGGGAAGAGAGATGAGTAAGAGCATCCACAATGGAGAAATTGTGGAACATTTCTAAACCCTAAAGAAAAAAATAAATACAAAAAATTCTGACATTAATCAGCTTTAATCTGAGAAATTTCCTTTCTCTTTCCTCATTCTACTCTTCTGCAAGAAATATGGTCTGACATAAGAAATGTTTTTTCTGACAAATATCTGATTATAGGTAATTTATTTTTTTCTTTTGAGATTAAGAAATTTGCACACTCTCTCCTTTGTGGATGCCCTAAAAAATATTTTAAGAAATTTTAATATGTATTCTCCATAGTGCAACCGACTTGTAACATTATAAGTTATGCTACAAGTGTAGCAAGGCCTTAATCTTATGATTGTCGAGGCTATTTATTGGTTTTGTCTAAAATGTTTGAACATGTTAAATGGAGTATGTTATTAGATTTATATGTCTAGATCAAAGATATTTAATGGATGGAAGGAGTTTTCTAAGGATCGTGGTTCTAAACCATGTTTCAAAAGAAGTCGATCATCATTGAAATTCTACTACAAACCTACTTCATTAGCTTACAAGGAAATTTTGTTTTATTTTGTCACCCAGCATGTTTCACGCTCGGATACGATTGGACTTGTTTGGGGTCAAAGTTATAAAATCTTGAGTATTTTAAAAGTTTGATATAATTCAGAATGCTCTCAACTTTTCTTTTTTAGATATTATTCATTAATTATGTTGGTTATAAATAATACTAAACTTTTAAGTTTTTATTAAGGCCAAATTATGTCTATCATTTCTCACAAAATTACCTCAAACTCTAAACCCAAACCAAAAATCCTAAACACTAACCCTAACCCTTAACAAAAAGACATCTTGTTTGGGTAATTTCAACCACAATTGTCCACAAAACCGGTCAAACCTAGAATGGGAGGATCGAGAATTGACTAGGTTGTGTTCCGGTTATCAGAACCAGAACAGGCCTAAGGCGATATGGATGTAGTTATAACTTAGTAACTTACAAGATGTTGGGGTTTACAACAGTCAAGTTTGGAGTTTGGAGTACCTTAATGGTTGTTAAGTTTGTTAAAGGTGCTTGTTGACTTTGGTTATGAGAACCGGGTAGCTTAATGTCTTAATCCATATCCTAATTTCTTCTCATCGTCTTCAATGGCTCATTTACCAATCTTGATTACTCCCTCTGTCCTATAATGTTTGTCTCATGTCGTTTTTTTCGTCCCAAAATATTTGTCTTACCTCCCCTTCTTTCATTTTCTATCAACTACTTTTTCACTTTTATCAACCACACTTTATCATTTTTTACTCTACCTACTTACATTCTCATCATTCTTTTTTCTCTTTCCTCCTTTCCTCCATCAACTTTTTACACCCGTCAACCTCTCTACACTCATATTTTACCTCTTTTTTTTTCTCTTTCTTCCTTTCACCCGTCAACTTTTTCTTACACAAAATAACTTCTTTCTTTTCTTAATCTACGCATGAATAGTGCAACTAGACAAACATATTGGGACGGAGGGAGTACATAATTCTTAATTACTAAATCAAACAAAACTGAAGCAGAAATAAAAAATGGAACCTTACCTAAATAATGTCTTTCATCCGAACTATTTTGAGAGGTGGCCCGGTTTCATAATTAGCACGTTCGGAGTTTAGAGTTACATCAAAACGGCAAAGGAGAGAGCACTGAGAAATTAATACTCCCTCCGTTTCACAATAAGTGTCGTTTTAGCTCTTAACACAGTTTTTAAGAAAAGCAATCATTCACTTTAAAACTTAAAACTTTTTCTTAATCTTACCACTCATTACATTTTTTTGGCCAATGCATGAACAACTTTAGTCAACAAATACACATTCCAATAAAAATTATCATCATTCACCCCTATTAAATCACTTTGAAAACCTAAAACGACACATACTATGAAACAAATTTTAAGTGCTAAAACGACACTTATTATGAAACGGAGGTAGTACTATATGGGCTAAGAAAGAGAGGCAGCATAAATGAGAGAGAGATTGGGTTTTAAAATTGAATACAGAAAGAGAAAAAAACAGCAAGCGACAGAAAAACTGGCCAAGCCCAGAGATAAAAAGTGATACAGTATTACAGTAACTTTTACCTATCTTGGCTTGGAGATTAGACAAGCTCAAAACAAAAAGGAAAGCAAATATGCTTTTTAACTCCCCAAACAAGCTCGAGAGAGCACTTGTACTTGAAGTTACTCCTGATTTCACCCAACGGTCGATTCTGCTCTAATCTTTTTCCTTTAATGATGAATTTTCCTTTTAACTCCTCTGTTTTCCATATGTATAGATATAGATGTAATAAGGCTTTCTTACTTTATTAATCAAGGCCTAAGAGGTACTTGTTTAATGCATTGCCATGTATAAGTATATGACCAACAACAACTTGGAACAGCAAAAAAGAGCTTATTTTATGCACTCCATTATTTCATAAGGAAGTTGCTAGAACGTGGGTCTATGACTCCTAGGCGTACAACTTGTTGGAACACTAGCATCAATTTGAAGCTAGCTGTTCGTTTTGACAATTTTGCTAACCAAAACTTCCATGCAACTTTCTTACATAAAAAATGAAAGCTAGGACTAACTAGGTCTTGTTAATAGATGCACGATTTACCCTTTCTGTTGTATTGGGAGGATGGAGATCCAACTAAACTTCATATATGCATCTTCACTTTTCTACTGCATGAAATTATGAAAAGTTGTCGACGTACTTTCGAGTACATTTGTTTGTTGAGGTTTAAGCTTTAGCTCGTACAATAGTTTGATATGACCTTAATTTGTGATGTTATTGAGATGTTCTTCTCCCTAGCTAGCTATGATATTGCCAAAAAAAATTGCTAAGATTCTCCACAAAGTTTCGAACTCTTATAATCCTTCATCCACATTCTCTCACGGACAGCTCATACTTAATTACGCCAACTTCACCGTTACTTCCCTGAGCTTGATTGCCATTGTCATGCCACAGGCCTCGCAACTTCGACGTTTACCCAACACGACCTCTCCATCTTTGACCGGCAACTCGAGGTTTTTGCATGAAGGTTGCAACTAAGGCTCTTGTGGCAACAACAAAGGAGATCGAGACTGGAGTTCCGGGTTGATTGTGATTTATCTGAAGTAGAGTCATCACTATTGTTAGACTATTTTCTCCCAACTATGAACCATCAAACATGGGAAAATTATGTTATCAACAAAAAATTAAATTGCGAGGATTCATGTCAATTTGTCAAAAGCCCCAATTTGGTTTTCTAATAGGGAAACAGACATTTTTTCATTGTATTCTGATAGTTTGACATATAGTATGATAGTTTATCTAAGTGTTTTGTCTCCTTGTAGACATGGTTGATAATGTTAAAACCCAATGCATCATTTATTAGGAACGGTTATCTACAAACTTTAACACCAACCCACAATTAGGCAATCAGCTCTAATATGATGCTTCTGTAAACTTGTGTGATCCAAGACTTCAAAAGCGTGTCAGACTTTAGCATGGCCTTCTCACGTCCATATTTTCTGTGCACTGGAAGGAATCCTTGCAAGTTGCAATGTGGGAATTGCCTATTTACGTTCATTGTGGGGGTCGCATACTCATTACTGGCTTTAGCATAGCTTATACTATTTGCACTTCAATGTAGTAGTACAAGTATCAGTTTACTTTTTTCACACCCAAAAAAATGCAGAGAAAGAAAACTTTTCATCTCTGTTTAAAGTCTACGACAAAAAAACTCACTGAGCTTTAGGTCCTGTACAGTGATTCTCATTATGGTAATACGGTAGACAGTCAGCTGTCCAAGGAATGATATAATCTCTGCTTAGCCACATACTCACATGGCTCAATCAAATGCCATCAAGAATCAATGGGCAAATATGACAGCACCACTAAGTGAAGCCATTTCCTTTCTACTGGTTTGGTTTTACCTGGAGTCTAATCTAATAATGAGATTACCCTGGTAGTAATTGGGAAGAAGAATCAGAAGGTAGACTGGAAAACTAGACAAGAAAGGTACTGTACAGATAGAGGTTTACTGGTGCAAAGCATAATGTCTGTTGTTGGCCACATGCCAGAAGAGCTGGTTCAGCAATATAAAGAGGACCATCCACAAGCACTGCTAATATACTTCATGCTTTTGTTGCATATAACAAAGTTGAGCTTCACTTGGGATGATTTGCTTTTCTGTAAATTCTACTCTTTTTCAATTCTATTGTGAAATAAGTCTCATAAATCACGGTAGACAAAATCCGGTAAGGCGCCTTCTTGCATCTAGTTTAAGCACCAAAGCTACCAAATTAGCAAACCACCCTGAAGCTCTAGTTTGTTTACCAGCAACTAGCTGGACTCCTGAGAATGTCAGTAATATACGAGTGCCTTAAGGTGTATCATGTATCTGCAATCCATTGCAGAGATCTATGTGCACAGGGCAAGACAATATCAGCTACAAACCCTTCCTCTAAGCCGACTCAGGCAGGGCAAAGGACAGCTAGGCTAGTTCATTATATGCATTAACTTTTTCAGAGATCACACCAAGCCATAATACTAACTTTTTCAGGATAAACTCACAAACACTGCTGAACTCTGTATTGTGAAAAAATGATCACCGGGTCCATAAAAGTTGACTTTAAGTGCCAAAAATGTATCAAACTGTAACAATGTAGTGTGCTTATATGAAATACAACACTTTCTTATACTTAATGCATATAAAAACAACAAGAATAGAACCAAGACAGATTGAGTAGGCAAGTTCACCTCGATCATCGCTTGAGATACTCCAGGTACCACTGATACGTGTCCACTAGCCCATCCTTGAGCGAAACCTTGGGTTGCCATCCGAGCTGCATCAGGCTCGAGCTGTCCATGAGCTTCCTAGGGGTGCCATCCGGCTTAGTGGAGTCCCAGTTGAGCTCTCCTTCGAATCCAACAACCTCCTTCACAAGCTCAGCCAGCTCCTTGATGGTGACTTCCTTCCCACTACCGACATTCAAATGGCCGAGTCCGCTGTACTTGTCCATCATAAAGACCACAGCATCCGCCAGATCATCGACGTGCAAGAACTCCCTGAGAGGCGAGCCGGTTCCCCACACCACCACTTCCTTGTCACCTCTCACCTTCGCCTCGTGAAACCGGCGAATCAACGCAGGCAAAACATGTGAATTCTCAGGGTGGAAGTTGTCATTTGGTCCATACAAGTTTGTTGGCATACCTGCAATTGATCATGATAATAGGCCTTCAGCTTTCAACAAAGTCAACATCTGAATTGACTTATCACATCTGATTCTGATCAAACTACGTCTATATGTACATCCGATCTACAACTACCATGTCTACATCAATTTCAAATTCAGATAAGAAACCAACCGACATTGTGTATACAGCCATAATCAGACATCACAGACGAATTACGAGCTAGATCCTACTGTATTAGGCTTGAAATTGAGACAGAATTGAAGAGGTACCTGAAATAGCATCCCAATTGTACTGAAGTCTGTAAGCCTGGCACATCTTGATCCCGGCGATCTTGGCGATGGCGTACCACTCGTTGGTAGGCTCCAAGGGGCCGGTCAAGAGCGCATCCTCGGGGATGGGCTGAGGGGCGAATTTGGGGTAAATACAAGAGGATCCGAGGAAGAGAAGCTTCTGGACGCCATGGGCGTAGGCGGAGTGGATGACATTGGTCTGGATCTGGAGGTTGACGGCGATGAATTCGGCGGGGTAGGTGTTGTTGGCGTGGATCCCGCCGACCTTGGCGGCCGCCAGGATCACGAATCGGGGCTTCTCGGCGGCGAAGAAGGAGTCGACGGCGGCCTGGACGGTGAGGTCGAGCTCGGCGTGGGTGCGGAGAAGGAGGTTTGTGAAGCCGAGGGATTGTAGCTTGCGGGTGATGGCGGATCCGACGAGTCCTCGGTGGCCGGCGACGAAGATCTTGGCTGATTTGTCGGAGTAGAATGGAATGTCGGCGGTGGGGGTTGGACCCGCCATGTTCGCGCGGAGGAGACGTGGAGGGAGGTGCTGAGGAGCGAAGACAGCAAACTCGGAATTCAGCCAAGTGTGGTGATCAGACTATCGTGTGGGATGTAGGCAGAGCTCGAGTTGTAGGCTAATTGATTGGGCTGTCTCCATTTGTGGGCTAATCTTATCTAGGCCCATCTCTCCTTTTCGCAGACTTTCCAAAGTCCATGTATAATGGGGCCCGTCTTATTTGTGGAAGGTAAACGAGTTACGATCGGGTAAGGATTAGGAGGACAAGAACCGATTCTAAGAAGAAATGACAAACCGAAAATGGCAAACCGTTGTTCGTGGGTCCGAAACGGTGACCTGAGATACTATCTCAAGGATTTAACCGCTGAATCAGATGTCTGAAGTCATCGAGTTATGGTGTATGTCGATTCGTAGGTGTAACCTATGACTATATGTTCCATGCTTTTTTTTAGATGCTCATCTCAAACTTTAATCCCTTTTGGTAGTATAATCTTTCTTATTGGTCAAGACTACGAATATATAAATGGAATAGAGATCGTATAATAAATGGGATAGTGTGCACCTCAAAACCAAGATGGTTTTCGTCTAGCATAACACAAGCAAGAATGTGACTTACTTTTGATCGTTCAGAATCTCCCACGAGTGAGTGGTATGTATCGGAATAGAAGTATCTCGAAAGTCCATGTTGAGGTTGAGAATCAAATAGCAAGTTGCAAAAGTAAGATTCTATAATTTATTTATTCTCCCCCAAGAATGTTGATTGAGACTCGAATAGATCGAGCCTGAAAAAATTCTAAGTAATCTATTATAAACCTTAACAAACTAATACTACGCTTGTGCTCGATAACTTAATTAGTACGTATAGGAGTCGATGTGAGCTTAAACAAGTTGAAGTAATATTATGTGTTGAAATTGAGATTAATAATTTAATCATCATAACTATATTAATAATTTAGCCACCATCGTCCTATTGTTGCTAGCCCTACTAGCATCTTCGCCATCACCAATTTTTTGTTATTTCTTAAACTACCGTTTTTTTAGAATAAGAAAGGTGATTTAAAAAACTAAAAATTAAAATGATTTAATAAGAATAAATAATTAATTTTATAGGATTTCTTAATTTTAGTTGAACTTGTAAAATATCAAATATATCCCATCGGAGAGAGTAAAAAAACTTATTATCTATTAAAAGATTCTAAACTCATTCTTACCTTTTACAATTATTCGTCCATTATACAACGATCTATGAACGAAAAAGGTAGAAAAATATATGCGAAAAACTGAAGAATATCAAATATTTTGAAACACGATTGATCAAAATCGTAGTATTGATAGTATATATCAAAGAAAATCATATCCTTTTAACTATTTATTTTTCCATCCAACAAACAAAAGGTAGATTTTTTTTCTTGTTTTAAGCGCATTTTAGAGGATCGCTTCATTGTATTTCCCGTCTGTAGCTAACACTGATAGCACATCTCGTCCGTAGCAAGCAAATGTTATTAGTGCTTGCTACGGACGAGAAATACAATGAAGTGATCCTGGTAATTGGATTCTCGTTGTTGGAGGCTTGTTAGTCATTGCATTTACTTGATTTGAATTCAGCTATGATATGGAATTGATTCGGATTTTTAATCAATCTAGATGCTTAATTTTGATGACTTGTAGATATATCTACATATGGATCTTACTCTGAAGTTTGATTACAAACTGAAATTGATTATTCAGGCGTCAGTCATGATAGATGCTTAGTTTATTTTGATTGTTATGGCGTGCTAGGGTGAGATTAGTACCATAATGGGTGACCTATTGGGAAGTTCTCATGTTGGTATGTGATAACCCTGCTAGGGCCTTGGGCCTTATAAATGGTATCAGAGAAGACTCTAGGGTACGAGCTCGGTTTGGGCCGGAGGGCAATCACTCGACATAAGGGGCAATCCTTGGGCCTTAACAAGGTCATTAAGTGCTTAAGTGTAACACATCGATAATTTATAAGGGATTGAGGTGTTGTTTATAACAACAATAACTCTTCCTTTTCATGGCTCGAGAGGTTAAAAGAAATATGGTGTTATGTTTGCTAAGACGAGAGTATTACCAAGATGGGCGACCTATTGGGAAGTCCCCGGGTTGGTATGAGATAGCCCTTATAGCTAGAGCCTCGGGCCTTACATCATTGTCATCTACTTCTTGGAATGGAGTAACATCATACTGAGTGTATTTATCTAGTTCATTTTTGACTATCTTATTGTACATATAATAGTTGCTTTTATGATCTTCCAAAATTTATTTTTATTCAAACCAAGGGCAAGTTCTCAAATTATAGCAAATCGAGCTTGCAAAACTTGGAAAGCATGTTCAACATTCTTTCTGACCCATTCTCGCTTCTGAGCAAATAATGTTGTTTTGTCTCCTTGATTGGATAAATGTAGCTCACTTTGGATATATTCCATCAATGATATAGGTACCTATGTTATATTTGTGCTCATTGACAACATAATTCACTTTTGGAGCTCAACCTTGCAAAATACCATCAAAATCGGGTGAACGATTATGAACATTAATATCATTTAGAGTTCTTGGTGTTTACAAAAATGCATGATAGATCCGAAGATCATGCGATGATACAACCTCCAAAATGATAGTTGGTTTGTCATTTCCACGGGAATACATTCATTTTCATATTGTAGGAGAAATTTCCACTCCCAATGCATACAATCAAAGCTCCCCATCATACCTAAAAACTCTCACATCTCTTGCAAGTGGAGTAAACATTGGAGAGCCTCGAACGTTGACCTTCTTAGATATTCATCACCCAATAATGACATAATTCCATATGCAAACTTTTCCAAGCGCAAGATCGCAATGTTTTCACCAAGTTGAATGTATTTCATCCATAGAATCAACACCGCAACCATACGCCATCGAATGGTTGCAGTGTACTTTTGAAGTGCGGAGAGGTCTAATCTTCCAATAGTGTCTCATCTTTGAACAAAATATGGAACTTTGTTCTCTTTTTTTTTTTTGGTCGAAGGAGAGACGGCACTCTCCGGCTCGCGAGGAGCGTTTTATTAATTTAAAATAAAATGGGTTAAGTAGTCCTCAAGCGGGGGATAGCCCTACCCCTTACATCATTAGAAAGCAAAATAGAAATCCCCTCAGGCGGGGCACACAATACATGAAGTCCAATTGGAAAATTAAAAGCTAAAGAGGCAAGGCTATCCGCAACGGAATTAGCCTCACGATACACATGACGGAATTGGATCGTCCAATCCCTACTAAAGAAGCCTAGACATTTGTTGACTAAGCTACTAAGAGGGTGACTTCGACGCACACTCGAGTTGAGAAAGTGTATAACAAGTTGAGAGTCTGACTCAAGAGACACTTTTCGAAAACCCATCTCCCAAGCAAGTTTCAACCCATTATATACTCCCCACAACTCCGCCATTGGAACCGAACAGGTTCCAATGTTGTGTACGAAGCCCCCAATCCACTTACCTGTGCCGTCCCGAATCACACCGCCTGCCGTCACAGCTCCGTCTCTCACCGCGCCGTCGGTGTTGATCTTCATCCATCCCTCTTCCGGCCGTTCCCACATCACCATGATCTCTTCAGCTGCACCATGGAACTTTGTTCTCTAGTTGGTCAAAGATGCGCATGAACAAGAACTTGTTCATCATGAGTCTAAGTTGAAATCGATCGTCTTTATAAACCGCTCCATCACTAAAGCAATCATTCCATAAGCGAGTGAGTCCTTCCTCATGACCTCTATCAATATACGCTCGACGACTTCTTCGCCTTGAACTATTCACCTCTTAGAGGAAACATTCATGATCAACTATCTGTTTATGAATCAATGTGTCACATTTTTGATTAAATTTTTATCAATTTCTTCATCTAACGAATTTTTGAAAGGATTTGAATCAGATTTGACATTTTGAGTATGAAGATGTATTTGGAATTGTTGGATTTATATGCACCATTGCAATGAGTTAGGAGAGAGTTGACAATTGCTTTATAGTAATAATGAAGACTCCGTCTTAATGTAGATATTCCTATCTCTTGAGAGATTTGTTTTTGGATGTAATTTTTTTTTCTTTTTCTAACTAGTTTAGATATATGAATGGTGCTTCTATTTTTTTTTTTGGTCGGAGAATGGTGCTTCTATAAAGGCTCATATTTACTTTGATGTGAATACTATTTGTGTAGGGATAGTGAGTACTATATTGTGGAGATTTGAGTTCATTTGGGTTGAGTTTGGACTTGGAGAGAATTAATCAGAAGTGTTTTTAAAATTTTCATAGAAATAAAATGGATGGTTTGGATCCATAGTGGATAAAAAAGGAATATAATTTAGAATTATAAGTGTGAATGGATTTTGGTGTAGGTCGTGAGATAGAAAAATGGGCTCTAGATATAAAAAAAGTTTTTTATTTAATTATTGAAAACGATTTAGGAACTATGTACATGTGTGCTGCATTTAGGTCGGATCGTGAGTTGCTCAATCTAGGCGGGAGGATCGGGATCTTCTTTAAGGCTTGATAATCGGATAAACACGAGCCATCATTGACTCGTGAGCCTCTTGTGCTTGCGTGGGAGAGGGAAGAACGAGGTTGTGCTCACAACGACGAGCTATAAAGAGAAATGAGGGAAAATGAGAAACTAGGTCTAATCCTAACAATTTATGAGCCTTATGTTAACTTAATGGGCTCACATCGCAAGAATAAAAATGCACACGCCTAAAATAGTAATAAATATAAATAACAAAATACTAAATATGAAAACATGCTTAATATAGATATATAATAAAATAAACTAAGTTAAGTCGGGATCTAAAGTGGACGCCAAGATTTTAGGCCTCTCGAAATGGACATGATCGATCTTGGTTTGGGATAGGGTGGCATCGACATGTCTTTAGAACATGTTATTTAAATATAATCATTACATTAACTAGATTCATGTTTTAATTATGGTTTAAATCTATATATATGGGTGGGAATTACAATGTCCCTACAAAATAAATTAATACCCATTTTTGTCTATTTATCTTCTATTTGAAAAAAAACAAACTCATTTTTACCAAACACCCATTAACTTAATTCTAAGTATGGACTTATAAGTTATAAATTTCAAGCTGAACTACCATTTTAGTTTAATTTCAATTAATGTTACTGAACAAAGCCTAAAACAATCATCTTCCGTAGGGTTTCATTTCCAAAGGTTTGTATCAGTAATTTAAGCCTACAAAAGTGTAAAATATGGAATGACCTAATCCTATTTTGGTTCATGAGTGGGACATGCGAAAACAGCATAGGTGCACTAATGAATATGCAATGACTTCTCACCTACACATAATTGGTTAATCACATACAATATGCATACATATTGTTAGTACACAAAATATGTCGTGTACAAGTCTCAACTCCTTCTTCAGTGACCTTCAATGTTCTTCTTCCTCAAGCTTCTTCACCCGGCCTCTTCGTCTTCAATGACCTGCAAAACAATGGACCAAGGGGCGAGCGACCCCCAATCCACCTCCGATGCTTAAGTCAGTAAGGGCAATGTTGATCAAAGGTGTCAGGCAAGGCTAGGGTTTTCAGCTTACCTTTCACATGGAATACATGTGTATTTATAGAGGAGAGGGACCAAGGGGGGCGCGCCTAAGGGGTCGGCCCATTAGGGTTTATGTCTTGCTCCCTAAGTCAACCAAATATCCTATCTCAGGCGAAGATAAGATTCTCCTCCATAAATAATATCCAACTAAAATAACTACCCTAATAAAGGATATAGCATAATAAATATGGATAGCAAAATAAATAAGATAGAGAAATAAATGCTAACTAATTGATAGGGAATTTGCCCACCCACAATTGCCCCCTCCGGAACCTATCCCGTGTATAGGGTCCGGAGCTTAAGCGGTGAGTGACCATGCAGATTAGGATGCTCTTATTCGTATATTCGTATATTCGTATATTCGTATATTCGTATATTCGTATATTCATATATTCGTACATCCGTATTCCATAAATACGGGATCCGTGCAACTCCTACGCATTCGTATCGTAGGGCCTTCGGGAGGTCAAACGCGCGCGTCCACGCGTGACCTGCGCCATGGTACACACGGCGCCTTTTCGACCCTGAGTTGAGTGTTCGGCCCCCATGCTAGCAAAACATTTGAAATCAAAAAAGATATGAAAGAAGAGTTCTCGGGATTTTTAAAGACGAAATCGTTTGAAACGAGAGTAAACAAAAAGGAGACAAAAAAGGCGGCGCGCCGTTACTAGCATGATGATCCTTGCACTTTTCTCAAGGGTAGAATTTCTTTTTATAGCGATGTTTTAAGTGCAAAGCACTAGCCCATATGCCCCTGTCCTAATTCCGCAGCCATAACACACGAACCCTTCCGAGCCTTGCCATTATCGGGATGCGCTCCCCATGGCCAATCGAGGCATTGCGTTGCCAATTCGGAAGGTTCGTGGCCCTCGTGGGTGTGCGCACCGCAACATAACCCACTTAATGGCGCTCCGTAGGACGCTCGGCACGTCTTGGTGGTTTCCCCCTTGCACCCACCGCGGTCGCGGCCTCGCGCTCGCGGTGTGCCGCCCGTGCTTGCGGTTCGTTCCATAGGACTAATCAAGGCTCCTCGGGGGTTCCCTGCGCCCGCGGCTCCCGGTCCCGCGCCCTCGTCTCTCGTTGCCGGATTCGAACCCAATAGCGTGCTTCGAGGTAGTCAAGGCTGGTCCTTCGATGTCGTCTCGCTGATCCTGCCGTCAAACTTGAATTGGTAGGGAATCGCGTAACAGAGTCGGTTTGTACCGGTCTTTTGATGTCGGCTCCGGGCATGTAAGTTGACGTCATATTGCCCCCGCTCGACAGACCATCCCGCGACTCTTTCTGAGAGACCCGATTTTGACAGCAGAGATCGAAGCGGATGGTATCGTAGTGTTGGTTCCGGGTGCGTAAATTGACGTCTTACGCCCCCGCTTGATGGACCGCCTAACGACTCTATCGAAGAGGTTCGACTTCGTCGGCAGAGATTGGAGCGGGTAAGCGGTTACCACAGGAGTCGGGCGCTCGACCACGTAAGCCTTGGAGTCCTTACTTCGTTGTGGGCACACCGTCATTCCGGGGGGCGCTTGGGACTCACAGGTTCGTACCCGATTTTGAGCCAATTGGAGCGAGTTTCCAGCATTGGCTCCTGAAGACAAAAGGTAGTATGCTTTCTTAGCTTTCCAAGACATCTTAGATCGTCCCGATCGGACAACCGTAGCTCACGAACGAGCCTGCATAACAAAGCAGTGCGCTGCTGACACTAGAGCGAGACTGCTCTGTCTTAGGCTGCGAGTTCGGGCCGGTTGGGGTGCGATTCGGGTCTGGATGTTAAGGGAAGATTTGTAGGTGACTTCTTCAGCTTTCCAGAGATGCCAATCCCGCGATTTTTCGACGTCTCTAGCTCCCAAACGAGGGGCTAGAAGCAGGCTTCCCTGCTCTGCGCGTTCTGCAGGACAGCAGCCTTCGGATGTCCTTTTGACCCTCTTTGAGAGAGTTTCTGGGGCTGTCATCTAAAGATGGCCTGAATATCGCTCTTTCTTCTTTCCATTGATATATGGATCGTCCGATTCCGATGTGCGTAGCTCCTGGACGACTGGTCGGAAGTTTGCCTCGCCATCTTGTTCGTGAAACAGGTTGCGGTCTCTTGCGGCGCGATTTCGACCCGGATGCAGCGAGTCTCCAGTTCTGATGTGTGAACGAGAAACGTAGCATTCGGAGTCTACTCTCCAGCGCTTCTTGAATCATCTCGTTCCGACCACCGTGGAGCTCACACGGACTATTAAAGCGTCGTAGGTTCCGCGTTGATCGTTGAGCGGCGATCAAGCCCTTCGACCTTATGAGCCCGAACTCTTCCCGTCATATCGCTCGTTGGTCCCGCCACATCCCTCAGCCCGACCGCCTCTCTCGTTCCGCGCGCACCGTCTCGGTGGGCTAGCGAGCTATCGTGGTCATGCGAAGGCTCTTGGATGCGAAGGGACGAACGATCATGCTCACGATCTCTTGCCCCGGTGGACTCCGAGCCTTCCCAAGATCCAACACTTGCTTCGTCATGCCCCTGCGTCGGACGCCTCAATGGATTGGACCAACCGCTCGCCCGCACCAGGCTCTAGCGATTGATCGCGTCGTGAGGGCCGATGGGCGCCGTTGCAAAGGATCGGACCGACCGCTCGCCCGCAACGGGCTCTAGCGATCGTTCGTGTTGTGCGGACCAATGGGTGCCGCCGCTCCTACGTGATCCGGCTCTACGTATCGCGGCTCGATCGGTGGCGCGGAACTACTCAGGAGCCGGGTGAAGGGCTCGACTGGGCCGGAGGCGTACCGCGCGCTCGTCCACAGTGCGGGGCAAAAGAACTTGATTTCTGGACTGTGCTGTTCGTGCCCAGTTTTGACTGACTTTGAGTAGGATTCTTGCTTCGACTTCTGAAGATAATTTGTAGCTTATCTCCTCCTCTTTCCGGCGATATGTAGATCGTCCAAATCCGACAAGCGTAGCTCCCGGAAAGTGAGTCGGAAGCACGATTGGTAATCCTGTCAATCTCCCACCCGCGGTCGCGGGTGATGGATCCGCGGTCGCGGTTTGTCCCAGAACAAAGGTTACGTTCTCTGGAGCGAAATCGCGCCCGCGTCGGGGGTTACCGCGCCCACGGCGGGTGTTACCGCGCCCGCGGCGGGGGTTACCGCGCCTGCGGCGGGGATACCGCGCCCGCGGTTCTGCCCCAGATCCGATTCTTCGCGAGCTCCTCCTTCCTCGCCGCCTTGCCTGCGTCTGCCACCGCGCTCGCGGTTATAGTGCAGCTCGCTCCTGGCGACGAGCGAAGACTTGTGCGGTGGGATCGGCTCCGATCCCGAGACCCTCTTCCGAACTTGCGCCGAGTTCGTTACGACGTGGGGATCGGACCGACCGCTCGCCCGCAACGGGCTCTAGCGATCGTTCGTGTTGTGCGGACCAATGGGTGCCGCCGCTCCTACGTGATCCGGCTCCACGTATTGCGGCTCGATCGGTGGCGCGGAACTACTCAGGAGCCGGGTGAAGGGCTCGACTGGGCCGGAGGCGTACCGCGCGCTCGTCCACAGTGCGGGGCAAAAGAACTTGATTTCTGGACTGTGCTGTTCGTGCCCAGTTTTGTCTGACTTTGAGTAGGATTCTTGCTTCGACTTCTGAAGATAATTTGTAGCTTATCTCCTCCTCTTTCCGGCGATATGTAGATCGTTCAAATCCGACAAGCGTAGCTCCCGGAAAGTGAGTCGGAAGCACGATTGGTAATCGTGTCAGTCTCCCACCCGCGGTCGCGGGTGATGGATCCGCGGTCGCGGTTTGTCCCAGAACAAAGGTTACGTTCTCTGGAGCGAAATCGCGCCCGCGTCGGGGGTTACCGCGCCCGCGGCGGGTGTTACCGCGCCCGCGGCGGGTGTTACCGCGCCCGCGGCGGGGGTTACCGCGCCCGCGGCGGGGGTTACCGCGCCCGCGGCGGGGATACCGCGCCCGCGGTTCTGCCCCAGACTGCGATTCTTCGCGAGCTCCTCCTTCCACGCCGCCTTGCCTGCGTCTGCCACCGCGCTCGCGGTTATAGTGCAGCTCGCTCCTGGCGACGAGCGAAGACTTGTGCGGTGGGATCGGCTCCGATCCCGAGACCCTCTTCCGAACTTGCGCCGAGTTCGTTACGACGTGGGCCCGTGCTCGCAGGGCCCTGGACCGCGCACTGCAGGTCCAATCATCCAATCGTTTAGGGTTTCATCGACGACGTGACCCAGCTCGGTTGGGGTAACGGATCGGACCGACCGCTCGCCCGTCCTGGGCTCCAGCGATCAGCTCCGTATGCTCCTACGTATATCCCTGCGTTACGCACACGCGATTGTCATTAGAGTTGCCCCCAATCTAGGGTTTTCATTGGATCGATAATCAACAATGATTTTTTATTAGGGCAACCTCTTGGATTGACAATCCAAGGTCTGACTGCGATGTGGTCCATCATCCCGAGCGAGTATCGGGTTCAACGCGCGTTGGGATTCGTTCTCTGAGCGTTTTTTGGAGATGGTGTGTTCTGGCCTCGACCCGCGGTCGCGGGCGGCGGACCCGCGGTCGCGGGCGACGGACCCGCGGTCGCGGCTCTGGGGTTGCGCGAAGCGAATCGCGCGATTCGCATGGCGCGATTGCCCCAGGGTTGTCTCGCCGTTTCGTCCGGCGGCTGTCTCGATCCGGGCTCGTGGACAAGCGATCCATAGCCTCCTCAGATCGGTTCTTGTAGGGTTTACGAAGGTCGAAAACCTGTTCGTTCCCCACAGACGGCGCCAAATGTTAGTACACAAAATATGCCGTGTACAAGTCTCAACTCCTTCTTCAATGACCTTCAATGTTCTTCTTCCTCAAGCTTCTTCACCCGGCCTCTTCGTCTTCAATGACCTGCAAAACAATGGACCAAGGGGCGAGCGACCCCCAATCCACCTCCGATGCTTAAGTCAGTAAGGGCAATGTTGATCAAAGGTGTCAGGCAAGGCTAGGGTTTTCAGCTTACCTTTCACATGGAATACATGTGTATTTATAGAGGAGAGGGACCGAGGGGGGTGCGCCTAAGGGGTCGGCCCATTAGGGTTTATGCCTTGCTCCCTAAGTCAACCAAATATCCTATCTCAGGCGAAGATAAGATTCTCCTCCATAAATAATATCCAATTAGAATAACTACCCTAATAAAGGATATAACATAATAAATATGGATAGCAAAATAAATAAGATAGAGAAATAAATGCTAACTAATTGATAGGGAATTTGCCCACCCACACATATAATCTGTATCATAAACTAATTAGCATATACTGATCTGTATATTAAACTAAAGAACGTCATCAGACATGAGATTACACAACAATTGCTCCACTGATTAGGTTCGGTTGGCCGGAGGGTTAAACAACAAAGAAAGTGGTAAAAAAAGGTAAAGAACTAAAGAAGAAAAAGGATGGGAAAGTGCTTGAAATATGAAGAAGTGAAAGTGGGGGCCTTGTGAATTAGGAGGGAATCATCAACCCACGAGTTGGCCCTCACTTTTGCTTTTTATCCCTCCCATGCCAATATGCCATGCCCCCTTCTTTTTAGTTTCATTATTTTTAACTTTTTTCAAACTTTTGCAATTTTTGTTTTTTTCTCTTTCTAAACAAACCCCAGTGGTAATAATACCACTGTAGTAAATCCCAGTATAAATCATGAGCATTCACCTCACTTAGGAGGAGTACTTATTTAGTTTAATCGGAGCAGTAATTTGATTGATGTGCAAGAAAGGGAAAAGCAGAGTAGCAGCAACGTGGAAAGACGAATCAAACCCACCTCCTCCAACAAAGATTTGTAACGCCTGCGTTATCTGAATAAACCATCATTACGTTCAAAACCGATCCTACTTTTCCAGATTTTAAATCACCTGATTCCTTATTTTTAATCATTTTCACCTTTGTTAAACTATAGTACTACAGACTAGTGCAAGACTCACAACAACTGGCCTCATTTTCACTTTGCCATGGGAAAGTGTTAAAAATCACAGCTCTAGCATCAGTCAGAAATGAGAGGTTTGTGGCAAAATGTGTGCAGATAGGAAAACAAACCAATTTCTGCAGCTATTCATACAAAACAGAAAGAAAGGGGCATCCATTTTAAATGACCACGATGATTAAACAAACTTTGTCCTCCTTTCTTTCTCTTTTCTCTAACTGTGCTCATCTGTTATGGGTCTGAACTTGCAACAATTCTATACTACTAGGGTGACTGAAAAGAGAGAAAGAAGCCCATCTGTACATAAAGAAGAAATAAAGAAGAAATAAAAGAGAAAAGACGTGTGAAAAGAAAGGTCACGAATTCAGAACATAAACAAGAGAGGGAAAGGCAGAGAGACCCATCTCTCATTTCATTTCATAGCATCTCTTTTGCATTTCGTCTGCCCAGATTCCCCCTCCTCTGAAGAGCCTCAATATATTGTTCAACTCTTCATGATTTCTTCTTCATCCTCCTCCTCGTAGCCATGGAATTGCTTATCCTCATCTTCCTCATCTCATCCTTTGCTATAGCTTCGCTCGCCTACGAGCCTCGTAGTCCCGAAGGTACCAACCACCATTTATTCTACCAATTCAAATGCACTGATTTCCCCACTACTGTACTTTTTCATATGTTCTTCTGACTTGTGCTTGTTGCTGTTTTTTGAATCATTAGTGCAAGCGCTGTTTGAAATAAAGCAGAGCTTGAACGACCCACATGGAGTATTGAGCAACTGGGACGAATTCTCGGTAGACCCTTGTAGTTGGGCCATGATCACTTGCTCCCATGACAAATCCGTCGTCACCCTGTAACTCTTCCTTCCTATCTTTCTTCTTACTGTTTTTGTTGTTCATTTAATGTTCAATCGGCCACGCATTCCTGAGCTTGTCTCTACTCTAAAACAGGGGAGCTCCTAGTCAGTCTCTCTCCGGAACCTTATCTGCCTCCATTGCCAACCTGAAAAACCTCAGAGAAATGTAAGCAAACCCCTCAAACCATCAAATTGCAACCCAGAGGTCGAATTTCTGATCTGATTTCTGCTTCCGAATCTCTCAGATTACTCCAGAACAACAACATCTCCGGCAAGATTCCGCCGGAGATTGGGCTGTTGCCCAAGCTTCAGACGTTGGACCTCTCTAACAACCGCTTTTCCGGGAGCCTTCCCGAGTCTTTGGCCCACTTAACCAGTCTTCAGTTCTTGTAAATTTCTCTTTCTTTTTTACTAATTGGTTAAACTGTGTGATTGGGGTTTTGGTCTAATTTTGGGTGGCCGTTAATCAGGAGGCTGAACAACAACAGCTTGAGTGGTCACTTTCCTGCTTCCATATCCACGCTTTCCAAGCTCATGTTCCTGTGAGTGTATCGGCCTCTTCTTCTTAATTGTCTGCATGATAGTTTTGTTTTCTTGCTTTCAGTTTTGGTATTGTCTGGAGACCTCGCTTACGAGCTGCTATTAATGTTCTTTTGTTTGTTTCTGGTTTTTGTGTCCTTGTTCGTCCAGGGATTTGTCCTACAATAACCTCAGCGCTCCTGTCCCCAAGTTTTCTAGTTGCAATTTCAAGTATGTTTCCCGTTTCATCTTTTTATCTTATTGTGTGTAGATTTTAATTTCCTTGTTTGTTTTTTCTGCTCTTAGTTAAGATCCCAAGGTACACTAAGTGCAGAATATGTTCATTTCAAGTTATCATGTAATTGAGAATAGGATGATAATAATAATAATAATAATAATAATAATAAGATTGCTTAGAGTCCTCAGTGTTGAGGGTTTGAATCCGTTGTTCAATTTTGTGTTCTTGTAGTATTCAAGGAAACCCTCTTATATGTGTAAGCAAAGATGTTGATGGATGTTCCGGTTCAACAAACAACGATCCTTTATCTTCGTCCATTACGTCGTCTCCAGGTGTTTATTGAACTGTTCTATCCGTTTTTGTTGGTGGTGATTGATCATGATTGCCTTCTAACACTTGTGGTTAATGGGATTTCAGGAACTCCATGGCCTAAAAGATTTGCCATCGCTCTTGGATTCACAATTAGTCTACTTTCCTTGCTTGTCATAGTGCTCGGAATCCTTCATTATAAAAGAAAGACACATAATCCGTTCATGCACAAGATTACAGGTCAGTTTTTTAACAATTTGCTACACAATTCTTGTGTGGTTCATTTCAAAGCTGAGATTTGACAACTGAATTTCACAGTGGAGAAGCAAGAAGAGGGTCACTTGAGCTTAGGGAATCTGAGAAGCTTCTCGTTTAAGGAGCTTCAGACTGCCACCCACAACTTCAGCAACAAGAACATTCTCGGGAGTGGAGGATTCGGGAATGTCTACAAGGGCAAACTAGTGGACGGAACGATAGTGGCGGTTAAACGATTAAAGGACATGACGGGAACTTCAGGCGAATACCAATTTCAAATGGAGCTGGAACTGATTAGCCTAGCCGTCCACCGTAATTTACTCCGGTTAATTGGCTATTGTGCTACTTCAAGTGAGAGGCTTTTGGTATATCCATACATGATTAATGGCAGCGTCGCTTCTAGACTCCGAGGTTAGTCTCCACGATTAAAATCCTTGAATTGTTACTATATAGTATAGATACCGTGTTTCTGAGACAATTGGTTTGGTATCAGGAAAGTCGCCATTAGACTGGAACACCCGGAAGAGGATAGCCATTGGTTCAGCTAGAGCTCTTTTCTATCTACACGAGCAGTGTGATCCTAAGATCATTCACAGAGATGTGAAGGCGGCTAATGTTTTGCTTGACGAGTTCTATGAAGCTGTTGTGGGTGACTTTGGACTAGCAAAGCTTCTTGATCACTCCGAAACCCATGTTACAACTGCAGTCCGCGGAACAGTGGGTCACATTGCGCCCGAGTATCTCTCAACCGGCCAATCATCTGAGAAGACCGACGTGTTTGGATTCGGGATCCTGTTGTTGGAGCTCATTACTGGAATGAGGGCGCTCGAGTTCGGCAAGACAGTAAGCCAGAAAGGAGCAATGCTTGATTGGGTAATGCACATTTTCTCATGAAAATCAAAACATGCACTACTGGCTACTGCTATGTTTTGTAATTGATGTGTAATTGGATGTTTGGCTTGACAGGTGAGGAAAGTGCAAGAAGAGAAGAAAGTGGAAGTGTTGGTGGATAAGGGGCTTGGAACAAGCTATGATAGAATTGAGGTACTAGAGATGCTCCAAGTTGCACTCCTTTGTACACAATACATGCCCATCAACCGGCCCAAGATGTCGGACGTTGTCCTGATGTTGGAGGGCGACGGGCTAGCTGAGCAATGGGCCGAAGCCCGCGGGCAGAAGGACATCCATATTAGCATCGCCGACATCCATGGAAGGAACAAGGATGATGACAAGGGGAACAAGGTCGGAAATGCTACTAGTAACATGCACGGCACCTTGGACGCTAATGGCACATTGGAGGAAGAGGATGACGACAACTCGATGGATTCGTTTGCCATGGAGCTTTCGGGCCCGAGGTAGATACCATGAGGATGATAGGGTTAATTCTTGATTTGTGAATAGGGTTTAAATTGGATTGGCACGGGCAGGTGTGTAATCAAATCATGAATGATGTAATTAAATCCAGACTCTAGGCAATCGAGTGTGGTTTCTTTTTAGCTCTCGCTTATTGTTTGCATGATTTCACAAACGTGGAAAGATACAAAAACAAAACCCTGCCTCTCTGATGAGGGAACAGGCTGAAGAGAATTGCGGTCAAAAGGAGGTAAGGAGTGCTGATGGAGTGTTCAGAAATGGGCGTGGTATAATTGCATGAAGGCCAAGAACTTTGCTTTTATGTGGTTGCCTACTCAACCTTTGCCTTGACATTGACAGTGTCCACTCACTTGTCCACTTACTTGCCCCCCACTTACGTATGAAGACAGTAGTCAGGTTAATATGCTTTCCTTATTGTTTTTTACCCTTTCACGGTAATTAGCTTTTTACCACGACATCATTCACTTTTGGTACTAAAGGCCAAAGGGTTCAAACATAACCGTTGATGCTCGAAAGATGGCGTCTTATTTTGAAAGAAGCTCTTTGGGCTTGTTGTCTTTGTAAGCTGAGCGGTTCAATCGACGATGGAGAAAGTTGTGCAAATCAAGAAGAAGAAACGTTTACACTAGAAGGGGACATATATGTAGATTGGACAAAGGAAAAGGTCGCATGATCAAGAACCGGAAATATTTGGAGAATCTAGTATTTTGTTGATAAATTTTGACTTTTTAAAAAATATCTAAAGCCTAAAATCATGAAAGAAGACACATGATAAATCAAATTTATTCTTCTCTTTATAATTTCTTTGCCTATTCTCATTATACTTAGAGGTTGAAAAAAATCTAAAAACACTCGAATTTTTTAAAAATTATTTTACTCTTTATTTAGTTTAATACACCTCATCATGAATTCGAATTTTGGATTAATGATCTTGAGATATGAGGTTTCAAGGTGTACCTCTAGGATTAATGATCTTGAGATGAAACTTGGAATTTACAACATAGGTTTTGATAAAAGCGGAATTTATGATAGAGTTAATTTTAGATTAATCGTTAAATTGAATTTATAAATGAAATGATCCGAACTTTCATCCTTCGTATGAACTCAACGGGTGAATTCATTGACCATATATTTTTCGTGTTGATGAAAAAGAAGAACTCAAGGGACGTGGCTTAAGATATAGTCATAAACCCTTTCCATTGGACTTAACCTTTGTCTTCCTTTTGGAGAAAAGAAGCTTTGGGAAGATCCTTGTATTAATGGTGAAATTTTGGACAATGTGGGATAGAATATTAGACAGTGTGAGAGGTATGGTGTGGCCGTTTGGGAGATATGGCTAATGAGGGTTGAGACATTTTTTCGTAGTAGTTAAGCTCGATAGATCAGCGGGAGTTTGAGAGTATCTCTCGTAAACTGGTATCTTGTATCCTTTTATCCACCACAGGTCCACAACCTCGATGTGGAGAAATTCCTAACATATCCCCACATGTTTTTACGTAATCGGCTATTAACATCCCATTCCTTTTAGCTATATCGTTCTTATTTTAAGAGGAAAATGGATTGGGACCAATTTTATGATATGTGATATGGTACATTTTTAAAGAATGTTTTAAAAAAAATTCGCTATCGAAACCACAAAGAGTGCCTTCTCTACCATAGAGCGAAATTCGATCTTTTCAAGTCTCGAACTCATGACCTCTGGGTGACCCAACCCCATTTTTAACCACTAGGCCAAGACAACTTAGACTACCTCTCTTGAATTTAAGCTTAGGTGCTTCACTTAACAATTTATTGGTGGGATTGTTATTGGTGGGATTGTATTCTCTAAGGAACTAATTATCAATCTCATCAATCGATAAGATTTGCAATGGGTTTTCTACACTACACTTTATTAATCTCATCAATCAATCTCACTTAACACTTTATTACTCTCTCCGTTTCAAAATACATGACCATTTGAACATTGCACACTTTATTACTCTGTCTTGTTCTATGTTTTCTAGTTTTGTCTCTGGTTTCCTGTTCTAGCTTTTGTCTTAGTTCTATTTTTCTTGCTTCTAGGTAGAGGTTAGTCTAGCCTTCTCGGGTGTGGTACTTGAGTGTGGTGTTGGTGTGTTGCTGGTGTGCTTGAGTGTGGTTAGTGGTTTCTTGTGTGGGCTGTTCCTGTGTGTGTTGTTGTGCTTGCAGGTTTCTTGCTTGGGTCGGTCAGGAGGGTTCTTTTTGAGATGGTAAGGTCAAGCGGTAGTCAGTGGAGACAGTTGTCAGGCCTGCGGATAGGCTCTTGGAATGTGGGAACTTTGACAGGGAAATCGATCGAGCTGGTCAAGATCCTCCATCATTACAGAGTCCAGATTGCTTGTATTCAGGAGACTAAGTGGAAGGGTAGGAAGGCTAGAGATATTGACGGATGGAAGTTGTGGTATTCAGGAGCCTCGAGTGGCATAAATGGGGTAGGGATTTTGGTAGATGAGAAGTTGAGGGAACAAGTAGTGCATGTGGAGCGGTCCAGCGATCGCCTGATGTTGATAAAAGTCGTCCTAGGGGAGGTAATCGTGAATGTCGTCAGTGCTTATGCGCCGCACAGTGGTCTGAGTTCAGAAGTGAAGAGACAGTTTTGGGAAGATCTAGATAGTTTGCTGAGGAGCGTGCCGTCGGCAGAACAACTGGTGATTGGTGGTGACTTTAATGGCCATATCGGGAGGGATAGAGCAGGTTTTGAGGAGGTTCATGGAGGTTGGGGAATTGGAGATAGGAACGATGGAGGTCGAGCGCTTTTGGATTGCGCAGCAGCTTTTGACTGTTTGGTGGTTAACTCGTGGTTCAGGAAGAGTGATGAGCAGTTGACTACTTTTCAGAGCCATTTGGGAAAGACGCAGATTGACTTCTTTCTGACGTGAAGGGCGGATAAGGGAAGATGTAAAGATTGCAAAGTCATTCCGTTCGAGGGTCTTTCTACGCAGCACAGGTTGTTGGTCCTGGTTTTGGGGTGGCCGAGCAAAAAGACAAAGTCAAGTTCAATTCCGCAGCCGAGAATTAGGTGGTGGCGTCTCTCTGAATCAAATGTACAGAGTCTCCGCGAAGAAATTGTTAGGGAAGCCGATGTAAAGGGAGCTTGGTT
Organism: Polygonum aviculare; assembly: GCA_934048045.1. Lineage (NCBI taxonomy): Eukaryota > Viridiplantae > Streptophyta > Magnoliopsida > Caryophyllales > Polygonaceae > Polygonum > Polygonum aviculare. The sequence goes on from OW204031.1 coordinate 25,992,934, forward strand.
GGTTCGGGGCGACGCTAATGAGATGTGGGGCAGCATGGAAGAATGTATTCGAAGGGCAGCGTGTAGGGTGTTAGGGATGTCGAGAGGCATTTCGGGCAACAAGAAATCAGTGGTTTGGTGGAACGACGAGGTCCAAACTAAGGTGAAGGAGAAGCAACTCTCTTACAAAGCGTGGGTGCATAGTACAGAGTCAGAGAGGGGGGCAAGATTAGCGGAATACAAGGTAGCAAAGAAGGTGGCCAAGAGAGCAGTGGCGGCCGCTAAAGAGAAAGCGTTTGAGAACATGTATAAAGCTCTGGGTGAAAAAGGGGGGGAACGAGTTTTGTACAAGTGGGCTAAAGCGAGGGAGAGGAGAAGCAGAGACTTTGACAAGGTGAAATGTGTTAAAAATGAGGATGGACGGGTTTTAGTGGACGACCTCCAGATCAGACAACGATGGGAGAGGTATTTTCGAGAGCTTTTGAATGACGGTTGTGGGATGGAGGGGAGTCGATCTGGCCTTTCAGTTCGAGAAAACCAAGACAACTCCTTTTGCGACAACGGACGTATCTCTAAAGAGGAAATTAGGGGCGTGATCCGACTTATGGGCAACAGGAGAGCAGTAGGGCCAGATGAGATCCCAGTAGAGGTTTGGAAGTGCTTGGGTGAAAGAGGTATAGAGTGGTTGACAACCCTCTTTAATGTTATCTGCAGGACAATCAAGATGCCCGAAGAGTGGAGGCTAAGTAAGTTGATCCCGGTTTATAAAAACAAAGGAGATGTGCAACAGTGTGGCAACTATAGGGGTATCAAGCTGCTTAGCCATACAATGAAGGTGTGGGAAAAAGTAATCGAGCTGAGGCTGAGGGGGTTAGTTAAGGTGTCAGAAAACCAGTTCGGTTTCATGCCCGGGAGGTCTTCTATGGAGGCTATCCATCTACTGAGGAGGCTAATAGAGGAGTTCAGAGAGAGGAAGAAAAATCTGTATATGGTATTCATTGACTTGGAGAAGGCGTATGACAAGGTGCCGAGAGAACTGATTTGGGACTCCTTAGCAGTTAAAGAAGTAGCCGGGACGCTCATAAGTTTAGTCAGAGATATGTACGAGGGTTCGATGACCAGTGTGTGCTCCCCAGGTGGGGATACGGAGTACTTCAAGGTGGAGGCAGGTTTGCATCAGGGTTCAGCACTGAGCCCGTTCCTTTTTACTTTGGTGATGGAAGTGCTGACAAGAGATATCCAGGGGGAAATCCCGTGGTGTATGTTGTTCGCAGATGATATTGTTTTAGTAGATGAGTCCAGAGCAGGTGTTAACAGCAGACTTGAAGCTTGGAGAGATAGGTTGGAGTCTAATGGTTTCAGATTGAGCAGATCCAAGACGGAATATATGGTGTTCAGGTTCGGGCAAAGCGTAGACCTAAGTGAAGATGTGTTGCTAGGAGGGGAAGTCGTCACAAGGACAGAGAGTTTCAGATATCTGGGTTCAGTTCTACAGAGTGATGGTCGTTTCGACGAGGATGTTACGCATCGAATCCAAAGGGGCTGGCAGAAGTGGAGGGCAGCGTCGGGAGTTTTGTGCGATAGTAAGATCCCGCTGAAGCTGAAAGGGAAGTTTTACAGAACGGTGATCAGACCAGCCATACTTTATGGGGCAGAGTGTTGGGCCACCACGAAGGCGCAGGAACAGAGGCTTTTAGTGACCGAGATGAGGATGCTGCGATGGATGAGCGGTCACACGTTGTTTGACAAAATCAGAAATGAGGTGATCAGGAGTAGGGTGGGAGTGGCCAGCTTAGAGGACAAACTTCGGGAGTCGAGACTACGGTGGTTTGGGCATATTCAAAGGCGAGGCCCCGAGGAGCCAGTCCGAAGGTGTGAAAATTTGGACTTGGGAGTTATTCGCAGAGGGAGGGGTCGACCGAGAAAGCGATGGAAGGACAGTATAAGTCAGGATGCCAACCGCTTGGGGATTTCGTTAGAGCTAGCTTTATGTAGGGACAGGTGGAGGGAGGAGATTCGAGTCTTGGATGGCTAGTCCCTGACCGACCAGCTTTAGCTTTAGTTTTTTTTTAGTTTTGTCCGTTGTTTTGTTTTGTGCTGTTTTTGTTAGATTTCCTTGTTGGGTGCTTTGTTTGTTTTTGATTGGTTTTGGAGTACGCTCGGTAGGCTTTTAGACTTTTATGCTTCTCTTTTGGGTCTTTAGGACGCCCCCCTTTGCGTCAGCCAGGGAGGCCTCCATCCTGACCCCCCAGATTCCCCGGAAGGGGAACTACACTGGGTTATTGTTGTTGTTGTAAGAAAAAAATGTTATTTCTATATTACCCTTATCAAATGCAGAGTTAATTATTTGTTTGGAGAAATATAAAAAGGCGGAAATTTCGCCTGGTGCCCTCCAAGTTTAGCCAATTTCACGTGGTACCCAACGAGATTTTAAATTTCACATAGTAACCCTCACAATTGGGATTATTTCGCCTCATACCCATTCTGTTAAGTTTTAATCAATTAACGTTAAATCTGAATTATAGAAAATAAAAATAATTTCAGAAATATGAAAGGAAACTTCAGATTCTTTTTATAAAAAAAAACTTCTCATATTCTATGTACTTCTCACCATCGTCATAGTGTTCTCTCTTTGACGGTAGACATTGTCGCTCAACAATATCGATCGAAAGTTTCGAGTGGTGGTCAACTACACTTTGCTTGGTGTTTTGGGACATCGCCAATTTCAGTTAAGTTATAAGTTCTACATGTGTTGGTGTGGTGTTTACATGAAAGGAACTAGCTATCTTCTCACTTAATGCAGATTTCAGCTTCTTCTCCATTCAAAGCTCAACCTCTAATCAAGTAAAAAGCCAAACACTAAGCAAACACATATATTTTGTAGCCTACATGGGATTCGAACCCACATCGATGTGTATGACACATTGCTTTCCCATTAAGCTAATAGGCTAAAATTAACATGCAAGCAACAAGTGCATCACTTGCAATTATCAAAACATCAGTGTATGCAACCAAGAAAGCTACAATTAGCCTTTCTCATAATTCAGACCATCTAATTGCCTACAAGAATGGTGCTGAGATTGAACACCATCTTTCTCATAATTAACAACTCCACCAATCAATCTAAAGAGCACACACTAATATCTACTACTTCATTTTCCTTTGATTCTTAGCTGGATATTGTTTGATACCCATTACTTCCACTGGAAAGTGCATCCTTGTAATCCCCAGTGTGTATGCTTGTATTACATTTCAGTAGGCACTGGTAAAGGAATCTGCTTTAAATCTGTGCTGTCAATTTAAATCCCATATATCCAGATTTTAGTTGCTCTGAAAGTGTTTGATAACTAGAGCTGAAAGTGTAATGTGATTAGTGTATGCAATGAGGATATAGTGGCAGTTCATTCTGTCTCTGTTGGTGCGAGACGAGCATACTTTTGCTACCATTTGAGCATACGATTATAGTCATATTCATTCCTATATTTTAGTATCTGTAGCTTCCTAGTACAAGCTCCAATAGTTTTCAGCGGGACATTGCAGAGCACACCATCTTTATTGAAATGAATGGATTATAAGCAATGAAATGAATTTCCACCGATTCCACTCAAAATCACCATCTTTGTTCAATCCAGGAACCCTTTCTATATATATAAGGGATTCCTTTTCACTTAAAACAACCAACAAAACTCCCTAAAAGATCTATAACTCAAAACAACATATCAATTTCATATTCATAAGCACTTTCAAACCGGTACCCCTAAATTCATAGATCTTTCAATTTGTGATATTATACCCTAGTAATTGAAAAACTAGAATTGTTGGAATTGAGTATCAAAATAAGAAATTCAAACCTTAGTAGCCATGGGAGAAGGCCACTTTCACCCTTCATCCCTCAATGGGTTTGTAAATGTCATCGGGGTTGTCCGAATTTGCCGTCGTTCTGCTCACCGGTTGTCCGAATCCACCGTGAATCAGCCGTCGTCCTCATCACGCCTCCCTGGTAAGGTTCCTTCCATGGGAATTCGACATAGAAAAGAGAAAGAAAAGAGATCGAGGACAAGAAAGAGACATGGATTGGGGTTGTGTCAATGGAGCTAGAAGAGATTAACGGGCAGAGGATAAGAAAAGAAAATGAATATATCTTTTATTTTTACCCCAAATTGGGCTGAGGTTACCGGTTGGCCACGAAACAAAAGTTTGAAATAGTTCAGGGTTATCCCGCGAATTTTAAAAAGTAGTAGGGTACCTCACGAAATTGACTAAACCTGGAGGGCACCAGGCGAAATTTCCGTATAAAAAGGTGTAATAATTATGATAAAGATACTTATTAGGGGTACATCTGAAAATAGATGGGAAAAATATGAAATGGTTAAGTATTTATGAAACAAGAAAAAATGAGTATATGGTCATGTATTTTGCCACGGAGGGAGTATATACGAAATCTTACGAACCCTAATCTCTCAAATTTATAACACCAATTGAGATTTGAACGAGCACCTTATTTCATGTTGACACCTTATTTCATGTTGGTATTTTTTTTTCGATCTACCTATGTGGAGTATGTGGTAGATTTATGAGAGATACAGAAGTTAGAGGTTTCTGATAATTCGCTCTTCTTCCGAAGCTTCTGATAATTAGCATCTGGATAGCTCCGCCCCCCCCCCCCCCCCCTGATACCCGACAGACGAAGAGAGCTAACATTCTCATGAGATGGCAGACGAGCAACATTCGAACCCGATTATCTGTGCTACTTTCAATCAAGATGCCAGGTGCATTTCCACACTCAATTCGCTACTTTCTCTTTCTTTCACTTTCATTCTTACTATAGCCCCTTTTGATCAATTCTCATATGCGTGTCTTGTTTGTTTCTGATCGGATTCTTGTTGTTCTTGAAAATGTTGCAGTTACTTTGCCGTTGGTACGAAACTCGGGTTCATGATATTTGATGTAGACTCTGGCAGGCTTTGCTATCAGAAAGGTAATCTCCTTCTTTTGAAACACCATTTGTTACATGGAAAGGATTAAGGATGTGAGCTTTCGTTTTTTTACATCCTGATCCATTAGGGTTTCTCTTCCGTCGATCCCTTTTGGATTTGCGCGCACAGCTTTCCAATTACTGATCAATTGTGAAGTTCAGATCTTATTTTTTGGCTTGTAGATTTAGTAGATCGACTTTTGGAGTAATTGGGTTAAATGTGTTGATGATAAGTTGTCAACAGTATTTGGGGCCAAAAGATGAATTCAAATCATGTGTTTTGCGTCTTCTGGTTTTGGCTAATTACCTAAGCTGTAACGGTGTGACCTACTAATAGTTTGAGATTTTAAGGAGAAATCTGTATGTTAGTTCTATATGGAGCTTATGCTTTGGCATCAGTTTTTCATGCTATGGCTTCAGTTTTACTCTATATGTACTTATGTGTGGTTCTGGCTGATTGATATTAATGTTCTGCTCTTCATGGCCTGGGGTGATCAGATATAGGTGCGTTTAGTATTGTTGAGATGCGGTTTAGTTCAAGCCTTCTAGCCATTGTTGGAGCTGGTGAACAGGTTCTGATCTGAAAGCCATTTCTTGTACACAAGAGTAGGATTAGCTGTTTGATTTTGTCTTTGATTTTCCGAACCTCCCTTGTAACTTTCTGATGTGCTTTAGCCAGCTCTATCACCACGGCGCCTTTGTTTGTTTAACACTACTACTGGAAGTTCTCTCCAAGAGCTCAACTTCTTGACTTCGATCCTTGCTGTTCGTTTAAATAAGCTCAGGTGAAGGATTAGTAATTTATGTTTGGTTTGTCTGTTGGATTTTTTGCTTCATAGTTCATAACGTTTAATTGGCAGTTTACTACATATCACAATAAGTGTTTGATATCAAAAGTCAACTGGTAGTGGTTATGCATGAACGAAGTGTTGGAACCATACTCTGCTTATATATATGACTTGTTATTAGATGCTTGACTGTTTACCTGTGCCTTACAAAATCAAAAGCAATGCTTTTCTTGATGTTGAAGTTTCTAAGCTTTCCATTTGTAAGACTAATTCTTCTTATAAGTATGATGGTGGAATATTGTTTTCAATCCAAGTTGAAAGTTGAATTCTGTATTCTACTTGACATTGTCAAGTTACAAAAAACTTTAAACGTGTATTATTTAAATCAAGGAGTGTGTTCCATGAATGTTGAGAGCTAATTGTGTCTTCTTATTCTGTTCTAATGTTGCAGACTTGTTGTAGTATTGGAAGAGAAGACATTTATATATGACATAGACAGTCTTGCTATCTTAAGCACCGTTGATACTGCACCAAACCCAAAAGGTGAGAATGAAACTTCCACTTCATTTTCTGCATTTCATGGATTTGAAGTGTTGAGTTGGTCACACTTCCTCTACATGATTTATTTGGCTGTCCCACCTGTTACCATTGATAATTTCATATGGTTCTTTCTATCCTTTTTTAACTCAAATTTCTTATGATCGCCAAGTTTTAATTCAAATTTCTATTTTTGTCCTTAGGGCTTTGTGCATTTTCCTATAATGTGGATGGTTGTTTCTTGGCCCTCCCTGCAAGTGCTACAAGGGGATCCGTGCTGGTGTACAATGTTATGGAGCTTCATTCTCATTGTGAGGTCAATAAAGTTTATATGCCCATTTTATGTACTCAGCATCTTCTTCTCTGCACTCATTCTCATTTCTAGGTTATGAATAAATTCCATCTATGCTTATTTAGTTTTGTTTCCTCAATTTCAGATAGATGCTCACCAAAAACCATTAGCAGCAATTGTTCTTTCCCCTGAGGGTACATACTTGGCGACAGCATCAGAGTATGGGACCATGATCCGAGTTTATCTGGTTTCTGATGGAACTAAGGTAGTGTTCTCATCATATAATTAGGATATAGGAAAACATAATTCCTTGAAATTGCTGGATTCTGCTTTTGTTCTTGATGTCTGTTTACTTAGGCTTCCAATAATTCTTCCCCTCTCTCTCTTTTTGGCAGTGTTATAGTTTCAGAAGAGGGACATATCCTTCAACTATTTTCTCCTTGTCATTTGGTTCATCTGCTGAACTGCCTGAAGCTGTTGTTGCCACATCCTCTTCTGGTACCCTTCATGTCTTCATGCTTGGACCTATTGCAAATGAAAGGTACATAGAGAGGCTCTTCTGGTTCCCACACTGTATAGTCTGTATCATCATCTTCTTAATATTTTAAAACTATAATTAGCTTATTAGGGTGAATATTGACATGATTGTGGCATTTATTCTCGTGTTTTTTGCATGTTGAAAAATATGAAGATCTGGTAGCTTCTTCCGGTCCATAACTCCCAACTCCATAATCGATGCACTGGATCCAGCGCACCATCACATCCTTCACAATTCCGTACCTGAAGGAGTGAAGAGGTGAGAAGTATCTTCCATATTTACTGATTTTTACTAGTGACAACTGACAAGATGTCTTAAAATTTTCATCATTTCTAAATATTTCTTGTTTGTCTTGATTGAAGCAACTGTAAAGTTGATTTGATGCGCATGTATGCCTTCTGAGTAGAAATGCTGAAACTTGATGAATATCTATGTCACTTATACTTCCCTTGATTTGATGTTTTCTGTATTTTGAGTTGATCTTTAATTCTAGAAGTTCAAAACTGTAACGAATTGAATCTAAGGCGCTCTGTGCCCCTCTAGTTGTGCAGTAATACGCAAATTGGACAAAGCTGTTGACCCTTCTACATCAGAAGTTGTTTCTATCAGGTGAGAGTAGAAGCAGTCTCTTCTAGTATTCAAATGATTTCCTCACTCTGTAGCCTTTTAAGTTACAACAGTTTGACACTGATGTGCCTTACCAGCTGCAGCACTCATGTTGGTTATATAGTGAAAGGGTCTACATAATGATTTTTGTTTGCCATTCGGCTTCTGAAAATCCTGGTTAATTTGGCGAAGTTTTTCAATTTTCAGGGCCACAGTATCAATCATCACCTATACCGGATACTTCCATGAGCACAGCTTGAGCATCAACCAGAACAACGAGTCTTCTTGGAGCTTGGAGCGCGAATTCAACTTGCTGTCTGCAAACGCCTGAAAGACAATTGATTTCAGCAAAAAGCAAACTCAAGCACGAAGTTGATGATATAAAAACAAGAACGGTGTGTATACGAGTGATGGAGAACAAAGACGTTGGCCAGAGACAGGATTAGCATGTACATATGAATTTAGATGTCTAGATGTCTAAATGAGCCATGACCCAGTGCTTGCTTTGTAGTTGGGCTACTACCAGAAAAACAAAAACAAGTATTTGTTTTGTTCTTTCGCTGATTGAATTAAATTGGTTTTGCGTTAACCCGTTAAATGCAAGAAAGATGAAGTGTGAAATAAGAAATGCTTAAAGTGGGTTTCACTTTAGGAACCTTGTCCCTACGTAGAATTGGATGCCATTGCTTGGTTAGTCTTAACATATGATTTCAAAACGATTAGTCTAAAAGATAAATACTGATCCTTTTATCTTTACCCTTTATCCAACTAATGACCAAAAGGTTCACCTAACGATCCGGGCCGGTCGCGGGCCAAGTCTTTAAACAGGCCCAAGTTCGTCCAACAGATTCTAAATGTAACGTAAGTTTCCAAGTAAGAATTTTGATTCAACCAAACAAATCCCCAAAGGATTCATCGAGACAGACAGAGAATCAAGTCTCCGCAGTTTGCTAAGGAGAAAGAATTCTTCACCGGCGACAACAGCATATCTTATCTGGATCGTCAAAGTCGACTACAAAGGTAGTTTGAAACTTCCCTGTATCTATGTATGTATCTCTAGGTTTTCCTTGTTCGTCATTGTAAGATCCAATTTTGATCCGTTTGAACTAGTCCTTCTCAATTGAGCTTTTTTTACTAATGCTTTCATGTCAACCGGATAATTATTGGTTCTTATTTCTCAAGAAATGTTGAAATTTGACTTGTCAATACGGGCTCTATCGATTTATTATGCCTTCCTGATTGCCAATATGAGTTTGCTGTTAGTGAGAGCTCTCTCTCAATTGCTGAAGCTTGTGTTGTTTCAATGCACATTAACTTTGATATCACTTTGCAACCTGTCCAGCTTCTTAAAATTGGGGATATTTTCAATCAAGTATGACATCCAGAGGTCATCCAGGGCCCTCTAGGATCATACGCCATGCCCAGGAGTTTGGATCAGGCTCTGGTGTTATCCATCTTGTGGATGCAAGCCTCCCACCCGAACTAGCAGAGAAGAAGTTGGTTGCTGAAGTAGAAAGACTTGCAAATGAAAACCATAGATTGGCTACAGCACAGATTCTCTTGAGAAGAGACCTTGTCTGTGCTCAAGACGAAGTACAGACGGTGAAGGCTCATATAAGGAGCATTCAGACAGAAGGCGATATCCAGATTCAGGTTTTGATGGAGAAGATTGCAAAGATGGAAGCCGAGTGCAAGAATGCTGCTAATGTAAAGAAAGAACTTGAACATAGTCGCAAAGAGCTACAAAGATTGGTCGTGTCAAGGCAAGAACTCGCAGACAAGGTCGAACAAGCCAACAAAGAGCTTAGTGCGACTCAAATGGAAATTAAACAGCTTCCTGATGTGCTTTCTGTATTGGACAGCATGAAGGAAGAGCATCATAGATTGCGGTGAGTACACGTGGCTCAAATTAGTAATTTTTGCTTCGCTTTCATATTGAATTATAATTAAATGCCTTCCTGCATTGAATTTACCGGCCCAATTGTGGTAGATTATAGTATATCTTAGATCACATTCTCTTCGCTGTTTGTCGTCTTTCACCATGCTTTATTTGCCTGATTTGGACTTCTTTGATGACATACTTCTGTTGCCCACTTCATTATTTCACTTGTCTCTCTATATCGACATTTTCGTTGAAGAAGAATTGGAGATATTATATCACATTGATGAGAGTTGGTTTTTGGATTGCCAATTTCTCTCACCGTTTTTCTCAGTTGCTTGGATCTCATCTTCCCATGAATACTTCAACCACACACTGGGATGAGATTTTTTCTTCCACAAAGCTTAAACTTTCCTTTGTATATGTTAAAGATAGGAAACACGTTAAAGATAAGGAGAAGAGTAGTTGTGTTTTCCGGACTTTGAAAAAATATGGAGTTAATTCATTAATAGATCCCTTGTATGATTTAGAAATTTATAACCTTAAGGTGAAGCTGGCCTTTCTTTTAGTGGGTGCAATCTGATAGTCAACTTCTATCCTAGGTACCTTCTTGACTATAATTTATAGTTTCAAGAACTCGTTCAGATTAAGGTTGTCTTCAATCAAAACATAAGAATAAATGACTGATACTCTTGGAAAATAGTGATCACTTTAGTCATGTTAGTGTAATTTCAGCTTTGCTGGCTACAGTGCAAAAGTATCTTGCAATACATCAAGCTCAGCATGCCGTTGGAGTAAAACAGATATAAACAACTTGTTAACCCAAGTAGGATCTTAGTGTGACAAGCAAGGAAGAATTTTAGCAGGAACCATACTGATCCTATGTTGATGTGACAGAAGGACTTTATATGGTCATTGACTGGTGGGGTGAAGTTGAGACCCTTTATCCACATTTGTTTTCTAGCAGTGTAAAGGTGGATTGGTTAGGCCAATCCACATTTGTTTTCTAGCATTGTAAAGGTGGATTGGTTAGGCCATTGGAGACCTTTCTCTCCCTTGGCTGACTTCTCATGTGCTGTGCAATCTGCTATCTTACCTTATCAGTTTGATGCTTTCATTAAGAGCAAAGAGGGATGGTTGAGAAATTGAGATGGACGGGTTAGAGAGAGTACAGGGGCTCGCTGCTGATGGATACAAGAAAAGTGAAGTAAACCTAGGTCTTAGGACAAGAGTCACAAGAGGGATGACATTGCAGGTGTTAAATTTGTTATATTGAACTCATATGGCAGGTCTGCGGGACAAAGGGGTCGTTTAAATGTGACAACCTTATGTTTCTCTTCACAAATATGCTGAGAAGGTTTTTCAATTCGGTGGATTCTGGCTTGCTATGAGAACCTCTGTGATATTTATTCTGGTAGTTGCTAAACCTGACTGCTTTAGTTGTTCTATCTATAGCTTTTGTTTTATACAGATTTCAAGCTTACATTTGTTTTTTGGAGTGCGTTTCAACCCTTGTGCATCTATACAATGACCCGTAGTCACACTTCTGCTGTGTTTAATTAACTAAAAGCATGATTAGTTTTTTTTTTCCTTTTATAACATCACTTCAACTACCCATGTGTTTCTGATTGTCATTTTTTGCTGCTTTGGATATGAGAAGTATATCGTTTGAGTATGACAAAGAGATCAACATCAGAACGGTTGAGCAACTAAAAGCTATGGAGAGGGAGTTCATTGGCATGGGTAGAGAAGTTGAGAGATTACAAACCGAGATCTTAAATGCTGAGAAGAGTTTACAAAGTAAAATAACCTTTCTTCCGTTTTAGTTTTTACACTTATCACATTCTTTTTCCTCAAAGCCTTATATCTTTAACATATGATTTTACGGTTAATCATGCAGCTCCATCTGTGACAGCTACATATAGCGTTCCATACCAAAACCCAGCTCCATCACATCCGGCTCAGGCTATCCAAAGCAATGGCTTCTATTATCATCCTTACGGTGTACCTTCTGCTCACATGGCAGCTTTTCCAGTTGGCGGAATGATTCCACCAACTCAGACAACTCCACCAGTCGAAGTAATGGTTCCACCGCCTCAGACTATCCCACCGGTTAATGGAATGATTCCGCCGCCTCCAACCCATCCACCAATTGATGAAGCAATTCCACCTCCTCCGGCTACTCCATTTGACGAAACGATACCTCCGCCTCCACCAAATGACCCCCCTCCGTCAGTGGGATGACAGTGGTTATTGATGCTCACTGTCTTAGACTTTATGGATTTGCATGTATATGGACGATGAAATCATTCTGTTTTTGTACCTGAGATTATCTGAATCAAAGGGTACAAACCCAGAATCGGTTGGCTGATTCAGGTTAATTGCAGCCTATCTAAATCGGTTGTGCAAAAGATAACAATGCTTACTCATTTACGTACCTGGATGAGAAACTATGTGTGGGAGATCTCAGGGACAGTTTACAGTCAAAGTCTGGAGGGATATATTAGGTGATACGAGCTTAGGATATTACTAGCGTATTTCCCCGCGCAAGATTTTGTTCAAATTTTAATTGAATCGGGTTTGAAAATAAGGTTTAAAACATATATAGACACTTGATTTTGAGGGCTTAAAACATATATAGACACTTGATTTTGAGGGCCTAAAACATATGTAGACACTTAACTTGTTCATTTTGGTCATTTGAATATCTGACCTTTAGAACGGGACCTATTGAGCACTCCAACTTGTCAAACGGACCTATTGAGCACCCCAACTTGTTAAAGGTTACCTATTAAACACCTAGTCCCTAGCGTGACATTGCACGTGTCATGTATACTTTATTTGAGAGTGTTTTCATTAAAATTCAGATACTTTTAAACTTATGTGTATAAAGAAATTTGTCCGCCAGTGTCGTTTTAAAGGTCAAATGTCCAAATAACTAATATGAACTAGACCAGGTGTGTATACATGTTTTGAGCCATTTAAAGAAGGAAAACAAGTGCGCATATATGATGTATGATGTATCCAAGCAATCCGACCAATATGTTTTGAGCCATTTAAAGAAGGAAAACAAGTGCGCATATATGATGTATGATGTATCCAAGCAATCCGACCAATAAAGTTCAGCTTGGGAGCGCACATTAGCAAGTCACGTGAATATCGCGTGAAAAGGCACAGTAGGTCAAATATAAATCGTCTGTGAGAGAAATTGTCATTTGCTAAGTCATTGATTATTTCTTCATCATCGGATTAATCTTTGTTTCTGTTTTCATCTTTTTGTTAATCGATCGGATCTCCAATGGCAGAGGTATACATCTCTCTTTCTCTCTCGCTATCTGTTTCTACGCCGCTCTATATCGTCGTCTGATGTTTTCAAATATAAATTGTATCTTGTTCATACGAATTCCCTGTTTGAACTCCAATCGATCGCTACAAAATTGCTGTGTGGTTGCAAAATTGTTCCTAAATACCACTTCGCCTTCAATCGTTCAAAATTGTTCCTATGGAATAGGATTGTGCTAGGATTAAATGTTGCTCGGCTGGGACCCTAAATTGGGATCTAAACTTCCGCCTTTTCTGAGGTTTCTGCGTGTAATTGTGGCTATAGATATCTGTTTGTGTACAATACTGCAAATGTTAGAGGCACGTGTGGCGTAATAATGCATGTGTTCAAGGATATTCGGTCATTCCTTGATGGTTAAATTATATTAGCTGAGAAAAATAAGGAATTTGTGTGAAAATCTTCAACGTGGGCAGTTACCGGAGCCTATATCTTCTTATTGATGTTGTGCTGTAGCGAGTATTGATGTTGTGCTGTAGCGAGTCTAAGAATTCAGCCACATGATGAACGGAATGAGCTTTAACTGCTATCAGTTTCACATTTTGTTATCACTTAGTACTACCAAATGTGAATCAATTCATTCTGGGTATTAGGCAATGCTATTATGGGTAGTAGTCGATTGCTCGTGCTATTATATGGCAAATGCTTAGAATTAGAAATAACCCACCTGCACAAATGTGAAGATGAACCGTTTACATTGCGAAAATTCAACATGTATGTGTGATATAAAATCACCACTGCACAATATGATTCTCAGTAGTGCGTTCTCTTATTTTTAGTCATATCAGTTGGCTAGTTCATTTTTAAAATTTATTAGTTTCATTTAGCTCAAGCAGCATTCAGCTACTAAATAACTAGGCAGGTTTGCTATTATTTCTGGACTTATGCTGTGCCCGGAGATCAGCAAAGAGGAAAACTATCTACGATATTGTAGGTTACACAAATGAACTGTGTGTTCATGATACCTTTGGCTTCAGGATTAGCTTTTGTTTGCAAATGACATCAGAAGACTATAGTCTCTTAACTGCAGGGATGAGGGACTAATCTGACTTTTCTTCACTGAATTTTGTATGTATTATCTTTATTTTCCTTATTTAATTTTTTTTGTGCAAAATATAATCCAAACTATTACCCAAATATGCATAATAATCTGAACTTAATGGTTTTTAAAAATATCCAAACTATGGGTCTGTTAGTGCCAAATTGTCATGGCAAATTGGCAATCTGGAATAACAATTTGGCACATATATTTAATATAATCATGTGTTAGATCATTCAAATTTGAATACACAAATGAATCCACAAACAAATTACTAGAATGATTCTTTTTGCATTAAGAGTATGATTTTTATATAAGTATATGTATCATGTGATCTGCATATTAATGCATGTCACATTGTTTATTTTACTTTTTCACACAGGTTTCCTGACCTAGTTATCCAAGAATGTAATCAACTTAATCTGTCTGTTCGGATGATTTTGAACATGAATGATAGTTTCAATAACTATTAACAAAAATCCTTCTTTTTTCAGTGTTGTGTCCCCTCTGATTTTTCATAAATGTGGCAGCTTTGTGAAACCAATCTCCTATCTCTGACTAATTGATTGAGCTCTGTTATTGCAGTTTTTTTTTTTTTTAAATCTGTGAAAGGTGTACTTATCTTTCTATGAATTCAGTAATGTAAGAATGGATGAGAAAACAATAACCATGGGATTGGCATTGGCTCATGAGGTTTAACTCCCGATTCTTTCTCTTGTGGTGCTTCTGGCAGGTTGAGTTGAAAACTGCACCGGCTGATTTTCGATTTCCCACCACTAACCAAACCAGGCATTGCTTCACCCGCTATGTGGAATTCCACAGGTGTGCATGTGTTGATTTGAGTGTGTGGTCATATTTTCTGTATGTCGATGAGACATGTATACTGTTATGTGCATAATTCGAGTTCACTTAATATATGAATGTGAAACAGGTGCATTGCATCAAAGGGTGAAGAATCAAACGAGTGTGCAAAGTTCGCTCAATACTATCGCTCTCTGTGTCCTGGTGAATGGGTAAGTGCTTATCTTTGACACCAGAAGCAATAGTGAATATCATGGCCATCTATAATCTATATGATTGATATTAGTCATTCTCCTACACATCTGATGTTAGCCTTGTGTACACTAAGCTTACACAACTTTGTGGATCTTTGTTTCAGCGGTAAGTATATACTATGACAACAACAACTCAGGGATAGTATTATAATTAAAAAAAATATAGGACATATGGAATTGGTTGGCTGATTTATTGATGGAAGATACAATTGGATAATATGATATGTGCTCCTTAACAATCTATTTTGCATATAGAGAAAAGTGTTGAACTAAAAAGATAGAGAAATTGTGGACTAAACTTATCTTTCATTCATTGCTAATAGAAAACGTTATATACACAAGTCATTATATAGAAGACCTAGTAGCTAACTCCTAAAATTATGCCATAAACAATATGGAGTAAGTCACGTACTAACCCACCACCACAATCTACTAACAAACTAATTCAGATTGAATTCTCACATCCCACTACCTAAAATATAGGAAACTAATTAACGTAATATTAATTAATCTTTCTTTTTTGAATCATTTTCAACAAAAAGGAGTTGTAGCACTAGTCCTTTTGTACCTTCGACTAGTGGATCCACCTTCTCTGGCTTACTAGACTACTTGGATGAGTTGATTACACAACTTGCCTATTGTTTGTGCATATTCATTGGTTTTGAGCAGGGACTTGAAGATGAATAATCATGATTTGCCCGACTTACTCTATGCTTGAAACACCCTCTTTGCATTGTGTTCATCATATAGCTGTACATTCTAAAGTGTAAACCTTACCTGAGGTTTGTATTGCTAGAAATATAACAAGATTGGACTGTGGTCAAAGTTTCCCAAAATCAGTTAGGCCCTACTAATAAATGAGTGGGCAACTTAAATCAGAATTCAGCCACCCTTGTATATGCCTGTTTGTACAGAAACACCCTTTATTATCACTGATTTCATTTACCAATCGACCACCCCAAGCAGAAAACAGTTAACTGAGCAAAACTGTTCACCATTCATAACATTTCTGAATGGATAATATAGTTTGTTTATGTTGAATTACTACTACACGACAAGTAATGTTTTGGTTTGGCTGAACGTGACAGGTTGAACGCTGGAATGAGCAGAGGGACAATGGAACATTTGCAGGGCCTCTCTGATCTATCTCATGAGTCGCCATGGGTGGATATCACCTTCATGAACATTTGGTCTTTTTTGTTTGCAAGCAACTGGCATGCCACCTCTTTTCCAAATCCTATTTGTTTCAATAATCCTTTAAACTTTGGTAAATCTGCACATTTGTTTTATTTATATACTACTGCCTAATTCAAGAATCTTCTGGCTTGCTAGCAAGGGGAAAACTTGAATAAATTGTGTTTGAATAAAAACTACATTGATGAAATCCTTGATATTATTGTATATTCTGTGGTGTCTTGTTCTTGGGTTGGTGGTGTCTTGTTCTTGGGTTGGTGGCTTTGGGTTCGCCACTTGTGCTACGGCAAAGCAAAATTGGACCGAGTCACTGTCTGTCTCTTCTGCTCAAATTCTTGGTTTTCCAAAATAATGGTGTAATAATAATTGCGGGGAAAAGAAATCGTGTTCTATTTAACAGTTAATGCGTTTATAAAGGTGACCTCCAATAATGCGATGACTTCGCTTTCATTTGATTAATTCATTTTCTTAATAAGTTTTAGTTTTCATAACGCTTATTTTCTGTCATTTCATTCGTAATTTTCTAAGCGAACATTAGCCTAATATTCCTTCAAACATTGACCAAAACACCCTTGCATGCAAAACATTGACCAAACGGGCATTCACAAAGCTGACGTGGAAGCGTAAACGCATTTGTTTTACAAAAAACCGTTACGACGTTGAAACTAATTCCGCGTTCCGTTCAGTACAGGCGGTACTCGGTGTGCAGATCCTATTCCTATATGACACGTGTTTCGTTGACCGTTTCAAACTTCCATGTAAGCATAGAGAGTTCCAAGAAAGCCAAACGCTCCAGCTTTTCTCACAGCTTTTTCTGGGAAAATCATTTTCAATGCTCCCGGTTAAATTCGTCTCTAATCAATTTTTGTTTTACGTGTGCAATTTGTATGATTTGTTTCCATGATAAGCATGATTTTGCGTGTGAAGTAAATAATGGTCTTCATGACCGAAAATTCACCCCATAAAATACTCAAAACCCACTAAACTCCGCTCTCAACAAGTCTTCACACCCCTCTCTCTCCCTCTCTTTATCTTCTTCTTTATCCTTTCCCTCTGAAAGATCGAATTCAGACAAGCCTGAAAAGATGAGGCCGTCGAACGGGCTGACCGGGATCCTGAACTTCATAATCCTCCTTCTCTCGATCCCGATCTTGGCGGGCGGGATATGGCTGAACCACAAGGCGAACACCACCGATTGCGAGCAGTTCTTGGTGAAGCCGATGATCGTCCTGGGCGTCTTCCTCCTCCTGGTCGGCATAGCCGGAATGATCGGGGCCTGTTGCAAGGTGAACTGGCTCCTATGGGTGTACCTGCTGGTGATGTTCGTCCTGATCGTGGTCCTCTTCTGCTTCACCATCTTCGCCTTCGTGGTGACCAACAGAGGAGCGGGCGAGTTCGTGACCGGGAAAGGCTACAAGGAGTACAGGCTCGGCGATTACTCGCACTGGCTCCAGAAGAGGGTCACCAACACCAAGAACTGGAACAGGATCAGGAGCTGCTTGATTGATGGCAAGGCTTGCCAGACCCTCATTCAGCAGAATTCCACCTCGCTTGCTCAGTTCAGCGCTGAGAAGTTGTCTCCTATTCAGGTATATTCTTGATGCACTAACAGGGCTTTTCGCTTTTCTAGGGCTCTGATCGATTGCTGGTTTTGTCTGGTCTGGATTGATTTCAGTATGAGATTGACTTTTAGGTTTTCAGAATGTCTGGAATTTTGTGGTTTTATGCTGTAGGAATTTTGTGCTGTGAGTTGGGGATTTGATTAATTCAGATTTGACCATTCTTGTTTTTTTTTTTTGTTCTTGGAGTCATCTTTCATAGCTTCATAACATAAAGTCAAGATCCTTTATGGCGGGTGGTTGGCTGCCTTTCACATTGAAGTAGAGGGCATTGTTGACTTGTTGCCTTGTTGGTTTGGTGAGACTCTTTTGTGCAAGGTTAAATAATCCCTAGGATCATCTTTTCACCGCTTTAAGAATCAATAATCACCCATGAAAACAAAGCAATGAAAGATTGGCCTCTTTGCATTCTTTCTTTAGGGGTAGTGGCTTTAATTAACACATTGTCTTATGCACTATGATTTGTTTGTTGAGCTCTCTCAACTCTTCTATTTGGTAGATGCTCCAACCTAGAGGAGGATTTTTCCCACCTACTTTCTCCATGTACAATAATGAAGCCTATTATATCCATATTGGGCGCCTTTTCTTTCATTGTGCTTTACAACTTTTCATCAATGATGAGGATTTTCTGCTTTCATGAATCACCCTTTCTAGTTTAAAGTTACAGTATTAAATTGAATACCTCATGTTCCTTCTTTGTCTTTTTGTTTATGCTTCCGCTTTTGCATAGAAAAAAAAATCCCTTTTAGCTCTAATCAAATACATACAATTTCCTACACCAATAAGTTGGTTTCCTCAAAAAATTGGAAACCTCATGTGTGCATTATCCATCTCACACCCACCCATTCCATAATGACAAACACGTCAATCCAACTTTAGGTGTTAGCTTTCTCATCATCAATGGGGTCCTTTTCTAAAAATTTATGGTAACCACCAACTGACCAACCTATGGCATTCAGAAATTCATAGACAACATAACAAATTGAGCACATTTCCCCCCTTTGCCTAACCTTTTGTCTAGACTGAAAAAACCCTGTGTATCTGCATTTGGGTCCTGTTGTGGTCATCACAAGAAGAAGGTGGAAAGATTTAGATGTGATCAGAAAATTTGATTCCTTATGCTGCAAGTACCCTCTGTAGTGTTGATACTGCTGAAGAGACAGGGAAGAGTTTTGCTAGCTCAATTTGCTTTCCTTGTTACTTGTTGGTGTTTGTGAATTTGTGCTTGTTAAATTGACATTCCTAATTCTGTTGTAATTTGTCAGTCGGGTTGCTGCAAGCCATCGAATGACTGTGGATTCACCTACGTCAGCCCAACCAGCTGGACTAAACCCGCCACTGCAACGTCCACAAACACAGATTGTGACTTGTGGAGCAATGACGAGACTGTCCTGTGCTACAACTGCAATGCTTGCAAGGCAGGTGTGCTCCAAAACATCAAGAGCCATTGGAAGAAAATCGCCATTGTCAACATCATCGTCCTTGTCATCCTGATCATCGTCTACTCTCTTGGATGCTACGCGTTCAGGAACAACCGGGAAGACAACTACAACCAGTGGAATTGGAAGCCATACGGCCCATACCGCAACTGAGCTCATCAGCCTCTCCTCTAGCAGTATTAGTATTGCGTGGTTTTCCGTAGACTTGGTTCTTTTTGTTGATATTGGTTTGATTTTGGATGCTTTGATTGTTTACTTCATTTGAAGTTGGAATTTGAGGATGTTGGTGCTTGTATATCCCCCCTATTTGGCCTTATTGACCATCTGTCTGGGATCTGGCTTGTGCTTGTGATTATGATTAGTCTAAAGCTGCATTTGCTTTTGCATTTATTTGGTTAACAAATCTCAATAAAAATTGAACAAACATCTGAGTAGCTGAATTAACTGATGATCCTTCAAGATGAATGGTAATGAATTTGCTTGTTTACAAACTCCGATCAGCTAATCATGTTTTTGTCACACTTGTCTTGTGCTAGGAGCGATTGCTCCAAATCTTTCCTGCAAGAATCCTCCACTTCCACCATCTTCATCGCTTCCATCTCCTTTGATTTCCCCCACAGCACAGCGTACAATCCCACAATCACGGCAGCAGAACCCAGCAAACTGAATGGTGATGAAAGGGAAAAATGCCATGAGCAGTAGAGAAAGAATTACAATCTTAACCGTTTGTATCACAGGTTGAAGTCAAAATGTGTACCTGCCAACGAAAAGCTGCTCGTGTAGGAAAATGGCTGCCAAGACAGTGACTAGAACAGTACTAAGAGGAGCAAACATAGCAGAAAAGAGGGGGCCCCGGCGTGATATGCACCACGCTTGGATGACATATTGAAGGCCAGATCCGGCTATTCCCTAATCATGCAAATTAGCGCACAAATAAGGTAAGATCTCTGTTAAGTTTGTAGCAATTGATGAGTTTATCAGGATAAGAGAAGAGGAGAACGTACTGAGAACAGAACACATGTGAGCTCAAGAGTTGTGGTCAATTTCCAGGCTTGTGAGTCTGGCTCCAGTAGAAGGGCAACCAGCCCGGATTGAATAGTCGACATGAAGCACGTCCAAGCTGAAAGTGTGAGGTGATCTGGGCAGGCTGCAGTGGCTGGGACCTGCTTACACATCAATGGCCACAAATTATGTTGCATCAAAAAAATGCATCACAATCTAATGATAACAATGATGATACCTGCAAGATAAGCCAAAGGGAGGAGGAGCAGCTTTGGGCAAAGAGGAAGAGGCAGCCAAGCAACCAAGTGTCTTGAGGAGGAACCGATCCAAGCCGAAGAGTGAGGGAATTAGCCTGAAGAGACGTGTTGAGGAGTTCGGGGCCTTTGAGCAATGCAATGGAGGCAGCTCCTCCTACACAAGTGACTGTTCCGATGATCTTGGCTCTAGTGCTCCAGCTCCTTATGTTTACTCTCTCTAATCTGTGTATTAGTGATCGATCAAGAAAGTCAAGGATGGAGATTTGGACGTGGTTTGGAAGTTAACTCACATACATATAGTAGGGGATTAGTTATGTGATTACCCAAAAAGGGCAGCTACCGGGAAGGTGATGGCAGGGACTAGATTGGAAATGGCACTTGCTATGGAGGATGGAGCTAGGGACAATCCTTCGAAGAACAAGTTCTGGGTTAGCACCACCCTGTTCATCATGCATCATCATTCATTAAACGGAACATCTTTAGAAAAGAAAACATGTGAGATAGCCAAAACAAACAGACATATGGGTGGAAGAAGATGTAGTTGTACCCAACTAATGAGAGGATAAAGATCAAGACAAAGCTCCTTAGTCCTATGCAGAACAGATTGACCTTTCTCCTGCAAAACAATCGACAAATTGACTAGCTACAAACGATGGAAAATGGAGACAGAAAGGAATCAAATCTTATATATTCAATCTACTTTGAATGGGTGTCACGTACAATGAGATGTAATGAGTTACCTAGAAGAAGAGAAGAGAGCAAGGGGGAAGAGGAAGAGAGTAGCCACGGCTTGTCGGTAGACGATGAAGACCCTGGGACTCATCCCCTTCACCAGGGCCGCTCGGTTGATCAATGCCATGGTCGCGGCTATGGCCTGGATCACCAACATTCCCGCCGCCGGCTTGTATTCCTCCCACCGCCCGCCGCCGCCGCCTTCTCTCTTCGTCATTAGTTCTTAGGGGCGTACGTAGGTTGTTGTTGAAAGTTGTAACTGCCTTTGGTTTGTTTAACTCGAACTCTGGGTACGTACGTAGTGTTTTCGGCGCCCAGAGGATCGATCGATATGATACTTAAAGATGGTAGCTACGTACCTTAATCATTTTCATTAAGTTAAATAAGGCGTAACGGTTGGTGATGCATGGTCACTGACGGATCCAGATCGATCCATACAAATTAATACAGTACAATATATGCAAGTGGATCCGATTGTTATTTATAAGCTACCCGACAAACGTCATTAACTAGCTATTTGCAATTTGAAACGTATATGGTCTTATTCTACAGTACAATTCACATTGCAAATCTGGACCAAAACAATATTGTTTTTAAGTTTATAAATGATGGAGCACGTACATGCATGTGCAAAAACTAGCTTTACACGAGAGCAACTTGAATGGTACGTTTAGTAAGCCATGTGAGCAGCTACACTTTTTTTTCCAACTATGATGCAACATGTGGGAAGAGTGGTGCTCGATCTCCCAGTGTTGGTTGGATTCTTTAGAAATAGAGTGAAGAGAAATATCTGATTTATACAAAGGTTGCAATCAATAGAGTGAAGAGATATTTAGGAGAATTCAACCAAAAAAAGAAGAGATATTTTGGAAAAAAAACAATTAGGGGCTCAGAGTTGGGAGTTAGGGCTAATTTATTTTTAGTCATGTGACCATGTGATTCATGTGACTGCCCACAAACGACTGTTAATATATAACTGATGATCTTTAACAGCTGTTAACAATTGGTGACTGATCAATGATGATCAACGCAGGTTAACAGGTACACCTAATTAGTAGAAAAAGTATTAAGGGATTAGAGAGAGCTTACCTGGATATCTACCTCCATCACCTCAAAGATACTAGCGGGGATTAAACTTGTGATCTATAGACGGTGATCAAGTCATGTTCCATTTGACCAACACCGCCCTTTAAAGTTTAAGTTAGAGTACATCAGGGACCGACCCAGGATTTTAAAATAGGGTGGCTAATTATCATCAAAATACTTTATGTGGGCCAAATTACTTTAATTTAACTGATTTATTGTTAAATTTACCTTAATTTTTAATTTTTATTATTTAATTTACCCTATTTTCATTTTTTCTAATTTTTTAGGGTGGGCTGGAGCCTACCCTAGCCTACCGTTCGGTCCGTGCCTGGAGTACATGGTGCACAAAAGGTATGGTGGGTAAAAAGGTATGGTGGTAGGTTTGGGGATGGAAGGATTAGGGTTGGAGAATGATATGTATTGTATGTATATAGCTAACTAATTCTTTGCAAGTTAATGGTACATGCAACTGATCTCATTCTCTCTCTTTTCTGTTTTCTCTCTGGTTCATATTCTATCACATACCTACAATCAATGGACTCCTTTTTTGATTCAGGGTACTATACGTGTATGTATGAGAGTCAAAACCGATAACTATTCTTATCAAAGGAGTAGCATACAAGTACTCACTATCATGTGATCGGTGTGCCTATGATGCATTGTATTATACATTATAATCATTCAGTTTTACGCCTGTTAATGTTTGACAAGAATAATATCAAACAACGCACACTTGCTTTATAAAGCTTGACATCCACACGGGCCTAATTAGTCATGCTTTTATCATTCTTGTTCTGTTATGAGTGGCTGTTCCAAGTCGTTGCTACAAGAATCCTGGATTTTCTTTGAATGGCTAACAGTTTCTTCTTGCAACATCTTTTTGTCCTCCATCTCTTTTGATTTACCCCACAACACCACGTACAAGCCCACGATCACAGCAGCAGAACCCATTAAACTGAACATACGGTTAAAATATATAGCCATTAATACGACAACCTATTCTCCATTACTTGTAAAAAAGCATATGTCACTATGTCAGTACTATTTACCTGCCAACAAAAATCTGCTCGTGTAGGAAAATGGAAGCCAAGACAGTGACAATGACAGTGCTTAGAGGGTTGAACATGGCAGAGTAAAGGGGGCCTCGACGCGATATGCACCACGATTGGATCACGTATTGTAGGCCAGATCCCGCGATCCCCTGATCACAGAGAAGGTGAGTGAATCCCCTTCCAGCACACTTATTTATTTCAGTAGAGATGAGTTTTAGGCAGGAGTGGAAAAGAAGAGTTAACTGTACCGAGAAGAAAACACAGGTGAGCTCAAGGGCTGAGCTGAGATTCCAGGCTTGTGAGTCTGGCTCCAGTAGGAACGCAACGAACCCTGATTGAAGCGTCGACATCAAGCACATCCAAGCTGAGAGTGCTAAGGGATCTGGGCAGGCTGCATTTGCTGGCACCTGGCTTGGTAATCACCACAGACATTAAGTACTACATATATAGTATAAAGAACACTAATACATACTTGATATGGGAAATGATGGTGCATGTAATTGTAGTGCTTAGTTGTGAAATTGAATTACCTGCAATATAAGCCAAAAGGACCAGGCACAACTGTTTCCAAAGAGGAAGAGGCAGCCAAGCAACCAAGTATCTTGAACAGGAAGTGATCCGAGCCGAAGAGTGAGGGAATGATGAGCCGGAAGCGTCGCGTTGAGGAGTTTGGGGCCTTTGAGGAGTGCAATGGAGGCAGCTCCTCCTACACAGGTGATTGTTCCAATGATTTTGGCTCTAGTGCTCCAACTCCTTAGGTTCAGTCTCTCTAACCTGTGTAGGATTAATGATCAAGAAGGTTATGCATGGAAAAACTTTGCATGTTTTCTTGGTCCAGAGGAAAGAGTTATAATGTGATTTACCCGAATAAGACAGCAACCAGGAAAGTGATTGCAGGGACTAAATTGGCAATGGCACTTGCGACAGAGGATGAAGCCAAGTATAATCCTTCGAAGTAGAAGTTCTGGGTTAGCACCACCCTGTTTATCATCATTCATTAAGAGATCAAAAGCTTAATTTGAACAAATACAGAACATGTCAAACATGGATAGCTAAACAGAACAAGGGTGAAAGAAGAGATGAATGTTAATAAAGATGCTTTACCCAACTATGGAGAGGAGAAAGATCAAGAGGAAGCTCCTTATTTCCATGCAAAACAGGCTGCCTTTCTTCCTGCAAACAGTTCATTTGGTCTATCAAATGAAAGAGTATTACACGCTCTGTTGTAAACAGTTCATTTTTTTTACCTTGAAATTTATAAAAAGTAACTTAAACTGCACACGTATCAAGATGTAAAAAGTATAGCCTCAGTATACTTTTTACCCGCGAGTGAAGTATGGCCTCAGTTATAACATGTCGTAGATGTCGTTATAAGATCACGCACGTACAATTGTAGCATCTTACATGTGCAATCGATTATAGATTCATGTTTTTCCACATAAAATTTGGCCGTATCATATTTTCTCATTTATTAAAGTATCAATCTTGATCGACCGTTACTTTTTTTTCAAGATCCGAGATCGATCTCAAGACCTTCTGGCCGGTATCTGTCTTAGCAGTTAAGATGTTAGATCACCGTTTTGAATCTAACTATCATTTTCTCTCAATATTGCTTAACAAAAACTGGTTGAAAAACACATATATAATCATAAGTTACCTTGTACTAGAGACGAGAGCAAAAGGGAAGATGAAGAGAGTGGCGATAGCTTGTCGGTAGAAAATGAAGACGCTTGGGCTCATCCCCTTCACCAGCGCCGCCCTGTTTATGAGCGCCATCGTCGCCCCTACCACCTGTATCACCATCATTCCCGCCGCCGGCTTGTATTCCTCCCACCAGGATCCTCCACCGCCGCCTTCTCTCTTCATTGTTGGTCAATACTTGTCCGGCGGCGCTAAAACTAATAAACTAACCGGCTCCGTAATGTGTCCTGAGATGGACTTGAAGCTAGTTTGGTAGCTTAGTTTTATACTATAGTCAAATAATTTAATTTAATAGAGTAGAAATGATTAATTATACGGTGACGCCGCGGATCGATGGGACCAGCTAGCTAGATCGATTCATCACGTACGCATCTTCTCAAAGGTACACAGAATGCGTTGTATGCATCTGACGAGTTGTTAATTGTAATGATAATTAGGTACACGACAAGCCCAATTATTAACAAGCATGGAGTATTATGCTCTCTTCTTCTGTGTACCCACTGAGGCTTGGCACCGAGCTGGAAACTTTATCCATCCATCTATCGCTTAATTTATGACTTAGATTTTCCTTTTTCCTAAGAAAGTCATCAAGAGTATCACAAGCTTTTTGAGAAACTTCCTGTGGTCAGTGGCGGAACCAGGATTTTAGCTCGTAGGGGGCTAAATAGCTTAAATTAAGTATAATCGTTAGAAATGTAATCAATAAAACTTGAAATAAACCCGAAATGCTAAATCTATAAGTACAAAATTAGTCTTAATCTTAATCTGAGTAAAGAAAATGAGTCAAAATTAAGTTTTACTAAACCCAAAGTGGATTTAGGAAATATTATGATTTAATTGACAAGTTTAAAGTTTAAACCGATAAACTTTGGATACAACACACGTGGCACATGTTTGGATGGGCTGATGGTGTCGCCATCGTGGAGGTGGGTGGAAGTGAAGCGTTTGTTTATATATGTGTTTTTAATACTCCATCCGTTTCGAAATAACTGTCTATATAACCAACTTTTTTATTTTGCAATACTTGTCAATTTCACATTTTTTACATCACTTTCCATTTATACACCTAATAATTAACTACATCATAATCATATACATTTTTCCATGTTTCTTTACATTAATATATGTACAAATGATATTTGGACAATTAGTTTACTACAGAGGAAATAATATATTATTGAATTAATAATATTATAAAATATATACAAAATCCCAATGGGGGCTACAACCCCCACTGGGCACCACTTCGTTCCACCACTGCTTGTGGTCAGAGAAAGCAGAAGGGAGGAAATGGCCTATTGTATGAAGAGGGAAGGGCCCGGTTTGAAAGAGATTATGGCCTGGAACAAGGCAATGTTTGTTGATCTATTGTATGATATTCTTCTCGATGTAGGTACAATCTGGCAAGATTGGGTTGATGTCGTGGTGCTACGGGGTGAATTTGTCCGGAGAGCCAAGCCCAAGTCGGCAACAAGTGCAGTTTGGAAAGCAGTGTTGTGCATAAAAGACGAGTTAATAAATAGCCCGGATGGTGTTGGTAATGTCGTTGTAGTGGTAATTATGAGAAATGGGAAGGTTGACTAGAAAAGGATTTATGACAACTTGAGAAATCGGGGACCTGAGGTTCTCTGGCACAAATGGGTTTGGTGTAAGCCCCCTAGAGTGACTTTCACATCCTGGAAGACTGTCTATAAAGGAAATTACACCCTTGACAAATTGCGGAGCATGGGAGTGGTCCAAGTGGACTATTTTGTGTGCTTTGTGAGGATAGATGTCAGGAGAATACAGAGCACCTTTGGTTCGAATGTTCCTTCTCTCAAGAAGTGCTTGGACAGACTTTGAGTTGGGCAAAGATCGCCAGGAGATCAAGAAGTATTGACTAGTGGATTACTTCGTCTAAAAACTTTAGGGGTAAGAGATCGATCATGTTTAGCATGTGGAACACATGTCATTGTGTGGCAATTTATTTCATTTGGGCTGCCAGGAATAGGAAAATATTCAAGATGGAGCATACCCCATAGTTTGTCTTAGTAAGCATAGGATAATTTGTTGAAAGAAATTTCTCACCAGAATTTCTGTTTTCAGTGTTTGTCAATGCAGCGTTTGTCATTGAATTGTTGTTCACTAATGCGTTCAATGAAATGTAAGATGAACTTGAATCTGTAGACATGGTTCTTTTCTTCAACTATGCTCTGATATCAAATGAAGTCTTCAAACCATTAACCAACATACAAACACACCTTTCTTTGTAAGAGAGACAATCAAAGAGTCCACTGAACACAATTTGTAACTTGTGTATTCAATAGATAACTTGTGTATTCAATAGATAAATGTAATAACAATTTTTACAGACTTATATAGGCAACTTCCTAACTGCCATTAACTAACTATTTTGACAATTACAAACGGTTGAGTCAAGTAACTACTTGCTGTCTTGACTTCTAATCACACGCCACTATATAAATACTAAGACTGACTTATTTATGCAGTCTGCACACACTAACATAATCTAACTTAATTATGTATATATTACAGTATGCTTAAATACAACTGAACTTGATCTATTCGTTTTTGTAGATTTATTGCGGAGGATTCTGCGATATCAACAAGGTTGAAGAACTTGATGTTGCCATTCTCTCCGTTATCAAAGATGAGGTCATAGTCCTGGGTGTTGATCACATTCTGATTGCAGTCCATCGCCTTGGCCTTTGCATCCTCAAGAGAAGATCTAACTTTGTCGATGAAGCTAACATTAGGGTTGGAAGTGGTGATGAGGTTGATGGCGTTATCAATACCGGTGTTGGCGGCCGCGTAGTCGTCACCGCATTGTCCCAGAGCTCTACGCATATGCTTTGAGAGTGGGTCCTTGAGGTATTGAGCCTCGAGGATGGATCCGGCTATACCCGCGCCTTTGGTCTTAGCCGCGTTAAGCGCATATAGCGTGAGCTTATACGGACCCAGCCCTTTGATTTTGGGGTCGCCGTTGAGAGACTCGTTGCACAAGGTGGCGTTGCCGGCCGTCTCGCAACTCGACTTGATGTCTGCGGGCTCGGCAAGCGCTGGGAGTGTAACGTCCAACTCCACGGTGGGGGCTTCTTTATGACCTTCGCCCCCTGCGCCCTCGCCGCCTCCCCTCCCTCCTGGGTTGCGACGTCGTCCGCTCCCTTCGCGGCCCTCGCCTTCTCCAGTACGGCCGTGCGTCGCATGACCGTGGCCCCCGCCACCTCCGGCGCCTCGAGCCTCAATGATCAAGGCTTGGCTGAGAAACATCAACACGAGGGGGATGAGCACGAGATTATTATTATTATTATTCATGGTTGATGATCGCGTGATCTATCCCGATAGAGTTCTCATAAAACAAAAATTCAATAGAAACCTAACGGATTTTTTTATAGCGTGAATGGGAAGTAATTAAATGGAGGGAGAGGGGGGAGGAATTGAATGGCGTAGAGCAATGCAAGGATTCAATTCTATAAGTTGGTAATTAATTGATGATGCTTTTTAATTAGGTCATCCATCCATTAAAAAACACTAGTTAATTATTTTTCCGAATTAAGAGTAGAAAATTGAGAGTGCTTTTGTTCCATGAAGAGGTAGATAACCGACCATGTTTTGGCAGTTTTTTGAGCTGTTTCATTTTATGAAGCAAAAGAGACCAGGGAGGAAATATTACATGGTATCGAAGCTGGATACGATGAAAGCGTATGATAGAGTAGAGTGGAGGTTTTTGGAGAGTAGTATGCAGGCTATGGATTTACACGAGCAATGGAATAGATTGATGTTGGACCCTAAATTTACCCCTTGATTCTAGCCTATCTCATGAGAATCTCAGTGAAAAACAAGGTTTCTAGGGCTATCGCTGCAGACTATAGTCCCAGAAAGCTCCCGAAAGCTCTGCCAGAAAGTGCCAGCAGAAAGCTCCTGCAGAAACCGACGGCTGACGCCTCCAGCAGGTCAAACGAGATCCCTAGATCTTCGGAAACCACTTCAAACAACTTTGACCACGTTTTTCTCAACCTTCAAGAGCTATTTTCAAGGGAGAACAAGTCAAAAGTCATATTCAAACGGATGGACTACTATCGTGCCTATTTTCTAGGGCGGTTATACCCACTTTCTCTATCTTGTAACTACATAAATAGACTCCTTAAGCCATAGAAACGGGGCAGAGCACATCAGAACACACAAGACCACAATAGCCACGACTTGTATTTGTATTTCTCTCTATAGCTTGTAATTCATAGCCCTCGTAGCTAAGATCGCCACCGCCGGCCGCCACCGACCGCCGCCGTCCGACAGCTTTCTGAACATCAGCCCGGAGGCTTCCGGATCCGAAATCCAAAGCTATCGATTGTAATTTGTCGATCTATTATAATAAAAAGGAGATAAGCAATTTTCCTTATTTGCATAGTTCGTTCATTCGATTTATCTTAAGTTTCTATCGCTTTCTATTGCTATTTTCTACTCAATCTCCCGACAACCGAAACCGATCGTAAACCTTTGGCTATTGGTCTCCTCCAAAGGACGTTTGAGTGCTTTGTACATTTTTCGTCCAAAACAATTTGGCGCCCACCGTGGGGCCGATAGCTAAAGGAAAAACGATCATCCTTTCGTCAAACATCGACCGTTTTCCATGGACGAACTTTTTGCTCGTCTAGATGCCTTCCAAAAAGACTTCGATGAATTCAAAGCCGAAACCTCCAGAACCAACGCCGAATTGGCGCAACTAATAGTTGAAAATGAGTTTGTGAGATCGCAGGTACCGACGGACAGGACCGTGACTCCGGCAGTAGCTTTCCAAGAAGTTTCCACGACCACCGACGGGGCTTTCCTGTTGGAAAGTGTCACCGGTCAGGATACTGCTGCAGCTGTCTTTCCTAGGCATCAGCCCACAAAAGATGTTGGGGTTGTTCCCACTCTTCTCGACATCAAAGACATCATCAAGCAAGAGGTCCAAAAGCAGCTTAAGGCTCTTTACGAGCAGATCGCAACGATTTCCGGGATTCCGCATCCCATGGAGAAAGAGCCCGACAGCGGCTATGAGGCTTCTCCATTTGTGGAAGCCATAGCTGGGGTCGAGTTTCCTAAGGGGTTCACCATTCCCGATATGTCAAGCTACGATGGCACCGATGATCCCAACGATCATGTATCGATCTTCAAGCAAAAGATGATAACGGTTTCCATCCTTGGAAAGGACCGTGAAGCCATCATGTGCAAGTGTTTTGGGGCTACTCTTGAGGGCCCAACCCTAAGATGGTTCCTTGGTTTACCACGGGGATCCGTGGAGTCATTCGCGAATCTCATTGATTTATTTAAAGTTCAATTCATAAGTAGTCGACGTCTTGAGAAGTATTCTAATGATTTATATCGAATTACGCAGGGGTATGACGAAACTCTCAGAGATTACTTGAATCGTTTCGTTCACGAGAAAGTCAAGATTCTCGATTGCAATGTTTTGACGGCTATCGAAGCATTCCGCCAAGGCCTTCAAACGAGCAACGAACTTTACGATGAATTGACCATAAACCCGTGTACAACTTTCGAGGATGTCCAAGCGAAAGCAATGACCCAAATCCGCCTCGAAGAAGATAAGGCTAGTCGGAGGATTCCGGAACATGACTTCCAGAAACTTGAATCTAGTGACCAAACCGCGGAAGATAGCGAATCTGTCCAAGAAAGCTCTGAAAGCGATAGTGAGGACGACCAAGAAAGTCACGGTCATGGTCCAATCGCTCGTGATCGCAAGGAACACAGGTTTCATCCGTATCGTCGCTAAGGATCTTATATTATTTTACACTATACACTTTCTTTATGATTTCTTAAGCATACGCTACTAACTTGAGCATCGGAGGGTCATTGGAGAAACCCACGACCAACCCTTCTACCTCCTTGTCTTGTCTTGTAGAAAGCACATGAGGCGCTAACCGCCAGTTACGATCACGGTCTGATCATGATCAAAAGACATTCCTTTCTAGAAACCATCGCAAGCACTTTCTGCAGGGGTTTCGTGTCCAAGCCTCCAGTTTTCGGAGAAGAGACCCTCAGTTTCGAGGCATAGACTCTCAGTTTCCGAGACGAAACCTCAGTTTCCGAGACGAAACCTCAGTTTCCGAGACAAAGACTCTCAGTTTCCGAGACGAAAGCTCAGTTTCCGGGGAACCACCTTCATATGACGGCAAGTCTAAGCCCTTGGCTAGCGGCTTCGGTCGAGTCTTAGCTAAAGGCTAGCGACTTTGGTCAAGTTAACGCCCGACGCTAACGGTTTTCGTCAAGTTAAACGCCCAAGGCTACACGACTTCGATAAAACCAACGCTACCGGCAAACGACTTCGGTCAGGTCCGTGCCTTTAGTTGACGACTCCGATCGAGTCCATGCCCTTGGCTGACGACTTCCTTCATAAAGACGCTAGTTGACCAGAAACTCCATCAACGGGGTACTTTTGCAAACGATGAAGCATCCGGTGAAAAGAATGAAATTCATCTCGCCCGTCTCCTTACCTCGACGACCAAGATGAATTTGGGGTATTGTTGGACCCTAAATTTACCCCTTGATTCTAGCCTATCTCATGAGAATCTCAGTGAAAAACAAGGTTTCTAGGGCTATCGCTGCAGACTATAGTCCCAGAAAGCTCCCGAAAGCTCTGCCAGAAAGTGCCAGCAGAAAGCTCCTGCAGAAACCGACGGCTGACGCCTCCAGCAGGTCAAACGAGATCCCTAGATCTTCGGAAACCACTTCAAACAACTTTGACCACGTTTTTCTCAACCTTCAAGAGCTATTTTCAAGGGAGAACAAGTCAAAAGTCATATTCAAACGGATGGACTACTATCGTGCCTATTTTCTAGGGCGGTTATACCCACTTTCTCTATCTTGTAACTACATAAATAAACTCCTTAAGCCATAGAAACGGGGCAGAGCACATCAGAACACACAAGACCACAATAGCCACGACTTGTATTTGTATTTCTCTCTATAGCTTGTAATTCATAGCCCTCGTAGCTAAGATCACCACCGCCGGCCGCCGCCGACCGCCACCGACCGCCGCCGTCCGATAGCTTTCTGAACATCAGCCCGGAGGCTTCCGGATCCGAAATCCAAAGCTATCGATTGTAATTTGTCGATCTATTATAATAAAAAGGAGATAAGCAATTTTCCTTATTTGCATAGTTCGTTCATTCGATTTATCTTAAGTTTCTATCGCTTTCTATTGCTATTTTCTACTCAATCTCCCGACAACCGAAACCGATCGTAAACCTTTGGCTATTGGCCTCCTCCAAAGGACGTTTGAGTGCTTTGTGCATTTTTCGTCCAAAACAGTTGATTATCTGCGGAGAGTGCTTCATTTTCAATGTTTGTATTCCTAAAAATTAACCAACAATTGTATCAGAGGAGGTAATCCGAGATGAAATTTATTATTTTTTTTGTCTCGGATTTCATCTAGGATATTAACTCTTCCCTAGACTACATACGTTAGGAAAATCAACTATCCATACAATTGGAGAACTGAATATTGGATACTAAGCTAATGACGACACGTCGACACTAGGTTTTATTGTACGTGCATCCCCAGAACCAATACCTTATATAAAAATGGTAATCACATCCCTACAAAACACAAGTTAAGTGTATTAAAATCTTTATTAATATATCAATATTTTGTTCTGACCTTAATTATCTCATTCACTGTCATAAGAGATAAAATATTTTCTGTTATCTCTTTATTGATTTACTTTTCTACAATTATAATTAATCAAATATCCTTATGAATAATTATAATTATCTAAGAATATAATTATTGTCTCTAAAATTATCTTATGGACCTAATTAAGGCTAACGTCCATCAAACCCAACCCGATAAGTTCTAGACCCGATGACTTTGGTTACAGTGCATTTACAATCATGGCATAATAGTAAAGTATCATTCTAATGAGATATCAAGAAGAGCGCACGTAATCTGAAGCGAGGTCATAAAACCCAATGATCCGTTCTTGTTAGTGGCTCGTCCTCTAAAGAATCATTTATCCTACAAAAGGTGCGCACACATCATAAAGAGCCCCGTCGAGCAATTTGAATAAAATAAAAATTCTTCTTGTTATCTATATGCGCTATTTTCGGGTTTCAATATTAGTGTATTTTTTTTTTGCAAATTTTATAGGATTCTGAGTTTGAATACTAGTAGTACACCCAGGGATTTCACCGAGCAGAGGCTATATATATAAAATACGTTTTTTTTAGCAAGGCCATTGTTGCTGATCGATTCTTTATCCATTGTTGTTGATTCTTTATCTCCCATTGTTTCTTCTCCAATTCAACCTTGTCCTTCTACTTCTCAGCCTATCCAACCTATTAGGAAGTCTTTAAGGACTATTACCAAACCGTCTAAACTTGATGACTTCATTTGTCCAACCATTCAACCACAAACTTCTACATCCATATCCTTTATGGCTACACATATTGGTGATTTGTCTGCTTATTCTAGTGATTATGTTGCTTCTCTGCACAATGTTATGCCGGTAAGGGAACCATATAGCTATAAGCAGGCTAAGGATGATCCAAATTGGATTTCTGTCATGGATCTTGAATTACAGGCCTTAGAGAAGAACAATACTTGGTTTTTTACTTCTCTGCCTCCTGGAAAGCAGGCTATTGGTAGTAAATGGGTTTATAGAATCAAATTTAAACCTGATGGTTCAGTTGAACGTTTTAAGGCTAGACTTGTTGCAAAGGGATTTAATCAAGTCTATGACAAGGACTATAAGGCTACTTTCTCTCCAGTTGCTAAGTTTACTACTGTGAGATTGTTTTTGGCCTTAGCTACAATAAAGTCATGACCTGTTCATCAGTTGGACATTAACAATGCTTTTCTACATGGTTTTTTGGAGGAAGAAGTGTATATGCTACCTCCTCAGGGCTATGAAAAAGCAAAACAAGGTCAGGTCTATAAACTTACTAAGTCTTTATATGGACTTAAGCAGGCTTCTAGACAATGGAATATTGAGCTGTCTAAATACCTTGTGGAATTGGGATTTGTCAAGTCTTCTTATGACTATTCTCTTTTCACTAAGTCAGTCTCAAAAGGAATCATTATCATCTTGGTTTATGTGGATGATTTGATAATCACTGGTGATGATGAAGAGGTGATTAAATCTGTCAAAGCGTCCTTGCATAGTAAGTTTACTATCAAAGATTTAGGACAGATAAGATACTTTCTTGGGTTAGAGATCTCTCGTTCTGATCATGCGATGCTATTCAATCAAAGAAAGTACATTATGGACATCTTGCAAGATACTGGATGTTAAAGCAGCAAAGTTTCCTTTGCCTAGAGGTCTTAAGCTTTCCACAGATGATGGTGAGTTGCTTGCTGATCCAAAATCCTACAGGAGATTAATTGGAAGATTATTGTACTTGCATGAATCTATCCAGACCTGATATCTCATATGTTGTTCAGCATCTTAGTCAATTTTTGAGTGAGCCTAGATTGCCTCATTACAATGCAACTCTACATGTTATTAGATATTTGCGAGGAACTATTCATCTTGGTCTTCATTATTCAAGTCAATCTCAGGTTGCTTTCATTGGATTTTGTGATGCTGATTGGGGCACATGTGTATTCAGTGGTAAGTCCTTAAGTGGCTATTGTGTGTTGCTTGGTTCATCTTTGGTTTCTTGGAAAACGAAGAAGCAGAAAACAATTTCAAAGTCCTCTGCTGAAGCTGAGTACCGAGCCATGTCTATTATGGCTAGTGAGCTTGTTTGGTTGCATAGTCTCATGACAAAATTTTGTTGCAAAGTTCCTTTGCCTATTCCTCTCTTTTGTGACAACAAGACAGCCTTACACATTGTTGAAAATCCAATCTTCCATGAAAGAACAAAGCATTTGAAGCTGGATTATCATTATGTTAGGGAGCAATTGGTGAATGGTTTTCTGCATCCTACTCATATCAGGACTTCTCTTCAATTGGCAGATTTATTGACCAAATCATTAGGTGAGTTACAACACAAGTTTTTAGCTTCCAAGTTAGGTCTTGTTTCTTCTTTACCAAGCCTAACTTGCGGAGGGGATGTGAGTGAGAGTGTTGTATATAACTGAATGTAAAAGAGTTGTTAGCTAGTTCTAACAAACTCAGCTTTTGTAAAACGCAGTGTTGCGTCTCTTGTAAGCAAGGCTATAAATAGCCATAACAGAGTTTCAATAAAAAATATCTTGCACAATTATCCATTCTATTTTGAGAGATTTTATTCCTCTGAGAGTCTCTAGGTTAGCTTATCCATCACACAAATTTCACTTGAGTTTTCTTCATAATTTTGACAATTGAAATGGACAAATTCGTGTCGGGTTTAAGCATCTGATCACAGCAGTCGAAACCATATACTCCGTAATATGCATCTGATCAATCCAATCAAAATACCAGTACGTGTTGAGATCGATTACATTTTCTATTATCTAGTCTCTTATTTCTTTCTTATTATACAATATCCTGTGAGATCAATCCGGCTCAGCTATAAAATTAAAAAACGTGACACCTAAACCAATTTGACTAATTCGACCCAAAAAAAAAACCAATTTGACTAATGACTTGATTTTATTTTTTATTTTAATTTAAACAAAGTATACAGTGATTCCTAACTTTTTTTTGGTCGAAACAGTGATTCCTAACTAGTACATACTACATACTACTACACTTTTGGGCCTTTTGGCTTAACTGCATCTATTTGTTTTTGTAGATTTACCGCGGAGGATTCAGCGATATCAACAAGGTTGAAGAACTTGATGTTGCCATTCTCTCCGTTATCAAACATGAGGTCATAGTCCTTGGTGTTGATCACATTCTGATTGCAGTCCATGGCCTTGGCCTTTGCATCGTCAAGAGAAGATTTAACTTTGTCGAAGCTAGTATCAGGTTTGGCAGTGGTGATGAGGTTGATGACATTATCAATACCGGTGTTGGCGGCCGCGTAGTCGTCACCGCAATGTCCCAGAGCTCTACGCATATGCTTTGAGAGTTTGTCCTTGAGGTATTGAGCCTCGAGGATGGATCCGGCTATACCCGCGCCTTTGCTCTGAGCCGCGTTAAGCGCATATAGCGTGAGCTTATACGGACCCAGCCCTTTGATTTTGGGGTCGCCGTTGAGAGACTGGACGCACAAGGAGGCGTTGGCGGCCGTCTCGCAAGCCGAGTTGATGTTTGCGGGCTCGGCAAGCGCTGGGAGTGTAATGTCCAACTGCACGGTGGGGGCTTCTTTATTCTGGTGACCCTCGCCCCCTGCGCCATCGCCGCCTCTCCTCCCTCCTGCGTCGCGGCCTCCGCTCCCGTCGCGGCCCCCGCTCCCATCTCCATGGCCGGACGTCCCATGACCATGGCCCCCACCACCTGCGGCGCCTCGAGCCTCAATCATCAAGGCTTGGCTGAGAAACATTAACACGAGGGAGAGGAGCACGAGATTATTATTACTATTCATGGTTGATGATCGCATCATCTATCCCGATAAAACAAATTCAATAGAAACCTAACGGATTTTTTTATAGCGCCCGTGAATGGGAAGTAATTAAATGGAAGGAGAGGGGGGAGGAATTGAACGGCCTAGAGCAATGCAAGGATTAAATCCTATAAGGTGATAAATGATTGGTGATGCGTTTTAGGTCATCCATCCATTAAAAAACACTAGTTCTTTTTCCGAATTTAAAGTAGAAAATCGAGTGAGGTTGTAAATAGAAGAAGTGGATCATACCGACATGTTCACTGATTCAAGGTACAATAGTACTTCCTTAGTTCCTTATTGTTAGCCAGTTCATCTCATAGCTAGAAATATCAAGAAATCGCCAGTATATCAAGCAAACTGTTAATATGCCTTGAATCTGAATCACACACTGCGACAGGTAGCACGGGGGTCTCGCTGAGTCACTATATAAGCTCTTGAAATACCTAGACCTCTGTATTCCGAATTCTGTCTTCCATAATAATATACGGTTTCTATGCCCGTGGACGTAGGTAACACACCGTTACCGAACCACGTAAATCTATGTGTCGTTCTTGCTTTATTGTTCTCGTTTCGATCTCTCGTTACAACACAAACAAAACTAGATGATCAGGTAAGATCTAACTAGAATTGGGAAGCACAATGTATCTTGTTAGGACTTTGTATAGATGATCTCGTCTATATGATAAGTCTATTCTATGGATATATCTTGTTAGGACTCAAATCGATCGATTTGGTCGTTTTGGTCATGTTAGATTCGGTTTTAGTAAAAATTCAGTTCATTCAAATTTGGGGGTTGGGGTCGTTTTTGGTCAAACGTGCTTTGTGCGGGTATAATTTGATCCGCATACTATACGGAGGAGTTTATAAATTTTATTAGGAAATTGGTCACCTGATAATGAAATCTAATAAAAGATATAAGAATAAATCTCATTATAGGAAAGCCTTCGGGCACTTAGTCGATCGATTAAGCCTCTAGGGTAGTATCCAGAGGTCTCCGGTTCAACTCTCATGGGTGGTACCCTCGACCAAAAAAAAAAAATCATTATAGGAAAAGCTGAGATTGCGATGCGTGTGGAAAAAAAAAACTTTTTTGGAGACAAAAGGTAACATATGACCGTGTACTTTGACTTAACTTGACTATGTATTTAATGTATCGAGAATGTGAGTGTGAAGAGACTATATGCATACTCTATTGCTTCTATATCTTACGTGAGTGTGTAATAATGTATGCAAAATGAATGACTGTGTATTTTAATTTTTTTTTTGGTTGAAGACTATGTATTTTAATTTAACTTGATAGTGTCTTTTCAAATTTCATGAATGTGCGTTTTATGAACGTGTGCATGCGCTCAATTGCATTGTGTGTAATTTTTTTTTCATATAAGTGTGTAATTGATAAATGACTATGCTTTTTTCAAATAAGATGAACATGATTGTGTTTTTTCAAATAAAATGATTGTGCATACTTTATATCTCATTATATGTTTCATATAAGTGTGTAATTGACAGATACCTATGCTTTTAAATAAGATGACTTTGTATTTTCACTGAATAGGACTATGTCTTTTTTAATAACATAATTGTGCATGCTCATCTCATTGTGTGTTTCAATTGTGCATGACTTTTTTCATATATAATATGATGTACAATTAGTAAAAATGTATACACAATCATGTTGTATGAGACTACACAATCATGTTGTATGGGACTATATAGTTGAAAGTGATCACTACTCATCCTTTGAACCAGGGTGAGCACGGTGTATAAATTGTAACTTAGGTTGACCAAATATCGGTTAACCGAAAATTCGATTAATGACTATATTATGATAACCATTAGTGAATCGTTATGTATCAATTAACCATAAAAATGCTTACCATGTCACTTGAAATGAAGACCTAATGTCTTGTTAAATCAAGTATAATACTATTAGAATATCATGTTTGTATTATTTTCTTTCTAAAAAATATATATATATATTATCGGTTTTATCGGCTAACAAGTTGAACAAAGTTTGTAGGAACGGTAGTACTTGGAGTTGTCGACACCTACGATGTCGGCGACTAGAGTTATACTTAAATTTGCAGCGGAAAACATGAACAAGAAAGGTTACAATTACTAGATTTAACACTTGGATTTATAGTGAAAACCGTCTACAAACCAACTAGTTTGTTTAGGGAAAAAACCACTTGCCTTTCAAGCTTCTCACTTGAAAGGACTTGAAGAGTACTTCGAGTTGCTCTATTGATTTCTCGGGTTTGCAAAGGTGCTCCTGTTTACAAGAAGTGAATCTCGCACTCTCTTGACAACACGTACTCTTGCTTATGCAACTACTCTCACTCAATATTGCTTTGTCGTACTCAACCACCAAGAACGTTTCCCACGTTCTTCAACATTCATTACACACAATACAAGTTATGCTCACTCTCCTTCTTCATCATAACACTAAGCTCATGAAAACTATAAATAGGATTAAGAGGATTGATGCACGATTCGTTTTATTTGGCTAAGAAACAAGTCGTATACAATCGTTACAAAATCTTTCCTAGAATACAACCTAGGACATATAAAATCATCTAGAATATCTTGAATGATCTCGGATGATTATCTCCACTTTTTGCCCATATTCTGTCCATAAACGGCGCATAGAAACACCTCAAAATTGGTCATAATTAGATTGCACCGCGTTGCCTTATTAGAATTTCGCTCATTTCCATTTATGGAATTCTGGTCGGCAACGTCCTCTTAAGCACATCTAGGTTGACAACCTGGTTTTGGTCAGCAACTTAATTGGAACCATCAAAACAGTTCGATATTTTCTAACAAAGTTGAATAACCATTACCAAACCGTGAAGCCGTTTTTTTTTTTCGGTCGGTTAATCATAATCGGTTTCTGGTTTTTCTTGGCACGGTTGACCGGAAAAGACAATTACTTGCACTTAGCATTCACATCTCTGCCTCGTCTCCTATGAATCTCCATGCTTTTTCTGATGCGGATTGGGCTGGTGATCGTGATGATTATGTGTCTACAACTGGGTACATTATTTATCTTGGACGAACCCCTATCTCGTGGTCAGCTCGTAAACAAAAGTCCATTGCTCGCTCCTCTACCGAGGCTGAGTATAAAGCTTTAGCTGAAACTGCGTCTGAGCTCATTTGGGTGACCTCCTTGCTTCGTGATCTTGGTGTCTCACCAGTACAACAGCCTGTCATCTACTGCGACAATCTTGGTGCCACGTACCTCAGTGCAAATCCGGTTTTCCACTCTCGGATGAAGCACATTGCCCTCGCCTATCATTTTGTTCGGGAGCATGTCACCAAAGGTCGTCTTCGTGTGTCCTTTGTGTCTACTCATGAACAGCTTGCTGATGCTTTGACAAAGCCACTGCACTCTCCTCGGTTTACACAGCTTGTTTCCCGGATTGGTCTGTCCACATGGCGCCGCGATTGAGGGGGAATATTAGCGTGTGTATAATTGATTGATATCTTTTATGTATCTTTAGTTTCTATTTATCTTGTTAGGTAGTTGCTAAAGATCTTCTCTTGTATGGCAAGTATTGTTTCCTGTAAACATACTTGGCTTAGTTAGTATGATTCCTGTGTATAAAGGCTTTACAGTAATCAATAACAAAAGTACGGCACTTTTAATATCTCTACAATTAATAGCCCTTGCTAGTTGATATATCAACCTGATTGATAATTTTCAAAGCGGACGGACAACTGAACGTACAAGCTAAGAGATCGAATAAAGTGAGCCAGTTGTATAGATTATACACTTGTGTTCCATGAACCAATCAATTAAACTCAGCCCATCTAAATCCAATCCCACAGAACTAGCTAGATTAGACAGAATCAACTAAAACCTCCAAGATTACATTAATTTGCTTACATGATTTTATTAGACTAATTTAACTAGTCGATCATGTCATGTCCTTACCACATGTCACTTGTGCCAGAAGAGGTTGCTCCAAATCATTCCTACATGAATCCTCCATTTGCTCCGATCTTTCATCCACCATCTTTCTCTCTTCCATCTCCTTTGATTTCCCCCAAAGCACGACGTACAAGCCCACAATCACACCAGCAGAGCCCAGCAGACTGATCATCATTCATCAAGTGTGTACAAAAAGCACCGTTAAAATGTAAGACCAAGATGGAGATGAACCGCAATCCAAAACATATTACGTTCATATATATATAGATGTCCTTATATAGATGTATGGCAATAATTGACTCGATCGATCTATACGTACCTCCCGACAAATATTTGCTCGTGTAGGAAAATGGCAGCTAAGATGGTGACAATGACCGTGCTAAGAGGGTTGAACATAGCCGAGTAGAGAGGTCCCCGAGTCGATATGCACCATGCTTGGATTATGTACTGCAACCCAGATCCCGCGATCCCCTACTTGGCCGCGCAGGCACAACATACATGTACGTTGAGAATATAGATCACTCATTGGATATATGCTTATAGCTTTAAATTCTGATATATGCAAGTATGATGAGTTGAAGAAGAGATGGAGCACAAAATTACGTACCGAGAAGAGAATACAAGTGAGCTCGAGGGTTGAGGTGAGATTCCAAGCTTCCCAATTAGGCTCAAACAGCAATGCAACCACCCCCGCCTGAAGAGTCGACAACAAGCACGTCCAACCCGATATGGATAGATGATCTGGGCACGAGGCAGTTGCTGGCACCTTTTGCAATGAAACAGGGTAACTTTTAACCGGCCCTTTAAGTGTAGGCTATAATAATGAGGGCAATTAATTAATAGATAGATACCTGCAAAATGAGCCAGAGGGACCAGGTAATGCTGTTAGCAAAGAGGAAGAGGCAGCCAGGCAACCAATTAGTGTCTTCTTCGACAAGAGCGAGGGAGGGTGCTGGCAAAGCCGACGGCACGTTGAGGAGTTTGGGGCCTTTGAGCAATGCAATGGAGGTGGCTCCTCCTACACAGGTGATTGTTCCCATGATTTTGGCTCTGCTGCTCCAACTCCTTATGTTAACGCTCTCCAATCTGCACGTACGTTACGAGTACGTGTATTATATGTTAATCAATGATTTGGCGGCAGCATACATATATCAAGAGTCATGTACTTGATCGATATGACTCAAAAGGTTCAGGATTTACGTGCCCGAGTAAGGATGCGATGAGGAAGGTAACTGCAGGGACCAGATTCGACATGGCGCTGGCCACCGAGGATGAAGCTAGGTACAATCCCTCGAATAGCAAGTTCTGGTTCAAAGTTACCCTGTTTCATTGCAAAATAGGTGATTAATTTGAGGTAAATGTTATGACGTAGTAGATAGGAAGGACGGGAGTACCCAATTAGAGAGAGGGTAAAGATCAAGAGGAAGCTCCTCACTCCTATGCTACACTTGTTGCCGTTTCTCCTGCATTATTGAATACGGAGTACTATATTAATGCCATACATATTTCAACCAATTCTTAGCGCGATTATATATATACTATATATCTGCAGGCTAGGTACAGTCAGCCCACATGTTATATATATACATAATCCAAGTCTTCGTTCATACATTGATTGATAAAAATTGCCACATCGATCATATAATACAATCAAACTCTCTATTTTGAAATCATGCACACCGATTTACAGCTCATTACGTACACTAGGTTCCAAAATACCAATTTTTAATCACCTAGCTAGCCATTGATCGTAAAACCATATGAACAATAATTAACCACGCAAATCAAGGTAGGAAAGCAAATTAAGTAAAACCAGTAAAAAAAACCAAGTAATGAATCAATAGTGAATGTAATTACCTAGAAGAGAAGA
This sequence comes from Polygonum aviculare, assembly GCA_934048045.1. Lineage (NCBI taxonomy): Eukaryota > Viridiplantae > Streptophyta > Magnoliopsida > Caryophyllales > Polygonaceae > Polygonum > Polygonum aviculare. The sequence goes on from OW204031.1 coordinate 26,035,323, forward strand.
GGAGGATGGGAAAGATGAAGAGAGTAGCGGTAGCTTGGCGGTAGAAAATGAAAACCCTGGGGCTCATCCCTTTGAGCAGGGCAGCCCTGTTGAGCAGCCCCATGGCGGCCGCCGTCAGCTGTATCTCCACCATCCCGGCCGCCGCCAGGTATTCGCATTCCTTCCACCACCCCACTCCCTTCATCTCCATCAATCAAGCTCGCTAGCAGACGGTTAAGGCGTACTGATCAGATGGCGATTTATAAGCTATCCGACAACCGTCATTTATTACTTAATATTCTTCTACGCAATCAAACCAGAGCCGTCTAGCAAAACTCATTTAGCTCACTTTTATTCTATTTTTTATGGTCGGATCTCACTTTTGGTCGGATCTCACAAACAGCCCGATGGAACAGAGCCTCCTAATTTTATGAGGCCCCGGAATCCATAAACGTAATATATTAAGAAAAGCAGTAAATTCTTTAGTATTGATAGCTAGTGTAGACGGTGAAGATCTATACTTCTAACACACTCTGCAGGGTTTGATAGCTAGTTTTAATATATTTAGTTTATAAATTAGTAATAGCTTGATTTTTTTAAATTTGTTAATTCATCGTTGTTTCATTTAGCAAATGATAACAAATTTATACTTGAGCTCACTTTTTTTCCAAAATAGGCACGGGAAAGATTTTATTTCTATATATAGGCTCCACAAAAATTTATTTCCGCACATAGGCACAATATCCAGGTTTGGGACAAAAACGCTATACTACACAACGTTTATCTTAAAAAAACAACTAAACAAGCTGTTTCAAACAGCGTGTTTCTCTCTTTTTTTTTTCTTTTTTTTTCAACCCATATGAACGTGCTTGGTATAAGAGTTTAAATTATGTGTTATATTGCCACTCAAAAATTCTATATACTAAAAGATAAAAGTTACGCATACAAATTTTGGTAGATGGATAAAATACAAATATGGCTACCTATTAGAGCTGTCAAATAAGTCGGTTTGGACGGATTTGGGTTCAAATTGAGGGCAAATTCGGACCGATCGGGTCATTGGTCAAGTCAGGTCAGGTCCTATTATGTTCTTGTAAAGGTTCGAATCTACCTAACGGGTCAATAACTTGAATTTTTAATGATTCTTAAAAAGCATTTACGATTAAAATATTATTGAAATATTAGTTTATAAAAAAATTTCTACATATATAAAAAAAATTGATCCAACCTTATTCTCATCCCGAACTCGAAATGATCGAACCTGAATCCGAACTTGAACCCGTCTGAAATAACCCGTTTGACACTTTAATAGGTACCCAAATTTCTATTTTATCTTTTATAAAATTTGTATTTGTATACATATATATATTTTATTATATGGAGGAAATATTTAATTTTTTAGTAGCTAGTTTGTATTAACTATTGTTAATTTGTCACTATGTGAAGTTTCACACATGGAATTAACTCATAGTAATTGGTATACAAAAACACGTACACATGGTTAAAAAAAATTAGCTCAAAAAAAAAAAATAGACACGCTGTTTCATACAGCTTGTTTTGTGAAATACACGCTATATCGTATAGCGTCTTTGCTCCGAAGTGCCTATCCAGGGAAATAAATTTTTGTGGGAAATAAATTTTTGTTAAGCCTATGTACGGAAATAAAACTTGTTCCCGGCCTATTTTGGAAAAAAATTCCAAAAAAATTATACTTGGAATTTTATCTATTACTCCTAATAATATCGAAAAAAAATACTAAAAAAATTTAGTAATAGCTTATTAGGAGTAGTTGATTGTTAATCTTCTTTTCTAATGGTATAATTATTTTTAAGTGATGAAGATAATATCGAAAAATGTTTTGATAAGAAAATGTAGAATAACAAGTATTATTAAGGCAAAAAAAATAGTCTAAAATAATTAATAAACATTATGGAGGGAGTAATTATAATATTTTTACTTGTTAAAAATTAGTAAATTATAGTGATAAAAAAATTATTGATTTTTTTTTTGCACAGGGACACCAAAACCCATTGGACGGCCCTGCTTTTATTCTATACCATTGCGGAGTCCTACTCTTTTTTTTTGGTTGAATACGGAGTCCAACTTTATAACTAATTTAACCCCGTACCATGTACGGATATTGTGATTATAAATCCAATTTAATATAGATATGTAATGCCAAGAATTAATTATTCAATTTAGTTGGTGATTATACCTAATTTTTGATAAGGATAATTCATAATTGCTGGGACAATTCATAATTTTCGGTAAATTTAAATCAATTTTCACGGGAGGGTCCGACTGATTATTTCATTATTAAAATGACACGTGACACAAATTTTTGTGAAGACATTGTCTCCGCTTTATATTGTAGTAGTATAGATAGGCAGTCCAATTTGTCTACTCTTTTTGTGCTCCCTTGTTTTGATGGGTTTAAATTTATTTATTTTTATATTTGATTGATGCTTAAATTTCTTTTCTGATTTAGTTTGGAATATAAAAGGAACATATTCAGTAAGTAAAAGATTTGATTTGTGTAACAGGTCCATAGTACTAAAACGGCTTGTATGCTCTAAAAAGAACCGGTCGGCTCATTTTTTGAGTTCCATGCTTCCAATACAAGGCCATGAATGATCTGAGGATAGTTTAATGGGCCTTTTGAACGATTTGAGGATAAGTGGGTCATTTGATGGTCCATTTCATTATTGGGATATCGACCAAGGGCGAAGTTCTATGTTCCATATATGTATATGACCTCGTATAAATTACTCATGGGTCCGGTTCGGTATCAACCAACAAACCGTACCACAACCAAACCACCAAAAATCGGCGGTTTTCAAAACTGAACTAGTGTTTTCGGCTAACTCACGATTCCGATTTCAATTCAGGGGTTCCGTTTCGGGGAATCGGAACCGTCGGTGCCGAAACCAGACTCATTACTAGTATAAATTGCAGGTAGCTAACTCTCTTGTGCGTGTCTACATCTGAATCCACCTCGATGGTGGTTGCATGCCATGGGCAACCAACACCGTCAATTTATGTCCCTACCCCTTGCTTAACTTGTTGGTGTGTGCTTTTACTACGCGCTACATGACGAGAAAAATCTTTCGTAGTAGTCAACGTAAGGCGACAATGTGTGTTTAAACTACCAACAAATTAGAGTAGGGTGGTTAGGACCACTGCGTTGATGACACCACTCCCAAATAGTGCGACATCTCCATAAAATAGCTCCATCAAAAACATAATTCCAACAAGAGGGACATTTTCCCAACTATATTGTGAATTGTTTTACATCGTTTCAAAACTCTTACTCCATCGAGTAAAAGTTCCATTAAGGAAGTTACATCTGTCCTACGGCAAGGTGGTCACTCATCGGTTCAGTAGCAGAACCAGAGCGTTCCACACATTATTGGTGTGCTATCTGGTCAGCACACTAAGAATGAAGTAGTATGATGAGTCTGCTCACTCATCCCACATCGAAAAAACCCAAAATCCAGACCTCAAAATTATGTATAAATAGCGGCTAAACTCAAGTGACATAATTTTAGAGTATCATTGTAATGAGATATTGAGAAGAATGCACATAATCTGAAGCGAGATTATCAAACACAACTTGACCCGTCTTAGTTACTTTGTTAGTGCTTCGTCCTCTAAAGAATCTTCTATCCTACAAAACATGCACATATTTTAAAGAGTGTTGGTTTCTAGGGATGCAAACGCAGTGTAAAATAATGAATTTTATCCCAAACTCTAGACTAGGATCAGTATGATAACGTAAAGTAATTAATTTAGTTTATTACCTCAAAGGAAGAAACTGAATTATAAGTTCAAACCTTTCTTGTGATCACAAAAAAAACCCAAATATTGCTACTTCAAATGTATCCACACACACAAATGGAACAAACCTCTCCAGTGAAAATCACTTGCTAGAATGCTAACTGATACATAATTAACTAGAGAGGATTGAATACTGAAGACTAGGCTAATGACGGCACCAGGTTTTGTGTACGTACATCCCCAAAACCTATATCTTATATAGGGCTTAAAACATACATGGTCCCCTAAACTTGCACACATTAGTCATTTTAACACCTCAATTCATCGGGTATTCACTTTGTCACCTGAACTCAACGTTTTGTGACCGATTGGGCACCTGGACGCTGACATGGCAAAAAAAGTTGCCACAAGAGTGCCACATGTACGTCCATTTAAGCGCCACGTCATTATTTGATTAAATAAAAATTAAAATAATATAACAATAAGCAAATGAAAATAAAAAAAATAAAAACCCCATTCTTTCCCCCCTTCTTCTTCTTCTACCATTCGAGAGCATCCACCGCCGACCGTTCCTCCGGCCGCCACCGCCAGGTCTCCCTCCCGCTCTCCCCGAGAGCATCCTCTTCGAGGGCAAAACGACGTCTCCCCCTCATCCCTCCTCACGTGCCAGTCACAAGCCTGCTCCGCCGCCCACAACCACCTCCCACCTCCGACATCTGCGCCGTCTCCACCAGCCGCTGCAACATCCGGCGGATCTCGTTCGCCTCCACGCACCAGATCTGCGTCGTCGCGTTCGCCTCTGCGCTCACCATCAAAGGTGTCTTCGCCTTCTCCATCCGTCACCCTCATGAATCGCCGGCGACTGCAAACAGGTTGTGCGAGTCCCCGTATCAACCCGACCATCCTCCGCTCGCTCTCACCAGTCGCCATCGGGATCACCAGAAACCGAGATCTACGCCACCACCCCACCTCGCGAATTCTGCTGCCGCCTGTCCTCGCTCGTATCACCATCGATCCGCCGCCAACGCCCCGTCAAAACCCTAGATCTGGGTCGACACAGTTACGCCGCCACCACCCCTTCGTCTCGTCGCTCGTTTGCCTTCACCACCCAGTCTTCGGCTGATCCACCTTCGCCGTTTGAGCCGCCTCTTCCCTACTCCGGCCACCACACCGACGAAGAGTCCTGCCGCACCCAACTTTTCGAACGACCAGAAGAGGAAGGGGATAAAGAAATGGGGGTGGGCATTTTTTTTACTTTTTATTTTGTTATTGTTAGTTTTTTTTCTTCAAATAATGAGGCGACAGCCAAATGGCCTCCACATGGCATTTTTGTTGCAATTTTTTTTGCCAAAATAGCGTACAGGTGTCCAATCGGTCACAATATGTTGAGTTCAGGTGTCAAAGTGAATACCCGATGAATTGAGGTGTTAAAATGACTAACGTGTGCAAGTTTAGGGGGCCACGTATGTTTTAAGCCTCTTATATAAACCATGGTAATCACATACTTACAAAACACATTAGATAAGTGGATTAAAATCTTTATTAATATATCAATATTTTATTAAAGCCTTATCTCGTCCACTATCATAAGAGATAAAATATGATCTATTATCTCTTAATTTATCGATATACATTTCTATAATTATAATTATTCAAATATCAACAACAACAACACAAAAACCCAGTGTAATTTCCCTTATGGGAATCTGGGAAGTCAGGATGGGGGCACTCTTGACTAATGGAGAGGGAACGTTCAAAAAAACACATCAGAGAAGCACACAACGCACATGTACCAAAGCAATTAATGACACAACAAAGCACAAAGTACAAAAAATCAAACAAAATAAAGCACAAAACAAAACAAAGACAAAGCTAGATAAAACCAAAAACTAAAGTTTGTCGGTCTGGACATGATCTAGCCATTCATCACGCGAATCTTCTCCCTCCACCTATTTCTGCATAATGTTAGCTCTGTCGAAATCCCCAAGTGACTGGCATCATGTGTTATACTGGTCTTCCAGTGTTTCCTCGGTCGACCTCTCCCTCTACGAATAACTCTCAAGTCTAGACTTTCACACCTACAAACTGACTCCTTGGGGCCCTGCCTTTAAATATGCCCAAACCACCACAATCTCGATTCATGAAGCTTATCCTCTAAGCTGGTCACTCTCACCCTACTCCTAATCACTTTATTTCTGATTTTGTCCAACAGCCTAATTAAGAATCATTTTCTCCAAAATTGTCTTATGAACCTAATTAAAACTAAGACCAATCAAACCCAAACCGATAAATTCTAGACTTGATGACTTTGGTAATAGTGCATTTACTATCGTGGCATAATAGTAAAGTATCATTCTAATCAGATACGGAGAAGAGCGCACATAATTTCAAGCGAGGTCATCACAATGACCCGTCCCTATTAGTGGTTCGTCCTCTAAAGAATCCTTTATCCTAAAAAACGTGTGCACACGTACATCCTAAAGAGCCCCATCTAGCTATTTGAATAAAATAAAAATTCTTCTCGTTATCCATATTCGCTATTTTCGAGTTTCAATATTAGCATGGTTCTTTACAAATTTTATAGGATTCTGAGTTTGAATACTAGTATATTTAACAAGCGGTTTCTTTCATAATTTTATAGTATTTAACGGATGATTTGCTACAAACCCCAATTCATTTAATGGATGGTTTACCTTATTCTATTTTGGGTAATGTTATAATCATCTACGCAGATCAGTTTCGAACTAGTGGTTTTGTATCTAGCATTCCCTTAATTTCTACGAACGGAGAATGTTTCTCGAAGCACCAAATGAATCAATTATTCAAGTTAAGGCATCACATTAGTACGGCTATTAATGATATTGTTAGTTACGACTTTAGAGGATATATAGCACTTCGCAATTAATTATACAGCCAGCACAAATGATCCACGTGTATGAATAATAAATAATAAACAATAAAAATTTTAAATGAAAATTATTATATTTCCCCTCCGTAACGTTCACACCTAATCTAGTTAAGCACATTAGTTGAGTAAGTTTAATAGCAAAATATCAGCTATATCTAGCTTTAGCAAGAGTACACTGTACACTATTGTCACACGTATAATACAAGAAATTGTTCTTCCTAGTGGACCAAGGATTATTTCGTAACAAGTTATTGCCACCAATCATTTCCTACATGTCATTCTCTAACCCCGCGGCAAGCTAGAGGAGGTGAAACCACATGTAGTTTTTTTAATAAATGGTGTTGTTGAGCAGAAAGTAGAAACAGAATCATAATGAACACACCAACAAGTTGTTCTAAGGAGTGAGACATAATTCAATCAAACTATCAATGATGTTTGATCTTCATATGCTCGTTTATTCATGAAAGATATGTTTTTGAGCAATATATATGAAGTCCAGATTGATTGCATATATATGAAGGCTAATTGGTTAGAGAGGCGATACACTCATCTCTATTAAAATACGAAGAAAGCAAGTAGATGAAGAAAGTCAGAGGACTACACAAATCAACTGATGGGGGCACAGTTGTTGTCGTTTCGTTACGTAAGCAAGGAGCCTGACAGGCTGCATACGTTCGATGCCATTCATGCGCGTTCACATGTGCATGCCTGGAAGCCTGGCGCTCCCCATACAACCGATGTTACGTACTTAAGCGCGTGAACGCCCATGAGTGGCATTAATTGGTCGTATGGGGCTTGTCGGGCTCCTTGCTTGCACTACGAACCGACGACACCTTCGCTCCATCATTCGTCTCACGGCCCCAGTGGCGCAACGCCTTACAGGCAAGTCTGTTTTCTATGTTGCATGCCCATATGATAGAAGGAACCTCGAACGATGGATAGGCCCAACTTTGAAAAGCTTTGCCCGAGGGGGATCGGGCAAACACCAATGCCGACGTCCTCGTCCCCATGGCGCAGTTTAAGTGACAAGTAAAAGATGAGCAACTTTTTCTACAAGTCTTAAAGGGGGAGGCTTCGGATTTGATGGCGAGAATCTCAACAGTAAACCTTGCCACGATAATTGGATGGACCAAATCCCAGCCGAATTAACTTAAAAGTATTTCGGGCCGCGATTTGATTCACGGGTATTGTTGGGCCTCATCCTTTTCTCATTGTTCATCAACTAGAGAAGCAGGTGGATCACCCAGATCAGAGGGTGGAGGATATTCGTCTGTGTATTTATCTAAAAGCTGGCTAGCAAGGAAAGAAGCCCAACAGAAGGCTACGAAGAACATATATAAGATAGAAGAGTATCCTCCACCCAAAGAGGGTGGAGGATACTCTCCCCTAAACTACATGATGTATGTAGTTTAGGGGAGAGTAAGTCCTCTCGTTCATTGGCTAAAGATGTGTTCTCAATCTCTTCTCTACTACTACTACGAATCACCTTGAGCTAGAGTCCCGAACTTGGTTACTAGATAGTTGATTTTTTACCAAAAAAGATAACCATGAAAGACGCATTGACTTGCCCGATATTTGAATTTATCTTTGCTTCTTTTGGTGGAATTAATAAAGGTAAATTCCTTTTGGTACCCATGTGGTTTTGACAATTCTTTTTGGTGTCCTAGGAAAAAAGTTATTCCTTTTGGTAACCCTAAGGTTTTTACATTTTCCTTTCTCTAGCCAAAACTCTATTTAAACCCATTTTTCATCCAAAAAAATAATTTTCATATAAAATTTAAATAAAATCGGATTTGTTATGAAAATATTTAAATTTTAAATTTTAAATAAAAATATTTTCCATCAAAAATTTAACTTGTGAACTTTGAATATTTAAAACTAATGAGTTTTGAGATTTGTAATTTATTAATATCACATATACACGTTATCAAAAATATATTGAGAATGGACCAAAAATATATTGAGTTTTGGGATTCGTGAATTTGCTTAGTAGTATTTTTTTATGATTTATTAAATTGAGAATGGTCCAAATTAATCCCAGAAAAAATAAATTTGTTGAAAATTTTCATTTGAATATTTCATCCAATTGTATATTATATAGTCTACAAATTGTATATTTTGCAAGTAAAAGTAAATTCGTTTTAATCTAAATTTTAAATGAAAAATAGGTTTAAATAGAGCTTTGGCTATAAAAAGGAAAATGTATAAACCATAGGGGTACCAAAAGAAATAACTTTTTTCCTAGGAGACCAAAAAGAATTATCAAAAACACAGGGGTATCAAAAGAAATTTCCCTAATTTATTAATAATGAGCCCTACATGAAAAAATATATATATATATATATAAAAGAACTGAATAGATACTGATGATCAATTAATAGGAGTTAACTGGATTCACCATATATACTAACTAGTTTAACCCCCGTACCATGTACGGGTAATACGATTATAAACCCAATTTAATTAGATATGCAAATAAATAAGTTGGATTTCAACTAATTTGGATTTGTTCAAAAATTACTTTATGATAAATATCACGTTTTATTAAATAATAATATTTATCTGAAGATTACAACTAATTCTTGGTTAGAGATAATTCATAATTTTCGAGATAATTCATAACTTTCGGCAATTTTTACGAGATAAGATTATATGAGATTCACATATATTTATCTTTCTATTGTGATTAATGTCTTTTTATATACGTAAGGGCCCGGGTGATTATTTTAATAAGTATATGACATGTGGCGTAATTTTTTGTGAAGACTTTGTCTCCACTTTATACTATAGACAGTATAGATTAATTAATTAAGGAGACTAGTTTAATACCCGTACCATGTACGGGTAATATGATTATAAATCCAATTTAATATAGATATGTAATGCTAATGATCATGTTAAAATTATAAGATCATATATATTTATCTTCGTATTGTGAATAATGTTTTTTTTCCAATAGCAAATTAACTCATAATATAAATAAGTTGAATTTGTTCAAAAATTACTTTACGATAAATATCACGTTTTATTAAATAATAATATTTATCAAAAGATTATAACTAATTCTCAGTAAGTGATAATTCATAATTTTTGGTAAATTTTAAGCTATTTTTACGGGTTAAGCTAGATTATGTGAGATTCTAACTACCTAATTTGTATAAATGAGAGCTCAATTGATTATTTTGTTATATAAATGACACGTGCCGTAATTTTTTGTGAAGACATTATCTCCACTTTATACTATAGTGCGGTAGTATAGATTGTGCAATTTTATATTTATGTACAAAATAGTTATGCAATTTTCTCCACAATGGGGCAATATTCTAACTACATGTCCGTATCTATTGTTTAACGCAAGTGTTTAGACAATATCTTCCACATGTACATAATTATGTACGTATCTATCCAAATAATTATGTACAAAATAATTATGCAATTTTCTCCACAATAGTTATGTACATATAAAATTGATTTTTGAGATGTACAAATATATATATATATATATATATATAAGCAATATTCTAACTACCTAATTAGTGCATATATAAGCAATTCCAAAATCATTCATATTTCAAGTGTAGGGTTTTTCAGGTCTCTATATATTCGATCAATCAAAGATAATATATCATCATATATATAGTCTAGTACGTAAGTAATTGTTTACTACTCTTATTTTATGGTATCTTGTTAATGAATACGTAGTAATAGTATACAAATATATATTCTCTCTCAAAACAAAAGTATAAAAATATATTTCAACCAAAAAAAAAGTATAAAAATATATAAGGAAAAAACAACCTGTTTTTTTTAGTATACGATAATATTATGGGTCTTAGTTATGGAAGGAAAAAATAACCTGCTTTTTAGTATACAACTTGTAATATTTTTTTTATTTATTATTTTGCAATTTCGGAATTATTCATATTTTTTACAGTATTTTTTCCTGTAATTGTTGAGGTGGAATTAATAACATTTTTTTATGCAAGGTTGATGAGGTGACGCAATTTTTTCAACAGAGATGGGTTCTACTTTATACTGTATTATAGTAGATATGCTTCGCCACAAGGCATGGCTGCGTACATCAATTTGTGCATGCATACATTTGATACATTTGAAGTTATTCTCTTATCATTAATAATTACCTTAGAGCATGTTCCCTTCGTGTGAGATCAACTGAATAGATATTGATGATCAATTAATGGGAGTTAAACGGATCCACCATATATACTAATTAAGGAGATATGCTTCGCCACAAGGCATGGCTGCGTACATCAATTTGTGCATGCATACATTTGATACATTTGATGTTATTCTCTATCATTAATAATTACCTTAGAGCATGTTCCCTTCGTGTGAGATTTACGTCCAAGAGGGCCGAGCAAGGAAATGGACGATAAATTACGGTTTTGCTCTTACTTTTAGAAAAAACTAATATTAATCTCGTGTCTTGAAAAACACGAATTAGATTTAACTAAAATCTTAGTTTAAATTTTATATAAAGTAATTTAAAAGAATAGTTTGATATAAAATCTTGTATTAGTTTATTTAGTTTGTTTCTTATGAGATTTATTTTAATGATATAGTATTTATGCTATAATATAATCTTTTAATCGAATAAAGATTTGAAGAATTATAGTTTTAATCGAATAATATAATTTTTAATCGAATAACAAAAAAATTTCACATGTTAGGATTATAATTTTAATCGGATAAAGATTTATTTTCATTATGTATACAATTTTGGATAGATTTTTTTAAGATTTGGATAGATTTATTATGTATACAATTTAATGTGGGGTTTACAATGAAATTTCGATCAATTAAGCAAATTAAATTATTTTAATAAAGATGGGTGATGCGGTCCAATGAAAAATTGACACGTGTCGGCATATATATATTATTTTTAACCTCCGCTTAGTTATGATGATCATTTTATCAGATTTCTTAAACCATACCCTTAAGGTTAAGGGCAGATGAAAACATCTTAAAATAGAAAGATTTGTTATTTTTATTTATTTTAGAATTTAAATCTTATTGTGTTCCGTACATTTATACATTTCTTTTTAAGGTTATGCAAAATCGGAAAGATTATCATATGCTATAAGGATCAATGTTAGAAAGACCGCAATTTTATTTAGTTGGACAGAAAATCTTGAGGAGTAAATGATATAAAAAGTTTCCCAATAAAACATTTTAAAGGGGTGACTTGGTATAAAAACTGGTGATTTTTCTTAAACGGACTATTCTTGTTCAAATCCATCCAACGCATTTCACATCTCTAAAGTTCTGTGGCCATGTCAATTGTTTGACGTCAAGTACGTGATGAATAGCTAAGAAGAGCATATGGTATATACGACTACGAAGTGTTAAATTTCTGGGCATTAGATATTTCAAATTGGGATGTTCGATCTGATGGCCAGCCTATTGTTTTTAAGAAGACATTTCAACTTCAGACATGTTAACATGGACGATTGGACATCTCTAGCTGGATGGACCTCGACCACGGAGTTAACTTTTTGCCTCATCGATCAACTTGTGATCGATTGACAATGATACGGAGTATTAATTAGTGCAACTAATGACGTCTTTTAAATTCTTGAATTGCTCGCTCTTTGTCAAAGTTCGGAAGGTCAATTATAGTGTAAGAATCCAAACATTCGTCCATGCATAGATTTTCTGTTTGGTGATTCATATGTTATTTATTTCGTCAAAATTTTGACGTGTGATACATATTTTTTTATGTCTAAACAACGTAAAAAGTAGTACAGCTTAACTAACTTTGTGAGGTGGGTACAGCTGGAGAAATTGGGATTCTTTAAATAGTAAAATTCCACAATTTTAAAGTAAATCAAATATGAAATTAACCATTTAACCTAACATTTTTTGAAAAAGTTATAGTTCCTGCGGAGTGGATGATGAACTTGCTCGCAGCCCAAGCAGAGGCATATGTGCCACAAACACCCGTCCCTATGGAGTCCATCATGTCGTCCATGCCTCGAACCGACGTCTCGAGTCCAGCTAGTTCAGCACCGACTCCCTCCTTAAACTGACCCTTGCCACCGAACATGCTGCTTGCTATGACATTGTCTTTAGTGTCCAATGCAGAGGCTTGAGTCGTATCCGAGATCTCGTCAACTCATACATCAACACTCCTCGTATTGTTTTTCAAGAAGACCCATAATGATGAGGTTTTGCCCATGTCGATATTGTCTCCGCTTCCATCCCCATGTCGAAACGAGGATGCTTGGAATTTAAGGGGAAAGAATGATGTGTCCTTCGGTCCTTGCCTTGGACCAAGCTTGGTGCCCACTAGTTCAACACACTTGAGATCTTGGTGTTCTCCTTGGCTTACAACTCCGCTCATTTATTATTACATTTCTCTATTTAGCATGTCTCCACTTTCAATATGTTGCTCTTTTTCATTAACGACTATTTTGGGTATGTGTCTTCTTATGCTTAAGACTGATCCAATAACTAGCATAAGGCGCATTATGCTTATTAGATTTGGCATAGTTCTCTTTCGTTTTCTATTTAAACATTTGATGTACTTCATTTCAATAATAAAATCCAAAGCTTGAGCCCGAGATGTGTTTTTCTCCTCCCTTTGGGTCCGATGTCAACCCTTCTATCCCTCTTCTCAACACCCTTACTTCCCCTTCATATCTTGTCGCTTCGAGGATAGCCTTGAGCTCCCTCGCCCACGTGAGCATAAGAGGCTGATGAGTCATCATGTTGACTCTTATTTATTCTGATTATCACCCTAGAGAGAAGATCCCGACCTCTTCTAACCTAGCTAGATTAGGCACCCTCATAGACCTATCCAGGTTGGAACGCATCACAAAATTGCTATTGCCACACCAACTTAATTAACCTAAATTGGTAGAAAGCTTGAAGCTGAGATTAATATGAAATTGATTATATACGGATTCAAATTGATATATAATGTCAACCTATTAGAAAACATCTAAACATCCAAAGTTACTCAAGTCAAAATCATTCAAAAATTTGAAGTTACTTAACTTGCACTGGAAATTCTAAAGTTACCCAAGTCTATGTACTCTACTCACCTTGTTATTACTTTTATGAACATTTTATTGATGTCATTTATTATTATTACTTTTATCTTTGACGTCAAATTTATTTGACAGTTTAGATATAAGTAAATATATAGTTATACTTAACCCAAATATTTTATTTAAGATATCAATAATAGGTAATATATACTATAATTATGTTTTTTAATTTGAATGTTACATCTACTATAATATAATTATATAAAGCAAAACTTAAGTCTTTGTTAACATTTGCACCATGTCATTAACCCTGAATAAACTAATGATTTTATTTTTTATATAGTATTTTTTTAAAAATAACTCGTATATTTACTTAATATCTTATCCAATTTCCTTATATCTAAAAATGAACCTAAAAGTTGCTCAAAAAAAATGAACCTAAAACCCCGACTTTGCTTGACTAGTTGGAACCTGGTCCAAAATGGCCCAACTGTCAAAATAATTCGTATATATTTGACCCGTATCCAAACATATGCTAAACCGAAATGACCTAACTTGATCTGACCTGACTCACCTGATTGGCATTCTTATGACTTCATATGGTTCAACCTGACTTGACAATGCAACCCAAATGTTGTAACGAGAGATCGAACGAGAACAATAAAGCAAGAACGACACACAGATTTACGTGGTTCGATAACGGTGTGTTACCTACGTCCACGGGCAGAGAAATCGTATATTATTATGGAAGACAAAATTCGGAATACAGAGGTCTAGGTATTTCGAGAGCTTATATAGTGACTCAAGAAACCCTAGGTACAATTATGTGCCGCAGGCCCAAAACAGAATGCAACAGGCCCAGAAAACATAGTGTACCGTGTGGCAGCGAGACCCCCGTGTTACCTGTCGCAGTGTGTGATTCAGATTCAAGGCATATTAACACCGAACTTTGAACTCCGCCGAATCGACTAGATTGGAAAATTTGCTTGCACATGGTAGAAATACGTCTATGCTATTATGCTAATCTTCTTAAAAGTCCGCTGAGCATTTGCAAACCTAAACAAAACCGATTTCCGAAAACAGAAGTTAAAACCATGTGAAACTCTTTGTGGTCAGTTCCATAAATCTAGCGAAGTATCTACCACTCACCAGTTACCAATTCAAATTTTCGACCAAAAAAAAAGTTACCAATTCAAATTACTTCACCAAACCGATAGAAAGATTTCAGCACACACACGAAATTCCTTTCCCATAACCCCACCTTTTCCCGCAAAACTTGCCACAATATGTTCATCTCCAAAACAAAACACAACTCATACATCATAAACGGTCATTGCACTGATTCCACTCAAGGATCATATAAACACAACTCATTTTCTTCTTAGCCTATCAACTAAAATCACTACCCAGTGTCAAAAAGAATTCTGTATAGCAATTCATGAATTCAATCTTCTTTTTCTTACGGGCACCGTCCAATAGAGTCGAACACATTTATTGAACTCAAATCTTAGCCTCCCTGTTTAATTACAGCTGAACGGTATTCTGGTACAGTGCCAGCGTACAAAATACTAAAGAGCTGAAAAGCTGGCCGGCATACGGAGAAAAAAATATCATGCTAAGCATTCAACAATTTACACAACATTGGGCTATTGGGCGTTATGTCTACCCATAATCTCCAACCTACTAGCTAATAGTGATTGAGACTAGTTTTCTCTTAACTGTTAACCATACTGCATTTATTTCAAATTGATGTTTCTTTTCCCAGTTGCGTTTTATAGCTTTCAAGCCCCTGCATAAATAGACGACACGATTTGGCTAATCAACTAAATCACCAGGCAAATGAATTGAATACTATCTAATAGTTTTTCTCGCAACGTCTCTCCAACTCATCAGGAAAAGGAAACAGCAACCCCATACCATTTTTGTAGTTCCTCATCAACTTCTCCTGCCTCCTCCTTCATTAAAAGTTATCAGCTTTATTGGCAGAGCTTTATTGATCTGTTGTACTCTTCTCCTTCTTCTGCCTACTTGGGGATTCAGCAAAAATGGGTGCACCTTTATCCGCTTGGCCATGGGAGAACTTGGGTGCTTACAAGGTAGTGCTACACTAATGAAAAATGCAATCTTTATTCAATCTATGTGCTGATTTGTTTGTTTCCGCATATGGGTCTAGCTCGCCTAGAGATTTCGATCGTTTACTTTTGTGGGTTCGTTAAATGATGAATGCCCGTTTCCTAATTTACCAAACCCTTACTTGTTTTGTTGTAGTACTTGCTGTATGGGCCATTTTTGGGACAAGTTGCAAGACTGTGGTCAAATGGAGAGGCTTTCACGAGCAGCTGGTGTTTTCATATCCTTGTCATTTGCGCCCTGAGAGGCGGCGTTCATCAGCTCTGGTATACCTATTGCAACATGTATTTCCTCAGCAACAAACGCCGTGTTATCGAACAAGGCCTTGACTTTGCGCAAATCGACCGCGAATGGGACTGGTACTAATCAAACCAAATCCCTCCCTAGTTTCATTAATTGATCAACAAGAAATGGTTTTTAATGCTCTAATATACAGGGACAACTTTCTGATCCTACACGCCTTTGTGGGAGCCATGGCTTGTTACATACTTCCGATTCTGAGCAGCCTTCCCTTGTGGAATGTAACTGGGTTCATTACAGCTTTGGTGCTCCATGTGGCGTTCTCAGAGCCTCTTTATTACTATCTACACAGAAAGCTTCATCAAGAGTTTCTCTTCTCCAGATACCACTCTCTTCACCATTCCTCCCCTGTTCTCCAGCCTCATACAGGTTTTCTATCACCTGATTTCATATTTTAGTATTTCTTTTAGTCATCGAAATGGTTGGCTGATTTTGGTGATATGAATGTGGCAGCTGAGCATGCAACTCTGTTGGAGCATCTGCTGATGATTCCTATAGTTGGAGTGCCGATTCTAGGCACTTGTTTGATTGGGTATGGATCAGCTAGTTTGATCTATGGGCACCTGCTTGTATTTGATTTCTTGAGATGCTTGGGTCACTCCAACGCTGAGCTCCTCCCTTACCAGATTTTTGAAGCATTTCCCCCTCTGCGTTACCTTATTTACACCCCAACGTAAGTATTATTGTGATTAATCCATTTTTCTTATGAGTTTGTTTTGCTGGGTTAGTTTGATTAGTTGCTTGTTTAAAAACTCTTCTGGGATCAGGCTCATTCTGTTCGTGTGATTTACTAGACAGGATTGAAATCCGAATAGGTGTTTTACACAAACTATCTCACCATAAATTCTCTTCCTGCACGCAATAGTTGCTGAGAAACAGTAGGCTTGAATGTTGAACTGAATTATTGGTATGGTTTGTGGCCGGGCAATAAAGATTGACACTTCAGAAAAATGACAAATCTTACCTAGAAAATCAGAATTCCTTCACATGACAAAGTGACAATTGCTGATCCTTCATTGGCTTTAGAACACACTGACAAAGGGTCCTGCACTGCAATGGGAATGCCATTTTTGGGGATTTCAATTTCTGTGCTTTCTGAAATTGTTGTTGTTTTGTAATAAATGTGGTTCAAGTTTTTTATTGGCTCCTCTTTCTTTTCTTTCCATTGGGTTATTATGCAGATACCACAGCTTACATCACACAGAAAAAAGTTCCAACTTTTGCCTCTTCATGCCTCTCTTTGATGCCCTTGGCAATACAATTAACAACAATTCATGGGATCTCCATAAGCAAATATGTCTCAAGGCAGCAGGTATTCCCAATTCTCTATACACTCTCATTTTTTTTCTTTAAATGGGTTTTTGTGGTCCCATTGTAACCCCTAAATTAAATGTCACCAAGATTAGTTATTTTTGTTTAGGCAAAGGCTATCATGAATTCATTGTTTGGTGACTCAAATTAACTAAGCTGCCCAAAGAAGTAGATCACTAGATCTATTCAGCACCAAATCTCTACATGCTATAGCTAGGTTCAACAATTCACACTTTTGATTCAGAATCTAAAGGTTCTACATCCTGTGGCTAATGTAATGTAACTCATCATCTAATGCAGGCAAATATGTGAGGGTGCCAGACTTTGTGTTCCTTGCCCATATAGTAGATGTGTCCTCCGCAATGCATGTGCAGTTTGTGTTTCGGTCAGTTTCTTCAGTGCCTTATCGCACGAGGATCTACCTGCTGCCGTTATGGCCATCTACCTTAATGGTTTTGCTAGCAATGTGGGCTTGGGCAAAGAGCTTCACTGCCAGTTTCTACAACCTAAGAAACAAGTTGCACGCAACATGGGTTGTTCCTCGATTCGGCTTCCAGGTCTACCCCTTAATCAGTGTGGAATTGAATGAACATTCCACCTTTGCCAGATAAAAATTCTAACAAGGTTCTTTCTTTTTTTTATATATTTGAGCAGTACTTCTTGCCATTTGCTGCCAGAGGCATTAACAAGCAGATAGAGCAGGCCATTCTTAAGGCTGATAGATTGGGAGTCAAAGTCCTCAGCCTTGCTGCCCTCAACAAGGTACATGTTTAATTTCATTAGTTTTGTTATATCATTTGCTTGATCTGAGAACATGGGCTGTTGAGTTAGGCTTGGCTGTCCAATTAATACCGTAGTTGAAGCTTAAGAGTGACTTGTGGCCTTTAAATAGCCACACAATATATCAATTAGTCAGGGAGGAACTTCACTATCACCTCTCCTTAATTCTAAGGCCACAGCTGAGCTGACCAATAAATGAGCTTGATGTCAACGTTTGTGTTCATCTTTAAGACTTCAAACCTAAAAGTGTAGGTTTTAAAGATTGCATAACTCAGAATGGAACCCTTTTGTTGCCATGTCATATCCTCGTGGTCCTAGCGCCATTAATAATGACTGGAAGTAGTTTAGGACATCTTTCAACAATAAAGAGGTAGCTGTTGAAAGGTGATTCCTTTAGACATCATTGGTACAAAACTAATTTGCATGGTAAATGTCAATTAGAAATACTATCTACACTATGTAACATGTTGTTCACGTGTAGATTCTGAGATAACATGGGAAATTGTACTAGTACAGCAGGGCAGATTTGCAAATCTCTAATAGTTGTGATTTTGTCTATGCTAGTATAAAAAAAACTGTCTTTCTGATACTATGTGTACATTTGTCTTAACACACTGTGTTTATTCATGTTTTATGTAGAATGAAGCTCTGAATGGTGGTGGAACACTGTTTGTTAATAAGCACCCTAACTTAAGAGTACGCGTTGTTCATGGTAACACCTTGACAGCGGCTGTAATTCTTCATGAAATCCCCAAGGATGTAAAGGAGGTTTTCTTGACGGGTGCTACGTCTAAGCTTGGAAGAGCCATTGCTCTCTACCTTAGTAGGCGAAAAGTCAGGGTCCTGGTTAGTACTTGAGAAGTACCAAATTTTAATGTGCTGTGTTCTTGTGGGAAAATATGCATCTAACTCAATTTTCATTTGACATTAGAGTTAATTAACACTTGTTTCTTGTAGATGTTAACGCTATCAACCGAGCGATTTCAGAAGATCCAGAAGGAAGCTCCTGTGGATTGTCAGGATTACCTTCTTCAGGTGACAAAGTACAATGCAGCCAAGAACTGTAAGGTGAGCAGATGCAAAAATACAATCCGGGTTCAGTAATTAAACTTGGAAAAGGGAACAGAATGACTCATTTTTTGCTACATGGTGGATCTAACAAATGCAGACATGGATTGTGGGGAAATGGATCACACCAAAGGAACAGAGTTGGGCGCCAAAAGGCACTCATTTCCACCAATTTGTGGTTCCACCAATCTTGCACTTCAGACGTGATTGCACCTATGGCGATCTTGCTGCCATGAAATTGCCTGAAGACGTTCAAGGCCTGTCCTCTTGTGAGGTAATTGAAGCGTACATACATCAGTTTCACTCCATTGGGAGTTCATTTTTCGTTTCATTGTGATTAAGGCTAAGTCGTATTCTTGGATGTGAAACAAACAGTACACCATGGACAGAGGAGTGGTCCATGCATGCCATGCTGGAGGAGTGGTTCATTTCCTTGAAGGATGGACTCACCATGAAGTCGGTGCGATCGATGTCGAGAGGATTGATGTTGTATGGGAAGCTGCTCTCAAGCATGGGCTTAAACCTGTGTCAGGTTAGAACATCATCAAGGAAAATGGGGAGAGAAGAAGAAAAAGAAAAAGAAAAAAAAAGGGGGGGTTCAAGAAATCCACCAAGGAGAGATTTCATTTGATAAATTGGTTGTATTGGGAGAGAAGAAAATTCCACATTGCGATCATCAATACTTTATACATGTTGTGTTTACATTCAAACACTAGAGACTTCAAAAGGGAATTATGGGTTGCTCGGTAAATGTACTATACTCTGTTCTCGAATGGTGGTGTTTGGAGGTGTAGTTTGTAATTCCGATATAATTAATGCAAGAATTCATTCATGCTTTTTGGAAGTGGCACAAAATGTTGGTTAGTCTGTTAGTCCATGAAAACCGCAAGGCAGATAACAAATATACGAATTCAGGTGCGTCATTAACCTTCACATTCCCATGTAGAAAAAACAGAAGAACCGGCCGTGAACGGCTCGATAACTTTATAACCTTTCAAATTTAATTAAAAATAAATTACTATTAAATTTTAACTAATTTTATTAGTAATTTTGTAGTGATTATTTTATTAGCTATAATCATTTACTAAATAATTGATTGTTATTTATAGTAATGTAATTGTAGAAAGATAGAATTGAAAAAAATGAATAAATAAGTGTTTTATCCATAAAATTAAAATATAAGGTCCAAAAATATTGTTGTTCTTTATGTATTTATTTACTCATTTAAGAAAAGTTCTTTCAATTAATAATAAGTGCTTGTTTGGTTAAATGGATGAAGTGTAATTCATGGGAATTTAATTCATGTGAATTAATTTCCTACAATTTCTACTTCACATGAATTGATAAAATTTGTTTGGAAGAAAATCTTACCCACCCTATCCTAAGTTATTAAATTCCTATGAAATGTAGGAATTTGAAAATCTAGAAAATTTGAAAATCATGGAATTTTCAATACAAAATTTTCAACCAAACACATATATTTTGGCAACAATAAAAAACAACAATATTTTTGGAAGAACTTTTCTTAAATTGTTGTAGAACTTTTCTTAAATAGAGTTTCTACAATTTTCTCTTAATAAAGACAATAACTAGACCGTGTTTTTTAAAAAGAAAAAAATAATCCCGCTAGGGGTGTTGGCCAGAGTTGGACACACGTATTACAACACGCTGCCTGGGACACTACACCAATTATTATGTATTTTATTTTAATATATTCAAAAATATTTTTGAATAAACCGGAGGTGCTGTATGGTGCACACTTTGAAGTTTGAACCTCCCCCGGGGGCCGGGCTTGAACATAAGGCTGTGTTAACGTGAATTTTGATAAACACGCTCGGCAGATAAGAAATATTACAGCTTTGGCCCATTTGGGTAAGGAAAAAAAATGTGGAAAAAATCACAACTTTTTTTAGGCATTCGTACAAGTCGAATTAACTCTGTCGATGTGCTCATTAGTATTTCATCTATTTGTTTCACTACCAACCATTAATTTCGCTAATCGGAATTTGATCGAGTTAATATAGACATAAAATTCTCATCCTCGTAACACCAATTATTCCCCTAATTGAAATTTAAGTAAATAAAGACTAACACCTAGATCGAAGTAAGCATTCCATCCTGGTATTCAAAACTTACAAATCGGAGTTCAAACGGTCACTTCACCGGATTGATAAAATCAACTTAACGTGTTCGAAGAAGGACCTCCTTCTCCTCCACTTCCGTTTCAATTTCTGTCATCGCCAATTTCTGGTCTTCAATCTCCTATGCCACTACTTACGACGAAATCATCTAGACTTGATTGAAAAGCGGTACGAATTCCCTAATTCTTCCGTGAAGCTTGACATCTCTTTCAAAATTCAGTATGTTTAAATTCTAAAAAATAATTATAATGTAAATCATTATGTTTAATTTTTTAAAATAAAATATTTGTTTGAGTGTAAACATATATTTAATGTATCTAAATTATTTTATTAAATGGTATTGTGTTTTTTTACAAGTATAGAACTATAGATAAGATAATTCATGAAAACAGTCATTAACATCAAGGTTACAAGTTATTTTGGGTCAACCGAAATACCAAACTTTTTAGAGTACTCTAGAGAGTTTGGTATTTCGGTTGATACCGGGTCGGATAACTTTGAGTTTTCGGATGATTTCGGGTCGGTTTACTTTAGATATTGAGTAATATCAGGCCAGTAAATTCAAATATAATAGATTACTGGTTAATTTCAGGTTTGGGTTGATTTCGGTTTCAGTTTAGAAAATCTCGGGTGCACGCATTTTCTTCTCTTTTTTGAATGTCGGGTAAAATACGGTGTCGGTTGGATCGGGTAGGTTTGTCGGATCGGGTCAAATTCTATAACCAAGCTAGGCACCAAGTCCTATATTCTACAAAAACAGCTAATTAATCTCAGATTGACGTCTCTGAGCATGACTTCCCAACTACGACAGACAATTTTCGTTGTTGACACACAGGAAAGCTCGACCCTTATCTCATAATTTTGATAATTACGTACTACTCCGTATTAGTGAAGTTGATGACGTGGAAGAAGGGCTTAAAACATACGTGGCCCCCTGAACTTGCACACATTAGTCATTTTAGCACCTCAATTCATCGGGTATTCACTTTGACACTTAAACTCAACATTTTGTAACCGATTGGACACCTGGACACTGACATGGCAAAAAATATTGCCATGAGAGTGCCACATATGCGTCCAGCTAAGCGCCATGTCATTATTTGATTAAATAAAAATAAAAATAATACTCCTCAAAAATAAAATAACAATAAGAAAATAAAATAAAATGAAAACCCCCAATTAATTTTCCCCTCCTTCTTCGTCTACCATCTTCAAATTCTTGTCCACCCACCCCCTCCTCAAATCCACCGCCGTCCGTTCCTCCGGCCGCCACCGCCAGGTCTCCCTCCCGCTCTCCCCAGGAAGCGACTACACCTCCTCGTTCACCCTCGGCCGCCAGACCTCGCAACCTCAACCCTCAACCCCTCTCCCAGATCTCCTTCTCCTACGAGGCTTACGACCCCCTCATTGTCTGCGTCTTCTCCGTCCACCTCCGTTCAGATCGCTGCCGGAAGGATCCCGCCCTTCCTCCACCCCTCCGAGAACACCACCCATCTCGCCGCCTCCGCCACTAGCAAGGGCATTCCGCCCTACCCAGATTTCGCCGTTAGGGTTTCGGCCTCGGCCTGCTCCTGGCACGCCGTCCACTGCAACCCCGTCCAATGGCGGCCTCTTTGTTCCCCGTCCTGCTCCTCCTCTTGATAACGGTGGCGGCTCTCTGTTCCCCGCTCCTCCGTTGTTACAGGTGGCGCCGCCGAGCCGGAGTCGGAGCAAGGGTTGGCCAGGTTGGCCTCGCTCCAGTTCTTCGTCGGGTCGGTGGCTAAGGGAGGCGCGCGGCTGCGTCACCGGAGGAGGATTGCCAGGAAGAGGGGGATCGTAGAAGTCGCCGGCTGAATTGGGGGATTGGGAAATTGAATTTTTTTTATTGTGATTTATTTAATTGGGGGAATTTTTTTTGGTTTTTTTTCTTTTTTCTTTTAATGAGGGGGTTTATTGGTTTTTTTTATTTATTTAAATAATGATGTGGCATGTGACATGGCATTCTCGTGGTAAAAAAAATTGTCACGTCAGCGTCCAAGTGTCTAATCGGTTACAAAACGTTGAGTACAAGTGTCAAAGTGAATACTCGATGAATTGAGGTGTTAAAGTGACTAATGTGTGCAAGTTCAGGGGGCCACGTATGTTTTAAGCCGTGGAAGAAGCTATGAAATCAATCCATGCATCTAAAGTTGTGGCGCGCCGGCGCTTCCAGCAGTTTATAAATTTGTGAAGATGATCGATTGAGAAAACGTACGCACCCATATATACATATGTAACATTAGAAAGTTTCCATTACCTTTTTTTTTTGTTGAGAATACTATACATAAAATTCGAATTGATAGCCTCTTGAGTCTAGATATCATTTTTGGATGGCCGAAGTCCTAGAAGGGCTATCCCAGGCCAACTTTCTATGGTACTACTTTTGTCCTAGCACGCTTAAATTTATAGTTCTTTTAAACTCTCGAATTATAAAAAGGAAGAACTCTTGTTGGCATGGGGAGCATCTATCCCTTATAAATTATCATGGTGTTACAATCTCCCCCATTTAAGCACTTGGCGACCTCTTCAAGGGTTAAGAACCGCCCCTAGGTTGAGTGACCGCCCTCCGGACTAAACCAACTCGTAACCCAAAAGCCGGCTCTAATATCACTTATAAGACCCGAAACCCTAGAAGCGTTATCTCATGCCGACTCGAGGACTTCCCAGAAGGTCATCTATCCTGGTACTACTTTCATCTTATCACGCTTAACTTCATAGTTTTTTTTACCTCTCAAGCATGAAAAGTGTTGTAACGAGAGATCGAACGAGAACAATAAAGCAAGAACGACACACAGATTTACGTGGTTCGGTAACGGTGTGTTACCTACGTCCACGGGCAGAGAAACCGTATATTATTATGGAAGACAAAATTCGGAATACAGAGGTCTAGGTATTTCGAGAGCTTATATAGTGACTCAAGAAACCCTAGTTACAATTATGGGCCGCAGGCCCAAAACGGATTGCGACAGGCCCAGAAACAGAATACATAGTGTACCGTGTGGGCATGAGATAACGACAGGCCCAGAAACAGAATACAGCGAGACCCCCGTGCTACCTGTCGTAGTGTGTGATTCAGATTCAAGGCATATTAACAAAAAGGAAGAACTATTTTTGACATGAAATAGTGCTTTTAGCGGTGAGCACTCGTTTTTTGTCATCTATCTTCGTCTTCCTTCTTTCTCGGTCAAATTCATCCATCCTAAAAAGATGATTCGGTGGTTCTTTAGTATAAGATAGAAGGTGTTTACCAGGCCTCATACTTGCAAGCCTAGTGAAGCAAACTTAGTTTATATAGTTGCTTATCAAACCTCATATTTTGAAGCCTTTTTATAAAAAAAAAGTCTTAATGTACATCTGGTCTATAAAAATATAACAGAGATTTAAGAGCATTTTTATCAATAAATCTCAAGCATCTCACTTTTTTCCCACTTTTTTACTTTCTCTCTCCTAATTATCCTACTTTTCCACTTTTCTACATAAAAAAAAAAAAAAACACAAGCATCGATGTTTGGATCTAGAAATGGAATAATATCTATGCTCCCATCCCCCTCCCCTTTTTGAATTATAAAATTATTTTGTCAAATGCTTGAAGTGCTAGAAACCCATTGATAAAGATGTTGTAAGGGTTCTTCTTTGCTCTCATGGATCCATTACATAGTGTATTCATTTTTGCTTGGTTCCTAATATAATTTTATTCATTCGTGTAATGATACTGATCATGTCGCGTACAACTTCGAGGCATAAAATCTCTGTTGTAATTGTCAATGTTTCAAGAGTTATGATAAAATAAAAAGGTAGATTTTCACCGAACCGTCTTTTTTAACAAGGTGATGTGTATCTTCTTGGTTCTCAGGCTATTAAAATACCGGTGGTTTTCTTGGTTCTCAAGGCTATTAAAATACCGAGGGTTTTCTTCGGTCCAAATCCTCTATTCCTATTATAAGTTATAACAAAAAATCCTCTATTCCTGTTAGTAAAAGGTCCCCTTATCAATTTTAATCCCCTTTATACTCTAAAGTTACAACATATGCATGATGAGTAACATGATCAAGTTTTACTCTACCTAGAGCTGCAAAGATCTTATCCGTTGATTGAAATATAACCATCTATCGAGATCAAGTAACAATTTTATAACTCTATCTAGAGTACTTCTGTGAGAGCTTATCCGGATAAGCAGAAGTAGAAATTTTCGAGAGGGGGTGTTGGTTGCGAAGCAGATAGTGGATGCTAATTATTTATTTATTTATTGCTTTGTCTTCAAATTTACCATAACAATTACAAATATAATCATATGTATACTTTGTTTTAAAACGACGCTTATTTTTTGGATTACAAAATGACATAATTCCTGTATATCATAATATATAAATAAATTTTTATTTATGTATTTAGCTTTTATAAATGCATAAACTTATATGTAAATTATTGAGGAAGAATGAAATAAGATAAGATGCATTATCACATTTTATTAGCAATTAATACAAATCTTTTGGCATTTAAATTAAACTATCACATATTATAACATTATATATTTAATATTTAATAAGTTAAATAGAAAACCAAATTATCTCATATATATGTTATTGTTTTCTAAAAAATGAAGTAAATAATAAATATATAAAAATGTAATGAAAATATGAACAAATTATTATCTTAACTAAGAAATCTATCTTTTTTTTTTCTAAAGTGTAATCAATATGCAATATTAGTGATATATATGTTAAATATAACATATAATTTTATTGATATTTTAATATGATATGATAGTTAAAATATATTTAATATATTATTTTAATAGAATGAATATTTGTCTTAAATATAGTTGTAGAATTTGCTACTATTAATGATTTTAAAAAATACCATAATAAAATTACGAAAAATAATTTAACTTTAATATGAAATTTAATTAAATGGTATAATGAACTATAGATTGTGGCAAAAAAATATTTTTTTAAATAAAAGGTTTATGATAGATCTATGTATTAATTAAATGTCTATAATGATAAGATAGAGATTTATATATTTGGATAGAATTATTAGTTAAACAACACAAATTCTAATATAGAACTAATACTTTATTTAAGTATCTAGAAGATTATGATAAAATCAAGATTTAATAAGATAGATTTAATTAAAGAGGGGGGATGATGTGGCGCAATATGGTGACAGAATTTGCTTCCACTTTAGTATATAGTATAATTGATATAAGAATATATATAGAAAATATACCTAAACTATATAAAAAAAAACTAATTAGCTTAGGATTTTTTTTGAAATTTGATTAGGTTCATATCCTATTCCTAGATAATGAAACAAATCAAATTCTTTCTTCCTTAGTAATTATTCTCAAATTTATAATCCTAATTACCTTTTTCTTGTTTTCTCTTGTATCAAGTACAAGTATAACATTTAAAAAAAGGAATAGTTTACCATATTTGTCATTCAAAATCATAAAAAATAGTAAGAAACTACCTCCCTTTTACTAAGTTCTTATATTAAAATATACCTAACAAAAATAATATATACTTTTACAAGTGAGCTATTTGGTAATTCTGTTATTTAATTGAGCTCAACAAGAATACTCTAAGAAGGTCTTGTGTCTTTTAAGGGGACTTTCTAGCTATTTTTCCTATCAAAAATAAAAATGGCCTCAATCATTGATAGACTTGTCAATCATGTTAGTCGGCTTCCGATCGGGTTGATTCAGGTTTGGGTCACTAGTCAAATGGATTGAGTTGTTGTAGTTTTTTGGGTGGGTCGAGTAAACCCAACGAGCTGAGTCAAGAATATCGATTTTTTTTACAGTTACTAGAGTAATTAATGTTTTATTTTAAATAATAATATTCAATAATAAATTATTATTTTTATATCTTTTAATAATTAAAGATAATATAATTTTCAAAAGAAATTTTACATCTTATGAGGTTTAATAAACCGGGTCAATCCAACGAGTTCAGGTTTCAACCGAAAGGGTTTTGGGTCAAAAATGTTTTTGGACAATCATTAGTATTATTGCATGTAGCTTGAAGGAAACGTTTGAGTTTGATATAAAAAGTTATGTTAGATTTTGTATAAATTTATTCAAAAAATAGATAAATATAAAATCTTATATTTTTTCAATATGTTTCTTATGATATTTGAGTATTTATTACAGTTTTATTTAACTAGTTTTATTTTTAATAATATGTATTTTCCTCTATAACATGTTTTTTTAGCCAAGTACAAAGATCTATAGAGTTATAGATCATTTTAATTTATATAAATATTGGGTAATTGCTTTAGCAATAAGTTTTCTTATTTATAATGCTTTTTTAATTTATGGTTATTTTGGGAAAAATCTCCAACTTTTTTAAACAATTTTTTACATGTGGGGTTTACAAATAAACTTTAACCAATAAAAAATAGGTCAAATAAATTTCAATCAATCCATATGATTTAAAGAAAAAGAAGTTAATGTGATTTGATTTGGAGTTGGCATGTGTTTATTATTATCACTTTAATCTCTAATTTAGTATAGATAAGAATTTTTCATATTTTATATAAATATGGAATCTACAATTAAATTTGAACCAATCAAATTGTTTTAATAAAAATGAGTAATATGGTTCAATGTAAAATTGACATGTGTTATTTTAATTATTATTTTAACCTCTGATTTAATATATATTTATGATGATGATGATTTTATTTAATGATCAAATCATTTTAATATTACTGAATATATAATACTGTAGCATAAATATTTAGCTTTGTACTTCACTAAAAACTCAGTTTTACCGGACAATCAAATCGGATTCGAAGTATACATACTTCTCGCGTCAGAATGAGGCTTGAGTGGGTCGAATAGTATGGGTCAATCAAGTCTGCTGTTCATGCATGTTGGGTAGTGTATATCCGGTACGTGTGGAGTAGCTTTAATTTTTTTCTATTATGGCTCCGTTACATGTTAGGTGGCGAAATGTACTACGCACTGCCCTGTTTAATTAAATTTAATTAACGATACATCTAGCTATGGAAAGGATCCAGTGAATTAGCAAGAAGAAAGCGAAACAATGTGCGTGCTTCCAAAAGGAAAAGAAAAGATGGACCAACTTGGATCTGCCTTTTAATTAAACACGTAGCGTATATGACGACGATGAGTATGATGGATTAACTAATTCATATATATATGAGATGGACTAATTGGATTTGACTTCTCAATCTTAATTGTACGCCCCACTGCCAACTACCGTCTCATTGCACATGCATATATGCAACTTAGGTGCATGTATATATACACACATATAGGACGTAGTACGTAACACATGCAGCTTAATAAGATCTTTCATTTCACTTGACTTGTAACTTCTACTAACAGTAAGTTCCCGGCCACTTGTGCCTGGCTATATATACATGTGTGTGTAGTTGAACTAGCTACATATATCATCCCCATCTCTACATCTCTGATCTCATTTTCATATCAATAATATTTGTAGGATTATGGGAAGAAAGATGAGATTAAGGAGGGTGGGAAAGAGGGCAAAGGCGGCAAGAGAAGAAGGAGGCCGCCATGGCCAAGCCGACGACTTTCTTAGGCTACAAAGGCTGTTACCTTCGCATGTTGAGTATGTAGAAGGCGAAGACATGGATGCCTTCGCTGAGAGGATCGCAGACTATATCGTTTACCTTCAGCTCCAAGTTAGTCTTCTCAAACGACTCTCGGAGATTTATGGGGTCTAGCTAGCCATTGAAGTAAGCAATCATGTTTGCGAGAACCGTGGTTTCGCAATTCCGAGGGGTTGGATGCATGTCCTTTCATGATATATATTGGTGATTCATTCATGGTATGTCGTCATATAATTAATTAAGATGCTTTTTTTTTCTGAACAAAAAATTAAGATGCTTATATGTCTATGTGTATCTCTTCATTTATGTCATGTATCAAATTTATAATAATCGATCTATAATTATGGATTATCGATCAGTATTACTGGATCGGATCATGAATCCAAGTTTTCGCCCAGTACTAACCTTTAGAATAACTTGAAAGGTTGATTTTCACTAAAGCTGAGCTTTTGTCTTGTAATTCCACTATATCCAAAGACTTGTTTTCATCAATTCATATATATGTCAAATTGGTTGATTTTTCAGAATCATAATATATCATCTACAAATGACTGTTTTTAAGAGGATGCTATATATATATATTCCCGAAATGAGCATACTACTTTCCAGTTGTCACAATCGATTGCACACGGAACTTCGTTCCAGCGATGATCAAAGGATAATAGATCACCTTGTCGTACCCCCTAACATGAACATAATATCGGTAGGATTATTAACGAGCATTGAAAAAAACATGTTTGTGGACATTTTGCCACCCATTCAATGAATTTAATTGCTACATAACCAACTATCTCCATGATTAGACATATACCCTAGCCTTCATGAACTATGAGGGTGCAGCTCCCTCGCCGTGTACGTTAATAGGATGCGTATGTACTAGAACTACTCTAAATTAAATTAACCATATATAGGATTTGAATCTCTTTAGCAATCCTAACTTTTGAGATGGTCGAACATGAGATATACTGCATGAGCTATATAATACTATGAATCGAAATAAGTATATATGTTTATGGTGTATCCGGGAACAACAACAACAACAACATATACCCAGTGCCTCCCGCAAAAGCAGGATCTGGGGGGTCAGGGCGGGGGCATTTCAAACCTAGATGAAATGCGCCCAAAAACGACCCAAAAGACAAAGACCGGCCTACTCAACAACCTACTACAAAGAGTTTAGAAACCAACAACTAACCAAAACTACTACGACGACTAGAAGAAAGAAGAAAGAAAACTAATCAAGAAAAGAAAGACTAGGCTATAAAAATGCTATACATAAGCGAGAGACTGACGGCCAACAAAAGAACGGACGACTCCACTTGGCTCCACCAGCAAGCTGACTAGCTGTCTACCACACTGATCTTCTCCCTCCAACTCTTTCTGCATTGTGCCAACTCCTCTGAAATCCCTAAAAGCCTGAAATCCTGTTTTATGCTGTCCATCCAACGCTTCTTCGGACGGCCTCTACTCCTCCGGCAAGCCCCTAAATCCAAACGCTCGCATCTCCTAACTATTGCTTCTGGGTATCCGGGAACATAGAAATATATATAATGAAACTCTTTACTCCACAAGAGATAATCTAGGGTTTAGGCACTTACATGCAACAATGTGAAGCTAAATGAAGGAAAGGAAACAACAACGAGGATGATAGACGGAATGAAAGGACCCGACCACAACCCAAATGGAGTAAACCAAAATCAGGATAATACAAATTAAACTTTGATATGTCTAATACTAAGGATAGGTGTTCATTGGTAGGTTATATTGTTCCATCCTAAAATAGTAACATGGTAATATTAGAAGGAGTGGCTTGTTTTAGGAAAAAGAGTCCTTTCATTCAAATAAGTTGTGTTACATGCTTTACATGAAGGTCTAATAGTGGCAACAAAAGCTTCGACCAAAAAAAATTAAAAATAAAAGGAGATAAAATTTGATTCTTATCAATGCAATTATAGTTTCCACTACTTTTGCTTGACAGTACTTGTAATTTTAGGATTTGTTTCTAAAATTAATTAAGGAGCCATGTGACAACACTTTTCTTATATCTTTAATCTCGTGAAATCATTTATTTTTTTATGCTAGATATTTATATAATTATTTTAACAAATAAGAATAGTGTCAAAAAAGTAAAGTAAAATATCTTAAATGATATCCATTATTGAATCGGAAAATCAAGCTAAAACGGCAAGTATATCAGACTAAAACGACAAGCATTTTAGAAATATGTGTCACAAATATTATGTTTTTAGTTTTTACGGCAAATTTCCAATAAACTTTTGGTTAAGCATATTTGTAGAGGAGTTAACACGTCAAATGATAAGTTTTAAATAAGCCTTTAGTGGCTTTGATGCTATATGTCAACTTTAACTTGTTAAAAAAAAAGAGAATTAACATGCACAACAGTTGGAGTCACCTTACTTCACCGTCCGTCCGTGCACGGTTATGTCCGGTCCGTAACACCATAATTCTTGTGCAATAAATATTTTTGTGTCATAAACTTAAGCAGCCCCTGGCACTCGAAAGGTACATCCGTACATGGAAAATTTAAGGGCTCACAGTGCACCCATATGAGAATTTACGTACACAGCTTTTCCATACACTGCATTACTGACAACTTTTTTGTGTCACAACTTTTGCTTTGGATTCAAGCATTTTACTGACAATTTAAATAGCTTAGGAAGATAACTGTTTGAAAGTCAAGGTTTTAATGGTTTCAAAGCTTGCCGGCAACAAAGACATCTAAAGGGAGTTGTCAATCAGAAATGAGAAAATTTAATGTTTTGATGGATTTAAACGATGCTGACGAGAAATGTCTTCAAAGAAAGCCGCCGACATTAAACAAGGAGGTCGTCGACATGAAACGACGAGCATAAAACTGGCGAACTCTAAGGATCCGTTCGGCAAACAGCTTAACGAAACTCAATGAAGCTTGTTGAAGCTTAATTTTTTTATAAAATAAAGTATTTTTGGTGTTCGGTGAATCATTGTAGCTGGAACTTGTCTAACTGAATCTAGCTGAATTAAGTTGGAAATAAAAAGTTGCCTCCCCCAAGCTTAACTAAGCTGAATTCAGCTCTTAATTCAGCTTCAGCTAGTTTTACCGAACAAACCCTAATTATGGAAACGCTGAGCGAATTTATTCTAAGCCAGTTGTATCAGCTATTTAAGGACAAAATCAGAGTAAAAAAAGGGGGGGAAATCGTATGAAGCGTGTCAGGATCAAATGGAAGATTTTCTAGAGTTTATAATGGACGATTTGGGTAAGTGGCCCGTTAGGGCCACTTTTGGAGGCGTTTAGGCGTCTCCAAAAATAAATTAGCTATGGGGCCGGTTTTCCGAAAATG
Organism: Polygonum aviculare; assembly: GCA_934048045.1. Taxonomy (NCBI): domain Eukaryota; kingdom Viridiplantae; phylum Streptophyta; class Magnoliopsida; order Caryophyllales; family Polygonaceae; genus Polygonum; species Polygonum aviculare. Next base: position 26,067,697 of record OW204031.1, read on the forward strand.
CCCCTGGGCAAAAAAAAAAATTACAACCATGCCACCGCATCCCAACTCACACCCCCTGTCACACCTGTCACACAAAAAACGACCTGTCATACAAAAAAAAAATTTACACCCATTCCACCGCATCCCATCTCACACCCCCTGTCACACAAAACCTGTCATACAAAACCTGCCATACGAACAAAAAACGACCTGTCATACAAAACCCCCAATTTCCGTTCATTATCCACATACAAAAGGCTTGTCACCACAAAACCTGTCACACAAAACCTATGTGGGATTTGAACCCACATTACCATGCATTTAGCACGTTGCTCTACCATTTGAGTTAATAGGCTATGATTATAATTACTATATAAACAAAGCCAAATTTGTCACACACAAAATCCATAAGAAAAACCCTGTCACACACAAAACTCATACAAAAAATATGTCACCACTAAAACCCATAAACACAAAAGCTGTCACACGAGTAAAACAATCTGTCACACACAAAAATCATAACAAAAAACCTGTCACACACACAAACCTATTAACACAAACCCTGTCATACGAACAAAAACTCAACTGTCACACAAAAAAACAAACCAAAAACCCTGTCACACACGCCTTCCACACAAAACCCATAACATAAAACTTGTCACACACAAAAAACATACCAAAAACCCTGACATACATAAAACCTATAACAAAAAACATGTCACACACACGCAACCCATAACAAAACCCCTTGTCATACACAAAAAAACAGACAAAAAACCCTGTCATACACAAAAAACAGACTAAAAACCCTGTCACACAAGCCTGCCACACAAAACCCATAACATAATACTTGTCACACACAAAAAACATACCAAAAACCCTATCATACATGAAACATATAACAAAAACATTGTCACATACACACAACCAATAACAAAACCCCCTGTCATACACAAAAAACAGACCAAAAACCCTATCACACAAAAAAAACTCATAACAAAACCCCCTGTCATACACAAAAAATGAGTTGTCACACACAAAACCCATAACAAAAGTCCTGTCACACACAAAACTCATAACAAAAACCTGTCACACACACAAACCTATAAACACAAAACCTGTCATACGAACAAAAAACGAGTTGTCACACACATAACCAATAACAAACCCCCCTGTCATACACAAAAAACAGACCAAAATCCCTGTCACTCAAAAAAAACTCATAACAAAACCCCCTGTCATACACAAAAAACGAGCTGTCACACACAAAACCCATAACAAAAGCCCTGTCACACACAAAACTCATAACAAAAACCTGTCACACACACAAACCTATAAACACAAAACCTGTCATACGAACAAAAAACGAGTTGTCACACACAAAACCCATAACAAAAGCACTGTCATACACAAAACTCATAACAAAACCCTGTCACACATAAAACCTATAACAAAAAACTTGTCACACACACACAACCTATATCAAAACCCTTGTCACACAAAAAATAGACTAAAAACCGTGTCACACAAAACTCTTGTCACACACACAACCTATAACGAAGCGATTTGCTTGCTTACCGCGGTGATGGACGGTGGAACGACGGTAGAAGGGCGGTGTCGACGCTCACTTTTCTAGATCTAGGGTTTCTAGATCTAGATCTAGAAATTCTAGGTCTAGATCTACAATTTCTAGATCTAGATCTAGAACCCTAGATCTATCCCACCAACGCCGACCACCTTGGTTGATTCCCACCGACACCGCTGCCCCGTCGTCGTCTCTGGGCGTCGACGACGACACCGCTGCCCGTCGTCATCTTTAGTTGTCGTCGTCTCTGGCCGTCGCCGTCGCCGTCGAGCGGATCTAAATGAAAAAAACAAGAGGGGGAGAGGGGGGAGCCGCCTTCGAACGCTGCTACACCTCGGTGGCCGACGTCGCCGCCTAGTGGATCCGGTGGAAGAAAAAAAGAGGGGGAGAGGGGAGAGAAGAGAGAGAGGGAGAGAGTGAAATGGAGGAAGAGAGTGAAGAGAGTGAATAAAGAGTAGGTTTTTTTTTGGGCTTTTATACGCCCCAAAACCGGCCTCCTACTACATTTACATTTGAAAGGGATTAGGGGCTAAGTGAATGTGCAGTGGGCGGCGAAGCCGCCCACTTCCCTCGTTTATAATTGTATTTTAGGAAAGATCTTGTAATATATATATATATATATTTATAAATTTATAATATATTTCTTAAGTGAATAGGAAGATATTCTAAACATAACTAAACCTAATTTTCATATAAATACCAAGAGATCAGTTTGTATTCGTGCATTGAGGATTAGAGAGAAACTAGGTCGAGCATTGAAAGAATTATAGAGTGTAGAGGATATTGACTTGTACGCGGAATCGTTGAAGTGGTGGGTTATAGTTCTTGACGAGCTTTGTTAGGTGAGAGTTAGGTTACTTAGGCAGAGCGTAATTCAAGACTATGTGATTTATTCTTGTTTATGGGAGCATCTTTGTAAGAACTCAAGAGATTAATATAGCAAGTCAAGGTACTCTTCAAGTCCGATAAAGTGAGAAGTTTGTCAAGGTACTCTTCAAGTCAAGGTACTCTTCAAGAGATTTATTCTTGTTATCTATAACTCGGATTGGACCACGATTTGCCCGATCTAGGCTGAAAGGGCTGAGATTCTTCATTAAGGTTTCGGAACCGAATATGCACGAGCCAACATTATGACTCGTGAGCCTCTTGTGCTAGCGTGGGCGAGGGAAGAGCGAGACTTAAGCTCAAGATAAGGACTCAACATGATGAGTCCGGATACGAGCCCAACGTTATAGACTCGGGTTGGGTGTCGTAAGGACTTTTGATGACGTCAAGCCAAAGAAGGAGAAATTTCAACTCGAGGAAATGGCTTAGGCCTCGCCGTAGTGGGCACTTTCATGTGTTACATTTTTTCTTTTCATGTGTTAAAAAGAAAAATACTTTGTGCTTGGGAACGGATCAACTGACCATGGAATTGAATAACCTGCTTATATTGGGAATTTTGATTTGTATCAAGTTTTTGATGTGTGATTAAATTATATATCTGTGTAGTCATAGCAACTTCATTTTCATCTAGAATACCTATAATGTCGATCGCATTTTCCCAATGGTTCCAAAACATTGGGTTCATTCTCAATTTCAACATATATTTACATGCCCCCGCCAACAAAAGCTGGCTCAATATAGCATGAAAACGATCCTTACATTTAATCAACTCTCCTAACCAGTGCCACCAGTAGCAATGCAGTTATCCAAGGAACAAAGCCACGATGACCTTGCGCTCAAGCTTCGTCTGAGCTGGCTAGACTTCGAGCACCTCTTCAGGCTCCCGTCAACTGAGCCTGATCCCGTCACAGAAGACGGGTCAGGCCCATCGAAACCGCCCATGCACAACAAGGCCGAGTTGAACACCGAGGGGAATCGCTGGCTGCTCGCTGACCTGAGCGAGGATGATCGAGAGCACTGTCGAGGGTGGGCTCCACAGAGTGGGGCCGTCAGCTGGGCCTGCTCGCTTGTGCATGTCCAAAGCGACAGGCTGGCGCTTCGGGTGATTCGGCGTGGTGCAGGCCTGGTCCCGGGGAGCTTAGCGAATGCCACGATGCCGGCACGGCAGAGCGGGCAGGCGATCGAGCCCGGTGGGCCTGTTGAGCCCGACGAGGTGGAGGTGTTCATTAGGCAGAGGTAGACTGCACATTGAGTGCAGAACTCGTGGTCACAACCTGTCAAGTATCACAGCTCACAATCAATTCATTTACCAACAGAAGTTGCATATTGGGGTTAGGCAAATGAGATCACCAATTCTCAAAGTTTTCCTCAATATATTTTAGGTCGACAACGTAACTTGTAAATCAAAGAAGTGAACTAAATTCAACCAATGAGGAGCAGGGGAAGATTTGGACTGGGTTTTACGGGAGAAATAGGAGGTTAATTACCTTCAGCAGCTACGGTGCACTTCCTTTCTAGGCAGACAACGCAAGGATCATGGCATGCTGTTTGGAAATCTTGGCTTCTCCAACCGCATTCTCTGTAACAAAGCCAGTCTGAAGTAAGTTTCTTTTGTTGGCACTGGAGTCTCAAATATGTTAGGTATGGCTTAAACAAGTCTGAAGTAAGCATAGGGATCTCGCTTGCCTTGCAATCTTGATAATGCTTAATAGGGGAAGTGATAGATAAGGAGAAGGGAAAGTCCCCGTCTGTGCTTCTGGAGGCCTCGAGAGAATTTCCTCAACCGAGTTCCTATTCCACGAACTAGCAACCATTGAAGGTGTCCATCTACACATAGACACATGAAAACAGTGTGACAAAGTGTCATAGTTTGTTTAACTAAGCTAGAAGCCAGAAGATCCATACCCATTAGCATTTTGAGCAGTCAGGCTAGCACCCCTTGCAGCCAGAATCTTTACAAAGGATATTAAAACAACGACGATCAGAAGATCATTCTATAGAATGGGGCAAAGTTATGTTGTAAGGGCGGAAAACCTTACCTGGCAACATTGCGGGTTTCCTCCACATGCCGCATAATGAAGTGGAGTGCTTCCTGAACCTGCAGGGTTAAAGATCACTCCAAAAGATGAAGTACAATCACAAGAAGCCTAGGGGAAACAAATTGCAAATGTTGTTTCAAGATGGAAAAACAGATCATTAGACGCCACAGTGCAACAGATTCAAAGAAGACAAGGAAACCCAGATGACAAATCAGAAGACCCACAATCTCAAATACACAGCACAAACAGACAAGTTATAGATGAGAATAGCAAATGCAAGTACCTATTAGATCAATTGCACTCCCATCTTCTATGGTAACTTGAGAAACAGAAGCTCCCAAATCCAAAAGCAACTGAACAGTCTCAAAATGGCCATTCAAAGCTGCCATATGGAGGGCAGTGATCCCTCCATCAGCTGCCTTGTTAACTACCTGATCAAGAGCACTTTTTCCATGGCAATCATGAAATCAGTCATCACATCACTCAATAGCAAAGAAATGCTTAACAATGTATTCCACAGTTACCTTTGATTGAATTCTAAACTGTCATGGCTCTTCAATCTCTTCTGCAGCACATTCCATAGATTTGGTATGCTTGGAAGGTAATCTGCTAGGATTAGCCTGATGCATCGCGTATGCCCATTAAGTGCAGCCAGATGCAGGGCAGTTCCCCTATTAAGGTAATCCGCTCTGTGGATCTGGAAATAAAAATTGATTGGTAAGGACTTGTCTCAACACATAAGATTGCCACATCCAAAAATAAATCAGGGTTGATAGATTTACATTGGCTTTGAACAGAATGAGGGTTTGGACAACCTCCCAATGACCATGTTGACATGCTTGCATTAGAGCTGTCTAAGAGATCCATAACACAGACAAAGTTTTCAATACTCATCAATCCTAAACTTCCAATCAAAACCTGAACAAGAACATTACCTGCCCGCGGTAGTTCCTAAGATTAATATCAACCCCGGATTCGAGCAATAAAGACACAATCTAACATAAAGGCAAAAAAAACAAAGCATAAATGTTATCACCAATATTTGAAAGACAGGAATTGATGCTTGTCCACATTCTTTAAACAAGCATTGCAAGGGGTTTTACCTCATGGTGGCCATGAGCTGCAGAATAATGAAGAGGGGAATTTCGAACCCCGAATGTCGAGTACCTAGCGAGACGAGGATTACACTCCAATAAAGCCTTGGCTTCTTGAAGATCCCCATCCCTTGCAGCAGAAACCAACCGCTCCCCAGATGCTGAACAACCAAATGAATTGCCCACAATGCTCAGAAACCTCATTCTTCCTTAATTCCTTTCCTTCTGCTTGTTTTTATTTGACAGATCCAGATGAAGGTCAATAGGAAGTCCTTCCTATCTTGGGAACCCAATCACGGATGAAGGTAAACTGGATAAATTTTTGTCCACCATTCTTACTAGACCATCCTAAAAATAGTAGTACAATAATGATAAGCCCTTAAATTGCTCATAAAGAATCCAACCACCCACACCAAATCGAGGGCATTTAGGTGTAACGGTATGTGACCTTGGATGACATACTTATTAAAATCCCAGAAACGGAGATTGGCTTTGGGAGAGAGGAGTCACCGATAGACCAACAAATCCTACCAAATGATGAGGAAACAAGAGGATTAAGGCATTACATGATAATTTCTCGACGTTTGAGATATGTAATCACGTGGAATTAGCAGCAAAATCCACATGTACCACCAACAGAGATCGATTAGGGTGTTAAAAAATTCAACCCTCAACTTTACACTAACTTAATTGAGCCCTAAGAATCAGATTTCAAAACCCAGATAAATGAATCATCAAATGGATGGTAAGACGACGAGGACATGGCTTGATCGTATAAACCCTGATGAGAAATCCAAAAATGAACAATAAAATCAACAAGGTGGGTATCACTCTGACGGGGACTGGGGAACAATAACACCTCAAACATGAACTGGAATGACGGTGCTGATTTTTTAATTAGAGATCAAAATGATGGTAGGATTAGATGGAATTACGAGGGATTATTATTGATTGATGGGAATAATTAGAAGAAAGAGGAAGGATGTTGCCTTGTTGGATACAAAAGAAAGAGAAGACGGGGTATTTATTTTTTATTTCGCCATGACAGGCAAAATGCAAAGACATTCATGATTCATCAACCCAACAGAGAGGGTGCTTTGATGACCCGTCCAAATTTGACCCCGTTGATGGAGGAGCCCGGAATGTTTTTACGGAGGTTACGGTTCTGATCATTTTTCAAGTTAAGCGCATATTTTTACTTTTACATAAACCAATTTACGGCTTTGATCTGGTTATTTTCTCTCTGGATTTTGTGAATTTCTACTGAGGAAATTTGGGATTAGGTCCGACTTCTTAATCCAACCTATAAAGTAGGCTTTGTATTGGTTATTAGATTAGATTAGTTCGTTATATCATGTCTCAACTATTAAAAGTATTTCTAAATACATTATAATATCGAAAGTATGTATGTTTGATAACATCGAATTAACGAGGAAAGTATAGATCGAAGAATAAAGACCCAAACCTTTGGAGTGTAGTAGAACATACATGTTCTTACCTCTTGTAGGAAATATGTGACTTTCTCGATAGGTCAAGTTTTCGAATTAACCAAACTATATGCTGATTTGATTTTTGTTGTAATACGTTCTAAAGAACAAGAGTTTTAGGAGATTAAACACTAGAAAGAAAAATAGTTTACATTGGATTCATGTATTAAGTGATTATCAATCAAATAAGCACATCAATGAAACTCTTCCAAAGTCTTTGAACATCTAGTCAAATATTTAAGCCTCCAAGGGTAGTATCCAAAGATCATCAATTCGACTCTCTTAGATAGTGTCCTTAACAAAAAAAAAAATGAAATCCTTCTAAGAAATATGATGATTAGAAAATGATCTAAATAACTTATAGGATATGTGTTAGTACTTAGAAGTCGTCAACACCTACGATGTCGGCGACCAGAGTCAACAACTTATGTTACGCAACGGAATTAAAACACAAGAAAGACTTAAATAATACCAGTTTGAACACAATGATTTCGAGTGGAAAACCCTCTACAAACCAGCTAGTTTGTATAGGGAAAAACCACTTGTCTTCTCAGCTTCAACTTGAAAGGACTTGAAGAGCACTTCGATCGTTTTATTGATTTCTCGGGTTACACATGTGTTCCTACTCCAAGATGTGAATCCCACACACTCTTGCAAATATTCTTACCTTAGCCTAATCCTCACTCAATACAACTCGCTCACACTCAACCTCACGAAGAATGAATCTCACGCTCTCCTTACACTCTCAACACTCGCAATACAATATTTCACTCTAGCTCTTAGTTCTAACCATAAGCCCACGACAATATATATAAAGAACTAAGAATAATGCTGCATATATGATTCCCTCCATTTGGATGAGAGATGAATCATACACAATCTTCACAAGATCTTTCCTTAAATGAACTCGCAAACCATGATAAAATCGTCGACTTCGCCGATGCACCAAAACATTTTATTACTTCATTCCTTGTAACATTTCTAGATGGATATCTTACCCCATCGACCAAAGAAACAAGAGAATACAAGAGGAGAAAAATACAAATCAATTCTTAGGTTTAAGAACCAAATGGTAAGGTTATTGAATTTGGTTAAAGTTTTGGTAGGCCATAGTTAAGGTTATTGAATTTGGTTAAAGTTTTGGTAGGCCATAGTTAATCGGAGAAATAAGAGATTAAATCAATATTTATTCTTCCCTTCCATTCCAAATAAGTATCCTTTTAGCTTTAAGCACAAGTTTTAAGAAAAATAATCATTAAACTCAAATTTTTTAAAGTTTTCTTCAATCTCATCACTCATCACATTTCTTGGCCAAATAAGGAAAAGTTTTGGCCAATAAAACACATTTCAACAACAATTCTCATAACTCACTCAGTCACTCCTAATGAATTGCTTGGATAATAAAAAAATGGCGCATGATTTGGATCAACTTCAAAGTGCTAAAATGAGACTTATTATGAACCGAATGTAGCATTATTTTTGATACAAGATAAAATTCATATTTCAATCCAAGAGCTTAGACTAAAATGAGTATGGATGATCAACCCTCTTATATGCTAGCTAGTGGATTATTTTCATCTTCGATGATGTGGTACATTTCTTCGAATGATTCTCTATTAAATGAGTGGTTGATATATTTGTCAATACTTACTATTAAATTGCGTTTGTCGCATCAGCTCACTGGTTGAGCACTTATGGTAATACCACGAGGTCTCGGGTTCGAGACTCCAGGACGGTGGTTTGTCCTTTTTCCTTTAGAGCCGGTTAGTAACCAGTTCTCATCCACAATGGATGCTCTAGGCGAGCCCAAGTAGTACTTGCGGCGACCCTAATCCTTACCTTATCAAAAAATATAAAAAAAATACTTACTATAATTCATAGGTAGTCGTTTCAGGGTGATTTGGTTGTAAAAACACGTACACATTTACATGTTATGAGTATTTTTTGTAGTTATAAACAATTGATAGAATTTTTTATGAGAAATTTTGTTTTCCATTCTATAAAGATATTTCAGGTTGATGAACAAGAACTAAGAGGTCACCCTTTCTAGTACCATACTCGTCCTTGCGTATATGCTTAAATTGATGATTCTTTTTTCCTCTTGAACCATGAAAAGAAAAAGCTCTTTTTAACATGAAGAGCATCACAATTCCTTATAAATTATCGAGATTTTAAGGTCAGATGCCCTACAAGCACTATTGCCTTTACATGCATCCATAAATTATCAAGTTTATAAAGTCTGAGGCCCTATAAGGGTTATTACCCTTACATGCATCCTAAGAGCAATTGCACCCATGGATACATTGGTTAGGCAATTCATGGAAAATTGCCGAGCGAATTAGCATGGGCCCAGGGGCGGAGCCAGGGAGGGGCGAAGGGGGGCGGCCGCCCCTTCTCTTATTCCTGTATACTGTATTATATATGTAAGAGTTGCATGAAAAGTCTATGTAAATTCCTAGCATAAGTGGTACTTTGCCCCCGCTTGTTGTTGGCATCTGACCTCCCTCCCGTGTTCGAATCTTCAAGGGAGCAGGTTACTTTGCTTTTTTTTATTTGTTGTTAGAATTGCACTTTCCGTCTTCCCTTTTTTTGTTAATAATTACAATTTACTTAGTACGTAGTTAGTAGTAAGTCATACATTATTTTTTATTTATTTCTTGTTAGAATAAACATAATAATTTATTTTTTTCCATACTTGACTAAGTTTTACTTATAATATATAAGCATAATAAATATTGCACTCTATTAAAAAAATATTGCACTCTACTATTATATGTATTCATACATATTATAAAATTTTATTGTATGAAATAATAATAATAATAATAATAATAATAATTTTATATTTATATTTACTAGTCTACGGATCAATCCGCCCCCTCTTCTAAGATTTTCTGGCTCCGCCACTGCATGGGCCTATTGGCCAATTAGCAATTGCCCTTGTCTCATTGGTGCAATTGCTCTAAGAGGTCCGAGGACTTACAAAATAGGCAAAAGCGTGCAGAGAGATTCGAACCTTGGGCCTCGGGGTCTCTAGTACTAAATACACATCTTTACCACTTTTGCTATTTGAAAACCCTTAATCTTTTCTTCATTTTATTTTTAGGGTGGGCTACAACACATACTAGCACACCCCTGATTCCGTACCTGATAGTATCATAATATATTCATGATTTTTTTATTGATTTTTTATTTCGTGAATTATATATTTGCGTACAAATATGCATTAAAAAATGTAGATATACTCATGTAATTATTTTTTGTCTATATACATGATTGTAGACTTGTACAGTAGTATATATATACATTATTCTAGTGTTTTGTATACAAGTATATGCACAATGTCATACTCCGTATACATGATTTATTCCAAATTTCACTACTCATGTGTCTCATATAGGGGACCATCATCATATCGTTGATTTCATACTCCAGGAATTGACCTTTGTACGGTTGAAATTCGATGTCAATATCAAATATTGGTCTTATATTGCACCAATATGAGAATCATAATATGATTTCATTTTGTTATATACAATATTCGATTTATTGTTGCATCAATATCAAATGAGAATCATGCATAAATATATTTGATACATGAATCAAGATCTTGCACATTTGAATAATCATTTAAATTCATGAGTATAATTCATATCGAGCATTATAATACCGTATAAGAACTAGGGTTGTTCATCGGGTCCGAACCAAACCGAACCGCGGAAAACCGAACCGAACCGAACCGAAAACCAAACATCGGAAATATACGAACCGAAAACCAAACCGAATTACCGCGGTTCGGTTTGGTTCGGTTTCGGTTTTATTCGGTTCGGTTCGGTTTTGAACCGAATAAACCGAATAATCAATATCTGATTTTTTTGTGTAGAAGGTAAATCTAAATCCAATTAATACCCAAACCAAACTTAACCGAACAAAACCGACTATAAAAAAAACGAAGAAAACCGAACAAAAATAAATTGAATTGGGATGCAGTAATTCACACAAGAATCAGTCAAATTACAAATGAAATTCCATCTATTTCCCCCTCTTGTTTTTCTACATTCTCTCCGAAGATACACACAAAAGAATCCAAAACAACTAATCAGAGAAAGCCACAAAGAAGAGCAAACCCTAGGATAATGAGCCAAACGAGATGGACGAGCAAGAACGCCTGACCCGAAAGCGGACCCGAGCCGCCATTACCGACCTCGCAGAATCCGGCCTTGACCACCTTGGTGCCCGACCAACGCGCATCGGAGCACCCGCACCAGTAGGTGACCCCGTCGGCACCACATACCGGATCTGGTCGGAAACACTTCACGGGGTAAGATCCGGCCTCATCGGAACCGGATCTTGAACACCTTGGTACCCGAACAACGCGTGTCGGAGTTCCCGCACCAGTAGGTGAACCCATCGGCGCCACATACCGGATCTGGTCGGAAACACTTCACGAGGCAAGATCCGGCCTCATCGGAACCGAGGAGGATGAGGAGTGAGGGTTGCGCCGTTGAGATTTAGGGTTTCCGCCGTCAAGGGTCGAAGAGGACAAGACGTGAGGGTCGCGCCGCGCCGTCGAGGGTCTGCCGTTTGGGACTTGGGTAGGAGACGAGAGGAATCGTATTTGTTTGGGAGAGATGTGAAAAGAAAATCAGATTGGGCTTTTGGGGCCATTAGGTTTAATTTGGGTGGATATTTTCTAATTTCTAATTTTTTTAGGTCCGGATCCGGTAGAAATGATTATTGTGGTAGGAAATAGGAATGAATCTGGGCCGTTGATCACGGAGCAAAAAAAAGGCAAAAATTCGGCCCCCCAAAACGCGTGAACAGTAACGCGCTACTGTTCACCCTCCTCTCCCCCCAAACGCGAAAATCGCCCCACTCCCATTCGCGAAAATCGTCAGCTCGTCTCCTTCGATTTTCGCCTCCGAAATCGATTTTCGTATCCAAAATCTGTAACTCGCTTTGATTGTAGGTCAAATCTAAGAACAAACTGCCCAGATCTCGTTTTCGCGTTTTCAGATCTGGTTTTCAGATCTGAATTTGCGAGCAAATCTCAGCACGAATAGAACAAAAACTTTGAACAGATCCCAGACATTGTTCCGATTCGAACTAAATCAACTACAAAAGCAATGAAACCAGGTAGTAAAAACTTTCTTCGATTCTCTTGAACAAATTCATAAAGTTGCTCAATAAAAACAGTTTTCTTGTCATTGAAACCGATTGTTGTTCTCAAACTAGTTATTAGAGATGTACAATCACTTATATCAGCTGCACAAATTGTAATTGGGATTCCTAGTTGAATAAATTGAGAATCGACTATACAAAAACACGTAAACAAATTACGATGGTGTTATAACGTGTTTATAACAGAGTTGAACAAATGCTTATATTAGTTGCACAATGATGATATACGGTTGCACAAACATGGTTACACATAAACAAAACACAGACATAGCTGCACAAACAACCTTACTAGTTGCACAAAGAAGCTTACTAGTTGCACAAACAATCTTACTAGTTGTAAAAAGTTTATTATACAGTTGAACAGAATAGTTTACTTCATTACTGGAGCTCCAATAACTTATTGTTGATGTTATTTCACACTAATGAAGGTAAAGCTGAAGAAGAGAAGGGTTTGAAGATCTCCATCTCTCCTGGAAACACTACGTATTACATACCGTTTTGTGATGATAAACTCAGACCTCAAGTGGGGATGGTTTTCCAAACTTGGCAACAAGGAGCAAACTTCTATAAAGACTACGCACGGGCATGTGGATTCCAACCACGTAGCGGGACTACCACAAGATCTCGTGATGGGAGTATAATTTAGAAATTCATGTTGTGCAACAAGGAAGGTTTTAGAAAAGGAATCAACTACAAAGATTGCACAATCTACAACCACTAAACAGATTGTTGCAAGAACAGAGAAAAAAAAAAGGAAGTTGAGAAGGAAGATGAAGATGAAGACTCAGAAGATGAGGGAGGATCACATCCATACGTATCATGAATTGTCGCTTCGGTGTTGAATTCTATGATGTTCAGACGGAAATTGTCGCTTCGGTGTTTGAATGTGGCCTAACAAATCTGGTGAGGGAGGATGACATCCATACGTATCATGTGAGTCACTTTAACAAGGTGTACATTGTGCAACACAAACTGAATGGTCACGTTTGTGCAACTCAACGGCCAATTTGTTCATTCATATTTGTTCAGCTCTATTGTCAATGTGTTGAATTCTATTTGTGCAACTTAATGGTCACGTTTGTGCAACTCAATGGTCACGTTTGTGCAACTCAACGGCCAATTTGTTCATTCATATTTGTTCAGCTCTATTGTCAATGTGTTGAATTCTATTTGTGCAACTTAATGGTCACGTTTGTGCAACTCAATGGTCACGTTTGTGCACCTCAACGACCAATTTGTTCATTCATATTTGTTCAGCTCTATTGTCAATGTGTTGAATTCTATTTGTGCAACTTAATGGTCACGTTTGTGCAACTCAATGGTCACGTTTGTGCACCTCAACGGCCAATTTGTTCATTCATATTTGTTCAACTCTATTGTCAATGTGTTGAATTCTATTTGTGCAACTCAATGGTCACGTTTGTGCAACTCAATGGTCACGTTTGTGCAACTCAATGGTCAATTTGTTCATTCATATTTGTTCAACTCTATTGTCAATGTTTTGAATTCTATTTGTGCAACTCAATGGTCACGTTTGTGCAACTCAATGGTCACATTTGTGCAACTCAATGGTCACGTTTGTGTAACTCAATGGTTAGTTCATTCATATTTGTTCAACTCTATTGTCAATGTGTTGAATTCTATTTGTGCAACTCAATGGTCAATTTGTTCATTCATATTTGTTCAACTCTATTGTCAAAGTGTTGAATTCTATTTGTGCAACTCAATGGTCACGTTTGTGCAACTCAATGGTCACGTTTGTGCAATCACGATCATCGATTGTTCAATCACGATCGTCGATTGTGCAATCACGATCGTCGATTGTGCAATCATGATCGTCGATTGTGCAATCATAGTAAGCATTCCAATTATGATAAGAAATGAACAAATCGATCTCAATTATGATAAGAGCTTCTCATGTCCAAGTTGTATATATCCACTTCAAAAAATCGTCCAAAACTAGCCATCAAACCAAGAGAAAACAACTACAAACCACCAACAAGTCAACAACAACATGTAGCAGCTCATTTTAATCACTTCCAACATACACCAGCAAATTACAAATTTGAGCTCAGCAAATATGAACAAAACTAGCAAATATGGATGAACCTGTTCAACATTAGCACTTAAGTAACAATGAATGAACAAATTTTCTAAACACAAGTACGCAGACACCTTCGACGGAGTCGCAAATGCGAAATGCATTTCTTTCGAGATTTTAGCCTGCATTACACAATTTTCATCATGAAAAATCAGTTTCTTTGAGATTGAACCAGAACATTTCAGAACTTGATGTGAAACTAGAAAAATGTTTACTAACCGCTTCGTTAATTGATTTGGAGACGTGGACGAGTTGCTTTAGGTCGTCGTGATTAACGCCACAGATGATCTTACTCTGCACAAATTGAAACCGTAAACTCAATTAGTAATTGAAAACTTTGAAAATGTTGATTCTGAAAGCTTCTAAAAGACTTGCGAACTCGAAAGAAATGCATCCAATTGAAATAATTGAGACTGAGACTTGAAAGAAACCACTCACCAACAGCTCTTGAGGCAAAGATTCAATAACCTATTTCATCCATTTCAATACACCAATCTAAACACGCCTGAAGATCAATTTGAACAACAACAACAACAACAAATAACAAGCAAATTCAGATTGAGTCCAGATGTTATACAAAGAGAGACAGTGAGTACTTGAAATCTGAAACATATGAGAATCGGTCAATTGAGAACGCCTAATCCATTGTTCATGGTTTTTTGGCGGATTTTGTGTACAAACTTGAACTAGATCGTGGATTGTGCAATTACGATCGAAGATTGTGCAATTACGATCGAGGATTGTGCAATTACGATCGAGGATTGTGCAATTACGACCGTGGATTGTGCAATTACGATCGTGGATTGAATTAGATCCGGCGACGAGAAGCGGAGCGCACATGAGAGCACCGCCTCGGTTAGATCCGGCCACGAGGAGCTCGGATCCGCACTCTATAGATCTTGTCCACTTCGGCCTTGAGCGAAAAGAACACTAGCGAAACCACCGAGCACGCCGTCGTGATCCACAAGTACGGGCCTCTCGAGAGCCTAGGGCCGTCGCACCAGCTGTATGAACTTGTAAATCAACCAGATCCGGCTCAATCAGCACACAATTGAACGGAAAATCCAAGCAAAAACAAGCGAAATTGCACAAAATCAAAAAATTAGAGTTCGAAACAAGCAAAAATCAAAAAAACCGAAACCTAGGGTTTCGAATTGAGCATACCTCGCGTGTTTGAGGGAGATGACTTCGATCTCACCATTGTTGAGTGTAGAGATCGCAGTTTGAATGCAGGAAACGAGCGAAAAATCGAGCGAAAACCGTGAAGATTTGAGGGGAGACGAAGTCGGAAGCGTCCGCAAGAGAGAGAGTTCGGGAGGAGAGAGAGAGTGAAAATGTGAAATGAAAAAATTAATTCCAAAAATACAGTTTTTATGGGGGCCCCACAAGGACGCGCGCGGGGGGGATTTTTTGTTAAATTTGATTAAATCTGAGCCATTGGATCCGTTAGATCGGACGGTGGAGATCTATTCCTATTTCTCACCACAACAATCCTTCCTACATGACTCTTTCTCATTTTTTTTTATATATAAAATTAGTTCGGTATTAACCGAACCGAACCGAAAACCAAACCGATCCAAACCGAAAACCGAACTAACATATAACATAAACCGAAAACCGAACCGAACCGAACAAGCTCGGTTCGGTTTGGTTCGGTTTGGTTTTTGGTTTTCTTCGATTTAACCGAACCAATGAACAACCCTAATAAGAACAATCAAATAAAGAGCACGGTACAATAAAAAAAAATCATAAATATACCGGATAAGAACAATGCAAATGGAAAGCTGAATTTCATGACCACAATCAATAAATAATACCTGAATATAGTCATGTATATATCATCATTCATGAACACAATCAATTAAAATCATGAATATAGCATATTATTGCCATAAATACAATGTATACAATCATGTATGAAGGTAATTAAATCAATGCATATACTTATTCGAATATGTTGTAGGATTTCGATAAGAATGGAAAATAATGTCATGTCCCTATAATTTCAGGATTTAGTATTAAAAATTTCTAATAGAACAATTTCATGATTAACCAACTATGTTAGCAATAAATCACACAAAATATTTTCCTATTTGGTAGATTTACACATTTGTTGTATCTTTTTATTTTTTTTCCCTACAAAATATACTCATTTGCATAATATTTAATAATTTTCAATTTAACAGGCAGTGTTGAACTAACTAGTCTAACTTACATATTCAACTGGTGCTTTCTTGTAAAGTTTGGTTGAAAATTGGTTTAATTACACAATTTCATAAAAAGTCTATTAAGTACTCCCTCTCTCCCGGTTTGTTTGTCCAGTATTCCTTTCGGGTGTCCCCTTTTTTGTTTGTCAATTTTCCATTTATATCCATTCTTTTACCCCTATTACTCCACTCTCTCACATACTTTATCTCTTTTCACTCCAATCAATCACATCTTTTACCCATACTATTAAACTCTCTCATCTACTTTATACCAACTTTTCCAATTACTCATACTATTTTATACCGTTTTTTAAACCCATGCAAATTATCTTTTTGAACAAACAAACCGGGACGGAAGGAGTATTAGATAGTTAGTCAAACCTAGACCAACGGTCCAACACAACATAGAGAGCTTTATTTACGACAAAGCTTGTTTTATAAAAAAAATATTATCAGAAAGTGTTTCAGATTCAGCTGTTAATTTGAATTGTTTTTTGGGGGGGTCGGGGAATTGCTTTTTTTATATGTTACGGATACGGAGAGAGTAATAATTTAGCACATCCCGAGACACAAGCCTACATAAAGGATACTCCCTCCGTTTCAAAATACATGACCATATAACAACTTTTGGTTATTTCATAATACTTGACCATTTCACATTTTTTTCCATCACTTTCCATCTATACCCCTAATAATTATCTTTATCATAATCATTACACTTTTTCATATTCCTCTAAACAAATAATTAACTCTACATTTGATAGGGGCAATATAGGAATAACAATTTTTTCTTAATATATGTGCAATGTCCAAATGGTCATGTATTTTGAAACGGAGGGAGTATAAAGGTAATTTGAAACCCTGCCCGCTTTTCTTCACGTTCCCATCCCTTTCTCCCCCATGTTAAAGCCCACTCATATATATCCTGCCCAAATTATTTTAATCTATATTCCCCCCACTGTTTTATGATAAGATGCCCGATGCCGCCGGCGGCGACGACCACCAGCGCCCCACTGCCGGAGCCAGAGAGACACCAACTCCCCTTGCAACGCTGCTAACCGTGTTCGCCGATTCACTCAAGATCCTGCTCTTCAACCCGAGGCTCTACGCCTCCATCCTCCTCCTCTTCGCGCTCCCCCTCTCCCTCCTCCTCTCCACCCTCGCCGTCTCCTCCGCCACCCTCCGCCGCCGTGTCACGCACCTCGAGTCCCTCGCCGCCATCATCACCGTCCGAATCGAAGCCCTCAACATCCTCGAGGAGGCGCGCAAGGATGCCAAGGCCCTCTTCCGCCTACGCGCCGCCTACGCGCTCCCCTCCCTCCTCCTCTCCACGCTAGTCCTCATCTCCGCCGCCTCCTCCGCCGCGACTCTCCTCCACCGCCGCCGATCCGCCTTCTCCGACGTCCCCGCCGCCCTCAGGTCCGCCTGGTGGCGCGGCCTGCTGACCGGGGCCCTAGGCTACCTCTTCCTCGCCGGATCCGGACAGCTGATGCGCACGGCGGCGGTGGCCATGGAGGCTGCGGCCGGGCCGACGGCGGCCGTGGTGGTCGCCCTGGTGGCCGGGGCTGTTGAGATCTACTTGACGGCGCTGATTGGTGTGGGGACGGTTGTGTCGGTGGTGGAGGAGAAGTTCGGGGTGGACGCCTTTAGGACCGGGTCGGGCTTGATGGCGGGGAGGAGGGCGGTCGGGTGGGCGGTGGCCGCTGCCGTGACGGCGGCCACGGGGGTTATAGGGTGGGAGATGGTCGGGAAGCAGCAGATCGACGTGTACGGTGGGGATTGGAAGGGGTTTGAATCAACGGCTGCGATGGAGTTTGGGAGGAAGGCTGGGCTTGTGCTCTCGTATGGGTTTGTCATCGTGTGGAGTAATGTGGTTGTAACGGTTTTCTATTGTGATTGTAAACGGAAAAAACCTGTGACGGATGCTGAAAGCATTCCTGGTTGATAGTGCTACTCTCAACTTTGATCTCCATACACTATTTTGTGTGACTCGTTTTTGTCATGTGTGCTCACTTTCGAATCTTTGTTACAACAACTTGGTGGGGAAAACAGAGGGCAGGGATGTGAGCCGGGAACTTGGTGATGTCTGTGTATGTAAAGGTGAAAGTCTATGGCAATATTCCAGCAGGTAAGCTAAAAAGAGTCATCCATGTAGTTAGCAGGTTGACATGAAAATGATGTCTTCAAATTTTTGAGTAGTTCGGTTCAAACTTGGAATTGAATTTCAGTTGAAACTCGAGGAGCGTTATATTTTGGACTCGTCCAGTATGTCGACACATAAGGCAGTTGGGCCCCACATGTAAATTAATCTTGCATATTTTGAGCTCAAATAAATTAATCTTTCCGGATCACGTCATCAGTCGATGGATACCCTTGCTTTGACATTCACGCCTTTATATACGGAGTACTCCGTATTAACGAAGATCTTTTAATTCCTTTTACGGTCCATTTTCATGATTTGTTTTTTAATTGGTTGAAGTGATCTTATAATAAATTCTTTAGTTTATTTTATTTCGTTTTAAAATTGAGATGGACTAATTATAAGAAAGAAATCATGAAGATAGACCATGTGAAGAGATTAAAAGATCTTAAAATTAAGCAATAAATTATTTATTTTATTTTACGCTATTGAAAAGTTGGAGAATATAGGTAAAAAAAAATATAGGTAAATGAAAAATAGGAGAATATAAATAAAAAGGTAGGAAAAGAAAAAGGTAGGAAGAAAATAATTTTATGAAGATTAAAAGGTTGGATAATAAAGATAAATACATAATATTAAAAAATTACACGTATTTTGTATCAGAAATGGTTATGACTTTACCAATAACCTGTTGGTCTACTGGGATGAGGTGCTAGGCCCCTTAAGCGTTTGTTCAGGAGGTTCGAAGTTCGAATCTCACTGACAGCGAGTATGGAAAAAACAGAATTGAGAGGGTCGCCTCCAGTAATGGGCCTCTGCAGTACCCGGTCCGGACGTAGATTGACTCTGTCTAATCGAACCGGGCGAGAGATAAAAAAAAAAATGGTTATGACTTTAAACTAGGGGTATATGTTATATCAAAACAATTGTATGTTGTACTTACTAATTTGTACCACACTTTCTTCTCTAATAAATAAAAGTAATATAATAATTTTTTTATGTAATTTTTTTAATAAAGCTGTCTTATCTCTTTTCTCTAAAAAAAATTGACATTATTTTTATCTGCTAAAGCAAGAATTTGAACAAACATTAAAATAAAAATATCAATAACACAAAAAAAAAAAGCAAAAAAAAAAATAAAACAAACTAATGGAGAATTTGAAAAAAAAAACATAAATCACACACCAAAATAAACAAACAAAATAAACAAACAAAATAAATGATGGTAATTTACGAGGGAAAGTCAAAGGGATATAAATTGATTGTTTGCAATTTACAAATCCCCTTTGAAACATTTTAATTTCAACATTTCAGTTAGGAAATACGGATGAAGTGAGATAGGATAGCAGATATCAACCAGGCTTTGTGTGTTTATTCTCCCTCTCATCCTATCCACCACTTCGCTTCCCACAGAGACCATCGTCGAAGAAGGACGGATTCTTGCGCATGTCGATAAGGGCGTCTTCTTCTTCCTCCTCATGCTCCTCCTCTGCAATCTCCTCCATCACCACCCACCAGTTTTTCCACCCGACCTTTCGCTCTGCTCCTTTTCCCAGGTATTTCCGGATCCTCATTTCATCCCTTCGCCCTCTTTTCAAATTGGTTTCCCATATCTCCCGTCTGCATTCATTTCCATAGTTTGTTGCTCAAAGTGTTAGCCCATTAGTGCGAAATCGGCCAAAGCTTGACATTTCCCCACCTCCCCAATTTTGGGTTTTGAATTTCTAGAGGAAAGAAAGGCATCTCATTTATATTGTTGTGGTTGTGGTGCCTCTCGTATGAAAGCGTTGGAGTGGTAATCTCCAATTTCTCACTGTCCGTCTTATGTCCACTTGTTCACTTGCTGATAAGATAAGGTGCCTTCAATTTCTCCTTTAACAAGGGTTGGTTCTTCATATTTCTCCTGAGAGTCTGAAACAATGCAAATCTTGTCATTTGGAATCGAACATATGAAGCAAATCTTCATCTTTAACTGTGCTTACAGTTAGGTCCTCTCACAAATCTCACTCTCCTATGTGCTTCGAAGTGCAATGTCCTTGCCCTTTTGGACGTTGGGCTGTCCTAGAAACAGAAATAAACACAAGGCTGAGTAAATAGTACAAGTTCATATTTCTGTAACACTTTAAACTGAACTACGGGTGTCCATTTCTTGGAGTAGATGGCCACATAAGTCTGTTCCTATGCATTAAAGGTTATGTGAAAGGGAGTGCAAGCCAAATTTGGTGGATGCCTGATTTTGTATTTCTTGTTTTTGGTTTTGGAACTTTGTATGATCACCTGTTTGGGAGTTTGGGAATTTGGGAATTTTGCCTGATTCAAAATCACACTGTTTGTTAGAGCCCTTTAAGTTTGCGCACAGAGTCATATGTCATGGAATTCACCTGTAAAGCTGCCATCCAAGTAGCTTCCTTCTTTTTAAACCAGTCTGTTTTGGCACCATGAAATGTTCTTGGACTTCTTGAACTTCTTGAACTTAACGTTTTATGGTTATATATCGTATTCTAGGGGTGTGTTTGCCAATGGTGAAGAACTGTAGATGTTATTTTGTGTTTGAATGAAGTTATGCACTCGTCTTGAGCTGTAATGGATTAGTTGAGGAGAACGAAGTAAAGGCTGTTTGTAGGATTTAAGCTTTACTCGTTTGAATGAATATATCTACTAAATTTCTGTCAAGTTGTATGTGAACTCCCTTTCCCGAAGAAGGCATTAGGTTCCTTAACAAGGATGTTAAAAGTCCTTGGATTTACATGTTAATGCTGTTGCTATTTTGCTTTGCTATTCTCATATTCACTTCCTAATGTGGTTTAATGCACCTCAACACAAGTGATTGTGATCATTTGGTTCCTGGCTTTATTTACAAAGCGCCTCACAAGTGATACAACATTATCCGAAGTACTATTTAGTAACACAGAACAAGCATGTATCAAAGAAAAGAAGTTCAGGGCATTATTTGCTCATACAATTGAGCCACATTCCTATCCTTCAGTCTGGATATTTATTATTAGGTCATGATGCTATACAGCATCTTAAATTTTTCTTAGCATTAATTTTATTCAAGGATAGCTTAGACAGTGTCACAATGTTGATCAATACTGGGTATCTTCTTTTTTTGTTTTTGCAGATGGCATTCAAAAAGAGATCAGCTTCAAAGGCTAATCACTCTCAAAACCAATGGCCATGCATATCGCATCCTACCTTACCCTAATGTATGACTGATGCAGTGCTGACACATGTCTATTGACTATTTCATGGTTACTAAGAGCATGTGCTTAATGATGAAAAATATGCAAAGTGGTAAAAATGTTGAAGAAAGTGATGCATAATTTGCTGCTAAAACATGCTTTTCATGTTCCATCCACCACCCAAAACTAAAGAAAAGGGAAGGATGAACAAAATTGCAAAGAGATCTTGAACTTGCTCCTCTCACTGTATCATAGCATTTTATTTCCATGATTAGGTTTACTCAGCAAAGGAAGAGTCAAACAAAGAGGTGAGTATGGTTGATCCTGTTGAAGCGAAGAGGTTAGCTACAAAAGATATGGAACAATTTCGAGCAAAAGAGAGATTCAAGGTTTGGAACCTTGTTTGCACACTTGGTTGCATTAGATGATAGTACTAATTTTCTCATCAAAAGATTGTTTCTTCCTTGCACATGTGAAATGATCACAGGTTTTGAGGTTAATAAAAGCTTATATAGGACAGAATGCATGCCCTATGAGGATCAAGATTTTCTTGTGTTGCTACTTTTTGATTATCTAGACAGCACAATTTACTCTGAGAACACAGGTTCATACTGATTAAAATGGCATTGTGATGTACAAGAACTAGCTTCATTTTAGATTGGGTCAAATGTTGATCATTTCAAAGTCTAGGCTGATAGTATTATGCAATCCCTTGAGCGAGTAGAATGTATATTGCTTAAGCTTTTGGGTTAAAAATTGCCACATGTTGAGTTCCTCTTAAGTGTCATGAGATGAAGTCCTCGTTACGAAAAAGTAGTTTAGTATTGACACCTTATACTTTTGGGATAACCATTTGACAGTGAGTATTTAATGTGCATTATATGCTTTCATTTGTGATTTCAACTTCTTCTAGCAGTCATAGTTTGAAACTGAAGCTCTTTAGTTTACAGAGAAGGCGGCAAATTGAAGCCATAAATGGAGCGTGGGCAATGATTGGTCTCACTACAGGCTTACTCATCGAGGGGCAAACTGGAAAAAGTATTGTTGACCAGGTAAAAATTCACATTGATCTGGGACAAGTTTTTGGTGAACTAAATTTTAACAAAGTTTAGCCTGTCTTTGTTTGCAGCTTCATGGCTATATCCAAGCAATCGTCGACTTCTTCCCTTGGTAAAAAACGACTTCACGCCCAATTTTCTATGTATATTCAGAGCATATCAAAATTCACGAGTGACTAAAGGATAATCATTCATCCCAGCTGAACTCATAAGTTTAGTCCACACCATTTCATGATTTGTATACTGTAAACTATATATTTGAGAAAGGAGAATGTATTCCCATTTCGAGCTTCATTTTGTATGTATACCAGACAATTATTGATTTTGCCCAATGCTCATGATTCATGATGATATTTTTCTGGGTGCCCAGAAAAGAGTTGTATGTACAACAAGAACCAGCTGTTGAAGATTCCTTCTTTCTTCTGTTGAAGATTCCTTCTTTCTTCTCATTTTTACACGTTTTGAAAGTTAGGTTCATGCACTCTCCTGTTGGAACTCCCAATTCTTGTGTATCTCGTACATTGTGACTTTATAATTCCACCAGAATTCAAAGGAAATCAAGATGATCACGTTGTTGGCTGTTTGCATGTGCAGTACTTTCTGCACTGCTCATAATTGATCTGTAATATGTACAGGCCAATTGAAGTGGGACAAGATACAAAGCACCACGCCATCTTGATCTTAATGGGTTTTCTGCTGCAAGTGTATAGTACTAAAATTCCTCCCTTTTTTCTTCCTACCCTTCTTTTCCCCAAGCCCAAGTCTAGTTGGATCTAATTCCAATTAGGTGGCTTAAAAAGAGAAGATGAACACGGCGAGATTATTGACCTGCCCTTTTCAGAAGAATCAGCCTACTTGGACTAACCAAATCTTTCAAGTATCCAAAGCTTTTGTTGTATAGCGTTTAGAGATAGGGATCCCTTGTCATTTGTGGTTTATATTCGTCCAAATACTAATCAGATGCCAATCCAAATGCAAAGGCAGAGGCTGTTGCTGGTTGGGGACTTTGGAGTGAAAGCGACATGTGAAGCTTCTGCAAACCATGGCCCTCAAACATGCCACACTCAATGAACCATAATTTGAGCAGGATTTTGTGGTATCCGTCGCTACTTTTCACACAGGCACCAATCAATGCAAATCGCTTCTTTCCGTCATCAATTGTTCTTATCCTGTTTTTGTTGGATCTTTTTGCAAAGTCCATCATAATATCTCCCCAGGCTGCCTGATTTTGTCTTCAACTGATTTTCTTCCCCCTTTTTTTTTAATAAAAAAATATGAGCCTTGTCTTTATCTCTAACAATCACTTCGTTAAAAAGAACCAGACCAAGATCTGTAAAACCCCAGACAGAAGAGTTCAAGAAATAGGCAAAATAGCTGTTTATTTCACAAACTTGAGAGCATGTTCTAACTTTACAACAAAAATCGAAGGAAAGGAACCAAAGGCAAATGGTAAACTTACTTCACATATGCCCTCTCTAAACAGCTATCCTATGTACTCTCTCAAACTTAACAACCAAAGTACCAAACGGAAGAGAAATTAAAATTACTACTACTTGTTCTTCTTTTCTTTTCAACATTTCATCAGATTCTGCCACCCATTTAATCTTTTCCATAAAACAAAATGAGACAACCTATTGAGTTCATGGTTTTCCTGTACATGACTACCCGATCTCAGTTTAGTAATACCATCCAATGCAAACCCGGATCAAGTAGGTTTCTGAAGTGAAGCTGATGCCTTGGATACTACTCCTTCGAGCAAATTCACCACCTGTGTAGTGTCGTCAAGATAATACTTGGCCATGCTCGGTTTCTGCCCCACCGTGCAAGCAAAGACTTCTGCTATGGCTGGCAACTTAGGGTTTGAGACCCACCGCCCAATGCTCTCGAACATGTCCTCATCAGACCGGTCATCCCCTATACACAGCAAGAAATCGGGAGACTTCCCCTTGTTCATCATGGTTTCCATAAGCTTTTCAACCAGAACACCTTTGTTCACTCCCTGTAAATGAGCCAAAGTAGTAATAATATCGAACACATATCAACAGAAATCAGCAAGGCTTGTTTGGTTTAGCTGAATCAAACTACTAATAAAAACCGGACACTCAAAACTGAATGAAACAGACTGGTGAGGAAGTCTTGATTTCAGTACCTGAGGCTTCACTTCAACAGTGTGACGGCTTCGTTTGACAACCACTGGCTCGTTAGCAAGCACATTCTCGAGATGATCAAGGAGTTCCTTCGACTGGCACGTGGCAAAGTCAGGGTCGGCTGCCCCATGATGCCACACCAAGGCGCTCTCCTTCTCTTCTATGTAAGATCCGTCAGTAGTCTCCATGTAAAGCGTCATAATTGGCTTCACAATCTTCTTCCAGTCAAAATCCATGCCCCAAATGCTCGTCTCCCACTCTGATTCCTTACTCCACCTACAAGCAACACATGAATACGCCGCCAATGGGTTGAAACAGAATTCGACAGCAAGAATCAAATGGGGATGTTACCTAGTCAGGAAACCGTGCTCAGCTGAAAGACCGAGATTCTCACAAGCAGAAAACCAATTGCTGAGATGAGCTCTTTCCCTGCCACTCACAATAAAAACAACATTGTTTGGATCACTGCACAAACTATTCAGCACAGAAATCACCTCCTTGCTCGGCTCCTTGTCAATGGAGCTCTCAGGCTTAATAGTGCCATCACAGTCCAGCAAGAACAGCCTGTTCTTGGCCCTTCCATAAGCGGATACAATGTGATCCACCTTAAGCCTCCTAAACTGAGGGCCCAGGGCAATTACCCTGAACCCCCACCCGAAACCCATGCCAGAAAACCTCTTGACATTGTGATCAGCACAAGCTCTCTTGAGATCCTGATCAAAGCTCTTAGCCCAGTAAGCCACATCATGGGAGCTGATGTAGTTATAGTGTTTCTCATGCCTCAGCTCTTTCTCTGGCTGTGGGATCGAGATGGCATCACACATTGCCTCTGCCAAACACTCCACGTTCCACGGATTAACCCTGATAGCCCCACTCAAAGAAGGCGAACACCCTATGAACTCAGACACAATAATCATACTAGTCTTGGGCTCACAAACGCCCAAGGCCTTTTCCAAGACAGGGGTACCTTGCCTACACACGGTGTACTCGTAAGGGACCAGGTTCATCCCGTCCCTCACCGCATTCACCATACAACACTCCGATATGGCATAGTAAGCCGCCTTATCAGAAGTGGAAACAGCTTGGTCAATGAACACAATGGGCTTATAACCCCCACCAGGCTCCCCATACCTGGTGTTGACCTGGTCAGCAATGGAATGCGTCTCCGACTGAACCTCCTGGACGTCCCGCCCTCGACTCCGAGGCGGGTTGGCAATCTGAACCAAGACGGCCTTTCCCCTGAGCTGGGGATTGAGCTCGAGTAGCCTCCCCATGGCCCAGAACTTGAAGCTGATCCCTTTCAAGACATCCATGTCGTCCACACCCACCAGGACCACCTTCCCTGAAAACTCCTCTTTCAATTCCTTGACCTTGGCCGCGGTCTCGGGGAGAGAGAGCAGGGACTTAAGCTGGCCCATGTGGATTCCGGCGGGTAAGATCTTGATGCTGACGGTCCTACCGTAGTAGTCGAGGCCAATGTAGCCCCGTCGGGAGCGGTACTCGAGGCCGAGCATGCGGCGGCAACAGGAGAGGAAGTGGCGGGCGTAGTCGAAGGTGTGGAAGCCGAGGAGGTCGGC
This sequence comes from Polygonum aviculare, assembly GCA_934048045.1. Lineage (NCBI taxonomy): Eukaryota > Viridiplantae > Streptophyta > Magnoliopsida > Caryophyllales > Polygonaceae > Polygonum > Polygonum aviculare. The sequence continues at coordinate 26,094,359 of OW204031.1, forward strand.
GTTGAGGAGGGACTTGAGGAGCTCGTCGCGGACGGGGATGGTGCGGTAGATCTCGGAGGAGGGGAAGGGGGAGTGGAGGAAGAAGCCGAGCTTCATGCGGTGGAAGCGGCGGCGGAGGATGGTGGGGAGGACCATGAGGTGGTAGTCGTGCATCCAGATGGAGTCCTCGTCGGGGTTGACCAGCTCCATGATCTTGTCGGCGAACACCATGTTGGCGGAGACGTAGGCCTGCCAGTCGGAGGGGCGGTACCCGACGCCGTTGCCGAAGGAGGCGCCGTGGACGGGGGAGACGGGGAGCTTGTAGTGGAAGAGGGGCCAGAGGTAGTGCTTGCAGAAGCCGTGGTAGAACCGGCTGTGGGCCTCCGGGGGGATGAAGACGGGCAGGCACCGGAAGCGGTCGGCGAGGAGGGCGGAGGTGGAGTCCTGGTCGGAGGGCTCGATCTCGGCCATGAGGGTGCCCACGAACCACACCTCCACGGAGGGCGGGAAGCCGGCCTTCAGCTGGAGGACCAGGGCGTCCTCGTCGAGTTCGAAGCGCCAGCCGACGTCCGTGTGGGGATCGCGGAGGCATTTGAGGGGGAGCTGGTGGGAGACCACGATCCGGCGGTCGCCGGAGGGGGAGGGGGGAGGCTGGTCGTCGTAGTCGGAGACGATTCCGGGGGGATCGGTGATGACGCGGGGGAGGCGGGGGAGGGCGCGTGGGGTCACGCTCCGGGGAGAGGGCGCCCCCGGGGAGTCGTCCAGGTTCAGGAGGTTCAGGTACGATTGGGAGAGCATTGTTTCTGTTGGGTTGTGGTGTGTAAAGATTGGGAGGGATTTGTTGGAGAAAGGGGGTGTGATTGAAGAGTTGCTATCGGTGGGTGTTGCAGACCAGCAGAATTAGCTTCATGGGAAAGAGGGGCTTCCGCTCTCTCTCTCTCTCTTATTCAATATCCAACGGACAACAAGGTAGAGAGAGATAGAGGGGGGAGGAAGAAGAAGAAGGGTCTGAAAGAGAGAGAGAGTGTGTGTGTTGTGTTGGGGGAAGGTGTTTGGATAAGAACAAAGTCGACCGACTTTGGTAACTCAGGAAGGAATACGCAACCCCCCTTCTTTCTTTCTCTCTTCATTTTTCTCGTTACTTACTCCGGATTGAATTGTACTCCGTATTGGATTGGATTAGATTGGGGATTGGATTTATCTTTTCTTTTTACTTTTTTCCTTTCTTTTATTTCATTTTTCGATAAATATGGAATTAAAATATTCCAGTGTACATCTTTGTAATGGTGTTATGAGTCACATGGTATGATATCGTATCTTTTGAGATTGCACTTAATTTTTGTACTATACGTCATGCCCTCCCCATCTCCTTCCCGTATTTAAATCATTGTGATTTGGACGTACCGGAGTTTAGGAACTGGTAATAAACTCTCCCTTTTCATAACAAGCTTTCAATTCCACTCCTCAAAATGGATCAATGTTACAACATGTGGTAGAGTGCTTTTTAATACATTACACAAAGGACAGTAACGCATAAATATAGATTCATATATTATTATATGAATTTCTATACAATATAAAACTTCCGTGATTTTTCAATTCAATTTATCGTCTGAAAGATGATCCACAACTTATCCTCTTACAATAGTTCAATTTGGATGAAAATGAGCATTTTCGCACAAAATAAACCACCACTATATATGTCAAAATATAATTAGGATATTTTGACTCTTAAATTGTTTGCCCCCAATTTATTGCTTTCTCTCTTATACAATAACTAATAAAAACCCTACGGATAATGTACATATAAATCCAACTTTAATTATCCGAGATCGAGTTTTAATCCGAGCTTGATTTTTACTCGATAATGTTCCAAATAAATTTATATGTTATTGTCACGAGCCGAACGATTTAGAGAGGAATTAAGGAAAGATTTGGTAAGAAAGAAAGGAGATCAGATTAAGGAGAAAGTGAGATTAGAGAAGAGGAAGAATATGAAGAAGGAGTTAAAGAGAAAGGAAGAAGACATAAGGAGAAGTAATTGGGCATATTATCAACCTTACAAAGGTATTGCGGAACTTTATACTCAATCTAGGATATTTCAATACTTAGTTTATAGTGCGCCCTTAGGACACATAATAGAAAAGGCCTTATTAATATATTTATGATGTCTCTCTTTCAAAGTTATTTTTTCATTTAATTAATACTAAAGCATTCCAAAAAGAATAACCTGATTATTTAACATTTTAATAAAAATATGTTTTCAAAGTACATATATGAATTCACTTTGTATGTATTGTGAGACCAAAATAACAAGAATTAATAGACTATTCGTGTTCGATTGGATACTAAGTAGAATAAAAGAGAATATTTGATGATGCAATTTATTTATAAAGAACATTATCTAACCCTAGCCGCAACTAATAATAAAATTTAACCCAGAAATGTAGGAAATACGTACTAGTAGTAGTATGATAAAACCTGAAACTCGGTCGCATATTTTAGACACAGGAATACGTAGAAGTGTAGAACAGAGAAATGCTAAAGGCAAGAAAAAGACGGTAGTTTCAATCGCTATGGTCAACTGTTGCATCCGATCTTATCATAAATGCTAAACATCACCAACCTCCATCACCAATTTATACATTTGGACTTAAATATCCCTCAATAAATAATCACCAATGAAAAAAAAAAAAGGAATTAAGAAGACAAAAAGAGAAATTAATTAAGAACCTACGCCGTCTTTACAGCAAGACTTTCAACCCCTCTTCCTCTTTGCCTGCAAGTTCTCCCTAGAACAGCATAACATTCTCCCTCAAAGAAGCAGGTGCGGTGGTAGGTGCCATGGCGATCGTGGAAGAAAAATACTGCACACCACGCCAATTGGTTACATCCCGGTTTACTCTACTAGTCAAGTGATCTTGTCGATGAATAGATCAAGAACAAGCTAATTTGAAACAGATTAGAAGCCTTTCCATTCTCCCTTAAATCTCGAATTTCTACAAGGCATAAAGATCAATTAAACAATTGCCTAAAGAGGCAGGAATGACGGAGATTCAGCATTGTACTCCTACATGATCCATGTCTCAATTGAACTCCCAATTTCCACAGCTGACAATAACTAACCATAAAATTGCTCAAATTCATCCAAATTGAAAAGAAACCTCCAAAATCATGCAGACACAAAGAAACAAAGGAAGAGGGAGAAAGACATAGAACCTTCTGCGAAGGGGAGGAGGGCTCCTGCTACGAGATTTGGCACTCCGAGACGAGATGCTTCGAGAACCAGAGCCGGAGTGGGAGCCCGACGGCGACGCCGCCGCTCGGCCACGGATCAGCTTCGCCATGGATTGGTTTATCTCGAAGAAGAAGGTGTCAAAGCGTCGTCGGACAAGGAGCTGCAAGTTCGGGTGTGGGCGGCTCGCCGGTGAGTCCGGGGCGAGGTGTAGGGCAAGCGTCGGGTCGAAGGCCGTCGGGAGGGGTTTGCGGTCGAAGGCCACTCCGACGGCCTCGAGCACAGACAAGGAGAACGGGAAAGTGGGGTGGGGGGGAGGTTGTTGCCAAAAGCGAACCCTGGTTTTTTTTTTTGTAACTTTTTTGAGGTGACGTTTAGCATCCCTCGATCTTATCCATACCTAACACTTATGCTAGCTCCGTATTTGTCAAGTGTAAAAACATTGACCGGCAAGCACTACACCGAACATATTACAGTTTCAAATTAGAATCCTGATAATATGATGTTAAGTAGAATAATTCTACCCTAATTAAATCCTTACAAATAGAGGATAGTGTCTATCCTTCTAAATTAGAATCCTGATAATATAATTTCCAAGTGTCTGATATTCAGAAGACGAATGACCAAAGTTATCTAATCAATTACGTGTTCTACTTACTTCTCCAACATAATTTGAAATGTTTTTTTAACCTGTGAAAACAAATATGTACCATTATATGAAACAAATTAATAATATCTTCTCCATATATAGTTCTCATTTAGTAATATTATTAACCAGGGGTCTAGCCAATAATTTTGTTAAAAAGGGTTTAAATATACAAAATATAGGAATGTTTTGAGCAAGGTAATGAGAGCAGTTAGCGCAGTCAATTGAGTGGGTCGGGTTATGTTCAAGGTTTGGGGCAATCCGAATTTGAGTCAAATTTGGATATTTTGACAATCATGTTGAACAATTTTTATTCGAATATTCAGTTAATCAGGTATTATTCGGGTTTTCAAGCCAATTTCATTCGGGTTATTTAGATTCTTACTTGACTCAGATTTTGATTTTGTCCATATTTTGAGTGAGATTTTGTCATGGTCAATACTAAATAGGGATGTCAATGGGGCGGGGATTCTCCGTTCCCCGTGGGGAATCCCCGTCATGGGGATGGCAACGAGGGGAATTTAGTAGGGATGGGGATGAAATGGGGGGCAAAATAGATACCCGCATGGGTATGGGTACGGGTATGGGGATAGATGTCCCCGCCCCATTCCTCGACCCGACCCGACCCTACCAGGGGGCCCCGTGGGGAATCCCCGCCGGGGGTGTGGGATTTTGTTTTTAGTTTGTCTATTTTGTTTTTATTTATGAGTTTGTTTTTAGTTATTGGTAATTTGGCTATTTTTATTAGTTATATTTTCTTATTGATTTGCAATTAATGTTATTTTGTCTATTTTTTATTAGTTAATTGTCAAATATAACTAGTTAATTTGAAATATTATTTTGTTTTATTTGTTGTTGGAAGTTTTGTTACATGTTATATAAGTTAGAGGATGAATTGGTGTAGAATTTATATAATTTTAAATCAAAAATCATATACAAATTATGCGAGGAAACCCATGAGGATTTTAAATGGGGAAAATTAAATGGGTATGAGGAATACCCGATGGGGACGGGAACCCGACGGGTACAAACATGGGTACAAATTTTATTACCCGATGGGTATGGGGAATAAATATTTAGATGGGTATGGGGACGGGGAGGGTGTCCCCCGACCCAAACCCGCCCCATTAAATATTTAGTGTAACATTTAAAATCAGAAGTATAATTATAACAAATATTCATTATTATTAATTTGTAAAATGAAATATTTATTTAAGTTTATTTATATATTTAAGTTATTTTATCAAATAATATTGCATTTTCCTAAAAGTATATATGACTGTATAGTCCGTATCAGACAGTTTCATGAAAATTTGTTGATTGATTTCAGGGTTATGTATTATCTTAAGTCGAGTACTTATGAGTCGGACGACTTTGTTTTTTCAGACGATATCTAGTTTGATAACTTTGGATTTTTGATGGTTTCATATTGGGTATTTTTGAATATCAGATTATACAAGATTAGTACGTTCGGATATAATCAGTTTCAAGTTCATTTCGTTTTCATGTTAGATGGTGAACAAACGTTACAAACCTGTATTTTTTATAAAGTATTTTAAAAAGGTTGAGTGGGAACTACATCTCCCATTGGAGAGATTGTAACTCCACACTTAGAATTAACTAACTTTATATTTCTAAGTAGTTATTTTAATATTATATTTTAAAAATTAACAGTTTTTCCGCAATAAGAATATTGTTTATAATTCTAAGAGAGCTCAAAGGTTTGATCTTGTCTAGTTGTCTGTACGTAAATAAGTAGAGTGTCACTCGCTCGTACCCGTTGGGGTCTTACCCTTATTACCACATTATCTCCGGAAACTTTAATAATACTAAAATAAGCAAAATCGTACCTAAATCCGTTTTACTATCTTTAATTCTGGGGCAGATGATCCGTATTTAAGGGAAAGTGGTAATATTCCATTTATTTATTTGACCCGTTTGATTTTCCTTCGAAAGCGACGGGCAGGACAGTAGGACCTATCCAAACCTACACGATTAAAAAACTCGAGGAAACAAAAATGAAGCGATTTTCTTTTCTCCCACTTTTCATGTTTTCTTAAATTTATTTTCTTTTCTAGAATTGTCATGCTTATCCGAAACCATGTTTTAAGGCCCCACTTTGGACGTGACTCTCATTCAGAGTTTTTATTTCCATTTTTTCAGAAGACAAGAATTAAATAAACGGTTTTTCTATTGTGTGCCCTAAGGGCACACAATAAGCATACCAAAAACAGAAACTAAAACCCTAAAAGGAAAAGAATAAACCCGTCACAAGAGAATTTTTAAAACAAAAAATTTAAAATTTACCAAGTATTTCCATTATTAGTTGCTTATTGTGTGCCCTTAGGGCACACAATAGAAAAATCGTTAAATAAAACTGCCCCTTGTTGTTGGACGCCGACGGGGCCCCACTTTATCCATAATTCGGCGGGATTTTTCGGAGCTAAAATATATAGTTGGCCGACTTGGCGCGCAATTATTTATCGATAAAGGATGAGGATCCGTTCCATTTTTATGTTTTATTTTCATGTTCTATTAAATCTCATTAATTTCATCTACAATATAATTAATTTAAAATTGTTTTTGTTTAATAAGATAATCTGTATTGACTAATAGCTTAAGATTTAGTGAAACATGAAAATGGAATATGTAAATGGGATAGAGGAGCCTTAGTCTTTATCTAGCTCCAAAATGTCTTTATCTACCATGTGTATTAAGGGCACACTCCAAACGTACTAAATATAGAAATTAAAACCCTAAAATGAAAAAAGTGAACTCGTAATAAAAAAATACTAAAAAAACCCAAAATATAAGATTTACTAAGGCTCTGTTCGGTAACACTAACTGAAATCAAGCTGAAATGGTAACTGAAGTTTTTTGTAACTGAAGCTTATATTTCTAGCTGAAATCCATAACTGATTTTAAAGGCTGACAATTTTTAGTAAGTTAATGGGTGTTCGGTAAAACAAGCTGATTGTTGATAAAAGTGGAGGGTAAAATGACGAAAAGGGTATTGAGGAGGGAGAAGAGAGTAAGAGAAGGGGTATGGACCCACTTATATTAATTTGGAGAAAATGGGAATAAGCTACCATAAGCTGGATAATCTACACATGAGGAACTTAAATTTATAGCAAAAAATAAGCTACTATAAGCTAGAATAAGCTATCATAATCTACTCTTGCCAAACACCTCCTTGCAAGCTTATTTATTTCAATAAGCTATCATAAGCTCCAGTAAGCTCCAATAAGCTTTTGCCGAACACACACTAAATTTTTTATTAATAGATGTTTATAGTTTGACCTTGGTACACATAATAGAAAAATATGGAAAGATTTTTATATTTTGGATTTTTAGCATGTTGTTCCTATACCAATTGGCAAGAGTTCGAATCTTAAGGGCATTAGGGAGTTTCTCGTTTTTTATTTTTAAAGCAAATTTTAATACCTTCCTCTATAATATGTTTTTTTATTCTCCATATTAGAAAAAATTATAAAGAATTTGTTAGAGAGAATGTTATACAATCAAATGGAAGTATGGCACTAGATAAACTAGCACCATGATGGATTTATTCAACCACGAATCGACATGCAAGAATGTTATTCAACCACATCATTTGAATACAGAGATATAATGCTGTACGTCCTTTTTTTCTTAATCTTAATGTAGAATTTCAGATAAGAAAATAATGTAGGAGGATTGGAATTGAAGTATATGAAAGCAATAGACCGATATCATATTGTTGTCCTTCTTTTTGTTCTTAAAAGAAATGTTACTTGGTATTTTTTTCTTTAAAAACCACGAATATATAAAAGTGTACCATCTCCAAAATTATGCAGTAGCTTACATAAATGTTAGTAAAATTTGCGGGGTTTGAATAAACATAAGATATACCGTTATGGTTAGTTAAGAAGATAACAGTTATGGGTTTGCAGCATATACTGATCGACGATGAATAAATATTGTTATAGGACGGACATCGGTGGTGGATAGAAATTCATATACTTATAATGTATCCATTAACCTTGGGAATGCATATCTAGGCATATCCCATTACCAAAAGATTATAACTTTAACTTATCCTCTTATCCCAACATAACGAGCATATATGCCTAGTAGTACACATGCATGATGATGCATGCATGTATAATATAGCATTATCTTTATGCATAATACTAATACTCCGTACTATAGTAGTAGTCAAATGCCTCTCTCTCTCTCTCTATATATATATATATACATGATCATCTTATATTATACTAGTATTATCTTTATTATTGTCGATATTAAGAGCACATGTCTATCAGTATTAGCCACTGAAATCACCATCTTTAGTATTCATGAAAACATTGATTATACGGGAAGGTGCGTGTTTGCTTGACCCAATAATCTTTTTTCATTTCTTCGATTCCTCACCCCAACCTTATAAGTAGATAAGAAGGGATATATAGATGGATTATGGCCGGGTGAGATTAATTGAGTGACACACAAGCAAAGAACTTGCACTCCAAAAATGAAAAGAAAAGGTACGCGTACGCGATAAAAAGGCCGGGTAAACTCAGAATGCCAGACGTAAAACAGGCCACGTCATATCGCTCGGAAAAGAAGATAGGTCAAATTTAGAATAGTACGTGGCCATAGTGGTGTTTGTGTGCATGCATCCACTGGGAACAAACTCAGTTTCGTACGTATTTATCTCCACGCTTTTTCTTCGACACACCACGTTCCCTGGTTACGTGTGCTCTTCTACGAACTACGATCTACTCCGTAGGAGCACCAAATATAGGGAGCAAATAAAAATGCCCAATTATTTTCCTCACTCCATCCAATCAAATGTCGATACGTCAACCAAAGAATCAACTCTGGTCAGACTTCTTCGTCAAAGTGGATGGTTTTCGTTTTACTTGGACTGAAAGTGCTAATGCACCTCCTCCCAAGTACGTACGGTGTATTTTGAAAGATTAGATCAAGCATTAATTCATCATTTGTTAATTTTCTTGTTCCCTTCATTCCCATTCATTTACTATTTCTGACCAAGGTTTCATATCTTTCGATTTAGGTAAGACCAAGTCTCCCTTTAAATACCTCTAACTTTAGATTTAAAAAATCCTTGGTTTGCTAAACCAGAGTATACTCTTGGTAAAAACAAATGTGGAATTATCACCCATCGGGCTCCTTTATATTTAAATTTTATTTAAAAATTTAACTTTGAAGACGTACTTAAAGTTTGGACAAAATGTTGCATGAAAAAAAAATTCGAACAATTAAAAATATCCAAGATTCATCTGCAACAACTTCAAAATGAGTTATTTTTATTGACCAACTTCGGAATGAGTTATAGATAGACCCTTTTAACGCTCGTTTCCTTACTAAGTTACATCGTCATCTTAATAAATACTCCGTATAATGCACTTCTTGCTTTCCATCATCACTTTTGGAACTAGCATGCCAAAATTATCCATCTTCAAAAAAATGTATATGAAAATACCAAATATTTCCAATCAATCACTTAAACTCGACATTTAAACAAAGCATAACATCATGTGAGACTTACGACGGTCGTGTTATTTTTATTTATAAAACTATCTCAACAAATATTATGGGTAGACTATAGCTCATAGATTCTCGTTTAATAATTCTTGTCAAGTTAGTTAATTAAGATGATTTAGATATCATCTCTAACTTGGTCTCTCCTTCGAAAAATCACGCATTATCTAAACTTTCCTCTGATTTGGACATTAAGAAAGCAGTTTTGATCTTTCACCAAATAAAACCTCGGGACATGATAGGTTCACGATTGAGTTTTTTTAACGTCATCAACATTATTAGCCGATTGTTGGCGCTTTACTTATGCTTGCAGTTAATGCTTTCTTTCACTCAGGATTTATGCTTCACTCCATTAATAAATCCTTTATCACATTAATCCCTAAACTAGATATGCCACTTACTATATATTAACCATTTTTTTACCGATCGTCAATCTTTATAATACTATCTATAAAGTCATTGTAAAACTCTTAGAAAGGGCAAGAGCATTATCATGATTGGTGACCTCTTGGAAGTGTTTGCAGGTTAACACGGTGATAGCTCTTCTAAAGCATTATAAATAGTATTAGATTTGAGTTTGGTTTGAGTTGTTAGAAGGTGATCACTCAGTAGATGAGATGGTCCTTTGGCCTTGAGGAGGACATCAAGTACTTAAGTGGGTAGATAGGTTTAAGAGTACAAACAACTATGAAGTTAAGCGTGCAAACTGCAAAGGCGAAAACACTGTCAGAATAGGTGACCTCTTGGGAAGTTCTAGCGTTGACACATGGATAACTTTTCTAAGGCCTTTGGCCTTATAGTAATTGGATTAGCTGTTTGAATATCAAGTATAAACGGGTTCCAGTTGTTTGGGGTTTTGAGTATAATTTGGGTTGGGTTATTCAAGTTTCGATTTGACATCGCATTGGTCTTTGACTATAATTGGGTTCGGGTCATTTCTTAAACCGGTTGTTTATGTCTCTGAGTCGGATGGAGTTGGTTTTCGATTTCATTTTATAATTTTGTTTCCAGACGTCGGTTGGTTCTCAAGTCGGGTAGTTCAATCGCTTACTTCAAATCGGGTCACCATGCCTAGTTCTCGCACACCCTCGACGCCTTCAAACACTATCAGTTCCTAATGACCTAGAGTTCCGATTTGCATACCGATCCATGATTTCCTCTTGATGCCGCAGACAAGGGAGCCATCTGTGTTCACATTGACCACCTTTGTTTGCATTGGTGAGGGGGGTTTCTCGATGGGCGAGGGCCCTCGATGATGGGTTTGGTTACAGTTGCGCGTTGTTACCACAACCTGGACTAACCCTTGGCTCATAAAGTGGCTTATTCTTTCTGGAAAGTAAAGCACTCCTCAGTGATATGCACGTAGCTAGTCACCATGACAGGAGCACCATCTTGAGGTAATGACTCTTGGGTTGCCGATTTTACGCAGCCACTTTGGATGCATTTGCTTACGGTATAAACTATGATTAAATCAAAATTTAAGGTACTAGATTAGATCTTAAAATTAATTAGATTCTGACACAACCAATCCTATTTCTTACATAAATTCAGAAAAAAAAGAGAGAGTAGAGGATAGAATTTGAATAAAGGTGTATGTATCTTGTAAGGAAGTGGATTTAGTAACGAGTCCGATGACAACAAAAGGAGGAAGTGGATTTGGTGTGAACCCACCTAAGATATTGCAATTTGCATGGATCTCGTGGATTTAAAACAACCTTCACTCATACATATCCATCAGTTTAGTACCATCCCATCAATTTGTGGTTGGGGATGTCCACGATTGCACGTCCAGATAAATGCTGTGAATATAATATATAAATTAAATTTCGTATAGTTGTGAAAAGGAGTGGGTTTGGTTTTTTTTCGGTATGTATGTATAATAAATATAACCATGTTTCGACCAAAAAAAAAAATATATAACCATGTCACCAGAATAAACCAACTCTTTAGTACTACGTATTTTTTACTTAAATTTAAGTTATATTCTAGCAATGTACAATGAATAATTTTGAATCATTAGATATAGAATAAATCAGATTTAATCTTTAACTTATAGAAAAAAGATCTACACAATCTCATAATAGGAGGAAAAGGAAATTTTGATACTTATATACATGATTATAATACGTTATATATGTTGTTTTATTCATTGTGTATTCATGAATTCATAAATTAAATTACTTACAGATATATGTGAAATCGGTCACTTATATACATAATTTTTATACATTGCGCGATTATAATGAGGTGTATATCCATGTTTCTTTATTGACTATAATCATGAATTCCGAAAGTAATTAGAAGTACATTCAAAATTTATGTATTTAACTAATAGAAAATAATGCATATAAAGTATTACATAGATAGGTCTCTCCGATATCAGTTTTCGTACATACGAAATTATGCACTTCCAATATCGAGTTTGAATCCTACGGATAGTATGTACGAAAACTGATATTGGAAGTCACCCCTAAAATAGGCCAAAATGCATACACGGGCCCTTAATCTTGTAAATTTTTGTCACATAGGTCCCTGTATTTTGAAATGTTCACATAGGCTCCTGAACTTGCTGTTTTTATGCCTTTCAAGCACTCTCGATCTACGTGGACAAGCGCGTTTAACTTAAGTATGTAGTAGCACGTGTAGTTCGATTTCTGAATAATTGAATGCTTGCGTGTAATTAAAAAACCTAACCTGCTCTCTCCCTTCTTCGATAAAAAATTATTCAGAAATCTCGAGCTCTTCCAAAAACCCAACCAAGCTCTTCTTCTCTTCTTCGATAAAAATCTCGAGCTTTCACCTCTTCCTTCCAACTTCAATCGAAGCAAACACAAAGCGATTTGTGTGATTCGCCTAAATCAGTGCAAAATTGCCCCAAATCTTAGAAATCCATGATAAACCCTAATTTCCCCAAATCTGTCATTGCTCTGAAACCCCAACGAAATTCTCAGAAACTAAGCAACTAACCTCTATCCCTTGTACTTAGGGAATGACGTCTTCGTGCATTCCAAATCGCAGGTGATGAACTTGTCGAAATTTGTTAGTTGTCGAAGGTCTCTGGTTCACAGTTCTCCCTTCGTGCACTTCTCCCCTTTGTCCACAGCTCTCTGGTTCACAGTTCTCCCTTCGTGCACTTCTCCTCTTCGTGCATTCCAAATCGGAGGTGATAAACTTGTTGAAATTTGTTGGTTGTCGAAGCTTGTTGGTTCACAATTCTCCCTTCGTGCACTTCTCCTCTTCTAACGCCCAATTGTACTGATTTTGGCATTATTTGATTTTTTTGGCTTTTGTGTGTTACTAAATTCAATTACAGAATTATACACCTTGTTATGTGGCAATTTTGCTAAAATCACTTATTACGTGGAAAATTAAGCCTTATGTGACAAATTAGGAGAAGAAAATATAATATATGTGATAGGACATGTCAGCGCGCGTGTGCTCACGTATAGGATTTTCAGATCGGGAGTGCTTGAAAGACATAAAAACAGTAAGTTCAGGGGCTTGTATGAACATTTCAAAGTATAGAGACCTGTGTGACAAAAATTTACAAGTTCAAGAGCTCGTGTATGCATTTTGCTCCCAAAATAGGGCCACGAAGTATCTGGTCCAAATGTAGAGGGACATGAACGGATGGAACCGGGCTAGTTAAAGACAAAAACAAAAAAAAAGGGAAAAAGAGGTCTTGATCAAAATGAATGAAGCCAAGTTTAAATCCTAGATTCAGGTACATAAATGATGCTTTAGAAACATGTTGTGAAATGCCTGAATATCTTTCAATTACTCCAGTGGGCTCCAAGTAATTTTGCGCCTTTAGAAAGAAAAAGATAAGAAAAACTGTGGCCTACGTTTGCATTTCAAACCAGCCCAATTGCATCAGTGGGTTTGTTAAGTTGACCAAATATTATTTTGGGCTCAGTCCAGTATAATATACACCGGAGAAAAATGACAATGCAGTACATTTGATCTGTGGGCTTTTTAAGTTTACACTTGGACACAATCTTTTGTAGGAAATATAATGTGAACTCTTACAGGAATGAACTTTTGTCGCATAAGCATCCACACCTCTGATTCTTAATTATACATTTCAACATAGAATTTTATGAACTTAGAGCAACAATGCGATGATATAGATGTTGCCAAGCGTCAACCATAGTGATTCATCTCCTTCCTCCAAAGGCCACACCATTATCTAGAAGTGGTATGCCTTATATCTCCTTGCAGGTCTTAAAGAATTGGGTCAACAATTAGAGGAACGGAAGAAATCAAGTAAGGCCTCGTTATAAAACGAGGTATGATCAATAGAGTTTAAATCTCGTGCGGAATAAATATTTTATGCGAGTGTTTTTTAAAAGTAAAAGTGTATCATATCGTAATACATTAAAAATGTATTTTAAAATGGTATTATTGTAACACATCAAAAATTGATTGAAATTAAGAATGCATTTTTGACACTTAGAGATGTAATCCATTTTAATTTAGTAAAGTTCAAATTTGAAGCATTAACTTATTTTTTAAAGTTCTAATCAAATATTATATTCCATTTGTAATCAAATATTATTGAATTTTATAGTTGTACAATTTAATTTATTCGAACTGGTTTGCTCCGATCTTATCTCGATTATAATAATGCTAGTAGACGGATATAAAATTGTGCTAATTTGGGTAGAGTAAATTAATATAGCACATGCATGGTATTAATGTTGGGATATAAATAGGTATGCACAATTCATATGCATGCATGTTGGGCGCCACCCTTAATTTGCGTATCCCCCATGTGTTCTTCGATGTATTAGAGAAAGACATCCTCTCTATCCCATACATATACATGTACTACTACCTTATCTTAATTTGCCATGTCATCCTCCTAATAAATGAAACAATGAATGACCGATAGAGATCGGTGTATAAATGATTTGATATGATTATCTATTTCTAGAGAAATTACGTTACTTGGAATCCATATATCATAAGATTTACCCCGATCAAGTGATCACATTACTTGCGAAAAATAATAATTGCCGATTAATTTTATGGTAAAACTCGATTTTATGTTGCGAGTGAACGCGTCGATGTACGTATAGACTTGGATCAGTTTCCACTAAATGTATATTAGCCCCAAACTTTGGCAAGATGCACAATCTAGAAGTGATGGGAATTGTGTGGGTGGGCACCGAAAACACGTACGAAAACCAACCCAGAATTAATAGATCAGGGTCGACATGGACACTCAATAAGTAACACGCAAGTGTTAGGTGAAACTATCATCACCACAATAAAAACACAAACCCTATTAAACGTCCCCTTTGTCACGTGTCCTCCATCCAAATTTGTCCTTCACAAACACTGAAACACATAAGAAGAGTATTTGAATCATTCATCTTTCTCTCTCAATGAAAAAACAAAAAACGATTCAAAACAAAAAGTGCACAGCAATAGTATCCGAACCGGTTCTACTTCTATCCAAACCCAAAAGTGAACTTTTGACCCGGTTTAACTTACAAGCATGTTTATTAATACTACAATTACAATGTAGAGGCTATGATTGGTTTATGGTAATAGAAATAATTGACCCCTATGAGTCCTTTTGTACTCTAATCATCATTTTTTTCAGATGACTATAAGTTGCATTTGAATTTACTTTCGTAGTTATTGAGCCACGTTTTTTTAGATTGACATGATTATTAGCAGTACTTTGGGCGGAGTTGATATTGTTGACTCGTTGAATTTTATTTTTTTTAATTTTTAAAAAGGGTTAGATGAGAAATGAGTGGAATTAAATGGAAGATGAAAACCGCTTCACGTCATAATAATAACATTAAATGGAGGGAATCCAAAGAAATATCAGGTTGCTGGCTCGCTGCTAGCAACAAAATAAGAGACAGTGAAAGCCTCCAACTCTTTCAATTCTCATCAAACTCCATGTTTTATTTTCTTCTTGTTCTTGTTTTTTTTCATCAAACAAATACAAGAATTCAGATGTTTCTCTTTCACAATAATAAATCATTTTTGTATTTAATAATAAAAATTTAATGTAAGGGAATAGTATCCCAATACACAAAAAACCTAAGACTTAAAAGATTAATGGGAGATCGAACCTGTAATCTATCAAACCGATAACCTGAATTGTTCGATTAGACCAACCCTTCTAGATTACACAATAATAAACCATAATTCCCCATTCCTACCTGATTTTCATCCCTTTTGTCCTAGAAAAAAAAAACCTTGCCATTTATGGGACAGACACATAGCCCTATCACCTCATGCCTAATTTCTCTTTACCTTCGTCTCATCTTTCCTTTTTAGAATTATTCTGTTTCTGCGTCGATGGCCTGTGTTTGTCAACTTCGCCGGCCAAGCGTACGCGTTCTCATAATGTATGCCTTATTGATGACAAAATCGACCCCTAACTAACTCCACCCCTAATTTGGGCAGTTGAGGTCAAAGGCTACCCAAGAAGAACAGCTTTACTAGAGTATACATCCAGATCCAGAGCTACTAGTAGTTGATAATTGATACACTGAAATACCTCTTTAATTCCATTCATCTTATTGACCAATTTTCCTCCTGTATTTTACTAATACTATCTTTAATCAATACATTATAGAACATATTATTAGACTGACCAAGAAAAGATGTAAGAACAAAAAGCATCAAAAATAAATTAACCAATAACAAAGCCAGGGGAGATTCAATGCTCTACTATACTCCTGATTCATCGCGATCATTGAACAGACGACTCCTCTCTTCTCCATCTCTATATTTACACATATATATTGCTATGGTTCCTCATTATGGCATCCGGATTGCAAACTCTTGAATCACGCACCCGCAACCGCCACCGCTACGCGACTCGGTAGCCAGTCACCATCCTTCCGGGCCTCGAGCCTCTCGTCTATCTCGAGCCGGGCGACGACACATTCTTCGGGCGAAACATCTGACATTGTCATTTTAAGCTCGCGAATAGCAGGCGCCAAAGCTTTCTCTACCCACGAATCCAACCCGCAACTCCCGAGCCAGGCTCCTCCCAAAATCTTATCGAGCGCTTCGCTCTCTATACTGACCGACATCTTCTCCCCAAGAACCGCTCGGAACCGAGTCGTTATCGTCCTCTCGACGTTCTTTCGGAGCAGGCCAAACTCGACCGGTTTGAAGGTGATCGACTCGTCCACCAGATCGACAAACTCACGTGAAGCCGAGGTGGTCGTGGGCGAGTGCCCCTCCTCGTATTCCACCGTCAAGTCGGAACCGTCAATGCGGTCTTCCTCCAAATCCGCCATTTCGTTAAGGTCGAACGAGAGTGATGGTGAAGGCTCCACCTCCCGCCTCTGTTTCGAGCCCCGTTCTTCGTCTTCAATCAGCCAATCGAGATGGCGTTTTGGCTTACGCTTGCCCACAGAGAGCCTAAGCTGCCAATCGCTACTCGCTAAAGATATGAGCTTCTCTTCGTCGAGCTGATTACCACGTAACATAGGCGGTCGGTTGCTGGTGGTGAGGACGAAGATTATGCTTCCTAAGCTGACTTCTCTTCCATACGAGTCAGTGAACCGACCCTTTTCCATTGCGCGTTTGATGCTTCCACGCATCAGCATATCAGCCTCGTCGATGTCCTGAAGCATTATAACCGAAAATGGGTTTCTCCTCACCGCCTCTGCGATTCGATCCAGCACGGTTTTACCGCGGAAATTCATATCGGATTCTTCCTTGTCTCTGGTTGATCCCAGGCAGATTATCACTGGACCGGCGCCACAAACCTGTTCTGAGAGTGCGGTTACCATCTTCTTTTTTCCCGTCCTGTCGGGTCCCGAAAACAGCATCCAGATATCGCCTTTTGTTCCACCAGCTCGTTTTCTCCCGTTGCCAAGCTTGCAACGGGTCACGGTGGTTGTCACAGCAGAGGCGGCATCCCTCTGCCACCATACTTTCTCAATCAGACCCTTTAGAAGCTTCTTGAAGGTATCTGCATCCAATGGTTTATCACTCTGAAGGTCACCCGTCTTGGCTGGCGGTTCTGAGGATATGCAACTGAGCAAGTCCTTGACCTGATCAACATGGTTATTCTTGGTGGTGGTGGTGGTGGTGGTTGACTCTGGTGCCTTGGTTTGACCAAGGACTAGATCTGTCCTGACCGGGCTCAAAGGCGGGCTTTGTGGACGACCTGTCGGTTGACTCATTAGGGAATTCGTGTTCAGACGCAAATCGTCCCCAAGAGCTTTGGGCTGAGAGGGCTGGCGTGCAAGAAAACTCGGCTTTGCATACAGGCTTGTGAGGGAGAGAGGTTTCGGATTGACCCTCTCGTGAAAGCTCGGGTGAAGACGCAAACACGTGTCACTCCATTTCTTCATCAGTTCTTGAGATTTCTGCTTCAAGGAAGGATCCTGATCCTTACTCTGAAACAATGCAGGGAGAAATTAAAATCATTAGAACAATGAACGAAGGGTGAAATGAAATTGGAAGATTTGATAGAATAGGAGTGAACCAATACATACCTGAGAGAGATTCAATGTCCCCTTATCGTCTTTGTTATGCAACTTAGCATTCTGCAACCACGGTGGCAATTGAGGTTGTTCGGAAACAGGAGGCTTGTCTGGTTGCTCTGCAGGTAAAATGGAGACCTCCTTGTTGTAATTGTCCAAACACTGAGGGCAACAGCTAACCTTCCTAGACGGATCCAAGTTGAGAGGAGCACCTTTTTCAGCCCTCAGCAAAGGATGCATGGTTGTGGGCAAGCTCTTCTGGTGGCTATATGACTCCACAGAGCCGCCGCCAAGGATCCCATTTGGCACAAGCCTAAGCAAACCATAACCCATCAGCAATACTCAAAAACAAAACAAATACAAAAGAAGAAGAGGCTGAGCATTGCATTACAAGCAAGAATAATCCGAATCATCATGAGACAGATCAAAGAATTGAATGTATACCTGGGAAACTTGGAGTGGAGAGGAGCTCTGGCGGCGATGGACAGAGCTTGAAGATCCCAGTCATTCTCCATAGAAGGGTGATAGACCTGGCACCTCAGATAAGTCTCGCAAGTGGCGGTTCCGATGACCCAAAGCCGACCGGCGGCGGGGTTTTCTCCCCCACGGAACCTGGCAATCAGCTTGCCCATGTCGGCGACGGCCTCTCTGGCAGCGTCGGAAACGCCTTGGTGGGGGAGCCCGAATCCGGGAGGCTGATCGACCAGCCACTTCAAATCCCCCAAATCGAGAATGAGACCCCCGGCAGAAGTCACGAGCATCTTCATCCTCATCTCGACGAGCGCCCCCAATTCCTTGAGCCGAAGAGGAGCGGCGGATTGGGGGACGCCGAGCTCCTTATCGACCGAAACCACCTCCACGTTGCTCAACGGCCCCGATTCCCCTAGCTCCCGCTTCTCGATCCTTCTGAGAGCCTCTCTAAGGACGGCCTCCGGCTCCGAATCGCCTACCAGGACGGGGTTCTTCTTCCGCGCCCGCGACAGGATTTCGATCACTTTCCTCACGTCATCGCCGCCGCCGCCCTGCCCGCCCGGATTGGGGGTTGTGATACTCTGTTGGTGTTGGTGGTGGTGGTGGTGTTGATGGAGGCGGGGATTTAAGTAGAGGGCCCGTCCGGAGATGGGGGAAGGAGTGGAGGCGGGGGTGGGGCGGAAGCCGAGGGCGATCTTGGGAGAGGAGGAAGGGGAAGGGGAGGAGGAGGAGAGGAGGGAGGTCTCGATGGCGGACTTGACGGCGGGGCTGGAGAAGCTGGCCTCGCGCATGACGCGGCTGACGCTGGGGTCGTCGAGGATGGAGATGATGAACTGGACGAGCTCCACCTTGACGGCGAGGAGGGGCTGCTGCTGCTGCTCGGGGCAGCCGCGGCGCTGGTGGGCCTGGGCGCGCTTCAGGGCCGCCATCAGGGCGTTCGAGAGCGGGGGGTCGGAGGAGGCGCTGTCGGCGGCGGCCACGGTGGGGAGGCGCTCCAGGGCCACCGAGAAGCAGAGCTCCAGGGCCCGGCACTGGAGCGGGTGGGAGGAGTTGGGGTGGGACCGGATGCATGCCTGCCGGAGGAACCCCGAGGGGGACCCCAGCAGGGCCGCCGCCACGTGGAGGGGGGTCGTCTGCCCGTGGCTGCGCCGCCCCGCCTCCGCGATGGACTGGTTCAGCACGCTCGCCGCCTCCGGGGTTAGGGTTTGCTGGATCGTGCTCAGGCAGGCTTTCATGTCTCTCGATCGATTCTGGCCGGCGACCGACACTGGTTTTTATTAATCTTGTTGTTGTTGGGTCGGATTGGAGTCACACGAGTGATTGGAGACTAGGATTTGGGATCGGGATTGGAGGATTGAGATTAGGATTGGGATGGACCCAATTCATGTATAGAGGAAGAGTGCAACCGCCCTTTCTAGCTTGCTGGGTTGCTGCTATATATGCCTGGTGTTGATGAATTATGTAATCTAAATCTTCTGTGTATGTAATCTTGGGTTGTTTTTTGTTGGTGTGGATTTGAGAGGGGTTTGTGTAGAAGAGGAAGAAGAATTGGATACAGAGAGAGAGAGAAGGGAGAGGAGATTCAGTGATCTGGGGAAGACCCACGAAGGTGGGGATGTGGGTGTGAATGAGCTGAATTCATTTGGGTTGTGATTGTGAGCTCAATTCTTCTT
Organism: Polygonum aviculare; assembly: GCA_934048045.1. Taxonomy (NCBI): domain Eukaryota; kingdom Viridiplantae; phylum Streptophyta; class Magnoliopsida; order Caryophyllales; family Polygonaceae; genus Polygonum; species Polygonum aviculare. Next base: position 26,114,381 of record OW204031.1, read on the forward strand.
ATTTTTGTGATGGAGAGAAAATTGTTATTGGGTTTTCTTTTCTTTATTCTTTTGGGTGGAGGGCAGGCAAAAACAAGAAAAAAAATCAGCTAGCTGGGTGTGGGTGTGTGTGGCATTGGCAACGACAGAAAACCGACCCCCATAAATTAGAAGCCAAAAAAAGTAGAGAGAGAGAGAGAGGGGATAAAGATCAACTTTTCAAGACAACAAACAACACGTCCCACCACCCAGTTAAAAAAACACAGAGAAAACATGATAAGGCTGAATCAAGCCTCCTCCTTTGCTTTGGTTTGGTTTTGTTTAACCCCACTTTTTTCATTTTCTACCACAATATTACAGTCCTACTCCCTCCAAGAGAAGAAAATGAATAAATCTTGATAACCCACAATTTGAATATGATGTATGCATACATACATACTACTGCCAAACTAAACAGAAGAATAAGAAGAAGATACAAGTAGTCTTATAGAATTCAGTGTTGGCCCATTATGTTGGGTAGAGTTTATTTAGGCACACCGTTAAAATATATGTGCTGCAATAGGTGCTTAGAGTAGTAATATTGTGCCCCATACTCATCTCGTCTTCTTGCTGCTTAGAAATTAGTACTCCTCTAGAATTCATTGACAATTTTGGATGTATGTCGCACATAAAAGACCCTTTGGCTAATACTGTAGAAAAAGGAAAACAGTTGGGGGTACGTACATGATGACTTGAAACCACAGATTGGTTTGAATTCAGCCTAATAAACCCCCATCTCATTCTCATTGAATAGGTAGCTAGCTAGGGCTAGGGCTAGGGCACCCCCAAATACTCACATTATTCCACCACCAACGACTACTACTAGTACTATATCTTTTCCTTTTTTATATGTATATAAATAATAATATAAATATAAAAAAAAGGAGCCTTTTAGAAATAATTGAAGTCATACTTGAGTTGTGGAGTAGACAACAAAACAAATCCACCTTTTTTCAGATGTTGATGATTATAGAATTGAAAAAAACAACCCCCCGGGGGGTAAAATGGGGATTTAGAGACGGCCGACCTGGGCCTGTGTTAGGTTGGGGTTGGGTGGATAACTCAACTGGGTTAATGCCTTATTAATGCCATTTTAGTGGTATAGTACACTACTAATGTAATGTTCATTCTCATTCATCACACAGAAATAAATAAAAGCAGTCCTCCCATTGATTCCATTGCCTTTAATGGGGGACCTTTTTGGGTGCAAGAATTTCTGGAAAAATGCTCTCCGGGCAGAGCAATATCCCCTTCTCTCCTCTTTTGGTAGTCTCCATCTTTTTTGCTTTCCCTTTTTTTATATTGGGTTTTCTGCTCTGCTTTGGGTGTCTTCTTGTGCCAATGACATCATTCCTTTAAAGCTCCTACAAAAACAGATAATTATGAGAGAGAAAAACGGGATTATCAACTAGAGTACTTCATACTTTATTCATTGTTTATTACTACTAATAACTTTCATCATTTTCATGGTACATGGAATGGAAGATTACATCTCTCTTGCTTCAAGAATCAAGAGGACTATGCCTTGACTACACCCCCTCCCTCCCCTTTTCACTAGTTTATTACTAATACTACTCTGATTAATAAAACTATTAGTATTAGTATAATGCTCTTCGTAACAAGGAAGGGAAGAGTTCTTCCGTTCTTGGTCTCACACGCCCACTCCATTGACTATTCCTCCACGCGCTAACCTCAATCATTCATCATTAATTCATTCTTACGGCTGTTTAATATTGGACCCCTCATAATTTTCTAACATATCGATCAACATATGATCCACATAACTTAGGGAGTTTGTGTTCTTTTCCAAAAAATAGTTGGACTACTAAGAAAGAGACCAATCAGACCATCAAAAACCAATAAATACATTCACGATGACACCAAAAAAAATTACAAAGCACAGTATTGTAGATACTTAAGAAAATGAGTGATCTCTGTCTAAGGAGCTTACAAGGGATTTGGTGTACTACCCAACCCAAATTGATTAAGAGGAATAAACAATCAATAGTCCAACAAACAAGTAAGAGAGTTCAAATTAATATACTGTAAATAATAAACTCCAAAGAGCTAATCCCAATAAATGGTCAAAAATGTATAGGAGGCGAATCCCATGTTTTGGTTAACTAAAGTGCCATTCTAGTTTTGTGTTCTGGCCTATAAGACACTAGGTTTTAGAAACATCATTCCATGCCCATCAAAGGACTTTCCAAGAGGTCTTTCATGCTAATAGTAGTCTCGTACTCACACACACTTAATTTTAGAATTATGTGTCTTCACTTTAACTTTAAAATGAAGAGCTCGTGTTGACTAAGAGAGTAAATGAATCACTTATAAACTAGTTCCAACATTAGAAAATACTGTAAGTATATACATAGATCAATTATGTAAGATGTTTTGAGTAGAAGGCCATAATTCCTAACTAGATTCATAATATGATTTTTTTTTTGCGGTAAAATATTTTAGGCTTCAAATTACAACAATATGATGATTTGAAATTCAATTCTCACACATAAACAAATAAAATAAAATTTATGGGATATGAAGATTACAATAAAATTGATATTTTACGATGTAATAAAGGCGAAAATTAATATATGGAATAGAATCTCTCGAGTTTTGCTAGCCCAGCCTCAACGGGTGAAACGTGGGTAAAATTAAACCGAAATACATTCGGACAATTTATTGAACAGAAATCTCCTCATGAACACATTGAAGACTAACGATATCACCTAACGTTGTTTGATTCCTATCTATCAAGTGTTAGAGGTGGCATATTTAGGATGCGTTCGACAAACATAAAATAAGTAGCTTATTTGTTAAAATAAGTTAAATGATACGGAGTACTTAATAAAAGATTCCGAGATAGGTGTTCGGTAATTTGAAATTTTATATACTTAATTGTCCAAATAACTATTCTACTACTTATAAAAATCTAAACAAATAAGAAGTTACCCCATCTTATTTAAAAATAAGCATATTTATTTCATGAAGAAACAACTAATTAACAAATTTTCATACGGTACTTGTTGATTTTCCTACATTCCCTACCTTTTTGTTTTGCTCAGGAAGAATTGGAATTATACTCGTTTGTAGATTTTACAGTATGACGGAAATGTAGGATCACGCGCAAGAGAAAGGGGGAAATTTGGGGAGACGAATTTTCCGGCGTTCACACACAAAAAGGCCCCCCCTGTAAAGGGAATCGCACGGTTTCCACCTTTTCATACTTACTCCTCCTTTTACTCTCTTTTTCATCATTTCCTACTCTCCTTTTTCGCCTTTTTTTTTTTTTTTTTTTTGGTTATACCAACTTTTTTGCATTTGGAAAAATTACACCTGATGCCCTCTAACTTTTGCATTTTTCATATAGTGCACAAAGAATTTCTCACTTTCATAGGGAGCCCTCATCAATCATCATCAACCGCCCCAATCTAATTTGAACCAAAAAGGCATAACAAGGGGCGATAAGCAACTACTACTATTCAAGGGTTTTTTCCCCATAGATTTGAGATACTGTATCTGAACATATATTAGAATGATTTAATACTGACTATATACAAAGTAGTTTCTAAATCTAGATGGTAAATTGTACTTCTAATATTGACTATATTTTCTGTCAAAACAAGCTTAAATTGAGTAAATTTTAACGCTTCGATACATAATTTATTTGTAGGTTGGATTACTTGGATATGGTCTACTTAGGTGGGTTTTGCCAATTTGCCCATCCTAATAAGTACGGAGTACATTGTAGTAATGATGATTAGAAAAGTAGCTTATGACAACGCATGCGGTTTAGACTTTACGAGTCTTTTAAAACCCTTTTCAATTTGTCACCAATATCTTTTATAGCCCTCTGCCCGACTGCCACTAAGCGCCCCTCCTTGTTTGTTTACGACCTTAATTATGTATAAAGCCTTCTACATTTAGAATACAAGAGCATCTCTGTGGATTAAAAAAAATCAAGAGGATCTTTAAGACATTACATATTTCTTAAATTTGGATAATATTAAAGTATAATAGTTTCCCTATCCTATCCTATAAAATAAAGAAGAAGAAAAAGTTATCCTTTGCCTAAATTTAAAATAAAGTTTTACTTCTCTAAAATTAAATTCTTCGCATAGTTCAATACAAACTTTACAAATACAATATGGTATAATCCGTTTTGTTTTATTATTTAATTAAATGTATATTCTTTTTTGGGTTTGATTGATCTTAGTAATTGAACAACTGTTGGAAATAAGTATAAGTTTTTTAGAGATTTTGATCTTCGATTTTCCGTTTTGGAGAGAGTATAGAGAGATTTTGTGCTAGATGCTCTTTTACAATGATTTTCTTGAGGCTTTTAAAAAATATGGCATATTCTTTTATCTTTTTGAAAAGTTCTTTTATTTTAAAGTTGGGAGCATCTTCAATGGTAATACTTGGATTTTTATAACTAAAACAAAAACAAAAAATGTTAGAAATTCTACAAAATTTGTCAGATCAATTTTAAGACTCAATACTCTCATTCTAAGAGAGTCTCTTGAAGAAAAAATCTCTCTTTATTGATGCACTCCCACTTTTCTTGCATTTTATTTATTTATGTATTTTAAAAATAAGTTAAGAAACCCATTTTAATCACTATTGACTTCAATCATTTTTTTTTTATAAGGAAAGTGATTAGGGTCGCCACAAATACTACTTGGGCTCGCTTAAAGCATCTACGAGGGATGAGAACTGGTTACTAACCAACTCTAAATAAATAAGGCAAATAACCGCCCTAGAGTCTCGAACCCGAAACCTCATGATACTACCATAAGTACTCAACCAGTGAGCTGGTGCGCTAAACGCCTATTGACTTCAATGATGAACTTTAGATAAAGTTTCTCATTTTATCTTTTGGGTACTTTTATCTTCCACAACAACATAAGAAATTTTATCTACATCAATGAGATTTAGACTAAATTTCTTATCTACTTTTTAAATATGACTCCCTTATTTTTTTAAATAAATGGTCCCACTTAAAATTACTCTCAATCAAATAATTGGATGGCAGGATACTGTATCAGATACAATATTAACTATAAGAAACTCTCCCTCATAAAGTTTCTTCTTTTTCTAACATTTAATTGCTTTCTTTTTTCCCTTTAGGGTTTAAGAAGTTGGGAGTATTACCATTTCAATTGCTTTAATTAGTGATCGAGTTTCAATAATTTACTTCGTTCCATTTGGATTTGGTTTTGGAGAACAAGATGACAAATTGATTCTTTTCGGGTTTGTGAAGATAATACGAATAGCATGTAGAAATTACATAACCTAGATGGGGTAAAATCAAGATGAATATCCACCATTTTAATAGAGGTTTCACCGTATACTTATGTGTCTTAAAAGTTGCCTTCTCTTTTAGAGCTTTGAATGTAACGAGGCCACGAGACTGATTGAGACCCAATTAGTTAAAGAGACTTTTTGAAACACAATTGTGTGGGATTACTTCAAATCGTTATTTGTCGGTCAAATTGAACACCCAAAAATCTTATTTCTAGATACAAGGGTTAGAGCGTCTTCAATCAATGCTCTAACCCCAAATGATCTGGATATACTGTTATTTCTTCAAAATGAAGAACAAAATTTCATATTCTCTAAGTTATTTACATCCAAATTTCAATAGATGATCTACTTTAAAGAATCAAGTTTATATTTTTACAAAATTTATCTATATACCATATTAAAATATCAAATCTAATCAAATAGAAAAAGACATGGTACCGTATACATTTAATGCATCCCCTAAATATTTTTGGAGAATGTAGAAGACTAGCTAGTTACATCTCTGTTTTGTTAAATTAGATAGAAAAACGGTTGGGTTTAGAATACACCCTAAATTCTTCATATTTGTTATTTTCAACAAAATGGACATGTTGTTAGAGATACTCTTAGAAGTTGTGAAGATTAGAATATTTCCGTGATCCATGAGATGTGATAATTATACTATGTTAAAATTAACTAAAGTTGTTGAGTGAAACATAAGATCGAGCATCTACAATGGTGAGATTTCAAGATTTTTAAATCCTACGAACAAAAAGAAAATTAGTCTTATTGCAAAAATAAATAAGTATTAACAACCACAATTTCTTAAAGAAGAAGCTTACGGTGAGATAGTATTTCTAGAACACTTGATCCCCTTTATTTTAATTCACCAACGTAAATAATTTTGAATGTAAAATAAAATAAAGTGGGCAATAATATATGGTTGTAGTTTGCACGCTGCCCGCCAAAATTTTGTACTTAATTCGACATAACATCTCATATTAAATAGATTTTTTACACTTTACATTATTTTCGGATAAGAACAATATCTATAAGAGTCGAATATATCCATTGACCTCTAAGTAATTAATACTCTTAAAAGGATATTGTTAAACCAATTGACTAAATATTTGAATACTAACCCCATTGATCATCTTCAACAATGAACTTTCACACCAGTTTCTTATTTTATTTTTTCGAATGTCTCTCTTCCACATATATAAAAAATTATTTCCCAAATCCATGAAATCTCTACATTATCTTATATCCATTTGACGGATCATTATACCCTATTTATTTTTAAGAAAAAACTGAAATTATTTCTATTGGTGAATGAAAATAATATAGCACACCACATATATTAGAGAAATTATATTAAGAGTGAATTTTTTCTAGAAGAACTTCTAGTTGAGAAGGTTATTTTAATTTTTGTAAATTTTTTTAACTTTGTTTTTACTCTTAGGTTTTAAAAAAACTCAAAATCTCACTGTTGCATATGCTTCTACACTACTATATCAAACTATTAAGGTACCATTATCTCTAATCAACTATTGTAATTTAAGGTTTTAAAAAACAAATAAAAAGAAACAATGGCTCATCATCATTCATGTGTTAAAAAAGGCTTCTATCTCTAGCTTAGGCTCTCAATGGCGGAATATAATGAGACAAGAGGGACCCCATATATCTTTTCACTAGTATAAGCCAAAATCCCACCACTTTGGTGCAATTCACATTCAAAAATGAGCGTGGTGTGGTGTACAACATATTACTATTGAGAGAAAGGGGGAGAATTGAAAAGGAAGAAAAAAAAGGAGACAATCATGTCATTAGAGTCAAACTTTAAAGCAAAGACATAAACAAGAAACCCACTCAAAGATAAGGGGATGAAGAAAGTGTTCATCACTTGCTCAACTTCTTAATCATATCCCCCCACCCTCCAAAAAGGTTTTGGTAGCTTCTTGCACTCAAAGCAAAGAGACTTTATTGAAGGCCCCTTTTTTCTCTCTGCCTTTTAGTTTAGAATAAGGAAAGTGACTTTACTTTTTCACATGCTTGAATATGAATTAGGCAAACAGAAACATCAATGATCAATTGTGAAAGCTAAAGGAGGGAAAGAAAATTACAAATACAATTTGAACCATTACTCGCTGAAGATCAATTATTTGTATTCATACATCACGGTGAAGAAAAGTAGAAAACAAGCCTTTTCAAACAGTATCAATTCTTGTTACCCAAATCCAACATCATCTACTTTTCAGAAATGGGCAACTTTTTTGTAAGTATTGTAACTATACTCAATTATATGATTAATTAAACAATTTCTAAGCATAAACCAGTATCTGTCTGGAATTTAATATTTCTCAATCTTGGATCCATGTACTTTTGGTAGAGTTAAGCATTGCTCCTCAGTATACATTTGGTAGAAGTTTTAATTAATTACTCTGTATAATTCAATATTTAGGATTTCCAGTCACATAGACAGTTTTATAAGAAACTTTAGGCGGTCTCTATCCGGAGAAGGACCCCCTGGTATCTAGACAGTCTACAAGGTTGTCTGGGCGGTCTAGACGGACACCTTAATGTCCTCTAGAAGGACTGAAAGGCTCAACGGATGAGGATTTTCTAGTGCTTCAACAGGGTTTAGAAGGGATTATAAACCACTGCACTCAAATCGTGATATTTATTTACTATAATTCTTAAATGACCGTTAGACAAACTCTACTTTTTTGGGTGAACCACATATAACATGTCTCTCTTCTTATCATTTTTTTTGGTAGACCTATCTTTTTTTTTTTGGTAGACCTATCTTCTTATCATTTGTAGTATACAAAAGTAAGTTATTCCCTGTCTTGGGTTGATGTACAATGTCTCACCTTAGATTACTTTGGGGGTAAATTATACAATTGAAAATTTCTATCATACACACATTTCCCCTTAATCATGCTCACACTATAGTGGAAACTGGAAAGTACATAGGACAGCCAAATAAAGGGAATTTATGTATCATCATTATATTATAACTACGGAGTATATACTAAAAATAGAGGTTAAAAATAATAATTATCACAACAAGTGTCAATTTCACGTTGAGCCATAATACCACATCACTCATCTATATTAAAATAATTTAATTGGTTAAAGTTTGATTGTAAACCCCACATGTATGTAAAATATGAATGAATATATATCATTAAAATTGTATCTACGGAGTATAACATATTTAGTGGTAGGCCAAATTTTTTGCCACCATAATATAAAATTAAATTTGTTATTTTTTCATCCTCTCACATTCCTTTCTATATGCCATATGACATCACATCATGTGAAGACCAAATCTCATTTTGTACATAGTGAAAGTTGGTCTTCACTTTTTTCCTCCTCCTCTCTTCACAATTCATATTTTTTATTCACTGTTTCCTTCCAAACCAAATATTGGTCTACTATTGTTTGTGCTTTAAGGTTTTCTTACATATACAATTATTTAATCTTACTATTAACTAATTTGGTAATTAATATAATAATATAAAACAACATATTTAAACTTCAAATAAATATATAATTAAATTAGCAACACTATTTACAAGATATAATAAATCACATAACCATTTTATTAAATCAGTTTAATTGGTTGACATTTAATTGAATTATTTTTTATTGGTTAAAATTTTATTATAGACTCTACATATATAAAATTTATATATATGCATATGATTTTGATTTGATTTTTTTTCAAAATAACTATAAAATAAAGAAACTTATTGGTAGAAACAAATATTCAATCCTTATACAAAAATTATAATTTTATAAATCTTTGTTCGATTAAAATAATACATTATAATGGAAATAAGGTATCAATAAAATAAATCACATAAGAACTTAATTAAATAAAGTAATACAAAATTAATATATCAAACTATTCTGTTGAAACTTTATATAAAATTTTAAAATAAGTTTTTAGTTAAATCAAAATCATATCTTTAAGGCATGAGGATTAATACTAGTCTATATTGTTGATACCCGGAATTGTCACCGCGTTGGTGCACGAGATGATAATATTGACATAAAAGATGAAGGTGCTAAGCACGCTTTTAACGCTTTTAACGCGCTAAGTATGGCAATATGTATAAATGTACACATATGGCAATATGTATGTACGTAACGCGCCAACCTCGCCCATACGAAGGGAGGCTTGCGTTGCTCACCGCGTTTGTGCGCGTTGCTCATCGCGTTTGTGCACAACATAAATGCAAACGGAGGCAACAAGCATGTAGCTTGCCATGTCATCACATGCATGTGCACAATTTGTTCGGATTTGAGGAAATCCTCGTCCCACATCGGAGGTGGAGTTGCTAGCAGGCAGCTCCCTCCGTTATATATACGGGTACAAGGCTAAGTTTTAGGGGATCGGAAAAGGCCTGTCCCGAGACGTGTTCTCGAAGGACGGGCCCCGACGTGTTTGAGTCTCCGAGGAGCTCGCACTATTTTACGGGAAAGACTTTAAAAAGTCTTATAAGCCTCCGAAAAGAGAATAAAATAATACGCGGGGGGTGGGAGAGCTCGAAGTAAGACGAGCCGGTTTCTAGCACGCCGAAAGGCCCGAGAGTTTAATAATTTTGTCCCGTAGCCAGTTCGAGATTTTCGGACCTCAACATTGGCGCCGTCCGTGGGGATCTTCTCATCCTTGGAATGTCATGCTCTCGGGTCGTCGGTTAAGAATCGCGCAGGTTAGTATATTTTCTTGCTTATTTAATTAGTAGGCATTTTTAATTAGCATTGATCGTGATGGATGCGCGGCCCCATCGCGCTGCCGTGGCCTTGGCTCTCGGCCTTGCCCCGCGGCCCCATCGCGGCTCATGGCCTAGGCTCGCGGCCTTGGCCCGTGGCCCCATCGCTGCCCGTGGCTTTGGCCCGCGACCCGATAATAATATCTCCGAAAAGAGAATAAACTAACAACCCTCCGAAAAGAGAATAAACTAACAAGCCACCGCCGTGTCATCACCGGCCCGCCACCGCGCTCGTCCGGCCTCCTGCCGTCACGCTTATCTCTCTGGCGTGGTCCGTTGCCATGGCCTGTGGCTCCCTTCGGGACATCGCGTTGCCGGAGACGCGGGGGTTCGTGACTGGAGTGCGTGGCAAGCTTCACTGATTCTGTTGCACGTTGCCAACGCGCCAAGTGCAAAAACTGACGTGTACGTAACTCCGATCGAGTTCGGGTTGCTCGTGTTGTTCTTGTTGTCAGGATTTGTTGCTTTAGAGTTTTGTGAATTTGTCAAATCTCTTGTAACGCGCTTGCTTGGCAGGTCATAAGCACTAATGAAAAGATCTCTCTTTTTGGTTTGGGGGAAGAGGCTCGGGGTTTTATTTTGCCCGGCTCTTCCTCTGGTGTATGGTGTTGTGTCTTCTTACGCGCTACTCTCACTTTTTGCATTCCAGCGCCTAGCGCAACCCCATTTAGACAACGGCTGTTTTCGAGCTTTGCTCACAGTTACCGTCAACGCGCTAATCACATTGTGTAAAGCAAAACGCGCGCGATGCGCATAGGCGCACTCGAGTCGGTTACGCCGCTCGCAGCTGCTTAAAACCTTAAAACATCAAACTCCACAGTCGTTAGGGAAAACCCGAGTTGCCGTCCTCGCTCGGGGTTGTCCGCTAACGCGCGCGATGCGCATAGGCGCACTCGAGACTTACGGCTACGCCGCTCGCAGCTGCTTAAAGCCTTAAAACATCAAACTCCACAGTCGTTAGGGAAAACCCGAGTTGCCGTCCTCGCTCGGGGTTGTCCGCTAACGCGCGCGATGCGCATAGGCGCACTCGAGACTTACGGCTACGCCGCTCGCAGCTGCTTAAAGCCTTAAAACATCAAACTCCACAGTCGTTAGGGAAAACCCGAGTTGCCGTCCTCGCTCGGGGTTGTCCGCTAACGCGCGCGATGCGCATAGGCGCACTCGAGTCGGTTACGCCGCTCGCAGCTGCTTAAAACCTTAAAACATCAAACGCCACAGTCGTTAGGGAAAACCCGAGTTGCCGTCCTCGCTCGGGGTTGTCCGCTAACGCGCGCGATGCGCATAGGCGCACTCGAGACTTACGGCTACGCCGCTCGCAGCTGCTTAAAACCTTAAAACATCAAACTCCACAGTCGTTAGGGAAAACCCGAGTTGCCGTCCTCGCTCGGGGTTGTCCGCTAACGCGCGCGATGCGCATAGGCGCACTCGAGACTTACGGCTATGCCGCTCGCAGCTGCTTAAAACCTTAAAACATCAAACTCCACAGTCGTTAGGGAAAACCCGAGTTGCCGTCCTCGCTCGGGGTTGTCCGCTAACGCGCGCGATGCGCATAGGCGCACTCGAGACTTACGGCTACGCCGCTCGCAGCTGCTTAAAGCCTTAAAACATCAAACTCCACAGTCGTTAGGGAAAACCCGAGTTGCCGTCCTTGCTCGGGGTTAGACCCGCGTTGAACGCGAGGGTGCGCTCGAGTTGACTTCATCGCTCGTAGTCGCGATAAATTCGAATATAAGGCAAACCGCCGAGGTTAGCTCGGGGTTTGGCCCGCGTTGGACGCGAGGGTGCGCTCGAGTTGACTTCATCGCTCGTAGTCGCGATAAATTCGAATATAAGGCAAACCGCCGAGCTGAGCTCGGGGTTTGACCCGCGTTGAACGCGAGGGCGCGCTCGAGTTGACTTCATCGCTCGTAGTCGCGATAAACCCGGATATCCAAATTCTATAAGGCAAACCGCTGAGCTGAGCTCGGAGTTTGGCCCGCGCTGGACGCGAGGGTGCACTCTAGTTGATTTCATCGCTCATTGTCGCGATAAACCCAAAAATCCAATTACTATATAAGACAAACAGCCGAGCTAGGCTCGGGGTTCGACTCGCACGATGCGCGTCAGTATGCTCGAGTTGGTTACACAGCTCGAGCCGGTTACAAAAACGCGTTGACCGAAGTTATGCGCATCAAGTGAGTGCCTCGTTTGTCCTTGAAATACTGAGGACATCCGAGTCACGGGGTTGTGTTGATACCCGGAATTGTCACCGCGTTGGTGCACGAGATGATAATATTGACATAAAAGATGAAGGTGCTAAGCACGCTTTTAACGCTTTTAACGCGCTAAGTATGGCAATATGTATAAATGTACACGTATGGCAATATGTATGTACGTAACGCGCCAACCTCGCCCATACGAAGGGAGGCTTGCGTTGCTCACCGCGTTTGTGCGCGTTGCTCATCGCGTTTGTGCACAACATAAATGCAAACGGAGGCAACAAGCATGTAGCTTGCCATGTCATCACATGCATGTGCACAATTTGTTCGGATTTGAGGAAATCCTCGTCCCACATCGGAGGTGGAGTTGCTAGCAGGCAGCTCCCTCCGTTATATATACGGGTACAAGGCTAAGTTTTAGGGGATCGGAAAAGGCCTGTCCCGAGACGTGTTCTCGAAGGACGGGCCCCGACGTGTTTGAGTCTCCGAGGAGCTCGCACTATTTTACGGGAAAGACTTTAAAAAGTCTTATAAGCCTCCGAAAAGAGAATAAAATAATACGCGGGGGGTGGGAGAGCTCGAAGTAAGACGAGCCGGTTTCTAGCACGCCGAAAGGCCCGAGAGTTTAATAATTTTGTCCCGTAGCCAGTTCGAGATTTTCGGACCTCAACATATATATTAAAGTCGTAAGGATTAAAGCCACCACATTGTGACACCTCAATTTTTTTCACATATCGCTCTGAGAATGTTTCACCTAACATTTTATCACTTATCGTCACCATATTAATCCCGACAATTTATATTTATATTTTAAATATATTTTATCACCAGAATTTCAAATTCATTTACACATCACAATACTTATTCCCACGTCACTCGCACATCATATTTAGTTTGTTTATAAATAAACAAATATCACTTTGAAGTTTGATGCCATGAACACCGTCTTCACGATTTCAACGTGTTCGGTCCTTTCATCGACGTTCTTAATTGCGATCTCAACATCAATGCCCTTGGTACTTGTCTTCAACGTTCACAACGTCCCTTCAACCTCAAACACTATTGTTGTTTGGTGAATGTCCATATAATGTCCTAAAATCACAATACACATGAACGTTAGCCATCTATTTTAGTGTTCTTCATAGTGGTCTATCAAAACGCTCTAGATCTCACCATCCATACGTCCTTCAAAGGGACCGGAGATATTGACTGATATGAAGAAATGGAAGAGGATGTTTGAGAAAAAAATATTGTCGTAATTTGGGTTTTACCAAGAACTCGCGAGTCACAACCTCCGACGAACCTCAACAAGATATACATAATTTTTTCTATACAAATTAAAGTACTAGAAAGTTAGTATATTTATATGGAGAGAAGTATATTGGCATATTGTTACCGAGAGGCTTTTTTTTTTTTGAACGGGTGAGAATTAGGGTAGCCCGAGTACTACTCGGCCTAGCCTAGAGCACCTGTGAACAGGTGAGAGCTATGCTCTAAAAATTCAAATTTGTGGCTTCGTCGCCGGTGAGGATCGAACCGGGGACCTCGGGTTCTCCCCATTGAGGTTTTACCGCTAGACCAAGTGCCCTTTGGCTTACCGAGAGACTTTTGATGTCATTGAAAACCCTTTTATATATCACACTTGCTTATAAAATTACATACTCATTTTAAAAAAACATGGAATACTATTAAGTTTTGGAAAGACTGTTGGGTTGGTGACAATCCTCTCACACCAAGAGAAAACCTAAGTAATCCTCCCGACATGGAGGAAACAGTTAGTAAATACATTAAAGGAGACAAAACATGGAATATTCCGCTTTTAAAAAGAAACATCCAACTAGATAAAGTGGGCTTAATATCTCAAATAATCATCCCACAAACGAACGTCCAAGACAGATTATACTGGAAACCAAGTAAGAACGGATGGTTCTCGACTCAAGCAACGGTGGATTGGATCCATAAAAACAAAGATGATCCTTCTCAAGACCTTGAGTGGATCTGGAAACTAAAAATTCCACCAAAACAGAAAAACTTTTTGTGGAAAATTTGCCGGGATGGCTTACCCACTAAAGTCAGACTTGCAGCAAACCACATAGGAGTTCCACAGGGTTGCGTTTTTTGTACGAGCACTCATGAGGACTATTACCACCTCTTTATGAACTGCCAGATGGCAACTGAAGTTCTGAGCAAAACCGTTAACAGTAAAATAACCAGAATGATAGGAAATCTAAATCCAGATAATAGAAAACCAAAAGAACTTATAGAAGATATAAAATCCAAGACAACGTCGAAGGAATTCGAAGACCTAGTGGGAATCTGGTGGAGCATATGGTTCTTCAGAAATAAACTAACATTCGACTCGGATAACGAGTCAAACATAACCCCTAAGGTTGTGGATGAATTCAACAAAATACAGAAAGCTGAATGGAGACAAGCCATCCATTTAGAACAAGGAGAAAAGGACAGAGGACACAAAAGGAGAAAAACCTCAAAATGGAGCAAACCTCCTCCTAACCACATCAAGCTCAATTTTGATGGGGCTGTTAATTCACATGGTGCTGCTTCTTTTGGATTTATTTTCAGGGATGAGTCTGGAGCGCCAATCTTTCATGACGGAGGGTTCATTGGTAATCGCTCTGTGGTTTTCTCGGAGGCATTCGCGCTCCGACAGGGGATCTTGGAGGCCATCAACCGTGGCATTCCCCGCTTGGTTATTGAAGGTGACAATCTGCAAGTCGTTAATGCGGTTCTGGGGAGCTGGAGCTGCCCGTGGGAAGTGGAAATGATTCGGGCGGATATTCATGGGCTGCTCAGGAATTTTCAGAGTTGGTCGATCTCTCATGTTCCTAGAGAAGCGAATGCTGCTGCTGACTTCATCGCCAACTCCTTCCGTTGTGTCTCGACTTTGCCTGTTTGTTCTGATTTAGGTCTTCTGGACCTCATCCGTAAGGATGCTCTAGGATAGTGTCTCTTATCTTGTATAAGGCCTAGCCTAATTCCTTTCCTTATAAAAAAAAATAAAAATACATACTCATTTTAAAAGGTTATTTACTTATGGCATCGTGCATGTGAACTCTATTAAAAAGGTTACATAGACTCAATTATTAAAGTATGTACACTTAGTACTAATATCATGTACCCTCATTTGTGAAGTTCATCACATGTACAATGGTCATGCATACTTGGTTATAGTATCGTGTAGACTCGGTAATAAATTATGCGTACTCAATTGTAAAGTTATAATTTATACTTGAAAAAAAGAGATTATAATTTATGAGCACTCAATCATGCAATATAAGTATGCATATTTAAATAAAATTCGATTGTACCAAATATATATTTTATTTTAGTAAAATTTTAATCTAGCTTGTTGATCGATTTCATTGAGATCCAACAATCACAAAACTGAAATTTTAATCTAGTCTGTTCTTCCACACCCTTTAAGAATGTACGTAAGGCTAAGCACTAGTTGTGAACTCAATCCGGACAAATATATGGCTAACTTATTAATTTGACACGGAGTGGTTGTGAAGGCTTGAAGATGGATTATAGCTACTTTCTGTTTGGATCGTGAATTTCATACTTTAAGTTGCATAGAATTTTCTTATACTATGCTCCTTAGTTTTATTATATGCATTAGTTAGAAATAGACAGATATATATATACATATGTAAGGTGTGATAAAGGTGAAAAGTAACAATGGGATAGATGGAAGTAAAGGGAACAAGCAAAAGATGCCAAATCTCACACCTAGAAAGCTTTGTAACATGGCATCTCCACTTTTCGTAAGCTTTTCTTTGGGTGACAAAAGGGAAATCCTTAAGAATTACCAACATAGAAAGCAACACTTGGAAGAAGCCAATGAAGAAAAGAAAGCTACTTTTTCTCACCACTATAGTATTATTGATTGATCTTACACATAATTATATAATAATAATTAAGGGTAATGTATAAGCTAGTAAAAGGTTTTCATATGGTATCCAATATCATGACAAATATAATCGAGTAGACTTTATATGCAAGCATATTCAACCTTTTGTGAAAAGCTATAAAGCTCCCAACACCGGCCGGTTGATTCTTTCTTTTGGATACTAATGCAAAAGTAACTACGCACCTACTGACACCCTTAAGCTTTGCAAAGTTAATTAATCTCTTTGTTCAAAAAAATATATAAATTATAAAAAATCATTGCCATCTTTCAATAAAGAAATTCTTCAACAAATGGGTTACCCTTGTAATCATAAATCATATTATTATTGCTTTTCGATTAATTGTTTTATTTGTTTTTAATTTAGTTAGAAATACATCAAAATCCATTCTATTTGGCTTAACAATTTGTTCCTAGAATTACCTAAAGTAGACATAATCCACGTGGTTCGATTCTGATCTACACTACAATAAATTTTGTATTCTTGCGAATGTTGGGTAAAGCCTATATCAATATATTATGATAAACTAAGGTCTAATTAGACAAGTTTTTTAATAAAGAAAATTACGAAAAATATATAACATAGTTTAAAGATGAAATTTTAGGATAGATCTATTAATTAAATAAGTAATTATAATGATAAGATTGAGATTGATATATTAGAATAAAATTCTTAATTGAACAACTCAAAATTTAAGATAGAACTAATATTTTAATTATATATCTAAGATATTAAGATGATATATTATGATAAAACTATGATTTAATAAGATAACTTTATTAATAAGAGGGTGATGTGACGTAATATGGTGACATAGTTTGCTTCCACTTTAATATAGTAATAGATGTTATAGCTAAATACATTTGTTTAAATTTATGACTTTTATATGATATTTTAATTTAAATTATTTTATAAATTAATCGATTTAAACAATAGTATTTATTTATTTATTTCAATGAATAAAGTATTTAAAATTTCCGATTCAACATTTAAATTCTTAAAAATTCTTAATTCAAATAAATCAAAATTTATTTATATTTATACTGATGTTCTAAGTTATAAGTTCAAATATTAAAAAAATTGGATAAAATTATTTAACTATAGCACATTGACTGTTTTGGACATGGCACAAACTTCGTATAAACTTCAAGCTTACCAGATGGATTTCATACAAATATTAGTACATATCAAGGTTATCAATCGATTTATGATAAACTTTGTTATGTATACTCTATACCTCATAAACTACGTCAAATATGAAAGTTACCATACAATTTATGTCAAACTTTAATTTACCTCGTCAATATTACGAATCATCTTCATATGTTTTTATAAATATAGCTAGATAAGGCTCTTAACTCTTACGGAGCAAGTCTTAAGCCATCGTAACGGTTGAAAATGAACCGGAACTTGCGATCCAATAATAGTCACAAAAGTTTTGAGTACCACTTAGATAGGTAAGATTTGACATAATTTAGATTATTTAGTAGCATTGGGATTTATAAAACTTATTATACAGAACATTATTTAGAAGCGTTGAAAGTTCAACGCTAGTGGATGACAGCTAAGGATAGAAGCTCGTGGCTGACGTCTTATCCATGACGTCATCTTCCTGTGCCGCGTCAGCAATCCGGATAAGTATCTTCTCAAGGAAGCTAAGATGAAAATAAAAAGAAGACACATGGCATTCATCCAACGGTGCGATTAAAGCAAAATCCATTCTCCCAAATTAGGAGGCAAATTTGGGAAGATTGAAAGAGACATCTCCTGAAGCCTATAAATAGGAGATAGTCTGCTACATTCAGAGGTTACGCCTTAAAACACAAAAACACGAAAACACTTCATTTCAACTGAGAAGAGAGAGAAGGCTGAGACAATCTGGAAGATTGTGAGATCGAGTTCATCTGCTCTGGTGAACTGTGTTGTTGAGAAGGAATTCTCAACTGAGGAGAAGAGAAGACGATTCCAGCTAGGGTCGTCTGGTGAGGTTTGTCTTTGCTGAGTATTATTGTGAAGAGTTGGTACAGATTCTAGGGAAGAGAAGTTAGACAATTGTTCTAGAATTGAGTGAATCGCTAGGAACAGATTGTGTTAATTGTATCTTGACGAATTGTACAACTGAAATCAATAATATGAGTGAAAGGCATTCAAAATCCTCCATGGGAGGTAGAGGTTTACTCTATTGGATTAGTTGATCCAGTAGAGGTTCCTCTATAAGTAAACGTGTCCTTTACTATTTTACTGCTTATTTTGAAGTTCTTCAGTACTTGTTTAGTTGCCTGCAAACTTTGTCTTTCCGCTGCACAAGGAACTGTTCCATTACAGTTCCTTGCAAGTTCTAACGTTTGTTGATCCTAAGAATTGGTATCAGAGCCTGAACAGCTCTAGATTTGTGCGTTAGATTGCAGGTCTTACAGGATGCCTTCAGATCTCGATCAGGAAGTCGGCCTCAACAACAACAAGCCTCCTAGGCTCGTTGAAGGTAGATACGAAGTATGGAAAAGTCGCATGATGAACTGGATGAAAAGTCACGATTATCAGGCATGGATGGTGATCGAAAAAGGAAATTTCAAAATCAATCCAGAAAAGGAGAATGATCACACTCAATGGGGTCCAACGGAGTGGAAGTGCCTCGAAGCCAACTACAAGGCTAAGATGTACTTATCCAACGCTATGAATGATCAGGATGCTACTAAGATAGGAAACATTGACACTGCAAAGGAAATGTGGACTGCTATTAAACAAATGCACATTGGTAGTGCTGATCTGAAAGATGATCATCAGATGTGTGCCAGGCGAGAGTTCTATAACTTTCGTATGGAACCTGGTGAAACTATTGATAAGTATCAAACTCGCTTTGAAACTCTTTGCACTAAACTGAATCATTTAGGAATAACATCTGCTGAAGTTCCTGAAAAAATGAGAGTGCAACAAGTAATTGATGGTTTATCTGGTGAATGGATTAACATGCGTACTGCTTTTAAAGAAAATTCAGCTAATAGATTGCTTAAAATGCATGAGATTTTTGGAAAACTAAAATCTTATGAGTGGAGAATGATGGATGCTGAAAATCCTAATAAAGGAATTGCTCTTAAAACTGAGAAAAATTCAAAGGTTCCTAAAATTGTTGAGGAAAAGTGTGAAGAATCTGAAAACGAGTCTGATGATGAGGACTTGGTGTTGATCACTAAAGCTTTAAAGGCTTTGTACAGAAAGAACAAGTTCCGTAGGAATAGTTCCAGTACGTACAAAGGCTCTGGAAAAGCTGGTGATAAAGATGAAAAGGACTTAACATGTTATAACTGTCATAAGAAAGGACATTTTGCTAAAAATTGTCCTAATCAAGCTGAGTCTTCTGAGATCAAAAAGGGTAAGGAAAAGGCCTATATTGCTGCCTGGAGTGATTCGGATGAGGATCCAGAAGACTGGGTCAAACCGGATCTTTGTGCTATGACAACGGTGGACAATTCCTCTGACTTTTCCGTTGAGGAGGTAAATGATGAACAACGCTTGATTAATTCTTTGGCTGATATTTCTACAAACGATCTGATCAAAATAATCAACTCTATTGTGAAAGAAAATGTTGATTTACAAGAACGAGTTGATAGTTGTGAACAACAAATTGATGATTTGATTGCTCAAAAAATTTGTCTAGAGTGTCCTGTTATGACTAAACAAATTGAATCTGATGCTAAGATAATTGCTGATCTTAAAAAGGAAGTTGATGATTTAAAATCTGAGAAAGATAGGCTTCTTAAGGAACTAGACAAGCACAATTCCTCTAAAGGGAAAAGTATAGTGTCTGAAACTGTATTTGTTCCATCCAGAGCTGGACTTGGATACTCTCCAATGTCTAATAGCATGGAGGAATGCTCTCTGGCTAGGGAACTTGATGCTTGTAAGCCTAATGAGTTAGAAATTGAAAGAGACAAGAATGCTCATCTTGAGGAAAGAATTAAAGTGCTTGAAAGTGGTACTAATGGAACAACTGATTATTATACTGGGAACAACAGTCATAAGATGTATGTTAAGATGTCTCAGGGTAATGAATCTAAAGTTCCTAATCCAGAGACAATGAAAAAGAATAGAATTCAGAAACCACATCCTAAGTACTACTTAGGAGAGTATTACAAAACTTGCTGGTTTTGCGGTGCTCATGGACACTATAAGGAACAGTGCCACAAAAGAAAAGCACAAAGTCAAAAAGGTCAAAATGATACACTAGTACACACGTAGGGGGTGGATACCAGTTTTTGTAGGAAACGGATACCGGTTTTAGTTCTGGTATAAACGGAGGTGGTATCTACCCTACGCATACCGGTTTTTATTTATGTGGTATGTGAAACGAACGCATACCGGTTTTTTTAAAAACCAGTATCTATGTTTTTCATCCACAAAGAGTTAAACGCATACCAGTTTTTTTTAAAACCGGTATCTATATTTTTTCCTCTTTTTTCCATTCCAATTTATACGCTGAATATCCGATTCATGTTATCTTTGAGAAGCAAAACCACCATAGTTATTCTCAATTCTTAAGAATTAATCAGGTCATTCATCATTAAACAAAACTAAACACAATCAAGAGGCAAAAAGACAAAATCAAACCCAAGACACACCAATCAACAAAAACAAAAGCACTCAAAACAAAAAGAGTTTCTCAACAATTACAGAAGAACACTCCAAAAAACAAAAATTGAGCAACTCAGCCTTCAACAAAAGAGAGAATAATTTCCCAACAAAGATCAAAGTTATGTACATCTCGACTTGTATTAACACACAAAAAAACTATAGTTGAAGGAAGCAGACAAAAAAAAAACTATAGTTAGATAACAAAAAAAATCCACCAATTGGAGTATGGCACACCGACTCTAGAGGATGGCAGGAGAAGATGGTCGGAGGTCGTCGGATAGTCAAATAGCCACCAATCGAATAACCATCAGTCAAACAATCCAAACGCAGGGCTTCATAGGAGCACGCGGTTGAGACAATAGCCGGTCGTGCTTCAGACGAGGAGGTGCTCGGGAGAGGAAGCGGGTTTTCAAACAAGGAGGCTGAAGAGGAGGACTCTATAATTGAGATGAGGTGGGAGATGATTTCTGCCATCTAGAGGAGTTAGGTCAAATCCCCAATTTTGAGAGAGGTATTGACGAAGGAGAGAGAGACGGTTTTATCAAACCCAAGTTTGACGAAGAAGATCGCGGAGGATCGAGGGTTTTGAAAAAAAAAGTATAAAATTCGCATACCAGTTTTTTGAAAAACTGGTATGCGTGGTTTTTTGTTTTTCTCCGATACCGGTTTTTCATAAAAATGGTATGCGACTTTACATATGCATACCACTTTTTCGCAAAACTGGTATGCGACTTTGCGTATGCATACCACTTTTTCGTAAAACCGGTATGGTCATCTTATTTTTTTAATAAAAAATACAACACATACCGATAATTTAAAAAAACTGGTATGCGAGAGTGAAAGCGGATACCATTTTTTTTGACCGGTATGGAGGTTTCGGTATCTACCCCCTATCTATGTACTAGTGATAGGAACTATGCTAGGAACCATGCTTGGAAATATGCTAGGAACCATGCTAGGAACTATTCTATGAGATCTAATGATGTGAATATTGCTGACTTTTCTCGTAAGGTTTACTTTCCATGTAATGAACCAGGCAAAGGTCACCTTGCCTGGGTGGCTAAAGTGTAGTTTCTTTTTGTAGGTGGAAGAGAGTGGGAACAGTATGTGGTATATTGATAGTGCTTGCTCCAACCACATGACTGGAAATAGGAATTATCTACTCTCTCTTCGCACCAGATCTGAGGGTGGACACGTCTCCTTCGGAAATAACAAGAAAGGAGCTATAGTTGGTTCAGGGGAAGTTAGGCTGAACAAGTTAACAAAAGTCAGTAGTGTGAATCTTGTCAAGGATCTAGGATTCAATCTCTTGAGTGTTGCTCAGTTGTGTGATCAGGGGAACAATCTTGTTACCTTCGATTCTCATGAATGCTCAGTCATCAACAAAGCAACTGGAAAAGTAATTCTGAAAGGAAGAAGATACAACAATGTCTATGTTGTTGATAATCAGTTTTCTCCTCCCAAGAAGCTTTGTCTCGCAGTTCCAATTAATGAAACGGAACTGTGGCACAGGCGACTTGGACATGCTGGTCTTCAACTCATTCAGAAATTGTTTGTTCAAAATCTGGTTATTGGTCTTCCTAAGATCAATCCTGAGAAAGGAAAGATCTGTGAAGCATGTGTTAAAGGAAAACAAACAAGAAGTTCGTTTAAATCAAAGAATGCTGTTAGCACTTCAAAGCCGCTGGAACTGATCCACATGGATCTCTGTGGTCCCATGCGAACGAACAGCATTGGTGGAAACAAGTATATGTTTGTGATCATTGATGATTACTCTAGGTTCACATGGGTGATATTTCTGTCTGCTAAGAAATATGCATTCCGTGAGTTCCAAGTTTTAATCAAAAGAGTTCAAGTCTCTTTGGAAGTTCCATTGAAAGCCATTCGATCTGATCATGGAACAGAATTTGAGAATTCAGATTTTCTGGAATTTTGTAAAGCTAATGGTGTATCTCATAACTTTTCTGCTCCTAGGACTCCACAACAGAATGGAGTTGTGGAGAGGAAAAACAGAACTCTGGAAAACATGGCTCGTACAATGTTGATAGAAAGTGGTGTTCCACAACACTTCTGGCCCGAGGCTATTTCAACTGCTGTGTATATTCTGAATCGTTCCATGGTTCGTCCTATTCTGAAAAAGACTGCTTATGAGCTCATCAAAGGAAGAAAGCCGAATATCTCTCATCTTCAGGCTTTTGGATGTAAATGCTTCATTCACAATAATGGAAAAGACAATCTTGGAAAGTTTGATCCTCGAAGTGATGAAGGCATTTTTCTAGGCTATTCACCTCACAGCAAAGCATACCATGTCTTCAACAAATGTTCAAGGAAAGTTGAAGAAAGTGTGCATGTTGTGTTTGACGAATCGTCACTCATAACTGGTGCTGTTCCATCTCAAGTAGATGCAGTGTTTCCACTTCCAAGGAAAAGTGATGGAAGTGATGATGAAGGTGATAGTTCCAACAAAGGATACATTGATCCAGAAGAAGGAAATGTTGTTCCAGTTGAAGATGATGATAATGGGAATAGTCTGGAGTCTCAAGTCACTTCAGTGCCTGAAGATAGTGATCCAGAAAATGACATTTATGAAGAGTTCCATGATGTTGATAATGTTCCTCAGGATGTCAGTGGACCAGTTGATCAAATTCAGGAAGCATCTTCTGAGGGGGAACAACAGGAGGAAGTAGATGCAACTGAAGTAGTGACCAGGAACTACCATCAAAAGAGAGATCATCCAGTCCACAACATCATCTCTGCATATGATAAAGGGGTACAAACTCGATCCTATGTCCGTAATTTTTGTGTTTTTAATGCGTTTGTTTCTCTTGTGGAACCAAAGAATATTAGGGAAGCACTACAAGATCCGGATTGGATTCAGGCAATGCAGGAAGAGTTACATCAGTTTGAGAGGAACAAGGTCTGGCGACTTGTCCCTAGACCAAAGGACAAGAATGTTATTGGAACAAGATGGGTGTACAGGAACAAACTTGACGATACTGGTGCCATCTCTAGGAACAAGGCAAGGTTGGTCACTCAAGGGTACAACCAGGAAGAAGGAATTGATTACGATGAAACCTATGCTCCCGTGGCAAGGATTGAGGCCATTCGATTACTTGTTGCATATGCTGTGCACAAAGGATTTAAGCTCTTCCAAATGGATGTCAAAACCGCTTTTCTCAATGGACATCTCAAAGAGGAAGTATATGTGGCTCAACCTCCAGGTTTTGAGAATGAAGAGTTCCCAGATCATGTGTATTTCCTGGACAGGGCATTGTATGGACTCAAACAAGCTCCAAGAGCCTGGTATGATCGCTTTGCTCAATTTCTTCTTGCTCATGATTATATTCGTGGTTCCATTGATAAAACATTGTTTATTAAGAGAGTTGGAAAAGATATATTGATAGTCCAAGTATATGTTGATGATATTGTATTTGGCTCCACTAACCCCTCTCTTGTAGACAAGTTCAAAGAATTAATGAGTAGTCAGTTTGAAATGAGTATGGTGGGAGAATTGAATTTCTTCCTTGGGCTTCAAATTTCTCAATCAAAAGATGGAACTAGGATTCATCAGCAAAAGTACATCAGGGAAATGTTGAAAAAATATGGAATGGAAACGTCCAAGCCAATGAGTACACCAGCATCTCCCAACTCTCGCATGAATACTGATGAGAAAGGGAAAAGTGTGGATCAAAAGCTCTATAGAGGTATGATAGGATCACTTCTCTATCTAACCGCTAGTAGACCTGATATAATGTTTGCTGTGTGTCTTTGCGCACGTTTTCAAGCTGACCCGAAAGACTCACACCTGAAAGAGGTGAAGAGAATTTTCAGGTATCTTAAAGGGAACGACAAGTTATGCCTTTTCTATCCCAGGAACAGTTCCATCAAGCTTCAAGCCTACACTGATGCAGATTATGCTGGGCATCTAGTGGATAGGAAAAGTACATCTGGAATGGCACAGTTCCTAGGATCGTGTTTGGTGTCTTGGGGTTCCAAGAAACAAAATACAGTGGCACTTTCCACTGCTGAGGCTGAATATGTCGCTGCTGCTTCTTGCTGTTCCCAGGTGCTTTGGATTAAATTTCAACTACAGGATTACGGTATTTCTCTTGACACAATTCCTATGAAGTGTGATAGTACCAGTGCTATAAATATAGCAAAAAATCCTGTGCATCATTCTAGAACAAAGCACATTCATGTTAGACATCATTTCTTGCGTGAAAACGTAGAATCAGGAATCATTTCCATGGAACATTGTAGAACTGAGGATCAAGTTGCCGATATTTTCACTAAAGCATTAGATAGACGTCCTTTTGAGCATCTCCGAGTGCTCTTAGGGATGATAACTTTAGATTAAACAAGTCCCGGTTCATTATTCCCTCGATGAAAGGCTAGAATTGATTTTGCTTTGCTTTGAACATGATTGTATTATCTTGTCATTGATAATGCGTGCTAGTCTAAATTGATTGGAACTTCTTGAGTGCGTGGAACTTCAGTCGTATTCTTTTTGGCCCAAAATGATCAACCTGATCTTATTAACCCTCATTATAAGCCGAAATGATGGTTGATCATAAGCTTTCCCTAAGCCGTGGAACAGGTGAAACGTTTCCTATGAGCCTTGCTTGTTTGAAACCATGTTTTACTGGATTCACTCACCTGTTTCCTTGATTGTTCCTTACCGCATTACATATCTGTATATGATTTGTTGTTTGGAAAGATGCTCTTCCCATGTCTTTTCAAACCCGGCCTTTTATATTGATCATGGGGCATGATGGAACAATGAGAACCCTGGCTTAAGGAATAGTTCCAGAATCAGAAGCTGAAGCGTCACGGAGATTTGACAGGAAAAAAGTGTGAACTCTGTGTCAGATTTTGCTGCAGTCTTAATTAATTGTGGCCGTTGAACAGTGATTTGAAATGATTTGCTTATGCCACGTGTTGGACATCGTGGGGAGTGAAAATCGGATTTTTGGAATGTTTTTGAAAAGGACAGAATTTTGAACAGTTATTCTTTTGCGTCCCCACTAAAACCCCACACTTATCCATTTTCTCGCCCATCCGTTTCAAAATCTTTTCTTTGTCTTTGTCTTCCCAATTCTGAGCTCTCAAACCCTAACAATGGCGTCTTCTAAAAACAAGAAAGTAAACTTCGGTGTTGCTGCTGTTTTGAGACCCAAGCACCCTAACGAGCTTATTCAACAATGTCTTGAGTCTAATCCTTTCTCTCTTCAACAAAAATTGAGAGAAGATCTGGAGTGTGCGTCTGATCTTGAGAAGCAGCGTCTTGAAAAGGAGATCCAGACATATGTGGTGCCATATCTATTTGCTCCGAGAAACCCAAATGCTCCTATGTCCATTTTGGAGCAAACATATCTGGAATCTCAGAAATCCAAGCATTATGCTGCATATGGGCTTCCTACTTCTAGCCCTGAGAGGACTCCTTCACCGCCTCCACCAGAGAAGAATCCGGTGACGCCAACTACTGATAAGTTGCCTTCTCCTCCTAGCTTTCCAATTTCAAATTTGCTTTCTACTCCGCCTGAGCAAACCCTACCCCCTTCATCTAAACCTCAAACCAAGACTGTCCCTTCCAAAGCTCCTCCACCAACTGTTATCCCTCCTTCATCCTCCACCTCTACTCAAGTCACTGTGGCTTTGCCCTCTGATGGTGATGAGGAAGAAGAGGAAGAACAACCTCTTGTCAGGAAGAAATCTGCTGTTGCTAGAGGCCATCGGCTTAGAATTACCCGTTCTAAAGCTGCTCAACTCCAAACTGCTCAAGAAAAGGCTCAGTTTGATGAGATTGAAAAAGAGTTGAATGCTAAACCGGCTGATAAGACTAGGAAAAGAAAGCTTATTCTTCCTGAAGAAGATAGTCAAGATGTGGAAGCAGAACAGGTCCCTTCAAAGGAACAATCTCTTCCTGCTGAAAGTGGAACATGCACTATGCTGAAAAGTGCTATGCTAGCTTCACAAAAGAGTGGAGAGGAAACGCAAGTTCAAAGTTCCTCCCCTCTTCCCAATTTGTCTAAGGGAAATGATGCCAAGCGATCAAAGAAGGAAAAGGAGATTATTCCTCCAGTATCAGAAAGGGAAACAAGGGCTTCCAAGGGAAAAGCTGTGTTGGAGAAATCAACTAGGGAACGGAAGATTGCTATTCCTCTGGTTGTTACTCAACAGTTTCTTGAAGATCATTTCTTTGAAGAATTTCTTGACTTACTCAAGGCACAACAGTGGGTTCATATTAGCTGTGCTAAAGTCAGTGTGGATTTTGCTCAGGTCCGTGACTTCTCTGCTCATCTTTCTATTACAAATATAAGAGCAGAACTGTGTGGAACTTGGCTTAAAGATGGTGATTGCTTTTCCTTCACTACTGCTAAAGTTGCTCAATTGCTGAGTGTTCCTGCTTCTGGAATTAAGTCTATTCCATCAGCTGGATGGGGTGACTTCAACAGAGCTAAAATCTTTAAACGTCTCTTTAATTGCTCAATTCCTCAAGGAAAGGAACCGTCTACTCAGAAGTTGTCACATGTAGCAAAGATGGCACATTAGTACATTTCAAGGGTTGTTATTCCACGTCAGGAAAAGCGCACAACAGTGACCATTCAGGATGCTATTCTGTTAGATGCATTTCTGAGGAAGGAGCCCATTTCTCTTGCTCATATCATTATGGGACATATGGCCAAGTGTTGTGATAAGCCTACTCATTCTTTACCATATGCTGCTTTGGTAAAGATGATTCTTCAAGAGGAACAGTTTTATGATGAAGATGTTCTTGAGGAAGTGATTGGTCAGGAGTTAGACTTGGTGAATCTTCAGAAGATGAAGCATGCTGAACTTCCCTCGCCTTCGCCTTCTATTGCTCAAGGTTCTGAGTCTGGTGTTGATGTTCCTGCAAGCTCTGTTGATGCTGCTGAAATCATTTCGCTTCTCCGCCAGATTCTTGTTGTTCTGGTTGAAGTCAGGGACAAGCTCACTCCTACTGTTCCAAGTGCTCCATGATCATGCCCCTTCCATCCCTATAGCCCTATTATTCCTCTGTTTTTGTTGTTTTTGGTTTTTGTTTCCAGACTGCTGAAGTTTCATTGCTACTCGTTTGTATTTTCCATGACATTAAGTATCGCTATTATCCTCTAGTGGCTTGATATGCTTTCATGCTTTTCATAATCTGTGCTTAATCTTTTTTATGATCCCAAAAGGGGGAAGTATGAATTCTGCAGAGATGCGTTGTCTAATAGTTATATAGACTTGCTATTGCTTAGGGGGAATTGATAGCGTAAATCTTGAGACTTGGAACTGTGATGAAATTCTGGATATATGATTTTATAGTTTTAGTTCTTGTTCCAAGGGGGAACTTTGTCTGGAACTTTTTCTTAAAAACTTGTGAAGCTGTTCTTGTTAAAAGGAAAAGTTGTATTGTTGATTGTTTTGATTGTTTTTTTGGAGAAATACTTGCATCTCTTTATAAGGTTTGTCATCATCAAAAAGGGGGAAAATGTTGGAACAGTGATAGGAATATCACTGGAACAACGCTTTATCCTTAGAGATAATATTGTGATAATTGATGGAAACATCATTAAGAACAATATCATCTTTAGTTTTGATGATAGACAAACTATCTTGAGCTAAGTTGTTCAAAAAGTATTTCAGGAACAATGACTGGAAGAACACCCATGCGTGGAAGGATACCCATGCCAGGAAGCGTTGAAAGTTCAACGCTAGTGGATGACAGCTAAGGATAGAAGCTCGTGGCTGACGTCTTATCCATGACGTCATCTTCCTTTGCCGCGTCAACAATCCGGATAAGTATCTTCTCAAGGAAGCTAAGATGAAAATAAAAAGAAGACACATGGCATTCATCCAACGGTGCGATTAAAGCAAAATCCATTCTCCCAAATTAGGAGGCAAATTTGGGAAGATTGAAAGAGACATCTCCTGAAGCCTATAAATAGGAGATAGTCTGCTACATTCAGAGGTTACGCCTTAAAACACAAAAACACGAAAACACTTCATTTCAACTGAGAAGAGAGAGAAGGCTGAGACAATCTGGAAGATTGTGAGATCGAGTTCATCTGCTCTGGTGAACTGTGTTGTTGAGAAGGAATTCTCAACTGAGGAGAAGAGAAGACGATTCCAGCTAGGGTCGTCTGGTGAGGTTTGTCTTTGCTGAGTATTATTGTGAAGAGTTGGTACAGATTCTAGGGAAGAGAAGTTAGACAATTGTTCTAGAATTGAGTGAATCGCTAGGAACAGATTGTGCTAATTGTATCTTGACGAATTGTACAACTGAAATCAATAATATGAGTGAAAGGCATTCAAAATCCTCCATGGGAGGTAGAGGTTTACTCTATTGGATTAGTTGATCCAGTAGAGGTTCCTCTATAAGTAAACGTGTCCTTTACTGTTTTACTGCTTATTTTGAAGTTCTTCAGTACTTGTTTAGTTGCCTGCAAACTTTGTCTTTCCGCTGCACAAGGAACTGTTCCATTACAGTTCATTGCAAGTTCTAACGTTTGTTGATCCTAAGATAAGAGATCTTAATCGGATATTAACATGCTAATACTTTTCATCATATTAGCTAGGTAGAGAGTTGGACCAACAAAACATGGTGAATATGCATGCATATGCATGGAAAGCATATGAAATCGCCTACAACTACCGGTAGCGCTATGGAATTAAGTGGCACAACATGTTTGAATTAAATATTAGAACCCCACATAGCCTTTTATTTGTTCACCTATACACATTAATTGCGCAGCTAGCCTCCTCTGCTTCAAGTGCCATCCACCACTCACTCGTTTAATCAAATTTCAACTTTTCATGGCCGCGTTGGCACATTTAATGACAATAAGAGATGCTACATTCCATGTACGTATTAAACATATGAGATGAACTGAGAGGACGACAAAAAAATTGATAATTTTCGACCCCAAAAAAAAATTGATCATTGAACAAATCGGTAAGAGACAGAACAAACCAAAGACCGTTGATTAATTAGTATGAGATCAGATACTAATTTAAAGTCAAGAAACACAATAGGAAAGGAACACGTGCACTCTTGAGCAAATGGATAATCAAAATTAAACAAGAGCGAAAATGGATAACTAGCTACTTACTATTCTAAAATACAAATATAAATAGATAGTTAAATGCTATCAAAAAATAATGTGTTATATATAGACCTGTCAATCGGGTCGGGCGGGCGGGTTCGGGTTCGGGTCGTCCGGGTTCGGGTCATTTCGGGTTCGGGTTGAGATCGGGTTCGGGTCCACCTTGGTCGGGTCTTGACGGGTTATCGGGCGGGTCGGGTTGACCGTTGGGTCAATTTTTTTTGAAACTCTACAAACTAAAAATTTAAAACTTTAAAGAAACCACGAAAACATACATGTTAAAACCTTATACTATATATATCCAGAATTTTGTCAATCTCAATACCACACTATTAAGGTTATAGGTTTGTTTAACGAGCCAAGTAGTGACTAAAAAATATAAATTATATTTTTCAAGGTAAAATCAATTTGTTATTAGTTGATTAACTAGTTAGGTAGTTATTTTAGAGTTGTTTTGAATAAATAAATCATAATGGAACGGGCTGGAGAGGTGATCGAAGAAAGATAAGACAAATTTAGGTTTTAACTTTTGATAATTTACTGTGGTTTTGGACCGGGCCAGCAGGTCCAACCCGCCATTTTCATTTTATCAAAAAAAAAACCCACCATTTTCATTTTATCAAAAAAAACCCCACCATTTTAAAAATTTTAGGATAAAATTTAAAATAAATTTACCGCCCTAAAATTTCTCGACCCACGGGTTGGACCCGACCCTAACCCAAAAATTCCCGGGTTTACCGGGTCGGGTTGAAATTGGGTTTCGGGTTCAAATTACCGGGTTGAAACCTTGAAATTTTCGACCGGGTCGGGTCGGGTCTACGGGTCGGGTCATGTTTTGACAGGTCTAGTTATATAGTTTATGTTTTTTCAAATTCAACCTCATATTCAACCCAAAATTAAATAGAGAGTTTAAACGCCATAAAAAATTATGTGTTATATAATCTTTCTTTTTTTAATTTATCCTCACAATCAACCCAAAATTACATGACGATGACATGACATCGTCAATCTCTACCATCTTCTATATTTGACCCAACGTTAATCAATCATCACCCAACCTATCATCATTTAAATCGTTAAATATTCTTATTACCCAACTTGTCATCACTTACATTGTCATCGAAAGTTGTCATTATTCAATTTGTCATTACTTAAATTGTTGTCAAACTTGTGATCACATATCCGATCATTACTCAACATGTGATAAACCTTGTCATCCGTTAAATTATCGTCAAATCTTGTCATTACCCAACTTGTCATCACCTATCGTCAAACTTGTCATGACGATTTCCAATCAACACTTAAATTCTATTATCGGTACCCTAATTAGTACCACCAAAATTATAATCGAACCTATCATCACGTACAAAATTTGTCATCACTTATAAAAATATCACCACATACAAAAATTTGTCATCACTTGTAAAAAAATGTATCACCGTGCACAAAAAATTGTCATCACCTAATAATGTCACCACGTACAAGAATATATCATCACTTGTAAGAACATATCACCACGTACAAAAATTTGTCATCAAGGCTTCCAGATCCTGATACCTTTCTTCGCTTCAGTCGGCAGCGAAGAACCTCCTTCCTTCGCTTGCATCTCTGTTAGGCACTATTGACACCGATCTCCGCTGCCGGCTGCGGCTTCTTACATAGTATGACATTTCGGCCGCCATGTGCTCCTATTCTCGCCGCCTTCCTCAGCGCCAACGTCACCCCCACCTCCCCTCCGTGGTACAGCCACCACCTCTGGTGACCTCGATCCTTTCTCTTACATTGTCGACCTCTTCACCAACTGACCTAACTACGCCATCAACTCCTCTTCCCCATCTCGTCTTCAGATCCCATAGAACCGCCTTTGGATTCTTCAAGCTCTAGCCAAAGGAAGGGCTTGCTCTCGTCATCAAAACTTCGTCTTCATATCCTCTCTATATGCACACACTCTATGGAAATAATTGCATAGATAACTAAGAAAATACATCAGGAACTAATGAAAATAAACACTAATATTAGACCCGCTCAAATGGTGGAAGAGATAAATGACAAACTAAAACAAAAAGGAAATGAAACTTCTAGCTAAAGCTTGGTGGTGCATCTAGTATCAACGATATTACAACATTTAAAAAAAACAGAGGAAAATGATTTCACTGATGTGGTGGGATGCTTTCATAAACAAGTCCTGAGTTGGAACAACGTTTCAAAGATGATAGGTGATGAAAATATCACCAAAAAGACCCTATAACAACAACAATACAAAAAAGAACAGATTAGAAGAAAAAGAGAAAACATAAAATGGATCAAACCATAAGTAGGTTTCATTAAACTAAACTTTGAGGGTGTTACGTGTTCATCTAATCAATCTTCTTTTGATTTTATCCTCATAAACTTAAAAAGAAGAATCATATCTTGGGCTAACGAAAAATACGAGATGCAACCCGTCATTCTCACGGAAGCTCTAGGCCTTTGGAATGGAGTCCTTGAAGGATTTTGGTTAGGCTACAACAAAATTGAGATTGAAGGTGATTACTTGTGTCTTATCAATGCCATTAATGGTATTTGGAGTTTCCGATCCCATAGGAAGTTGATTGGTCCACATATTTCGGGAGATTAACAACGTGGCGGATTGCATTACGAAGATGGCTCTGTCCGATCACATCCCGTCTCAAGCAACACTTCTTGATCTTGAAGATCTCAGCCGTTTTGGATATTGTAGAACGGCTTTTGACTCGTTGAGTCGTTTCCCTAATCCCTTTCCCGATCAAATTAAAAATTCCTACTTGCATATGAACGATTTTTTTTGTGAAGCCAACTAACTTGTAAAAGTCAATAGAAAAGTCTATATATGCAATGGAAGTCTAATTTGAATTGGCTATTTACCTTTAATAAGACAGTTCATGTTGCTCTCACTATTAGTGTGTAAGAAGTCTTTTCAATGAATTAATGCAAAGATAGCCCGTGGAGGCAAGGGTAAAGTGAAAATGCAACAACCATGCATTGACTCAATTTGTTTTTGTCTAGCTAAGTGCTTGGCCATATTTAATTAGGTCGTGAACGTGAAGTTATTAATTAATTCCGTGGTAGCCCAAGAGCCTATTGAATGCTGAATGACCACTGTCTTCATTGATGAAAAAGACCAAATAGTTTTACTAGTCCTTGTACATCGCCTTAAAGAACCATTCTTTATTTGATTGATTGATCGATCGATGTGAAACTTATGTGGGTTTACAACCAACTTACATTTTCAACTAACCTCTCTGGCTGATCGTTAATGTCCACAACCAACTTACAAAGTGTGGAATTAATTTCGTGCCATGCTCTCAGCAAAAAACCAACCAATTACTAGTACTCTATGATTAGTCTGTGAGTTTATTTTTGAAGTGTGTAATTAATTGCATCCATGTGAAGGAAGTGATCACCGAATAATAAAGATTTATTTCCGGATTGACCATGCAATGTATCTATATCTCTATCATGCCCATCCATCATCAAGCTAAGCTCTCTATATTGATTGTGGTAATTAAAATTGAAGAGTAATTACCAATATGATTTTAAGCACGTTGTTCGAATCTTGGGCAAGATTCAGGCTAATCAATCGCCATGTGACGAATCTGGGAGATGATTAAATTAACTAACTAGATCACTAACATAATAAGCATTTTCTTAAAACAAGATACGGAGTGTATTATTAGTCTATTAGAGTTGTTGGTATCCAACTCCGAATGGTCAATGTTTCTTTAAAAAATCAAGGTCCTGTTTGGTTGTAAATTGTGGAAGCGTAAATGAAATGAAAATGAAACTAGAGAATATCTAATATCACGATACACGAATGTAACAAAAAACTTCAATATCTCACTCCTCGCAAATACTAGGTGGAAAAGAGTGATTCTCTTATTTGGTTACCCCTCTATCTAGTAGAGGAATGATTGAGGTAGAGAAACTCAAACTTATTATAAATAAGAGGTTAGAAGAGATGAGAAAGATATTTTTTTAATCAATGTATCATAACAGTAAAATGGACTAAACTCAATCTATTCCGTTTACGCTTTCACAAATTTACGAGCAAACGGTGCCTTAGTCTATTTTAGTTTCATTATACATTGAGAAAACAAATATCTTCTCATCCCTTCCAACCTTTTATGCATAAGAAATTTGAGTTTCCTCCTCTTAAGACTTGCTACACTTTTATGTAAAAAATACTTTTTAATAGAAAGTATACTTTTTCTGTCTCGAAATGTGTAAAATGTAGTTACTTTTTATGAATTTCTAGGTGAAGAAAGTATACTTTCTATAAAAAAGTACTTTCTACATGTAAGTGTAGCAAGACCTTAATCATTTCTCTAGTAGAGAGAGGGATAACAAAATGAAGAATCACTTCTTCCATTACACTTTTACAAGAGTGAGATATTTGAAAATTTTATTACATTAATGTATCATAACGTTAAGGATGGACGAAAATCTTCTGTCCCCCCGCACGTCCCATCCGCACGTCCCACTCCTTCCTATTGGTCGATGTTATTTATTTCGGTAGAATTAAAGGGAAAATATAGGGAGGACCCATAGTTTCGACCAATAGAAAGGGAGGGACACGGGAGCGGGACGTGCTAAGGGGATAGAAGATTTGAATCAGGATCGTCTTTTCGTACATTATTGAAAATAGACTGGGCCTGACCAATCATGTAGTGGGACTGGGCCTTCAAACTCGGCCCAAATTCCCAGCTCAGCGTAAAATTTAACAAATGCTAATGATAGTTGAAAAAAAGAAAGAAAAGAATTTAGTTGCAGAATCTTAAGAGGTTGCAATGATTCTTGCGTGGCAGACATGAAAGCAGAGAGCATGCCATGCAGAAATGCAGATGCCCTATCAAGCTTTTTACCCGGGAATCCCCGGCAATCAGAACAGATAAATCCATCTTATTTACGAGTAGTTAAAATACAGTAGATTTTGCCCCTTCAATATTTCCAATTTTTAAATACTCTATAGACCATAGCACACTATTTTCGATTAGGAAAAAAAAACAACTTTTATGCCTTTAAAATGAAAAGCTGATGAACATGCTTTGGGTAGACGAGACCACCTTTTTCTGTACATGAAAAGGCCTGCCCAAAGCCCTTTTAAAAGCCCTGAAGCCATTTCCTTTTTCTTATGTCTTTTGTAATGACAGGGGTAAAAAAGAAAGGGAGTCTGACTCTGATAGCATCAAGAAAGTACACACGTTTCGCTCCTTTTTTTCCACCCTAGCTAGCTTTCACTGTTGCCCAAAAGGTAAATATGGATTCTTTCAGCTTTTGATGAATGAACTTGAAGCATGCAATTACAAAAGCAACTCCAATTCCCTTTCTTCTTCGTATCGAATACTAATGTCTCTTTGATTTTGAGCTTTGCCGGGCTTCCCGGTGCTTCAAACTGGCGGAACAGGTATAAAAAAACATGGAAATTATTAGGAAAGTGACCGATCACAATAATATATGTCTACAGTTTTGAATCAAAAGTACAATTCAAATATGCTAGACATAGAGAGGCAAGACTGATTTAATTGTCCAGCCCAACTTACCAGTTTATTAGGTTCAATTATGATACACTCACAACCGAGAATGGCGAACCCTCCTGGTCCCTGAGCTGAACCATCAATTCTGATATCATTTATTAAGAGGGGGGGCGAGCCTCACAAGACCATGGGTCCATGGGGTTCTATCCATTGGCAGAAGCACGTGGTGCCCAGTGGGGGCTGGATTTTATAATTTTTTAATAAAATTATTAATACAATGGAGTAATAAATTATTTCCTCCATATTAAAATAACTTTCCAAATAGTATTTGTTAAATGGTGATTTTGTGCATTTTAATTGAAAAACATATGGTTTATGATGAGTCTTCCCCATGAAATAGTTTGAGGATTTTTTAATTGAAAAACACATGATTTTTAACTTTTATAGATATTTCATGGGAATTTTATAGCCTAAGAAAGAATAGAAAACAGATTTTAACAATATATGATTTCTATGAAACATACAAACTATATATAAAAAAAATCTCATGAATGGAATTCATGAAAATAAATTCATCCATTCAGCCAAATAAATACTCCCTCCGTCTACTTCTATTTGTCCATATAGCCCAAAAAGCTTGTCTACTTCTAATTGTCCATATAGCCTATTTTGTCCATTGACTTCCAAATTTACCCCTAATTAATATGTTAGTTGAAGTCTTGGAAATTGTAAAGCTCATAGTATGCGAGGAGAATTAATTATATTAGTGATGATTTAATAAGGGTATTTTTGTAAAGATAAGATTGTCTTAATAATTATGCAAATTGCTACATGGACAAATAGAAGTAGACAGAGGAGTAAACAATACTCCTATTTACGATGTACTCCGTATTAGTTTTACGGCATTCCAATTCAAATCATAACCATCACGAATCGTCCAAGTATTATGGGCCTCTTTAGCAATAAAGTATCATCAGACCCAATAGCAAACAATGATTGAAGCATCTTCTCTTACTCCAAGACATAAATGGGCCAAGTGCTACTCATGCACGTAATTGGGCGACCAGCCCAACCACAATTACAAATCCACCAACTCTGGTATGGGCATCACTTCTACCTGATGACTCGAGTGATTTATTGTTGCTCCTCGTACCCATCATCCATGAAAGAAGAAGACATGAGATGAGATAAAATTTGATCAAGAGAAGAAAATTGCATCACCCTTGACGTTTGAGGGGAGATTCTCTTTTAAGGATATGCTACCCCTTCGGCATGTACCCGAACAATGGAGTGGATAGAAGAGAATTTCGATCAAGTTTGTACTTTGTAGCCTTGCCTAACATTTTCGGTAGTTCACTTTAATGTGCATTCGTATGCTCTTATAAGAGTCGAATCGATAACGTTTGTATAGCGGTCCTCAAGGCTTAACTAGATGATAGAAAGCCTCTCCTTATGTTTTATTGTTTGTATGCGTCTCTGTTTGAAAGTGTCAGATAGTGACTGGCTATAGTTATGTGATTGCAATTTTTTCTATTAAAAAAACAACTTTGGACATCATATTTGAAAATAAAATAAAAAATGCCAGGTGTAGAATAAACGGTGATGGGAGCCCACGTTGAAAAGTAGGAAGAAAAACCGACGACTCTTCTTCGTCGTCGATTCGGTTATTTTGTCTCTCCTGTGTTGTTGCCTTGCTGTGTGGTGCAAAAAGGATGCTCTTTCCATCATCTCCCGCTGGCAACTGCCTCCGGCGTGGTGTTTGATTTTCCGGCCTTTCCGCTCTTCAGACTACCAATCGAGTTGGATTCTAATTGATTTGGGATCCACTAGTATCCAAGTCCCTGATAGAACCGTCACCAAAATCCCCCCATCTGGTCCAATCGGAGTCGTCTTCGATGGAGCGGCCGGAGGCGAAGGAATCCACGAGGATCGCGGCCAGGTCTTCGATGATGGACTCCATAATGGGATGCGGATTCTCAGGAATCCGGATCGAGAAGGAGGATCTGAGGAGGAGGATTTCCATACCTCAGTATCTCCGCCTTGCGATTCGCCGAGCAATCAACTCCAAAGACGTCTCCGCCGGCGTTGACTCCACCATCCACGCCCTCGCCAACGACGGCGCCGTCGAGGCCCCCGAATGCCCCATGGTCATCTTTGTCAATTCCAAGAGCGGTGGCAGGCACGGCCCCGAACTCAAAGAGAGGCTCCAGCAACTCATGGGCGAAGAACAGGTCTCTGCTCCCTCTCTCTCTCTCTCTTTGTTTGTGGTGGTGGATTTTGAT
This sequence comes from Polygonum aviculare, assembly GCA_934048045.1. NCBI lineage: Eukaryota > Viridiplantae > Streptophyta > Magnoliopsida > Caryophyllales > Polygonaceae > Polygonum > Polygonum aviculare. Next base: position 26,152,109 of record OW204031.1, read on the forward strand.
AGGGTTTTGTTGTGGAGTATGATAATGCCAACTTGTGTATTTCTTCGTTAGATTGGTAATTATGACTTCGCGTCATGTTTAAGCATCTTGTAGCCTGAAGGTTCAATTGAATAATACTTGCAAGATGCTCTCACTTATTTGAGTGCCATGAGTGGCCCTAATTGTGGGGGTTTGAACAGAATTGAGGGAGTTTATATTAGATGATGATAAGTTACTGTCTGCAAATGTTCAGATGCGTTAACACGTTGATCAAAGTGTAGAGAAGGAGTTGTTATTCGTTCAAGAAGGACAACTGCACTTTCAGTTACTTGCTTATGGATTTGAAATTCAGTGTGCTATAGTTCATGAGTTGTCTGCTTAGGATTGCCAGATCACTAGATTTGCTCTGGAGGGGGGTGTATTTTGCAGCCTTGTTAATGTGTGATGGCACTTACTTTTATACTTTTATAATTTCTTAGGTCTATTCTGAAACTATTTTTTGAATGCTGTAAACTGAGGCAAGGGGTGTATGGATAGTAACTCACTGCATTATGGTGATTACATTGGCAAGAAGTCAGTCTTGCAACTATTTATATAGCAAGCTTGTTTGTGCTGATGATGAAGGTTCTTGATCATCATTCTTTTATAGTTTTGGGGATTTGTCATGGGTTAATACCATAAGCTGTCCAACTAGGAGAGTCATCTGACTTTTTAGCAGCTGAGGTGGTTGACCCATAATGACCGTTGGGTTCTTTATATGATTGAAAATTAAATATTTATATTTTGTTTTTGTGTCTAATTTGCAATTCTCTTGGTTGTCTAGGTATTTGACCTTTCCAATGTGAAGCCCCAAGAATTTATACAGTATGGTTTGGCTTGCTTAGAGCAACTGGCTACTGATGGTGATTCATGTGCCAAAGACACTCGAGTCAAGCTGAGGATAGTGGTAATTTACTTATTCCTATCCTCTAAAATTCAAAGGTTTCTGAAAGGCCACATGCCACTGCAATTTCTGCCTCTTCACTATGTCTCTTGATTATTGTGGTTATTGAGATATGGAAAGTTGCATCTAGTTGTAATCATGCATTTTTAAATATGTTTTACTCACAGGTTGCTGGAGGAGATGGTACTGTTGGTTGGGCACTTGGAAGCTTGGGAGAACTTCACAAGCTGGGTCGTGAGCCAGTTCCTCCAATTGCGATTATTCCTCTTGGCACAGGGAATGACCTGTCTAGAAGCTTTGGTTGGGTAGGTTCTCAGTTGTGCTCCTATAATGTCTTGCTTGACTTGATTTTTCCTTTCTTTACATGGGTGGTCAATATTCCTAGGGTGGCTCTTTTCCATTTGCTTGGAAGTCAGCAGTTAAGAAATCCCTCCATAGAGCTAGTACAGGTCCTATCTGCCGTTTGGATAGGTAGGTATTTAAATCCTTATATATGTGCTGCTCAGTAGCTGTTAATCTCATCTGTTCGACTATTTCTTTTAAAACTCAGTTGATTGCAACTTTTTTTCTTTTGCTCTAATATTTTCCTGCTATTTTGGTCTAGAATTTGCTTATGGACTGAGATTGTTTGCATCATTGGATTTTAATATATACGAATACAATGAATCTGAAAAAGCCAAAAAGAAAAGATAAATTGAGTTCATTCTGGATTTAGGACGTGTTCTCCTCTTTCTTTAAATTACTAATAGAATACAGTTGTCAGAAGGTAGATATATCTTTACCTTTATGTATTTTCTGATGAATCAACTTATTTGTAAAATTTGCAAAAATGGAATTGTTAGAATTATGCTTTCATCTTAATAAACAAGAGTTGCCTATAACTGATCCTAATTTCTGTTCCTTAAAGTTGTACTTTAATTGTTGCAGTTGGCACATCACAGTGACAATGCCAGCTGGTGAAGTTGTCGATCTGCCACATTCTTTGAAGCATTCGGAAGAATGCCCTCTTGATCAGGTTTTAATATTAGCGACCTCCCAAGAACATGCTTCCTTGTTTTGCTTTCTAGTGAATCACAGTCTCTCTTTGTTGTTTTTTCTTTGATGAAAGGAATTGCAATCTATGCATGATGTGTTGTACCTGCACTGTACATTATCATCTTGGTGATTCATTTCATAATCAACATGAACAAATCAAGAAACACACACCTGCTTTTTGGCCCTATTTAGTTTCATTGGGTGAAGGCTTAAGTTCTGGTTTTGGTGAGCTAGCACGTGCTTCCATATTAACCTGCTTCGTAGGTAGCTTTTAATTGATATACTGGGAGCTTCTATGATGGAAACTGCTCAAAGGCTTAAGTGACACTCGTAACTAAACTCACATGCCATTCCTTTTCTCTCTGCTCCTGGAGGATTTGAGTCAATATAGTTTAGGTGTAATTGGGCCTTGGTATATAGAATATTAGGGGAGGAAGTATACATTGTTAATATGACAGTTATCTCACATCCTAAGATGTGCAGATACTCTCTATATCTGATTTGGTAGCGTGGAGTATTCCATTAGTAGATTGTAAAGAATATAAACATTTTGTTGTAAGAAACAAGTAGCTATTGGATGATACGTGAATATAAGCTGGCACAAACACATATGTCCAGGACTTTGAAGCGGAAGGTCCATTGCCCGAGAAAGTCACTTGCTATGATGGAGTATTCTATAATTACTTCAGCATAGGTAATTTCTTCCCCTTCATATATGATACATGATATAGTTATTATATGTTTATTTGTATGACATGGAATGTTCATCAAATACTGGTATGATACAACTATGTCATGCAGCTATTGCATCGCCATCACTACCATTAACTTGTCTAAGGAGGCTATTTCCTCCCACTGTTTTGTGGAAAGTTGGCAAAAAGTGCTGTGGTTTTTTCATTGGCTTGGTTCAAATACATTCTAATTGAAATTGCAAAGTGATTGTACTAATTCTTTCCGATGTAGGAATGGATGCTCAAGTTGCATATGGTTTCCATCACTTGCGCAATGAAAAGCCTTACCTTGCACAGGGGCCAATTGCAAATAAGGTCCTTTCATCTGTTTCTCCTTCTCCAGATTTGAGCTTGACTTTTTAGCTTTTAGCATAAGTTGAGTAACACCTTTGATTAACTAATCAAGCACTAAATCCAACCTTGATTTTTTGTGAACCCATTTGGTAGCTGTTATAAGCGGAACTTTTATTTGTGAAGTTTGTTCTTGTAATTTGCATTCTTGTACGTTGTGGCTTGTTTTCATACTATTGGTTAAATGAAGAATCTTAATGTAAGGAAAGTATTCATATCCCCTCAAAAAGGAGGTAACTTTTTGTATACTGTGTAATATAAAAGTGCTTTTCAATCCTGAAACACTTTGTTGAATACCCATTTTACTGATTATTGATTGAAGTCCAACTCTACTAGCTTAAGCAGTCAAGTTTGAGGATAGACATAATTGTTGAATGTTTTATTGATTCGATTTTGTTAGCAGCTAATTTAGTGGACATTAAAACTGGAAAAAAATTGCAGTCTGTGTGTTCTGGTCTCAAATAATGAGTTTGAAGTGAGTAAACGCTATGCCGTTAAGCCACCCTAATCTGCTGATTGGATAGTCTACTTCTGTTAACCTCTCAAGGAAATATTTTAAGAAAACTTGAGAGTTATGTTCATCAACTTGTCATAATTAGTTATAGTTTGAAATATTCAAAGTGCAATTACTCTAAATTGAGATCTATTCTTGTGACTTTTCTTGCTCTATCGTGAATTTAGAGAACTTTTTATTGATGCTTAATTTTCTTCTTGTTGAAAATTTACTGTGGCAGCTTATTTATTCTGGATACAGTTGTACCCAAGGTTGGTTCTGCACTCCTTGCGTCAGTGATCCAGGCTTAAGGTCAGCCCACAACCCCCAAAACCATGAAACACAAAATAGAAGGAAAAATGAGAAAACTGGAATTTATATTTCCATTGATTTATGATTTAATAGTTGATCTGTATATAAAGTTTGCTTGTAATCAGATCTGTATCCTTGCTTAAAAGGAATATTAGATAGCAGCTTTCTTCACAATAATGCTCAGGTAGGATAATAGAACTAGTTCTTCTAATAATACTCATGAATGGATTTGTCAGTGCCCTGTTTTCCACCAACAAACAAAATGATGTCAATGGTGGTATACTTCCTGTCTCAAAATTCAAATCATAGGAGCAAGTAGTATCGTTCTGATAGCATCTCTTGAATGCAGGGGGCTAAGAAACATTCTGAAGATCCACATTAAAAAGGTCAACTGCTCAGACTGGGAGGAAATTCGTGTTCCTTCAAAGTAAGCTTCAACTTTTGCTCGTTTGAATCAAACAATGTGTTCTTTATAATAATAATAATTGCTATGGGAATCAATTGTAGCATAGTAGGCTTGAAGAAATTAGTCAAAATCCTAACAAAAATCATGCATAAGTTCTAGTAACGTTCAAGTCTGACAACATTCTAAAAAGGCTCTAATCCATATCTATACTTATATAAAATATCCCCAATTTTTTAGATGAATTCTGTATAATATTTGTATAAATTATATTATTTTGCAGTGTAAGATCCATTGTTGCTCTGAATCTTCATAGCTATGCTAGTGGAAGGCATCCATGGGGCAATCTTAGTCCAGAATATCTGGAAAGGGTAATCTGTCCTCCATGCCCCCTAATTTGTACTGCATTATTTTTCTAATCATTACCTTTTCTGCCTCTTGTTATTATTAAATATTAATTATCTCTTTGAATATAAACTGTTTTTATCTTTCAGAGAGGATTTGTTGAGGCCCATGCTGATGACGGTCTTCTAGAAATTTTCGGCCTTAAACACGGATGGCATGCATCCTTTGTTATGGTGGAACTCATCTCTGCCAAACACATCGCCCAGGTTGGTGATCTTCTACATATCAACATGTCACATGTAGTTTGCAACTTGCTTCATCATCAGCACTAATAGTTTTAAACGCGATTAATTGGTTCGGTTTGTGTGTGCTGTCTGCAGGCAGCTGCAATTCGAATGGAGATTCGAGGTGGGGATTGGAAACAGTCATTCCTGCAAATGGATGGTGAGCCATGGAAACAGCCATTGGATGACAATTACTCCACTTTTGTGGATATCAGGAAGGTTGGCTTTCATTCTTTGATGATTGGTGGAGATTCATAATCACAGGCCATAACGTATTAACATCTAGTATTGTATTGCCCACAATTTAACACCTCTTCTTTGTGAATTTGTTCATATTCTCCTATTATGACGACTTACTTTTGTGTATAAGCATTCCTGGTCAGCTCGGCGTCTGTAACATAGTGTTACGCAGTAGGTTTGCTGCATTCTGAGTTTGTGATGCATTTATGCTAGTAAATGCTTATTTAAAGCGTTAATCTTTGGTTTGTCCAAATTGTGTTTCTGGTTTGACATTGTACTGAACGAGATCGGCACAATTGATTACTCACCATTATTTTCAGTTGTAAATTTGCTTGCTGAATTTATCATGATATCAATCGACATGTACAGAAGCTTTGATTGGGTAGTTTCTCACTGATGTCAATATATTTTCTCCTGTTTTCGGCTTTGCTATAGGATGGCCTTTTGTGGGCCTTTTTAAAGTATGGCGTAATCATAATGTATACCCACTTGAATTATGTGGCCTTTGCTACACAGGTTCATTCATCTTTCAACTTGACTTGACCTGAACTCAAGTTGTACAGTTGAAATGAACTAAAAAAAAAAATGCAAAAACAATATCATCTCAGTACTAATAACGCAATGAATAGGATGTCCAATATATTTGTACAACAATGGACTATATACATACCAGATGATAAAACATTGTCCATATGGGTCAACTCATATGTTTTGTAGAAACATTTTGTAGATATGGATGGGATTCCACATGTATCTATTCTTTTTCGCAATTAATTTAGGTGATAATTCAATATCAGATTTCAGATTTCAGATAAGAGATTTGGCTGTTTGAGTGTTGTTTGCTAAAACTTAACGTCATTCGCCGCATCTGCAGTTGAGCTATGATTGCTTGCATATCTAACTTTGCCTCCAAAAAGACTCTTATATTCAAACAGCACTTGTATGACAGGAAGAAAAAATAAAAAGAGGCATCTTTGTACATACCATGGATCAGCTGAAATGAAAGCCATATCCACATCTGTCTGCCAATGCTTTTAGTGTAGGGCCTTCCTTTCCACCATCCTCGCAAGGACGCATTCTCTCTCAAGCAAAAGGTACATTGTCCATTTCTCACTACTAGAAAATATCTATTAACCGAATGAACTGAGCCCGTTTGGTTGCAGGCTATGGAAACAAAACGAAAATAAAAAGAATCTAATTCCCTGACATGTACATTAGCAACTATTTTTTGATTTGCGTATAAAGGAGGGCGGAAGGAAATGATTTCACTGTCGAAATATCATAGAAGCGTCGCAAGTTGAGATAAAAATCTTCGTTTGATCTATCAAGATATCAAATGTGGACTAGATTTGATTATTTTTCGTTTCCGTTTCCATAGGTTGCAATCAAACGGACTTGTATTCAACTCGTAAATTGAGCAATATGATATCTATAATTTCACGCGTCAACCGAATTGTTTGATGAGTAGGGAGAAAGCTTTTTTGGTTGAATGCTGTGTTTTGCTAACGCTAGCTGTGTGGGTGTGGGAGCTGAAAAAAATGACCATCTCTCTCTCTTTCAGTTTATGAGTGAGGGCCCTGAAAAATGCTTCATGTCTGTGACTTGTGTCCTTCTTTAGCCCTTTCCAGGCCAAAAGCACAGTGCCAAACAAAAAACATCATAGCTGGTTTTGGTTGATGGGTCAGATGTGTTTTGTGATGAACAAGTGAAAACAAAAGCCAAAAAAGACATTAATTCCCTCTCTCACTTTTTCATCTACTTGTACGATGGCTCTTGGAGCGGCTGATAGCCATGCTCTGTTGGTGGAGAATGGAGATGATTGATTGAGCACTACCTTATAGCTGAGGTATGACGAGTGGGATCCATTCACCCTCATTTATTCCGTCGCTTTTGATACCACTTGTTACAGGGGACGTACATATGACCCAATAATTAACCTATGCATACAATTAAACCCGAGGTCTCCCTTTCAACACCCGCGGGTAGTGGATAGCCAAGTCATGAATTTAGTTACTTAGAATCATATTCTCATCCGTTTCTACGGATGCTTTAGGCTAGGCTAAAGTAATATTTGGACTATCATGAACCTCATGATACAAAAAAATAAAAACACTAATTTGAGCCCATATCATGATAGATCAGTAGAGATTTTTATCTCAGGTAATACTTGGACTATGCCTCATTTACCATGTACTTATGGCCCAGATATCAATGCTAAGCATATAATTAAGTTTAACAGAGTTTAATCCCAGATCGGTTCGGCTTTGTTAACACTTGCTACGAGCTCATCTCCTTCTGGCCCCAACCATTAAACTAAGAGCATCCACTGTGGAGAAATCTCCAAGATTTCTTAAGCAGAAAAAGAAAAGATAAAATCAGGAAAGTCAGAATTTTGTTAGAGATTATTTCTTATATATCAGAGAGGATTTCTTGCAGTAGAGTAGGAAGAAGAAAGAGGAAAAATATTTGTCCTTTAAAAGCTGATAAAACTCTGATTTTCCTGATTTTATCTTTTCTTTTTCTATTGGAGAAATTTTGGAGATTTCTCCATTGAGAATAGCATGTAGGTACGTTTAACTAGATTTTATTCTAAAATTAATTGATGATCCAAAGATTAGAGGTGAGATTTACAATGGAACCTAACACGCACACAATATCTTGTCATTTTGCTTTAGGAATAATGTTTTCTCTTGGCCATTTTGGGTGTCGAGTAGATCATGTGTTTTTGCTCAGGGGAGGATGGATGTACATTGTACGTACTATACAGGTTTTTGTACAATTTTTGTGCATGTGAAGTTGTGAACTGAGAAAGAGTATTTTGGCCACATTACATACAAATTTACAATGCAATTTCTGGCATAGTTTTTGCAATAAATGTCGTTTCTCTTCATGATTGCTTGATCTACGGTTAATCATTTCTAATCGCCATATATATATATATATATATATATATATATGATGTTAGTTCACCATGTATAAATGTATAGTACTCCGTAGTACCTAAATAGGAAATAAAGGCTTTGTATAATATCGATCTTTAGTTCTTAATGTTCAATCTCTTTTCATGTATGCAATGCATTATTATCTGAACTAAGAAATGACTATATTAATCCCTCCTTTAAATAACAATTAATAATTCATGCAATTTCTATAATTGTTATATATGTATGAAGTTCATATCCTGCTTCCACAAAAAAAAGTGAAGTCCATATCCTGCATTGGGCTCCATATATCTGAGTCATCTGACTTCATGCATATAGTATGAGAAGTTGATATGTTAGGGAAATTCCTTTTGACACTCCTCTGGTTTTCATAATTTCTTTTGGTGTCGAAAAAACAGTTATTTTTTGTAAGCATGTGGTTTATACATTTTTTTTAACCAAAACTCTATATAAACCCATTTTCAAAAAAAATAAGAATAAATTTTGTTTAAGTTTAAAATAAAAAGCCAATTTAGAGAAAAAAAAAAGAAGAACTTAGGCAAAATAGTTTATTCAATTAAAATAAATTTGACCAACCATTAAAAAAATCCAATGGAACAATCTATATGGCTGAATTTGTTCAATACAATTTCCATTTAAAATTAGATAAAAATATAATGATTTATTTTCAAAATTAGTTTTACTTAAAATTTAAATGAAAATTGTATTTTTTTGAATGAAAAATGAGTTTAAACATAGTTTTGATTACAAAAAGAAAAATGTACAAACTACAGGACTATTAAAAGAAAAACTATTTTCTCATGTTACTAAAAGAAATTATCAAGACCGAAGAAAAGGAATTTTCGTACTTAAAAGTCCAACTGGATCTATATATAATTATAACTAATTACCCATTTACCCCGTACTAATTAGGAGTGGTTAAGCGTTCCCTTAATTTAAAGTAGCAAAGTACTTGTCGTTTATGTTTTTAAAGTAAACCTCTGTACTTGTCATTCTCTCGATTTTCCACAAGTCTTTCCGTTATTTCCTTCTATTTTCAACAAATCAAAGTGAATTGTTTCAGGCATGACATCACTTCTCTGTTTCGAATTATTGGCTGAATTATGGTGGGCAATTTAATCAAGAGAACACTCGATTGAAATCGCTCAATTTGCAGACGAACTACAAAAGTTATGAAGAATATCAACTAGACCAAGTTGTGTCCGCATTCAAATCTGATTGTTATTGATAAGGTTCAAAGTTAAATACATGTAAAAAACATTCCTATTTCATGAAACAAAAAGCAACTTTATCATAAACTATAAGATGAAAAAAAAATAGTGAAAGGTAGGATTTCATCACATGTAGGCTGTAGCTAATTATAATACTTATAATCTAAAGTTAATTAGTTAAATATAGAAAGGTCATTATTCTTATAAATCTTGCACACACACCTTAATTAGTAGAGTTAGATTTTGATTATCTTCTTATTGTTTTTATATTTTGATGTAAAGTAAGAAATTGTAAACCTTGGAATATGTTTTACGGTGCATCTCGAATGAGTATGTAATATTTTTTTATCCATGGTTATGTTCAATTTACTAAAGATAGTCCAAACTTCAAAACAAACATAAACTTTCAGATTTTATTTTAAAAAAAGACTCGATCAATAAGTTTATCCTCTTCGAGCTGTGGTGGTGTTGAAAATGTCATTGATTGCTTTTCAAGTAGGCTGGTTGATATGCCCTCATTATATGGATGCCTATTGGAGATATTAGTGGAGATATTTTAGGCTAATATTTTGTATAGTCCATATTTGTACAGATTCATAGTGATTTGATCTTATCTCTTTGTAACCATATATGTAATCTCTCTTTCTATATAATCAGATAACCTCTGTGTGATCAAATCAACAGAGTTCCCAATTCTTTCATGGTATCGAGAGCCATATTGGGTCCTTTTTCCTCTAAACACGATCCTCCATTCTAGCTACCATGTCCACGGCTAGCAACACCGGCGACGGCAATCCGCCGGCCAACAATTCCGGCAACGTCAATCTGCCCAACAACTCTATCTCTGATGATACGGCGGCGTCCCGTCCGAGTGGGTCTGGTGCGTCCCTCCTCGCTGCAGCCCTTGGCACAAATTCCGGCCTAAATCTGCAGCTTCCGGCCTTTGCAATCAAACTCAATCGGTCCAACTACTCCATCTGGCGTGCCAACATTCTCGACACGCTCGATGCCTGCGAACTGAAGGATTTCGTCACTGTTGGGCTGGCGCCACCGGCCACCATCTCTACACCGGCGGCAAACTCATCTCAGGCCAACATCGTCTCTCCTAATCCTGACTATTTGAAGTGGAAACAAAGAGACAAGTTCATTCTTGTTTGGCTCCGAACGACGATCTCCGAACAACTTCTTGGATACTTCACCAACACGACCACATCTCGTCAAGCCTGGGTCGCTGTCGAGAAGATGTTTCAAGCCCAATCTAGGGCTCGTTCGATGTATCTCAAGCAACAACTCAACTCTCTGCAAAAGGGAAATCTGTCAATGGTTGAATATTTTGAGAAGAAGCGGTCTTTCGTCGATGCCCTAGCCGATTGCTCTCAACCGGTTTCCGACGACGACTTCATCTCTGCGGTTCTTCATGGTCTTGACCCGTCTTACGGGCCGCTCCGAGCTGCACTTAACATCAGGCTCGATACTTTGACTCCAGATGATCTCTTCGGCTTTCTCTTGCGGGAAGAAGAGCGTCTCGCCGAGGAGACCCGCACCACATCTCAGCCGGCTGCCCACTTTGGCCAGCAGCGCTCGGGCTCTCGACGAGGCTCCACCGGCGACCGTCCATCTTCTCGGGCGCCAACATCCCGTGGTCAGCAGTCACGCTCAAACGAGCGATCCTCTAGTGATCGACATCAGCAACCACGTCACAATGACAGTGGCGACTCCACTCCCGGCGGTCAGCAGCGTTCTCGCCCGCAATGTCAGATTTGTGATCGTCCCGGTCACTCGGCGAAGGACTGTTATAGCAGGCTTAATGTTCAAGCCTTTCCGTCCCGGCATCCACCTGAGCGTCTCAATCAGGCCCCACCGTCCAATCCACCGGCTGCCTACGCTTCTTCCACGTCATCCATCCAAGACCCGGCTTGGTATTTTGATTCGGGTGCTACAGATCATGTCACTGGTGACTTCAGTAAGCTGTCCATCGACTCTGACTATCATGGTAGTGACCAACTAGCTCTCGGAAATGGTAAAACTCTTCCTATCACCCACTATGGTCATACTGCTATTACCACTCCTAACCGTTCTATTAATCTGTCCAAAATTTTATTTGTCCCTGACATGAATAAAAATCTCATTAGTATCTCAAAACTCACTAGAGACAACAACATTTACATTGAGTTCCACCCTAACTTTTGCTTGTTGAAGGATATGCAGGGGCAGGTCCTTCTCAAAGGAATCGTCAGTAATGGCTTATACAGGTTGCGCCCATCAACATCTGAGGTCTCCAAAACGGCACTGGTTGGCGAGCGCGCGTCCCCAAATTACTGGCATAATCGATTTGGTCACCCGAGTCAGTCTGTCCTTAATTCTGTTTTGAGTCAATTTAATCTTCCTGTTGTGTCTAATAAGGTTATCAAACCATGTCAGTCTTGTGCTTTAGGTAAGAGTCATCGTTTGCCTATTGTTTCTCAACATGTCACTCGAACTATTCCGTTTGAATTGATTTATTCTGATGTTTGGGGTCCTGCACCCTCTCTTTCTATTAATGGTTGTCGTTACTTTGTTTTGTTTGTGGATGATTGCACTCGTTTTACATGGATATATTTTATGCATCACAAATCACAGGTCATAGACTATTTTAAAATGTTCCAGAAAATGGTGCAAACTCAATTTCACAAAACTATCAAGGAACTTCAAACAGATTGGGGGGGCGAATATCGCAACATCTCTTCTTTATTACAGGAACAAGGAATAATTCATCGGATTTCATGTCCACACACACCATCTCAAAATGGTATGGTGGAACGACGAAACCGCACTATTCAGGAAAAAGGTTTAACTCTCCTTGCTCATTCTCGTCTTCCAAGTGAATTCTGGGAACATGCTTTTCACACAGCTATTTTTTTGCATAATCGATTGCCCTCACCTACTTTGAAAAACAAATCGCCATATCAATGCTTATATAATAAAGTTCCTGATTATACCTTTTTACGTACTTTTGGTTGCTCTTGTTTTCCATATCTAGGTCCTTATAGAGCAAATAAACTAGAGTTTAAAACATTGCATTGCATTTTCATTGGCTACAGTTCTTCACATAGAGGTTATCTTTGTTACCACCCTGAAACTAAACGCATATATGTGAGTCGACATGTCATTTTTCATGAAGATGATTTTCCTTCCATTAAAACTGCTTCTACATTGTCCGAGTCTAGCAGTCCAGGTGTGTCTCTTGATTTGTTGTCAGCTGCGTCTCAAACGCAATCCAAATCGATTGTACCGTACTCTGCCAACCAGTCGCCACCTTTGGAACCGGCCATTTCTGATGTGCCCCGAGAGGAGACGCCCCCATCTCCAGAAACGGCATCTCCTGACACAGCCTCATCCCCACCTATTCAACAAGATCCACCTCCCTCCTCATCACTCCCTCACCTGCGGCCAGCCGATAACAGTGTCCATCCCATGACTACTCGTGCTCGGACAGGTAACCTCAAACCAAAAGCTTTTCATTCCACTAAACATCCTTTATTGCCTGATCCTAATCCTGATAATGAACCTAAAACATTCCGTCAAGCCCAAAAACATCCTCATTGGGTCACTGCCATGCAATCTGAGCTCGAGGCCTTACAACGCAACAGTACATGGTCTTTAGTTCCTCGTCCTCAATCTACTAATGTTGTTGGTTGTAAGTGGGTGTACAGGGTTAAGCGGAAAGCAGACGGCTCGATTGAGCGGTACAAGGCCCGACTTGTGGCGAAGGGATATCACCAAGAGGAGGGCGTTGATTACTTTGATACATTTAGCCCTGTTATTCGCCCGACGACGATTCGTCTAGTTCTTTCTATTGCTCTCTCTCGTCAGTGGCCTATTCGTCAGTTGGACATTAATAACGCCTTCTTGAATGGTGATCTTTCTGAGCAGGTCTACATGGAGCAACCTCCTGGTTTCACAGATCCCTCCAGACCATCTCATGTCTGTCTTCTTCGTAAGGCTTTATATGGCCTTAAGCAGGCTCCTCGGGCGTGGTTTAGTAAGTTGAAGTCATTTCTGCTGTCTTCTGGTTTTCGTGGCTGTCAATCTGATTGTTCTCTGTTCGTGCACTCTAGCTCTACTTGTACTATTTATATTTTGGTGTACGTCGATGATCTGATAGTCACTGGCAGCTCGTCATCCCACATCAGTCGCTTCATTCGGCAATTGCATAATGCCTTCTCCTTGAAGGATCTTGGTGATCTACACTATTTTCTTGGTATTGAGGTCACCCGCACTTCTGACTGTCTTCTTCTTAGTCAGCAGAAGTATATTCGAGATCTTCTTGCTCGCTCCAAGATGATGGAGGCGAAGCCTATTTCCACTCCTGCTGAACCACACTCTCATCTGGTGCAATCAGGAGACCCTGTGTGTGATCCATCTCTTTACAGGAGTGTTGTTGGTGCTCTACAGTATGTCACCATCACTCGACCAGAGCTTTCATACGCTGTTAATCGTGTCTGTCAGTACATGCATTCTCCTACAGAGCTTCACTGGTCTGCTGTGAAGCGTATTCTTCGGTATCTGAAAGGCACGATTTCTCATCAGTTTGTACTTCGGCCCACTTCTGACTTCACTCTTACTGCTTTCTCAGACGCTGGTTGGGCATCTGATCATGATGACTATCGCTCTCAATTTGGTTATGCCATTTATTTTGGCAAGTCTCTCATTAGTTGGACCTCACGTAAGCAACGTGTTGTTGCTAGATCGAGCACGGAGGCTGAGTACCGTGCCATTGCTGCTACTGTTGCAGAGATTAGCTGGATTCAACTATTACTCCTTGATCTTCGACAGTCTCTTCTTACTAGACCTGTGCTCTTTTGTGACAACTTGAGTGCGACATTCATGACTCGGAATCCTGTGCTCAACAGTCGCTCTAAGCACATCCACATCGATTATCACTTTGTTCGTGAGAAAGTTGACTCTGGGGAGCTCTCGGTTCGTCATATTAGCACCACCGATCAGATTGCAGATGTCTTCACCAAAGCCCTTGGATCTCGTCGTTTTGCCTGGTTGACCTCCAAGCTGCATGTTCGGGCCCCTCCATGAGCTTGCGGGGGGGTATTGGAGATATTAGTGGAGATATTTTAGGCTAATATTTTGTATAGTCCATATTTGTACAGATTCATAGTGATTTGATCTTATCTCTTTGTAACCATATATGTAATCTCTCTTTCTATATAATCAGATAACCTCTGTGTGATCAAATCAACAGAGTTCCCAATTCTTTCAATGCCCCACCTCATTTAAATAATGGATGTACGTGATGAGTAGTACGTTGATCAACTGTTTTCCAATTGTACTGATCTCTTAGCCAGTAACTAATGAAGGGACAAAAGTTCCCAAGAGATCGATGTACTCCTTTTAATGTTCATTTTGTTACAGTAATATGTGTACGTTGTGATTAAGAAGAAAAATAATGGTCTTTAAGAATGCAGTGAAGAAAAACACAAGAATCGAAATTGGTAGGTGGCCGTGGGAGGCCACCACATAAAATATGATATAAGCAGGATCGAACAATATTGGGTTACAACTTAATAATTTGGGGCATGGTAGGTTCTTAACAGGCTTTACTTCTCAAGCGAAACGTACGCCTTTTATAAAGTAGAGCATTTCTTGAATGTTAAGAGACTTTTGCAATCAGATTAAGATAACCCCAGCTGGTTTTGCATCATATGGTTGTAGTTGTAGTGTATATAATTGAATTAATTAATTTATCCATTTTAATTATATGAAAACGTTTGTTTTTTTATTTTTAATTTCATTTTGGTGTTGTTGTGGTGGGTCATATCATGTAGTATATGTTAAAATGCGTGCTTACGCTTGGCAACTGAACTGATTGGTCTTCAATCAAGACGTTATGGAATAGTTGTCGGCCATGGATCTCATAAATAAAGAAATAGATATAATTTCGGTTTCTCAAATTAAAATGAGTAATTTATATATAGAACGTACCCCGTACGTATAGGCAAAACTGTTTTGGTTTTGGAGGATCGATGCAATAATATACAGGTGCATCAATAAAAACCTTTGTACGTACGTAGCTAGCCAGTATCAATCATGTATACGTATATACGTACGTACTTTATGGGTAATCGTATAAGATGAATGACAACCGTAATAATACATAATAAGGCTAATAAGCCAAGTTTATGTGCTAACTAGCTACTTAGGTCCCCGACAAAGGGGAGAACAGCTCTAGCCTAGTGAGGTATTTAATGAATCATGTGTGGGGCTCAAAATGTACGTACCATGAAAGACTCGTCGACCGGACTGTTGGAACAGTGATAGGAATATCACTGGAACAACGTTTTGTCTTTGGAGATTATGTTATGACAAAATGATGGAAACATCATAAGGAATAACATCATCTTTAGTTTTGATGATTGACAAACTCTCTTGAGCTAAATCGTTTATAAAGTATTTCAGGAACAGTGTTGGGAAGGATACCCATTCGTGGAAGGATACCCATTCTAGGAACAGTACGGAGCTAATGCGTGACAGCTAAGAGGAAAGCGCGTGACAGCTGCAAAAAGCAGAATGACGTAAGCTGACTGACGTTCCTATCCATGACGTCACTTTCCCGTTCCATGTCAGCAATCCGGAAAGGATTTCTCCCAAAGCGCCAAAATGAATTTGAAAAAAGGACACGTGGCAGCAATCTAATGGTGTGATTAAAGTGACTGCCATTTCCCCTAAAAGGAGGGCTACTTTGGTAAAAAGGAAAAAGAGATTTCTCTTGAGATCTATAAATAGTGAGCTGCATTCTACTATTCATTTTTTACCACCTTCAAACACACAAAAACTCTCAAAACTCAGAAGAAGAAAAGGAAGAAGAAGGTGATCGGCGACCAATGAAGTTCGGCGATCGGAGACCACCGGAGACTGGTGATCGGAACTGTTGAGAAGCGAGTTCTTGACAGAGGAAGGAAAGAAGACGAGTCCAGCTAGGGATCGTCTGGAGAGGTTTGTCTTTGCAAAGTATTATTGAGTAGAGTTGGTACTTGTTCTAGGGAAGAGAGGCAAGACAATAGTTCTAGGATTGAGTGAATCGCTAGGAACTGATTGTGCTTGGCTGTATCTTGACGAACTGTACAACTGCTATCAATAATATGAGTGAAAGACATTCAAAATCCTCCATAGGAGGTAGAGGTTTACTCGATCGGATTAGTTGATCCGGTAGAGGTTCCTCTATAAGTAAACGTGTCCTTAACTGTTCCATGCTTATTTTGAAGTTTACTGTCCCTGTTTAGCTGCCTGCATACTTTACTATTCCGCTGCCCAAGGAACTGTTCCATAACTGTTCCTTGCAAGTTCTAACATTTGCGATCCTAAGACGGACTACCAGAAGCTACAAAATTAATGAGTAACACAAAATACTGGCGGGTTAATTAATTCAACAAACTAAAACATGCAACGTATGATTGATTAATAAATGTGGGGTTTTGGAAGAGTATGTGCTTAATTTGATTAAGTTTGGGTGGATTATATATAATTAATTTGGAGTTGATTTGTTTGGTTTGGGAGAAACGGGATGGGCATGTTAATTGATTGGTTTCACACACACACACACTATATATTTGGCGTGACGAATGCTCACCTCAAGAACCCATTTCCTGCAACGGTTACGTAAGTTGCATAAATATGGAACACGCAACTGCCCAACCCAACTGCGTTGTACGTACTACTCCGCTACAGTTGCAGATGCCTATATCTAACATGAACAATATCATTTCATTATAATACTAATTACTACTCCGATCCACTCCGTATATCATAAGCAAAGTACGTGGTTTAGAATTGGTACCAATGTTCAATTAATTAAAAACAATTCACTAGAAGGATTTATGCAAATGGATCCATGATGATTCGGAAGGCCCCACCAAGTGTTGTGAACTTGTGATGAGGATTGAGGATTGAGGATTGAGGAGGGGGTCTTGTGTTGTGTTGTGCTGTGCTTATAAATACGACTCACTCATCCTCCCCTGCTTTCACCCAATATTAAATCCCTTCCTTCCTTTCCTCCTTCGAATTAATTAATCAATCAATTAC
The DNA here is from genome assembly GCA_934048045.1 of Polygonum aviculare. Lineage (NCBI taxonomy): Eukaryota > Viridiplantae > Streptophyta > Magnoliopsida > Caryophyllales > Polygonaceae > Polygonum > Polygonum aviculare. The sequence goes on from OW204031.1 coordinate 26,169,451, forward strand.
TCGAAATAAACCTCGTAATTAAATAAGTAATATGAGGCTGCTACGAGAGGTGATGCTAACGGTGGCTGCAGGAGAGGCGCCGGCACCAACAATAGGGATAGGAGGAGGGCACGCGGTGGGGTGGCACTCGCCGGTGCCCTACCTCTTCGGAGGGCTAGCGGCGATGCTGGGACTCATCGCCTTCGCCCTCCTCATCCTCGCCTGCTCCTACTGGAAGCTCTCCGCCTACCCTGAGCCCGCCCAAGCCCATGACGCCGACGAGAAGAGTAAGAAGGCGGGGCCCCATTGCAAAGAGGCGGCCTGGGGGGACAACAACGTCCTCGTCATAATGGCCGGCCACGTCCTCCCAACCTTCTTGGGGACCCCCTCCACCACCACCAGCCGATCCTCCTCCTTCGCCAGTGATAGCACCGGCGACGCCTCCACCGCTCCTTCTTCTGAGCAGGCGCCTGAGAAGCCCGCTCTTCAGCTCCCGGAGTCCGTCCCCGGCCAGGACCATCACCTACACCACCACCAACATCAACCACAACAACACTCTGTCGGTGACGATGCCGTTTAACTAGCTAGCACTATTTTTTTACAATTTTGTATGTTTTTTTTTGAATCCTTCCTTCCTTCCTCCACTTCCTTTTTCTTCCCAATTTGGTACCTCAAGTGGTGGTGGTGGTGGAAACTGGATTGTATAATTGTATAGAGTACGTACTTGCAAGTTAGAATTTGGATGAAACCAATAGGGGCTTTTATTCGACCTAACTATAACAAATCTATGTTTGTTTGCCTCCTTCTTTCTATACCATAATTTCACAATTACGTGTTGATTGCAATTCACATTTTACTTAATCTCATCTTCCACATTACGGGTTATTTTGTTGTGGGTAGACAACATTTAACGGTTGTTTCTATAAATCAACTCAAAATTCTATAACAAGTAAAATTTCCTTGTATAAGTGTTAAATAGATTTAATTCAACAAATGTTGTGTGCAGATTTTTAATAAGGGGAAATTGCATTTAACCACCCCTTATTTTACACTTGTTGCATTTAACCACCCGTTATATTATTTTTTGTATTTAACCACCCCTTATTTACAAATAGTTGCACTTAACCACCCATGGTTTATATAAAGGAGAATTAGTAACAAATGCCCCTATTTGTTTGCAAATATGACCCTTTTTTTTTCGATTTGCAAAAATGCCTAAAAATATTGCGATTATGCTTAAAAATATTACATTCATGCCCAAAATGATTAATTTTTGTCAAATAAAATAAAAAACGAAAAATTTTTAAAAAATAAAATTTTTGTTATTTTTATTAATATTTTATTTGAGAAATAAAATTTTGTTTTATCCAAATTTGAAAAAATATATAAAAAAAAATTTTATAAATATTTTAATGTTAAAAAAGATTTCTTTTTTTATCTATCATTTTTTAAAATTTAAAGGAAAATTGAAAATCTTACCGAAATCCTCTCGGTGGGCCGAACAAAAAATCTTACCAAAAAAACAAATGGTGACAGGATATTTGGTTGTGTATGACAAGATTTTCATTGAGGATGACAAGATGAGTCTCACCCTACTTTGGGATGAAACGAATGCAATAACGAAGATAATAACGTTCAATGTTGAAACGAAGATAATAATGATCCACATTTATTTATGTTGTATATTGTCAAAAAATATCTTCCACGGTATCTTCTACAATATGTCATTGTTTCCAAAAAAATCTTAATGTTTCAAAGTAGTGACAGGATATTTCATTGTGTATGACAAGATGTTTACTTAGGGTGACAGGATGAATTTTACCATACTTTGTGATGAAACGAAGATAATAACGAAGATAATCACGAAGAAGGTTGAAACGAAGATAATCTTCAACAAAAAAATCTTCCACGTTTATTTACGTTTTATATTTTCAAAAAATATCTTCAACAATATCTTCCATCATATATTCTACAATATCTCATTGTTTCCAAAAAATATTAATGTTCCAAAACTATTTTCTTATTTTATATTTTCTTTTTCTTTTTCTATTTTTTAATTTTGTATTTAAAAAGAATTTCTAGAATTTTTGGCTAAATATTTTTATTGTAATTATAATGATTTTTTAATAAACTTCTATTTAAAAGAAAATACAAGATAGTGTAAATTTTATTGCAAAAACGCCCAAAACAGCATGCTTTGCTATTTTTTTGTTTTAAGGGGCATTTTTGCAAACCGTTGTTCTGGGTGGGGCATTTTCGCAAATTGCCCTTATATAAAAATATATTATTCCCTCTATTACATGTTCTGGTTGGTTTACTTCAAGTTCGTATGAATTTGGATTGACGTAGCTATTAATATAATTCATGTTTTTCAATTATTTTAATAAAATAAAAAATATTATTTATGTATCCATCTTACTAATAAAGTATTTAGATTATTCAATTACGAATGATATACTATTTTTACAAAACCGTGTTTTGGATAGATCCATCAGCTCTTGGGTTTCAAGTTTTATCCAATAAATGACCTAGTCGAGTCTCTCTTTGACCTATTGATTTCGAATAGGGTCTCAACACAAAAAAAATTGTACAACGTTAAAGGAGTGTTAGGATTCAAAAATATTTTTTTAGTTGGGAGATACAATTCGAGAACCAACTATACAACTTTAGAGGAGTTTTAGGATCCGAAACTAATTTTTTTCAGCTCAGAAATACTATATGAGCTTAATAATTATTTTATTTTTATAAAACAAAAATTAAAAATAAGGGGAAAATTTTCATTTTTTTTAGAGAATACAAATTTTGTCAAATGGGTGGTTCAATGCAACTATTTATAAATAAGGGGTGGTTAAGTGTAAAAAAAAATATAAAGGGTGGTTAAATGCAACAAGTGTAAAATAAGGGGTGGTTAAATGCAAATTTCCCTTTTAATAATTGAAGTAAGATACGCACCAAGACGTCTGTACGTACATTTCAATAAATACAAGCATATTTTATAGACTCATATTTATGAGAAAGCTTTATAAATAATTTGCCGTACAGGGTACGTAAATTCTTACTTGAGCATGCATCATATATACAGTATTTCATTGCATCTCATAGATGTACTCCGATTTGTTGTTAATTAATTAGCTTGCAAACATTGCAACAGCTAGGTAGGTAGGTGGATATGTGACTCAGATATCAACCCTTACTTTGCAAATGCTCGAGTATAATTAAACAACTAATCAGTCTCTATTATATTCCCAACCACATTAATTCAATTCGCAGCCTTAATTCCAAACTCCTGCCGGTCAAAACCAGAGTTCACCTACGGTTTTTTTTGTCATAACATTTTTAGGGTGAAAGGACGATGACTCAGTCTATTCAATGAGATTAGTGGATGATCGAACCTGCAACCTGTCAAACCGATACCCTATCTTGTTCCACTAGACACCCCCTTAAGGTTATGCTGTCACTAGCTTTGTGCATATTTTATGGCCTAATCAGTGCATAATTAATTGTACTTGGTAACAAACTTATGTGTTTCTTCGATTCAATTATTTGGTTAAGACGTGCAGTTATGCGTGTTCACCGTATCCATTATTTGTTACCCAAAACAATTCACTATAATGCTATCCAATGTGTCATGCATGAATTATTATATAGTATTGCTTTCTGCATCAGCATCCACCCACCATAATATTATTGGCTACTGCTATTTTTTAAGCTAAAATTTCAAATGACATCATACACCATTATATATATGCCCCCTGATATCCAGATTAAAAAAAAATATATGCCCCCTGATATATATATATGTTCCATATTTTCTCCATCTCTTCATTATAGTACCTTTCTTTTGTGATGAAAACAAAAGTTTAGTACTTGTGTGTGAAAGAATGTGTCGTACGTACGTGCTCGATTGATATGCCACACTTTTCAGTTTTCTAATAGATTTATCGATAAGTTTTTCCGTTTATGAAAGTTTTATTTTTCATTAGAGAGTATATAGGCAAATACTCGATCATTTGAAATTAGATCAAAGAGAATCCCACATTTGAAATAAGATTAAAAATCTCTTATTATATAACTCAAGGAGCATCTTCACCTATATATTGTTATATATTTTGGGTTGTAAACTTTTTGAGTTTGTATGGTAGACCTATTTATCCACGGAACTTTACAAATACGTTAATATACACCTCAAATTGCTCAATAAGATATTCTATTTTTGTCCTGTTCTCATGAGCATTAGCTATGCGCGTTATCATATCAGACCATCAATCACCTTGACAATTAGACTTGGTGGCATGTTTTGCATACGCCCTGATGTAAAGAAGTGGATTTTCTTAATTTGATGATTGGTAAAGCTGTTCAAGGTCTCTATAAGGGTTCGATTATTCAAGAGATCTAGCCTATTCCTTTTAAATGTGACAATCAATCTGAAATAAACTCAATTCTACCTCCTTGAATTGAGTTTATAAAAACAACTCACCTTGAATGCTTGAACAACAAGCCTACTCGTAGTTCCTCTTGCTAGACACCAAGTGTCACCTTTCGTATCATTGTGCTCGCTGAGCAGTCACCTCACTTGGAGTAGAATTGATTTAATTTCAAATTCTCAATAAAGAAGCAAATAAAAAATATGGGAAAGTCCTTTACTTATCCAAAGAGATCGAGTCGAATGAATGTATGATACCACATCAGTGGTAATGTGCTTAATAGATTGTCAATATATGCTTTTAGTGTTCGAATATAAAACTAGGTTAACTAACATATACTATATTCTAATTAAAAGACATGTGGAGTACACATTCTCTCCGTCTCTGATACCATTATGTATAGTTTCTACCGAGTAATGACAATCGATTGTTCTTATACGTACAGTAGAATATATTTTATAATTTTTTCAACGAGAAGGATTTATTGATAAAGAGTATGTATTAATATAATCAGTATAAGTTTGATGTGACAATATAAAGCATATATGAGGGGTTTGGTTGATAATTAGATTTGCACTAACGATAGGTTCAATCAATCGAATATAACACTTAACTACTGACCCGGACATATACTCACCATATTACTTAATGATATGATACTAACTGAATAACTTTTTAATTATCGTGATATCCAATAATCCAAACCCAAATAATGTACTCCGTAGATGCTAATCGAGATCAAATAAGATTGTTAAGCTCAAACAAAGTTATATTAAGGCTATGTTCTCAACAAATTAAGAGTAATGATCATTATCATCATCTATCCAAATGTATCCCAGCGTAGTCGGGCTCCATGGGATGAGATATACCTGACCTTGATATAAGAGTCAGAAGGGTGTTTAGGATCGGTGAAGATCCTCTGTCCCATTTTCATGTCACTCTAATTTGATCGGACAATATAACTTATTTTATTAAAATAAAAGCAATTTTTAATTATTTTTTTAACATATAGACTAATGAGATTTGAGAAACATTAAAATAGGACAGACAGAGGATCCGGACTGGTTAAGGATAGACTCAGAAAAACAATTGATTAAAAGCAAAACAAGCGAAAAAAAGGATAAAATTACACGAGTAATATATAAAGGTGGAGAAAAATGACGTTTAGGCACTCCCTAGACTTTTACCGCTCCCCAACCCTAGACTTTTACATGACCAATTACACGAGTAACAATTGGTCATGTAGTGGTTGTGCATGCCACACGACGTTAGTCGTGATTAATAAACCAACCCGGAATAGCCTTAACAAAATTATCAGACAACAATTCACCATAATATGCTCCGTCCATGCTTCAGACTTCTCATAGTATCATCTAACAAATGGGCTCGTCAGCTTAAGTGGCATGCATATGGGCTTAGGAAAACCGAAAACCAGCTAAGTAATTCCTCTACCTCAGCCCAACCAGAGTAATAGGGTATTACAGCTACTTATTTCATTACACTTTTATCCATTTGTCGATAACATGTGAAAGTTTCACAATCCCTCCATGTTTTCATTTTGCAACACCTTTTGAAATCAAACATTTCAATTCTGCATTTCTGGGGGTACTGGTATGCTGAACCAGTTTTGGCTTGTATTACTTTTTATTTAAGGATAAAATTGGACTGGGTTTTCCCCTTCTTTAAATAGGGCGTTTTTCTTCTTTTATCTTTTGACTTGTTCCCCAATTAATTGAGGTTTGAGCTCTCATTTGAACATGTCCGAATTTGGTGTGTTCTCTGTGATTTTCTGTCAATTGATTTGGTTGAATCACTTTGTGTTGATTTGTTTGCTTCGGCTTGTGTTATTGGTGTTAATCTATTCACAAAGTCATTCTTATTTTTTATAAGAATGACTACTTTGGTGCTTAGCGTGAGCTCAATATTATTATAGTATAACATCTGGACCAATATATACCATCAAATTGCAAATGGATATCAACTCAAGATCAAGTTATAATCGAAATAGTAGTGGTTGGACTACGTGTGACATATTACGAGTTTTGCAACAAAATGGCATCCTATGTGATAATGAAACGTTTATTTGTTGACTTACTATTTATAGTGGAGCAACCTGTATATATTTTTCAAAGTGCTTGTGCTATTGTTCTTTTTGGAGCCATCTACTTTTGTTACGGAGTATTATTGTTACTAACGACGACTAACCGGAGATAATAATAAGATGAAAACAGAACCACCGAGCTCAGTGGCCGATCAATCCATATCTCCAATCTTTTCCGGCGACAAATAAAAACGCTAACAATTACTATAGTCTTAGCCAAGGAGCACAGAGGATCTGAGTGAAATATAACCGATCCAAAGCGCCCCAGTACGGAACCCGCAAAAATATAGAGTTCCGTTTGACTGACTGACCATATATAACTCGCGACGATTGCGAAGTCAACACAACGGATCCTAGAAAAGCGGAACGACGCCGTGGTCGACGACGAACCCGATCTGCTCCACCACCTCGCGATGGGCGTCGGAGTCGGCGTCGATGCGCTTGGCGAACCTGCCTTTGACCCTGGGCCGCCTCTCAGCGTAGGCCTTCCTGGAGGCATACCGGATCGTCTTCTGGAACTTTCTCCTCTTCTTCTTCTCTCTGTACCTCATCACCCTCGCCCTTCTGTCCATCTCTGTCGCCTGCAACGTCTGAACGGACAATCCGTCGTAGCTGTTCGTGGAGTTGGACACCTCCGCCCCCGAATACGATGCTCCCTCCGGTACTACTCCCGATTCCGACGAAGATACCTGCAGCCGGACACATCAATTAGATTGTTAGATCTGTTAATTTGCAGTTGTTGTTTGAATACTGGAATTAGGGAGGGAGATTACAGTGTGGCTGATGGATTGGGCGGAGTGATTGTACTTGGATTGGGAGAAATCGATCTGGAAGCAACTCTCGCCGGCATAGCCATAGCCATCCGGATAGGTAATGCTCTTCGCCTCGCTATCGGCGACGAAGCTCCGTGTGCAGGGCGTCTCATGGCTCAGATTCGCCAGATTGAAATCCAAGAAGGAGGATACATCGTTAGGCCAATTGGTGTCGAAGGCGGCGGAGGGAGTCTGGAAGAAAGGGAGGACGGGGAGGCGGTGGTGGCGCCCCGCGAGGGGGTTCGCCGAGTGGATGTGGCGGTCGCAGGCGGCGCAGAGGGCGGCGGAGTCGGCCTTGCAGGTGACGTCGGCGGGGAACTGCTCGCAGACGTCGCAGATCAGGACGCGCTCGTGGAGGAGGTTGGGGTGGAGGTCGGCGTCGCAGGCCGCGCAGAGGAAGGCCGAGTGGGGGCGGCAGAAGAGGATTGCTGGCGAGGTTTTGCAGGAGTCGCAGGGCTTCGCCGCCAGACTCCACGTCGACACCAGGCCTTTCACGCTATCGTCGTCCATTATCATAATGATCGATCTCTCTTCTTCTCTGTTTCTAACGCGCTTCTGTGTTCTGCGTGTCCGGGTTGCAAAACTTGGTTTTCCTGTTGGTTGTTACTTATTAGGAGAAGGAGTCAGACTTGGCTTATAAATCCGATTTTGTTTTTAAAAAAAAAAATATTGGAAAAAGATTATGCACTAGTGCTAAGGACCAATCGCGTTTGTCCGAAAATAAATAAATTAATCCGTCGTTTATATTTTGAGATTGGAATTTTATTTATAAAAAAACAAAAAGATGGTAACATTGGCAAGTAACTTCTTCGTATTATTGGAAAAATGGGTCATGTTGATGCATGTAAAACGTGTATATGTCATTGTTTAGTTAAATATGAGAATTAAATTTCTACAAGTTGTTTAGTGGAAAGTGAAATTAGTACCAATATATGGACTGCGCCAAAAAAATACCGTATAATCAGTTGGTCATCTTCTATTCATCTTCATAACCTAAAAAAGGCTAAACATTAGACAAGGGGCAAAAAGCATAGTTTGAGTAAGTAGTGAGGGCTGATTGAGCGGAAAACCGCCCCACGAAATAAAAAGCTTACTAAATTGGATAAGTAATGATAAATTTTAGACTTCGTATATAGTTGGGGTTAGGTTGGGGGTAGTGACACTGACAAGTCAGAGTGGAGGGGCCAGATTGGGTGCTAATGACGATTATGAGTGGACACGTGGTACTACAAGGGCCATAAATATGGGGTTAGTATATCTTAATCTTCAACGATAGAGGGGCGGGGGTTGTGATTGAGGCAAATGATAATACTAATCTAATCCCTAGCCTTTATTTATATAGTATAAATATAATCAAGTTAAATAAATTACTCTAGTTGTCAACGCCAAAGGGGTGACTTGGGTAGCCTGTGCCGACTTCGGCCCCACCACCCAATTGTGTGGGCCCACGCGTGACGTGGCTGATGCCCCCCGCCGTCTTTTCTTCCCACCACTAGCTCTACAAGACTACATCTCTAATTTCTTCCTGTTACGAGAATTGCGTGTTTTTGGTTCAAATTCTAGATGCGCCAAATAGTATATGTTGAAGTAGTAGTAAGAAATTAGGAAAATACGGAGTATATGTGGAAGTTATCAAGTGCATGATGATGATTATTATGATATCATAAAAGTCTGCCATAGATGTATTAGATGGTCCATGATCATCAATGTTTATATACTTAGTTCTAATCTTCGAACTCATTTTTTCTATTCATTTTGGTGTTTTGTTTGCTTATTATGATCAGTGAATACCGACTTTCAAGTATCATCAAAATCGTGTCAAATAAATAAAATATGGCGGTTTTGCTATTGTGATCAATAAACTATATCATAAACAAAATTTTGGTGACATGGTTCGCTAGAAGTATACACTATGGTTAACCAAAATCTTGATCATGGAATAAAAAAATATTTAAAACAGGGAAAACATATTGAAGTTGAGGAAAAAAGGTATAGTCTTGATCATGAATGGCCCAATATGTTTGTCCAAGTAAGTTTGTACTGTTTTAACCACCTTCGAACCATCGGCCTCTCTACGTATTATATTCAGAGGCTTACCCGTTTGACTAGACGAGTGAATATTGACCGAAAAGATGAAAGAATATTGATATGAGCTACATTACCTATTGTCAATTGATTTAGCATGGCTTCCTATTACCTTATATACTCACAATTATATTATGTGCACCAGTGCATGCTATATTTTACCGTTGTTATAATTTTAAACTTACGGGCATTAACAAAGAGAGTTTTTTTGTACTGTTGAATAAAGAATAACAAAATCTACGATTGCACACAAATTTTCCAGCTTTTAACAAATGGACATGTGTATAAATCCAAGGGATATTAAACTTTATGTCTCTGAATAGTGCAAGTTGTTTAGGTGGACTCCAAGAAAACGCCATCACAGCAGTCAAAGTTACTTATTTTCCAAAAACAAGCTCAATCCTTTTCTCCTCCTCCACCGTTATAAACTTGTAATACAAATGCATGGCTCTAATCATATACCCAATCAGACATCATGACAAGTTCTTTGATAAGATTTGTACCCTCCACCAGTTATTTCCCTCCATTATTTTGGGGGGCCTAAAGACATTGCACTTCTTTACTAATAATTTTTCTCAACGAAAAAGCAAGAGATGTTGAAATATATGAATGCATGTTTTGAAAGGCCACTTTTCATCTTAAGCTGTGAAAACATGTTTGTGGTTGTACAAGTAATAATGCGAGTAATGTTGACATAAAGAGAGCATGAAATCACTAAAGATTTACCTCGTTCATATGGTTTGATCAAAATCACACAATTTGTATTTGGGGTCTAATCATGGATGGGCCTTTATATCTACATCTCACCGATAAACAATGGAGGAAAACTATGGCATGTGCTTCCTTTGTTCCTTCTCAGCTGTATGATTCAATTATTCTCGCTCTAAGCAGCAAATTACCCACTTGCCTTCAGTGCATTGCTCAGCCTGCATTAGTTTTGTATCTTCCTCTTAGTAAGAGAATAGCAGGAAAATGTATGAAACATGTTTTACTTTTTTTTTTTGAATTATGAAGATATAAGATTTATAGAGTTGAGCCTTTACCAATCCAAACCATCAAAAAGGCCTTCTCCTTTCATAGCAGACGTCTTGAAAATAGCCCAGTGACGGTTTTTAATCTTGTACAACTCTAGTGCCTCACTCACAGCAGCAGAATCTAGTGCCCCAGGAAGATCCTATAGATTCAATTTCAATGGATCAACACAGAAAATACCATCATCAACAACTGTTCTATGTAAGGAACTTAATCTTGCAATGAAAGCATTGCAGATCGCAGAGCTCATTATTACTAAATGTCTTTCTGATATTTAAGTTAACATTCCTGTGGGTAAATGCTTGAGGTAACCTCAAAGTTGATTATAAGATGTAAAAAATGAAAAAAGGAAAAGAAAGACAGAGGTTGAACTCATAAATTTTCTCATAAAACGTTTATAAATTTCAAATATGAAGTCAAACATTGCTTACAATGCATATTCAGAAGTCTATACTTATGGACCATACGTAACTGAAAGAACCATTTAACTAGAGGACATACAACAAACTAGGTTTACCTTAGCTAGAGTAGAGGTTGTTTCTAACTAAGAGAGTGAATGTGAACAGGGCATTCTAGGTGTATTTCTGCATATGGGTTGTTAAGCTAAGGCTTTACCTTTTGTAATGTAACAACCCAAAATGTTTTGTTCTCTATATTTCCAGTTTCCTAAGGCTGTACATTTCTGTTGCATATTTTCGACTCCAAATGCCTTATCTGTTCTCCAAGTTTTCCAGAACTTATGGTATGGCACCCTTTGACGTTGATTTCTAAGTTTCTACACAAAGAATAGTTGTGAATTATTGTAGAACTATACAATCTATACCCTACAAATTCAAGCTCCAATCAATTTTGTGCTTTATCCTAAGACTTGGAACTACATTTTGTTCCTAAAAAAGACAGTTGTGCTACATACCCTTCCTGGTATTACATGCATATTCTTGGTCAATAAACAAGTGACAAGAAGCTCTATTATTGTCAAATTGATCAATTTTTTCTAATAGAGCACATAAGAGTTCACTTCAACCAACATCACAAGTATAGTGATGATAAATGATAATCAAGCAATATAATAAACCTGTTTGTTTGCAAAGATGAGAACAGCAGCACCTTTCAGCTCCTCCTCCTGAAAGAGGATCAGACATATGAATTAGCTTTCTATATTCTTCACTAAGATGAAAGACAATTGCTAATTGGGCAGATACATGATAGATCTTCTCATTAGAAAAAAGTTTCAGGGCGCAACAGTACCAAAGATATGAATGCCATGCCACTTTGGTATAACAACTGTATCTTATGTACAGAAACTAGATAAGGCAGATGCATCATTGGCATGACAGAATCTTTTAGCTCTTGGGGTTTATATCTATAATGTTACAGATATGTCCAAACAGCAAGAATGAAGAGCTAACACAAGGTAAGGGTTTAGTTCTGGAAGTTCATTCCAATTTCAAAGTAACATTTTTATTAGAAAAAGCAAGCAATTACCTCCAATATTGCATGAAATTCATCATTCGCTATTGAAAGTCGATCAGTGTCAGTTGAATCAATAACATAGATTATGGCTTGAGTATTAGGAAAATAGCATCTCCAATATGGCCTGATGAAAGAGTAATTAAGGTCAGAATGTAAAGATCATTGCTTCAGCCTCCATGCTAGCACAAGCAGGAAAGGCCCATTTCAATAGCATAATAATCACAAATTATCACAAGAAAACTTAGATCTGTTCCAATAGTATGCTTGATTTGCTGGAAACTTTGAAGCAAAAAATGTAATCATAAATACTGTAATCAGACAATACCTTCAAGGCTTCAACCACCACAAAACAAGAGAACTTGGAAGTGTAATAACAGACTCAAAACACTAGAAATTCATCATAAAGCTAGAAAGTCCAATGCTTTGGATTGAAAAGAGATACCTTATACTAGTCTGTCCACCTGCATTAATAAGAGGAAGCAAATAATAATCAGATCAAGAGAAAAGAGAAACAACAGAAATCTAATATGTTAATCAATGTTCTACTCAAGCAGTCTGGTTGAGTTAAAAGTGAAGCTCAAATGTTATTGGTGACTATACAAAACACAGAGAGTGAACATCCTAATTCAAACCTAGCTCTGCAATTGCATGGATAATTCCTTCCCAAATGACCTCTATCATCACTGATGATGATAAAAATTGTTGGAACAACAGAGCAATTTTATGTCACAACACACAGTGAAATTCAAACAGAAGGAAGAGAGTGAAATACCAAGATCCCAAACTTGGAACTTGATGTTATTATACTGCACCGTCTCCACATTGAATCCAATAGCTTCACGATCAAATCAAAACAATTTAACCCAGAAGACAAAAAACCATAATCCCAGACAATCAATCAATCAGTGCAAAAAGGGCACCTACTTGGAATGGTCGAGACCACTTCCCCCATCTGGAGCCGATCTGAAGGCGCAACCAAAATCGAAGTGTAATAAGATGAGTAAAAATTGGGAGAAATCAAGAATCACCCAGATCAAGTAAGGAGGAAAAAAGTGCAAGAAGAGGGAGTGGATATACAGAGGATGGTGGTTTTGCCGGCATTGTCGAGACCGAGGACGAGGATTCGAGCTTCCTTACTGCCGAAGAGCGAAGAGAAGAGACGAGTGAAGACTATACCCATCTTGCACAAACTTGCTCTTCAGATCGATCAGAGTGTTGTTCGAATCCGGATGGGTGTTCTTTTCCAGATCTCACCGGCAGTAACCTATTCCTATTTCTACTTGGTTCACACAGGCGGTGCCCAATTGCTATGTTTGAGATTGAGATCTGGACTCACCAGATCATAAACCACCGTAACTAGGAATCTAGGATTTGTTATTTTGTTTTGACAAAACGTAGTGTTGGGGAGAAGATTTTTTTAATACTACGGAGTATTACTTTAAAGTGTCTTACGAGTATTAGAAGAAATTTAGATTTTGGGAAAAGGTAAAACAAAAAGATCCTCTGTTTCAAAAAGTATAATCATTATGATAAAAATAATTATTAGAGGGTATAGATGGAAATAGATGAGAAAAAATGTGAAATGAACAAGTATTATGAAACAAGAAAAAGTGAGCATATGGTCATGTATTTTGAAAGGGAGAGAGTATTGTTTTATTAGGATCATGACAGGTACTCCCTCCGTTTCAAAATAGGCTTAAAACATATGTAGACACCTCAACTTGTCTATTTTAGTCAGTTAGACACCTCACCTTTAAAATGTAAACATTGAACACCCGGACTTTCTAAAAGTTACCTATTGAACACCTATTGGATGATGTGGCACTGTGCGTGTAATAGACGCGCCGGAGGGCGAGTGATGAAGCTGACGTGGCATTGACGTGGAAAAAAATATATATATATATATATTATTAAAAATAAAATGTTTTCAATAATAAAATTATTTTAATAATGAAATTCTTTTTTCTATTTTTCTATTTTGTCTATTTTGATTTTATTTTATTTTTTCTTAAGCAAGCCCCACCCGACCCAACACGGAAATATCTGGGTTTCAACCCGAAAATTCAAACCCGACCGGTTGACCCGAATCTGAACGGGTTGAATTTTATTATTATTATAATAAAATATTATTTTAATAATTGTAAAAAATTCGATACTCTTGACCTGTGAGCCATTACGACCCGAACCCGACTCAACTCGAACCCGAAATAACCCGACCCGACAACGCCCCCGTCCAGAGATTTTTATTTCTTTGTCTGCAATTTGTCAACTCGAACCCGAAATAACTCTGTCTGCAATATGTACGTGTACCTTGATATTTTTATTTCTTTTTATATTTTATTTTTTTCTTAAGCAAACCCCGACCCGACAACGCCCCCGTTGACCCGAGTCTGAACAGGTTGAAACCCGAAACCTAGTGGTTTCACCTGATTTGTTAGAAATTATAATATATTTTATTATTAACTAATAAATTTAGTGATAAAATAATAAAAGTATATTATTAAATAATAAACGTAGTAATACAATAATAATTTTTTTATTATTAAATAATAAACTTAGTAATTAAATAATAAAATTTTATTATTAAATAATAAAATTTATTATTAAATAAAATAAAAAATAATAAAATTTTTGTATTATATAATAAATAAAATAATAGAAATTTTGTATTACATAATAAATAAAATAATAAAATTTTATTATTAAATTTATTATTTAAATAAAATATTATTTTGGAAATTTATTTAAATAAAATTTATTAGTTAAATATTATTTAAATAAAATATTATTTTATTATTAATAATATGACGTGGCGCCATGTGTAAATGATGTGGCGCCATGTGCAAGTGACGTGGCGCGCGTGTAGTGCACAGCATCACAGTGTCAGCCAACAGGTGTTCAATAGGTAGCTTTTAGAAAGTTCGGGTGTTTAATGTTTACGTTTTAAAGGTGAGGTGTCTAACTGACTAAAATGGGCAAGTTAAGGTGTCTACATATGTTTTATGCCTTTCAAAATACATGGTCTTTTAGACACTTTAGGTTGTTTAAAAAAACATGACCATTTCATATTTTTTCCCTCTTCTTTCCGCATATGCCCCTCATGATTGTCTCTACAAACATACTTTTTCTTTTTGAAAAAAAGCATGCATGACTTTTAGTTGAAATTATTATTATGGTACAAGGATAGTTTAGGTAATATGAAAATTCCTTAATATACGTGAAATGTTGAAAAAGCCATGTATTTTGAAACGGATGGAGTATTAAAACTCCATCGGGATCCCCTTCCAGCATCTGGTTCGGCCTTTGGGATACTACCACGAGGTCATGGTTTCGAATTCATGGGGTAGTGGTTATACATTATTTTAATACTCATTAACAAAGTGACATTCTTGTTCTATTGAACCGACCACAATAATCAACCATGATACGATTCAATTGACTTGAACTTGTACTAAACCTGAACTTGAAAATATCCGAATCTGAACCCGATCGAATCGATCAGCTTGACAAGTCTAATTAGGATGAATGTTTTTTAGTTCGATTTTACTATATAATTGTTTTTTAACGTGCATGACACTTAATCAGTTTTTCTATTGTTATGCTATTTGATTATGTCATCTCCATCGGTTGCGATGACAATGTTTAACTATCTTTAATATACAGAAATTTAAACCCTTAATAATAGATTTTAGGGGTTCAATGAGGATAATTGGTTATAATTATAATTTCAAATTTAAATTTAAGTAAACTAGATATTTAGTGTTAAAGTTAAATAAATTAGGACAAAAATCATCATTCAAAATATGGCCAGAATCGAAATCCGAGTCAACCCAAAATCTAAATAATTCGATCAAAATTGACTCAAAAACTCAATTTTACCCGATTAAATAAAAGACCGGCACGATATGGTCCAACTCGATTGTCAAAATATTCAGATTTGAATCAAATTCGAAACGGTCTGAACCCAAAACGATCAGGCCCGAAACCATCCGGACCCATTCAGACCCACCTGATTAACAACCCTAGCTATTCTCATGGCCTTGCTCAAAAAAATTCTGTATTTTATATATTTTACCCCCACTCGCTGAAATTCCTAGGTCCGCACTACTACAAAAACAGGAATTTACACCGGGCTTTTAGGGGTATATACACCGGATATTACCCGAGGGAAAGAATTCGGAGGTATTTGCTCATTGCCATAATACACCGGACCACGCCGGAGGTATATTCCGGCATTAATTTTTTCCTCTGATTGTTATGTCCGGTGTATTTAGTATCTTAAATACCGCGGACTTAACGTTATCCGGTGTATAATTATTCATTGCTTGTCCGGGGTATTTGGTGAGTAAATACACCGGTTGTCTAGATCCGGTGTATAAATATCCATTGTTTTCCGGGTTATTCGGTGAAGAAATACACCGGGCGGCTAGATCCGGTGTATATGTGCGCTATAAAACCCAGTGGTTTGAACCGAATTTGCAGACATGCCTCTCTATAAAACGGCTCATAATCCCCTTATATCACAACTCACACAAATTTTAGCATGAAGACTTCCAGGTTCCAAGCTATAGATAACTGAAGTTATGTGACTAGGCTAGTACAAGTTTCAACAATAGAGAGGGTATAGCTATTGTTACTAGGCTATAGATAACTCAAGTCATGAAGACTTCCAGGTTCCAAGCTACAGGTTCCAAGCTACAGGTTCCAACCTTCTCTTCCAATGATGCAAGAGCTTTTCTTCTAGGTTGTTTGCTCTTTATCTTCAACGCTCTCACCAATTCCTCACCGGCTATTTCCTGCATTTGTAAACAGAAAAATAACATCCAATTAGAAAGCCAAAATCAATAGCTAAATATCTATCATATAAAAAACTCCAATGCAGGACAGATTGACATTACATACAAATACAGCCATTTGCTAAAACGTCACACAGTAGGAAGAATAATATGATTATTTTAGCCAGGAAAACACAAGTCAAGCTTTTATCTTCAATAAAACACTGGTACATGGAAATCATTCCCTCACAATGATGAGAGAAATAATGTGCTGGAAATACATAATGAATATTCGAAGGGAGAACTAGCATTAGATGAAATAAGAGGCTAAGCTTGCTTACCTCAACATAATCATACAAATCACTAGGAGGCAACCTTATAGCATCAAGCATTTTCGGCTTTCCACACTCCCTAACCAAAGCCTCCACCTCGTGACAAAGTGCTCGGACTGCAGCCTAGAAAGTTCATGAGCAAAGAAAATTATATAGATGGAAAAATTGCAAGTAGAAAATAAATGCTTTTTGGCTAAGGGAAAAAATTCTGCATAAACTAGGTTACTGTAGTCTATCTCATGTATATAAACTTCAAAGATTCATCTGAAAAATGCCGACAGTAGCATATGTCTTAGAAGGAGATAAATTTGATAAGAAAAAAAAAGTTTCTAATATTCTAGCTTTCCTATATTTGTAGACTTATTATAAATTTCTTGGGGATAACATAAACACGGCTGTCTGGAAAAGGGCAAGAATATATATCATTAGTCCACAGGTTGAAATATAAAAGGCTTACTCTTTTAAACCTGCACAGGCCTTCAAGGACAACAGTGTAGGTAACCCTACCACTGGGATTCTCCACTCCTCTTGATAGATGTAAAGCTCGAGCAGCAACTCCCCTGTAAAATAACAGGTCAAGGCTTCTACAATGTATTGACTCCTGCATATATTGCAAATTTTTGTGTTCTAATGCAAATAATTTATCATCCTTTCCTTATCAGAAATTGCATGCACATCGTGAGAGAAAAAAAAAATACATATGCGTCCTAGACTCCTAGTGGATAATAAAAGACCCATGAAGGAAAAACAAGTCCATTGGCAATTCAGAAATGATAAACAAAGAGGTCCAAATATTAGTAGTGCTATATTGACCTTAAGAAACATACGTGTCAGAGTAACTTTTGAGATCATACCAAAATAACATGCTGAAAATAAATAAAATACCTATTATGCCAGTGAATAACCTCCTGCTGATTGTTCCCATCAATCCATGGAGAATATGATGTCACTGTAACACCCCGTCATTCTGACAAGGCGTTACTCGGTAGTAGACCTCACGAGGCGCTATCAAGATGGTTCGACAACAGAACATTCGGATCTTGCAACGCGGGCACGGCGAGAAAACATTGAAAAACATCCAACTTGTATTACGAAATAAAACTTTTACAGAATAATTCATGATCCCAACTCAACACCAGACTAATAATTACGAACCTCCTCAAACCCCAAGCACATCAACTAACAATTTACGATATGAGACTATACAAGATAACTCAAACAATAACATAAGTTAGAATACCAATAACCCTTCCCAAAACCCCAAACCATTCTATGACACGTATCGCCGCTTCGCACCACCAATCCGCCAAGTCCCTACACGGATTCCTAGAGACTTGCAGTCTGAAAAATAGTTCCCCGAGGGGTCAGCTACTATTCTAATCCAAGTCAGAAAACATACAGTACTAATAGAACGTTTCAAATCAAGTTTTCTAAGGTCAGCAAACAAGTCCGCAATCACACGCATAACTCTAGTCCGGTCCTAAGTCCAATTAGTCACACACATTCAAATTAACTAGCAGAATCACGATAATGTAAATCCTCTTACACAAACATTCACGAATTCACACATTCACACACACACACAATCCTAGGCGGGGTGTTAACGGCCTCCACCCACAGCACCCGCATCTAAGGCATCCTCCAGCCAATCCCTTTTCCACACTTCTAACCCCTGGTCGAGCCTCTACTAGAGCACTCGCCAAAACATTTTTATAATTTTTTGAAGGGGCTCTCCTTGCCATACGACCATGCCTCTAGAAGTCCCCTTCTCCTCGAAAATCCGAGAACAAGGCCGTACCGGTAGATGTCAACACATAGAAAACGCGTAAAAACTTTTCATACGATAAAAACCCTTTGAAAACCAGTTGCACACATAAGCACATACAATCACACACGTACACATATATATTGATAAAACATTTTAGTTAAACTAATACTTTGGGGACTAATTCCCCAAAACCAATCCTACTAGCACAGCATGCAATCCAACAAGAACTGAATAGAACCACCTAGCCGAGCAAGTCGCAGAACGACTTACCTGAAAGACGAAGGAATTCCGCTACGAATGAAGAATGATAACGGTCTAGAAAAATCAATCATCTAACAAAGATAATTAACACGTTCTTAGATTAAGACAACTACTATTATTTAAGAGAATTCTTATTAGATTACGGATTGACCACGAACCAAACCCAAAACCGACCCGGATCAAACCCACTTGTCAACCCAAACTCAGAACACAAACTAACCCATCGTGCCCGAACAAATAAACCTCATTAGCCAAATGACTAGCTAACTAAAACCATTACCTAACTAATTAATTAGTGGCCTCTTGGCCTTTCTTCACTGTTGGGCCCCACTCCACCTTTCCATCCTATAGAATCACGTGCCCCACTGCTACTCCTACAACCTTCGCCCAAACCCGACGGACCAACCCGGCGCCCTCATGCTCGTCTCCCTCGCTCGACCTTCCTAACCACTGACCGGTGGCGCTCCCGATCTCCGACCTCACTCTCGAACGCTCTCGACTTGCCAGCCCCGACTCCCTCACTCTGCCCTCACACCCGACCGATCCCCGGCTTCGGTCCCAAATTCCGGCGACTCGCCTCCTCTGACCCAACCCGACTAACCAGTGCCGCCCTCGCCCAGACTCCCGACGCCGACCACTCTAACCCCACACGCCCTCTCGCTCGCTCGGCCTCATCGCCCAACACCCGATCCCGACTCTTCTCTCGGTCTGCAGGCCCCGACTCGACCCTCCGCTCTGCCCGAACTCCGACTCCACCAACCCACGGTCCGACTCCGATCGGCCCGTACTCCGACCCATCGCAACAGCCCGCACCCCAAACCCGACGAAGAACGAAATAGAAAATAATAAACTAAGGAGGAAGAAAAGAAAGGCTAGGAGGAGGACCTACCCACGATGCCATAGATGTACAATTGTACAGTACTTCGGGAATTTGGCTGATACACGAGGAAGGCTGCTACACCTAAAAAAAAAGATTACTACCCTAGTTTAAATAGGAAAAGAGAAATCTTTTGATAAGTTAAAATAAAATCTTATCTTAACGATATGATAAAAAGATTTACTCAATTTTAATAGCACATTTATATGTCACTAGAATTAAGATTTTAATAATATTTTTATTTAATTCTTTATAATCAAATCCCCGAAATAATTTACAAATCGAGAAGAGGAAAACGGAACGGAACCGGATATTACAGTCACCATTTGATTTTTCATACTACTTGAACTTGAATCTGCCATTGCAAACATAATATAAATGCATATCACGTGTATGCTGATAAAAAGATTCAAGTAAACAGATAACTGATATCACAAAAGAAGAACCAAAATCACCATTACTTGAGTAATTGACATGTTCAACAATCTTTGACTCTGCTGCATCGCGAACTGGTAGAATACCCATGAGGCCCTTTTCTTCTCTCTGCCATAATTCTTGCTCCACCAGTTTCACAGTAAGGAAGGAATCAAGAATAGAGATCATTAAAAAACACTGAGGTAAGACAAGTGACAGACAAATGACAAGAAAATGTACTAAAAATGTGAATGATATGAAAACATTTGAATAAACATCATACACTATACTGCCTCTCCAAAAGCAAGAGTCGCAAATTACATTTGAACGAAGAGAAACATCAAAGGTCTTAACAAATAACTTATAAAATGGAGTCAAAGAAACGAAGATCAGGATCATACTAAAATCACGCTCAATCAAGTGACTTTATTTCCACTACATAAAGCTTCTTTGATTTTGTCTTTCTAGCTAGTGTTAGATGTAGGAATCTGGCAAATATAGTTGATCTGAAATTCTGGACAATCCTCTTTTTTTGACGTTCAACCAAATCTAAGACCATTGTTTAGCTTTTAATCTGATTTCAGAGCACAACAGACAACATGTTGAGCTCTCACATGGTGCAGTTTAGAGGTTGTAAAGAGAAAGAACGTAATCCGGACAAATGTGTTTCACAACTGCCCTTACACAAGGTAAAAAAGCACCATATATCCATGTCTTCAATCCCAAACACAATTTCGCATCCAGTTTACAAGGCTCATATGCCCAAATTTGCATGTGCACTACCATATCTGAAATTAAATTGCTATCACTCAATTTATTTTGGGGCATGATTGTTCCTGTACTCAGTCAAATTCAAATACGTAAATTGAAATCTAATCACACACCTTTCAGAAACACAGCCTTTTCCAAAAGCATGACTAATTATCTTACACCACACCTCAACTTATGCAAACCGCAATAATTGTATTCACAACGTCGAAGAATACGACAATAACCTTCCAAGCTTACACACATCACCGAGTACAAAGCTTGCAAAATTCGAAATAACAACACGCAGAACATGACAAGATTTTCCAAATTCTCCCATTCTCCAACTAAATCCCTAAAATAAGCAATTATCACCAGAAGAACCTCAAACCAAAAACCCAACTCCAAATTCGAGGTAATCACGACAGAATACAATCACACAATCATGGAGAAAGCAATCCTCAATTCATAGCAAGCACGAATTTCTCAAAAGGAGGAGAAAAACCGAACGAGCGCGGAGAAAGAGAAAACCTGCTAGGCGAAGTGCAAAGGATTCGGATGATAGCGCCAGGCAACAAGAACTAATTAGGGTAACGACGAGCCCGGGAGAATAAATTAATCTCGAGATTTTTTTATAGTACCTAATACCCCGGATCCTATAAGCCAGAGGTATTTGATCTGGTTTTTTTCCTTTTAAAATACACCGGACAAATAAGTCAGAGGTATTTGATACAAGTAAACACTAAAAGTACGGACTATATCAGCCCGATGTATTTGTTTGGCCCAAATACACCGGTTCATTGTCCATCCGGTGTATATAATACCATCATGATTCAAATACACCGGGCTTATAAAACCAGGTGTATTTTTCCAAGCGTTTTTTAAGTTCGATACAATATACCTCAGATAACTTGCGCCCGGGGTATATACTACGAGGTAATAGCCTAATTTTGTAGTAGTGCCGCCATTGGGGAGATCCTCTATGTACAAATTGCAAATTAAGGATTTAGTAGTTAGGTAGATATATCAAAGTCCAATGATTAGGGAAGGGAGAAGCTTTATAATGTATATGCAAATTGCAAAGCTAACACCCTCACTAGTCACAAACTACCCAGGAAAACACCTTCATTATTGAATTGTCCCTTTGGATCCAGATATATACACATATGCATGCGCTGCCTAAGCCAATCAACATTCAGTATGGAGGCAGCCAACAAGAAAATGTGTATATCCATATCATCCTTTACAACTCCAGTCAGCTAGCTAGTGACATTTTGGATTTGTTTACTTTCATCCACTAAAATGAAACCCTTACTACTAAAAGTCCTATCGTGAAAGCTTGCTATATTTAGCATTCTCTTGTTCACTACCGGAGTATTTTCAGTACTCGTACAAATAGTTATGCACCCGATCAAATGATCAATAAGTATGGAGAGAACGGGTAGGCAATCGCTTTCTAATTTTACTGTACTATATATTAGAAAAACGAGGTTAAAATAACATATGAAAGTACAGAGTTTAATAAAAATATTGAAATATATCACTCATCTTTATTAAATTCAATTCAAAATATTCTATTAAATTTGATAAAGTGATATACATCTAATATTTCTTTTTAGTTGAAGTAAATTTTGTACATTGATTTGGATTGTGGTCATTATATATAAGATTTTTTCTAATGTAAATTCATGGGTTAAATTATTTTCTTAATTGGAATGTATGTCCATAAAAATATTAGAAAAATTCTTATATATATTGTTGTAATCTGAAGCTTGGACCTCCCATTTCTCCGTCCTTGATCTTTATTATAAAGTCACGAAAGCTATATACTACGACGTGTCATGTGTGTGCGTACGTGAGAGGTAATACTGAAGTTTGGGCCAGGTGCGCGACCCGGGTCGAACTGGATGTACTTGTAGTGAAGCTGAAACTCTCGTGAACCAGTAAACAGCCGGGAAAATATAATAAACTTGGGCCAACGAACACGAAAAGGGATTTATTGACGATTTCAATATTCTTTTATTGAGCATATATAATTGTATTCGACATGTTTGTTTATGATTGAGCTAATGTTCATATATTTTAAGGGTCCGGATCCGGTAGGAATGATTATTGTGGTAGGAAATAGGAATGAATCTGGGCCGTTGATCACGGAGCAAAAAAAAAACCCAAAAATTCGGCCCCCAAAACGCGTTACTGTTCACGCGCTACTGTTCACCCTCCTCTCCCCCCAAATCGCGAAAATCGCCCCACTCCCAAACGCGAAAATCGCCAGCTCGCGTCCAGTCGATTTTCGCCTCCGAAATCGATTTTCGTATCCAACATCTGTAAATCGCTTTGATTCTAGGTCAAATCTGAGAACAAACTGCAACAAATCAATCGCTTCCGAAAATCGCTAGATCTCGTTTTCGCGTTTTGGTTTTCAGATCTGAATTTGCGAACAAATCTCAACACGAATAGAACAAAACTTCGAACAGATCCCAAACATTGTTCCGATTCGAACTAAATCAACTACAAAAGCAATGGAACCAGGTTGTAAAAACTCTCTTCGATTCTCTTGATCAAATTCATAAAGTTGCTCAATACAAACAGTTTTCCTGTCGTTGAAACCGATTGTTGAGCTCAAACTAGTTATTAGAGATGTACAATCACTTATATCAGTTGTACAAATTGTAATTGGGAATCCTAGTTGAATAAATTGAGAATCGATTATACAAAAATGAAACCTAGTTGCACAAATACATGTTTTAGTAGCACAAATCAAAATCAATAGTTGAACATGTACAAAACAAGGAAGAGATTACGATGGTGTTATAACGAGTTCATAACAGAGTTGGACAAATGCTTATATTAGTTGCACAATGATGATATACGGTTGCACAATTTATGAATGTTGCACAAACATGGTTGCACATAAACAAAACACAGACACAGTTGCACAAACAAGCTTAATAGTTGCACAAACAAGCTTACTAGTTGCACAAACAAGCTTACTAGTTGCACATTCAAGCTTACTAGTTGCACAAACAAGCTTACTAGTTGCACAAATAAGCTTACTAGTTGCACAAACGAGGCTTACTAGTTGCACAAACGAGGCTTACTAGTTGCACAAAGTTTATTATACAGTTGAACAGAATAGTTTACTTCATTATTGGAGCTTCAATAACTTATTGTATATGTTGTTTCACACTAATGAAGGTAAAGCTGAAGAAGAGAAGGGGTTGAAGATCTGCATCTCTCCTAGAAACACTACGTATTACATACCATTTTGTGATGATAAACTCAGACCTCAAGTGGGGATGGTGTTCCAAACTTGGCAACAAGGAGCAAACTTCTATAAAGACTACGCACGGGCATGTGGATTCCAACCACGTAGCGGGACTGCCACAAGATCTCGTGATGGGAGTATAATTTGGAAATTCATGTTGTGCAACAAGGAAGGCTTTAGAAAGGAATCAACTACAAAGATTGCACAATCTACAACCACTAAACAGATTGTAGCAAAAACAGAGAAAAAAAAAAGGAAGTTGAGAAGGAAGATGAAGATGAAGACGCAGAAGAAGAAGACGAAGAGGAAGAAGAAGGGGGAGGAGGAGAAGAAGGCAAGAAAGTACCCAAGAGAAAGATAATAAACAGTAGATGTGGTTGTATTGCACAGATCTACACGTTTGTGTAACTCAATGGTCACGTTTGTGCAACTCAACGGTCCATTTATTCATTCATATTTGTTCAACTCTATTGTCAATGTGTTGAATTCTATTTGTGCAACTTAATGGTCACGTTTGTGCAACTCAATGGTCACGTTTGTGCAACTCAATGGTCAATTTGTTCATTCATATTTGTTCAACTCTATTGTCAATGTGTTGAATTCTATTTGTGCAACTCAATGGTCACGTTTGTGCAACTCAATGGTCACGTTTGTGCAACTCAATGGTCAATTTGTTCATTCATATTTGTTCAACTCTATTGTCAATGTGTTGAATTCTATTTGTGCAACTCAATGGTCACGTTTGTGCAACTCAATGGTCACGTTTGTGCAACTCAATGGTCACGTTTGTGCAACTCAATGGTCAGTTCATTCATATTTGTTCAACTCTATTGTCAATGTGTTGAATTCTATTTGAACAACTCAATGGTCACGTTTGTGCAACTCAATGGTCACGTTTGTGCAACTCAATGGTCAATTTGTTCATTCATATTTGTTCAACTCTATTGTCAAAGTGTTGAATTCTATTTGTGCAACTCAATGGTCACGTTTGTGCAACTCAATGGTCACGTTTGTGCAACTCAATTGTCGATTGTGCAATCACGATCATCGATTGTGCAATCACGATCATCGATTGTGCAATCACGATCGTCGATTGTGCAATCATAGTAAGCATTCCAATTATGATAAGAAATGAACAAATCGATCTCAATTATGATAAGAGCTTCTCATGTCCAATTTGTATATATCCACTTCAAAAAATCGTCCAAAACTAGCCATCAAACCAAGAGCAAACAACTACAAACCACCAACAAGTCAACAACAACATGTAGCAGCTCATTTTAATCACTTCCAACATACACCAGCAAATTACAAATTTGAGCTCAGCAAATATGAACAAAAATAGCAAATATGGATGAACCTGTTCAACATTAGCACTTAAGTAACAATGAATGAACAGATTTTCTAAACACAAGTACGCAGACACCTTCGACGGAGTCGCAAATGCGAAATGCATTTCTTTCGAGATTTTAGCCTGCATTACACAATTTTCATCATGAAAAATCAGTTTCTTTGAGATTGAACTAGAACATTTCAGAACTTGATGTGAAACTAGAAAAATGTTTACTAACCGCTTCGTTAATTGTTTTGGAGACGTGGACGAGTTGCTTTAGGTCGTCGTGATTAACGCCACAGATGATCTTAATCTGCACAAATTGAAACCGTAAACTCAATTAGTAATCGAAAACTTTGAAAATGTTGATTCTGAAAGCTTCTAAAAGACTTGCGAACTCGAAAGAAATGCATCCAATTGAAATAATTGAGACTGAGACTTGAAAGAAACCACTCACCAACAGCTCTTGTTGGATTGTGCAATTACGATCGAGGATTGTGCAATTACGATCGTGGACTGTGCAATTACGATCGAGGATTGTGCAATTACGATCGGGGATTGTGCAATTACGATCGTGGATTGAATTAGATCTGGCGACGAGAAGCGGAGCGCACATGAGAGCACCGCCTCGGTTAGATCCGGCCACGAGGAGCTCGGAAATCAGAATTGAATGAACCAAACATTTAATCACCACACAAATCGTCGAATCAAGAGGCGAACAAACCCTAGAATTCACAAAACCGCCATAACAAGGATTAGCAAGACAGATCTTACAAACCACAGATCTACACAGTTAAGCACAAATCTTACAAACATGTATCCGGTACGTATAAGCACAGATCTACACAGTTATGCAAAGAATCAACAAGAAACAGACGTGGATTCGAACGAAAACAAGCAAATGACTACAAAAATACATGAACTAGAGCAACAAATCAACTAAACACAAACTAATCGCAAATAACTGATTCGAAAAGACTTCAATAACATCACTCAGAACCAAAATCGAAGGAAAAACAAGTGAAATTACACGGAATCAAAAAATTAGAGTTCGAACACAAGCAAAAAATCAAAAAAACCGAAACCTAGGGTTTCGAATTGAGCATACCTCGCGTGTTTGCAGGAGACGACTTCGATCTCACCATTGTTGAGTGTAGATATCGCAGTTTGAATGCAGGAAACGAGCGAAAAATCGAGCGAAAACCGTTAAGATTTGAGGGGAGATGAAGTCGGGAGCAGTTCCGCAAAGAGAGAGAGTTCAGGAGGAGAGAGAATGCGTAAATGTGAAATGAAAAAAGAAATCCGAAAATACAGTTTTATGGGGGCCCCACAAAAGAACGCGCGCGGGGGAGATTCTAATTGTTAAATTTGATTTTAATTGTTAAATCTGAGCCATTGGATCCGTTAGATCGGACGGTGGAGATCTATTCCTATTTCTCACCACAACAATCCTTCCTACATGGCTCTTTCTCTTGAAAAGTCTTTATTAAATTTTCTTAGGTTTCGTTGATTTATCACCAAGCGCGTACTCGTAATATGATTGCACTAAAATAATGACACAAGTTATTTGGAGAAAATAACGTGAGTTCTTAAAAAACAAAAATCAAATCCCAACTACTACTCCCCACGTCCCAATGTCACTCAAATCAGATTGTTGAAGTTCTTTTAGCTTAAAAAAAAGATAATTGACATACTCGTGGACACAAATTTGTCATCAATTTTAAAAAATTAATAAATGACTTACCCAGTAAAACATACTCCCTCCGTCCTATCATGTTTGTCCCCTTTTCCTTCACAAATTACAAAGAAAAAGAGACAAACATTATGGGACGGAGAGAGTACTATATAAGACGATCCCAAACTTGTTTATTTTGGTTATTTAGACATTTAAGTTATTAAACACTTACTGAACACCCTAACTTATCAAAATTTATCTATTAAATAATACACCTGGAGTATAGATTTTTATTTGTCCCCGGAAAAAAGGTAAATATTTTTTTTGGTCAAGAAAAAAAAAAGGTAAATATAATCCAACTAAACTGAAATACTCTGTACAATATAAAGGGGTGATCTACCGAAAGGTCTGATCAAATGAAGAACATTTTGCGATTTTGTGGGCATAGCGGCTCCACGTTTATGTGGGAGCATAAAACGGCCCCATGACAAGATTGATTCATTTTTATATTTTGGTAGATCACAATATCGATTTATTATCCAACCAAACTTTTCATATAATTTGAGTAGATAAATAGAAAATAAACTAGAACATTAATAATTAATTATGGCATTCAAGATAGGTTTTAGGTCATCTTCAGTTAACTCTTGGCCGGTCAATACGTACGTACATTTCCAGATATGGATGTTTGTAGATTGAATTTCGCTATACAAAAATGTATTTTGTAGATCGAAAAACTTCAGCTCAATTATGCTCTTATAAAACATCTCAAATTGGATGGAGTATGCTTTGCTAAGACATCACATAGCTAGATCCATTTAGGGCCTGTTTGGTTTCTTTGGAGGGAAAGGTAATGGTTAAGGCATATATCTAGACATTATTTAGTTTATGGTTCATTGATACAAAGGGTAACCATTACCCTTTTTTTTCACTTTTCATGCAAATTTTGAGCAACCTCTCCCCATCCCCTCAACATGGGGTAATCATATCCCTCATACTCCTTAACCATTACCACTCTCTTTCCAATTTTCATCCAAAAAAGAGAAGATCATCCCCATTTTCTATACAAATTTGCTTCCTTTCCTTTCCTTTCCATAATTTTTATACCAAACGCCACCTTAGTATTCTAAGATTTTTTGTTTAGATTTTGAGTTTTTTACTTGGCCACCCTCTTCCCTAAAAAATGCTTGAATATGCTTGAATTAAACCGCAGACCGTTGCAATTAGAACATTTTAAAAGTCGAATCATACCATCCGAAAAAAACGCAAAAGTAAAGGCACTAAGTGAAATTTCTCTCATTTTACTCTTGTTAGGTTAAATTAAATACTCCCTCCGTTTCAAAATACATGACCATTTGGATATTTTTTCTTGTTTCATAAGACTTGACCATTTCACATTTTCTCCCAACTCTTTCCATCTATACCCCTAATAATTATCTTTATTATAATCATTATACTTTTTCATATTTCTCTAAACAAATGATTAACTCTACATTTGATAAGGGTAAATAGGAATAACACTTTTTTCTTAATATATGTGCAAAGTCAAAATGGTCATGTATTTTGAAACGGAAGGAGTAATAAAAGTGAGTAAAAGAGGTTATGTGTTACTACTACTAATCGAGTACTGACCAACAGGCCACGCCCACATACGGAAGAACTGGACCCTTGGTGGGGAGCCGGGCCCCACACGTTACGAGTCACGACCTCCGACCGCGGACATGATGTGGCATACGACCAGTCTCCTACAAGGGAGGAAGTTACCTCCCGTGGCAGCCCCTTACTGGCAGTGTCGCCACGTGATTCACGACTATAACTAATCCGCGTTGTTTAATCATCAAGAAAATTTAAATTATAATTTCGACCAAAAACAAAAAAGAAAAATTAAATAATCACACATGCTTGATTAACTAATCAACGGAAAAAGAGATGTTGGTTTACGTTTGGGTAAAAAACACTATCCTTGACAATAAATACCTAGCCAGGCTGGGGCTGGGATTTTAATTATAATATTATTTAATTAAACCGTTGGTTAATTAGTTCGTGGTGGTGGGTGCATGTGGTGTTATTAAGATTGAAGAGGGAGGTTGCAATCACGTAAACCTTCCATTCAAAATGCCCAAAACCCCCCAACCACTAGCCCATGAACTGAACTTACCTCGAAAGTTAATGAATTATTATATATATATATATATGGTCATGGATCTATCTGCCCTTCTTCCATGCACCAACGCCTCACAATCACAAATTACAATTACAATTACAATTATACCTCCCTTGTCTTCTACTTTTTCCTTCACACATGAATCAACAATTCATTTTTCTTACTTGATTCTGCGCACACCACATATATTATTATAATGTAAAGACCCGGCCTCATAGTTGCACTAGCTATATAATAAGAGCTACTCTTCCCTTTCATGTTACCCTCTCTTTCATCACCCTCTTCTGCCTCATACCTTTTTGGAGATCGAGAGCACCTTTTATCAAACTCCATCTCCGGCCTCTACGTGCAACGGCGCCGGCGTGTATATATTTAGGGACCGGAGAAGTACGAGAAAGAGACGGGGTCGAGAGAGGCGTGGAAAATGAGGTACATGGGGAATATTGGCAAGTACCAGCTGGGGCAGACGATCGGAGAAGGCATGTTTGCTAAGGTCAAGCTCGCCAAGAACGTCGTCAATGGCCAGCAAGTCGCCGTTAAGATCATAGACAAGAGCATGGTCATCCAGAACAACCTCATGCACCAGGTACTCTATCTTTTATTCATTCATACCAATCTTACTATACTAGCTAGTTTGGGTTTCATTTTTTTTTTCTTTGAGCTCCAACCTAACCTACTTTCAAGCCTATGAGGAGAAGGGCTAGTAGAGTTTGGAGTTGAATTGATTGGGGGGATTGACATTTAGGTGTGCTTTACATATTTCGAAAAACCATCCACATGTTATCTACCATTTCTCTCAAAACCTACTTAATTGATTGAATACCAGTTTGTTCTAATTCAAGATCAAATAGGTGATTAATTAAAAGATTGGAAATAGCGGGTCAAAGACAAATGGAGTTAAGCTCAATGACAATGAGTCTTA
This sequence comes from Polygonum aviculare, assembly GCA_934048045.1. Classification (NCBI taxonomy): domain Eukaryota; kingdom Viridiplantae; phylum Streptophyta; class Magnoliopsida; order Caryophyllales; family Polygonaceae; genus Polygonum; species Polygonum aviculare. The sequence goes on from OW204031.1 coordinate 26,199,893, forward strand.
AGACCTACAAATTCTTCATGTTGAACTGTTGTGCATATGCGACAAACATATCTAAGACAAACTAATTACCCTTCACAACCTGGTGGGCATTGATTGGGCTGGAGATTATCTGTCTCGAAAGCAAATCTTAGATCTATCGTCTTCAAACCTCAAACTTTGACTTTGTTTCATCTTATTAATGGAAAAGGGTAATCTTGTTCTTTCAAGGAATGGATTTGACGGTGAAACAATCATTCGTGGTGTTTTCAAGCAAACAGAGAAAGTAGGTGATTTTTTGTTGGGTAGCATTTCACAAAATATAACAAACTTTTGGAATAGTTGGGGAAAATAGTCTTCGCCCTTTAAATAATTCCAGCTATGGCGAGTTGCGAGCACTATTCCAAAATCCTCGGACTTGATTTTTTTTTTTAAGTAATCGTTGATGCTAACATGTCATAATATTTAATGCTAACGTTACTTGCTCGTAACGTTCACTCACTACTACTCATCCATTTTGCAACTACTACCATCAAAGTTTAAGTTCGTTTCTACCTACAAGCTGTCATCTTGCTAAAACATAGGTATAAATAGGGTAAATTTTGTTATTTTTGTTATATCATCGTTTGTGTTTTCTTTATATTTGTGTGTATAGGTGCAAAGAGAAATCAAGACGATGCAGCTTCTGAACCATCCCAACATTGTCAGGATATATGAGGTACTAATTTGGGTGCTCACCATCTTCACAATCCTGCATAAAACGCGCAAAAATCACAAGTATAGTTCGTTCAAGGGAAATCCCATTTATTAGTATGTGATGTATGTAGGTTCTTGGCACAAAGACAAAGATTTACATAGTGATGGAGTACGTATCGGGAGGCCAACTCTCCGATAAACTGGTGAGCAATCTTCGAATCCCATATCTCAAACCCTTGTTCTTTATCGGAATCTGATGCCCGGGTTTTGGCCGAACAGTCATATTCAGCAAAGCTGGATGAAAAGGAAGCAAGACTCATATTTCAGCAGCTCATTGATGCTGTAGAGTATTGCCATTGCAGAGGAGTATATCACAGGGACCTTAAAGTAAGCTAACAATCACAAACCTGTCTTCAAAACATGAAAAATAACATAAAAAATTTTATAAGCTAAATTCGTATTGGCTGCTTCTTACTTCTTACAGCCACAAAATCTTCTGCTAGACAGCAAAGGAAATCTCAAGGTTTCAGACTTTGGCCTCAGTGCATTTATGCAGGTAGTTAAATGTCTCCATAGATGTCTAAAATCGCCTTCGTCTACAATTGTACTTGCTGAACTTGATGTAAATCTTACAGTCACAGCCAGAGAGTTTGTTGTCAACAGCATGCGGTTCTCCCTGCTATGTAGCACCTGAGGTAAGAAAATCACCAAAATTGTACATCTATTTACTGAAAGGAAAAAAAAAACTAGTTATAAGAATCATATCTTATGTATATTGATACTGTACATGAAACAGCTTATCAAGAACAGAGGATATGAGGGGGCAGCAGCTGATACATGGTCCTGTGGAGTAATCTTATATGAAATATTGAGTGGGTCTTTGCCTTTCAATGACCAAAGTCTAGCAAAGTTGTATAAGAAGGCAAGTGTCCTCACAAGAGTTGTGAAATGCCAAAAGCTGACAGATTTCTAAGTCTGATGGATTTTGTTCCTTATTCTCAGATTTTGGAGGTAGACTACAAATGTCCAGAATGGTTTACAACAAGCCACAGGAGGCTGCTCTCAAGAATATTTGAAGTCGATCCAAGGAAGGTATGGATTCTAATCTGATCAAATGTTAGTAGCTTTCCAAGTGTACAAATCATCTAGGCGACGGTAATAAGTTTGTCGTGTTTGCAGAGGATTACCATCCCAGAGATAATGGAGGATGAGTGGTTTCAAGTAGACTACAAGGCAGCAATTGGCGTAGATTTTGTCGAGGAAACCAGCTCAAATGATGATCAAGCAGCAACTTCATTTTCCATGGAGGTATAACCACTTAGCATAAGTGAATGCTGAACAAGTTTCAACTTTTCTTGCATTGCATAAATTCATGTAATTGTTCGACAATCAACTGCAGGAAACTACGACAGACAAGAATGAATCTCAAGCACCCGGCTTCATTAATGCCTTCCAGCTAATAGCATTGTCGCAAGACCTGAACTTGTCGGGTTTATTCGAAGAAAAGGTAAGCTTGTTATATAAAACAAAAGAAGCAAGATCAAGATAAACACATTGTCTTTCATTTTCCACTTCGGAAAGATACTAAATTGATCACCCTGCAAAAATACATAGGATGGTGAGAAAAAGAGGGTAATGCTGGGCTCCAAGCACACAATTACTGAAACATTAGAGAAAATAGAGGCCGCAGCAAAAGGTTCAAGCCTCTTAGTTGAAAGGATAAATAGTTCCAAGGTAAAATTGAATTGCTCTTTCTTCTTTCTTAAAGTTAAATTACATTGATCTTGTCTGATAATTAATCTCTCTTGTTTTCTCAGATCAAGATGCAACCACTTCAGAAACTTAAAGCTTCTAGGTCATCTATGAATCTAATGGCAGAGGTGATTGAGGTGTCTCCCACAGATTGTGTAGTGCAAGTATCCAAGTCGATTGGAGAGCTAAAAACATACCAAGAGGTATAAGGAAACCATCCAATCCACCTTCTAATGTATCTCAAGATTCTCATCTGAGCCAACTATAGACTCAATTACTCTACTTTATCTGGAACAGTTCTGTAAGAGCTTGACGAACTTGCTCGAAGCCAGAGGAGCATTGAAGCCATTGACAAGACAAATGTCCAAGGATGACAGTGTCATTGGCACTCAAATCCAAACTGGAAGGTGAGAGTTAGCCCTGCAAAATCAAAATACATAGGAACGTTGAATATTAGTATTAATCAGTGGGTTATGGCATTATGTCTCATTATATGTTTTATGATGCAGCTTAAAGCCAACAGAGAGCGCAACAAATCTCCGCGGATATTCATCATCATAAGAGCACATACGTCTAATTCAGCCCCTGTAAAAACGATGCGAGGATTTTTTAACTAGCAAATGTGAACTTACAGTCAAAGAAAAGGAAGGCTTCAACATTTCTCCATGAATAAGGCTTCATTTTTTTTAATTTGAGAACTTGGCACCGGTAATGAAGAGGTGTTGGGAATAGGGTGTAAATGTCGTACCTTATAGTTTATGGTGATGGCACCTCCCAAACCTCAACCAGTTTGCCAATCTTGTCTAGTTTTTTGTTTTCTCGCTCACTCTTCCATGTTTACCCTCACGAGCCAAGCTCGTTGAGTGACATCAAAGTTTTGTGAATCCAACATTTGTGAGCGAACTTTGTAACTATATCAATTTACAAGCACAGAACACCAAGTTTTGATGTACAATCTCTGGCATTTCAGTCATACTCAAACACGGAAGAAAATTCCAATCAAGATAAAGACTCATTGTTGTGCCTTGATGGAGAAGCAGCATCTTGCAATGCGATAAGAATTCCAATGACATATATTTTGTGTCTTTATCTAAAATAAGATATGGTCTACAAAGGTTCTAGTCAACATTAAATGCATGGATCTGACTATCTGAGAACTCATAGCTTTGTGATCAAAGATAATAAAACTAAACTACGCTCTACATTCCCCTCCCAAGTCATGATGTTATCCATAGGGCTTGGGGTTCTAGAAGATAAGGCTAGTAGTTTTCAATGTAGACATAATTATTTTTATAATGGATATGGATCATTACCAAATTTTGATAAACATTAACTACCATAGACAGAGAGACAACTGCATATATAGGCCCCAACGATGTGAAGTTGTGAAGAAAATCAACACTTGGCAGTTGGATGGTCCCTATAATTAGCGCCCATCTAGTGTCATTCCCTAACATCAATTAATTGAAGTGTTTGATTGTCGAAACAATGATGGTTTTTGATGATGTGCTAAATTGAATTAGTTCAAAGTTTGAGGTTGGTCTAATTGATTCAATGTAGTCTTAAACTGCATTCATCTCATTTTCTTCTATTAAAATGTATTTCATTAAAAACAAACATTTACCACTCCTAATTTTGGCGATGGAAATTTGAACCACCCAATCCTTTCCTATGTTAACTCGGCTCAGGACCAAACATTTAGTGAGCAAAACTCGGTGAACCCCTCGTATCCAAACTACAATTCCCTCTATCAGAACCCACAATCTCATTCTTCCATTTCAACGAAGTCAAAACAAAGGAAAAGACTAAAACACCAAACAAGACAACAAGAAAGGAACAGAACTAACATACCAGAAACGAAGAGCAATACACCAAGCTAAGAGAATCAAAAGAAATGTCGTCGTCGAACACGTCCACAGAGGAACCAAAGAGCAATACCGCGACCGAGGAAGCCCACCCGCCATCACGCCATGTGGCCATATGCGCCTTCCCATTCGGGACCCACCCGGCCACACTCCTCCAGCTGGCCCGCCGCGTGGCAGCCTCCGCTCCGGCAGACGCGTCCGTGGCCTTCACCTTCTTTAGCAGCGCCACGTCCAACGCCGAGCTCTTCAGCAGCGATAGCGCCCCCCAAGGAGGCATCCAGCCCCATGACGTCGCCATCCCGGACGGGGAGGCCAACGAGGTGGACAGGTTCCTGGAAGGAGGGGCCGAGGCGCTGAGGCTCAGCATCACCGAGGCCGAGGCCAAGCTCGGCGTCGACATTGGCTGCGTGGTCTCGGACGCTTTCTTGTGGTTCTGTCGCGCCATCGCCGAGGAAAAGGGCGTGCCGTGGGTCCCTTTCTGGAATGCGGGACCCACTACTCTTGTCGCCCACGTTTCCACCGATCTCTTCCGCACCAAGTTCGGCCTTGAAGGTACGTAACCAATGAGGCAATGATCATGTTATGTTTCTTTTCTATGATCATCATCTATAATAATGTAAACAATGCATGTGTATGTTATCAACATATTGTGTAGGCATTGAAGGCAAAGAGAAAGAATCAGCGGATCTCATCCCGGGATTCTCCACCGTACTCGCCGAAGACCTTCCACAAGGAGTCGTGTCGGGAGAGCTAACCTCTCCCGTGTGCCAAATGCTCCACAATGTAGGCCTCAACGTCCCCAAATCAACCGCCGTCTCCATTAACTCCTTCCAAGAGCTCGAGCCCATGATCAACCAAGACCTCAAATCCAAGCTCCCGGACCTCCTCAACGTGGGTCCGTTCTCTTTAACCGCTCCCCCGCCTCAAGAAAAGGCTACGGACGAGCATGGTTGTATCGCCTTTCTTGACCAACACAAGGACAACCCTGCCTCCGTCGTGTACATAAGCTTCGGCACAATTACCACCCCTACACAAGACGAGATTAATGCCTTGGCGGAAGCACTGGAAGCGAAAGACGTGCCCTTCCTATGGTCTCTTAGAAAAGAGTGTCGAGATTTCCTCCCACAAGAATTCACAAAGAGGATCACGGGAGACAACCCGAAGGGTAAAGTTGTGCCATGGGCGCCCCAGCTTCAAGTGCTAGGTCACCCTTCTGTCGGAGTTTTTGTGACGCACTGTGGATGGAACTCGATTTTGGAGAGCATTGTGTGCGGGGTTCCTATGGTTTGCATGCCTTTCTTCCACGACCAAATGTTGACCAGTAAGTTTGTTGAGAGTGTGTGGATGGTGGGGATTAGAGTTGAGGGAGGGAAGTTCGATAAGGAGGGCGTCGAGAAGGCATTGGGCGCGGTAATGGGAGAGGAAGGGAAAGAGGTCAAGGAGAGCGTCTTGGCATTTAAGGAGAAGGCGGACGAGGCCAACAAGAGTCCTAGTGGAAGTTCAGTCAAGGATATTGAGAAGTTGCTTGAGATTGTACTCGGCTCGTCTAAGCACGATAAGAAGGAGACACGACACATTCCATATACCAAGGCGTGGAGGAAATGGTTTAAGGTGTTTAGAGTGTGGAAGCATTGAAGCTAGGGTGAGCGCACCACTTAATTATGAATCGTCCAAGTGATGAATCCATGCATATAGGCTAACAACAACTATTTTTAGATTTAATGTTCTTTTTTTTTTAACTATTGTTTTATGATAGAGTTTCCAACTCTTTTTTTTTTTTTTTGCTACAAGTCCAAGTCAAGCTTGTAAGGATTACATCAAATGTAGCTTATTGCACTAAATGTGTGAAAATTGTATCATTTTTTTTGTTTTAAACTTGAGCATGAAGTAATTGTTTAATGTGGTTCCAACCATTACCATATTCTTCCCTGTTCCGATTTCTCCATTTGATCAAACGTTTAACTCTTCAGTGCTGCTAAGTGAACATTTTGGGGCCACATTAGAAATCAAGCACTAGGCCAAACCAAAAAAAATGTGGCTTAATGTATGGACGTCCGAAGGATATGATGTAGAAGGCCTCGACAAAACGTCCCAGCCATTAACTAGCTAAAGAATTGTTGAAGATTGCAATATATATCTAGTAGGCTCATCTTGAGTCAAACATAGTAAATTTTATTACTATATATATGAGTACAGATTGCAATATATATCTAAACAAGAAGACCATTGACAACATTGAAGAGCTAGCATATGGTTTTGGACCATGCATTGGCCTATTTTTATGAGCACCACCACTTATACCACGGAATTGCTATCCGCACTCCAAAGTTCATAGCTAGCTTGCACTTCCTACGCAGTGCATGCATGCCTGAAGATTGCAGTGCTAATAGCATTTCCTTTTATACATGCACAAATTATATATCCAACCTAACTAGGCTACAAGCCGACATAGACATTATTAAGTGACCATCAATTGCAGTTCATGCCTCGATCCTTTCCCTACGTACTCGCAACTCGCAGATACGAATCAGCTAGACATTATAGCCTATCGGATAATCCTGAAAGACGACGTCTGAGGGTGGAGGGACAGACGATGATGTAGATGACTCCCATGACATTAAGTTGAATTGATCAGCAGGCCACCAATTCATCATCTCGACCACCTCCTTGGACGCCTCCATGGGTTTGAAGCAATCAAACTCCTTTGCTCCATTGGGCTCACCTATTCCAAAAGCCGAGCTTTTCTGAATCTCAACACAAGGGTTATACGCCATGGAGCTATCTGAGGAGATTGATCCATTAAACGAGTTCTCGGTCTCTTCCACAAAGTTGTTGATTTTGGTTTCGACTCGCTCAAAAAAACCATGTGTAGTCTCATTTTGCTTTTGATCAGGATAGCAGCTAGGGTTAAGGGACACCAATTGCTCTATAAGGTTTGCGCTCGTAGTGACTTTTTCGGACGAGGATTGAAGGCTACGGATCATCTTCTCTTGGAGAGGGTGCAACTTAGGCCAAAGGGTGGGATTGTTGTACAAGGAGACCGGGGTTTGAAGGCCTTGGAGTTGCATATGAAGTTGAAGCCTTTCTAGGGCTGAGTTGCTTAGGGTGGGTGTGTAAGATGAGCCATTTTCTACGTCTTTTGCAGACGAGTCGCCTTCTCCACACATCTTAGGTTGCTTGCGCCTACCGAGTAGCTTCTTCTTCAGTTTTGTGTTCCAGTAGTTCTTGATATCATTATCCGTCCTTCCGGGGAGTTGGGCTGCAATGATAGACCACCTACATAGTGTTGATAGAAATTAGTATTAGACATACATGTTAATGAATCCCCAAGTATATATCCTACTCCAACGTCTACATTGTTTAATTGGGAAGTTGGCAGTTTGCAGCTAGACATGATATGAAACAGTATCTTTGCATGTGTAGAAAAACAGACTTGTAAGTATATCAAAGAAGTTGCTTGAATCCATATAGAGATTGTATATGAATATATGATCCCTAGACGATGAGAAAGGACAAAAAGCTTGTATATGATCCTGGCCCTAAGCCCCTAAGCTATAACTTCTTTCATTAACTTCTGAAATAAAGATGGAGTTAGAGCTTAATTTTACCTGCTTCCTATGCTGATATAGAGATTAAGAATGGTGTTGTCTTCTTCCTCAGTAAAACCACCATGCTTGATGTTGGGCCTCAAATAGTTCAACCACCTTAGCCTGCAACTCTTCCCACATCTCTTAAGCCCTATCAAAATTGACAAATAATTAATATTCATACTATTGAATATTGATTACTTCATTTTTTTTTTTTTTGATCTGGATATTGATTACTTCATAGCTAGGGAACAAACTAAACATTAAGTAATCGCAATTAATACCGATTTTCTGGGGAAGAGCAATCCAGTTCCCACCAGTGCCATACTTGTCAATGTAAGCCTTGAGCTTCTCATCTTCTTCGGGCGACCACGGCCCCTTCTTCACATTTGCTTTGTCACAACATGGTGCTCTTCCCATCTTTCCTTCTTATCCCTTGCGATTCTTCTTCAAACCACAACTTAAGCTGATCTCTAATTTGAGAGGGTTTTTCAAAGGGGAAAGTGTTTTTGACTTGGATGATGATTATGCAATGGTAGAAGACCCTGGTTTTATAGGTTGAAAAAGATGCAAATATAGACAAAAACTTAGCGTTACATCACTCACCTTCTCCCCCTCTCCTTTAAACTACTATGCCATTCTTCTCATCAAAAGTCTTGGCTAGGGTTTTGCTCCATCTCATTGGATTAGTTAACTTTAGATATTTGTATAATGACGTGGCTAACAACTTCAAGTATTAAATACAGATTTAGAGTTTCAACCAACAAAAAAACATAGATTTAGAGTCAAATTGTCCATCTAAAGTATGTGATATCAATCTGTAAATTGTCCAATAATTGTGCTTACAAGATATACATTAGTAACAAACTCATGTCTTTTCTTTTCTTTTCGGTTTTCGTACTTCCATGAGCATTCAGTAATCAATACTTGTACAGTTACAGAGCTAGGTAACAAGCTTGCAGTTAATTAAATTATCATTAGTGCATGGACAGCAAAATTATTATGTCTCCCTTGTTTAAATGATCGATGTACCCGCCAATTTCCTGATACAAAATGTATCAAATAAGCTACATTTATTTATCATAAGCACATTTAAAGGGGAGAAAAGAAAGATATGTCCAAGAGTTAAACATCAAAGTTATTGATAAACACCAGTTGTCAAAGTTCACCATTCATTAGTATTAGCATTAGAAAATGTGCATGATCCGGGCTAATAGAAACTTCCAAAAGGAAAGGACCTTAATTTTTTTTGGTAGAGAAAAGGACCTTAATTTAAAGCCTTCATAATTCAAACCTTTTTATAACTTGTTGCCTTTCTTTATGAGTGAGCTGCGCTATTCATTGACTTTTGATGATTTTCTCAATAGTTTATGCTAATACTTATTCCTAGCTATTTAATTAGAATAAATACCAAATTATCTATCTTCAAAAGAAAACAAAATATATAAACATACAATACAACCCAATAGAAGAAACCCCAGTTTTTTTTTATTATAAGACCTAAAAGAGAGTGAGAGAGGTTCAAGAACCCATCCCCACAAGGAAGTTTACAAAAGGGAAGGTTACAAATATTTCATTAAAAGAATGTTAACACTTGTTATCTTGAAGCATCAAATGGACTCAGATCTTCAGGAAGAAGATTACATCCTTGTGTTTGTCCTCCTCCGAACCAGAAGAATCTCTCTTTGATTTCATCACCATCAAAGACCAGCCGTATACATTTATAATTTGATCATTACGGTGGGGAAGGGCTAGAGCTGTATGAAAATTAATGCTAAGCTAGCTAGGGTAGTTATCCTCGAATTATATAGAGCGGATAAGATAAACGAGATTTAATTAACAAATTTAATACTTACAATGATTGATACGGTGCTCATTCTCTGGTTAAATCGGAAGATGGCAATTACAAGATGAATTAATGCTAACTTGGTTGAGAATAATTATCCTCTCTTTGGTGACACTAAGAGATCGATCCCTGCCTAGTCACAATTAACGGAGTGTAATTATTTAGAATCGAACTCCACTGAGCTTAAATACTTTCACACGGTATATATTAGAGTCAGCCGATGATTGGTATTGAGAGTTTGTTTCAAAGTTTTTTGGGTTGGATCCAAAATGTCAACATGGTCCAACACATATCCGTATTAGGTCCAACATATGAGTCCTGTGGGGTTTCATTGTAAAACTAATCGACAATAAGAGGATTATCCTAAGAGACTTAAGTGTTAAGCAATATTCTTCGTTGGATTTATTGATGTGGGATACTATTTAGTTATATGACGGAACCCTAGCTATAAGCACGTATGCTCGAGATATGTATGCGCATAGACTTGAATCCATTTTGTGAGTCCATGATGAGTTACTCCCCCTATTACCGATTATTTGTAGATGAAACTCCATATCGTGTGTCCTTGACCCCCGGCCCATCTATGTGGCCATGCATGATCTATCACACTTAGACTTGAATCCATTTCTACAAAACGGCTCAATTCAAGCTATCTCCTTGAGTTGTATATATGGATAGCCAATCTACCATGCAATAAATTAAAACAAAGTCGTCTACACATATGAATCACAAAGTGCTGACGCCCATTGGTAGAAAAAGACTGAAGCCGATCTAGACCATCAACTAAGGAAGACACCCATAAATATCGCATGTTTGAGTAGATAACATCTCTAGAGATGGAACTATTGAAGAAAACGTACACGATTGATCGTAGAGGGGGCCGGTGGAAGAGGCTATTGGACTTAGAGTAAGTCAAACCGGCCACACAACCCCACATTGCATCAGGACAACATCCGGACACAAGTTGCACAACATGCTGGATTAGAGTGGGTTGGTTACGATGCTTGTAGAAGAAGTTCTACTTTTCTCCAAGCTCTTGTGTGAGTATAGTTGAAGCCAAACACTATAACAATTTAGTAGTAGCACAATTCAATGCATGAGCTCGTTCCCAATTAAATTGAAAAATTTCCTCGATAGTATGGCCTCGAAACATATAGATTCCACAAGTGTGAGTATATTTCTCCCTTGTTAGACTATATAATTGTCAGTTAATATAGATGTTAATATATGGATCCATCAATTCGACCAAAAAAAAATATATGGATCCATCAATCACAAACTACAATATTCTAAAGCCAACCTCCCTACTCAGTCTATTCCTAACATTGCTCTGCACGTTTTTAAGAAATCTAGTGCATCATTGATCATCCTCTAGGCTAATTGGTATCTGGTTGTAAATGCACAAAAAATAAAAAATAATGTAGTCCATATAGTATACAAAATTATTTCTTTGAAAAAGGCAAGCAATAATTTTAACAACTTCTAATAATATTTAATTATCTCTACTCATTTTTAATGAATATATAAACCGAAGCACTTTTTAAAAATTGCGTGAAAGCTACAAGAAGGAAAATAGCAACAAGTTCGTAAACAAAACGACGTAGTTGCTGAACTAAACTTAGTTGCGGCATTTCTTCTTCCCTATTTGATTATTTAATGTCAACCTATGGAGAAGAAAGTCAATTTCTAATTTTGTATGTATAGATAATCTCTAGCTCCTTTTTCAAATTAATAGTTTTATGACAACAATATAATTCATGAGCTTTTGTTTTGGTCGAAACCCATGTATATACGGTGGCCAGCTACGTGGTTATTTGATCATATTATCATAACATTGCTGTACTCTCTGTATGATATCGATGACAATAAGAGTTAAGAGTTTTACAAGACCTAACTGTACGTGGTGGTGGTGGTTTAATTAAAATATTTTTTCGTTGAAAATTTATATAGGTGGTGACTGACGATCTTGCTTCATTTACATCGAGCATTTATAACTAGCGCGTATGATTTTTGAGCTTTTATTTCTCTTGAAAATTCGAAAATGGAAGTCCCTAGCAACCGTTTAATCATAAATATATAGTAACACTAGTGTTTGACTTGAGCACGAGACGTAATCACAAGGGTTATGTGGCAATAACCTAATATAAAGGACCACAATTCACCTATTATGTCATGGAATTTGACCTTTGACATTCATCGTCCTCTGACGACAATTGAATTAATGGAGTGCTAAAAAGTGACCACCGTTCATCAAGGCCGGAGGCCCTACGCGGAAATTTTTCCATAGTTTAATGTGAATAGAGTAATGGTTATGATGAGAAAACATACTTCCATTTCTCATTATTTGGGAGATATATAGAGTTACAGAGGAAACTGTTGTAACCTATAATCTGTGGTCAAAACTTACAATCGAACAATGATCATAGTACAAAGCACTGGTAGAGAAAAGATTCGATTGCTAGCCAGGTCTATAGACCGCTATTTTCACACCCACTTGAGCCATGGTGATCCATGGACCTCAAGCTTTGGCTCGATCATGGTCCAAGGAATATCGATTTAATGTGTGATTCTGGCACTTGTTTGCATTTTGGGACTCTTTGGTATGTTGGGCCGCTTTCCTAAATATCATAATGATCGATCGATGACCTCTAATGGTTCTTTAAGCAGAACGATCGTCTTTGAGTAATGGAGCTCATATAAAAGCTTTTCTGGGTTTTCATTTCTATTGTCTTGCTCATTTTTTGCGCCGCTTTGGAGGTTCTTTGTAGGTGAGACACTCCCTTGTCATTGCTAAATCTTTATGGAAAGCTGTAGAAGAATAAATAGATGAAGATATCTACGTTGCAAATTGCAAGCCTGCGTTGTGATCTGTAGTCATCTGGATCGTACGCGCCCATCCAACATCAAAGAAGGCAACAAGCCGCTTCATAAACGCCTTGTGAAAAGATAGACATGGAGAGTCATAATGCCTTTAAGATACCTCAGAACGTGATTTACAACAACCCAATCTCAACTCTAATGATGGCCACATACTGCACCGCTACTTGCAACAATACGATACATGTGAGGATCATTATCCGGATCACTAAGATTGGACTAGCCTGGAAGGCTGGAACCCCTGTAAGTCTGTTACAGACATGTTTACCACTAAACATGTTAACATTTCAAGCTCTAGCAACAAAACCACTAGCACAAGATACGGAGTACTGTTTATTCAAAATCATACTGTATTACACACTTTAATTGCTTAGTCTCATTACAAAACATCATTTGACTCAAGTCCAAGGAGATCAACCTCCAATAGTACATATTACACATGTGAATGAAGTGGGTAAAGTATACAATCTAATTAACTCTAATAAGCCACAAAGCTTAATTTATGCTCTGCCATCTCGGATCAGCCTTTAGAAGGGCTCCTCAGAACCCATTGCACACAGGGCTGCTAATCAAAGGCAGCTCATCTAATTTACACTCTGCCATCTTCTGCTCTTTCTTCTTCTTCTCTTCAATTTCTAACTGCAGATTCTCCGGAACTTCAGGCTCAGCCATCGCCGTTTGGAAGCATGGCTGGTTAGTCGAGGAAAGTAGACGGGCCCACATTCGAGCCGTTATTCCCACATGGTTGTGTTTCTCAATGATGTGCTGAAATTGACAATATGCAGACATTAGTTTCCGTCATCATTCAGCAATGGAGAGGTTGGTTCAAATGAAGTAGTGAGAAGTTAAACTCACATGAAATGGAATATAGCATTGCCTTCCATTCACTTGGCCTACTGTAAAGCCGGTATAACCGGCCATAGCTCCATGGACCGCGCTCTGAGCAAGCAGAGTACAATAAACGTTGTCGGAGGCGTTGCTTGGAATAGCCCTTATCATGTAAGTTGGATCTGTAGACAAACAAGAATTCAAGATTACAAATTTGTTTTTGTCAGTTAATTCTGTTATGACAGAATAACAAAATGGTTACTCTTTCCTCACCTATGTACTTGAGCACTATTTCCATCTTCTTACTCCTCTTAAAATGAGCCTTGATCATATCAGACAACCATTGGCCTACATCATTATGAAGGAGATTTCCAGATTGATCAACATTTCCACTTTTCTCACCAGCACCCTCAGCAACCACAATAACCATATGACCGTGCTCTTTAAGTCGTTCCTCAATGTATTCGAAGAGTCCACCCGGGCCTTCGAGGAAGAAGGGCGATTCGGGAATTAAGCAACAATCTACATCTCTGTTGGCAAGTGTGGCATACATCGCAATAAATCCTGCACACAACGCATGTTGAATGTTATGTTACTAATTGTTCTCTCTTTGTTAGTCACAAAATTTTGGAAACAGTGTTTGGATGTTTTGTCCTTACCACTGTGGCGACCCATCAGCTTGACAACACCAATCCCGTTCTCAGCAGACTCGGCTTCAACATGAGCAGCGTTTATAGCGCGCTGTGCCTCCTCCACCGCGGTATCAAACCCGAATGATTTGTCAATTACCTGCAAACAAGAACAAAAAGATACTTGTAAGTACTAGACAGATTGTTGAAAGAATTGCAGACAACACAAGTAAGAACGCATAGCTTACAGGAATGTCGTTATCTATAGTCTTGGGAATGGCTGCAACAGAAACCTGGAGACCTCGCCTTCTAATCTCCTGCAAGTTGTATGAACCAGATTGTTAGATCACATAAAAAACTGGAGAGCGGAAGAAAATGGACTGTCATAGTCAAACCCAAAACTGAATTAACTACCTCATATATGACTGATGCTCCCTTTTGAGTTCCATCTCCTCCTATAATATAAACCTGCATTTCAATTAGACTAAGCATAAATATACAATATTTCAATAGCTAAAGATGTTAATTAGGCAATTAGCATAATCATAGACCTTTTCCCATCATTTTCAGATCAAACTTAGTTCTTTCAGTTGGAATTTCAGTATGCTACCATGAATTTCCAGCCTTTTACCTGATTGATTCCACGATCTTGGATACTGTCGACGATCTTTGAGGTGACGTGACCGCCTCTAGATGTCCCGAGTATTGTACCTCCCCTCTTATGAATGTTGTTCACACTCTTGGGAGTCAAAGGAATTGTATCTCTCGAGTAAAAGCCTCTGTATCCTCCCTATTTATAGAGATTCACAACAACAAATTAGCAGCTAAAACACAGCTCATAGTCAAAACATTAAAATTCTAATGTTGAACATGATGATCAAGTAGTTTACCTGAATACCCATGATTTCCTTTACACCATACATGTAATCCAAGCTGCAAACGATTTCCCTGATGACAGTGTTGAGCCCAGGACACAGACCTCCACAGGTAACAATACAAGCGCGTACATCGTCTGATTTGAAGTACACCTGAAATTCCAAACCTAATTTCTATCAAAACTTGTTCATCATACACAAAGCTAGGTTGATCAGTTGGAGTTAAGATCAAGACTTTCACCTTCTGACGGGGGCCTGCGCGCCGAAAATGCATCCCTCTTTCGCCATTTCTGTGCTGAATTGCCTGTAAGTTGGATCATATACTACATCAACTAAAAGCAGGCCAGAAAATGAGTAGGCAACAGATTGATGAGCTTGATGGTGATGAAATTTACCTGTTGGGCGACGGTATCTTCGTAATCAACAAAATATTGTCTGAGGTACACATAAAGAGAAGAGGGTGTCAGATTGATTCAACTTAGTGACAGCACAGCAGATGAACACAGGTCAATAATTGAAGAAAGGATGGTCAACTTACTTAACGCCTGAATAAGCAGGATTTTTCTCCAAAGGGTTTGAATAGGACTGTGTTCAATTCAAAAAGGACGACCCAGATCAGATTTACTAACTAATTCGTAAGGACATACATATGAACAATCAGAATAAAAAACACAAGAGCACTGGATCAAGTAAAAGAGATTACGTACAGAGAGTTGAGGGAGATAATTGGAGAGATGAGGAACATCCTCAAGAACATATCCGGCATCTCCATGGACAACCAGTTTCATCTCCTCTGTATTCTGCGCATACGAACCCATTTCTGTAACTCTTATCTTCCTCCTGGAAATCCCAAATACAATCCTTTTTTTTGGTCGAGATCCCAAATACAATCCTTTTGTAATAAGCGGTTTTGCCTCTCAGAGATGATAAGGGCTGTGTTTTCTTTTTGCCTGTTTTATAATTGATCTTTCAACTTCAACTGTGACATAATCCAGCACGTTTCAAGCCGAAAGACCCAATTTATAGAATACTTTTTTTGCAGAATAAAGAAAGGGAAGGTGAGAGAGAAAGTGTGAGATATATGGGCGTCGGAGTTTTGACTTCCTAATCGGGGAGCTCGGCTGCAAAGAGAGGGTCTAGTATCTTAGTCTTGGAAGGTGAAATTGAAGCGAAGTTGAACTCAAAACAGAATCAAAAACAGAGGGTTGTGGTTGTGGACCAGAGGAAGAAGATGTCACATATGTTGGTTCTTAATTGGCGGCCTAGTCAACTCTGGGTTTCACCACAAGAAGAAGCTCTGTGCCCTTCCGAATGGGCCACACAACTATCATCCTAGCGGTTTTCATTACATCCTACGCAAGAAAATCCAAGAATATTAAAGTTTGCATTATATGTCCATATGGGATAGTTTAAAAAAGATGTTTATGTATCAATTATGATGATTATGTTTAATGGCCCATGGTGTGGGAAACGCCACACTTGAACATATAACCTACTAAACAATCTTTTGAGCTTTGGGTAATTGGGTGTCACCACTCACCACCACTCACCCAATATTTAGCTGTTTTGCTTTTTCAAGATTAAAAGAAAATTGGCGCTATTCAATTATTGTAGATTCACATTGACGTTGAATTAATCATAACAATAATGAAGCATCTAATCAAAAGTTCAACACGAATATTCTATTACCCCAAGAACAGAAAATGATACATAGACTATCATCTAGATATGGCTCCATTCAGCAATTATATATGGCATGGCAGATTGGCTAACAAGTAGCTAGAACAGAGGAATTCGGTCATTCCGGATTGAATCATCATCAAAAACTTACTGCCCCTCAAACATCTATACTATATATTAAAACTGGAGAATTTCTAGCCTCCATATTAATTCTGGCCCCACTTTATTAACAATTTTATATGTTTTTATTTTTCTTAATTATCTAATCTTTAACTTTATCTTTTTTCTTACCTAACAAGTATATATCTTTAAAGGCATATTATTTATCTTTAAAATTTCTTTAATTATATAATCTTTAATTTTATTCTTTTTCTTACTCATCTAATATCTATCTTTGAAACAATATGTTATGTCCCCCAAGGATTTGGTAAGATTAGGGAGAGATGAAGGAGAAAGAAGAGAGATTAAGGACAGAATGAGAAATTAGAGAAGAAGAGGAAGAAGGTGAATCAGAGGAAGAATACAACTGATTTCATTCATCGATACTCTGTACAGTATGGGATTAGCCTTTTTGATAGCCCTTAACCCAAATTACAAGCTTGGCCTAACTTCTCCCTTATTACCATACTAGCCCATACATTACACAATATTATCTATCTTTAAAATTTCCTTCTATAAAAGATACATATTAATTAACTTAACTTTTCAATTCCCATTTTAATCTATTTATATATAAGAATTAGTATATAGTATTGATTATAGTAGATACACAAATTAACGAAAAAGTGATCATTACCCGTACATGGTACGGGTCTTCAACTAGTTATAATTTATTTGTATATATAAACAATGTCTTTCATTCAATAAAATAAACCAAAATACAAAATACGGCTTAGCCATTCGTGTGTGTCAGTCTTTGGCGATTTTCGGACCCAAATGGGAGATTAAAACAAGCGGATCCGACCACCTACTGGAAAGAGTGTGTTTTATCTATGAATTTGTGTTTAATCTCTTGAGTTTCAATCCGAAACCGTCAAATACTCCGGCTAGAATCTCGAGTTGAGGCCCAAGCCAAAAGGATCCCCCAAGCCTAAGGTACATCTCTTCTCCTATTATAGCTAGGGCCAAGGTCGATCATACATTATTTCAACGAGTGTGAGGAGGTAGGACAAGTGTTAAAGGGACCAACATGGCAAGCGAGGGTCAACGCGTATGGGTGAGCTTACGCCATAGTAGAGGTTATCACGATAGTTGTTAAGTAGTCAACTTGGTCGGTACCACGCTTGTTGGTGACGACAAAAACTAGCCTCCCTAGGCCCTTACCGCAACGACTAGTCAACGATGACCTATGTCGGTGGTGAGCAAAGTCGGTATCGTCACTCTTTAAAATCTCTTCCGATTTGATTCTTTTTGTGCATGTTTTTTCCCTTGCCTTCATGAGTGGTTAGTTGGAGAGATTCTAAAATCAAAGTGTCTTAGACTTTCTATCCTAAAATTCAAGAATTTAATTCGTCGCAAATTGAAAGAGAGAAAAGGTTTGTGGTTTGGGCCAATCCAATCCACTAGATAGAGTCCTTATCCTACTAGTTCGATCAAAATGAAAGTCAATATTAGGGATCTATTTCAAAGTCGTCTGGATGAACTAAAGGATGAAGTTTGAAGAGGGTTTGTATGTAAAGGAAAGCCTAGACTTGGAGATTATAGGTATGGACTAACAGGGGCGTTTATAGATCCTTAGGGATGAGAATATGAAATTCTAAATGACTCTATAGAATGTTATTGGCCAGTATACCCAGTTTAGCAATTTTATTGGTTATAGCATTGTAATCATCACTAATTACATAAAATAAGCAAACATCTTGAACCCTTACAATGAAACCAAGATATCTCGAATCTAAATCTCCACTACCCGAAGGCAACTCCCAATACCCTTGAGTATATTGATAAGTATTGTTCGAAATTTGTTGAAAACCTAGCTTCCTTTAATGCTAGATACCCCACTAGATTACTACTAAACGTAATTCCAAACGCAAATAATAGGATTGGAAAATTAAACATATATCCAAATGCCAAACATTCTTATGGAATACTATAACTAACAATGGGCTACCCACAGCCCATTGTTAGTCATAGGAGAAAGTAGATCCAAAAATTTAGAATTGCACATATGAAAATTTAGAAAATTTGTTTGTAGAATGTACGGGTACCCTTGAAACAACAAAAAAAAAAAAAAAAAAAAAAAAAAAAAAAAAACCTTGACGCCAAAGAATTTGGGAGGGTGGAGATAGCTATTATCTTTTCTACAACCTTTGTTTGGAGCAGGTTTTGGAGTAAATCCTTCTACTACTCTGTTTTTGTTGTGATGAATTCATTTACTATCGTTGATTCGTTGTGTCACTTATTGCATTACGATTGTGCACAAATGCTTCAAGTTTCTCTGACATTATCGACTTATCTTTTTGAAATCTAATTGATTGGTTGTCTCGTACTTGTCGAATTACCCTTTCTCTAAATCAATACGGAGTATATGAAAATGAATATTTTTCAAGTATAAAAAGTAGGTGCTCATTCATGCATAATGACTCAATAGGTCCCTCAACCCAAAAAAAAAAATGACTCAATAGGTCCCTCAACCAAAATAAAAATAAAAATGACTCAATAGGTCCATTGTGTCTCCACTATTCTTTTTTTTTTTTGAATTAAAGGGTAAGTTGTATTAATAAAAGGCGATTACAAAAATGCTAGAGAACTAGCTATTTACATCATTTCCATTCTCTACTCTCTCCAAGCATTTCCTAAGAGCTATAGAACTCTTTTTCCATCTAGCACGACAACAGTTTCTAATCTGTTTGCAACACATAGCACTACACTCCTCACTTTCCAGATAAAGAACATAGTCACACTAATGCTGTGATTCCAAAGGTTAAAGTGGAATGATTTCCTGTTTTGGAAAGCACAAGTTTGGTCAACCCAATCATCTAAGTTGTTGCAACTTCTGCCAATATTTGCCCTTCTAAGAACAGACGTGAGAACCTTGCGAGAGAACCTGCACTCAAACCAGAGGTGGGACTTAGTTTCCTGCACTGCATCATTACAGAGAATGCAAGAGGCGTCCTGGATGAGACCCCATTCCTGGAGTTTGTCCCTAGTGTGAGTTCCATTGCTAAGAGTTTTCCATAGGGTGAAAGACACTCTGGGAGTATTCAGTCTGTTCCACACAAGGTCTGCCTAAGAAACAAGGGCGGGTTGTGGTGGCGGTTGGACAAATGTGGCGGTTTTGGGGGCGGTTTAAGCTATAGGGGCGGGTTTTGGGGGCGGTTTGTTTACTGTGTAGATATTGCAGCGGTTTTTTCTTATATAGGGGCGGTTTTGAAATTTTCATGAAAAAAGCGGGCTTTTAATGTAAAGCGGGGAGCGAAAATTTTACATGCGGGAATAATAGAATTAGGGTAGAGAGAGGGTTGCGAGTCTTCGTCCCCAACACCTGACAAGGCGAACGGCGCGAGTGTGGTCACGGAGCTATCAGAGACAGTTGCAAGTCTTCGTCTCGAACAATTGGACGATCCCGGTCTCGCCTCCGGTGGCGACAATCTTGCCGTCGGAGCGGAAGGAAGCGGAGTAGGAGATGTCTTTGAAGGCGTTCATGGTGGCGGCTCGTGCGGTTGGGGAGGTCGGCTTGAAGATGGAGAGGGAGGCGGAGTGAGTGGCGGCGAAGAGGTGGGGGCGGGTTGGGGAGAAGTCGAACGAGGCTAGGGTTGGGGAGAAATCAAAGGAGGCTAGGGCGGATTTGGAGCTTTTTCCGATTCTAGGGGCATGGCTAGGGTTTGGGACAATTGGAACCGCCTTGTTAGGGCGGTTTTCCAGAGAGAGCAGGGCCGGGCGCCGACTGGACGCCCCGGCGCCGATGAGCAGACAAGCGGGCTCGCCGGCGTTGTTCCTCCATCTGTCGGCGTTGACCTCAAATTGCCTGGTATACAAGCTATTTTGCAGGCTGCCGAGTACTTCAGTCAATTGCTTAAACCCATCACGTAGTTTGATTTCAGATTTGTGTTGTTGTATACTTGTATCAAGCGAGGATTTTGTGCTTTTGTTTTCTTTGTTACTTTAGTATTGTATTTGTTGAAGGAATAGAAGAGTCAGATTGAAGTAGAACCGAATTATGGTACATATCTTCACCACTTCTTATTATCTAGATATTTCCCTTAGAATTGAAGGATTTTGTGGATTGCTGTCTTTGTATTTTCATGTAGTTAGTATGGTTTGCTCCTATTGAAGATAAAACTGTTTTTGCTTACTGATCAAGACAATCTATTCTTCAATTTGCAGCAGCAATCTGCTTGGCAAGCGCGCAACATCAACTGTATGACTGTGGATTTCACTGCTAAGCAACCCGAATCTTTACGGGCCTTCAAGAGCCCTCACTACATTGCAGCAAATACGGGTTTAAACAGCTACTTGTTTACTGGTATGCCTGCTGAAATAGGCAAGAATGAGAAGGATGAAGAATTCCATACGCAAAGGTCTTTCTTCCATCTTCAGACCTCACCTCCTACTCCAAATCTGTATCTGAACGAGCAGCTACTTCTTTCCTCCCATAGGCATGATGGGAAAGTAGCAACTCATGAGACACCTATTTCTCAGAGTAAGAAATTCTTCATATATGATCGGTCTGGGGCAATCACAAATCCAACAGGTATAGCTTGTGTATACTTGGCAATTTCAATGTTCTCGAGTCAGAACAAGCCATCTCTCGGGCGGCTTTCCAGAAAGAACGATTTGTCTATTATATTGCTTCCAATAGGTATAGCTTTTATCCCAACTCCTACTGCTTGGAGTTTTAGATTACCTTCGAATAATCAAGCATCGTTGAAATTTGGTAGGTACCACATTTGCAGCTTAATGATACATATGCGAAGCTCATCTCAATGTGTTTCCATTTTACTGAAACTCTTACTGGTTTTGTGAACTTTCCTTAAGATGGCATGAATTTTATTTAAGACACATTTGAACATTCTAAATTTTGTTTGATGGATATAAATATCAGGGTTACAAGTTCTGCTCCGCTGATATGAACTAGAATATATGCTTGATCAAAAATATGAGACTTGTGTGTGTATTATGTGTACATGTTTGTGTATTTTCTTCTTGTCCTATATCTATAAATTGTCTATCTGCTGAATTTGTGTGATAAAGGTAATGCCGAAGTTTACTTTTTATAGTAATATAAGCAACACCTTCTTGGCAGATACACTCTTGATTATTGTTTACTAACCTCTTACAAGTTGCAAATGATGCTATTTGCATTGGAATGAAAAAAAAAAGGTGACTTCGTTTTGATCAGCAATGTTTTAACTTCGGTAGCTGTAAAGCATTGCTTTCCCATTTATGCTATGATGCTAATGAATGCAACTATATTTTAGTATTAGCCGAGGTCCTATTTTAAGATTAGACTAGGCTATTATTATTTTCTGTACTACATTATGTATTGGATTCTATATAACTACAACTGATTTTACCACAAGCTTTTTTATTATGCTTCTGCTTTTTTTTAAAGTTGATTTATAAATCATACCTGAAGTTCCTATTTCTGGGTCTATGTGCATTCTTTTTGATGGTCTTTACTCCTAAATTTTGAACATATGAATCTGTTCTCCCCTAAATTCATTCAGTCATTTTCATCCCTTTCAACTAATTTTTAAATTGCTCATTTGCTCTCATTTCTTACTACAATATCTCAGGTCTATTGGAAGACCTCAATTCTGCTCCATCAGGAGCAATTGTACTTCTTCATGCATGCGCTCACAACCCTACTAAGGTTGATCCAAACCCACAACAGTGGGAGGACATCAGGCGATTGATAAGATCAAAAGGGTTGATGCCTTTCTTTGACAGTTCTTACAAGGTAGATCATTCAATTTATGTTTCAACTGAAAAATATAGTTTGCCAATTGGCTTAGCGAATTTGGAGTTCTTCCTTTCTCATGGTCTGTAGATATATTTTGTGACAAATTATATTTTAGAGTGCTTTCAGTTTTGGCTATATATAGACCTGTTCTGTTTTGGCTTTATATGTCAAAGTCATCAAGCAGTAGTGACATGGAATGGTTTCCTGAGGATGATTAATGTGCCACTTGGTCTATTTCTCTCAATAATGATTATATTTTGAAGTATATGGAAACATTGGTGACTTCATATTTCGTTAATGTCATCTATTTAGGGAAAGCTTAGCACAATCAAAATTAAGATTTTGACATTTTTCCAACGGACAAGTGTTACTGTGATGCCATAAATTCATAAAGTTCTTCCTTCCTGTCTCTTGTGATGAATGTAATGTGATGGTAGAAGAGTGTATCTTGTAGAGTTACAGGCTAATCATCCACGTGTCATCCTTCTTCACATTATGTCAATGTAATATATGCAGTTCATGATGTATTTACTACAACACTATTTTGAAGTTTCTATATTCTTACAATTTTTAGGTCACTTCAGATTTCACATCTACGTCCTTCTAGAATCCACTTTTTTCACGATAATATATCTTTTCCATGTATATATGTACAATAGTATTCATGTTTGTTGTTGTAAGAACCAATGTAGTAGGCAAAATTGAGCTGCTGCTTTTTCTACTCT
Organism: Polygonum aviculare; assembly: GCA_934048045.1. Lineage (NCBI taxonomy): Eukaryota > Viridiplantae > Streptophyta > Magnoliopsida > Caryophyllales > Polygonaceae > Polygonum > Polygonum aviculare. Next base: position 26,223,134 of record OW204031.1, read on the forward strand.
TATATTTCTTTTTCCCATGTCGCTGAGAAATGTAATATGAAAAATGTTGTGTGTTCGAGCTATTACTTCTGGTGTCTCTATTGTTTGTGCTGAATTAATGTCTTCATTGATAGCACGAGTCTGTTGTTTATCTTCCTTATGCTTAGTTTCTTCTTTTACTTTGATCCTCAGATTGGGACTCTAAAATCTAGCTGGTTGAAGGAGCCAAGGCCAACGTTTTTTTGGTAGCGAATGACTTTGAAGTTGGTTGATGCATTGCGATGCCTAAGAAAAAGGACAGCGTTCCATTGCAGACGACAGCCAGCTGCAACAAATATGGGAGAGTCCCATAAAGTGCTCAATGTGAGGTATGTAACCCTATATAGTGATAGAACTCTTGATTGTATTTCAACAGTCCTGGCTTTTAGAAAGGCCCCTAGAATTGCTAATATTATAGCCCACTCTTTTATGGACTGCTGTATATGTGAAAAATGTTTTTCATATTAAAGTAGGATAATTGACCTTTTCCCAACTCACTTATGGCTTTGATTCAAATATCCTACTTCAATATGGGACTCAAGCTTTTATCCTTGTTCTGACTTTTCTTACAGGCTGATAAGAAAATAAGAAATCGAGTGTTCGATATTTTGATTCAAATTGGCCATGCATGTGGTGATGAAGAGCAGGGTGGAACACATGGTAATCGGGCATCCTTGAGTTTTTTTTTGGTCTTCCATATTTGGAGATTTAATCCTTCATGCTCGTTAGGATATGCTTGCTTGTATTTTTGGTGAACACTTGATTTAAAAGTAATTTAAGTTGCTAACATTGTCATTGTATTTGATGATTGTTTATTATTAATATAAATGACATCTTATTATTAGTTTTTGAGATTTTTGCTTTTATGTGTCTATATATCTAAAAATATGGTATCATATTTAATTTAACAGGTATATATACAAAATAAGCATTTCATATTATATTAAAATGCAATTGACCAATAAAACCGCCACAATTGACTAGTACAACCGCCGGAATAGCCTTCTAAGCAGCTGCAATTGGTTAAAAAACCGCCGCAATAGCCTTTAAAAACCGCTGCTATTGTCTAAAAACCGCCAAAATAGGTTAAATTAACCGCTGCAATAGGCAGGGAAAAAACCGCCGCCTTAGATGATACAGTGGCGGTTCTATAATCTATTACGGCGGTTTTATTTTACAAATGAAAACCGCCGCCTTAGCTTTCAAAACCGCCACTATAGACCTGTAGCGGCGGCAGCAGATGGGGCGGTTGCTCAACCGCCGCCTTAGGCCTTTAGTGGCGCTTTTAGATCATTTGGCAGCGGTTTTAACCGCCACTAAAGGCTTTAAATGTAGTAGTGAAGATCACCCTTATTTCTGCAGCACTCATACATACCGTAGCTGTCAAATCTTCCAAGCCTTGAGTTGAGGACAATGACACTCTCTCCATCATTCACAGAGGTTTTAATGTCATCCCTCATCCTCATTATCATCTTCCACATAGCACTGGACGAGGATTTGCAATTTATATGCCATATGCTCTGGCCTCTAGTGTGAGTTTGGGCAACCCAATGATACCAGATGGATGCAGGGTTCACCTGGGCATCAAAGAGGAGCTCAGTGACACACACCTTGTTCCAGGACAACAGATCTTTCAAGCCTAACCCACCCTCAGCCTTAGGTCTGCAGACTTTAAGCCAAGCTACAGGTGCTCTCATGCCACTACTTCCACCATTCCATAAGAAGTTTCTCATGGTTTTACTGAGCTCATTGATCACAGCCTTGGGAAGAAGAAATATCTTGAGCCAGTATTGGATGACACCATGGAAGATCCCTCTTATGATCTCGAGTCTCCCTGCATAATAGAGGTGCCTAGCAGCCCAAGCATTAGCTTTGGATCTGATATTGGTCACAAGCTGCACAAAATCCTTACACTGAGCATGAGTACTGCATAGGGGAACCCCCAAATACATAACTGGAAGAGCACCAACACTCATGCCAAGCACATCACTTATCTCTTCCTGTTGCTGGATGTTAAGACCAACACAAAAAACTTTAGACTTATCCAAGTTCATCTTAAGACCAGAGCAAGCACCAAAGGAGTTTAGAACAGACTTGATAGCAACAGCTGAGGCATGAGAACCATGAGTAAAGATGAAAAGATCATCAGCAAAGCAGAGATTGATTATGTTAGCACGTTTGCAACCCGGGTGAAGCTTAATATTTCCATTAGAAGCACAATCTCTGAGAGCCCGGGTAAGATACTTGATACACAAAGGAATACGTCTAACTCAAGCGATTCATGGAGGAAGACAAGCTCAAGAAGAAGGACTAGACCTTACTAGAGGTCCCGAGCATTCAAGTATAAGGAGGCTTTGAAGAAGCTACATAAAGTGCATCAACCTTTGTCAAGTAGACATTGGAAGATGAAGAAGACGAAGGAGATGGTCTCAGGACCGACCCAGAGGGGGGTCGAGCACGACCCACATAGGGTTGATCCTGAGGGTTGTTAATCCGCGCCCGCCGGTTTCCTTGTTTAGCTTGTGTTCCAAGTTGTTTCCTTTTATTGTTTATCAAACTATTTCCATATTTTGGTTTTCTAGATTTGTAATTATTATTATGAGATTGTCACCTCAAGTGGAGGAGGAGAAATCAGTTTCCTTAGTTGAGAAGGAGGCTGCCACCACAGCTGAAGTTACCGAGTCTTCACCTTGCATCGACGCGCCTGAAATTGTTAGCACGGTTCAGCAGGAAGTACTCGTCCAATTGCCTTCAAATTTTGTGGAGCATTGTGATATTGATGTTGACAGCTCTCTGCAAAATTTCAGCCAATTTGGAGTTGATTTGCCCCTGGTTTCTTCACAGCCTTTGTCGAACACCGACGCCTTGCCTATTCTGATCGTTACTCAGGTTTCCCTCAAGCTTTTAACGCCAAATTTTGTGGGTCATCTTGATACTGCATAATTAGTCTCTCCACAAAATTTCAGCCAGTTTGGAGGTCGTTTGCTCGGCAAACCATGCAGCTTGTCTTTGGATGATTCTACGCCGTTATTACTTGATTCTTTTGATCATGTGCTTAATGACTGCTTTGCTTATTATCATCCGGAGTATGGAGCTACGTATGATGTTGGTTCTTGGAGTTCTTTGCAAAAGTTTGAATTCTTCTCTACACCTTTCGACAAATCGAGGACGATTTGCGGTCAAGTGGAGGAAAATGATACAAGAATGATAAAGAAGATCATGAGAGGGACAACCTTGTCCATTGAGTGTTTATCTTCGAGGCTTGAAGAGAGTTCCAAGAAGAAGCCGGTAATGTTGCTTGAAAGCCGGGGAAACGAAGCCATCGTCAACCAAGAAGACTCCCAGGATCGACCCCCCATAGGTTCGTGCTCGACCCCCCAGGGGTCGCGCCAGGATAGGAGCCAAACTCTCCCTCTCAGGATCGACCCTAATAGGGGCGAGATCGACCCCGCCTAGGTCGATCCTAGGACGCGGACGAGCCGGATCGACGGGCTTTCCTTATTTCGTTAATTTGGAAACTCTTATCTTGTATTTATCTTTATTTTAGGATAGTTATGAGGGAACCCTAGATACTATAAATTGCTTTAACTCTGCCTCTTTTATTTTTCAGCGTATTTTGAGAAGAGAACCTTGTGTTTCTCTTCCTACGCCTTTGAACCTTTGTTGCTTTGCTTTGAGTTTGATTCAATTAAGTGTTTGTTGGTTTGATTCATCCTTGTGCTCTTGTTCTTGTTCCGTTCGTGAGTGTATGATCGAGTTTGTGCAAGATTCAACAAGGGTTGGTGTGATTTGCTCTTGTCCAAAGTCTAGATCCTACAATCGCTTCCGAGGCCGACGATCTACCCGGGGTTGTCGTGTATCAATACTCCATGATGAGAACAAAGAGATAAGGAGCCATTGGATCTCCCTGCCTCAAGCCTCTGGCAGCTTTGAAGTGTCCACAGTGATCAGAGCCAATTTTGATTGTAAACTGACAGCTAGTAATACATTCCTTGATCCAATTGATCATGACAGGATGGAAGTTAAGAGCCTCAAGGAGATTGAAGAGAAACTCCCAGCTAACAGTGTCATAAGCCTTCCTGAGGTCAATTTTAAGAGCACACCGAGGGCTAATGTACTTCCTTGCATAGCTCTTGACAATATCTTGACACACAGCAATATTATGGCGTATGCTCCTGCCCTTAAGAAAAGCACCTTGGCTCTTATCCACAATTTTTGGAAGGATATCCTGCAGGCGAGCAACAATCATCTTGGAAATGACCTTGTACAAAACATTACAGCAGGAAATAGGTCTGAAGTCAGTTATAGCACAAGCATTGTTGGTCTTTGGGATGAGGGCAATAACAGTGTTTCCTAGCTCTTTCAAAAGTCTTCCACTTGAGAAAAATTCAAGAATAACATTAGTGAACTCATCACCTATAATGGGCCAAGCTCTTTTATAAAAGTGTGCATTAAAGCCATCAGGCCTGGTGCCTTGTTCTTGTTGATGCTCCAAAGTGCCTTTCTAACATCTTCCTTGGTGAATTGATCAACCATTCTGATTCTGTCACTAGGCTCAATAGTAGGACCATTCTGAATAATTGAACTGTCAAAGGAACTAGAAGAGCTGGTGCTGCCAAGAAACTCTTTGAAGTGATGCACAATAAAATCTTTGATCTCCTGTTCATCGGTCAAGGTGTTGCCACAATTGTCAGAGAGAGAGGAGATATCGTTGTGTCTCCATTATTCACCAGGACAGGAAATATTGATACCGTTTTCAAACATTCATTATCGATCTTACAAATCCAAAAATTTCCATGACTGTGGATGGAAATATTTTAGCCTAATACATCATTTTGCTTTTTCCTTATATATAACTTTACTACCACCAAACCATTTTTTTCTTCTTTTTCTCCCCTTAAACAAGTGCAATATATCATGGATAGTCAACACGTTATCTTGTACGGAGTATGACTCAATTGACCACAAAAGCCTCTTGAAGACGATGAATGAGATTCCTCGTCACTCCCTTAAGCCTAACAATAATGATCTTTGTAATTACTTTGTATAGGGTAGCACATAGGCTTATAAATCACAAAGGCTTGTTGGATTTGAGTTTTATCTCTGCGGTAATAAAGTAACATCTTTTACCTACTTTAGTCACTATTAGATTGCCAATGTCCCAATTTTTCTTTTAAAGACTAGATCAAGGACATTGCATCAGTATCGGGGCATTTGACACATGAGATTGGAGTTTGTCAACTAATAAAGTAAAATAAGATCTTTTGAGAGATGAAAAGATAAGGTTAATATTTGCAACCACTTAAATTGATTAGGCTATTTAGTACAAGTTAATTATGATAGTTATCCTAATAGTTTAGGCTATTAGGTAGTATAATTTTCTCTGTTTAGGAATTCTACTTACTTGCGAAAAAGCGGAAATGGTATGTTTGTAATCTAATAATCGGTGGTTATTGTAACATGTAAACTTGAACTATGTGCAATTGCAAGCACACTAGACTAGGTGGTTACTAGGCTCTTAGGCAGAAGTGAGTCAATGAGTGTTCCGCCTCTTCTAGGCTTGATCATTGCAACTGAAGTGCACGAGCCACCTGGCTCGACAGTGCACTTGATGTAGCCGGTTAATGCTTATGTTTGGTGTTGAGGTTAGTCTTGACTCTATTCTAAGATGTTTAAATGATCGGCCATGTTTTGGTATGTTGGACCGGTCGCTAAGGATAACGGACTTGGTCCAAAGTTAAATCAATGGCTTCTGAAGGGTCATTAAGCCTGACGACGTCATTTGAGTGAACGGATCACACATAAAAAGATTGGGAAATTCCGTTTAGTACCCTCGAGTTTTGGCTTTTTCGTATGGTACCCAAGTAAAATACTTATTTCGGAAAATACCCCCGAACTCTTGTAAAAGTTCGGCTCGTGCCCTTACTTGTAACTTTTCTCTTATATTTAACTATATTTCGTTTATTTTTTACAATAAAAAATATTTTTACATTTACTAAGTTAAAAAATAAACTATAATATAGAATATAATTTAAATAAGTTTTAAAATTTAATCTATAAAACATTATATAACCTATGGTTTCAAGTTAATTTATAACTGAATTTGAACCTAATAAAAACAAAAGTATGTTTTTTTTAAAATGAACCAAATATAGTAAAATATAAGAGAAAATTTACAAGTAAGGGCACGAGCCGAATTTTTACAAGTGTTCGGGGGTATTTCCCAGAATAAGTTTTTTACTTCGGCACCATCCGAAAAAGCCAAAACACGAGGGTACCAAATGGAATTTCCCTAAAAGATTTGAGGGTTTCTCCTTTTCACTTGTCTTGCTCATTTTCTACCATGTTACAATTTCTAGGGTTTTAAGGCTCTTTTGAGCGACCCCTTTGCTCTTGCATTCTCGTTGAAATTTGAATCTAAATCTTGAAAGTGTTAGGAGGAGAGTTGAAATCGGTAATCTCTTCGTGAGTCTGCCTGAGTTGAATACTCTCTTCACAACTGATATTAATACCGCACTTTTCATCTCTGTATCTTGCATTTGTCATTTTTATGTGTGCTTGCAAGTACCTATTTGATCTGTTCTTATTACTTAGTGGATTGGATGAGTTTTCCCTCTCGAGGCTCTACAAAAAAAAAGGTTAAACCAAATTACATGAACATTTCTAATGTTCAACTTGTTATTTCATATGTTGTTCGATTTCAAGTTAGGATAATCGTGATCATTTTTAACTTTTAATTTGTACATACTCTTGCACAAAATAAGAGTGAGGATATATCCTCACTCGACCATACATAACATTACTTTTTTCTGGTTGAAGGAGAGGCAACACTCTCCGACTTCTCAAGAGAGCATTTTATTTAATAAGGAAAAAGGACTAAGTAGTCATCAAGGGCCCAACCCCTTACATCATCAAGTAAAAAAAAAAAAAAACCCTCCAATAAGGCAAACAAAACATGACAACAAAGTTTTAAACTAAAAGTATCGGTTACTAAGTTAGCCTCCCCTCAATAGATATGACGGAACAGGACTTGTCAATTCGTACTAACAAAGTCTTGGCATTTGGAAGCAGCCAGGCTAAACAATAACGGGTGACACTTGTTTATTGGTATTTAAACACACCTTAAGATACATGCGGTCCATGAATCAATTATTGCACATGTGGGCCAGTTTGGAGAGTGTGGCATTCGACAATCCATCATGGCTCATTGTCCTATCCGCTTCATCTTTAATTAACCTCATCCTTTCTCTAATCTTTAACCCTTCTTCACCTTTCATTAACGCCTTTACGACTTTCGCAACCTCATCCCTCCCCACAACTCCGTCCTTATTCTTCTCAACCCTAAGCGCAACCTTACACTTATCCACGAGCTCTATGGCGTTCATAGATTGCTCAGCGTAGAGCGGCCACGCAATGAACCCGACCCCACTAGCCGCCCCTTCTAGAATGGAATTCCAACCACAATGCGTCATAAACCCGCCCGTTGACACGTGACCGAGAATCTTGACTTGTGGGGCCCACGATTGGACCACGAACCCTCGCCCTTTTGTCCTGTCTGTGAACCCTCTAGGCAAGAACCCTAGAGGGTCCGCTTTTTCATCCAAGCTCAAGTATGTACCGAACGCAACCGAATCGTTCGGGCTCCTCACCACCCAAAGGAACCGTTGCTCGCTTAGCTCAAGGCCCCATGCTAGCTCAGTCACTTGGTCAGTGGAGAGGGTTCCACCACTCCCGAAACTCACGTATAGTACGGACTCTAGAGGTTGCTCATCTAACCACCTCAGACACCCGGCTGGGTCGTCCTTGTTGTCCACATCGTTGCTGGTTGCGCTGGTCCGGACAAGCGGCCCCACCACGTAGAGCGACGGTTTGCTCGTACCTGTATGGGCCGTTGTCAGAGCCCTAATGGGCTCCTCCTCCAAAGCATTGAAGCTATTGAGTACAATCACGTCGGCTGAGTGGAACCGCTTGTAATGATCGACAAACCACTTGTAGTAAGGCTTGGACCGGTTATGAACCGGGTCGGGAAGATCCTTGACATGGAACACCGGGCATCCGGGAAATTGCACAGGTTTGTCCAGAACCCAATCATCAATTGTCGACGTGGTTTCGGGGAGGTGGAGGAACATGGACAAGGCTACAGCCGAGGAGGAGTAGAACAGGTAGGACTTGATCCCGAGCTCCGACCCGATAGGGATGACCTCGGTGGCAAAGATGTCGACAATCAAGGCCGTTACATGGCGCTGACTTGTCATGTCTACGAGGGCTTGGCGGAGAGGCAGGAGAGATTGGTTGACGGCTTGAAGGACAAGGCTCATCATCTCGTCTATGAAGTCGGAGAAGGCGGAGGGGAACGACGGAGGCGGGAGGTGGATGACGTGGAAGGCGGTGGAGGGGAGGACGGTTAAAGCCGAGGGGGTGGCCGTCGAGGCGGTGGACGAGGTGGGGATGAGTATGAAGGTGAAGAAAAGAGAGGGGTTGTGGCGGAGGAGGTGGCGGGCAAGCTCGGCCATGGGAATGAGGTGGCCGGCGCCGGGATTTGGTATCACGACGATGTGAGTACGGCTGTCGACGTCCATGGTGGGTTGCGGACTCTAGCTATGCCTATGGAGTTTTTGTGTTTGTCGTGTGTTACGTAATGACTTCTTGCCCCACAACTAATGCCATTACGTAACGTATATATAAGTGTTGTTTTCGTTGGAAACGTATATGCTTGTTGTTATGTTTTTTTTCATGGAAAAACGAACATGACGTGCTTAATTGCTTTTGATCTGATAGTCCACAAGTTAGTGAGCTAGCTAGAAACGACATCAATGGCAAGGGGAAAACGTAAATATAGTCATAATATAGTATTACTTTTTTGGCTTGAAACAATATAGTAGTCCATCAAGATTAGTTAATTGATTAATTTTAAGAACTAGCATTACATTTACGTAACTACATACATCATCAAATGCCAATTACGTTTCTAGAACCCGCATTACTTGCAGATTAAAAAATTCACTCCTTTATGAAAGCAAGACCTCGACGTAGCTGAAACAGGTATTCTTGGACATATGTCAAATCTTACAAAATGCGCATTTGTCTCAAAGGCACAACTATTGCATGTGCGCAGTGCCGGTCCTTAACGCAATTACTTTTTATGACGTATGTACTTACGTACTACTGATTAACTAGTTAATAATCAAGTAAAGATAACTATAAATCTATCAAAATTAAACTTGGGCCCATATACTTTAATTAGAGTAATTTAGAATATGAGATTTGAATCCAAACTCTCTTAACAAAATAGAAGTACTTATCCAAAGGATTTAAGTATATATATATATAGTAAGGAGTGGACACCCTAATTAGCCATAGATAACCAAATGTATAAATTTTGGGTGTATAGAAACACCCAACCTTCTCTCTCCATTAGTTGATGATCAATGGACTTTGGTGTTGACCGAAGTTGACTTGCATAGACTGGCTGTTGATTGGCTACTCGACTCTATCATCACTTAATCACTCGATAACAGTGATGACACTCCAATTGTCATCAAGCGATTCAGATTCATCACTTGATAGTAGAGATAACAATTATCTAGTGATGACACCTCGAAAAAATTTAGTGGCACTTGTGAAATATGACGATACTCATTTTGTCGTCACAATATGACGTTGCTTTGTCATCATGATATGACACTCGTTTTGTCATCATGAGATGACACTCGTTTCGTCATTATGAGATGACACTCGTTTTGTTATCATAGGCCGACACTTTTTATCTATTTAGTTATCTTTCTATAATTCTATCTAATTAGTTGTTATTTATATTCCTCTTTTGATTTATTCCTTTTTAATGGTGCGTGATATCTTATGCTTAAGATATCTAGCAATTGTTTCTAGGATTGCTTTTTCATTCGCATCTATATAAACTCAAGTTGTAATCTTTCATTCTTATGCATGCGTATTTTGAATAAACATATGATTGTTAAGTCGGGTTCATGTCCTTTCTCTAGGAATATAATTGTATGTCACCCCTTCGAACCAGATCTCACCCTTGCAAGAGTCATCACATTGAGTCGCAAATGGTGCCTCACGTTGGCCTTGCTTTGCTTCATTCATCACATTGAACGTTGTCTAGTCTATCGATCCATCATCAAACTTGCTTTTGCATCCTTTCGAGAGACTCTCTACACATTCTAGCTAGATTGCTATCCCAACATATTTGGCCTTGATCGAGGATGAGGAAGCATAAATCAATATATCATCTAGGATTGAATCAATATATTTCAATTTAAGACACAAAATATAACAACTACATACGTAGTGAAGAGATCACCAAAACTCTAAAATTAGATAATTTAACCAAACATGATTACAAAATAATTATAATAAACAAACTACATCAAATGTATGAATATCATGATGCAGATATAAATAAGGTTAGTTTTATTTTCAGTTAGTTTCCTCATTAGAAACCGAATGGCCCTAAAACTATACTAATCTATTTCTGCGCTATATATATTTCTCTTTGACGTACTCCTTAAATTAATTCTCCTTATTATATCTGGCCCATATATTGGCAGGCCCCATCACCAATTACACCAAGACCGCCAAAAAAAACTCTTCCCGAGCCTTGTGTTAGCATGGACCTCCTCCCCGTCTAATTTGGGCCAAATTCAAACGGGCCTCCAGTATGTGATGAAGATATAAAAATTCACTCATGTTATCACCTGTCTTCAACCTCCCTTAAGCTTCTCAAGATTTACACATTAACCACAATTATTATTTCCAATGACACACTCCGAAAGGGTTGCATATTGGGTTCTCCTTTTGTAAGCACGAGCACCTATTTAGCCTTGTTGCTCCCATGGTTCATGAAATAGTAACACACTAACACACCACTGATGAGGATTGAGATTTTAGATGTTGAACCCTCTTTTCTCTGCTCTTCATTTTTTAAATTACAAAAACTATTTGGTCGCAATCAAACTCATCTATACTAACTGATTCTTGAATCTTCTATGAAGTAACGGTTGAATTTGAAGATCATTGAAATTGTCTAAAGTATTAGTCCCTCCGTTTCAATAAACATGTCGTTTTAGCCATTTGCACATATATTAAGGAAGCTATTAAATGGACTATTATACCCCTAATTATCACCTCACTTTTTTACTTTATTGAAAACCACTACTAATAAACCGCTAATGATTATAAGGGTAAATCTGTAAAGTAAATGCCCAAAAATGTAAAACGACATGTATTTTGAAACAAAATTTTAGAGCTAAAACGACATGTTTATTGAAACGGAGGGAGTAAATGTTTGTGTATTGTTTAAGTTGGTGGTATTATAGGCTTTAAGACTTCAAGATCTGAGTAAAGCAGAAGAACTAATATATGATTGGAGTTGTTCTTTCGGGACCATTGAGCAAAATCAAGTTAGAGCGAGCTCAAGTGATTAGGGTGAGCAATAAGTATCATTGCGAGTTTGTGTTGATGGTCCTATATTAAAAAGTGTTGTGGTCATAACCATAAAATTAATCTTATATAATAATTTATTTTTTCCCGTAAAAGCCTAATCGGCATATATCTAAAGTCGAAATATTAGATCTAATACTACTTGTTATAGGGAAGAGAGACTCGATCCCAATAAATGAGATTTCATCTCAATTCTAATTCTAATGACCAGTAGTAACAATAGCTCGTGAATTTATATATTAAATTTTTTTTCCCAAACTTCTCATACGAGGCTCACAATTAAGTTTGAATAATTGTACATTTATCTTGGTATGAATTCCACAGTGCATATAAACTTGGAAAGGTCACTTACTCACTATTGCACTATTATTACTAGCTCCGTTATTATCACTCCAATAAGATAACTTCTTGTTGATTAAAAAAGTATATATATTACCCAAACTAACACTTATAAATCATAATCATCTCATCATTACTCAATAAATTGAATAATTGGTCATTGATATTGGGATTTATGAGGTAGAATGAAATTTACATGGCAGTCGATCGATAGGTAATATTATGCTCCGACAGAATATGGAAAAGTCATACATATTATATCTTCCAACATTTTAGCCATTCGCTTTAATCCTTTATCGTACAAAGAAGATCTACATATATGTATATATTCCAACCCCTAAATCTTTCTTCTCCCATTTTGCCTTTTTCCTTTGGGCTGCATCAATTTCTTCTCATTCCCCTATCTAACAAATATATTCGAGGTATATGACCTTACTTAAATGTAATCTCATGAATCATGATGGAAAATCCAAAGTGTGGATTTTGCTCTGATGTAATCATCACCTCTCTCTTTCCTGTTTCAACATTGACATTAGTTTATTACATTTATATGCGTAATGGACTGTACGTATTACTAATAGACCAATTGACCAAAGTGTGGAACCTCAAACCGAAAAGGTTCAATGAGAGAATTATATAATTATATCACAATGTTTGTTTGTCTGTTTTTGTGCATCATGATTGAATGTTGTGTATGGGATGGACAAGAGAAAGTCCGTGGTGATAACACTACGTAAGTGTTCTTTGCATGCTTGTTCCAATCTCAAATGCACCCCCCACTCTTACTCCTTTCATAAAAATCAAGGCACTATATTTAAGAGTGGGGTGCATTTGAATGTGAAAATGATTATTCCAAATGGTTTGCAATGAAAACATCATTTAATTAAAAAACAAGTCAATGCTAACATGAATTGTATAAAAGTTAAAATGCGAAGTCTAATAAATTAAGATTTCCATAAAATGCCATTTAATTATAAACAAGTCAATGACAAAAACTCATTGGTCAAAACTCATTGATCAATACTTGTTTTTGGTCGTAAACTCATTGATCAATACTCGATCTGAAACCCATAGTTATTTTATTTTTCATTCACCGCCCAATACTCCAACTAGTTGTCTTTTGATTATCCTATACCTTACATGATAAAATTCATTATGATAAACTACAAGAAATGATGTGTAACCACTAACCACCCTTAATTAATTCATTCTACAAATACATTCCGAGAGTTTCTCAAATTTGGGAAGAGCATCTCATTTTCCCCCCTTCCTTATCTTCATTTTGGAAAACAAGAGGGTCGGAGTAGGACTAGTAGAAGGATCTGATGAAGCTCAATGGGATCTCATCCGATCGGATCTCATCCTAGAGCTGAGTATCCTTGTGGATACTCTATGATACTTCTCAACTTATGTGGATCTAATCTAACTTCTTTCCTTATCAAAAAAAGGAAAAAAAAAAGAATATATAAGACTAGTAGAAAGACATGATGGAGTTCAATGGGAGTTGGGTTACGTTTTGGAGCATGTTTAGATTACGAATAAAAATGCATTATCCTACATTATAATGTAGAGTAATGTATAATTGTTGTGGTAATCCAAATCGGCCTTTGGATGTCGAGAAAGAAGGAGCAAAAGGAAAAGCGAAAAGTGTAAAAACGGAGATCGAACCTTAACAAGGGAGAAATCGAGTTGGTTCAATGTGATTATTCATTTACAGTAAATTATTGCAAAATAAAAATAAAAATCGTCAAGATAGACTTGATATGTTATATTACTTAATTTAATCCATACAAAAGAAATAAGGCTAATAAATTGATTTTATGCCATTTTTCCAAAATAAAATTTCAGCAATATGTTAGGAAGACAAATAAAATGACTAATGAACTTGTTAAATGTTGGATGAATCGTCTAGTAGTAGGATAGGATGGTAGGAAATTAGGAATGTGGTGTGGTCATTCCTAATTCCTATTATAGATTTTCCTTGATAAAAAAAATTGAATTGGTGAGCTAATTAAGAGTTGCTAAAGAAGTGATCTGTGCCAAAATTTACTTTTCTGGAGGTAAGTGCTAATAACTCTTTTTGAAAGAAACCTTAACGCTAATCATTTTCTTACTTCTGATTAGTTAGTTATGTAATAGACTACATATGCGTTGTTCTTTTACGTACGGCTCAAAAAATTTCTCACATATGACTCGTCCCAGCTAGCTAAAAGTATTAAGCCAAGTGTTGTTTGCTACTTGGATCAATGTATTTGGTGTCACAAAACCCCCACCACCATACTTCGCAAATCATCTTCGAATTTGGTGAGAAGGGGCCCATACACATTTCACCTTTTAAGCTTTACCAGATTATTATCACATATGTCCAAAAGGACAAATTTCACGGTTATTAATGAGATGTATAAAGTTGTATTGGAAGTTGAAAAAGTATGATAAGATGGATAAAAGATGAGATTGAATAAGGGTGATTTTGTAATTTAATGGGTGTAAAAAATATGAAAGAGATAAAAGTAGTTGAAAAAATGGGTAAATATGAGATTGAATGAGGGTAAAATTGGAAGAAAGTTATTGCTATAAAAGGAAAGTGGACAAACATATTGGGACAACGGAAAAGGAAAGGTGGACAAACATTAATTATCATATGTAAGATGACCATTTATCGATCTGTCGATCGATTTGAATCTGTTTATACGTACAAGTGATTAGATAATCGGGATAGGATATTTTTATACATCACGTAGCATTTCCCATGGGATTGGGGGCGAGCACAGGACACCATCATCTAATGGAGTAAGGGCGTGGAATCAATAAAAACTTTTTCTTCCCAAAAGGATAAACAATATAGCTAGGTTTCTTTTTATAAGTAAAACAATTTATGGTGCCAATTATGCTTACCGAAGCGATTTGGCAAGCGGATAAATCGACAAGAACCGTAAAATCTCTCAGTTTATACCTAACAAGTAAATGGAAAACATTATAGACAATTCAAAACTAATAAATCAAGGGAGGATTGAGCCATGTACACTACCGAAGCAGTCATTGATACGCAAGAATAAATGGATCAACTCCATATAAAAAGTGTACGTATGATAGTAATTTTTTATGAATCTCTAATCATGACTTTGATAAGACACGACTAAAAAATAAAAAATATAATGTTTATTACAAAGAACATTTTTTAACTCTAGTTTTGTCCTTTGTTTTGTGTCAAGTTATAAAAGGAAATGTAATAAATGATTGCCAATTAACTTTAAAAGAATTACTAATGTATTTGTATTAGATGTGCATGTCATGGGATATACAAGGATGTACTAGCTGCAATGTGTGTCAAAAACTCAAAATACATTAACATAGACAAATATCATATCCATATTGGATGTGTGTCCTCTAGCTAGAATGCGTTGTTAATTAAAATGTGTCTATGCTATCTTTTCTCTTTAATAGAAGTGTAATTGCATGTCGAGCATTATAGTTTAGGACAAAAGAGGTCAATGTATTCAATCACGTTGGATAGAAGCACACATTCCAATTAAATGCGACTCTTAGCTTTTCCATAAAACAAATATACACTCAAATTATGTGATTCATATAGTTTAGATAATTAAGCTAATGAGTGTTGTAGCTATATATGTTTGGATCGAGTTTGTAAACAAAATAGGAAGCTGGGGTATGTATGTAAACTGTAAAGAAAGGGGCCGGGTGGTCCATCAAGATTGAAGAGCACACTGCTCATCTTATGCCTTGCATGTCAAGCAAGCAGACACTCATGGCCAAGGACTCATCATTTCCACAACACCCTCTCTCTCTCTATCTCGCTATCCACTTTTAACTCTCCATCTTTTACAAACAAACAAGAACACTATCTTCTTCTCTCTTTCACAGCATTTATATTTCAACTCTTTTTTTTTATATGTTTTTCCAAATGTGGAATAATAATGTAATTAATCTCATAAATAAATACATTCAAATATGTAGACGGTGAGCAGGCTAGGGGGTGTTGCAAAGGGGCTAAGCAAAGGTGACACTGTGACAGACAGCTATATATATATGTGGGTATGTGTATACGTTTGTAGGTATATTTATGGTACACTAGGTAGTCACACACTGGCCTCAGCTCCTTTCTTCCTTTTGTTTCCTTTATCTCACTGGCTTCAGTTAAAGCAGAGAAAGAGAGAGACCAAATTCTGGATTCTTTGTTTTTTATTCCATTGTTAAATATTCCCTCTCTCTCTTTTATAAAAATCATAAATTATTACACCACCTCCTTCTTTTTCCTTCTATGGTAGACTAGACTACAGAGAAGACTATAGTTAAGACTACAGTGGCCTGTTTTTTCCCAATTCCCATTTATATGCCCAAAATTCTCATCCATCCACCCTAGCTCTTTCTCTCTTTCTCTCTGCCTTGCTACCTGCTTGTTCCCTCTCCCATCCCTTTTTTCTAATTAAGACTTGCTTACAGATTAATTCCAAGCACTACCCATCTCTTTTCTGGCGAAATTCTCATCTGGGTATCTTCCAAATTCTTCATATCTGTACTACTACTACTCCTACTACTGATTTATACTTATATTTATGCCTTTCATTTTAATTATCCCGTTAATCCTTTGTATTTTGTGTATTTAATTACTTAATGGTCTGATTCGTATATGATCCAATTCCCTTTCCTCCTCCTTTAATTCCTTGTAATCCCCAAAACCCTCTTTCTCTTTCTCCCACCTTGCACTGAATCTTCAAGTATACACATACATATATATATACGTTTCTCTTTTGCTTGTTGCATCTGATTGAGTATACTACGAGTTCTAGGCTTATCTGAATTCCTAAAGTTATTCATGTTAATTAATCATATTGATACTCAATCACCTAATTCTATTGGATCCCCTTTCCTTGCAGAAGTACTTGAGATCCATCTCCCCACCAAGAAGAAGAAATCAAGCGAAATAAGAAAGGTTGGCTGGCATGTTATTTTATGTGAAGACGACGAGCTCAAACCGATGGGCAGCCCCTCCTTCTCCATTTGAGTAGAGAACAAGCAAAGCCCCCCCGCCTAGATACACAAAGGGGACAAGCAAAAGCAAAGATAAATCCCATTTCTTTCCTTTTCTTTTTTTTCCCCTTTTTTCTAGACACTTAAAAAAAATATCTAGAGAAATGGATAATAGTAACATGTCCACCACCGCCTCGGCCACCACCACCGCCGCCACCACGACGACGAGCGATCTGATCGACGCCAAGCTCGAACAACACCAGCTCTGCGCCTCAGGGGAATGCCCTCACTGTGGCCACATGCTCTCTAGGCGGGTACTACTACTTCTACTACCCCACCTTTATTTCATTCTACAATAGTTAATTACTTCTTTTAATGACTTTAATTTGTGTTAAGGGTTGTTCAATTGAACTTGATTTTATGTAGTAAAGAGGAAAGAAGAAAAGGGAAATGAAAAAAGGGTTTTATTATACTCCGTAGTATTATGTAGAATTAAGGGGTTTGTTTGTCAGGATTGGGTAGGTCTACCGGCAGGAGTAAAATTTGATCCAACGGACCAAGAGCTGATGGAACACCTTGAGGCCAAGATGAATGAAGGCCAAATCAACAGCAAAGCACACCCCTTGATTGATCAGTTCATCCCAACCATTGATGGTGAAGATGGGATTTGTTACACCCATCCTGAGAAACTTCCTGGTATGTATCTATCTATCTATATCTACATATGTATTAATATATTTTTTTAATACATACGTAGTTAATTGGTTGTTCCATCTAGGGATGCACATTTGCCCCGTGGGGACGGGGACCCATGGGGACCCGCCCCGAATGGGGCGGGGATTCCCCGACTTAGTGGGGAGTGGAGTGGGGATGGGGATCGGGTTTTAATTCCCCGACGGGGATGGGGCGGGGACGGGGAATCCATTATCCGCCCCGTTTATTACCCGACCCCGATATTAATAATATATTATTTTATATGAGTTTTTAATATATACTCAAACTATAGTCTATATGTAAAATATTATAAATTTTATTTTTTATAATCTATATGTAAAATAGTTTAAATTTAATTTTTTATAGTCTATATGTAAAATATTATGATTTTTTTTTATATAATTTTAAATTTTAATTTTAAATATTATAATTTTGCTTAGAATTTGAGGTAATTTTTAAGAATCCTAACAGTAAATAAGACTCTTTAATAAAAAAAATTAATAAATGGGGACCCGTTAACATACCCAAAACCGATGGGTATTCCCCGCCCCGCTCCCCGCGGGGATTAGATGGGGATGGGGCGGGGATGGGGGAACAAATAGTTGGTGGGGATAGGGATGGGGAATACATTATCCGCCCCGCCCCGACCCCATGTGCATCCCTAGTTCCATCTCTTTTTCCTATTTACCCAAAAAAAATCCCGGTGTTTGTTATGACTTTGAGAATCTAGGAAGGAAATGGAATAAAAGTTGGTATACCTAAATCTATCTAACAAATTGTGAAAACTAATTAAAGATGTGCTTTTTTTTCCTTTGTTGTTGTTGTTTTGATTTTATGAACTAAGGAGTGACAAGGGATGGGCTTAGTAGGCACTTCTTCCACAGGCCATCCAAGGCGTACACAACGGGTACCCGCAAGCGGAGGAAGATCCAAACCGAATGCGACCTCCAAGGGGAGACCCGTTGGCACAAGACGGGCAAGACCCGGCCCGTTATGGCCAACGGCAGGCAAAAGGGCTGCAAGAAGATCCTCGTCTTGTACACCAACTTTGGTAAGAACCGGAAGCCCGAGAAGACGAACTGGGTGATGCACCAGTACCATCTGGGCCAACATGAGGAGGAGAAAGAAGGCGAGCTGGTTGTGTCCAAGATCTTCTTCCAGACCCAGCCCCGTCACTGCAACAGCTGGCCCTCCACGTCCGACAAGGCCTCCCCAGCCCCCGTTGAAGCCCCTCCTGCGGCAGCTGGAGACGCTGTTGTTGCTGCTAGCTATAACGTCAATCCCTTGGAGATCAATATCCAGCAGCAGTTCAAGACCGATCCGTTCGGTTTTGTCGAGGTACGTACCTTACATGTTTATATCTATGACCAAAGTTATAATGTACATTTGTGTTATCTAGAGAGGCATATTTCATGGGACGTACACTTGTTGTTGGCCTTGATGCATGATGTATTGTGTCAAGACCTTGGTCTTGAGTATGTTAATGACTTTACTTTTTCATCAACTTGGTTATATATGCATTGCTTCAAGAATATATTTGGAGGACAAGTGAAAAACTATACATGCATGGAGGATATTAATATGAACTAATTATAAATGTTTGGATTTTTGAGTGATTTTAGTTTGTTTGGTGATGAAGGTTGGGTCAGTAGGACAAGGATTAATAGGAGCAAGTGAAGGAATTAGTGTAGGCAGCATTACTTCAATGCCGGCCATGTCAGCAGCCACGTGTGGTACAGAGGCGCCAAGTCATCACATGCCTCAGCATCCACATCATCAACAAATGCCGACGATGGCGTTCCACGTCAGCAGGCCGACGCACCCCATGTCACAGATGATGGCACCGCCCCAGCTTCATCACGCTTCCATCATTCTTGATGACCACGCCTCCTATCATCTCCCCAGAATCAACCTCCCAACTCACAATTTCCAGGTACTTATTACTTAACTAATGTTGACATATTATTTAATTTACTTAATCAATCAACATATATATAGGTGATATAAAGAAAAATAACTACGTAAAATTTACAGAATTTAGTTTTTCTAGCAATTTTCAAAGCGATATGAATGATGATTGATGATTATGCTATGGAATGATAGTGAATTATTGATTTGTGTTGTATTGTAAAAATATAGCACCAACAAGAAACACAACAGGAGACACAACAACAACAACAACATCATAAAATAGGAAGAAGGTCTGCATCTGGGTTGGAGGAAATCATAATGGGTTACACTTCTTCATCATCGGCTGATCTTAAAGAGGTTAGTTTTTATGTTAATAAATGCTCATAAATTAATAACTAAGTGTGTCAAAATTGACAGGATACCTTTTATTGCCCGGAAATCTATGATGCTTTGGTAGGCCATGTTTTCACATGAGAGCCCTTCCAATCATATTAAAGATAAATGGGGAAAAAGAAAAAGAAATTAAAAGAATAGGGGGGTTAAAGTAAGCAAAAGATTTATTTAACTTTGCCCTTATATTTTTATTCACAACTTGAGACAGGTATCAAATAAAACCAAAACTCTCCTTTTCCCTTTATCTTTTCCTCAGCCTCCTCTTTATTCCTTTTGATTTTATGTTGCAATGCTATGCTGTGTGATTTACAGTAAAATTTCACATATATACAAACATACATGTATACATTATGTGACAAAACAGGCAGCTTCTCCATGATTTCATGTGTTGCATGCAGTAAACTGCTTCGTCCCATGTTTGTACACATAAAATCTAACTTATTAGGTGTACAGACTACATTCAGGAAATGACCTTACATTATAACAAAATAAACGAGACAACATATGATACATAGAAGACAAAACATAGGCAGCTTCTCCTTAATTTCCTAGGCTGCAGTAAAATGCTACATCCCACATTTGTACAAATTCAAACCCTAATTTCCTTTTTGGCATACTCTTTGGACTTTTGCCCCCCCAAAATCTTTGATCGTTTGTGCAGGACTCGCCCGTCACAAACCCACAAGAAGCGGAATGGTTGAAGTACTCCGGCTTTTGGCATGATACTCGCGACAACTCGGATCATCATGGCTAAATTAGTAGACTGCAGAAAGAAGACGACAGCGACAACGCAAACGAAAGAAGAACCAGAAGCATATATACAGTTGAAGAAATAGAGAAGCACAAATAAAAAAACAGAACACGTATACATACAAGCCTACTACTCTATATATGATATGATAGGTTTCATTTTATAGCTAGAAAACATTACATTTTATTTTTATGGTTCATATATATTTCATTCTACTACTATATCAGCTGTACGTTCTCAAGGCAGCCCTCCTTGGCATGAAGCTGCTTATTTATGTACGTGTTATCAAGGCAGAGGCCCCCCCAAAGTCACAATTCATGCACAAACAAAGTAAAGATGGACAGAATGAGGATTATTTTCTTCACTCTTTTTTTGTACTCATTCTTTCTCTTGGTGACTCAACAAAAAAAACTATAGTGCCATGATATGTTGTGACCACAAATGATACGTACACATACGGATGAGAGAAGAGGAAAAAACAATAAATAAAACCAAAAAAAGGGAAAGAGAGTAAAGAAGATGTATAGGAACACAACTAAAATGTAAAGACGTCAAAGGCTGCATCTGTCTATTGACTATACTCTAGAGACAGCAGATCGACAAAATACAAAGCACAGACATAAAATGTATGTAGCCTTATAATATAAACCAATTGATATACTATATGCTATGCATGAAAATCATCGCCAATTACGATTGATTGCCAAATCATCTTTTTATGGGGGGACGAAGCCATGTATATAGTACGTTACTATGTTTTGCGTTAATTGAATATAGCATGTATTAATTGTTTAATTTAAATGAACGGACCTTTGAGTTTCATGGTCTTATTAGATGTCAGGCTAAAGATTTTGTAGGTTGCAAATTGGTAGTTGAGAATAATATCGCCCCTTGTTGGACTGTATGTTAATTCGTAATAGGTCACTTTTAATTTATTGAATGTAGGCCAAAAGAGTAGAATATTTTTGCAACATATCCATTAGTTATGTACATATGCATAAATATGATCGACCGAACAGACTTGCATTATTTTTTGTTAGTTCTATTTGATTATAAGTAGTCAAGTGAAATTGATTTTTTTATATATAAAAGTGAAATTGGTTCCTTTTTTTTAATAAAAGTGTTAATTTTATTCACAAAACGAACCGATAAAAAATACTAGCACAGAACTACAGCTTACGTCTTCATTTATCGATCCCTAGCTTAGCTAGCTAGGACTTTTCTCTCCTTTCTCGATTTTACCTTTCACCTTGCACTCAGACGGTTTCTAGCAAAACCAATACAAATTCTAGTATATTCATCCTCTTCCATGTGCTCATCTCTAAAAACAAGCTTATATCTAGCACTCCATGCGTAATAGATTACCACACCGTCGCATAAATTCCAGATTTTGAACTTCAAAGACTTTCCTTCCCTTCATGTGGTTTGCTTGATCTAACCAGCTAGTCTTTATAAGCTTATTTCTTTTAAAAGTGAAACTGGCTCTTAAGAAAACGGCAATCGTATTCCTGTCGAACACTGAACTTTATTGTTCTCGGATTATATGAAACAACGTAACTCATGTGTAATTTAAAAGAGTATGTTTCGACAAAAAAAATTATAAGAGTATGTGGTGCTTTAGACTGTGACGTTTTCCCTGTCCTGCAATGATAAAGTTTAAGAAAATATACACCCTTCCATCCTAGAAGCAAACTAGAAAACATGAACATGTTATTAAGGTTTTGAGCCAATGGCCAATCTTAGTTAAAACATGAATAAACTTGGACGGACACCATCTCCTCATCCTAAATTTTCTTAATAAAAAAAAACACAGACCAGTCTGACCTTAATTAACTCATAAAAAATCTATATTGAGTTGAACCAAGTTGAATTGACTCACAAGTGTATGACTGGAATACGATCAAACGTGATACGTACCAACACAATTAACAAGCAAATGGACAGTATAAAACAGGATAGCGGCTTGTTAGGGATTTTTGTGGATTTGGCACAGTTCAAAGAGGGTTAGAGGGAGAGGATCAAGGTACTAGATAGCTGACCAACCTGTTGGTGGAACCAATATGCCGGAGTACTTAATTTGACATTTAACCATGTATGTCAATCTCAACCCAACCCGTATATTGACTTTTCATATCTGATTTAATTTTGCTTATGATCCAATTTTAGAACACATATGCTATCCAAATTCGAAATGATCCAATCCAAATTGACCCACCTAATGTGCGTGATTGAAAGAGTTTAGTTTATCTTCCCTCTTGACTCATGTTCCAATTGAACTTTGGAGCGAGTGTGCAAGAATTCAGTGTAATGATATTGGGTCACTTCTCACAAGCAAAAATATGGAGAAAAAGAGGATGCCAATTCTTGTTCAACATAAAAAGGTGATATTCAATTTCCTCCACTTTATGGAAGATTTAGGAATGCTTT
This sequence comes from Polygonum aviculare, assembly GCA_934048045.1. Taxonomy (NCBI): domain Eukaryota; kingdom Viridiplantae; phylum Streptophyta; class Magnoliopsida; order Caryophyllales; family Polygonaceae; genus Polygonum; species Polygonum aviculare. The sequence continues at coordinate 26,246,139 of OW204031.1, forward strand.
TATAAAGGCAAGCTAGACAACTAGATTATGAGCTCACAAATAAGAATTTTTCTCTCTTTTATGAGATTGGTTTTCGTGGGTCATGCAGATACGGCTGCATAAAGGAGTTGCAAGAAGAATTGTATAGTGCAACGTAGAATATTATCTTTCTAGCTATAACATCAATCCCACCTTAATTTGATACGGATTAGCTCGGATCCGTACCAAAGGACTCGATTGGGATAGGGATAAGAGGCAACACGAGGCCTCGGGAGAAGGCGGCCGGAGCCGGGAAGGAGGCAAGAAGTTAGACGTGGAAGAGGAATGCAGGAGACCTGCGAGGGAGATGTAGACCAAGGGAAAGGAGAGAGTTTAGGGATAAAGATAATTGTTCTTGATTAATTAATTCCAAATAACGAAGATTACAATATATAGAACTGCTGAATAATAAAACCCTAATACTAGTGCTAACCCTAACGGCCCAACAGGCGGCCCAATAAATCAACTAATAATAATAATTATAACGTATCATAATTTATACTGTATTTGGTTTATAGCGATAGCTCCAACTTCACTATATAAGGATGAGTACAAAAGAGCTCCAATAAAGAGGGTAAACCAACCTTTTTCCACTTCCTTAAGAAATATATAAAGATATGGAGGTCTGAATCAAAGAAGAATAGAAAATGCTTCATCTTCTTTAATCCCACATGGTCAAGGCTTCTCCTCCTCTTAATGCTTGCAAGCACTTATAGCATCCTAATTTATAATGATATTCCATATATATATCAAAAAAGAGTTTTTCTTTTTGAAGGTTCGAATGAGGATAGAAAGTTCTTAAATTAAACGTATGAGAGTGAGAATAGTATTAAAAAATGGTATCTCACTGTCCAATCCTTGTATTAGCATGGATTAAAACTTCTTAAGTCTCAAGTCTTACAAATGATGGTAGTAGAATCTTATTTACTAGTTGGCCTGGATTTGCTCGAATGGAGGTCACCCTACCTAAAGAGAGAATTCCATGGGCCTTAACAAGGACATAAAAGATATAAGTTTAAGTGAGGGGATTTTAATTTGAAAACCACATGATAGCATGAACTTGATGCCTTAGAAGTATAATCTCATGTCAACCCGAGGACTTTCAGGTAGGTCACTCATTTTGGTACTACCCTTACTCATATACACCAAAGTTCAAAGTTCTTTTATCCTCACTATATTCTGAAATGTGAAAGATAAAAGAAACACCTCAATCTCTTATAAATCATAGAGGTATTAGAACATTCTCCCAAAACACACATGTCATAGTGAAGGAAACATTGTGGTTGCATCATCGTGAAAACCCAATCACTTAGTAAAGATGATAGCAAAGGAGATCATGAACCGACGAGCTAGGCCAAGACCGTTCCACAAGTCGCGAGCATTCAAATTCAAGAAGGATGGAGCCATTTAAGTCAAGCTAAGAAGATCATGAGAGGGACAACCTTGACCCTTGAGTGTTTGTCTTCGAGGCTTGAAGACAATTCCAAGAAGAAACCGGTCATGTTGCTTGAAAGCCGGGAGAACGGAGCTAGTGTCAACAAAGGAGTTGATGGTTGGTGCTTAGGATCGACCCTAAATGGGTCGGTCCTGAGGCGACCCATTAATAACATGCTCAGGAACGACCCTAAATGGGTCTGTCTTGAGGATTGATCCGACGGAGCGAGATTTCTTCCTTAGTTTATTTTGGAAACTCTTGTTAGTTTAACATTCCTAACAAAGGATGAATTGCTTGAAGCATAGTACTCACTTAATCAGTTTGTCCGATATTGTGGCCTAAATATTGGGAATCAAAGTAATGATAGTCCTCGCAGTCCCCTTTTTTCATGTATATAGCAAGTGCTTGCCTGCTTAAGGATGGAAGGACATCACATCATATAATGCTAAAAAAAGTATGGCTTTTGGGATCAATCTCATTAATTTTCAAATGGATATCCTTGTTTTAAAGAAAGATTGGTTTTAGACTAAAAAGATGTACAATGCAGAAGTACACAAATCAACATGAATTCCCATTATGTTCCCTGAGCAAAAAAGGGCTTACATTTGAAAGAGGATAAATTGAGAGAGCAAACTAACGTGCATAGCATAGTCCATTCTCATGGGTAACATTGGTTGGACGTTTTTAGCTTTGCCTCTAGGAGTCTAGGCTGCTAACATGAGTATTGTACTGAAAAAATAAGCAACTATGATTTGTCTTGGGCTGGGCTACTTAAAACTACCTTCTCTCTATGGACTGGGCTGTGGAATGCTTAAAAACTATTCAGTCTGTTCACTGCATAAAAGATCAAAATTTAACAACTCCATCGACGGCGATAAAAAATAAATCACGGATCCAATCCATTATAAACGATAAAACTAGATGTGATTAGATGACCCAATAACAGCCTTCGGGCATTTAGTCAAACGGTTAAGCCTCTAAGGGTAGTACCCAGAGGTCACCAGTTCGACTCTCATGGGCAACGCCCTCAACCAAAAAAACAGATGACCCAATAACAAATTTTCTATCAAAAAGTAAACCCTCATTATTGATTTTTTTATAAAAAATATTCTTGTACCATACGTGTATTATTGATTTAGGAATCATTTTGGTAGTACAGTACTTTATAGTTTATACACCATTATCATTTATCACAACTCACAACTCATAAGCCACTGGCTTATAAAACCTCGTACTCCCCCACCCATTCAGTCCTTGTTCACTGCGTAAGAGATCAAAATTTAACAACTCCACGTCACATAAATTAGTTAGATGATCAAATAACAAATTGTCTATCAAAAAGTAAACCCTGATTATTGGTTTCTTTTTAAAATATTCTTGTACCACATACGAATTATTGATTTAGGAATCAATTTGGTAGTAGTCGTACTCATACACCATCATGATTTGCCACAATTCATAGGCCACTGGCTCTATAAAACCTCGCACTCCACCCATTTGCTGTCATTCAAACAGCCCAAATGAACTCACAAAGGTTTTAATCCTTTCTTTACTCCACAAACAAACCAGGTCTCAGTAAAGATCGATGGAAGGTGACAAGTATAGGTCAGTTCTGAACGAGGAAGAAGCAAAAACCGTAGCTTGGAGACATGGTTCCCCTCCCACTTATGATGATGTGAACCTTCTCTTTGAACAAGGCAGAACCAAGGTAAAATATCTGTCACGTATGACCTGCAAAACATGGTTTTCATACATGTACTATAGTATCATATGGATGTGTTCAGATATGGCCTGCAGGGTCGCTAGAAGAAGTGGTGCAGAACGCGATCAAGGTGTGGGAGATGGAGCTTTCCCACAAAACCCGTCTTCAAGACTTCAAATCGGTGAACCCGGACAAGTTCAAACTCAGTGTAAATGGTAGTTACCCTACATAACTGATCCAACAAGTATTTGTATGTATGTATTTGTGTGTATATATCATATATGTGATTGTTTTTGGGTTTTTCTGCACGTGTTGGAGAGCAGGCAGGGAAGGAATACAAGGGGAAGAATGCCTAAAGATAGGGAGTTACAATGCTCTGCTGATGAGCTCTCTGCCAGACAAGTACCAGGTGTACAAGGCCGAGGAGGAGAGCTTCGAGTCGTCTCATGAGGTCTTTCGGTCGGCTTTTCCTAGAGGATTCGCGTGGGAGGTCATGAGCGTGTTTTCGGGTCCTCCCTCGATTGCCTTCAAGTTCAGGCATTGGGGCTATTTTGAAGGCCCTTTCAAGGGCCATGCTCCCACAGGGGATATGGTTGAGTTCTTCGGCATGGGCTATCTCAAGGTAATATAAATACGATCCGAGTGAGCTCGCGCGCAGGTGTTTGTCGAAAATGATATGATCTGATATGAAATATGATGCTGCAGGTAGACGAGTCCCTGAAAGTAGAAGAGGTGGAAGTCTACTATGATCCGGGTGAGCTCCTATCTGGGTTCATGAAGAACGGCGACTCAGGTTCGTCTGGCGCTGCAAAATGTCCATTTGTAACCAAACATTAAGTATTCTTGTTGATCATATTCACAAGTTTCAAGTGTAATATCTCCAGACTTTCAGGTTCCTAATAATAATTGTACTGTGTCAAGTTTCATTATTTGTAAGCAAAACATTATCTAATGTCCAGTCGTTGTCATGTTTATGGATATATACTGGCGAAACCAAGCAAGAGCTCAGGTGCAACTATGCTCTCGTGATATGTTTTAAGCTAAGCTTGATGTACTGATCGAGAAAGAAATAATATAATATGGAGGTGATGTAATATATCCAAACTTCTCAACTTGTTCAATCTCACGATCCCTGTATAAACAATTTCATGTACGTTGACTACTGTAGGCTTAAACAAATTAGTGAAGTCCAAGTTTGAAGGGTCCAAATATGCTGATGTTTCATAATGTTATCCTTCTATAGTTTATCTATAGTTTATTTACAGTTTATTCAAACCCTGAGATTTTCATTCGGCCGCAAATCGTTGAGCGTTGACCATAATTGATATCAATCACTCACTCATTTTGATCCCTTCTGATTAATATATGGCCTGCCTCGGAATCAAGACCACTAGGATTAGGTAAAGGAATTAACAATTTCAATATATATGAAATATATCGGCTTTTATATTTGATTTTTTTGTCTTAGGATAATTTTGTTTGTGGACATGTTAAATTTGTTGTTGTAGTTATGATATATGTCAGTGGGAAATGAATGATCATCCTTTCAAGTTTCAAGTTTCAAGATAGAAGATCTACCACCCCATTTAGTCGCACTTGTTCTAAATTGTACTGTAATAGAGAGGATACTTCGATCAGTGAAATTAACCAAAACGCGTCATTCCCGTGTCGGGTGGATCACCAACTAGCAATCGGGCAGCTCCAACCAAATCAAGCCACAAACACAACTCAAGAATAAGCCCAATACTATGAGATGTCAACCAAAGCCTTCCTCGTCGGTTATGAATCGGGGTTGCTTTACTTTTACATTACTACTGTTCATAACACACTAAAATTGATAACATAGCACTAAATTCATACATATTGTTTAGACCAAAAAAAAAATTCATACATATTGTAAATTGGTCCCTTATTCCAAATCCACCTGCTCCTTTCTGCTCTCTATCGTGCTCTGCGCACCGCCATCACAACACCGATACCGAGGTCATCCAGCCGTCGCCCACCGTTCACGTTGTCGCTTCCGTTGTCGGCTACCGTTCACTCGGCTCACGCTCAATTTCAACCCAAAAGTTCATACCAGTTTACATGTTCAACCCAAATGGCCAAATATCCTATGTTAAAACCCTAAATTCAGTCTCATTAAACTTTGGTTAGAACTGATTCATAAAACCACAAACTCAAAGTAATCTTATCGTTCTTTACCCTTGCATATATACATAATCTCAATTAGGTAATACAATTTTGTACTAAACATGACAAGCCTAAAAACCCTAATTTTGAAAATTTAACCCATATTAAAGGAAAAATTGATAAATCGAAATTGAAATTAACCTTCCATCATTAAGATGTTAAATTTAGATCTCATCGACATCAAGTGTTGATTGAACAGTTACGTTATTGTTTTTTTCGCCATTTTTTTACATTCCGTTATTTTGCATTGAGAGGGGAGAGGAGAGAATGAAGTTCTTTGGAGAAGGACTTAAGTTTAAGTTTAAGTCCTTCATAGTCCACAAAATTTTTTGTATACTTTTTAAAACAAGTCTATTTGCTACATTAACATCCCAAACCGCCCCCACCCCCTTCCCTCCAAATAAAAAGTTGGGAAATTGTGTGCGGTAACCTTGAGATTTTATAAATTCTGCATAGTATACAAAAATATTCCGAATTCTATATGGTAACTTTGATACTTTGCGAATTTTGCGAGGTAACATCGAAGTACTACAAAAATGCTAAAAATATTTAGAGTATATTCACATTATTTACTTAATTAAATAAAAGTACCATTTTTTTTATAAACATTGTGTACCGTACGGAATTTGCAAAATCTCAAGATCACCCTACGGAATTTCCCAAAAAAGTTATAAGGACTAATAAGAAATAGGGTGCAACATTTGAAGAAGTAGATAAAATGACAAAAATTACAGAATAATAAAGATTTTATTTTACAGATTTCAGTTCAAAAACATATTTTAAATTTAAAATATGCCTATAAATGGACATTATTTGAGATCAAAGGGTAATGGTGCAATTTATCCGGTAAGATATGCCTACTAATGGAAATACATCTCTAACAAGTTCATTTGTGTAATTTTGTTGGCATATTGTGGAACTTGGTTCTGAAATTGGCGGTCTTACACATTCGAAATTCTTTGACCTAACCAAAGTGCGAGCAACGCCATCTGTGCAAATTTTGAAAATCCCTAAGCGAGAGAGTGCGTAGTGTTGGGATTCAAAGCAGATCGAGAACGAAAATGAAGTGCAAGACCCCATTGAAGCCCCTCAAGCTATCTGTTCCAGCTCAACAAACTCCGCTTACCAATTTCTTGTAAATCCCCTTCTCTTTCTCTCTCTCATACATCAATTCGGTTTTGCTGGTTCATTTTCTGAACTCTGTGGAAGAATCGATCGTATTTCCGCAGGACTGCTAGTGGTACTTTTCAAGATGGGGATCTACTGTTGAACCGAAAGGGTTTGCGCCTCATTTCAGAAGAAAAGGAGCCCAAGGTTAGTTCCTTTTTGGGGGTTCTGAATCAGATCTGTTTTCGCATTCATCAATTCTTGGTAGACGTGTGGGAATTTGAATCAGACTGCTGAGTTGATCAATTTGATGCTGTTTTTTTTGATCTTTTAGCCTGAATCTTTAAAAATCATAGCTGTGATAGTCATGAAATTCCTAATTTCGTATCTTCTTTGGTAAATTGCTTGAAGGATGTAACTCGCTTGATCAATTTGTTCAGTATTGTAGGCTATATCTTTGGAATTGGAATTTGTTCCCTGTTTTTTTACTAAAACTTGCTATAAATGCTTGCCTGCCTACGGATGGAAAGGACATTTTGGGCTGTTCCCAGTTTAGGAGGTCAAAAAAAAGCTAAACTCCTGGAATCAGTCACATTAATTAGCAATTAGATATTCTTGCTTTAAAGGAAGTGTGATTTGAGGAAAAAGATGTTCCCTGAACAAAGTAAGACTTACACTTGAAAGAGAAGATGATATAGGAGAAAATGAGAAAGCCAACTAGCATGTATATAGTCCATTCCCTCATGAATATAGGCAAATTTGTATCTTAAATTCACAGTATAATCCTCCTGTTTGAATCTTGTTGCATCTTGGCAAAATTCCTAGGAAGAAACTGAAACACTGAACTTTCTTCCTTGTTCATTTAACAGAACTCTGATGCTAAAGAGTCTGACTTTCAAGTCTCACTAGAGGACCTTGAGACCATAAAAGTCATTGGAAAAGGCAGTGGTGGAGTAGTTCAGCTTGTGCGCCATAAATGGGTTGGACGTTTTTTCGCTTTGAAGGTAAGAGCACCAGCCAAATGCTGCTGAATGTAGTTGGACGCCATTCAAAAAATTTCATGCTGTAATCTTTTCAAAAAATTTGTAGGCCTGTGGAGTTTGAAGTCCAAGAATTTTAATATATTCTCTTTAGACTAGCCATGACACCTTTGCTTTCTGACCTAACATGCTTTCTTGAAAACTTGGTGACTAATGTGAAGCATCTTGTGTAGTTGGTTTCCCTTCAGTTACTCTGACAACATTCAGCTCCGTAGTGAACATTTGTGATGAAATTAAGAGAGAACTATTGCCAGCTACCGAAAAGATAATTGTATTCCTATTCCAGGTTATCCAGATGAACATACAAGAAGAGATCCGAAAGCAGATTGTGCAGGAGCTGAAAATTAACCAAGCAGCTGAATGTCCTCATATCGTCGTCTGCTACCACTCCTTTTATCACAGTGGCGCCTTTTCTCTGGTTCTTGAATACATGGATTGCGGCTCTTTAGTAGATGTAATCAAACAAGTGAAGACAATTCTTGAGCCTTACCTTGCAGTTGTTTGTAAACAGGTATCCTTAGTTCTTTCAAAGATTCATGTGTTCTGGATGTATAGTTCAAATCTGATGGTCTTGGATATTACTGTTTTCTCTGTCACTATATCATAAATAATTTGCATGTTTCTAGGTTTTGCTGGGTCTCAAGTACCTTCACAATGAGAGGCATGTAATCCATAGGGACATAAAACCATCCAATCTTCTGATGAATCAAAAAGGGGAAGTGAAGATCACAGATTTTGGTGTAAGTGCAGTGCTTGCTAGCTCTATGGGACAACGTGATACGTTTGTTGGGACATACAATTACATGTCGGTAAGTGTTGGCACATTCAGTTCTCTAAGATCCTAGCAGTCATGCTACTCTAAACTTTTATTTGGTTGTTGTACAAAGTCTTCAAGATGATATGGCAAATATTACATGGCTTCATGTCAAATTTATACTACATGGCTTGTGAACAAGGTGCTTATAGAGATTAAATCATTTTGTAGCCAGAAAGAATTAAGGGAAGCACCTATGACTACAGCAGTGATATATGGAGTTTGGGCATGGTGATGCTTGAGTGCGCCATCGGTCGCTTTCCTTACTTGCAATCTGAAGATCAGGAAAGTGCGCCTAGCTATTTTGAGTTGCTGGAGGCAATTGTTGGAAGCCCTCCACCTTCTGCTCCAGCAGATCAGTTCTCACCAGAGTTCTGTTCATTTATATCTTCCTGGTAAACAGTTGGATGCCTCTTGATCTGAAGCATTATTTCTCTTATAGAATATAGATAAACAGACTGAATATGCACCAGATACCTTCATTAGTGCTCTCATGCTTATACATGTGTTCTATTTAGCTATTTCATTGTCTGATGAGTACATGAATGTTACTGATGTTTAGGAAAGGAAAAGTAACGCCTCAGTTTCAGCCTTAATTTTTCAATCTGCTAGGAATAGTTTTAGCTTTGCCTGTAGGTTATAGCTGGTAACTTGAATATTGTACTGTAAAAATAACCGAATATGGTCTGTCTTGGGCTGGGCTGCTCGGAAGTATATTCTTTCTTGGTCTGGGCTATGGAAGGCTTAGAAGTTCAATCCTTGTTCGCTGCATAAGTACTGCCTCTTCATTTTGGACACTTTCATGACATTACTAGTTATGAACGCTGGAACCTAGGACATCTGTAATCTAGTCCATTCATTTGTTTTTTGCAGCTTACAAAAGGACCCAAAGAAGAGATGGCCATCATCTGAGCTTCTGGTTGGTTACATAATTTGTGTTATTAGCATGGCAATTTGGCATCATAATAAGACTTGTTCATAACAGTATGGTTTTCCAACTGTGCAGACACACCCATTCATCAAGAAGTTCGAGGACAAAGATATCGACCTTGGGATCCTGGTGGGCAGCTTAGAACCGCGCCTGTAAATATCCCAAAATACAATTTGTTGTAACCTACCTTTTTCTCTTCAAAAACTAACGTGTGCTGTGAAATGTTATGATCCACTACCTACAACTCAGTTTTGAGAACCATATTCTTACATATCATGGTATATTATATGGAGTTTTGAAGCATAGTCTAATTGTTTGCTGCTCACTGATATGGGATGACCATGGTGGGTTTGGTTTTAGACTTTAGTGGTGGTGACACTCGAGACATATACACTGTAGTTTGGGATTTCATTTTTGGGTGGATATTATGAGTTGGATCGAATTGTCTACGTCTAGGCTCATAATATTGTATCACTATCATACATGTGTCATGTGTGCAGTGTACAGGACGACGAACAACCCATAGCTACCCTTCAAACTAAAATGCAGTATGTAGTGTGTTTGGTGATGTGCGTTAGGACAGAGTACGCATCAATAGAAGTCCAACACGACACCGTTTTATAAGCTGATGTGAACCGTGCAGAAGAGCAGTGAAAAAAAGGGAAAGGACCACTGGACACGTACATGATGAAATTTGAAGGGTTCAAGTAGAAAGAGGGTTACGTGTGGATAAGAACGGGGGTAAGGACTTCGACCAAAAAAAAGAACGGGGGTAAGGACAGAGAGAGAGGGATCCATGGGAATTACAGGAGCAGACAAAAGCATGTGGACATAATTCATTGGTGACCGAACAACACCACTTGTTTTATGTATTTAAGATGCACTTTTGGGGTGCCAAGTCAACCTTCTTATCCACTTTTTGGTCCTTTATCTGATGTGTATCATGTAGGGGTCCCTCATTGCAATTTGAAAGCGAAACATTGTTCCCACGGATTGGTGATACCGTGTACACATCATTTCATTGCGTTATAAACTCATTTATCTAATTGATTCCCATGTAAGTACGTATTCTATTGATAATCACCATCCTTACCACTCTTGAACTCGTCGGACCCGTCCGGAATTTTAGGTTCGAAATTAGGGCTGGTCACGGCCAGCTAAATTGATATCTATTACTATATACTAAAGCGGAAGCAAATTCTGCCACCACATTGCGCCACATCACCTCTTTTTTTTAAAATCTATCTTATTAAAATCTTGATTTTATCATAATCTTATACATACTAATTAAGATATTATTTCTATCTTATAGTTTATAAGTTGTTTAATTAATAATTCTATCCAAGTATATAAATCTCTATCTTATCGTTATACACATTTAATTAATACATAGATGTATCATAACCCTTTTATTTAAAATTTTTTTTTTGTCATAACTTATAAATCATAGTCTTAATATTTTACCCATTTAATCAAATATCATATTAAATTTAAATTATTTTTTGTAATATTATTATGGGTATTTTTAAAATTATCAATGGTAGAAAATTCTACCACTATATTTAAGACAAATATTCAATCTATTAAAATAATATATGAAATACATTTTTACTGTCATATCATATTAAAATATTAATAAAAAAGTAGATGTTATACTTACCATATACATCACTAATATTGGATATTAATTACGTTATAGAAAAAAAAAGATAGATTTTTTAATTAAGATAATAATTTGTTAACATTTTCATTACATATTTATATATTGGTTATTTAATTATTTTTTCAAAAAACAATTAGATACAAGATATTTGGTTTTCTATTTAACTTATTATATATTATCTCTATCTTTAATCTTATAATATATTAATCCGAGTTTCTATTTAAACTTAATGATTTTATTATAAAAGTTAGTTTACGTTATTTAATTTAAATGCCAAAAGATTTTTATCAGTTGTTAATAAAATGTGATAATGCATCTTATCTTAATTCATTCTTCCTCAATTATTTATATATATGTTTATCTATGTATAAACAAGTAAATATATAAAGTTTATTTATATAGTATGATGGTATACAAGAATTATGTCATTTTATAATCCAAAAAAAACACCCCCGTACAAGGTACGGGTCATCTGCTAGTTATTAGGAACATTGGAATAGACTTAAGATTTTAAACCTAAACCTTAATATATATATATATATATAAACTCTTCATAAAAAGATTTAAATAATTAAATAAATAAAAGTAATGATTTTTTAAAATTTAAGATGCTTATTATGTGCCTCGTAAAATCCATATTAGGAATTGATGGTTGATTTAGGGTGAGTTCGGCATGGCCTTTTTTAATCGACTTAAAAACATTGGTGCATTTATTTTAGAAAGTAAGGATTTAACAAGAACGTTTGCCAAAATAAATGACAGGGTGACTTTCGGTGTTTAGCCAAAAATGTTACAAGTTTTTGATCTATTTCGCGTTCTACGCGCTCTTATCATTGTTTCAACGAATCGGGTTCTTGCTTGAGAGTAATCTTTAGCTCCAAAAAGTGTTCAACCCCTTTTCCTTGGCGCCTTACTCGTTATTTATACCAAGAGCCCATCCCAGTACTTAATGACTTACTCGTTATTTGCACTCGTGTCACTTGTTAATTGGTTGGCTTGGGTGGTGCGCGCGTGGGCCTCAACTTGCCGCCCACAGCATGTCTAGGTGGGATGTCGTTCACTTGGATGGACGTTGTCCACTTGGATGGAACGTTTCAGAATGCATCTAGCGCTATATCAACCCTACCTGCCCCACGAAGTGGGTATTAATTTTTATGTAGGGGTGATAAATCTCGGATCGGGTAATAGTGCGCTATGCTCACAAATTCGTTGAGTGGTTTGTACAGGGGCAACAATGCGCAATTTTCTAGCTGTTTAATTCTTGGCATCAATAATATCAACATCAACATTGGGTCGCCAATCGGAGTCTTAGTTTTTAGGACTTTGGTCATTTTCTAAAAATTAGAGTAGGATTGTTGGTCGTTATTATTAAACAGATTTTCTAACGTATGTGTAGGATCTACGTTAGTACTTCAGAGGTCGTCGACACCTACGATGTCGTCGACTAGAGTTAACAACTAGTGTTATGCAGCGGAATATAGACACAAGAAAGATTGATACGTTACCACTTTGAACACAAGGAGTTATAGTGGAAAACTCTCTACAAACCAACTAGTTTGTATAGAGAAAAACCACTTGCCCTCTAAGCTTCAACCTAGAGGGACTTGAAGAGCACTTCGCTCGCTTGTATTGCTTTCTCGGATTACAAAGGTGTTCCTACTCCTAGATGTGAATCCCACACACTCTAGCAAGTACTCTTGCCTTATCTCAATCCTCACTCAATACAATCTCGCTCAACACTCAACCTCCTAAGATCGAATCCCACGATCTCACTTAACACTCGCTCACAATTACAATGTTCGCACTCTCCTCCTTAGTTCTACCAATAAGCTCACGAAACTATATAAAGAGAACTAAGAATATTGCTGCACGATTCAGCCAAATTGGCTAAGACATGAATCGTACACAATCTCTACAAGATCTTTCCTAAAATAAAATCCTAAGACATGATAAAATCATCTTCAATATCTTCCTTGATCTCTTGATGATTTTCCATCTTTATGAACTCGTCCTTACCTTAAACGAACTGCTGAATATACTGGACGTGATTTCCATACAAGAAAAACACGCTATTTCCTTTTCTGAATTTCCGCACGCGCTTCGCTTCTGGAAACCGAGGTCGGCGACCTCTCGGCAACCTCTTCGGTTTGGAACCATCAAAACACGAACTCGGTTTTCTAACAAATTCCCCCTTTTTGATGGTGACAAACACTCATCTTCTCTGATCTGGTTCTGGGGTCTTCATTAACCTGTTCAGCATCTCAAACACACAAACTACAAAGGCAAGCAAAAATATTCCCCCTTAACTTTTCAAAAGTTCCCCCTAAGTTCAAGCAACTCATGACATTCAGTATATCCCCTTAATTTAGACCTGCAATCCCAACTATTTTCCCCCTTTTGGCATCATCAAAAAGATTGAAAATCATAGAGAAATCAGCTAGGCAAATATAATAGATAATAAAAGCATGCAGCATCAATCAAAAGTTGTCAACCACGCAAGCATGGCAATGTCAAACAGAGCAACCAAACATAAAGTATTTAGGTTTACAACCCAATCGAACTTAGAAAAGTATTTTTGAAATAGGGAAATAATATGGTAGGGGTAGAAAGCAGGTGGTGGCAAAAGTCATAAGGCAGCAGAGGTTGGCGACATAGCAAATTCCTTTCTTGAGGTGGCTCACATCTTCAGCAATGGATTCAGCCAGCTTGGTCAAAGCATCCAACTTCTCAGATTGAATCTGCAGCTCCTTCTTCATAAGTGCCACTTCAGCTCTGAGGGATTCCACCTCGGTTGGCGACTCCTCAGCCTGTGCTGCATCAGATTCAGCTTCCTTATTCTGCCACTCTCCATCAACTAAATTCCATCCCATCTTCCTCAAAGTATCCCTGTTGAGAACACGATGTCCAGGAGTCACTTCATCTCCAAAATCCTCATCAACCCAATTTTCATGATTGATAAATATGTCGGTGACCAGCCTGCCGTAAGGCAAAGCATGATTAGGACTCTCCAGGACATTCTTCATATGCAGCATGATCAACCTGGGCAAGCACACCTTCTCTCCCTTAAAGATCTTGTCAAGGACAAGGATCTCCTGAATATAAGCACAATGTCTTTTCTGCTCTCGGGGTAGGAGGTTGCTAATGAGGTAGGAGAACATCACTTTCCTGTCAACATCCATGGAGTTCACAAGATAAGGACCAGTGCCAGTGCCTTCATCACCAAGTACATTCTTCAAAGCACTACTGGCATCCACATTTTCTGGCCACACTCCCTTGTAATACTCAGCAAAGCCTTCATGAGGGATCTCTAGAAGGTCAGCGACCTCCTGGCTGGTGAACACATACTCCTTTCCTTCCCAGACATACTTCCCAACAGTTTTGTTGCCATAATCCTCTATGGTCAACGTCTCATAAATCTTCTTCACAAAATCAGCTATGAACTTCTCTTCTTCACAAAACAAATCCTTCCATCCTTGGATTTCCATCCACCTCTCAACCTTAGACAGCTTAAACTCGTTCAGAAAATTCTTCTCCCACAACAACACTTTAGTAATATCCCTAGACTGGATTTTCCTACTCTCTGGCTTCTTCTTCTTTTTGCTATCAGAGGCCTTAGGTTTAATCAAGGTCGGCGACCTGGGTCGCTTATCCCTAGACTTCCTAAGTTTCCCTTCAGGTTCACTCTCATCAGGCAGAGGGATATTAGGCACATCTTCCCCAGTCATCAATTTCAGTCTCCTAGTCACAGGCCTATGCTCAACAGTGGGTTTCTTAGTGGATCTCCTAGAGATAGGGGTATCCTCTCCAAACAACTGCTTCTTAACCTCTTCTTTAGCCTTGGACAATGATTCTTTCTCAACAAAAAGAGGATCAGATTCAGTACCTTCACTGTCATACGGGATAGACACTGGACGTTTGCCTCTGACCTTGGCAGAGTCAACAACCTTAGCGACAACCTCTGAGATCTTTTCCAAGTCGACAACCTCTTCAGCTTTCTGGGTGTCGTCTTCAACCTTCTCCTCTGTTTTAGCGGGAATAGTAACCACCTCTTCAAAAGCATCGACCACCTTCTCTGTGGCTTCAAACTTAGTTTCAGCGGCGGGTTCCGCTTCTTCGCTTTTCTCTTCGCCTTTTTCTTCCTCAACCGCCGGTTCCCTTGGCGGTTCCTCCTTCTCCGGCTCTGGTTCGGGTTCTTCAACCGCCAGAGGAATGTCGCCTGAAACCGCCAGATCTGGGGCGATTTCCGACACATTCTTTGTCGGAAGGGGCTCAGGTTCGGTTATGGGTTCTTGTGGAGGGGATTTGGGCTTGGATTGAGGAGATTCAGGGGCAATGGGGTTGGGATTTTGAGTTTTGGAGCTTTCGGCCATGGCGGGTTCCGGTTGGGCTTTTTCGATTAGGGCTTTGGCAGCGAGTTTCTTCAATTCTTCTTCTCCGAGATGGGTCATGAGAAGAGATTGAAACTGCTCGGGGGTGAGGTTTGACAGCGGGGACTGGTTTGGGGAAGCCATTGTAGCAAGGAAAAAGCTTGGGGTTCGGTTATGGCGTTTGGGGTTTTTGGACAGAGAGAGAGAGAGGGAAATCGGGATAAGCACAAAAAGGGTAAGAGAAAAGTACCTTTTGGGTCTCCTTTTATGCAAGTACAACTTCTCAATTTATGGCAACTACAAATACACTCGAGTACATGATCCCGTTAGAAGATCTTCCCTTTCCAAAAATTTCAAACTAAAAACCTGTCAAATATTTCGCCCCAAAATTGCACGTGCGCTTTCCGTACAAATTGGTCGTCAACCTTGTCGACTACCTCAACTTCAAAATTTCTTTCCACAAACCTGAAATCTGTCAAATCATTAACTGCAACTGACACAACTGAAGTCGTCAACCTCAAACCTGTTTTCTCTTGAATTCTGAGCCAGTCAACAACCTCACTATGCCATGACTTTTACCACATGAAGTAGCTTGGGGGTTGGGTTACACCGGATGGTGTCAAAACAAACCAAGCATAGAAAATAATATTTTGTGGAATTTGTCGATCAAGTTGATAAGTCTCCGTTTAAAACACACAAACAAGCAAATAGGCTCATAGAGACTCTCAAGCATGATAGGTCGGGGACGGCAGTAGAATCAACCATCATTTGGGCTTGTAATGAGGGTTAAATGGTCATCAGGTTGATTCTTTTGGGCTCAAAGAAAAAGTTCAATTGAATAAGCAATTTATAAACACAATATGCAGGAAGTCGTCGACATGCACACAAGCAGGAGATTTCATCGATTAAATGCACACACACCTCATTATGCTGACACTATATAAGCATGAAATTCTCAAAATGATAATCAATCAAGTTTCAACCAGTCATAAGAGGATAACATAAATGATCTAACAAGTCAATCAAGTGAGATCATACCTAGCTCCATGCGAAGTCGTTCAAAGGGTTCACGATTTAGAGCCTTGGTGAAAATATCCGCCCTTTCTTCATCCGTCCTGCAAAACTTCATGGACACCATGCCTTTATCCACGCAATCTCTAAGAAAGTGGTGCCTGATTTCAATATGCTTTGTCTTGGAATGTTGCACCGGATTCTTTGAGATATTGATGGCACTTGTGTTGTCACAAAGTATGGGTACGGACCCACACTCAACACTATAATCTCTGAGTTGTTGCTTCATCCACAAGAGTTGTGAACAACACGCTGCGGCGGAGACATACTCGGCTTCGGCGGTAGATAGAGCAACTGAATTCTGCTTTTTGGATCCCCAAGAAACTAAGCACGAGCCAAGAAACTGGGCCATCCCTGATGTACTCTTTCTATCAACACGATTCCCTGCAAAATCTGCATCGGTGTAGCCAACTAGGTCGAAGTCGCTAACCCGTGGATACCATAGACACAGGTTGTCACTACCCTGAAGATAGCGAATAATTCTCTTCACAGCTTTTAGATGAGATTCCCTTGGATCGGCCTGAAATCTTGCACAAAGGCACACGGCGAAGACAATATCTGGCCTACTAGCTGTAAGATACAAGAGAGATCCAATCATACCTCGATACACAGTAGCATTGACCTTTGGGTCTTTTTCATCTTTTCCAAGTGAAGTGGTCGTCGACATGGGAGTATCAAAAGAGCGAGAACTCTCAAGACCAAACTTCTTCACGCACTCCCTGAGGTACTTTTGTTGATGAATCTTGGTACCTTCTTCATTTTGCACGACCTGAAGTCCTAAAAAGAACTTGAGTTCCCCTACCATGCTCATTTCAAATTCACTTGACATGAGGTTGGCGAACTCCTTCACTAACTCTGGATCTATTGAGCCAAAGATGATGTCATCGACATAGACCTGAACCACCAGAGTGTGATTCCCTTTCCTCAACAAGAATAAGGTCTTGTCAATCTCTCCTCGAACATATCCATGCTGGATTAAGAACTGTGATAGCCTATCATACCACGCACGAGGAGCCTGCTTCAACCCATATAAAGCCTTATCAAGCTTATAGACATGATCCGGGTTGGCGACATCTTCAAAACCTGGGGTTTGCTCAACATAGACTTCTTCCTTCAAGTACCCATTAAGAAATGCGGTCTTGACATCCATTTGCTGTAATTTGAATCCATGAAAGGTAGAATAAGCAATCAACAACCTTATAGCCTCGAGACGAGCAACCGGGGCAAAGGTTTCATCATAGTCAATTCCTTCTTGTTGATTGTATCCTTTCACCACAAGCCGGGCCTTGTTTCTCACAACATTTCCATTATCATCCAGCTTGTTCCTGAACACCCATCGTGTTCCAATCACTGTTCTTCCCTTCGGTCTTGGGACCAAATGCCACACCTTGTTGCGCTCAAACTGATGAAGTTCCTCTTGCATGGCAATGACCCAATCCGAGTCTTTTAAGGCTTGCTCGATATTCTTCGGTTCCAACATAGAAATGAAGGCGTTGAATGCAAAGAGATTAAGTGAGGATCTCGTTTGCACACCCTTCGAATAATCAGTTATGATGTTGGTGACCGGATGAGCATTCTTCTGCTGATAATTCCTGATAGGTAGCTGAGTCAAGTCATCGACCACTGGAGTCTGCGACGAACTACCTGGAATAGAACTTTGAACTGCTTTATCAGATCTTTGAACTGCTTGATCAAACTCTTGAGCTGTTTGACCTGATCTACTAGCCTCTGATACGTCCTGATTCTGCACAACATCTGCAACCTGATCCTGAACCTGATTCTGACCTGTCCCTGCATTCTGAACGGGGTCGGCGACACTGTCACTGTTGGTGACCTCGGACGAATCTTCAGCGTTATCCTTGTCAGAGACATTCTCAAGACCTAAGAAATAGCCTTGATCTCCATCATCATGATCCTGAATCATAGAACCTGCCATGGTGTTTTCATCGAACACCACATGAACACTTTCTTCGATCTTCTTGGTCCTCTTGTTGTACACCTTGTAAGCCTTGCTTGTTGGAGAGTAGCCAACAAAGGTGCCAACATCACTCCTTGGATCGAACTTGCCCAGACTGTCCTTCCCATTGTTATGAACATAACATTTACACCCGAAGATGCGGAGGTGGGCGATACTAGGCTTGACTCCTCTCAAGAGCTCATAAGGAGTCTTTCCAAGTAGTGGACGCAACATGGCTCCATTCATCACGTAGCAAGCTGCATGAATAGCTTCTCCCCAGAAATTCCTTGGGAGACCACTAGAGATGAGCAAGGTCCGTGACATCTCCTCCAAAGCTCGATTCTTCCTCTCGACCACGCCATTCTGTTGAGGGGTTCTAGGCGCCGAGAAATTGTGGCTGACTCCATTCTTCCTGCAACACTCCAGAAATTCAGAGTTCTCAAACTCTGTGCCATGATCGGATCTGATAGCCACTAGAGAATTTCCAAGCTTCTTTTCAACAGCCTTTGCCCACGTCTCGAACTCTTCAAAAACCTGATCTTTAGAAGCAAGGAAGATAGTCCAAGTATAGCGTGAATAATCATCAACAATCACAAAGACATATCTATTTCCTCCTCTACTTTGTACGCGCATCGGTCCACACAAGTCCATATGAATCAACTCAAGGGGCTTGGAGGTGCTTACCTCCTTTTTGGACTTAAAGGAAGACCTTACTTGCTTACCCTTTACACAAGCATCACATACACCAGACTTTGAGACATCAAACTTGGGCAAACCACGAACTAGCTCCTCTCTGTGCAATTTGACCAATAACTGCGGGCTAGCATGACAGAATCTACTATGCCAGAGGTCGGCAACCTCTGCACCAGACTTCAAGCACAAACTCTCTTCAGGTTGGAAGCAGGGATCAACTTTGTAAACATTGTTTTTGCACAATCCCTTCAGAAGCGTCCTACCTGTACTTATTTCAATCACCTGGCATTGCTTATGATCAAAGACAACTTGATTTTTCCCGTTAGCACACAGTTGAGCAACGCTCAATAAGTTAAAACCAAGGTTGTCAACCAGACTAACATCAAAAACTGAAACCTTACTTGAGATCTTCACTTTTCCCATTCCAGAAACCACACCTTTGCTATTGTTTCCGAAGGTAATATTACCTCCGTTGTGTTGTTGAAGTGAGACAAAATCTTCAGATTTTCCAGTCATATGAGCTGAGCACGCACAGTCGATAAACCAGGGGTCGTCGACACTCACTTCAACCTGCACAAACAAGATTAGTTTTTACGAACCCAGAGTTGTTTCACAACTCCTCTGGTTCGATCAACAGATTTCACAACATTATTAGAAACATTAGCATTAGCAGGTTTTGGATTCTTGACGGGGTTGGTGACTTTAGGTTTCTTTCTAGAAGTCCTCGACTCCCTAGCCTTTTCAGAATCTCTAGTTCTTTTAAAACACTCATGTTGGTAATGACCTCCTTTGCCACAATACCAGCATGTGATGTGAGATTTCAACCCTACATACTTACTATATCCTGGATAGTCAGGTTTGTTGTCAACCCGGGCCTGGAAGTCAATTCGTGAGGGGCCGGCTTTCTGGACTTGGTTTTCCCACATGGTACGAACCTTTTGATTAGGGTACCACTTCTGCTTCCCTTTACCCTTGGAATCCGCCACATGCGACGAACAACTTGCGTTGTGCTCATGCATAGGAGATTTTCCCTTAGATGTTTGGGAGGTAGAGGCGTTCCCCTTTTCAGTTTGGTTTTTCCCATAACCTAGACCAGGTCGCTCCACAATCTTCACAAACCTTCTTCCGAAGTCTTGTTTGACTTCTTGGACCTTGTCAATGACAAACTCATCCTTCCACTTTTGTTTTTTAGCTTCGTCATCTATCTTCACACTTTCAAGATCACTAGACAACTTAGCATTTCCCAGCTTCAGCATGAGGTTTTGACCTTCAAGACTAGACGCCTGTTTTTCTAGGTCGTCAACCTGTTTCTGTAAGTCAACAACCTGAGACTCAAGGTTAGGACATTTAGAGCAATCAACAGGTTTAGAAACACCTTTCTTCTCTAGATCTATAGCTTTTGAAGACCAAACTTTATTGTCATCAATCAGGTTAGCAATTTTCTCATCTTTTTCATCAATTTCCTCGCTAAGCTCAGAAATTTGAAGACCAAGTTTTTCAATGATAACATAAAGTTGTTCACGAGTCTTTTTAGCTAAGAGAGAAGAAACATCATTATCCTTATCATTTACCTCACTTGAGGAGTCATCACCCAAGGCCATCAGGCAGACTTCTTTGGTCGGCGACTCGTCTTCCTCCTCGTCAGACATGTCCCAAGTCGCCATCATGCTCTTTCCAACCTCCCTTTTTGGACATTGTTTAGCAAAATGCCCTTTATCATGGCAGTGATAGCATATCACTCCCTTTAGATCTTTTGCAGCTTCAGGAGTTTTAGTAGGAGCTTTGTTGCGACTCCAAAGTCTTTTCATCGCCTTAGAAATAAGAGCAACGTCGTCGTCGACAACCTCTTCATCATCTTGTCCTTGAGCGATGTCAAAAGCCTTCTCGACTTTCAGAGCAATAGTTTTGACCTTTTCAGAGTCAAACCTATCCTCTCTTCTCTGTTGGATACCTCCGAGCATGGTCAGTTGACCAACCATATCCTCCACGGTCATCGACTTCGTGTCCTTTTGAGACAAGAGAGAAGTCGCCATGCCGTCGCACTTCTTGTTGAGACCTGAAATCAGCTTGTTGGTTTGCTTCCATTGAGGAAGCTTTTCTCCAAGGAACTCTAGCTGATTGACCACCGACTGGAATCTTGAGTGGTAGTCGTGGAGGGACTCATTCTTCCCTTGGAATAGATTCTCGTATTCTCTCTCAAGGGTTATGATTCTGTCCTTTTTGACATCATCATTTCCTTGATGGAGACGTTTGAGAGCATCCCAAATCTCCTTAGCAGTGTCATAGCCTATGACTTTCTTGATTTCACTGCTAGTCAAAGCGTGATGGAGGACCTTCTTCGCACGCTCATTCTTCTCAAGCTTTTTGAAGTCAGCGTCGTCATACTCCGTGACTTCCTTTACCTTTCCATCAGCCTTAAGGAACGTCTCAGGACCAATGGAAATTACTTTCCAAAGTTGTCCATCCAGAGAGCAAATGTGGGTTTGCATTTGTTTCACCCACCAATCGTACTCTCCGGGCTTGAGTACTGAAGGTTTCCAGAAGGAGTCATTGATAGCGGTGTTGGTGGTAGACATCTTTCCTGCAAAGTACTAGAAAAATCTAGAGCCAAAGCTCTAATACCAATTGTAGGATCTACGTTAATACTTCAGAGGTCGTCGACACCTACGATGTCGTCGACCAGAGTTAACAACTAGTGTTATGCAGCGGAATAAAGACACAAGAAAGATTGATACGTTACCACTTTGAACACAAGGAGTTATAGTGGAAAACTCTCTACAAACCAACTAGTTTGTATAGAGAAAAACCACTTGCCCTCTAAGCTTCAACCTAGAGGGACTTGAAGAGCACTTCGCTCGCTTGTATTGCTTTCTCGGATTACAAAGGTGTTCCTACTCCTAGATGTGAATCCCACACACTCTAGCAAGTACTCTTGCCTTATCTCAATCCTCACTCAATACAATCTCGCTCAACACTCAACCTCCTAAGATCGAATCTCACGATCTCACTCAACACTCGCTCACAATTACAATGTTCGCACTTTCCTCCTTAGTTCTACCAACAAGCTCACGAAACTATATAAAGAGAACTAAGAATATTGCTGCACGATTCAGCCAAATCGGCTAAGACATGAATCGTACACAATCTCTACAAGATCTTTCCTAAAACAAAATCCTAAGACATGATAAAATCATCTTCAATATTTTCCTTGATCTCTTGATGATTTTCCATCTTTATGAACTCGTCCTTGCCTTAAACGAACTGCTGAATATACTGGACGTGATTTCCTTACAAGAAAAACACGTTATTTCCTTTTCTGAATTTCCGCACGCGCTTCGCTTCTGGAAACCGAGGTCGGCGACCTCTCGGCAACCTCTTCGGTTTGGAACCATCAAAACACGAATTCGGTTTTCTCACAGTATGTCTTTAAGTCATATGAATAATAGATATGGTATTGGGGGGGATCATTTTTATTTATTTAGTAGTTTAAATATTTTATAACGAGCTTATGTTTTTTGTAAGGTTTTAGTTTCTAAATCTAGATTCCTATGTCATTAAGGTGTAGGTTAGATAGAGTGATTATCAAGACCGTCCATTTTAGCTATGATAAACAAGGTTGAAATGTTTCAACCAAACAAAAACAAGGTTGAAATGTTATGAACTGCTCCCTCCGTATTATAATACTCCGTATATGTTTATTTAGCCTTAGGTTTTTGTTTGGCAATGCCGATTTAACTATTTTGATCTTTACTTTACATATTTATCCTTGTAATTATTAACATCTTGTTATGATTTTTAATAAAGTAGAAAATAATTAAAGTAATAAATAAGAGTATAAAAAAATGTGTAAAATATTAAATAGATATGCATTATAAAATGTATAGAGTATAAAAAAACATCAATTGAAGGTTTTTATTTTATTTTATTTTGATAGAATCAATTGAAGGCTTAATTACTTTGCAAGAGAGTCCATAAAACCAAAAAAATCAATATGAAACATCTCTAAGGCCCGTTTGGTACGATATCAAGAATTAGGTTTGAATAAGGTATTTTTTTTTTTTGAACAAATGAAATGAAGTATTGGATTGGAATGAGCAAAACCAAGAATAACTCATTACATTTTAGATGTGTATGAATTCATGTATTTTTTGTGGGAATGAGAATCACTTATAATAAACCCTAATGTCAAAACAAACACATGTATGAGCTTAACTCATTCCGAATTTAATTAAATATACCATCGGTATGGGAAAAAACAAGCCCCAGACCAGCACTTGGAAGTTGGAACATAGCATAGAAATTAAATTTTATGGAATAAATTTCCCTTTCCTTCTTTGCAAGGAAGAGACTTGTGAGTTGTGACTCATCACTCATCCAAGCCAATCTCATCTCACCTCTCAATATATGACGTAGGATTATATTTTTCAATTTCAAAAAATAGTTTTAACCTACTTTTTCGGTTGAAAAAGTTTAAACTTACTTAACATGACTGTTTCTATTACAGTAACTTAATTTATTATTTTTCATAATTATATAGACAAATCACCTCATGGGGATAAGGTCACGTTTTTTTTTTTCGTATTACCAAAACTGTTCATCCTAAAAGAAATACGGAGTAGTATTAATGTAGCATTTACTTGGACTTTAAAAAAAAAAGAGAGAGAAATAACGTTATTGGTAATTTGGTACACTTCATACGAACTACACGAGACGATAACAATGTAAATATGTGGATGGATAAACAATGCACATAAAATAATATATGCATTTGAGACAGAAATCCATCGGATTTTAAACGTAAGGAGAAAGAAGAGGCCTGTGTGTCTTTATGTCAGCGCTTTCCAGGGCACAGGTTTGCTAGATTCGGGAACCCAAACCCAAACGGATGCCTTTCAAACCTTCGAACTTATCCCTTCTTTTCCTTGTAGATTGGGAAACAAAGCCAATGCTAATCTCTTCTCTCTACCGATTTATTTGGCCAGCTGATAATGACAACTTGGAAAACGTTTTTTTTTCTAATAAATACTCCGTATTAATTTCGAGTAAACACGAGCACCTAATTACGGAAGGTTATCCCACTAATCTACACTTTTGTTTCCTTGTACACCACCAAATCTGGCCCATTAATTACATAATCTCAAAAAGGGAAAAAAGTAACTTGTTTTCTAATTCCCTGCTTATTTTTCTCTTTTTGGGCCTCTTTATTTATATGGATAATGCCAAACCTCAATACACCTATGTGCATTATCTATATATGTTGTGCAAAAGCTCCTTAACAAGAGGATCCATCCCTTGTGTATTTCTCTGTAACTCCTCAACTTGATCTTATCTCCATATTTCTCTCCAAAATGGACATGGCACAAGAAACCCACAGTCTTCTTCTTCGGCAACACCCACCACAAGGCTCTGATCCTGAAAGCCAAGGCTCTGATTCTGAAAACCAAGATTCAACCTCTTCAACTTCCACAATAACAGATCTAATGGAGGATGCATCTTCCTCTTCTTCTGATTCCACCAATTCATCCTTAAACGGGCCTCTCTATGAACTCTCTGAGCTCGTTGCCCATCTCCCAATCAAGTGAGTCAAACTGAAAATTTCCTTTCTTGATTATAAAGATTCAGTCTTGGGTTAATGTATTTTTTCACTGACAAGTTTCTTGATCTGTTAACAGAAGAGGGCTGTCAAGGCACTATGAAGGAAAGTCACAGTCTTTCAAGTCACTGACAAGTGTGATGGGCTTGGAAGACCTTGCAAAGAAGGAGGATCCCTACAACAAGAGGATGAAGCTCTGCAGAAGATATGGTGGAAGGCTACACGGCCATGGCCAGAGGTTTTGTACTTCAAAACCCACCATTGCAAAGAAATCTTCCTCCTCAAGAACCTCCTACTTGACAACAATGGCCGGAAGAAATGATCTGGTCTCCCATCATTAATCATCTACAAAAGTAGGCTTGCTTAACATAATAATTCTACTAATCGGCTGCATCTAGGGCTTGTACATATAAGGAAGATAAGAGCTTGTAGTTTGTTTTGACCAATTTTTGCAGTCAGCTGATGAGTTTAATATGCTTGTGGTTGTTAGTCCAAGGTTTACAAGATGAAACTGGTGTTTTGAGACTGAATTCCAAGTATTGACTTGGGGGCATACTGTTTTGCGGATTAAGTTTAGTTCCATGACATCCATATTTGGGTTGATCCTGTCCCTGAAAGTTTGCAGCTTGTAGTGATTAGTGTATGGTTCATTTTGTGTAGTATGATCTGATCCAGAAATCAGCTCTTTTGAGTGTGAGATTCTCAAGTATCTTGTATACAGGATGCTATTATGCCTACTAACGTATACAAGATGGATCTTTGATTCGTGGATAATGCTACAATCTTGGAAAGCTGATGAATCAGTTCTCCATGGAAGAGTGAACCATGTAAGCCCGAATTTTAGACGAACTAGTCTCAACTTTTGTATGTGCTTAAGAACAAGAGCAAAACTTTGACTCTGTTTGATAGAGCGAAAGTGTATAAATAGAATAGTTTGTATTGAAAATTTTCTTGATGCACTGTCGTATCATTTGACTTCGAGGACGTAGCTTATACGGGGGTTTTAAATTGGTAAGAGCGATTCGAGCACAAATTGGATGGAAGAGAGCTAACACGATAACAATCAAAGCAAGTGAAAGTAGCAATTGCATTAGAGGCTTCAATTGGAATGTCAAGAATCACAATACGAACTAAAAAGGGCAAAGTAAAAAGAATAAAAAACAAGCAATTGAAGATGACCCCAAAACCAAAAGGAGAGATGTACAAATCAAGTCATCTGAATTGAGAAGGGAGGTTGATCACACGGGGTCATTCTTCGGAACCGGAAAACCGGCTGGGAACCAATATAGGTTTTGGTTCGTCAAAACCCGAAACTGGTGCCAACAGTTAAGTTGACCATGGCACTCAAGGCATGAATAGAACCCCTCTCTGTTTTTTCCTTATATAAAAGGATAGCAAAAAGGAGTTTTGGTAGAAAAGTTGGGGATTAAGAATTTAAGATGGAATTAGTCATAATCAATTGATCTTGTAGTCTCTTTACCACTTTGTGTTCTCAACTATTGCAAATCTTCTCCAGCTTCATTGTACTTTCTTTATTGGACAGGAACAAGGTTAAGGACAAGTTCTTGGGCCGGACTTTATACACTTATAGGGCCACAACATTTTGAGTAAACAATAGGTTCTGATTGTCAATATTTTCAGTCATCCACCCATGTCCAGTTGTCCACTGTCCATATAACATCCCAAAGGACAGGAACAAGGTTAAGGACAAGCCCTTTAAATTATTTATTACACATTTCAGTCATCCACCCATGTCCAGTGGTAAAGTAGTGGAGTTGCTTGAGAACCATTATAAAGCCATGGTTTCCTTTTTTTTTTTTATATATATATATAAAGGTAAGAATTCGGAGTACCAAATAAAATTGATAGTCCGAGAGGTCGTTTAAAACGGCAGTCATGGACGACTAGAAAGGTTAACATATGAGCCACATATGGCAAGCATAAACGACTGGAAGTAGTACAAATCCTTGAAAAGTAAGAGCAAAAAACGTGTGGAAGTGAGGTGAGTAAAGCACTAAAATTCATAGCGTCGTATGCAACAGGTTGACCCATACTAGGGTGTATGAACGAAGAATTGACGTTCCCTCCACCAAAATGGAGGATGTTCAGAAGCCTTAAGGCACCAAAGCGACCCGACCTATTACAACTCGATCCGTTACCATTAGACCAACCAACGTTGTCCTCAATACACCTGAAGAGGGGGCAACGAAGGACGGAATCACCGCTTCCCCGTTACCAACTACAAGTCGCCTAGGGTGCCCCCAGTTATGGCCATTTAAAAACAGTCAAAATACTCCTATAATTTCTGGTGGTTGATGCATAGTGAATTGGTTAATTTATATATCTTAATATTCCGCCGCCTATAAGAAGTTGAACTGCATCAACAAGAAAAATCTAATTTGTTCGGCTGCTGATAATCTCGACCTCTCGATTTATCAAGCATATTAGCCGGTATATCGAATTGATTTCCTTATCAAATAAAAAAAGAAAAAAAAAAGAATTTTTTTGTACGCGTGTATCCGATTCAATTTTGAGTTTATAAGTTGTCGAAATGATTTCTCCAATCAATTGATCTAAGCGGGCCAAACTAGGGTCTACCCATTGAGCTGAGGCACGGCACATGCCAATGTTCATGTGAAAGAGCTAGTTGGACCGATACAAATGCGACAGATGATTAATTTTTCTTCTTCATATATTGTTGGCATATGAAGTAAACTTAATGGGAAGAAAAATCACGCAAGTCTATTGGTGTCATTGTTTTGGACGAAAAATGCACAAAGCACTCAAACGTCCTTTGGAGGAGGCCAATAGCCAAAGGTTTACGATCGGTTTCGGTTGTCGGGAAATTGAGTAGAAAATAACATTAGAAAGCGATAGAAACTCAATATAAATCGAATGAAAGAACTATGCAAATAAGGAAAATTGCTTATCTCCTTTTTATTATAATAGATCGACAAATTACAATCGATAGCTTTGGATTTCAGATCGGGAAGCCTCCGGGCTGATGCTTAGAAAGCTGTCGGACGGCGGCGGTCGGTGGCGGTCGGCGGCGGCCGGCGGTGGCGATCTTAGCTACGAGGGCTATAAATTACAAGCTATAGAGAGAAATACAAATGCAAGTCGTGGCTATTGTGGTCTTGTGTGTTCTGATGTGCTCTGCCCCGTTTCTAAGGCTTAAGGAGTCTATTTATGTGGTTACAAGATAGAGAAAGTGGGTATAACCGCCCTAGAAAATAGGCCACATAATAGGTCCACCTTTGAATATGACTTTTGACTTGTTCTCCCTTGAAAATAGCTCTTGAAGGTTGAGGAAAACGTGGTCAAAGTTGTTGAAGTGGTTTCCGGAGATCTAGGGATCTCGTTTGACTGCTGGAGGCGTCAGCCGTCGGTTTCTGCAGGAGCTTTCTACTGGCACTTTCTGGCAGAGCTTTCGGGAGCTTTTTGGGACTATAGTCTGCAGCGATAGCCTTGGAAACCTTGTTTTTCACTAAGATTTGCATGAGATAGACTAGAATCAAGGGGTAAATTTAGGGTCCAACAATACCCCAAATTCATCTTGGTCGTCGAGGTAAGGAGACGGGCGAGATGAATTTCATTCTTTTCACCGGATGCTTCATCGTTTGCAAGAGTACCCCGTTGATGGAGTTTCTGGTCAACTAGCGTCTTTATGAAGGAAGTCGTTAGCCAAGGGCATGGACTCGATCGGAGTCGTCAACTAAAGGCACGGACCTGACTGAAGTCGTTTGCCGGTAGCGTTGGTTTTATCGAAGTCGTGTAGCCTCGGGCGTTTAACTTGACGAAAACCGTTAGCGTCGGGCGTTAACTTGACCAAAGTCGCTAGCCTTTAGCTAAGACTCGACTGAAGCCGCTAGCCAAGGGCTTAGACTTGCCGTCATACGAATGTGGTGCCCCGGAAACTGAGCTTTCGTCTCGGAAACTGAGAGTCTTTGTCTCGGAAACTGAGGTTTCATCTCGGAAACTGAGAGCTTTCGTCTCGGAAACTGAGAGCTTTCGTCTCGGAAACTGAGATCTTTCGTCTCGGAAACTGAGAGTCTATGCCTCGAAACTGAGGGTCTATGCCTCGAAACTGAGGGTCTATGCCTCAAAGCTGAGGGGCTATGCTCCGAAAACTGGAGGCTTGGACACGAAACCCCTGCAGAAAGTGCTTGCGATGGTTTCTAGCAAGGAATGCCTTTTGATCATGATCAGACCGTGACCGTAACTGGCGGTTAGCGCCTCATATGCTCTCTACAAGACAAGACAAGGAGGTAGAAGGGTTGGTCGTGGGTTTCTCCAATGACCCTCCGATGCTCAAGTTAGTAGCGTATGCTTAAGAAATCATAAAGAAAGTGTATAGTGTAAAATAATATAAGATCCTTAGCGACGATACGGATGAAACCTGTGTTCCTTGCGATCACGAGCGATTGGACCATGACCGTGACTTTCTTGGTCGTCCTCACTGTCGCTTTCAGAGCTTTCTTGGACAGATTCGCTATCTTCCGCGGTTTGGTCACTAGATTCGAGTTTCTGGAAGTCATGTTCCGGAATCCTCCGACTAGCCTTATCTTCTTCGAGGCGGATTTGGGTCATTGCTTTCGCTTGGACAACCTCGAAAGTTGTACACGGGTTCATGGTCAATTCATCATAAAGTTCGTTGCTCGTTTGAAGGCCTTGGCGGAATGCTTCGATAGCCGTCAAAACATTGCAATCGGGAATCTTGACTTTCTCGTGAACGAAACGATTCAAGTAAGCTCTGAGAGTTTCGTCATACCCCTGCGTAATTCGATATAAATCATTAGAATACTTCTCAAGACGTCGAGTATTTATGAATTGAACTTTAAATAAATCAATGAGATTCGCGAATGACTCCACGGATCCCCGTGGTAAACCAAGGAACCATCTTAGGGCTGGGCCCTCAAGAGTAGCCCCAAAACACTTGCACATGATGGCTTCACGGTCCTTTCTAGGGATGGAAACCGTCATCATCTTTTGCTTGAAGATCGATACATGATCGTTGGGATCATCGGTGCCATCGTAGCTTGACATATCGGGAATGGTGAACCCCTTAGGAAACTCGACCCCAACTATGGCTTCCACAAATGGAGAAGCCTCATAGCCGTTGTCGGGCTCTTTCTCCATGGGACGCGGAATCCCGGGAATCGTTGCGATCTGCTCGTAAAGAGCCTTAAGCTGCTTTTGGACCTCCCGCTTGATGATGTCTTTGATGTCGAGATGAGTAAGAACAACCCCAACATCTTTGGTGGGTTGATGCCTAGGAAAGACAGCTGCAGTAGTATCCTGACCGGTGACACTTTCCAGCAGGAAAGCCCCGTCTGTGGTCGTGGAAACTTCTTGGAAAGCTACTGTCGGAGTCACGGTCCTGTCCGTCGGTACCTGCGATCTCACAAACTCATTTTCAACTATTAGTTCTGCCAATCCGGCGTTGGTTCTGGAGGTTTCAACTTTGAATTCATCGAAGTCTTTTTGGAAGGCATCTAGACGAGCAAAGAGTTCGTCCATGGAAAACGGTCGGAGTTTGGCGAAAGGATGATCGTTTTTCCTTTAGCTATCGGCCCCACGGTGGGCGCCAAATTGTTTTGGACGAAAAATGCACAAAGCACTCAAACGTCCTTTGGAGGAGGCCAATAGCCAAAGGTTTACGATCGGTTTCGGTTGTCGGGAAATTGAGTAGAAAATAACATTAGAAAGCGATAGAAACTCAATATAAATCGAATGAAAGAACTATGCAAATAAGGAAAATTGCTTATCTCCTTTTTATTATAATAGATCGACAAATTACAATCGATAGCTTTGGATTTCAGATCGGGAAGCCTCCGGGCTGATGCTTAGAAAGCTGTCGGACGGCGGCGGTCGGTGGCGGTCGGCGGCGGCCGGCGGTGGCGATCTTAGCTACGAGGGCTATAAATTACAAGCTATAGAGAGAAATACAAATGCAAGTCGTGGCTATTGTGGTCTTGTGTGTTCTGATGTGCTCTGCCCCGTTTCCAAGGCTTAAGGAGTCTATTTATGTGGTTACAAGATAGAGAAAGTGGGTATAACCGCCCTAGAAAATAGGCCACATAATAGGTTCACCTTTGAATATGACTTTTGACTTGTTCTCCCTTGAAAATAGCTCTTGAAGGTTGAGGAAAACGTGGTCAAAGTTGTTGAAGTGGTTTCCGGAGATCTAGGGATCTCGTTTGACTGCTGGAGGCGTCAGCCGTCAGTTTCTGCAGGATCTTTCTGCTGGCACTTTCTGGCAGAGCTTTCGGGAGCTTTTTGGGACTATAGTCTGCAGCGATAGCCTTGGAAACCTTGTTTTTCACTAAGATTTGCATGAGATAGACTAGAATGAAGGGGTAAATTTAGGGTCCAACAGTCATGTGAAAAACTATGTGGTCCTCTTACTCGAACTGATCTTGGATATACATAACGTTCAGTACGTACGCAGAGTCAGTGTCCTAGGAGTAAACAATAAACAGCTATAAGTTAAAACGTCCTTCTTTATACGATATTGATCATTATCATATCTAGTTTGGCTCCTTGTAATAACAAATGAAATCTAAATTAACGTGGTAATTAAATATTAATCCATGAAGAGTAGTACGTAAAGACGTAGACAAATAATATATACTGAAGGAAAATTGGAGAAGAAAAAAACAACGATCACAAATAGATAAGAGGAAGCATCTCAGAAACTCACCAAAACTCACCAATGAACAGCCCTTTTCTCGTCCACCCCTCGTAATAAATTCCAACTTTATCTTGTTCCAAACAAACAAATCAATCGAGGAAGAACCCATATCTAAGTCGGTGTATGTGAAGTTAAAAACTTTGTAATATGGCAGACAAAGATACTAGCTAGAGAGTATATATAAACAAAGAAAATGTGGTGAATCCAATCGAGATATATTTACATAGCTAGATATCCGCTGAGAAAGAACAAGTGCACAGCAAAACATATTTCAAGTCACATGACAGTGCCACAGTGGATAAATGGGCAGTCTACAGCTGTAAAAAACATTCTTCCTTGAATGCATGACAGGTTTTGCTGATCTCAACTCTAACAAGTTCAAGCCACTCCAATTAATCCTATAACTAAATCTCAACAAGTAAGACTGTAAGAGTTATAAAATGTATATGACCCAATAACCCGAGGTATCTAGAAATTTGAATATCCCGATTTGACCCGAACAAACTAAATTATCCCTTGTATTCATACGGATCGAAATCCGAAGGATATGGATTCTGAATTATCCGGCCGAAAACCAACAGATATACCAAACTGCCACCCCTAATTATATTGTGCGGCAAGTGTAATAAAAAAAATCCTGAAAAAAAAAAGAATCATAGTAACTAAACATATTTACATAACACAAGTAAAGAACAAAAATAGGTTGTATTAGACACTTTTTATTATAATTTATTTAGTAACTAACTAGTGAATCGAGCTAAAAGACGCCAATTTTCTAACATTGGTACTCTAGATTGAAAGAGAACGATAAAAGTAAAAATGATATAGAGATTTACGTGAGTTACTAAGAATACGGAGACAAGTCATTCGTTTTAATTATACAAAGTTTTGGTTCCTTGTGTAACTTTTTGTGAATTTTGTTGTTAACTCTAGTGGTCTTTACAACAACCATGAATCACTTCAAAAGGGTCATCATCAAAACAGCTAGGAGAAGAGATGATTGTAAAGCATGCAAAGCGAACTTCCCAACACATAACATGAATACAAGCCTGATGAATCTTGATGATTGATTTCCCTTACGAGTAACACACTACCCCTCTATCGTTAAGCTTAATCAGGCAACTACAAACTGGCATTCTGGCAAACGTCTCTTTCTCTATCACCACATTAACCCAAGAATGAAAGGAGTTGGATTAAAGATCCCACTATCACAATATGATGATTAACAGGATCAAATTTATGACTCGTATGGGCTTCTCTTGTTTCGGATTCAAACATTAAAAAATACACATTTAAATTTGCAAGGTTTCACGAGAGTGTCAGAATGCTGCAAAGTATGGTTAGCATCTTTCCTTTTTAAGGACACGTCGCTCCATAACACACATTCGCACCAATCATTTGAGAGATGATCTCCTTTTTCCTCTGTTTTAAAATAAAAGATTTCATGAAGATTTGAGAGGAGTTGTTTGTTTTGGAGGTTTATGAAGCTCCGAGGACCCTATTTTTCTCTATTATATTTGGCATCCGTTTCAAAACTTGCTCACCTCCTTCCTTCCTTGTGGGCTTTTGTCTCCAAACGCCTGGAGCTTTGGGTTTTCCCATGAATTCATGGTTTCAACGCTAGTATTTTATTCAACTTTCTTTGTCTCCTTCCCAATATATGGAGTTCTAGAGCTGAAGTTAGTAACAAGTTGGAAATGTGGAGGGAGAGGCTAGAATCTAAGGGGTTTAAGCTGAGTAGGTCCAAGACGGAATACATGGAGTTCATTTTCGGCCAAGATAATGAGTCGGAGAGTGAAGTGCGGTTGGGAGGTGAAGTCATTGTGAAGAAGGATAATTTCAGGTATCTTGGATCAGTTTTGCAAAGCGACGGGTGTATTGAGGAGGATGTTAGGTCTCGGATTCAAAGAGGATGGCAGAAGTGGAGGGCAGCTTCAGGAGTTCTATGCGACAAAAAGGTTCCACTCAAACTTAAGGGCAAGTTTTACAGATCTGTTATAAGGCCGGCGATCCTTTATGGAGCAGAGTGTTGGCCAACGACAAAGGCTCAGGAGCAGAAACTCGCAGTCGCAGAAATGAGAATGCTTAGATGGATGAGTGGGCACACAAGGATGGATAAGATTAGGAACGAGGAGATCAGAAGCAAATTGGGGGTAGCTAGTATCGGGGACAAGCTTCGAGAAACGAGACTTCGTTGGTTTGGACATGTTCAGAGACGGAGTCTGGATGCTACGGTTAGAAGGTGTGAGCGCTTGGATTTAGGGGTATTCAAGAGGGAGAGAGGTCGACCGAAGAAGCGTTGGATGGACAGTATAAAGCAAGATATCAGCTTGTTGGGGATTTCTGTAGAGCTGGCACAGTGTAGGCAGATTTGGAGGGAGAAGATTGCGGTGTTAGATAGCTAGATGGCTTGTTGGAGGAGTCTTGTTTAGTCTACTAGTTTCTGTTAGTCTTAGTGTTATTTTCTTGTCTTCGCTTTTGCTTTCCTTTTTAGCTTTAAGGTAGTTTCCCTTTTGTATTTTTGGTTTTTTTTGGGTTAGTTTTTAAAGTGGTTGATTTCTCTTGGGTCGCATTGGACACATTCCATCTAGGTCTGGAATGTCCCTATCTTGACCCCCCAGATCCTGGGTCTGTGGGATTCCCTGGGTATATGTTGTTGTTGTTTGTCTCCTTCCCAATAATAATCCTTTAATTAACTCCCCCAAAATTCTCTGCGGTCGCCGTTTTCTATTTTGTTCACACCCCCACAAATTTGAACCTCAAGAAATTAAAACCCTTCTTTTTGTTTTCAAAATCTTGAATTGTATTGGGTTGGGTGGGTTATATTCTTTTTTATAACGTTTTAAATCAACGCAACATTCGGATTTCGTCGCATATATATATATATACCCTGTTTTCTCTCCTCCCCTGTTCATTTTCCCCTGTCTTGTTACTCGACAATGGGGAAAGCTACGAGGTGGCTAAAGTCGTTCTTTGGGTTGAAGAAGAGCTCGACCAAGATTGGCAGCTCCGGCGCCAAATTCTGCCAGCAGCCCGCCCACATGTCGCCGGCGGAGGAGGTCTGGCTGAGCTCGTACTACCCACATGCTAAACTCGACGACGGCGGCGGCGGCGAGACAGAGTGGAACAAGCACGCGATTGCGGTTGCAGCGGCCACCGCGGCCGCCGCGGAAGCTGCCGTGGCCGCCGCCCATGCAGCGGCCGAGGTCGTCAGGCTCACTAGCCGCCGGAGAGACTACCTCTACGTCAGCGACCACGTCATCTGGGCTGCCGTTACAATCCAAGCCCATTTCCGTGGCTACTTGGTACGTACACTACATGGATTTCAACAATTTTTTCCCAAGTTCCTATAAACATAAACAGTCTAATATGTGTAGGCAAGAAGGGCACTGAGGGCGCTAAAAGGAGTAGTCAAAATACAAGCACTCATTCGAGGTTATCTTGTGCGGAAGCGTTACCCATTGATCTTCCGAGGCCAAGTCAAACGGGCCGCTCACGGGCTCAGTAGAGGATCGGGCAGGCCCAACTACCCGCTCCGCTCCGAATCCTTCCATTGGCCATCATCATCCATGGTATGTAGGACAGTAGGAGTATGACACTCCTAAAGTTCACTATAATTGGCGTCGGTGTCAGTTGATTAATTAGGGTTTGAATGTTGTAGGGTGAATTCGGAGATGGAGTCGAAACTGAGCAGTACTATCAGGCGGCGGCGCCATCAGCCAGGAGGCTGTCCGCGCCCTGTAAAGTGGTGGAAGTCGACTACGGGCAGCCCGGGTCGAGATCGGGCCGGAGGAGGCCCGGCCCGGATATTGAGCAAGGGAAGAGCCTGAACAACCCATCCCCCTACCACCAAATACTCTGCCATGAGGAATGTGGGCCCAACACGGCCCAGAGCACGCCGCGCTACTTTAACTCGGACTGTGGGCCCGGTGGAGACGACATCTTTTACGGGGTCTGCGATAGGCAGTTGGTGTGGCAACACCACCATCATCATCCTCTTAACCAAACGGCCAAGACGACGTCGGTTAGGGGGAAGGCGAGGCCCCAGAGCGCGCCCAAGCAGAGGCCGGAGCCAACTAACAATGCCATCAGGAGAAGTAGTGTGAGTGGTAGGAAGAGGATGTCTTTGACTCAGACGATGATGGAGGCCAGGACTAGTCTTAGTGAAGTCAGATTGCAAAGGACGTATTAACTACTATATCTTCTCATATATATGCACAACAATGCATGTTGTCATGGGTAATTAAGCTTTATGCAACGAGGTGTGTAGTCTAGTTAATTATATTGTCATAATTGTTTGGAGGAGTGACTATCATATCAGTGAATACAAAGTAGCCTTTATGGTTTTACCATGATAGTAGATTCCCAACTTTCTCATAGCTAGCTATGTATGTTGAGATTTGGTCTAGTCATTCGAATTGACGTACCAACCAATTTGTTGGATCACGAGAGTGGCCGTCCGTGAGTGATAGGCGCATGGGTTTGCATGATGGGAGTTACCCTGAGGAGTGAAGACTTCATGTTGGCCAATGGATAATATATACTCCACTATTAAAGAATGTTTTCTAAGGACCAGTTTGTAACCTGTTAAGAAAAAGTGGCAAAGCTAGCTGCTAAGTGCTAACACTGCTAAAACATGGCACGTGATGTCCTTTTACTAGTCATAGTTACATTAAAATGAGAATTTCAACCAAGTGACCATATCTGGAATCAAATCCGGGTTTTGCTAAGTTCCAGTTCCACCGAAGCTT
Organism: Polygonum aviculare; assembly: GCA_934048045.1. Taxonomy (NCBI): domain Eukaryota; kingdom Viridiplantae; phylum Streptophyta; class Magnoliopsida; order Caryophyllales; family Polygonaceae; genus Polygonum; species Polygonum aviculare. The sequence continues at coordinate 26,282,165 of OW204031.1, forward strand.
AAAGTTTTTTCTTGGCAATTTCTAACAAGTTTGTTAACTGTGAAGATGGGTTTGAATAGGTGACGAGTTATAAGCTTGTACCCAATGATTTTTGTGACAGATGTTCATCTGCTCACACAATAAGAGTTTTGCATGCTGTCTTTGACAGCTATTTGCACATTTTATTGCTTGCTTCTGCCCAGGTTCGGGACATGAATAAGAATTTCTATCGTCCAATTTCCTCAAGCATTATACATGAATAAGAATTTTCTATCATCCAATTTCCTCAACGGAGGAAGGGATGAATATGGGATGATTGAGAATATTCATCCCTTCCTCCGTTGACTGAGCCAAGTCACATTGATTTTGATGTTGACTGAGCCAAGTCACTAAGAAACTAATCCTACGCACTGTTGGTTTGTGCTGGTTGAATTCCATCTCTTTTTGAAACCCAACTTTGAGGACAAGGCTTGTCAAAGGAGGACGGCCTTGTTAGAAAATATTTAGGCTTAAGTCTTGAAATATGTTAGGGTGAGAGCTTGGTTAGAGGTTGAGATTCGACAAATAAGCCATTAGGACTTACTGTTAGCTATATAAAATTCGTGAGAAGTGGATCTCATCTCATCATAACGGACATTCGGGTTTCTCTTTAGAGGCTTTAGGTGAAGTGGTTGGACCATCTTTCAAGGAAACCAACAAGGTGGCGAACCAATTTGCAAAAACGATGCTCTCCGACCACACCTCATGATGTAGGGAGATTGGCAGCCCGGTTCGAAGAAGATCTCTTTCGTCGAAAAGGCCGTAACCGGTAGAAGAGGATCTAAGGCCTTTTTCGCTTTTTAATAACGTTTCAGGGCTTTTAGTTAGGTTTTAGTTATTTCTGGAATTTTCGTAATTTTTAGTTTATATCTTTGATCTTTTGTGTCTTTTAGGTTTTTAGTTTATATCTTTTATCTTTTCTATCTTTTCTATCTTTTTAGGTTTTTAGTTCCTTTATATATAGATCGATTGTAGCCCTGAAAAGACAACATTCATTATTTTTATCAATTACAGAGTTTCTTTGAATTTTCTGGTGGATTTCCAGTTTTCTTGCGTTTTAGGTTTCGCGCTTGCGATTCCTTGCCTTTCAATCTTCCTGCTGCGTCACCTCAACACAAGCAACACTTTAGAGCAGTAAACGTCTCGTTGAGTCCACTCCCGAATTTCTTTTATTGTATATAGAAATGGATTAGGTGTTGTGATTAGCTTATTAGAGCCCAGGAGATACAAACTTAGAACCTCCTAGATAAACATTAGAGAGACCTAGCAGTCATCCTACTAAAGCGGACCAGCCCAGTAGAATGACATGTCCAACTTATACCCATCAACGATGGGTACAAGAGTTATATGGGATTTCAACCAAAAAAAACATCTAAAGCGGACCAGCCCAGTAGCATGTCCAAGTTTGAACTAGGTCCATGAGAAGATCTGCATCCTACAAGTATGTAAAACATATGGAGTATAATATGGGTGGGAAGATTTTCTGAAAATTCCATTTATATGTAAGAGAAACAATGATTGATACTGATAGAGAGTCTGAACCAAACACGTGAACGGTGAACCGCATGTTGCACTAACAATACTTGACTAAGTAGCAAATGAGCGTGGCCACTTAACGTCACATGTTAAGCCAGATACAGTGGAGTATTTCTTACAGTATCATCCATCCATATATACTGTATCAGGGTTTATTCTCAAAACCCTTGAGCATTTAAAACCTATTTTTGGGGGATTGTGAAGTAGGGAATGTCCTGTGTTATACACTTGTATGGATGGACGAACATGATTAATTGAGTGCCATGATCCTTTCTTTCCAGCTGTTATAAACATGGCTTGGAAACAGACTCATCCATCCATCCATCCATCCATCTATCTATCTATCTATCTTCTTTTAATCTTAATACTCCCTCCGTCCCATAATGTTTGTCCACTTTCCTAATCCGTCATCCCAAAATGTTTGTCCACTTTCCTTTTATATCAATAACTTTCTTCCAATCTTACCCCTATCCAATCTCTAAATTTACACCCATTATCCAACTTTTCTACTTACTTTATCTCTTTTCAACTTTTCCCCCCTACAAATTTACAAAAATACCCCTATTCAATCATAACTTCTACCCACTTTAACCCACTTTTTCGTTTCCCAATACCACATTATACCTTGCATTAAAACCCGTAAAAATCGTCCTTTTGGACGAACATTATGGGACGGAGGGAGTAATAAGTTGGCAGAGCACCTTAAAGATAGGCTTTCAATTCCTTTGTTTTGGGAAAATTCCCATGAATTGTCAGTTGTCACGTTCACCCGCCCATGTTGTAGCTAGCCACAGTTGGACCATTGTGCTACCCAACACGACCGGAGCTACGGTTGGCAATTGATCGTGAAATTCCATTTAATTTCACGTCACCCACCCAAAGGCATTCTATAATGGTATAATATCACTAGAAATCCAATGAAATGATCTCATACTAAATATATATGTGTCTATCTAATTACTTCCACACAAAAATAATGTGTCTATCTAATGCATGTCATTATCATTTCACTATTAATATTCAAGATTAATTAACAAATGAATCAGATATATTTTATCTATGAATTAAATACGCAATAAAAATTTAGATGCATCTAAATTTTTAAGTATTATATCACATATGTGATATAGTACTATATCACATGTGATATTATATAGTACATTTTAATTTTAAGTATTATGTTGTTGCATACTTGCATGCCCTCCATTACAACACGTTGATTAATTAATAATATAGGTACATTATATTTCTCTTATTTAAATATAAACAATATAGTTACTTATTTAGTAATATATATAACATAGTTTATTTTTAACTGGTTTCTAAATTTGTTTTCTTTTCAAAATTAAATCTCAGAGTTAATTAGAGTCAAGTTTGTGTTTCTTCTAATGTGAAAATAATTAGATACATTGGTTATGCTAGGGGTTTTCAATCCGATCTAGATCGAATCGTAATTTACCGGTGAATCGGAATGATATGGTCTAGTTTTAGTGCAAGATTTCATTTTTTAATCATAAGTTCGCTTTACATGTTTATAGTTGAATTATAATTCAGACCTTTTTTTAATGCTTGTTAGCTTAATTTACATGAATTTAGTGTTGTTTAGAATGTTAACAAAATATACGTGTTTTGTTAAGAATGTTATATTCAACCATTTTTGAATTTCATGGATTTTTTAATTATATATATACTATATTCAACCCACTCAAACTTCAAAACTAATTTTTTTTTTAAAAAAAAATCCTAAATGAATACTCCCTCCGTCCCTATAAGTTTGTCCATAAAGCACAATTTCACACAAATTAAGAAAATGTGTAAGAGGTATTTGGTGGAGTGATATGAGTGGTTGAAATGAATAAGGTGAAGATGGATTAAGATTAAAAAATGGGCTAAAATGGAGGTTGATAAATTTAGCTCTAAAAACATTAATCCAAAAATACCTTAAATGGGTGTTTTCTTAATGGAAAAAATCTAATAAGTATGAATATAAAAAAAAATTATTGAAATGGTGTTCATTTTTGAGTTTATGAGAGTTTATTTGTAATGTATTTGATGGAGATGATTGGATGGAGAGAGAATGGAGGAAGAAAAGTATGTAAAAAGTAGAATGTATAAGGGTAAAATTGTAAAAATATAGTGCTAAAAATGGAAAGAATTGAAAGATGGACAAACTTTCCGGGACGACTAAAACGGAAATATGGACAAATTCAAGGGGACGGAGGGAGTAAAACGTAAGATACTACTCCGTAGTTTGTTTACATAGGAACTAGTAGCAGTAGGGCAGAAAACGTCCAATACAAAGTAAAGAAAACGCTCCCGTGAAAAAACTCTTCCCTATGAAACTCGTCCCTTTTGCCCCCCGACCCATACCCCAGCCCCAAATTCGAAACCCTAGATTTCAAAATCAAGAGAAATCTGGCCTAATCTTGTGTTTGCTAATCCTCAAACCAGTTTGGAGTGACCTTGGTGGAAAATTTTCCGAAGAAAGTGGCGGTACGATGCTCAATACCCCCGAATTTCTTCAAGGCGTTGCAACCTTAGAGGCGGCCGGGATGGCTGGAGTCTATTCCCCTGTGCCTAGAAGAGTGATAACGATGAAGATTGGGCTAGTTATCAAGGAACCAAAGTCAAATCGGAGACTAGGGTCGGTAACTTCCATTCTATGTATAAACCTGCGCACTCATGGAAGAGTTGGGATGGTGAAGGGGCTTCCTTCTCGGTGGGCTTCCCTTTCTCTTCTTTCCGCTAAAGACAACAGGAGGGGTCTTTCTCCTTCTCTAAAGATCTCTCAAGGGCTACGAAATCCAACCAAATTCAGGTTGTATCTTTCTGACCTACATCTTCTAAGGGTTAATATTGAAAGTTTTGTTATTGTGGATTGGGCCTTTGTATGTAAATTGAATCGTGGGGCTGAGTTATATGTTTTGTGTTCATCTCACCTTGAACTTCAGAATCTGCCTTTAGCTCATATTTTGTTAAAAAGACTAAAATCTGAGATTATGGAGAAGGATATTTGCACCTTCAAGAAGGTCCTGTGTGGCAAGTCCCATGTTTCTAAAGAACAAACCTCGGTTCTTGAGGATCTTAATAAAGAAATCTTTGATGAAACTTCTACCATGGCCTATGAGGCCTTAAAGGGTAGCACGTATACAAGACTTATGGAGGCTGACATGTTTGGCTTTAATAAAGAAATGGAAAAGAATGATGTCTTCTGCTGTCTTCATCACCATGTTAATTGGCATTACTATAAGGAAGTTTTCAACACAGGAGAAGTGGCAATCTCTTGTATATTCATGTTGATTAAGTTATGTTGCAAATCTGATGTTGATTTTACCATGCAAACCTGTTTTTGGAGCACTAGAATGGATTTGTATGCATATGAAGTGATAAGTAGAAGAATAAGATTAATTCATTATCATGCTGGCAAAATACAGAAATCCATAAGAATTGATCTTTATGCTTGTTGGTACACAGATTCTAGCTCTGGAAGAGAGCATTGTGACTATGGTTTGATGCAGGATCAAGGCAGACTCGCTCACTATGGTGGCGAACAGCCCTTGTGTTTGCCTGTGCTTTCAGGGAACAGGAATGCTAACACAAATACGGTAATTAGCACAAATGTATGCAATAGAGATTTAGTTTTGGATCATGATTGCTCCTCCTTTAGAGGTGCCCTGAAGATAGCTAGCCTATATAGACAAGTGTGTGCAGCAGATATTAACTTTTCTTATGTGGTGCATGCTACTGTTGATTGGAAGCCCAAATATTATGTGTGCATTATAAGCTGGCTAGAAGCATATGGTGTTGCTTGTAGAAAAAACACGATAACTTTGGCAGCAAGAAGCCAGGTGAAAGAGACTCCTGATTTACTCAGTACTGAAGCCAAAAGGCAGACGCACAAAGAAAAGAAGAAGATAGGGCTGTATTTGGGACTTAAATCTGGAAAGTCAGATCTTAATGTGTGCGTGGTCCAGTGTATAGAAAAATTGTATGTGATCCTTGTCTATAACAAGGATATAATTAAAATGGACAATGTTACCATAGGTAAATTAATCATATGTAATTTAAATGTGATCAGGCTATTATTTGAATTCAAGAGTGTGAATGTATCGGTTAATTTCCGAAAGAATGTGGTGTTAAGATTGGATTGGAATGGAGTTTTGAGCAAAAGTTGTGGGATTGGGCTGACTAGTCAACTAATCAAATTGATCAATGGGATTCGGAAACTAATCCATAGCCCCCATGTAGAAAGATTATGGAAATATTTGGAAATCAAACAGTTATGGAAACAATTAAGAATGACAATCGATGAAATAAGCAAAGGTTGTAACCAACTCAGAGGAGTTGTTGACTATCCATATAAAATGGATATAAATGAAAGTCGCATTATGGAATAGCAGAGGAATGGGAAGAAAATCATTCTGGCCTGAGATCGATTCGTTTTGTAAAATTGAGCAAATCCATATAATGGCTATCGTGGAAACAAAAACAGACAAACTTCCAAGTGATCAGGTGTGGAGACGTGCAGGTTTTGACAATATTGCATGGTCGCCTGCAGAAGGTAGGGCAGGGGGCGTATGTGTAATGTGGAAAGAGCACCAACTCACCAGTGAAACTATTGAAATCATGGTTCATAAGCCGAGATACATTATAATGAAGCATGTTAACATGCTAACGGGGTGGGTTTTTGCATTATGTTTTGTGTATGCACCTCCGAACGAGGCCCAGAAAGATAGCTTCTGGACAGAATTTATTAATTGTGCACTCGGAATTGACATCCCCTTAGTCGTCATAGGTGATTTAAACGAAATAAATGAAATTGGTGATAAAAAAGGAGGTTGTTTACCTACAACCAATAGATTTGAACGGCTTCGACTTTTAAAGGACACTTGTAACCTACATGATATTCCCACCACAGGAAACAAATACACCTGGCGAAAGAATAAAACGGAAATTGAAAACATTTACGAAAAGCTGGATCGAGTAATGGTTAGTGATAGCATGCTACACCAATTCCCGGGAATCCGAACGCACAATCATGCATTCACAGCATCTGATCATTGCAAAATATCGGTCGATATTACGAACGATTGCATAAGGAAAGCAGCACCGTTTAAGATGGAAAAGATGTGGTTAATGAGAAAAGACTACCGAAATGTGGTCAAACAAACGTGGAGAACTTGCTTCCAAGGGTCGTTCATGTTTCAGCTCATGAAGAAAACTCAACTGCTCAAAGCACATACAAAACAATGGAAAAGGAATACATTTGGCAATACATTTAAGCAACTACGAGAGATTGAGGACACCCTCTTGGATCTGCAACAAAGGATTATTGAATCCCCACAACCAGCGCTTGTCCAGAAGCAAATCCGGTTCCTACGAAAGAAGGAATGCATTCTTCAGTTCCATAGAATGTACTGGAAGCAAAGGGCAAAGACAAAACATGTAAAATTCGTTGATTCGAACTCGGGATATTTCCACAAAATAGCATCGGGGAGGCGAAACCATAAAACTATCAAGACAATCACAGTAGGTGACGGCACCCAAATAGTAGGCGAAGAAAACATTTGTCGCGAAATTAGAAATGATTTCTGTAGACGGTATAAGAAGCAACAGATAAACACTTCAACCCTAGAGGAATACATGACACTTATTGACAAAGAAATAACAGACGAAGACAACAGAAGTCTGACTAGGCCAGTAACGAATGAAGAAATCAAAAACAGTGTTCTCCGAATTGGCTCAGATAAATCTCCTGGACCGGATGGCATGACGGCAGAATTCTATAAGAAGTATTGGGATATTGTTGGCCCATCAGTAATAAAAGCAACAAAAGGATTCTTTCACTCTGGGAGGATCTTAAAGCAAAGCAACCATACGTTTATATCGTTACTTCCGAAAAATGATAACCCATCGACAACTAATCATTATAGGCCTATTAGCTTATGCACAACGACATACAAAATCATAGCTAAGATTCTAACTGAAAGATTAAAAAAGGTAATGCCCAAAATCATCCACCCGCTCCAAGGAGCCTTTGTAGCTGGAAGAACAATTCAGGACAACGTACTCATAGCACATGAAATCTTTCACTCCTTTAGAGAAAGTCAAGCAAAGGAAGGATGGATGGCAGTAAAACTAGATATGGAAAAAGCGTATGATAAGGTTGATTGGGAATCTCTCTTCTGTATCCTACACAAGTTCGGGTTTGACAATAAATTCATAGGATGGATTAAGGAGTGTATAAGCACGGTGTCTTTTTCAGTCTTGGTTAACAGTGGACCTACTATACCATTTGCACCGGAACGAGGAATCAGACAAGGAGATCCGTTGTCGCCTTATCTGTTTGTCATGGTAGCAGAAATCTTGGCGCGTAAACTCCAGAAGGTATGCGAGGGACCGAAGCCACTTATAGGATTCCCGATTGCAAGAGGGGGTATGAGGATACCTTTTTTAGCATTCGCAGATGATATTATCATATTCGCAAAAGGCAACCAAAATGCATGTAATCAAATGAAGCAGATAATCGAAGACTATTGTGCAGCCACAGGACAGAAAGTAAATTATCACAAATCAACATTCCATACCTCAAAGAAAGTGGGAAACCAACAGAAAGAAAGTATCAAGCAAACAATGGGGATAAGCTCTATGGAGAACCTAGAAAAATACCTAGGATGTCCAATTATTAACGGAAGAATGAACAAAGAATGCTTCCAGGACACAATTGGGAAGGCCCAAAAGCAACTAACAAAGTGGAAAGCCAATGCGCTATCTCAAGAAGGCCGTACAGTGTTAATCCGATCGAACCTTTCCGCAAAACCAAACTACATCATGCAAAGTTTTATGCTTCCAAAACATGTAAATGACGAACTAGATGCCATAAATAGAACATTTTTCTGGAATAAAGACAGGCAATATAAACCCCTTGTTGGTTGGGATCGAATATGCAAACCGAAGGCATATGGGGGTCTGGGTATAAGGAAAGCAGAGGATATGAACAAAGCACTCCAAATGAAATTGTTATGGAAAATACTCACAGAACAAGACAATGTTTGGGTGCGGGTTGTAAAGGAAAAGTACTTAAGAGGAAACTTGCTATCAGAATATAAAACGAAGTCAAACAGTTCATGGCAATGGAAACAACTAATGAAACTAAAGCCAGAATTTGAGGGAGGCTTGAGATGGCAAATAGGGAACGGTCGGATGATCAGGTTCTGGAAGGATAGATGGGTGACAAACGGACCACTTGCTGAATGGGCGGTATCAAATGAAGTTGTTAACATGGAAACCAAAGTCGAACAATTCATATCTAGGAATAAAAACTGGAAAACAAATGAACTACAACAAGTTCTTCCTAGAGAATTGGTAGAAGAAATATTGAGAGTCCCGATCCCTGAAAATGGAATTGGCGATAAACTAGTATGGGCTCCCAGCAGGAACGGGTGGTACTCCACAGAGTCAGCAATAAAACTTATAACGAAGGAAGAAACCATGACACCAAGTCCCAACGCTTGGATATGGAAACTGGATACATACCCTAAAGTGAGAAACTTTCTTTGGAAAATTGACACGAATGGTCTGCCTACCAAACAAAGACTTAGTGAAAAACAGGTTGTGGTGCCCCAAGGTTGCCTTATGTGCAACGCTACTCATGAAGACACCGCTCATTTACTGACTCAATGTCCGCATACGCTGGCGATAGTAAAGAGCATAAATGCAAAGACGGAACATATCATCAGAGATCACATTCCGTTACAAATGAACCCACGAAACATCTTATGCGAATTGAATAGCAAATTACGGAAGGAGGAGCTCACTGAGCTAGCAGTGACCTGGTGGGGCATATGGCACCAAAGAAATATGATACTTTTCCAGCAAAGAACAAATGACCCCATACAAGACCTTAGCCTATACATTCGAAACCAACTGACACAATGGAAACAAGCGAAACAATGGAATGAGGATGAAGAAAAAGATATGAGCAACAGTAGTAAATCAAGAGGCCGGTCTCAGAATAAAGTGAATAAATGGAAGAAACCATCCCAAGGGTATGTAAAACTCAACTTTGATGGATCCAAGCTTAGCAATGGAAATGCCTCAGGAGGCTCGATTATAAGGGATGCATTTGGAAAACCAATTAACGGAACAACTAGAGTATACGGGAAAGTGTCGGTGTTATTAGCGGAAACAATGGCACTATGGGATGGTGTAAGGAAGGCCAAACAATTGGGCATTAGAAAACTTGAGGTTGAGGGAGACAACATGACAGTTATCAAAGCTATAATAGGACAGAATCGCTGCCCATGGGAAATTGAAAGAATTATTACAGACATCCTCGTTTCCTTCAGGGGTTTCGAGTCAGTCCGCATATTTCATGGGAGTAGGCACTGTAATTCTGTGGCCGATAAAATTGCTTTCTTGGGCCACAGTCTCCCATGGGAAACTATCTGGAACCATCACGAGCTTCTTGCTCTCATCCGAAAGGATGCCCTAGGAATCCCGCCCTAGCTGAGGCGAGATCCTAATCTTCACCGATTTAAAAAAAAAAAAAAAAGTAGCAGTAGGGCAGAAATTAGAGATGGTGCGTTTAACTTGAAGCTATCTAAAGACAAAAAACACGATGTGCTAGTGTGCCGGATTTGGCAATTTTCCCTCACAAACAGAGTTGTCGTTTTCATAGCGTATTGGGGTGTGTGTGTTTCAGAGCTCAAAAAGAATGTGAGGAGGCAAATTTGGAGGAGGAGAGAAGAGAAAACCCACCCACCCACAGCGCTCAGAGGAAGAGAGCGCCATTCATCTCTCTCCGTCTAGTGGCCGAGTGTTGGGCCGAGTGTACTGTGGGAGTGTCCTGTGGGAGTGCAAGGGAGAGCGAAGAAGAAGAGGAATCAACTTCTCTCTCTCTCTCACCCTCTTCCCATCACCCATCCCCGCTAAAATCGCTCTCCTAAAAAAAAGCTCTTTGCTTTTCCCCCTTTCCCCATCAATCCCCCCTGTTTAATAATAACCCACTTCCCAGAAACCAGGTTTCCACCTTTTTCTCTTTTTGCTCTTTTGGATCGTTCGGAGCTGAAAGGCTTTCTGTGCCAGATTTTGATCCCGGTTTTGTAGGGGAATTGCGTATCAGAGAGAGAGAGGATGGGGAAGAAAGTGGTGGTCGGGGCAGCGGTGATCTGCTCGGCGGCGGTGTGCGCGGGGGCGGCGCTCGTGATCCGCCAATGGATGAAGAGCTGCGGGCGGTGGGCCAAGGCCTCCGCCATCGTCAGGGAGCTCGACGACAACACCGCCGCCCCTCTCTCCAAGCTCCGTCAGGTCGCCGATGCCATGGCCGTTGAGATGCACGCCGGCCTCGCCTCCGAAGGCGGATCCAAGCTCAAGATGCTCATCACCTATGTCGATAATCTCCCCACCGGGTAATTTATTAATCTTTTTCAATTCGTTCCAATCTACGATTTCCTCTTTCCCAATCTGAATAGCGCATTGGCTGGTAATTATGATTTTGTCTTTGATTGATCTTAATTGATTGATTAGTGGCTGTTGGAATCAGTTGTTTTTATCATTGCATTTGATGCTAGGGTTTTCTGTTGGAATCTGTTTTGGGTTGATTCAAATTTTGAAATGAGAACAAGATTTCTGCTTGGAGATCTGGGCCTGCAAGCCTAGACCTTTCCCCCAATCAAAAGTGGGCTGCACTAACCTCCTTTCCGGAAGGAATCTTGTTGCCACCTCTGAATTGTGGGATTGCTTTGAGCGTGTTTTATGCTTTTGCTTTCTGGACATGAAGAAAAGTGTCAAGTGTTTATATATTAACTATAGCTAACTTGCATATGAAGATCATTCAACACCCCTGGCAATAAGTATCATAAAGGCTTTACATTATCCAGCCTTTTGAAGTCTCATAGGCCAGGTGTTCAGGAGAATTGAGAAGGATAAAGGTGTGATAAAACAGCTGTTGGGTGCATTACAGAATAAGGAATGCACCACGGCATTGTTGCTCAAGACAACAATGAATATGTGACAACTGTGGCATGTTTTCTTCTTCCATGTGTTACACTATTTGGCACCTGTAGTTGTCGTAGAAGACAGTGTTCTGGCATATCCATTGAGCTTCAGACCTAAAAAATATAGAGTTTTGGTTCAAAAGAGGAAGGAAATCCTGAATTATTGATTGGTTCTAAATCAGAAAAAAACGAAAGAAGAGCAAAGCAAGTGTTATAGAAATTATGTTTAAGCAAATAAAATCGTTCACGTTTGGCCTTTGGATGATAGATTTTTATTGTGAAATCAAGTTATTTTGGTACTAACTATTAACTATCCACTTAACAAAGATCTTCTTCACTTGACTTTCCAAGCACGGATTCTATGTCCAACTTTCTTCCATAAAGGAGGACAAATGGAAAAGTCGCTTTAATTTTGTGATTGTCAGAATATTTTACCATAGGATTTCATTGTAACTTCAGTACTAAATTGTTCATATGATGTAGTTACTTGTTTCCATAGTTCCTGACCGTCGTATTTGTTTTTGTAGAAATGAAGAAGGATTGTTCTATGCTCTGGATCTTGGTGGCACAAACTTCCGGGTTCTGCGTGTCAAGTTGGGTGGAAGAGAACAACGTGTTGTCAAGCAAGAGTTTGAGGAAGTATCTATTCCTCCTGAGCTAATGATTGGGACTGCAGATGTAATCCACTGGCTATATGCACAGCTTGCAGTTTTTTTTAACCCATTTATCATTGCTCGAATGCTTTCTAACACAATTTCTCCTTGGATGCTGTAACTTCAGCAACTATTTGACTACATAGCTGATGCTCTTGCAAAGTTTGTTGCAACGGAAGGGGAAGGTCTTCATCCTGATCCTGATAAGCAAAGAGAGTTGGGTTTTACATTCTCCTTTCCTGTTAATCAGACATCAATTTCATCTGGTTCACTCATCAGATGGACCAAGGGTTTTAAAATTGAGGATATGGTTAGTCTCAACTGAAATTTTAAGCACCCCTTTGTTAGCTTTCCTTATCTTTCCTAAGTGTCATGGCTTAGAATACTAGCTAATTATTTTTGGTATTATCTCTGAGATTTTCAAACAATTGAGTAGTTTTAAGTGGCATCATTTTTGGTAAGAATGATCTTGCTGAAATTACAATCTAATTTGTAGTAAAAGTGGCTGAATTTATTCTAGGAGGATGCTTCTGGGGTTACCTTTTTAACTGAAGTAAACAATGTACAGGTTACATTTCGGAAAAGTAACAACTGTTTCTTCTAGGTGATGTAGCAATTTTTCATGGAATTGAAACCCAAAGGTTTAGTGGCCTTCTTTTTCCTTGGCTTTTTCCAGACAATGTTTTAGTTTCTTTTAGGCGTTGTATGAATGATAAGATCCAAAAGTTCAGCATGATTTAAAATCCGCGCATTATTTGGTTCATAGTTCATACTTACATTTTCAGATCCAAAGTGTTCTTGTGGATTATAACCCTGGGTTTCTATTTTGCAGGTTGGACAAGATGTGGTGGCAGAGCTGACAAGATCGATGGAGAGAAAGGGACTTGACATGCGTGTGACAGCACTGGTATTTGCTTAAATATTTTGCTGCACTTTGGGGATCTACAGGGTGTTTTAAAGATTATCATGTTACTCAAAGTTCTTCTTTAAATTTGACCCAGGTCAATGATACTGTTGGAACTTTAGCTGGGGGTAGATACGCAAGCTCAGATGTCATTGCTGCAGTTATCCTGGGTACTGGGACAAATGCAGCTTATGTAGAGCGTGCTCATGCAATCCCAAAGTGGCATGGTCTTCTACCCAAATCAAGTGAGATGGTAAGCTCATGTTCCAACTCTTCATTTAGTTTCCCGGTACAATACTGCAATACTGTTTTTGTTGTCAAACCCTCACGATGTTAAGGAGCAGTATTTTTGCTTTAGCAATTTTTCCTTCTTTTATTATGATTACAAAGTCTCATCACTTTTGAATGAAGTAAAAATGTAGTGTAACCTTATTAACCTTTTAAACTGAAGTAAACAATGTACAGTATAATGTCATGGATAAGACTTAACGAATCATCTTTCTGTTTTAGGTGATAAATATGGAATGGGGCAACTTCCGATCTGCACATCTTCCTTTGACGGAGTATGATACAGCCCTTGATGCTGAGAGTTTGAATCCTGGGGAACAGGTGAAAAAATAAATTATATGTACACTAATATTTGGTGTCCATTCTGTGAGTGACTATAATACTCTCCCATTTGCAGATATATGAGAAAATGATATCTGGAATGTACTTGGGGGAGATTGTAAGAAGAGTCTTATGTAGAATGGCTGAGGAAGCTGCTTTCTTTGGTGATACTGTCCCACCGCAGCTCAAAACCCCGTTTATATTAAGGTCTGCTTGCCTTATCATCGAAGAATTATGTCTTTCGCTCTGGTCCTAGAAATACTATATACATCAAGAAGCTCTATTACAAAACTTTGGTTAGCTCATGGTGTTACTTTTTGAGCTTGCAGGACACCGGACATGTCTGCTATGCATCATGACAAGTCACCTGATTTGAAGATAGTGGGAAGCAAATTAAGGGATATTTTAGGGGTAAAAACACTATGCCTTTCTAAACAAAATTAACCAGTGTAAACTTTTGAATATGGTTTTCACCATTAACTATGTGCGTGAAATCACAATCCTTTTTTCACTTGAACCTCGTTCTCAGGTATCCAGCACCTCCTTGAAGATGAGGAAACTCATAGTCGAGGTCTGTAACATCGTGGCGACACGTGCAGCACGCATTTCCGCAGCGGGTATCCTCGGAATCCTCAAAAAGCTAGGAAGGGACACGCTGAAAGACGGGGAGAAGCAGCGGTCAATTGTTGCAATGGACGGGGGGCTATACGAGCACTACACTGAATTCCGCGAGGCAATGGAAAACACGCTCAAGGAGTTGCTAGGAAGTGAAGTTGCCGATACGATTGTGGTTGAGCACTCCAATGACGGTTCTGGAATCGGGGCTTCCCTCCTTGCAGCCTCACACTCTCAGTACCTGCAGATGTAGTCTTTACATTGGTGGTATAAACAATGATGCCAATGGAAAAGGAGGTAAAAGAACCCCTCAATCTTGGTGGCAATGCCCTTAAATGATTTCTTGCTAAGCTGTGCATGTGAATTGGAACATTCTGATTTTGTGTAGTTTCCAAGCTGGAGGGCATTGCTACCGAAAATAAACGGGGGGGATTTGATATTGTTACCTTCTGGTTGGCTGGATTTTCTAGGGTAGACAGCTTTTATTTGGTTTAATAAGAGAGGGAGAGGGGGTATTTATATTGAGGATGCATGAGCTTTTGTTGCTCTCTTGTGTAATTTATGGCTCTTTCAACTCCGGCAAAGTATTTTGTTCTTGGCAGTTGCTTACTTGTCTAAGCCAAATCATTTTTCTGATGAGATTAATTCGCATCTCCTTCATAATTCAGAAATTATCAGCATCCCCATTGATCCTACATACATATCCCCCTCTTGCTTTTGGATTTGACTGTCACTCTTGCCACAGATGCAAAAAAAACAAGATGGTGGATGACTAATCATCTTTATGTTGTATTATCAACCTCAAAAGTCCAGTTACCCGTTTTTATTTAACCACACACAGATAGCAGATTATCACGAACAAGCATTACATAGAGCAAAATAGTAAAAGCATCAGCAAACAAAGTTGTGAACGACCCATCATTTGGGAGCCACATCCGAGCCAAGGGAGACATTGTTGATCCTCTCAAGCGACAGGATCAAGGCCTGGGTTCCAAGCTTCCCTTCACCATGAGCCTTCAACGACAGATAGAGCTGCTGAGCAAGAGCCAGGCCGGGCAAGGCAATCCCCATCCGCTCACACTCCTTCAAGCAAATCCCCAAATCCTTAACAAAATGATCCACATAGAACCCCGGCCCGAAATCCCTCTTCATGATCCGATCCCCGTACAAATCGAGCGACTTGGAAGCGGCGGCCCCCTTGGAAATGGCCTCGAGGAACAACCCAAGATCAAGGCCGGCCTTGTGGGCGTACACCATGCCTTCGACCAGCCCCACCATGGTGGAAGCAATGGTCACCTGGTTCGCCAGCTTCGCGAACTGCCCCTTCCCGGGTCCCCCCATGTAGTACACGGTGCCAAGAAGCTTCAAGATCGGGCTCAATCTGGCGACAACCGGCTCCTCTCCGCCGGCGAAGATGGAGAGCGTGGCGGACTTCGCGCCACGGTCGCCGCCGGAGACGGGGGCGTCGACGGAGTGGCAGCCCTTGGAGGAGGCGGAGGCGGCGACGGAGGCGGCCAGGGAGGGCTCCGAGGTGGTCATGTCGACGAGGACTCCGCCGGGGGAGATGCCGGAGAGGGCGCCCGAGGAGGGGTCGAGGAGGACGGAGCGGACGTCGGAGGGGAAGCCCACGATGGAGAACACCACGTCGGAGGAGGCGGCCACGGCGGCCGGGGAGGCGGCCAGGCGGGCGCCCAGAGGGAGGAGGGGCTCCGCCTTGGTGGCGGTGCGTGTGAAGACGGTGACCGAGTAGCCGGCGTTGAGGAGGTGGGTGCACATCGAGAGGCCCATCACGCCCGTGCCGATCCACCCGATCCGGGTGGAGGAGGGGCTCACGGCGTCGGAGGATGCCATTCGCCGGAAAAGGTGGTTGGCAGCGGAGAGGGGGCGAGCGGTGTTAGGGGGGACTGATGATGAGCGGATTAGGGCCACTAAAATATGTCTCATGCTCTCTCATAGTCCACTTCTTCTCCTCTTCCTCTTTTGTATTTTAGTTAGGTGTTCGTACTTTTATTTGTTTTTCACTTTTGTGAATTTTTTTTTATAAATACTTAGGTGTAATTTCTTAAAATTGGTCCAAAGTGTTTAGAATTGAGAACTTTAGCTTCAAAATCCATGAGTTAGAACATTGCCTCAAAAAAAAAAAAAGAGTTAGAACATCGTCTCGTTCCTAGCTAACCTGGTTTCGACTATGTTGAAACCCAAGTCCATCGACGAAATTTTAATGACAATGGGACCAATTCTTATGCACGTTTTCATGATCCGATCCCATTTTTAAAATCCGACTTGTCCGGCTCATTTACAAGTTTATTTGCATTTAGTAAGCTAGTGTATGAATAGTTTGGAATAAATAGTACTTTTTAGAGAGAACTATAGGAAAAAGTATATTTTTCCTCTACCAACAAAAAAGAAGTACTATATTTTTCCACGAAAAACAAAAATATAAGTAAAAAGAAGAAGTTGTATTTTAAATCCTCCACTAGTCCACTATTGCATCCTGCTAATAGGCTGGGATTTTGGTGTAGACTTGTCCTGGGGTTCATCCACATTTGGCTGGGCTGGTGTGGAATGTGAGTTGTAGGCCCATACATTTACTGTACACAAATTACACACATAAACGTTGTTGAAGATGATGATTATATAGGATAGGAGGGGGATCATTGTGTACAATCCGCATATTCTAGCTCCTGATATGGACGGATGGATGGATTGCACATGGGGAAGAGTTGGCAAGTTTTGCACTTGTGAATACGAAAGGTGAACATGGCGATGTTTGCGCAGGCTGTGTGACATGTGGTATGCTCATTCTTTCATTCTTATATCATTTGTTTTTGTCTCACATAAGTGCATATGATCAGATCAGTGCTCTTATTATCTTTAGTCATTTACTTAAAGTGGTAAAACTTTAGCATACTACTGCATATATTGTCGAAACTCGCGAGTGATGGTGTTCCACAGTCATAAATTCATAATCAAACATGTGAAACCTTTATGAGATATTATCAACACTTTTATTATATATAAAGTGTTTTTAATTAACATGTTAATTTTTTAGTACATACATAAACATAGATTTTAATGATCAAACAAGATTGAGAATATAGACACTTTTACATGAATAAATGATCAATTGATAGTTAAATATTTATCTTACGAAATGGATCGGAATTGTTTGTCTTAAACTAGCAGCTAGCATAACTAAAAGAGTTGTAAAATCCGTGTATAACATGGGTTGCATCAACTAGTACAAATTAGTAAGACTTGTTATGGTTAGAAGATACAAATATATATATCTACCCTGCTTATATTTTGACCAAAGTATCCTTAAAAACCTCTCAAAATGGAATATTATATAGAAATTCAAATTGAGATACCCTTGGTTATTTTTTAAAGTCGAATCCTATTAACTTAAAGGTGAATAACACAATGGGGTGGGATTTGAGAGATATGAACAAAAGAGGGATAATAATTAGAAAAACCAAAACCTTAGTAGTTACTAAAATGAGATTGTTGTAAACGCGGTGGTATGTACCCGATCAGAAGACGACGTATGCTTAGTATACGGGTCGAAGAGGATTAGTTGCTTGTGGAGGTGTACTCGTGGCAAGTTAATTACTAACCATCACTATCAAGCTAACCAAAACACGGATGACTTTGGCCCATGGCCATGGACAACCAATTCCTTCTTGCATTCCTTCATTTTGTTCCCACTTCCTCCCTTGTGTCTGTGGTTGACAAATATCGATTTGCCCACACTTACCATGTTATCCACTATTTTAAGGAAATGACGTGTCCTCAATTAATCATACGCGGTACAACATATAGGACATTAATCGAGCTCACTTTTTTTTCCAATTAATCACAATAACGATTAAGGGTGTTCAACGGGTTGGGTCGCTCCTGACCCGAAGCAACCCAACCCACATATAATGGATCAGGTCGTGGATCAAGTTTTTTGAGTTTGTGGGTCACTTGTTGGGTTAAACCCGCGGGTTTATGGGCCAAGATGTGACCCATTATCAACCATTTATTTTCACATCACATAAAACACATAGATTTGATTAAGCTAAACGGGTCAACGGATCGACCTCACAACCTGACCCGCAAAATCCGCAGCTCCGTAGTTCAGGAGACGGGTCGACCCGACCCGACTTGTTAAACACCCCTAATAATAATTACCTAGAGTGATACCTAAGCAGCTGGACAATTTTGTATAAACCCGCACAAAAACATTCACATTTCTAGTTTCTAGCGAACTTATCCAACTCCATAGAATCCCAATAGGTTTATTATAATTTGTACAACATGATTGACAGGGTTCAGTGTAGTTCCTCAACCCCCGAGAAATAAAAATGGAGGAATAACGTAATAACTTCTCACGTAGGGTGGCACATTCAATAATCGAGGTGGATTTATGGACAATACGAGGTGTCGTGGGGATGATAAATTGATAATAATACTAGTACCCGATCAACAATTCAATAACAAAATCCATTTGAAAACAATTCAATAGTTTAAAAACACACAAAGGTGAAAGGCCCCCACAAAAATAATAAATTAGTAAGATACAAAAGTCATTTAGCTGGGGAAGATCCGGATCGAACATCCGGCATCTTTGCCGGTCCTCTAGCACGGACAAATCACGTGAAGAGAGCTGAATGACCGTTTTACCCTTATACACCCATATAAACTACATTCGCAGCCCCTGCCCTATCTAACGGTCTCTCTCTTTTCCAGCGTTTGTTGACACAGTTGAGTTGTCCCAGCAAAGCGAATTGCCTCTCTGGATTTGAGTACGACTGATGAGAAGCGAAAAGGTTATACTCCGTATATTTGTTGGTTTGGTGGGTCTCTCTGTAGCTGTCTTCGTGGATTTAGGGAGAAATTTGGGATTCCCCCAAATTGACGAATTGTGGGTCTGGCTTCGCTGTCCAATCCCCCTACTCTTCTTCCCAAAAATATAAAAAATTTGGGCGCTCTTCTTCCTTCCCCTGTTTCTCTTTCTTCTTTCCTTCTCTGCTCCCCACCTTTTCCCGTCGTCAATGGCAATCTAAGACCCAGAGGACCATCATAGTACTAAAGTCAACAACACCGAGAACAAGAACCATCCTTTTCCGTCTGGGCAACCGCTATTGTACCATTACAGGATACGGAAGAAAGAGCAATGTCCACGTCTGACTCTTTCGATTCTTTGCTCTTTGCTGCTAGCAGAGCTTGCCTTGCCCCTTTCGCCGTTTTTGTCCAGATCCAGGTTTTGTTTCTTTGCTCAATTTCTTTGTTTTTGTTGATTGGATCTGAGAGTTGAATTTGGATGCCTGGAAAGATGGCAATTGCTTGATGACTACTAGTCCAAATGCTGAAGTCTGACCTTAATTTATGATTTGGTGAAAGTCAGGAATATATGTTCTGTCCTAAAAACGCTTAAAAGTAGTCCATCTGATAGGTTTTGGGTCTCTTTTTGGAGCTTGATAAGTGCTTTACTGCTTTGTTGTTATTGGTTTCCCACTCTGGGGTCTTTATAGTCATCCAAGCTGTTTTCTTTTCGCTAAGTTTCTTCCCAAGTTTCAATCAAGGAGACTAAGGAGCAATGAATCTGGACATGGGCAATATGATTAAAGCATGTTCCTTTAGGATTGTATCATAGGATGAGGGAAATGGAAACCGAATTGGTGTGGGAAAGCATGTGGATCATGGGGTCCACTGCATTAAAGTCTTTGATGTTGACAATTTGAGTGCAAGCCAAACTATTGTTGAATTAGAGGTCATTTGTAACTTTGGATCCAGGAGTTCTAAAAATGCTATGTTCAGCTTGGGATTCACAATTCTGAATCATTTGGTTGCTGATGGACTGAAATTTTGCAGGAGAGGATAACAGTTCCTAAATGTTGGATGTTTATAGGAAATTGGACTCCTCATATTGTGTTTAGGTATTAGCATTATCTCACTCACAAGTCTATTAGGTGAAATTGGACTCCTTGTATTGGTTGATATTGGAGGTGACCAAATGATCAAAGCAGTTTGCCTTTTTCTCCATGTCTTATGTGTAATCCTTAGGTGGGGACGGACTCCTGTAGTTTATTTTTTTTGACTAATGGAAAACTGCATCTGTCTTTTGGTGCAATCTGAACATAGTTGTTTTGTGACCCACTTATGATCCTGTATGGGTTAAGTAATACTAGTCTCTGAGTACGAATACTTGTTTTCTGACATTACTTAAAATTTCTGAGGATGCTTAAATGGTCAAGTTAAATTCAGATTGGGTGTCTTGAAGATGCTTTAAAGGTTTAAGTTAGTTTGAGTTGATCTTGTATTATTATCTATCTGAAAATGGAAGCACAAACAGTTTTCTGATATTAATGTTTCTAGGCCTAATAAGTCAGTAATTTGCGTGGCAGGGATGTTGTATCTGCTTATTACTTGCTCTTGGTTGGGCTTTGGCGGCATATGTGAGGTAATGTATATTCAGAATATTGACACTTATGCGGTGATAAGTTGCATGTTATCAT
The DNA here is from genome assembly GCA_934048045.1 of Polygonum aviculare. Taxonomy (NCBI): domain Eukaryota; kingdom Viridiplantae; phylum Streptophyta; class Magnoliopsida; order Caryophyllales; family Polygonaceae; genus Polygonum; species Polygonum aviculare. The sequence continues at coordinate 26,303,001 of OW204031.1, forward strand.
CATTGATTTTGACAGTTTTTTCTCTTTGCAGGAATAGAGAAATCAAACAGATGAAGAGTAGTATGAAAAGTGGCAATAGCTTAGCTTTTCTTTATCATGATCTCGAAGATCTAGACCACTCCAAGCAGGTTACTCTACCAAGGGTGACTGTTATTATGCCTCTAAAGGGTTTTGGAGAACACAATTTGCATAACTGGAGAACCCAGGTGAGATATATGTAGTGTCCATATGCCACTCAGTTAACTTGATTCCAAAAGATATCTGTATGGCCATCTCCAAATTTATTGACTGTGCTAATTAATTTTCCAGATTACAACTCTTTATGGCGGTCCTGTTGAATTCCTCTTTATGGTGGATAGTGCTGAAGATCCAGCATATCGTGCTGTGTCTGTGCTGCTAAAAGAATTCAAGGTATGTATCATTGAATTTCCATTATTTTTTCTTGGGATGAAAGATTCTGAAGTGTTCTGGCAAAAGTCTTGTCTGTCAAATCTTAGAGCGAATCCTGAAGACTCCACCTAGACATTATCAAGATTACATTATGATTTTGCTGTGTTTGTTTGCCTGACTAATGACGTGTTTTATATGTCAGGATGAAGTTGATGCTAAGGTTATAGTAGCTGGCCATTCAACTACTTGTAGTCAGAAAATTCACAATCAGCTGGTATGTGTTTTGCACCTCATTAACTTATCACCTTCTCTTGAGTACAAAACTATAAATATACATTGGAAACTCTCAATTCAGATCAGGATTTGGTTCTTCGTGTATTATAGGTTACGATACCATAGGCCCTACCATCATGGAGGAGTTTCTGTGGATTATCCAATGTAATTTAGCAGTATCAGGTTTCTGTCTAATTTGTGAACTTTATGTTGTCAGGTTGGGGCAGAGAAAATGCACAAAGACAGCAAGTATATACTTTTTCTGGATGATGATGTTAGGCTCCACCCAGGAACAATTGGTGCCCTCGCTGCTGAAATGGAAAAAAGACCTGAGGTATGTTGTATGTGCTGTGCATATTAAACTGTAAACCCAATCATTAAAGCATTGATCCTTGCATGTGAGAGTTGTAGAATGTGGACAATGGTCACTTTTTATTGATAGTAAATTGTCATTTAGCTTACCTCTCATTTATGGGTTTCTAGTTAGAAGGTAACAAATTCTTATGAACTCGATAGGAGTAACACGCGAAGTAAAATTGCATGTCCTGGGTAGAATTAGAAAAAATTGTTTTAGTTGTGGAGTAAATCTGGCTACAAAAACATTTATTGTCAGTTGTCTTTTAGACTCCATTTCAAAGCCTCTAGCTGTATCTGCAAATGTATGCAATCTTGTATCTTGTGTAGTTAGAATATGTACTTTGTTCTGATAAAATATGTCTTCTTGGGTTATGTGCAGATATTCATTCAAACAGGATACCCTCTTGACTTGCCTTCTGGAAGTTTGGGAAGTTACTGCATATACGAGTATCACATGGTAGGGGTCATTTGAACTTTCACTTTTTTCACTCTTCCTTTTGCATAAAATGGAGGCTTATAATATATGAGTGAAATTAGCAACAGTCTTTGTTTTTGATGGTTGATTCTTTGTTTGACAGCCTTGCTCAATGGGATTTGCTACTGGTGGGCAAACATTCTTCTTGTGGGGAGGATGCATGATGGCAAGTACTCTTCAAACTTCCTTTCGAGACTTTTTCTTTCTAACTAAAGAGTTTTCTCACTATTTTTTGTTTTATCTTTAGATGCATGCAGATGACTTCAGGAATGACAACTTTGGTGTGGTCTCAGGGCTTCGTGATGGAGGATATTCTGACGACATGACACTTGCTGCCATAGCAGGTATACTTTTCTGTCATTTTACGTTCATTATCCTTAGAAGTTAGAAATCTAATATGTTTACTGTATTGAATTTTCCAGGAAATCACAAGAGGCTCATAACATCTCCACCAGTTGCTGTCTTTCCTCATCCCCTTGCAAGTGATCTTAACTTTGGCAGGTTTGTGATTCAGTTTGGATCCCCTTTTTTTTTAATATTATTGTATACATATTGCCTTCACATGCTTCCTAAACCCTTACTTCTTGCTTAGGTATTGGAATTACTTGAGGAAACAAACATTTGTTCTCGAATCGTATGTTTCAAAGGTCAATTGGATAATGAACCGGGCTCTGTTTTATTTTCACTGCTACTTATCATGGGGATTTGTGGCACCATACATCATGGCTCTCATCCATATAGCAGCTGCACTTCGAATCCATTATACAGAGAATTCAATTCAACAAGAAAACTTCAGTTACGGTGGTGAGCACTATACCCTTTTTTCCCCTCAGGAGTTTGCTTTCTTATAAGTAATCTTAACCAATGGTTGTATAAGCAAGGGCAGTTGATTGATTGAATAATCATGAAATTTACATATAACATGGCATTTGAGTGGTAGCCTATGAATCCTAAAAGAGGTTGATCTACCGCCCTCATGTAGCTGGAAGCCTTGAACTGAGGCATTACTGATGAGCATTGTACAATTATCTGCAGTTGGTTGATATTGTATAAAGTTTTGCTCTAAATGGTTCTTCTGCAGGGCTTTTGTTGATAGGCTGTTTAGCCACTTGTACTATGATTGAACTACTTTCCATGTGGAACTTAACGAGGATTGAAGTTGAATTGTGCAACATGTTATCTCCTGAGGCATCACCACTCTCACTTACTACATACAACTGGTGCCTGGTGAGTGACAATCTCAGATGCTGTTGCCTTGTAGCCGAAATATTTTCTAATCTATTTTTCTTACAGTAAGAGTAAATGCACTTCTTTATTGATCCCCATTTTACTGAAGCAGTCATTTAAAAATTAGCCACTCCAAGGGTCAGATAACCCTGAATTCTTTTATATTGCCTTCTCCTTGTCATTTTCAGTTAAAAGATCGTTGTAAAAGAAATTTATCTGTGATTGATGAAATAGATAGGGCGCCTAGGAAAGCACCTGCTATTTTTACCTTTGTCTGTTTATGGCAATTCTTTACTGGATATATTCATCTAGTTCAGATGATGAGGGGCATCATAACCTTAGTTGATTGATTTGTCTGAAATCTATCTACATTGTATGTTCTCAACCTGCTTTCATTTGGACTGACTCCGTCGTCTTCAATGGGGTTTTTCCCTGGCAGGTATTCGTTGCAATGCTTGTTGACAACTTCTTATACCCGATCTCTGCAGTGCGCTCTCACTTCACGCAGTCTATTAATTGGTCAGGCATTATTTATCATTTGAAAGATGGAAAGATCAACAGGGTATGAAAGTTACACAGAATTTAAGTTCCTACGACATTTGATCTATGTTTTTTTTCTTCTTTCGCTTATGCAGATTCTGAATTTGTTCTATAATTTGTTGTGCAGATTGATAGAGGGAAAGATATCGGACCAAAGTACACTGATCTTAGTGGCAAGAACCTACACGGGAGAAAAGGAACTCCCCCGAAAATGTCATTCATAAGCTCTTTGGCAAGAACTTTACTGCAATGGAATCAACCAAAGAAGTATGATAGCTTAGACTAAAATCAACCCTTGTTTCAATAGATGTGTGAATGGCTAAAAAGTAAAAAAACACAGGCAGGTTTAGAAAGCAAATTCCTTTTATGATTGATTCTTATCCCTTCCAAGAATACCTCATTTTTTCCTTCTCTTGATTCGTCAACCCATTTAATTATTTAACGTCTGCTGCGCTATCCATGATAGGCTGATGTATTTTTCTGTAACTCTGTTGGATCTTCTTTTCTGGTTTTAATGTCAGTCCTCCAATCATGTATGATTGTATTTGTAAAGCTTTGTGTTCAGATATTTGTTTGATACTGAAGAAAGAAAGAAAGAAAACATTATTTGCTGGTCTGTAATTTCATATTTTTAGGGGGATGTCTTTGAAATGTTGACAAACGGTTGTTATAAGTCTTCTTTGAATTTGGGAATCAGGATTATCAAATTCATTTAGAAAAGATCACTTCCAGTGTCATTATGCTATAAGGTTATAACGAATATTGCTATCAACCACTACTATTAGCAGTTGGCAGCTGATCTGAACTCGTGAAATATTGGCAAAGCACTACAAATCAATGCTCTAAGAAGAAAGGGAAATGGTAAAGGGTACATTGGGAAGCAACTGAACTTTTGACAAGTCATTGCATTGTGTCTCAAAAATGTAGTGGCTTCCCAACAATTTTCAAATTTTAAATCATTGATTAGCAGGTGAGGGTGATGGCACAATTGAGCTACATTGTCATCACGGCAAATCTGAACAGCATCAAAATAAACAAAGACGGAAAGTTAAGAATCTGACTAATTTTCCAAGGTTCCGATACAGAAATCTTCAACCAGCTGAAATGCTCCCGTGCCATGCTGTGGCCTGCAAAACCCAAGATTTTCTTTCATAAGAGATCATCTTATTTATATTACACTGACAACACAATAAGATCAATTTGACAACTTCAGCTTGGAGAATAATAGATTAATATAAGCGTCGATGTGCGAAACACTATCAGATCAACATTCTTATACCTCTGAAACCTATATGGACATGCCACTATGCCAGTTCCACAGGACACCATGATTTGAAAGTACAAAAAAAAAAAAAAACAATATTAACAAAAAAGAATTTAACAGCTCCAGAGCAAGATCCATACCCAAAAAATCCTGCTGTTGAATCATCTCCAGCATGAGAGAAGATGGCCTCACCACCAGGGTGCTCCTCGACATAAGGTGTTACATCATACACCTATAAGATAGATGAACCAAAATCAGGAAAAAAGGAACAAACCTTAAGTTGAAGTCTTGTCCAAACAAATCCAGTCAAATAAATCAATAGTCTCTACAGACCTTATCTTTGAGGATGATCCAACAATCTGTCCTCTTGTTGTGCAAGGCGACTTCAGCTTTCGTGTAACTCCTGGGACCCTGATTGTGAGATGAAACAAAACGTATGTGAGTCATAATAGCTTGCTAATGTACCTTACACAGAAATATTCACGACTTTATTTAAGTATTCATGGCCTTTTAGAAATGCAACTGGATTAGATAACAAGGCTATCGAAGCAACTTCAACAAGTTAAATCAGCAAGTTCAAATTTTAACCAGCATCCATGGTGAGTGATAGCATGGCAGCAAATATATTCAGTTCTAGAAACACAATGAACCTAGTGATCAGTTCTTCCTTCAATTTACATCACAACGATCACATAACAGACGAAGCAAGAAAAGTTAAGGAGGTCAAGGAAGTGTCCACATTCATTAATCAAATTCTCTGCAATCATCCCCAAGCTAAAACCTAAAAGAGAAATATATGGCCTTTACTGTCCAAATATAGAAAAATGCTAATCTATATCTGTGTATCTTCCTCTTTAAGCCCCTCTCTATCTCACAACTAAACTTTGCAAAGGATTAAACAAGTCAAGTAAATGAGGTTCTTAGTGACAATCTACAATATGGTAAAGTCTCTTCATCCCATACTCAATCAGCAATCCACAATTAATATCAAACAGAAGCTCAACTGCTAGGCTCCATCTTAAATCCAGCACAAACAGGGAAACCAGTATGTTGAGAAATCGGATAGAAAGAGTACCTTAGGGGCAGCATTACGATTAGCACTCGACTCCTCATTCTTTGATTTACCTGCATTTTCCAATCAAATTCTTATAACAGATAATCCGACGACTATATCGCCACTCAAGGAAACTACTTTTTCGCCTAATTGAGCATATAAGGGCAGCTCGACATTGACAGAGGATAGAGACAGTGAGATTACCCGACTTAAAAACCGCAGGGATCAGGAATAAAAGGGCGAAAAAGACGCCCAAAATTGCTGTAACGGAAACAATATCCATGGGGAAAGAATCGAGCTCCAAAGAAAAGGCAAACGGCAAAAGGAGCACAAGTACGACTTCCCCGACGACGGGAGTTGACTACCTTGTCGCCGGAAGATCTAGCCGGGGAGAGAGGGAGAGAGAGATGGGAGTGGAGATCGGAAACGGAGTCTAATCAAGTCTGGAGGTTATTTTGGATCGCTGACTGAAGTGAGTTTTAGCTTTGGGCCTGTTGGGCCGTACACGTCCAAGGAAAGCAACTTTTCATTGGCAACTTTCAACTTTCAATTCAATCTTTCTCATCACTTTAATGATAATGTTGAAAGGCTTCATTCACAGTTTCACTTAAAATGGCAATTTGATTGAAACCTTGCTACAAATTTCATAACACAGACTCTGTTGAAGCATTGGTTTCTCTCTCACAATTAACTTGGTTTTGGTTTTAACCCGCCAAGACAACTTAGAGCCAATATGTACGCATACCAAAAATTTGTTTGATTTCGTAATGTTTATGTTGCATTGAATGTTTCTTATGATTTGAGTTCATCAATTGAACTCATCATAATTTCCAAACTATTCCTCTACATTCATTTCCGAAAAATGCTTCTGTACATTTACATTCAAATCCTTGCATGGAGACGTATGCTCTTTCTGTTCGTAGAAGAATCTCTCATTATCTCTAGCAGGTTGAAACTAATTTTTTTATCACTCAGACAAAAAAAACTTGCATGGAGACGTATGCTCTTTTGCGTCGTTGCTGAATCAAGCGTTTTGGGGTCTGCAAAGCTTGCTGAGATCTTCCCTGTTAGCAAACCAGGTTGGAATGATGGCGGAGATGTGAGGGTAAAGATCCCTGCATGTACTCCTTATGGTTGAATGTACAACTCCAGTAGCAACGCATATATCTGCATCAACATTTATTCTGAGATCAAAATCTACAAAATAATTGCAACCTATAAAGAGTTAGAAAATCAGTTTACAAACCTTTTATTGGCGTTGGCATCTTGTCTTTTGAGAGTTGCGTTATGATGCATATAATCGCAGCAACAATAGATGTGGGATTTCTCCTGCAATTGAGGACAAGGAAAATTTATAACCCCAGAAAAAGTCTACATCTTTAAGTCTATTTCCCAGAAAAGAGCTCACAAGATTGTCTAAGCTACAAAAGAAGTATAAAACCAGCCAAATTCGTTACCTGATATCAAATTTATCTGATTTCTGAATGTTCTCAACTGCTTCATGAGCTGCCTTCACTGATGTATTGCTCATGCCAAGGTGAGAACAGAAACGCCACTGCAAACCCAACAATGTAAGGTTAAGTATCACACAAAGATGACATAAGTATGATTAGATGGGTTAAGATTTTTGAAAACAATACTTACCAGAAAGTCTCCAGCTTGTATGGTTCCAATGCCCACATGACCCATCTCAACTTCCAGCCGTTTCACTAAATACATTTTAGCTCGGAGAATCTCTTTCACCTTGATTCCATTTGTGACAGAACAGATTTCTAGATGAAATCCAGGGGATCAAAAAGCTAGTTCAAAAACTAGTTTTTGAGGAAGAATTTCATGTACAAAATATAGCTAGACATACCCTTTGCACTACGTGGCCTGTTTTCTTGAGAACAAGCTATGTACAGGCAAGCAGCCATGATTGCATCATGCTTTCTTCCTCTGCTACGCTTCTGATCTTCTGCTTTCTTATAGAGCTCACTTGCTCGGTACTTTACATGGAAGTTGTCGGCAGAAAGCCCAGCAATGTCAAAGTAGCTACTTTGAAGTGATGATAGAATTGAAATACAAAAAGACCTTGGCAAAAGGTTTAATTAGGTTCTCAAAATTTCATCCTCAAGACCTCTCCTCAAATTTATAAGTTCTATCACTCTAATGTATTTTACAAGAGCAGAAGAAATTCCCCTCCTTTCAATTCAGTGCTTAGCATTTGGAAAGATCGCAACAAGGGAAGCGCAAGTCCAGAAGGGACGAGTTCATGATACAACAGAAGCAAAATCTATGTTTGTCTCATAAAAGTAAAGGTATTCAGAGAATTGAGGTGGGTAAGGAAGTTGTATTCTGTTACAACTAAAAGTTTCAGTATTAGCAAGCTGCAAAGCAGCAAGCCAATAGCATACCTTTATAGTTGTAGCGAGACCCAGCCTGCAAACAGAAAGAAAAGCCTATCAACAATTTCTTTCAACAGTTTCAATCACTGTAACAAATAGTTGGACTATAGGACAGCACACAAGTCAGCAAAGATGGAAATCAATGCAAGAAACATAAATACCAGTAATATAATAACAATAGACCAACGGCACTTGTAAAACATGAACTTGACATGAAACATGCATACTATATCTACTCATACTACACAACACTGCAAAACCAAACATTCAATAAATATGTACACATGTATTATTAGTAAACACTTGGGGCCTAATCCTCATGCTCTTTGGCTGTTATAGTGCCTTTGAGTTGGATATGACCCCTACATCAATTTTGGTGCATTTGAACTAAATTCAGTTATGATTGGCACATAACTGAGTTTCAGTTTTCTTTTCTTTTCTTTTCTTTTCTTTGGGTCTTTCGGGCGCACCCCCTTTGCGTAAGCCAGGGGTGCCCCCATCCTGACCCCCCAGATTCCCCGGAAGAGGAACTCCACTGGGTTATAAAGTAAAGTAAAGTATTATTAGTAAACACAAGGGCAAAAAGCTAAAGCATCACCTGTCAGCCATATCGGCGATGGTGTTGAAGCCAGCAATGAGATATGATGATGGTCGGGTTTGCTTGAATTCTTTCCAGGGACAGAATGCAGCTTTGGTGGCATTGTTGGGTAAAGAGACGATAGTGGAGAGACGAGCTGGGTCCTCCAGTAAAGCGGTGGTGAAGGTGGTTGCTTCGCCCACACGGACCGGACCGTTGTTGTTAGGGTGAGAGTCGTCGGAGAAGATTCTCCATTCAGGGGTGTCATCTATGTAGTGGGACTCCAACACAAGGGCGCATTGTGTGCAGATAATGTCGCCTGAGGCGTGATCCCAGACCACATCTGTGATGTAGGGAGATTGGCAGCCCGATTCGAAGAGGATCTCATTCGTCGAAAAGGCCGTAACCGGTAGAAGAGGATCTAAGGCTTTTCCGGGTTTTTCTATCGTTTCAGGGCTTTTAGTTAGGTTTTAGTTATTTTTGGAATTTTCGTAATTTTTATTTTATATCTTTTATCTTTTCTATCTTCTATCTTTTCTATCTTTTTAGGTTTTTAGTTCCTTTATATATAGATCGATTGTAGCCCTGAATAGACAACTTTCATTATTTTTATCAATTACAGAGTTTCTCTGAATTTTCTGGTGGATTTCCAGTTTTCTTGCGTTTTAGGTTTCGCGCTTGCGATTTCTTGATCATCAAGGCTTGCGCTTGCTTGCCTTTCAAGCTTCCTGCTGCGTCAGTTGGTATCAGAGCAGGCTTCTCCTGTTCCGTTTCGATTCTGAAGCATCATGGGAGAACCAGTAACACGAGCAGACCTAGAAGGGATTACAACGGCTTTTACCGCGTCCCTCAACGGTTTGACAGCGCAGATGGCTGCGTTAACAGCACAGATGAATACCGTCCTCGCCAATAACAACAACAACAATCCACGGGTAGGCGGAAGAGTGAATCAGGCTCCACGCGGTGGAGACGATCATGGTAGAGGCGATCCTGATGGAGGGGATTCAAGTTCCGAAGAGGAGGTCCTGGAAGAAGATCCGGCTGAGGGCAATCAACAAAAAAATCACGACTATCGGGTCAAGGCAGATATTCCTCTATTCTATGGAACCATGGAAGTCGAGGAGTTCTTGGATTGGCAGATCGAAGTTGACAGATTTTTCGATGTCATGGGAGTTCCGGAGAGTAAACAAGTCAAGATGGTCGCGGTCCATCTCAAAAGCACGGTTGCAGTCTGGTGGGACAAGCTCGTTAGTCTCAGGCAGAGGCAGAGGAGATCGCAAATCAAGACTTGGAGGCGAATGAAACAACTGATGATGGAGAGGTTCTTACCTGATGATTACGAACAAATTCTTTATAAGATGTATATAGAGTGCGTTCAGGGCAAGAGGAGCGTCTCAGAGTACACAACCGAATTCCTAAGGCTGAGTGAGCGGAACGAATTGGGAGAAACCGAGGGCCAGAAAGTTGCTCGCTTTATTAGCGACTTGAAGGGCTCGCTACAAGAGAAGATGGGATTACAGACTGTTTGGACCATAACCGAAGCCTCAAGTCTGGCATTGAAGGCGGAATTGATGGAGAAATCTCCCAGAAATTTCTCATCTTTTCGCAGATATCCACAACAGAATAGTTTTGATGCGGCTGGTGATGAGGATAAAATCACACCTTCAAAAGATAAAAATCCAACAGCAGATAAGGAGAAGGGTGCGAGTACTTCAGCATCAGGCAAAGCCCCCAACCAAAGACAACCTAATCCTTACGCTAAGCCATCGGGTGATAAGTGTTTTAGGTGCGGAGGTCAGGGACACAGATCAAATGTTTGCCCATCTAGGCGAACCACTGCTGTCGTGAATAATTTTGATGATGAGGGCCAGGACAAGGAAGAAGACGGCTATTCGGATGTTGAATTGGCTGAAGAAGAATCCGACGACAGGGTGAACATCGTGCTTCATCGAATTCTATGGTCTTCCACAGAAGAGGGGCGAAGGAAGAACTTGTTCAAAACCTATTATTCTGTTGCCGGCAAAGTGTGCAATTTCATAGTAGACAATGGTAGCACAGAGAACCTGGTGTCGCAGAAATTAGTAAACCATCTGAATTTATCAACGCAGCCCCGGGAGAAGTCCTACGAGTTAGGTTGGGTGAACAAAGGTCCTCAGGTACGGGTTTCCTTGACTTGCAAGTTATTATTGTCTATTGGGAAACACTATAAAGAGGAGGTGATGTGTGATGTTATAGACATGAATGTCTGCCATGTCTTGCTTGGCCGCCCTTGGTTATTTGATAATGATGTGACCTACAAGGAGCGAGATAATGTGATGATGTTTAAGTGGGGTGGACACAAAATTGCTATGGCGCCTATTATGCACTTTGATCAGCCTACAAGGAAAAGGAAGTCTAACTTTTTGGTTATGGCACGGAGTGAAAAGGAGCTAGATGAAGATATTCATGCTAATGAGGCTTTATATCCAGAAGAGAACTCGAGGTCGAGTTCTTCAGAGGTGGAGGAGACTGATGTAGGGAGATTGGCAGCCCGATTCGAAGAGGATCTCATTCGTCGAAAAGGCCGTAACCGGTAGAAGAGGATCTAAGGCTTTTCCGGGTTTTTCTATCGTTTCAGGGCTTTTAGTTAGGTTTTAGTTATTTTTGGAATTTTCGTAATTTTTATTTTATATCTTTTATCTTTTCTATCTTCTATCTTTTCTATCTTTTTAGGTTTTTAGTTCCTTTATATATAGATCGATTGTAGCCCTAAATAGACAACTTTCATTATTTTTATCAATTACAGAGTTTCTCTGAATTTTCTGGTGGATTTCCAGTTTTCTTGCGTTTTAGGTTTCGCGCTTGCGATTTCTTGATCATCAAGGCTTGCGCTTGCTTGCCTTTCAAGCTTCCTGCTGCGTCAATCTGTCATCATCTTGCAGTCTTCGCAAAACAGTTCGTTTTCCATTGATTTGGTTGATCTCTACTAGTGCTTCTGTAGAGTTTCAGATATACAGAGTAAGCGTTTCTGTTTTGTAGAAGATGAGCTTTTCTTGTACTATCAAATTAACTATGCGGAGTTATTTTTCCTAACAAATGAAATAGAATCCCCAATTCAATTTCAAGAAACTTGGATAAAGCACAGCCCTAAGCCAATCCGCGGAAAGTCGATCGCTCAAGAAAAGCCCTAATCAATTGGCGGAAACTCAATCGAGCAAACCACTAATTCATTTTGCAGAAAAAGCTACAAAGGGATGCTAAGGAAGAGTTGAGAGTGGTGGGTGATACGAACCTATACAAGATCATCGCCGTCGAGGAGAGAGAATAAGAGGAGTGTCCGTTCGCCGAGAACGAGAGGGAGGTCCAGTCTGTGAGAGAGTACAAGATCGAAATGTATTCTGAAATTCATCAATCACCCTTGTATTTATAATGGATGTCTCGTCGCTATGTTGGCATACGACGTCGTTTTGATCACAACCTTCCCAACCCGCCAAATTAAACATTCAAAAAAAAATGAAAATTGCTCTAACCTCATGTCATATCTAAAATTTCTCATCAAGGAATATATAATTAGGATTTTAATCAAATAAATTTTTTTCTTAACCTATGAACTGTAAATCATGAACATGAAATACATATACGTGAACATGAACTAGATATACGCAAACACAAAATAGGAAATACGTGAACTCCAAAAATGTTTGTAATTTTGTGTTATTATGTTAGTATGTATAGTAATCTCATCCATAAAGCATGATTTTGAGAATTTCTGTTATTACATATATTAATACGATCCATAATAAAAACATGATTTTGTTCACATATTTATTCATATTGTTCGCATATTTATGTATTTTGTTCACATTTTTAGTTTATAGAATAAGAAAAGTGTTCACCGGAATCAACCTCTATATAATTATTGCATGAATAGTAACATCGCGATCAATGTATTATGTTTTAAAATTTCACATTCATCAATAAAGTTTTTTCTTATGTTTTAAAAATTCAAAAAACAAAACTAATTATATAGCTTATACAACGAATATACACTTAAAAAAGAGAGAGAATATATAAGATATATAACGTACGTGCAAATTGTATCTAAAAAGCAATCACCCAAAATTTTTAAATTTCTCCTACAAAGTACATGAAAGTATAAAATGTCTTAATCAGAACATATATCTTTATTCATATTAAGAGTCCGTTAACAATTTTAAAGACTTATAAGCACAATTTTGCTTATAAGCACAAAATAAGCAATTGAGAGCTGCCAAACGCGTTTTTTTTTAAAAGTGTTTATAAGCACATTTTTTATTATAAGCAACAAAAACAAAAAACACCTCCCCCCATGCTTATCGAAATAAGCAAGGAATTATCAGCAATGCTTATCCCCCAATTTCCACCTACTACCCCTTTCTTCTTCCTACCCTCACCCCCATTTTCCTCCATCTCTATACCTCCATTACAGCTTCCTTCGTACCTCCATTATACCCCATTTTCCCGAGCAATACCCCTCTTCCATTTCACCATTTCTCCATCTCTCCCGATTTCTCCCTCACACATTTCCAGATCTGGCACCGGGCGAGAACCCTAGCGGCCGTTCTCGTCCATTCCGGCGTTTTTCCGGCCTGTGGGGTTGCGTTCTCCCCTGCGGAGCTCTAGATCTGGTCTAGATCGTGCACCGAAACGGCCACGTGTAGAAGCTGAGGAGGCCGGTCACCGCCGGTGAGTTCTTGCGGTGGCTTCCGAGCCACGTTCTGAGCAAGCTATGGTCACAGGGCATCGAACTCCCCCGCGGGATTTTTGAAGAAGTAGCGAACATTCGAGAAGACTAATCGATCGAGATCTCTGGAATATTGGATTAAATCAATTTGTTGACAATTGATCTGGATTTGGCTCGACTTTGTTCTGGATTTTGTTGATATGGATTTTGTTCGACTGATTGTGTAAGAAAACGATTTTGTTCTTCTTACTGTGTAAAAAAAAACGAAAAAGAAGTTATTAAGCTAGCTTCCTTTAATTTGTCCAAAAGCCAAAAGCCAGTGTGTTCTTTGATTCTTTAATGTCACCGGCTACATTTGTAATCGATGTAGAGCAAAGATGAGGAAGTAGTGTAGTTGTAAAGGGGAATTTGGAATTCAAAGCCTTCTGTTTCGCTTTTTTTTTTAAATTTGTTTTAAGGGTAATTTCGTCAAACAAGTTTTATACATATAAAATCAGCAAACCGTCTTACCAAACACCTATTTGCTTATCCAAAAAATAAGTTTTCAATTTCAGCAACAATATCAACAGTTTATATCAGCATCAGCAATCGGTCAGCATCAGCAATCGATCAGCATCAGCATCAGCAATGATTTGCCAAACGGACTGTAAACCTCAATTTACAACCGATGGAGATATGATCGATCGATCCTGATGAAGTTGCAAAAGGAACAGCTTTCACAAAACATTATTCTTAGCCGAAAGTGATGTTACCCTCTCTAGTAGCAGAGACATATATTCGAAAGCATAGAATAGAATAAAGTAGGCTTATCACAATACTTAACTTTGATTGATTACTGTGTACCCACTATTATTCCTTTCCTTCTACTTATTTTCACCACCTCTCCTCTAATTTCTCCACACGCACAACAAGCAAGATCAAGTATCACACATAAACCAGAAAACACAACCAAAACTCTTAGACAAAAAAAATGCAATGGTATGGAGCTTCAAAGCCCAAGGAAGTACAACAACTACAACCACAACAATCACGACCACAACCCCAAGAAAGCCGCGTAAGCCGCCAGCTTCTGATGCAGGTCCCCAAGTGCACGGTCCACCTGATGGACGAAGGAGAAGCCGTTAGGATCGCGGGTCCATCAGACCTCACCATACTCCGCGTCCTAGACAATAGCCTCTCCCTGGCCACCATAGTCAAAGTAAGCAAGGACCTGCAATGGCCACTCACCAAGGACGAGCCTGTGGTGAAGCTCGATGACCGCCACTACCTTTTCACCATCCCGGTCAGGGGAGGTGACCCCTTGAGCTTCGGTGTTGGATTCTCCAAGCAGAGCAGGCCGCAGCTCGAGTCTCTCGACTCGTTTCTTCGTCAGCACGCTTGCTTTTCTTGCGCTTCAAGTAACGGTGGCGACGGTGAGATTGACTGGAAGGAGTTTGCTCCCAAGATTGATGGTTATAATGGGGTCTTGGCCAGGGCGATTGCTGGCGGGACTGGACAGATTATCAAGGGGATTTTCATGCTTAGTAACGCTTATACAAATCAGGTTCTTGTTAATTCTGTTACAAATTAAGTCATAATTAACTAGGTAATTATAAACCTTTTATATCAATATATTTGTACTTGGGCAGGTTCAAAGGGGAGGAGATCAGTTGATCATAACACAAGCCAAAGAGGATAAGACAAAAAGAGGTGGTTATTATGGGATGACAAAAACACAAAAGCCAGCACAAAGCAAAGGAGGCGGAATGGTGAGCCTAAGAGGTCCAAAGAAGACTCCCCAGCTTGATATGAATCTTAGGAGGTAATTAATTGTATAGATTAAATTAGTATGGACCAATATTAGTGAATTGATTACTATATATCTCCACAAATTTGTGAAGGGCAAGAAAACTATCGGAAGCCACGGAGAATATGAGTAAGGCCATGTTGGATGGTTTGGGTTTGGCTTCCGCCTCGTTATGGGGGCCGTTGGTTCAATCGAGAGCCGGCCAAGCGTTCTTCTCCTTGATGCCCGGAGAGGTCCTTTTGGCTTCACTTGATGCCATAGGTATATATGATCACTCGATCTCGCATACTACAAAATATAGGGTCATGCAAGATCAAAAGTTTCTTACACTTCTAAGCATATATATTTGAACTACCAAACCTTGTTAATTATGGTATCGGAACAGTTCTGGTCCCGAAGATGTCGTTCTTTCTTTTGCTCTCTTGGTTTTCTAACTGCCGAAGTTTTGGAAAGCAGATAGGATCCTGAATGCAGCGGAGGCAGCAGAGAAGCAGACACTGCAGGCCACGTCAGGGGCAGCTGTCCGAGCCGTGGAGAATAGGTTCGGGGAGAGCGCAGGGGAGGCGACAGGGGACGCTTTTGCCACAGCGGGCCATGTTGCTGGGACTGCTTGGAACGCGTACAAGATAAGGAAGGCGTTTGTCCCTACTTCGTCGGTCTCATCTGGAGTCGTCAAGAGCACTCAAAATGTCAGAAAACTCAAGCCTTGATGTGTGTGGTTGGTTTCTTTCCAAAAAAAGAAGAAGAAAGGTTGTATGCCTCTGAGGTTGTTAGTACGTGTGTGTTATGATTTTGTTTGGATTTGAATTGCTTGAATGTAAGAACACATGATTATCCATCCACGGTTTGATCTATGACAATTTAATTTACTAATTTGTATAATGTGTGGATCATGGTTAGTAAATCATGGATCAATGGCCCAATTAGGGTTCTATTTAGATCATATAAAATTATACATTTTCTTGTGTTGTTTGTACCAGGGCCATGTTTCACTTTTGTGGTAGAAAGAATTTTTGGTGAAAAAATGATGTTTTGAGTGAAAAAGTTGTATTGGAAAATATGAAAGTAGAAATAAGGTATGAATAATAGAAAAAGGTAAAATAATTTTTTTGAGTGAAAAAATTATTTGGGTGTAAAAAAGAACCGGGCCTATATTTGAATGCAAGAAATTGCATTATCCTGTACTGTTTAAATAAAGCCTTAATGTATTTCTAACAGCCTTTTTTTTTGGGAAATATGGCACTTTGTGGTTTTTATTTTCGGATTTAGGCTCGGTTTAAAAATAATTCCCAATATAGGCACTTTTGACAGGTTCGGAGTAAAGACGCTTGGTGGGACAGCGTCTTCCTCTCAAAAAACTCTGGCATATCCAGCGTCTTTGACCCCCAAATTAAAAAAAAAAAACAGTATCTCTCTGCTCCATAGATTTCGCCCACGTTGCACTGGACGGAGCCGGAGCCGCAGTCGCCGGTCAGGCAGGAGAACTTGCGGGAGCGGGGGTCGGTGGAGCAGAGGCTCCGGGCCCAGACCCGGCCCGACCAGGATCTGGGAAAGCGAAGCATCCTGGATCTGGAAGGCGGCAGGGAAAAGCCGGTGGTCGGGAGCGGGCCGGAGTTGGCGCTCGAGAGGAGTAGAAGAGGAAGGATGAAGAAGAAGCGGATACGGAGATCCATATGAGGTTGGTGGTCCCCGACGATTCGGCCGGCCGTTCTTCGAGGGTTACGCTGGAGGCGGAGGACGAGGAGAGCCACAAGCGGGTCGAACTCGGGCTCGGAATCGGGTGGGTGAAGGCCGAGTAGACAAAGAGTGAGATTGGGATGTTTAGGCAAAAGATGAGAGCGGATTGGCATGGCAGGTCGGAGGGAAGCTGCGCCGGCGCCAGGACTTCATCCGTGTCCTTCGACGGCTTTGAATCCGGGTCGCTACGGCCTGTTTCTCGACGGGGCCCTCCTCTTTAAGGAGACGCTTGGTGAAACAGCGTCTCTCTGTCCTAAGGGGAAGAAAGTGCCTATTTCCAGCAATAATTTTACCTTGTGCCCAATTCAATAAATAAAACTTAAAAAATGTCCATTTTTGAAAAAAAATCTATACTTTGTTGTTGTTGTTGTTAATGTAACAGCCACTTTAGGACGAGTTGACATTACGGGATAAATAATTGCGTGGGAAGCCAGCAGCCAGAATGACAACATCTTCGTATAAATCGGAACCCAAGTCTTTCTTAAAATTTGCGCCACGTCATCAATCTTGAATAAAATAATAATTTTATATTTTGCATTGATTTTCAAAAAGTAACTTATAGATCTTCTTGATATCTTATCCAATTTCCTTATGTATACTTAATATCATACTCAATTATATATCCTTATACGAATAAGGAAATTGAAGTGATTTTCTTTTATATTCCTAACAATTTTTTCTTATTAATTAGTATATATTTTTGTCATTATTGAATCTTGAAGAATAGTGAAAAAAATTCACATGTATCAATAGTATATTCATTAATAATATGAATTTAAATACAACTATTTTAGAATTAAAATTATATGAATAAAAGTATATATATAGGTCAATAGATTTGAACTTTGATCTATCAGAAAATCAATTAATTCGGTTTTATATTTACATTACCCGTACATGGTACGGGGTTTGTACTATTTTTGTTCTTTATAACCCAGTAGACCTTTTCAGAATTGAGCCATAACGCTGCCGTATCAATATATCATGAAAGAAAAATAGATGACTAAGTACAATTAGACTTTTTAAAACAGGAAAAAAAAAATCATAAGATTTTCCTTCACCAAATAAATGTTTTTTTTTTGGTTGAGAGCGCTGCACATGAGAGTCGAACCGGTGACCTCTGAGTACTACCCTTGGAGGCTTAACCGTTTGACTAGATGCCCGAAAGCACCAAATAAATGTTTTTATGTACCAATACAACTCGTTAGAAAAATTTTACGTTGAAACCTGATGCTAAATTAATGGCTTAATTAAAGAGACTCGACTTAGTCAACTCAGTCAATGGCTTAATTATGATATTCGTTCTATTTTTATGAAACTATGTGATTATCCTCTTCGCTCTCATTACTCACTAGTTAATTACCACAGGTATCACTAGTACAGATCCCCGCGCCATGCGCGGATGTTGTTAAAATTTTGTCAATTATCCATCTTCCGATGAATTGATTTGTCAAATAACATCGATAAAATTATTTACAACAATAAATCTCGTTTATGTGGATTGTGTATTGATAATGCAAAATAAAAAAGTAGATTGATCATTATATATGAATGTTGACAATTATATTATTATAATAGCATTTACAACAATAAAATAAAGTGATGAGATATTAAAATAGAGTAATAGTTACTATGGTTACAAAGTAGGGTAATGTATATTTATAGAAAGCATAGAATATGCAAAAACGCTTAGAAGATGTACTCATTTATGTATAACTCTACATAGTTTGTAACTTTTAATGTTGTAATTTAAATTACAATATCTTCCACGAAAAAAAATTAAATTAAAATATATCTATGATTTCCATATTTTATAATTTAAAATGAGTAACTTTAAGGTCAAATTTAAAATGGACTTTAATTCAATAATCTCATACATTTTTTATTTCAAAAAAAGGAAAGAAATTCAAGAATATTATAATATCAAATAAATATTAATGATTTTTTCTAACCCACGTTCAATTCCTTATTATACCCTTGATTTTCTTTAATATTAAATATTTGCTTTAATTTTTGTACAAAGTAAAGAATAAATATTAATAATATAAGGATTTTGATATTAGGTGTCCCGGGAGCTATGAATAAAGAATTTTGTCTATTTAAATTTGTACTCGAATCTTTTAAATAGTAGAAAGAAAGACTTTTCTTAAAAAACAAATCGCTTAATCTACAAAATGTCAAAATGGAGTATGTTACTTAATTATAAGAGGAAGGTTTATATTCTAAAAAGATGTACGAATTTAAGTATAATGTTTTCCATATTTATATGTAGCTTAACATATATAAGTTAATTAAGGTTGGCACTTAGGCATAATTATCAAATCACATTTCACGTAGGTGTATTCCGAAGTTTAAAATTATACTTCAAAGATAATATTCGGCAGTTTAAAATTACCATATCAGTAGTTTAAAACTACTTTCATGTTTAGAATGGATAAATTAACAAATGTATTGATCGAATATAGTTACTCAACTTCTACTATACTTTAGTTTTATGCATATTCATGTACTTCTTGACTTAAATTGATATATTTTGATTGCACGAAAGATAATGTTGAGTGAATAAAAAGAGTAATACATATTTATTAAAGTTTCTAATTTATGGTTTGTGGTAGGAAAAGATTTTCTTTTATTATTTTAAACATAGCATAGCATTATGATTTTGAAGTAGGAAATGATCTATTTAAAAGAAAGATGCATAATATAATAACAAAGATGTAGATATTAATATAACTAATAACTATTTTAGCAATTAGCATTAAGATTCAACTTTATTCGGGTTGTAGAATTTTAATAGGTTTTACTCAGTATTAATTTAACTTAAATTTTATGTATATTTTAAAAGTAGGAAACAAATATATATTAGCTTGCTATCTAAATCTTATTGTAGTAATTACATAATACTCCCTCCATTCAAATATATTACACGTCCTACAAATTCAACCCAAAATTTAAAAAGTTTACAAAATTATTGAATAAACCATTAAATGGATTATTTTAGTTTTTCAAAATGTATAGTAAATATATTAATCTATTTAGATATCTTGATTATAATTAATTATTTCTTAAATTAATTTTGGAGGAAACTATATGTACTGGTTGTAAACTTTAAAGATATGAATAACAAATCCTAAAGATAGGTGGTACAAATTAAAGGATATGGATCATGAAAAAAGGAAATAAGAAAAAGATATGGAAACTTACTTTGTACGTGATTAGTGCTATAGTATCTTTTCTTGATTGACTTTGACAAAAAAAAAACGTTCATCCAATATATATTTCTAATTAAACTTAAAAGGCTATTTTTTAGGAAAAGAAGGATTAGGAATTGTAACAATCTCCGAGATTCTATTTGATTCTACATAAAGTAACAGAATTGGGGGGAATTTCAAATTACTGTATCTAGCATACTTTTTTTTTGTCGAACAAATTATCTAGCCTATTTCACCTAACGAAAATCAATGTTTTTATTTTTATCCATGTGAACGTAAAATTGAATAGGCTCAAAAGGATAGGTTTTATTTTTTAAAATTATATGGACTTATACCGTCAGCGTCGACGTCGACGTCGACGAAGACAAAGAGAAGAAGGAGAGATAGGAGAAGTAGAAGGAAGGAGAGCTTGGCTGCCGACGTCGACGGCGTGAGCTGTCTCCACTCTCCGCCTTCTTGCCCGGCCATGGTGTTCATCTACACCGTCAACGGAGCCGATATCGGCGACGAAGACAAAGAGAAGAAGGAGAGATAGGAGAAGTAGAAGAAAGGAGAGCTTGGTTGTCGACGTCGACGACGTGAGCTTTCTCCACTCTCCGCCTTTTTGTCCGGCCATGGTGTTCATCTACATCAAACTTCAATGCCCGGAATTACAGACTGAACAAAGCCAGCAAAAACGAAGAAATAAGATTGCGTGCTAGAACTATACATAATATTGAAAACCAATTACGTAAATATGAGGTTAACCTAATGTAAATCATATATAATCTGTAATCCTATGTAAATATGAGGTTTTATTTTTAAAAATTATAGATTTGATTTGTATATTAGGTGGACAAAATGTATATGAGGTGGCTTAATTAGAAAGGTAAATTTTAATGACGTGGCTTATTAAGAAAAGGACACGTGTACAAATCCGAGGTGGCTTAATATAGGAGCGCCATGTGGCGAAATCCTACGTGGCGCAATGAGAAGGCTTTATTTCTTAGTGGTTTTAAATATATATAATAGATTGTCAAAATAAATTATACTCCCTTCGTTTTAAAAAACATGGTCTTTTAGACAATTTAGGTTGTTTCAAAATACATGACCATTTCATATTTTTCCCCATCTCTTTCCATTTATACCTCTAATAATTATCTTTATAATGATCATTACACCTTTTCATATTTCTTTAAACAAATAATTAACCCTATATTTGATAGGGGTAATATAGGAATACCATTTTTTTCTTAATATATGTGCAATGTCCAAATGGTCATGTATTTTAAACGGAGAGAGTATTTTGTATTAATGGAGTTCTCCCTACCAGCCCACACAGTGAACATACAACAACGTACTCAAGTAAAAGGTCATCATTCGAAACTCGAAAGTGATGTTCTGGAGTAATTAATTAAGCGCAGAAAAAAGCACCCACGTAGTTTACACTCACGGCCGCCCACTAAATCCCACGGTAGATTAGAATATTAGATAGATACTCGTAATAAACTACGAGTAATAAAAGTGTAACTTTTGTTTTTCGAAATGACAAATTATACTCCCTCCCTCCGTTTCAAAATACATGATCATTTGGACATTGTACATATATTAAGAAAAAAATGGTATTCCTATATTTTTCCTATAGAATGTAGAGTTAATTATTTATTTAGAGAAATATGAAAAAGTGTAATGATTATGATAAAATTAATTATTATGGGTATAAATGGAAAGAGTAGGAAAAAATATGAAATGATCATGTATTTTGAAACAACCTAAATTGTCTAAAAGACCATATTTTTTGAAACGGATGGAGTATTGAGAAAGAAAGATCACAGAACAGGAAGCACATACCAGTTCAAGACAAGCAGACAGGAGAGGCCAAAAACCTCGACAGGGGCAGCCGTGCAATTCTTGAGGTGGCCGATGACGTTTCCGACGTTTCTACTTTCTGGCCGATAAAAGTGTAACTTAATTTTCTGTAATTTTATAAAGGAAAACCATGAAAGTCGGCCAATTATCTCATACTCCGTACTCGAAAACAAATTGACCAGTCGTACGTACGCTCAAAATTATTGTATGATTCAGTTTGAACGCATGTTGGGTTGACCAGTTGTAAAATATGAACTTCTCAAGGACCAAAATGACGTACCTTTTTGTTATCTAACCTTATCGTTATTACACAATGTTATCTAAGCAACTAAAAAGCAAACAATTGAATACCAATTCCAAGTTTCAACCAGATAATAATACAATGCACCTTCCTGGCTGCTTGTATTAATTAAAGATGCATGCAAGTTGCCCAAACCCACTATAAAAACACTTAAGACCTCCATAAATCCTAACTACACACCTTAATTAATTCTCAAATAATCTCTCTTATCCCCAACACCACCACCGCTAATTGCATCAAGCTAGCGAGGTTCAAGATCTATGGCCGCCGGAGATGCCACGTGGTTCCCGACGTATCCTTCGGTTGATCATATGTTTGACCTCGACGAGGCATTGACTGTGCCAGTGTGGGCTGGCCTGTCTTCCGCCACCGGCTCGGTCGAGGAGCTGGCCATGCTCCCGACGGCGACGGAGGCGGACATGAGCGGCGTCGCATGCTCCATCTGCACGGAGGGGTTCGATCCCGGAGAGGGAACCGGACAGCGGGCCCCATGTGGACACGTGTACCACTCGGGTTGTATTTCCACGTGGCTATCTCGTTGTAACTCCTGCCCGCTCTGCCGGGCACAAGTACTTGTTACTCGCAAGTAGTTATCTGATCCATCATACAACCATCGATCTGTTGACAATTGACCACTCGGTGTAATTAATTTGAGTATTTCTTTGTTTTTCCCGCAAAAATAAGAAAGGGTTGAGAATAATAGCTTTGAGTATTTCTTTAGCCTTGAGTTTCATGTCTGTATATACAATTTAAAAGTTTATATATAACAACCTACGAAGTTGTTGCATCTATGCTGATGGGAGCGGTTACAACCTAATTGAATCCGATAACAAATTGTAAGGTTGAAATCTGAATATTTGAGCGTAAAGCCTAAATAAGGTTTGAGTTTTATCCTGAGTGAGGGTTGTATGATGGATTAATTAAGGTTTGAGTTTTATCCTGA
Organism: Polygonum aviculare; assembly: GCA_934048045.1. NCBI lineage: Eukaryota > Viridiplantae > Streptophyta > Magnoliopsida > Caryophyllales > Polygonaceae > Polygonum > Polygonum aviculare. The sequence goes on from OW204031.1 coordinate 26,326,074, forward strand.
GTGAGGGTTGTATGGTTTTTGAGGCATTGACCATGGCGGTTGTGGAGTATTTAAGTCATTGGCTTAGAATGAGGCTTTGGAACCAGCTCTCAAAGCCCATGCTTAATGGCCAAGAGCTAAGAGCTAAGCTCTCGGAGCCAAGAAGCTTCCTAACATTGCCATGAAACCAGTTCTGAACGTTCCTACATTGTCACGGAGTATGCCGCCACCGCTGGCTATCCTAGGATTGCCTTCAGAGTTCAGAGGCCCCGTTTCATGTTCATCTTCATCCATCCATTCTTCATAGGGTTCCTTTTAGAATTTTTATTACGTGGAGGATAGTTTGTTACTATTAAATGATGATGAAATAACTCCAATTATATAATATTTCCTTCCTTCGTTTACTTCTATTTGACCTTCAAGCATTTTTTACTAATGTTAAAGACAAACCATTAAAATACTCCTATTAAATGATGAGTACGCGTAGTAATCCCTCTCGGTTATTTGTTCCAACCTAACCTTTTCATATATGCTTCATTTATTTGATAGACATATCTAGAGTTAGAGGAGATGTATTCAATTAATAAGAGACGTACGTACTCAATTAAGATAAATGGATTAGAGGGGATGTATTCAATTACCAAGATAAAATATTAAGGGTAAATTTGGAATTTATTGGATAAAAAAGGATAAAGGCCAGTTGTAGACAAATATTTGAATCTGAAATATCCAAGTATGATGCGTCCTTGCCCCTCGTGGTCGACAAGGACACGGTTGTCCCGATCGAGATCGTAGGCGTAAGTGCGTTTCCCTTGATTGAATGATGGATGATGAAGTAACAATTGATGCGGAAGCGATTGATGATGTTCGTTATTGGAACGAACGAAGGTTTGATGCAACGGGATCCCGAGAGAAGGAGTAACTCAACTTGACTTTAAGGATTTCAATATTGCATTGCATAAACTTAATGAAAGGAATTACAAGAGTATTTATAGAGGGATAATCAGCCCCCTAGGGTTTCTAACTAGGAAAGAAATAATCTAGCAAATCATATCTTATCTATGGAAAGATATAGATATGATTTGTTACAAAAATCCTAAAATAAAAGATATGGAAATAAAGAAGCAAGCTATCTATTATTAAGTCAAATAATTATCCTAAAATAATAACTTGACTTAAAAGAAAAGAAAAGCTAACTACGGATAGGCGGTTTCGAAAGGATTTCGTAACCGAAGTCGCGCGCGGAAGTCCGCCAGAGGAGGTCGCAACCGACCTATAGGGGGTCGGCGCCGACCTAAATCAGCTTGGTGAGAATTCCCTGGAATTGGTCGCGGACGACCCGGATGGGGTCGGGGCCGACCCTTCTGGGCAGGATTCCGAGCTTGTTGAGGTTGAGATGCTAACCCAACTTGTGATGTCCGAAGAGCCTTGTGATCGAGAGACTCGGGCCACTAAGGATTGAGTGGCTTGAGCGATGCTCTTGGCTCGGCTCCTTGTGATAGGACCTTTGGACTTAAGTTGGAGAGCGTCTTCTTCTTCTATGGCCGACATGGTGGGCAGGGTCGCATCATCCTCCCCCTCTTGGCTTGGAAACGTCCCCGTTTCCTCAAAACCGAATGGAGGCTCGATGTACGGCTTCAAGTCAGCCACATTGATGGTAGGATGGATCCCATAAGACTTTGGTAGCTCGAGTTGATAAGCGTTGTTGCCAATGCGCCTCAACACTTTGAATGGGCCATCTCCTCTTGGATCAAGCTTGGTCTTCCTCTTGGATGGAAAGCGTTCCTTCTTGAGGTGCATCCAAACGAGATCCCCGGGCTCAAAGATCAACTCCTTCCGGTTCTTGTTCTTTTGAGCACGCAATTGTTCCGCACGCCGTTCAAGTTGGATTTTGGTGCGCTCATGCAAGCTGCGAACATGCTCGGCTCGAGCGGCTCCTCCGGGGTGTTCTCCATCCTTGAGCGGGCGTGGCACCAAGTCTAGGGGCGTGTGTGGATTCAGCCCGTAGACAACCTCAAATGGACTCTTCTTTGTCGCCGAATGCCTGGATCTATTATAAGAAAACTCGACAAAAGAAAGTAAGTCCTCCCACCGCCGTGGGTTGGTCTTGAGCACGGCTCGTAAGAGCGCGCCCAAGGTACGGTTGGTCACTTCAGTTTGACCATCCGTTTGGGGATGATAAGAGGTAGAGAAAAGAAGATGAGTACCTAGTTTGTTCCATAGGGTTCTCCAAAAATGAGCTACAAACTTGGTATCCCTATCACTAATGATAGTTTTAGGAATACCATGTAGTTTTACCACATGATCAAAGAACAAAGTTGCAATTTCTTGCGCATTGTTGGTTCCTTTACATGCAATAAAGTGAGCCATTTTGGAGAATCTATCAACAACTACAAAGATAGAATCCTTACCTCTCTTAGTCGTTGGCAGCCCGGTAATGAAGTCCATGCTCAAGTCCTCCCAAGGTGAGGAAGGGATCGGCAATGGGGTGTAGAGACCGTTGGGCGCCAAACGTGCATTTGCCTTGTTGCACACAACACATGCCTTGCAAAACTTGTGAACATCTCGTGGAAGGTGAGGCCAAAAGAAGTTCTCTCGTAGCATGGCAATCGTCTTTTGTGAACCAAAGTGCGAAAGGCCCTCATGTGCTTCCTGGATCAACAAAGCACGAATAGAAGAAGAGGGAATGCAAAGCTTTCCTCTCCGGTATAAGTAGCCATTGTCAAGAAAGTAGTCATCATGTACACGACTAGAAGACAAGTTCTTAATAATAGGACCAAAAAATGTGTCATTCTTATACAAGTCCTTAATTAAAGAAAAACCCATAACTTTAGCTTGCACATGAGTAAGAAGCACATACCTTCGGGATAAAGCGTCGGCGACGACATTATCCTTACCTTTCTTATGCGCAATGACATAAGGAAAGGTCTCCATGAACTCGACCCATCTCGCATGCCGCCTATTCAATGTCGTTTGGCTCTTAAGGTAGGCGAGCGCGCTATGGTCGGTGTGGATGACAAACTCACTCGGCCACAAGTAATGTTGCCAAGTTTGTAGGCACCGAATCAGGGCATATAACTCCTTGTCATAGGTGGGGTAGTTGAGGGTGGCACCCGTGAGCTTCTCGCTGAAATAAGCTACCGGACGCTTCTCCTGCATCAAGACTCCACCTATGCCGAAGTCGCTGGCGTCACACTCAATCTCGAAACTCCTTGAAAAGTCCGGGAGTTGAAGAAGTGGCGCATTGCACAAGGCACGCTTAAGAGCTTGAAAAGCGTGCTCATGCTCGTCTCTCCACTTGATGGTGGTTGCTTTCTTGGTGAGGTTGTGGAGTGGGGCGGCAATGGAAGAGAAGTCCCTAACAAAGCGCCGGTAGAAACCTGCAAGACCAAGAAAACTACGGACCATAGTGGGGTTAGTAGGTGTGGGCCAATCTTGGATTGCCCGAATTTTCTCCTCGTCAACTCTCAAGCCCTCTTTGGACACGACGAAACCCAAGAAGTTAGTCGTATCGCTGCAAAAAATACACTTGGCAAGGTTGGCATATAGTTTCTCACGCCGCAAACACTCGAGGACGGCTCGAAGGTGTTGGGCATGATCGGTTAGTGAGCGAGAGTAAATCAAGATGTCATCAAAATACACAACAACAAACTTCCCAATAAAATCACGCAAGACATGATTCATTAACCGCATGAAAGTTGAAGGTGCATTCGTTAATCCAAAAGGCATCACTAACCATTCATATAAGCCGTGCTTGGTCTTGAATGCCGTCTTCCACTCGTCCCCTTCTTGCATTCGGATTTGATGGTAGCCACTTTTGAGGTCTATTTTGGAAAATAGTTGCGCCCCATGTAGCTCATCAAGCATGTCGTCCAAGCGTGGGATCGGGTGACGGTATTTGATGGTGATTTGGTTGATGGCGCGGCAATCGACACACATCCGCCAAGTTCCATCCTTTTTTGGCATAAGAATGACCGGCACGGCGCAAGGGCTAAGAGATTCCCTTACGTATCCTTTCTCCAAAAGTTCCTCCACTTGACGTTGTAGCTCGGCCGTCTCCTTAGGTGAGGTACGGTATGCGGCTCGGTTTGGTAAAGACGCACCCGGAATGAAGTCAATCCGATGCTCAATACCGCGAATGGGCGGCAAACCTATGGGGAGCTCGGCGGGCATAACATCCTGAAATTCCTTAAGAAGAGAAGATATGGTACTCGGCAATGCCAAGTCCGGGGGTGATGGAGAAGAGGGTGTAGAAGTAAGCAAAGGAATAACCAAGAAGCAAGGGGATTTACCTCGAGTCATAGGCGCTACATCACGTTGTCGGGCCAAGAGTAGGCGCTTCTCGCAAGAGCCGAGAAGTGGTGGCTCGTCGTCAATGTGTATAGGCTCGGACTTGAGTTGCTTCTGGTTCTCCTTTTTGTGCTTGATGTGGATCGGCGCCGAAGGTTTCGGAACCGAGACAGGGGTGGTCGGCGCCGAGGGTGCAGGGGGTCGGCGGCGACCTACGACAAAACCTGACTGAATGTTGTCGGGGGTCGCGGGAGACCCAGTGGGGGTCGGCTCCGACCTTGGGGTGGTCGGGGCCGAGGTAGTGGAGGGTCGGCTCCGACCTGCGACAGAGAGCGACGGACTTTTCTTGTTCTCCGGGGGGGTCGATGCCGAGGTAGATGGGGGTCGGCTGCGACCTTCTCCAGAGGGTGACATCTTCGTCTCCGACGATGCTTTTTCTTGTGTTTGTCGAAGTCGCTCTCGGTGTCTTGCAGCTTCATCCTGGATTATCTCATCAACATCCATAGGGTTAAGTGTCACGCGCTTCCCGTGCCACATGAACATGAGGGTGTTCAAATAGCCATCGTGAAATACGCGACGGTCATATTGCCACGGGCGGCTGAGAAGCAAGTGCGTCACGTCCATTCCCGGGGCAACATCACAAAGTAACTCATCTTGATAAGGACCAATTGAAAAAGATAGGAGTACTTGCCTAGTTACCCAATTGTTGGACGACTCGGAGATCCATTGAAGCTTGTAAGGACATGGATGGGGTGTGGTCTTCAAATTGAAGTGGCTAATGACCTTCTCATTCACAAAGTTCGCACATGAACCACTATCAACAATCACGCTCAAGGAAGTGTTTTGGACGATGCATCTTGTCCGGAAGAGATTATGGCGTTGGCCATTGTCCATTCCATTGCTAGAAGTAAGAGCACGCATAGCAACATAAAGCCCGAGAGTGGCTACGCCCTCGGTGTCTGGGGCGTCGACGTCGTACTCCTCCGAAGGCTCCTCCTCGGAATGCTCGGAGACATCGTCCTCACTCACATAGGTATGGTGTCCTACTAAGAGAATCTTCTTGGCATTTGGACAATCCCGTTGGAAGTGACCACGGCCACCACACTTGTGGCAAATAACGTCACGGCTACGCTCGCTGCCGGGCGCCGTGGATGTCGGTGCTGATGATGGTGCCGAAGACTTGACGGGCTTGTCCCTAGAATCACGGCCTGTTTTGGAACTAGAAGAAGAGGAAGAATTAGTTGACAAACCGTATTGACTAGGGTTAGTTCCATACCGTTTTCGGATCGTCTTCTCTTCTTCCAGTTGTTGGTGTATAAGCATGGCCGTATGAATGACGTCACCGATATCACGGATGTTGAGAATCTCCAATTGCTTCCTAATTGGCCGGTTCAACCCCGTAATGAAGCGAGTCCTCAAGATGCTAGGGGCGACGTGGGAGTTGGCCCGGTTGTACAATTTCTCAAGATGAGTGAAAAATTGTTCGGGCGTCAATGAGCCTTGAGTCGCCTTAGCAATCTCGGTGCGCATGTGGTCCCTAAAAGCCCGAGGTACATACTTCTTGGTCATGACGTGGACAAGTTGTTGCCACTCCACAATAGGAGGTTGGCCCCGACGATGACGATCCGAACAAGTCCGGTTCCACCAAGCTTGGGCGCCTTCCTCAAAGTGTAGCGCAACGACCTCCACCTTCTCGTGTTCCTCATATCCTAAAAATCTCAAAACGCCTTCGGTTTTCTGCAGCCATTCAAGAAATTTAGGAGCATCGTATGTACCATCAAAAGAAGGAATTTTCATTTTAACCTCGCGCCGGAAATGGGCATTATTCCGCAAAGGAGCCTGCGGTGCATGTTGGTGACCCGGTGCCGCACGGCGTGGCGCATGGCGCGGTCCATGGTTGGAGCCATCACTATCATGTGGATCGTCACCTACTCCCCCTCTTGGTGGAGCGCCTCCTCGTCCACGACCTCCTCGGCCGCCTCGGTTGCCGTCGTTTTGTTGGCGTCCCATCGCCTCGTCATTGGCGCGGCGATTTTGTGGAAGGTTTGGTGGTGGGATCCAATCCGATGAACGACCTTGATGCTCCGGTGGGTCTCCCAATGGTGGATGATAATCGTCATGATTATCATAATCTCCCTCTTCAACGTCCTCCTCAAACTCATCGAACGAATCACTAGGATTGTCGTTTTCACTTGAGTAGTCGGAGTAAGGTGACGTTGTAGAGCGATGAACCTCTAAGTCATCAACAACAAACTCATTAGTATCATAAGTGTATTGACGATGTTTAGAAGACTTACTTTTATGCTTGTGCCTTTTAGGATCATGATGAACTTTTGATGAGCGTTGGCTACGGCGAATCGTAGCATCGTGGTCATCCTTGAGTTTATCACTCTCCGTGTCGGGAACGATGGCTTCCTCTTGAATCGTCACTCCGGGGCGGGACTCTTGGCCATTCGTCTTCTTGGAATGCAAGGGTGCTTGTGAAGTGGCGGGATCTTTACCCTTGAGTGCACGAGCAAGGAGGTGTGTCGCTTGCGAAGCGGACTCGGGCGCCACGTTGGTTTTAGCGACCGGATTCGGGTCGTTCACGACCTGTGGGGTGGCGATGTGGGAGCGAAGTTCGGCCAGCTCTTGCGCAAGCTGCGCCGTGTGCTCCTCAACGAGCCGAGCACGCTCCTGAAGTTGACGAATGAGCTCATCTTTGTCGCTTTGCAAAGGAAGGAGGATGGGATCGGTGTGTGTCTCTTCGGAATGCTCCATTGATGTCTTCCGGGAATGCTACCTGGATGATCACAAAACCAATCGAGAGGATCAAAGAGCACAAAGGAACGTTGCCTTGGGTACGCTTTAAGTCTATGACTTAACCCTTAACCATACGGTTTTTGAAAACGGTTGAGGGTATCGGTTGGCTTAAGGCGTACTCGAGACAATAGCAAAGACAAAACAATCCAAAGAGATTCAATGAACAATGACAACGATCAATGCAAGGAGGCCTCTTAAGAACTCTTTACACTTCAAAACTTGTTGCTTGGAGTGCAAGTTACCTTATTTTGGCTTTCAATGCACCGATTTTTTTTTTGTTTTTGTTCTTGTGAAGGTTACCTTATTTTGGCTGTTCTTCACAATTTTTTATTTTTTATTTTTTTATTTTCGAAAATGCCGAACCCTAAAGTAGCAGGGGGTCGGCCACGACCAATGGGGGGTCGGGAACGACCTACGACGGACACAAAAAACACGAAAAAGAACAAGGAAAGAAAGTGCCGAACTTAAGAGTTTTCTTCACCTGCAAGATTCAAATTGTCAGAGACACGAATTCAATGTCAAGTAATGGAAATATTATGTTCGAGCAAGGATAGGGCTTTCGTTTCAACTTAATGAATTCAAAGCAAAATTTTCGGGTAAAACCTAGATGGATGAAGGGTGATATGGATCTAGGGCCGAAAATTTTAGGATGTGGGGAAAAAAAAATTCCGTGTGGAGTAAGAGAAAAGTACTTACTAGACTCAAACGATCCTTGGCTCTGATGCCAGTTGATGCGTCCTTGCCCCTCGTGGTCGACAAGGACACGGTTGTCCCGATCGAGATCGTAGGCGTAAGTGCGTTTCCCTTGATTGAATGATGGATGATGAAGTAACAATTGATGCGGAAGCGATTGATGATGTTCGTTATTGGAACGAACGAAGGTTTGATGCAACGGGATCCCGAGAGAAGGAGTAACTCAACTTGACTTTAAGGATTTCAATATTGCATTGCATAAACTTAATGAAAGGAATTACAAGAGTATTTATAGAGGGATAATCAGCCCCCTAGGGTTTCTAACTAGGAAAGAAATAATCTAGCAAATCATATCTTATCTATGGAAAGATATAGATATGATTTGTTACAAAAATCCTAAAATAAAAGATATGGAAATAAAGAAGCAAGCTATCTATTATTAAGTCAAATAATTATCCTAAAATAATAACTTGACTTAAAAGAAAAGAAAAGCTAACTACGGATAGGCGGTTTCGAAAGGATTTCGTAACCGAAGTCGCGCGCGGAAGTCCGCCAGAGGAGGTCGCAGCCGACTTATAGGGGGTCGGCGCCGACCTAAATCAGCTTGGTGAGAATTCCCTGGAATAGGTCGCGGACGACCCGGATGGGGTCGGGGTCGACCCTTCTGGGCAGGATTCCGAGCTTGTTGAGGTTGAGATGCTAACCCAACTTGTGATGTCCGAAGAGCCTTGTGATCGGGAGACTCGGGCCACTAAGGATTGAGTGGATTGAGCGATGCTCTTGGCTCGGCTCCTTGTGATAGGACCTTTGGACTTAAGTTGGAGAGCGTCTTCTTCTTCTATGGCCGACATGGTGGGCAGGGTCGCATCAAAGTAGAAGTAAAGAGAATGAGTACTAGAGAGATGTAGTAAGTAGGCTCCAAGCTACTTAATAATCTTGATCTAATAGGATAGAAAATATTTTAAAGATATCTTTTAAACATAAAAACCATATACATAAAATAATGTCTTGTAATTATCCCTAATAGGTTTTACAGTTTTTTTTATTAGCAAATGATTAGAGTCGTCATATGTACTATTTGGGCTCACCTAGAGCATTCATTTAGAGTCTCGAACCTGAGAGCTCATGGTAAACTCATGAGTACTCAACTAGTGAATTGATGCGTAAACCGCCTGATAGGTTTTACATGAAATTTACATTACATATTTATTGGTTTCAATTTATTACTTTATATTTATCGATACTCCCTCTTTGCGGATTCAATGTAGGCGTTCTTCTCGAAACAGCTACCTAGTTGTCTTTTCTCTTGATAATCAATCCTACGGATGCGGCAATTTAGCCAAATCCTTTTAGGGCCCGTTTGGTTTCTTTGGAGGGAAAGGTAATGATTAAGGCATGTATCTAGACATTATTTAGTTTATGGTTCATTGATACAAAGGGTAACCATTACCCCTTCTTCCACTTTTCATGCAAATTTTGAGCAACTTCTCCCCACCCGCTCAACATGGGGTAATCATATCCCCCATACTCCTCTAACCATTACCCCTCTCTTTCCATTTTCCATCCAAAAAAGAGAAGATCATTCCCATTTTCTATACAAATTTGTTTCCTTTCCTTTCCTTTCCATAATTTTTATACCAAACACCACCTTAGAGTTGTATATGCTCTTTTGGAAGCCACTACCTGACTCAAAAGCACCCTATATTGATACAATTGCATACGTATCTCCTGCGCAAGAGACATAAACGTTTAACATGCATGCATAGACTGAATAGATCGATCGAGTAAGTTAGTGGAGCAACTTTTGTGAACAAATCATTTATGAACATACTTCAAAAATGGAGCATAATGCGCATGTGGGTCATTAATTCCATCATCCATGCACTACTTTAGTACTTTTTGTCCAAGTCATATTTGGAGGAAATGCATAATACTCGCGTTTATATGATCGAAGAACATGTGCTTGACCTCCCTAAAATATCATTTATGTTAGTATGTTACCATGTATGACCCCTTTTTGTTTACCTAACAATTAGTTATATATACACGATCGATTACACCCATTATCCAAAGTAAAGAAAAGATCCAATTAACTTACGATAAATACCCAAGAATTAGTTATATACACGATCGATTACCTAACAAGTAGTAGTATCAATTACGCACCTCTGACCTGTCTCTTGATCTTTATTAAAACCAGCAACTTGGCACCCATTTTCCAAGTTATAAAAATCCAAACCCCCTATAAAAACACCTCTCACTTCACCACTTCGATCTCAAATCTCACTACTTCTGATTCAAACTCCATCATTTTCATCACCTTGCTCTAAAATTAAGAGCTTTTGGTGAAATCAAGATCTATGGCCACGTGGCTGCCTTCATATCCCTCCGTTGACCACATGTTTGACCTCGACGAGGCTCTGACTCTGCCGATGAATTTTCCGGCGGCAGAGCCAGTCTTCGGACCGGTGGAGCTGCCGGCGGCGGGGGAGGCCGACGTCAGCAACGCCGTATGCTCCATCTGCACGGAGGGGTTCAAGACCGGCGACGGAAAGCGGGCCCCATGCGGTCACGTGTACCACTCTGCCTGTATTTCCACGTGGCTCTCCCGTTGTAATTCCTGCCCGCTTTGCCGTGCTCAAGTGCTTCTTACTACTTAATACGGAGTATAATATGTTTCCTGTAATCATATGGTTTGTTGTTGTTAATTTTTCTTTAATTACCACCACGAAGAAAGCAACGTTCTTCTCATAGCGTTTGAGTTGTAGGAAATTCTATACTATATTACAGCTAGTAGTCTGAGGGTTATTTGCCATATATGTGTTTTATTTGATGAAGCTGGTTAAGATCCCATCTTCTAGCTAGCGAGAGCTCTTTGAGTCTCGAGCCTTTCCCCAGCAATTTTTCTAGTGAAGACCCTACGTCATTATGAAAAATAAGTGTATATTCATAATCAGCTAGCATCCGCAGCTTCAATTTAATTCGTTCATATATACTGGTATAATAAGAACTAAGTTGCCAAATTGACCTTTACACGAATAAATATTGTGCCCGGTTGATGGAGACAAGGTTAAAAATCATAATAGAGCTCTGATCTGTATGTTACCATACGTTGCCTGTTTGACTTTCAATACATTAATAACGGAAGGTTGGCCCACAATTTAATTCGAATAAACATACACAGATCGATATAATCTCCCTTAATTATGACATGCTTCCTTACGCAAGCGTTTCATTTTTATTATAGAGATACAGTATATATATGGTTACACAGCCCATCAGGCTACTTGATAATGTAATTACTTTAGACTATATCTCATAAAAAGTTTGCCACAGATATTAATCAAATATGTTTTTTTTTCCTTCAGTAAACGAGCTAATTAGGCTTTCAACCCAAAAAAACTAGCTGATTAAGCACTGCGATATATGTAACTCCAAAATGGTGCACAATATCTTGAAGGAATTAAGAATACAACAGTTCTTAATACAGAAAAAGTATAAACAAAAATTTTAGTTTACATATATATAATTTGGTATACCAAAGTAACAGGCAAAAATCTGCACTCCGGTCCTATAAAGTACTGCTACAATAATTAATTGATCCAATGATCGAATTGGTCAAAATGTTGTGAATTCAACGCATTGAGGGCGGGATTGTCCAAATCAACTCTAAAAATAATCAATTAAAATAAATCAACGATTACGGGAACCGAATAATATATATTTGATTGATCGATCAAATCCAAAATAAAAAAATTAAATATCAAAAAATAAACTCTGGTCAATTATAAAAATAAATGCTGATACAAGGGAGTATATTTTTCAAAGGGAGTACGTAGTAGATAGTGGATGGGGATGTTTAGACTCGATCATAAGCATTAAGCAAAGGGAGACCGACTCTACCCTTGCGGTCCATCTTGCTCTCCGTTTACCGTGCCCGTCGCACCCACTTTTCAGCCTGGCCAAGGAGTGACAAGGCTTTCTGACGCGGAACTGGTCGGTCTGCGTCACCCACGTCTTTAGGGAAGCGAATGCTGTCGCCGACTCCCTCGCTAGCTTTGCTTTTAGCTTTCCGCTTGGTTTTCATTTACTTGTCGAGCCCCCCGGGTGCTCTCTTTCTTTGTTGCGTGACAATGTTGAGGGTCGGACTTTCTCTCGTCTAACGAGAGTCTAGCCCCCCCTCCTTTAGGGCTATGCCCTTCTTTAGATCAAAAAAAAAAAAATTAAGCAGAGGACCCTGGAGCTAGCTAAAGGCAAGAGTTGCACATGAATTGTAATGTAGGGTGTTGATTGCTCATATCCGGCCCTCTGCTCAAAATTCGAATACGCAGCCCCATATATAATTGAAGGTTGCCCCGACCAAACAAAATAATAATTGAAGGTTGCAGGGTACCTAGCTTAATTGCAAAGTCGGTGGCACACCGAATGGGAAATCACATACTCGCTACTATATGCATGCTGATGATGCAGCTGCTAGCAGCTTCTTCGTTTGGTGTACGTTCCCCATGCCATCTCGTATTGTACACGTGTCACGTACCCAGCGTAAGTCAATACATAATGTACCTACATATAGGTCCTTGTGTGCGTGCTGGAGCTAGCTAGTGAACCTCTCTTCAGTTTCGGTAGTCTCGAGTCTATCTGCAAGTATGCGCACATATGACCTAGAACACGTGTCAGTGCAGGTGTGCCCTTTACAAATTTGTTATCCCGCGCCCGTCCCAATTTAAATCTGTTCTCCTGCATACATATATATACATATAGTGGCTTACTCGTTGACATGTCATTCATGTCCCACATAAGAGTCGGAGGTTCAAAAACCAATATCATCATATCATCATCCAAGGCTAAATTAGGAAAGACCATTCCATCCGTTTTGTCAAGTCGTTGCTACTTATATATGCTCCAAACACGAGTACGTCTCTCTATATTGCAGATCGAATATGCTCAATACGTGCTTGGGAAATGGGAATTTATTACCGTCATTTTACACACATGAAACAAAGTCACAAGTAAACTCAAAACAGTCTTGTAATTGAGAGCTGGTATTGAAGCCTTGCTCAGCCACACAAAGCACACCTTTCTAGTGAACTTGGCTTTCACCGATAACTGCGGTAAGCAGGACTGTACATGCAGCTTTCCGCATACTTGACCAGATCTTCTGGCCGTGGAAGCCTGGAAGCCAATCCTACATACACGTACGTACAACACAAACCTCAACCTCAGTTTCCCACACTTTTGAATATTGCTTAACCATTTTAAGAGCTTCAAGGTCTAGGAAATTAAGAGGCAACACTTACCAAGCTCATATGCCTTGGCTGCAACATTAGCCGCGATATGGGCCGATATCTTCCTTATATCGGAGAAAGCAGGATATATCATCCCCTTCTTGTAGTCCTCTTGGGTTACTTGCCCTGCCAAGGCTTCGGCTGTTTTACAAAGCATAAACATAATCACTCCTAATCAGCAAAATTGATGTTCTTAGCCTATGTAAGGCATTAAACAGGAGAAAACAACATTTGATTAGTTGCCTATATGATCATGCACGTATGTACTTACACGCAGCTAGTAGCATCTCATCATGCACTCGAATAGCGCCACAGCTGACCACTCCCATACCAAATCCAGGGAAGACATAAGCATTGTTGGACTTATAACATGGAAATGACAAAATCATCAGTTTTTAGTGTTCGACAAACTCTAGTTTAAGAAAGTGGTTTGTAGGAGAGTATTGGATGTGTTCATTACCTGGCCCGGAACAAAGATCTTGCCTTCGTACTTGACCGGGTCAAACGGACTCCCACTTGCAAAAATTGCACGACCCTGTCAATTTTGAAAATAGCGCGGGGAAAAAGAAGCACAAAGATTAGAGACAACACTAGCAATGCAAACATGGCAAGCCTGTCTTGACTATATGGGAGGTTCACATCCTGCATCTAGACTATGTCCTATGCTGAGACGTCCTGTTACAACAACTTAATGATACTGCAATCTATCAAATGTATGCATCAAGCCTTAGTATCCAAATAGAATATTGCACACAGGTTAGCTGAGCCCCCGGACATATTGCATCTTTAGAAGCACATAGAGCAGCTAACACTAGGATTTCATTTAACAGCAATTCATTTAGGTTTTACCTTGCTCCATGTGTATGCTTCTTCAGCAGTGCACTCTGACTGGGAAGTAGGATTGGAGAGTGCCATAATCAGAGGTTTCTACATCACATCAATTATATAAGATCAACCATATATGCTAGAGCCAAATTGATCAAATACATGTTTTTACATAAAAGTATTATACTATAGGGGAAGGGTTACTTCATTTAAGGAGCACATGGCTTCAATGACTTCCTTTGTGAACGTTTTGCCAACTCCAGATGACCCAATCAAGATTGTTGGCTTAATTGCCTGGAGGGGAAGGGAAAAAAAAGCTTACCAAGGATGTTCTGAAATAATCTACTAAACAAATCAACAAAGTATTCGCACCTTGACAGCTTCTAGAAGATCACTGATGGGTTCGTGCTCATGAGCCCACCTCTTCTTGAAGTCCTGGAGAGAATTCTTCCTAGAATTCACAATCAATCCCTGCAGATACATACTCATTCTTAGCACAATGAGAAATCTGAAACTGTCTAAAGTTTACGAGCAGCATTCATTGCTACGTTCAGCCAGGCGTTGTAAGCAAGTTTCTTTAACCTTTGAGTCCACAAGCCAAATCTTCTTGCGAGTTTCCTCTAGAGGAGCATTTGTCTGCAAGAAGGATCATGTGAGAGCTTTACCTTCATTTTTATAAATGGTTACATTCATGGAGTACTATGACAGCTTAATATACCTGTTTCGACATCTTGAGAGCAATAAGCTCTGCGATGCCTGTTCCAGCCTGGAACCATGGAAATAGTACGTGAGATTCAGGCTATTAGCTAGCTAAAAAACAATACCGAATTATACAGTAGTTGTCTTAATTACTTCTCCAGCTCCGAGGAATAAGAATGTGTGCTCCGCAAGAGTCCCGCCAATCAGCTTCAGTCCTCCAACCACCCCAGCAAGAACAACGGCTGCTGTTCCCTGCAAAGCACCAAATTGTAAGCACTGATTGATCAGCACAGAAATGTTGATATTAGCAGAAGTTTTGGCTGACTTGTGCACCACAACTGTTCTGTTAGTACCTGTATATCGTCATTGAAGATGAGATGACTCTTGCAGTATTTTTCGAGCAACTTAAAAGCATTGTGGTTGGCAAAGTCTTCAAACTGTGGAAACAATATCCATGCAATATAAAAGAATTGAGCCAAGTATATATTACATGGTATAAGAACAATATGGACAATATCCATGTAACTGCAGAACTTTTTCTGTGAATGAATAAAGCGGATGAGGGTGGAAATAACCTGTATAAGAACTTTTTCCCCATAGTTTTGCTTCACAGCAGCCATAAATTCGTCCAAGAGTTCATCATAGTCCTGGAAAAATAAGTCAGAATCTGATGTATAAACTCTTGGAAGTTACTTTTTAAGTGAAGTAGGATAGCACAGACCTTTCCTGTGGCCCTCTTTTGCCTAAGCCCGATATAAAACTCATCATGCAACAACTTCTCATTGTTGGTACCGACATCAATAGTTATGGGCAAACACTGGAATTATACATAAGAGAAAATAGATCAGCTAAACACAACAGAAAAAGCACATATATGAGATCGATCTCGTTATTGAAAGTAGAACCAGCAAACTATAGTTGCTGGCCATCTATAAGAATGCCCATTTCGGCATCAAAGTGACAAAATAGTAAGATAAATCATTTCACAAGAACACTTACTGCCGAAGGCCGAACGCCTCCAAGTGCTGTATACAGAGCCAATTTCCCCACAGGTATCCCCATTCCCTGTAATCAGAGCAAACCAGCATAAGATCAACTAATTCTGTATTCAAATTTCAGCGTGCATCGTAAAATTGTAAAGGTAGCTTGCAAGTAACCTGACAACCAAGGTCTCCGAGTCCCAAAATTCGTTCGCCATCAGTAACAACAATGACTTGGATAGTCTTCTCAGGCCAGTTTCTAAGCACCTCAAGGATCATTCCCCTGTGAAATCCAACCATTTCGTCTTGTCAGTCTGCGCTTGTGTAGGAGAATCAAAATTCAAGTACAAGAAGGTAACATGCATACTTCTCTTTAAGACTGATATACAAACCCTGAGGACGCTTGAAGATGCTTCCATACTTCTGGCAAGCCTCACCCACGGTTGGAGTGTACACAATAGGGAGCAATTCCTCAACATTATCAATAAGAAGCTTGTAGAATAACTTCTCATTTCTTTCCTGCAAAACAAAGATGAAGCATATTGATTGATTGATTGACTAGTAGAAATTGTACAACCAAGTTTGAAGTCCATACGACGCTTATAGCTAAAAGCAAGCATTCACCTCCAGGTCCATTAAAGCCATGTACTTCTGCAATGGAACCTGATATTGGCGAATATTGTGCAACAGCTTCTTCTCCTGCCAGAAAGGTAACACGGATTATCGAATGGACACTGGATGCTACATCATGTATCCAAAGTGGAGGGGAAGTTATGGAAAAAACCTGAAGCTGCTGACTTAAAACAGAAGGTGGTAGAAGGCCGCACAGATAGTGAGAACGTCGCTCTTTCTCAGTGAAAGCAAGGCCTTTGTTGAAGTGCGGATCTCTCAACAGCGTATACCCACTATAACAACATCAAACAGCATTTATCTCTCATCAGCCATGCAAGCACACCTTACGATCAATTCATATGTATCACTCTCACTCACACTTGGTTAAATAAATGTTTTAAGTCCATCAGATATAATTAAAACTTTAGTATGTAAACTTTAGTAGATCGATAAATTGGCAATGAAAACTTTAGTATGTAAGAATATATATATGTACAACTTTGATCTCAGACATCACTAGATTGGTAGTAAGACATCAGGTTCATTTCTGTTGAATTTTATAGAGTCAGAGTAGGCCAGAGTTGTAGTGAATTAATTAAGCAAAAAGACATCAAGTTGATTTCTTGTGGTTTCTTCAAATCCCCTGATTAAAGCATGAGTATCAATCAAAAGTTGGGGAGGCAATCAACCTAGGAACCTGAGAATTTCATACTCAAAAGTCTCATAGCATGTACAAAACTTGATGCTACATATATACTAGAATATAAACGAGTATTGCTTGTAAACGTGACAAAGAATCAAAAAAGAGGCCGAAAACAGAATCATTATGACCGACCTGGCAACAGAGAGGGTCCAGGGGGTGACGAACTGGTCCTCGGTGGCCCGATCTTCGCCGTAGACGTCCTCAACCCCGCCGCCGGCGACGGAGTTGACATCGACGAGGTCCCTCCCCTTGCCGCTCTCCATCCTGTTCCGACCTCTTCCTCCGAAAATCCGGCCAAGGTTACTACAGCAACAGCAGCTTGTACCACCGGAAGTAGAGCGGTCGGGGCTCGAAACGACGCGTTTAGCGGCCTGCTCTGACCAACAACAGTCAATTTGTGTTATTCTCTTATGAAAGAGAGCAGCTTGAATCACTCACTCATTAGTGTACATGCAAAAATATATGCAAGTCTTGGTTCAAGCATGAAATCAATCTAGCGCTAGTTTTTTTTGGTTGGACATTTTTGGAGTGGAGTAGGAGGGATAATGACACGTTGTTGCCACTTGTCATTCAAACCGGTAATCAGAAATTTGAGTGTGACAGGCATGCAAATCTAGTAATTTTTGCGATATTAGAATAGGGTAAATTTGTTACCAGGGGGTGACTTCGAGTTGGTGAGCTCATGGTGTGCCTCGTTACGTACGATCGGTGCTTCGAGCCTGTGACTATATGACGCCTCACCGTTCTTCGTCCGTTTGTGTGTGTGTGTGGGTTGAATTGGGTATGGATTATGAAAGGAAATGACGAGATCCACGTTAAATGCAAGTGCTTTGTGAATAATATAGCAAAAACAATACCCAGATAAATCAATTACTCCATTTAACAAATCTGGCTTCCTTTCGAGTACAGACACCTCTTTTAAATGCAAGTGCTTTGCCAATAAAATTAGAAACTAAATCAATTAATTAACAAACTTGGCTTCCTTTCGAGTACACACCTCTTGTTCACCCAGCACTGATGTATGGACTGCTTTTCATGGTTTATGAAAGGAAATGACTGATTGATTTGATTGTGGTTCTTGTTCACCCACCACTGAGGTATGGACTATTTTTCATGGCTTACAAATGAAGCTTCAGCTGGAGATCGATCATCTTTCGATTGAGTCCGACTTGCTAGAGACATGTAGTCTCCTAATTCCTTAAGGGTTAACTGTGCTGACTCACTCGGATTTTTATCTTCTTGAACTCTCGGATTTGTTCTTCATTTCATGTTTTCCAATTCCCCGCCTGATTCTGTGTGACGGGATTACTTGTTTTTTTGTAGCAAGGGCCTTGCCCTCCTCTTTCACACACCCAAAAAAGAAAAGAAAATACGGTGTAACTCTACATATATCAATTGTAATACTAAATCTTTTCGGCCGTTCCGTTGCGCACACCGTTTTTTAATGTTCGCACACCGACTTGTGCGGATCGTGGATCCGCACATGTTAAATCCGGTTTAACGTGAACCATGTGCGGATGGACAAGCCGCACATGTAAGGATGAGCGGTTCGGAAAAAAACCGGTTCCTTTGTGCGGATCCAGGATCCGCACAAGTTGACCACCCAATACCGCCCAGAAAACATGGTGACTGCCCCTCTTGTGCGGATCCTTATGCCGCACAAGGCTAGGGTTCTGCACCTTGTGCGGATCCCGGATCCGCACAAGAGTAGACGTAATGAGCTCTTTGTTGACTGGACTCACTCTTGTGCGGATCCTGGATCCGCACAAGAGCAGTTGAGCTCGTCGTTGTGCGGACTCACTCTTGTGCGGATCCAGGATCCGCACAAGAGCAGCCGAGTTTGTCATTGTGCGGAAGTGTTCTTGTGATGATCCTGGATCCACACATATGTGAGATCGAATCTTCTTCTTGTTTAACCACGTGCATTCACGAATTTCATGATCTTCAATACTATATAAATATATATCGAAAGTTAATGTTTATGTATCATCCTTTTATGCGGAGTCGTTCTTGTACGGCTTCATGATCCACACATATGTTAGATCGAATCATCGTAATGTTCAACCATGTGCATTCACGAATTTCATGATTTACAATACTATATCTATATCGAAAGTTTACGTGTATGTATCATCCTGTTATACGTGATATGTTTCGAGTCCAAATCTTTTAGATTCAAACCTCACTTAAGCTCGAGTCCAACTCATAAAGATAAAGAATAACATACTTGATATGTTTCTCGAAGAGTTAGTCTATAGTTATATATGTAATGTACGAGAATTGCATGTATGATGTAGAACAAGTCATTGATCGATCATTATTAAACGTTTTTCAAAAGAAAACGTCTAAATCCTAAACCGTACCCTAAACCCTATGTGCTCATCTTGGATCCGCACATAGGGTTTTAGTTCCAGCCCTAAACTCCATGTGCTTATCTTGGATCCGCACATAGGGTTTTAGTTCCGACCCTATTTGCGCATTACTAAACCCTTCGTATGCCGCTAAACCTACCCTCGTCCTTATTAAATATTTTGGATTATGTTTTATACTGTGTAATACTAGATTAATATGTTATTTCATATTTTCATATAATATTGAATAACTAACTTGTTAAACTACCTTACACATGTACAACTCTTAAATTATCATATTATTGTTTTAAAAGAAGCATAATATATTTTATTTGGGGTTAAGAAAAAATATCATATTTTTTTGATAAATTTTTTCTTGATTTGAAAATTTAGATTTGAGCTATCACAGTGAGAATTTAGGCTCGAAATTATATGAATCCAAAAATACGAGGTACGAGTAAAGAACAAACAAACAGTCCAAAAGTCAAACTACGAGTCAAGAACAAACTACGAATCCAAAATATAAACAAACTACGAATCCAAAACTCAAACTACGAATCCAAATAAATAACAAACTACTCCTCTGCCCACTCAAGTCTACTCTCAGGTGCTCCACGATCTTCGCCCGCTGTGTCACATCTCGCCCTCTCCTCCGCCATCCTCGACGCCTCCCCTCGCTCATAAATAGAAGGGACCCGTTGCTCGGCCGCCCTCGACAGAATCATAATACAAGTTGTTTAGAACATTATCTTGAACAAATAAAAACTCAATACCCGATTCCTACTTTATAATTACAATATTTTTTAATTTGTATTACCTATTATTACTAGTTAAGAACATTTTTTTTATTGCTTATTACCTATTATTACTAGTTTAGAATATTTTTTATTGCTTGTCTATTCAATATTTTTATAAATTAGGAATATTCAATATTCAACATTCAATATTTTATAAATTAGGAATATTTTTTATTGCTTGTCTATTCAATATTTGTATTGCTTATTACCGAATACTTTTATTGCTTGGGAAATTCCTTTTAATACCCCTCTATTTTTGACAATTCCTTTTGGTGCCCTAAGAAAAAAGTTTTTCCTTTTGGTACCCTATTTATACATTTTCCTTTTTGTAGTCAAATCTCTTTTTAAACACATTTTTCATCCCAAAAAAATACAATTTTCGTTTAAAATCTAAATAAAAACTAATTTGGAGTATAAAATAATGAATTTTTATCCCACTTGATTTTTTGTTAAATTTTAAACGGAAATTGTATTGAAAAAATCTAGCCATCTAGCTTTCTCCACTCAATTTTTTTAATGGTTGGTCAAACTTTTTTTTTTTAATAAATTTTTTGCCTAAGTTTTTTTGTTTTTTGTTTTTAGTTTTCTAAATTAGTTTTATTTAAACAAAATTTAAATGAAATTTTATTTTTTTGGGATGAAAAATGGGTTTAAATAGAGTTTTGGTTACAAAAATGAAAATATATCAACCACAAGGGTACTAAAAGGAAAAATGTTTTTCTTGATTTGAAATATTGTTTAAAATAAAAATATATAAGATATTTGAATATATCATAGGTATGTTTTTCACATAATTATTCATTTTCCTTTTAATGTAGATATTTATATCTACATGTTCAATTATTCATCCATCTTATTTTTCATTGTATCATTTTTAGACAATGTTATGATATTTGAATATTCTTTAATGGACAAACTATAATTTATAACACAAAAGTTCATTATGAGTGAATTTTATTTTATTATAAGATGAGAATTTAGGTGGACTAGGTTTTTCACATAATTATGAGTGAGTTCTACATTAAAAGGAAAATGAATTTGTGCGGACATCTTGTGCGGATCCGGGATCCGCACAAGATTACACCGGTTCAAAATTAAAACCGGGTTTTTTGAAAAACCTTGTGCGGATCCGCACAAGAAAAACCCGGTTTTTTTTAAAAAACTTGTGCGGATTGTGGATCCGCACAAATCGGTGTGCGAAAATGAAAAAACGGAGTGCGCAAATCTTGCCCGATCTTTTCACTTAACTGAATGCCGATGATTTGCACACATCAAAATACTTCAATAACAAACTTCAATTTGCTCAAGAAGAAAAATACTCGCTTTCGAATGACAACCAAATTCATAATAAGCATTCATTATCACTGATTTACATGTACAATGGTGAAGGGTGTCTGTAGATATATTCAAGGGGACGAATGAAGAAAACTTGGAATCAGTGAGCTGAATAAGTTCAAACTAAGTACTCTATGGGAAAGCATGCCTCAGATTTGACAAATGACTAATTTATCAAGTACTTACAAAGAACAAATTGGGATCCTTTAACAACAATTCTTCGTGTGCTTCCACAGTTCCAGCCACATTTATCCGGTTTGTAAAACTTGCCCGGTTAAACACACTATATGTATAACGAATGTAGACGTTGCTGAGACTGACCTGCTCATCTTCTCGAAACTTCTAAAAATCAGAACAAACCGAGAAAATTTCCTCAAGCCACTATAAGTATTATGGTAAATTGGGTTGCGAAAGTCCCATTGATTTAGCAAGTTCTTGAGCAGAGAGGTTATCATCTTGCTCCTACAAATTTTCACACATGAGTCAATATCCGAGAAAAAGACAAGACAAAATAGAATAATGTAGACTTAGCCAGCTTATTGGTACCTGAAGACGATGGAGAAGATACATCAAGAAGAGATGCACAAAAATCTGCAAATTCATGAAATATATTAACTCGATTCGAAGCCTTTTAAAATGGGGCATTCGGCTTTCCCAATGGATCAAGAATCCATAAATAGAGAACTAACGGTCTTCTTTTCTTTTTCGTTTTCTGTACACAAATACACACGCTTTCCTATTTTCATTCTAACTGGACCTGAAAAGGTTAGAAGCTTTAAGGCAGGCATTCAGACGGTTTAAGGCCTTTGAAGCTAATTTAGAACTATGACAAGTCCCCATCCCTGTTGGATGCTCTGCACTAGTTTTCATGTGTGAAGCCAATTTAGAACCATGAAAATTTCTCATCCCTAGTGGATGCTCATACTAGTTTGCATGTGTACCCTGAACCTTACCCTATCATTCAAAAAATGATCTGAAAGGATGAACAAAGTACCAGGTAGCAAAGCAGGCTAACTCGAGCAGTTGGATATCGCCAGAGAAATTTTGTAGCCCTTACTGCACCACTATCTAACAGCTTTGCTGCCTTCCTCAGCTGCATTATAATTGATTTTAGCACACCAAGAAATATAGAAAGAGATATCAATCCGTTGTGAAAATAAGTGAAGTACCTGGTTGCTTGCCCCAACTAGATGACGCTGATGCAGAGGGAGAGGCCTGCAAATTGAAAATTTTAGACAGTTGTAATGTAACCTTAAGAGTTGTCATTTTACGTCCCAGATTTATAAAGGTTTATCAATGCACTCACTATTTGACTTGAACCTAGAAAGTAACATCAGGGTGTTGATAGTATATATTACTAAGCAGAAATGGGAATAAGCATAATCAAGCTTTCGTGTTTGTAAAATGGGAAAGTTACATTCAAGTTCTGTGGGATTCAGCGTATTGACCAAAATGGAATCTTTCCTAGCAGTGTTTAAGTGACAAGCTTCACATTGAGCTCAATGACTATTAAGAATGCCAAGGAATTACAACAAGAAGTAAAAAACATACTCAAGCTCTCTCATGTCTGTATCTTCCTCCCAAGAAGAAGATACACGACGAGGTACGCGGCTTCTCTCTGCTTCAGCCTGCTGCGGGGATCACAAGAAGCCATATTTAATTAGATGAGCGACCAATTGAGTAAAATGAAGGTCATTTCATTAAATTAGCAAAGCAAAGAAGACCTGTGTTTCTTGTATGCGCTTAATTTCCTTCTCCAGCTGAAATTCAGCAGCAGCCTTTTCACTTGCCATTGTTTCTAGCTGTGTTTGCTTGTAGTACTGTTGCCAAAATAATCATCATAAAGTATTTCAATAAAGTAAGAGATATAGTAAGATCATATGTAACCAAAAGAGAAGAGGCAAACCAATAAATCTGTTAATTCACGGTATCGCTTTTCCAACTCTATATGCTCCTGCCAATCAATCAACATACAAAGGTAAGCATGTCCATGAATTACAGACACAATTGCTACATTTAGTATGCTAACTAATTCAACATTGTTCAGTGTAGTTTTGAAAATAATGTCATCACTATCAGATCATAATCACATTCAGCATCTATAGGAAAAGAGCATGCTGATTGTTACAAACCATTCACAACTCAACTTAACAAGAGAAATAGTGACACATTAGCTACAACTTTGATGAAAAAAAAAGGACAAATTAACTGCACCTGACGTGAATAATGCTCTGCATCTCTCTTCATGGCAGACATTTCAACTCTCATCTTTTGTACTTCAGCCTATGAACAAAAGGTGTAAGGACTAATTTCAGGATCTAACCGAAAAACAGATTAAAAAAAAGTCAATAGAAGCTTCAAACCTAATATAGCTCACCTCGAGAGAAGATAGCTTGCTCTCAGCATCTCTCTGCCCCTGACGAGCGCGTTCAACTTCCTCCTGCCATGCCTGAATCTTCATCATCGAACATAAATTTAGTGTCTTATCATAAATCTCTACATGCAAATGTTGATGCAGCTTACAACAAATTTTTTTGTTGATACTTTTTTTTTTGAGCAATTTTTTGTTGATACTTGGATGAATATCATTATGAAATAAAAAATAAGCGTACATCAGGCATACCCAGGGTAAAGTTAGCTGTGCCATAATAACCAATTATCACTACCTAGAAAGTTATTGCATATTATACTATTTCTTGGTGATTCTCCTAACATTTTCTCCAGGCTCCATAAATAGATGGCTAGCTACCAAAAATCAATTGAACCCGGTACTTTATACGAGGCTAATTTCTAACTAGAAGATGAGAAGCCTCTATATTTCTTTGAAACCTAAAGTAACAAATTAGACCACTTAGTAAATACACAATTGAAGACTGTCAGATGCAGGCCTAGCAACCCTGACAAGAAAGGTTTGTGACATCCATCTATATATAATGTCAACATCCAGACATGAGCTTGTAGAGATCTATATCAAAAGTTTATTTGCAAACAAAAATATATTTGGCCTGAAATATTATGTTTAACATCAATAGCATCAATACCTGGATCACTTGATTAGTATCTTCAGGGGTCTTTTTTTGCCCACGCCGAACACGAGCCTCCATATCTTGCAATTCTTGATTCAAAGATGAGCACTCAACCTGATGAGAGCGGTAAGTAAGTCTCGGGAGAAGGCAGAAACATGAAGTTTACAATGTAAGAAAGAGAGATCTAGTAATTGCTCTGAAGAGCATTGATGTTATCCACCTCAAGAAGTGCTACTCTTTGCTCAAGTTCTGCCGCTTTGGCTGTCCTCTCCTCTACAATTCTCTACACAAAAGAGAATTTAGAAGTCCAAATGAGAAATATAAACACACAAGAAAGTGGTGCCAGGATAAAGTAACAGGAAAGCTGTGTATGGTTGTCAGAAAACAGAAGAGCATAAAATGCATCAGCTCAGATAAGAAAAATCTAAAACAAAATAGCATGATATGATCCTCTACATTTACAGGATTATGATCAGTGCTGTTTTGATACTAATGATGCATCATCTCTGATCAGAACCATCTAAAGAAGAATAGCATGATATGGTCTTCTACATCTACAGGATTGACAGTTGTGCATGTTTGCTTTCAAGATTCTTATCTTAACTACATTAGTATAGCTTTGTTATATTTACTAGTACTCATAGATTCATCACATGAACTATATAACGCACTCTAAAATTTACAATAATTAGTAATTTTCTTGAAATTCTTATCTCACCAGTTGTTCAAATAAACATTGATCGGTGTTTTATAAAATTGGATTTGTAACAAGGGAATAAATTACAAAAAGAGGTGTATCATATATATTTATTTTTCCTGGGGGCTAGTGATGGTGTGTGAGAGCAACAACAACAACAACAACAACAACATACCCAGTGAATCCCGCGCATGCAGGGTCTGATACTAGTGATGGTGTGTGAGAGCATTTTCGGAATAATCGAAAATAGGAAACTCATCTGATACAAAGTAAAACCAAAAAGCCTCAGAATACTAGAATACCTGGGCTCTAGCAAGAGAGGTTGATGCATCAACAGCTCGACGTTCCAACTCCACTTCCCTTTCCATAGCAGCCTGTTTATTTACAGAAACAACCCAATATAATATTCAAATAATGAAAGCAATAGAATGATTCGATGCATTGCTTGCAACCAACCATCTTGGTTGAGTTATGGGCAGCACGTTCTTCTTCTGCTCTACGCTCAGCAGAAGCAAGCTCCTCCCGCAGCGCCTGTACATTTACAATATGCATGAGGCAAAGAGTACAGGTCTGTAATTTCCAATATACATGAGGCACATGACATCAAAGATCTCAAAATAGAAAGCTAATAGAACCATTTCAATAATCGAAGACAATATCATCTTACCTGTGTCATCCGAGTCTCTGACAGTTCTCTGTTCCTCATCAAGGCTTCCATGTTCGCCTGGGAGACAACACTAATGAGAGAAATCTAACCAAAAAAAAACGAAAGAAACTTGTTTCTCAATAAGAAAACGTAGTTTAGCTAGTCTTATTATACGTCTGCAAACCTCTTCTATTGCTTATGGTATTCTGATCAGTCAAGTGCCTCAGTTATAAGAATAACAAGAGCAAAAAATATAACGACAGAATTTATCTCAATGCCAAATGTCTCCTCAATATAAGATACAAGCTATTGCAAATTATTGATACCGAAAACATTAAGCCAGCTGTTTGGATGTGGGGAACAGAAAAGGAGCAGAAGGAAAT
The DNA here is from genome assembly GCA_934048045.1 of Polygonum aviculare. Lineage (NCBI taxonomy): Eukaryota > Viridiplantae > Streptophyta > Magnoliopsida > Caryophyllales > Polygonaceae > Polygonum > Polygonum aviculare. The sequence continues at coordinate 26,352,177 of OW204031.1, forward strand.
AAATGAAATAGGAGAAATTGAGCTCTTAAAGAGTTAAACCATAACATGTTTCACCTCTGCATATACATCACACGAATATCGTATACTAATTAACTAATACATAAAAATTATGAAGGAGGGAAATCAATGCACATATATTGAGGGAGGGGGGTCAACCTGCAAGGAAACCAGATTTCCTTCAGACATAGCAGCCTGTTTCTTCAATGCGTCTAGAGAACTGATTAAAGTCTCAATTTCAGAATTTTTTGCTGCCAAGGCATCTGCCACATTGGTCTCAGCTCTAGTTATTTCAGCTTTGGTTGCAGATAATTCCTGCTGCAGTTCCGTTATTTGATTCTCATATGATTTACTGAGCTCTCTCTGTTGCAATAAAAAAAATTCAACTTGTAATCAAAAGAGTTATACAATAGTAATTTCATCTTTCTGCATTATAAATGAATAATTAAAATCTCACCTCAGCAGTGAGAAGTTCTTCCAATTGAGCATTTTCTGACTTGTACTCTTGAAGACGAGATGAAAGTCCAGCACAAACCTGAACCATAATGTATAAAGTCATGGAGAGGACTGGGACTGTGATGATGAAATAATGAACAAATCAATACAGCTAATACACTAAGTTTGTCACGAGTCAAATCAAATATGTACAAACACGATAGAAGGTAAAAACAACCGAGAAAATAAGTGGAACAGAGTGGAGGATAAAACTACTAGAATGATTAATGAGAGGAATAGAACTACCGGAATGATCAAAAGATAAGAAACATGAAGAATGTTTTATTACATTTACAACTACTGTCTTCTTTTTACTCTAATACTTATGTTACAGATTGGAAAATAAATTACAATATCCTCAATATCGACCGGTGGTGATATTTCTCCAACGTGAAACCAATATGATCAATTAAGAGGGTAAGAAAAAGAAATCCTGATAACAACTGAGGACAAAAAATATAGAACTCTGATATCATAGTTATACAAATAATTTCTTTTCCTCATTATATGTGAAAAAATTAAGATAGAAGGCAATAGAGAAACACGGGACAGTTGTCTAAGAAGAAACAAAGGACACATATAATTGTTTGATTAGTCCAAGAAGTACCGGGATTTTTTTATAGCAGTACTTATTCTTACCCGTGCTAATCTTGCCTCTTTGGACTGACCGGTAGCGCTGGTTGATTTAAGAAGACCTTGAGCCTGCACAGCATCTAAGGAAAAACATTGAATGATAATACCCAAGAGGAGTGTGGTACAACAAACACACTATTAAACTCCACTTGTTTTCGTTTTCGTTTTTTTTTTCTTTTTGAGGGTAAATACACTCCATTTCAAAACACATGTATACATAAGAATGTTTTATGTCATAGCCACTTTACCTCTTCAAGTTGGTCTTGTTCTTTATTTTGATCTGTATTGCTTTTCTGGTCAGGCAGTTTAGTTCTGCTCACTGGAAGTTCAACAGCTTCTGTGGCATCACTGGATCGTTTTTCATCATTAATTACTAAAATAGGTGTCTCATCTGTTAAAAGAGGGGTTTTCTCTTGATCTGGTATCAAAGGGTCAGTACTATCTTTCACTTTGGCATTTTGACCAGGATCATTTGCATTACCGTCTTGGAGAGGCTCAATGATTGGCACTTCAGATGCTGAAATTGGAACACTCTCAAGGTGAGATTGAGCATTCCCAGTGCCAGGGTCGGTGTTTGAAGATGATGTGGAGTTTTCTACATTAGTCACACCAATAGCTTCTGACTGATCAGGGTCAGGTTTTAAAGAACTGTGTGTCAACTCTTCTACTGAAGAGCTATCCATGATAGATGCATTATTATCAGAACTTTCTTGCTTCTCACTGCTAACTGTGGCTATTTTAGCAACAGGAACAATTCCATCACTCTGAGAAGTACTCACTTCACTAGATTTTAATTCTGGCAATGATGGTGATTGTCTATCAGGCGGTTCTTGTCCAACATCATCTTTGGGTTTTTGTGCTTCCTTAGAGGATGCTCTCTTTTGGGCCTGAAAAGGGCTTAATTGTGAGATCAGTTGCAGAAATCAATTGGGTTCTGAGATTGATATCCAAATTACAGAAGGAAATACAAGAGTCAGTCTACCTTTGCCTTTTTCCTTCTGGCTTGAGCTCCTTGGCCATTAGAAGCTGAGGGAGCTACATGCATCCATAGATTTGTAACACCCAAATAAAAATTAATTTAAAAAGAAAAAAAAATAAGTTGTCAACAATTCAGAGCACTGCACAAATCTTTGTGCTTCTTTGGAGAAAAAAACTCACTCATGAGAGAGTGAATTGGATGTAATTCCTAAAAAATTCTATTTAGGGATTCCTCACTTATAGACGAGCTAAAACCATGTTTTTCCATGAAGATGGCTCAAAAAACAAGTAGAACAGACCGTTTTGCATGAGCACATACATTAGAGACATTTACCTGATCTTCCCTATGGTAACTCATTTCTCTCCTTTGAGTACATACAGTACTAGTCAGGTCAGCCATTTTACAATCACGACTATCAGTTCATTTTCATTGCTTCCCTATCCTGATTGTTTACTCTCCTTTGCGCTAACTCATGACCCTACCCTTGCCCCTTTTCACGATAATATAAAGAAGCAGCATAAAGATCTTAGGTACAATGGAATTTTAGGCTACCTGGTTGCTGAGCAGTAGTTTGTTCATCTGCCATTTCACTGACCACAAGCTTTGCCCTCCGATCAACAACTTCAAACATTTCTAACATCAATAGATCACCAAAAGAAGATTTAGATAAAATACTGGAGAAGTAATGCCACAACTATATGAAAAGAAGGGTTTCAATTTTGACTCTAAATAATAAAGTTTGCCAGCATGAAGCTTATCAAACAACCATACCAAAGCACAATAACAACTGTTTTCTCCCTGATATTTGACAATGGTTCAATGCATTCTCATGTAATTTTCTCTTCACTAATGAATGATTCCCCAAATCATACCTATCAGAGCTTCCAAATCGTTGGAGCTTATCTTTTGTCATCCCTACTTCTAGTTTTGGTGCATAAACAGTGACTTCATTGTAATCGGGATCAAATTTGAACAAAGCCATTGCGTGTTCAAAGCTTCCATAGCCAAATTAGAGCCGTTGTCAGTTAAACGATTTGTTGCATCAACATAACAACAAAAACAGTCGACATAGGAGCTAACTAATCTCTACAATAAGCAGTCAATGGAAGTGAAAACTCTAATGATCCAGAAACCAATAAACCAAAACCTAAGGGAAACAGTTCTCCAATGCACTTGTCGGTGGCGTGATTATGCAACTCAATTCAGCAGATCCAACGATGTACAACCAGATTCACCAAATAAACACCAACTCCCTTGCGAAAAGCAAATTGAACGGAGCAAAAGAAGTACTCTCTGAAATTGAAAACATTCTACAAAAAAGAGGAAAGAAGAAATTAGAGACCTTCAGCCCGTTTGAGCCACGAAGCCATTGCAACAGAATCTGCGGAGAGTACGAAACAATTCGATCAGCGAAGAGTTCCAGACAGAAAGATCAAGTCCTATTGAGATTGATTTATGATGATCAAGCTCATCGAGCGACTGAATGAAACGGTCGTTGCGTTCGCTAAGCTCAATAGGCTGTGTAGGTTTTTGTTCTTGTTCACGGTATAGTTGGTGCGATGTGCCTGTCAGATCGGTTGTTTTATGTTTTGGGAAACACGGTTCATAATTTAGGCTGCAAAACCGAACCGACTCGAATCGGGGAAAACAAATGACTTCAAACCTAACAATATTACTAATTTACTACATTCACACCCCCAAATTGATTAAAAAATTGTGGCATCAAACGGAAGGCCATGTTTAGCCATGCTTCCTTTTTTTTGTTCGAAGTTTAGCCATGCTTCCTAGTGCCTTGATTCTAGTAACCTCAAAACTGAATACTGTATTTTTTATTTTATTTTTGGTTGAATGAATACTGTATTTTTTAATTATAAGAGGTATACGGATTTCACATATTGATATTAAAAAACGAATATGTTTATCACATAAAAAAATATATGTACATAAAATAGAGTTAGGTTCAACAAAAACTGATTTATGGTAAAAATAAAAAAGTATGAACCTAACTAAAAAAAGTATGTACATAAAAGTATGAACGAGACTAGATTGAATATGATACGATGGGTAGCTAGGGCGACAACGGCCTCAATTCTCGTGGGAGGATCTCAAGATGGAGTTGGTGAAAAGATTCATAGGCATGAGTATCACCAACAGATTCGAAAATCCATACTCCCTTAAATAAATAGAAATCATGGACAACTTTGTCACATTTCCATCAAAAAATATATTTTTCTCCAAAATTCACTTTTAAAATAAGTGTAATGTCTTTACTTTAAAACTCTCAAAATAAATGGGTCTCGGATTTAAATTTTCGAGTTGAAACTCAAAAATTTCGGATCGGATAAGTGTGATCAACTTTTTTACCTTTTACCTTGAAATTTTAGGAAAAAAAATTAGTAGATGCGAGCAAATATTAAATAGATATATGACACATACACGAAACAATAATGCTTCATTCAAGTAAAAATTTCTACGATTTTTATTTCATTATTTTTTATTGATTTTTTTATATTTTAGTCATTACTTACTTGGGTCATCTTAAACCTATTTTAAAACAAATACATGCATAATAAGCAACATGTGTGAGTGAATCAATTTGCCAAAGTGAAAGTCACCATCTTTGGTACTTGGTAGTCTTTGCGTGCATCATCTTAGGTGCATGCGCGTTTCTCTAGCCTTTCCATAAATAGTTTACGTGTCTTTACGGTAATCTGTGATGGTGACCTTCTAGAATCAATGAGCACATATCTGTTCTTTAGGTGCACGCGGCCTGCTTGCACCAAGATGTGGCTGCGTTCTCGAGCCTGCCCATGTCTTCCTTCGCGATCACCCAACCGCGACATGTGTTCGGCTTGATTTGTCTTCGTTTGACCTAATTTTGAATCAAAACTTCCATTACCAAACATTAGTTAAGTAGGCTAGGATCTTTCGATAGGTATAAAGAACTGATAACATCTCATCACTTATCCTTTTACCGTCACACTTACTGACTCAAATATGATTATAACTGAATTAGTTGAAATTTAAGGTATGTAATTACTGACTCAGATATGATTACCATTCAATTAGTTGAAATTAAAGTTTCACATAGTTAAGTTTCCTCTTATACTTAGGATCTCATTTGTCTCTAAAAATTTCCGAGTATCTCGTTCATCTGTGTTCCATCAATATCTTGAAGATTTCATCCTAGACAAATGAAGTCGGATACAATCACGATCTCTTCTTTGATATATCGATCTTCAACCATCAGTCTTATTTTGTTATTGACTTACTTGACTTTATTTGCTTCGTTATTGACTTTATGAAACCATCGGGAGCTTGAAACCTATCTCAAAAGTACAATAACAACAATATCCCAGTGGATTTCCCCTTACGAAAAATCTGGGAAGTCAAAATGTCAAATAGTAGCACCCCTGGCTAAACGCAAAGAGAGGGCGACTAAGAGACCCAAAAAGTGGAGAACATATATAAATTCCTTTAAGAAGTCATTGAACTCTAAGAATTCCATGTAGGATCCAGTTGTTTGAAAGTGAATTTATATATAATTAAGTACTCCATATTGTTTTAGTCTTTGGTTTGGCTTGTTATGTAAACACATCTTAACAATAAAAGTGATATATTATACAGTATGCAACAATTATTGAAACTTCGATCCATGAAAATATATATGTATTAATTTAGAATTTTCAACGATTGACCCAATTCTCTACAGTTGAGAAAATATTAATGTATAATATCTTAATATTAATCAATTAATTTTATACAATATATAATGTTCACATGACTATCTTGATTAGGGTGAACTGTGAGTCATAATCAACGTCATTGGATTAGTAAGAATTAATGAATGAGATTAAATAAAAATTAAAGTGCAAAAATGTGAGCGACGAACAGAATTCCGCCATTGAAAACAACGAGTAGCAATGAGAGGCGATACTACCACCAAATCTTGTTCTATCGTTGAAGACCGGCAAACGAGCATCGTCTTTATCAGCCACAACGAGCACGCTTATTTTGGAAATTCCATTAGTAGGTATCAATTTCTTCAATCACATACCATTTATTTGTTAAGATCTATTCGTGTTTGATTAATTCTTTCAGAGATTTTTAAATCTTTTATTTGTAGGCTTGAGTGGAGTAATACAACATTCTATGTTTATTGGTTCAGATCTGATGTGGATTACATCTATGTTTACTTGTCTCACACCAGTCATTCTCATTCGAATTTGGCTTCGGATTCAATTTCATGTTCATGGCTTAGTGATGTCTAATTCATTAAATTAGTCAATGCCTATTGTTGACAGGTGGCTTTTATCCTTTATGCAAATTCGTTGCATTTTGTAGGTTGTTTTGTTGTTACCAGCAAAGTAATGATTTGTTATGCTATTCACTCTGTATTTCAAAGTTTTTTCAAATTATTACCCACATTTATGATCACTTTCTAAATGCAAATTGTGTAATTTTGTTGCATTTTATATATTGTATTGTTGTTTTTCACAACGTCATAACTTGTTCTGCTATTAATTATCTGTTTGAAAGTTTTTCAAATCATTACAAACAATTATTATCACATAATGAATGCAATATATTCAAAAGGTTGTTGCATTTTGTATATTGACTTGTCATTTGTATAATTCAGTCTTGGTATAAACGTTTTCAAATCACTACACACACTTATTATGACTTTTTGAATTAAATCGGTCAACAGGTTGTTGCATTTTGTATATTGAATTGTTGTATTCGTGACGTCATGACTTGTTATATTATTCATTATGGGTTTCAAAGTTTTTCAAACCATTAAACACATTTATTATCACTTTCTGGTTGTACAGTTTTTTTTATTTGTTATATTTCTTAAAATGAATACTCTTATTCAATACGTAATGCACTGCTTTGTTATTTTTGAGAGCTCATTTATGTGTGTTTTGTTATTCATAGCTACGAGAATTGTTATTCATTTATGTGTGTTTTGTTTTTCATGTGAGAATTGTTATTCATTATGTATGTTTTGTTATTATAAAAGATTTTTGTAAAATTTTAGCCCCTTTATTTTAGGAAACTAGTTTTATGCTCTCCTTAAAATGCACCCTTGTTCCCTTCAAATCTATCCATTCATTCCCCATCCAACGGTTTAGGCTTTGTGTTGGTACAGGTTTGTGTAGGTTTTTGAAGCTTTACACAACTTAAAACCTACTTAAATAGGTGTTAGTCAAGACAAGGTTTTTTGGGAAGTTGAAGTTTTAGTAGGTTTTTGGAAGAGGTTTGAAAGGATAAAATAGAAACCTTGATAGAGATAGGCTTCAGGAGTTTTTCGAAAAAAAATTAACTGAACTTTTTTATTTTTTAACTTAGTTAATAATATGTATAGTAATTTAAAAGTAAAGTATACTAAAAGCCTTATAATACCAAACAACATACTAGAATTTATCAGGTTTTAAATTTAGAAAACCTCTACATACTAAAAAAACATATAACCTACCAAAAAAAACCACTTAACAAACCTTCACTTCTTCAAAAATCTTGATCTGCCAAACATGGCCTTGGATCAAGGCTATTACTCCCCTAAAACATAGTTGAGTGTCCTCAATTTTATTTTATTTTGGTTGAAAGTGTCCTCAATTTTATAATGTGTTCATGATTATGACAATGACAGAGACAATATGTTTAAAAAAGGATTAATTAGTTACGCATATTTAGGAATAAGAACATGGGGGTGGCATTAAATAAGGGACGAAAATCTTCTGTCCCCCCGCACGTCCCATCCGCACGTATTGGTCGATGTTATTTATTTCGGTAGAATTAAAGGGAAAAACTAGGGGGGACCCATAGTTTCGACCAATAGGAAGGAAGGGACACGGGAGTGGGACGTGCTAATGGGACAGAAGATTTGAATCTTTAAATAAGTACTATTCTTGTTTGTTCTGGCCGGTCAACATGAATGAATCTGTCTTAAACAATATTAATTAGTTGTATATTTGTGCTGTCAAAGACGGCTATAAAAGAATGGGGGAGCAGACAACATAGAGAAACATAGTAGTACATAAGATAAGAATTTAACAGTGAAGCATTTGTTAGATACATAGTCCGTACGTAGGTTGTGGCATTGAGACAGGTGAAGAAAGAGCATATCATGGAGACAAAACGGGTGGTAGTGTGCGTAATTGCAGGAATTCTTGGGCTGCTTGCAGCTGGCTTGGGCTTTGCTGCTGAGGCCACCAAGGTTAAGGTATATATGCGCGCATATATGTTACACATTTTACATGTAACATATATAGTTGTCTTATTCAGTTAACTAGCTAGCTAGGACAAGTAGGCGTGGGTACGCACGTACCATTGAGCCATGCCTTTGTTGTGATGTTAATTGCAGGGATCGCAGATTAGCCCGGACATTAGCAACAACGTGTGCTCGTATCCAAGCAATCCAGCCTCGGCTCTCGGGTTCGTCTCTGCGGTAACACTTGTGGTGGCCCTCGTAATCACCAACGCCGCGAGTGGGTGCTTTTGTTGCTACACAAAAATAAGCCAGTACCCACGGTCCTTCAAATTGTCCTGGTATGTGTCATGATTCATCAAGTCTTATATATGTATATACGAATTAGATTCAAGTTCATGTGAGAAGGGCTCTCTAGCTAGTAGTTGTGATATATGTGCTGCGTGTATAGGTCGACCTTTGCAGTGGGGTTTGTGATGATGGTTGGGGCGGCGACCCTGAGCCACCCCGCAATCATGAGCACGTTGCGTTCGCAGGATAGAAGCTACGGGACATACTACTATTGCTATTATGTGAAGCCGGGTGTGTTTGCGGCCGCGGCTTGCCTGTCCTTGATCAGTGTCCTTTCTGGACTCGTCTGCTTCGTCAGCTTGGATTCCGCGTCGCGGAAGAGTGGACCCTCCGATGGCGACGGCATTGCGATGGGCCAGCCCCAAGTCCCAGGACCCCACACCACCACGCATCAACCCCAACCAACCTACGTTTGATCCATCCGCACGTATATGCTGCCTAATCAGTTCTACGTATCTATATTTCGTCCTTGTTGGGTTGTCTTATTTTTGGTCCAAGCTACAAGTTCGTTTTTCATGTTGTAAGACATAAAGTACGTCCAGGCAACCACGTCAGTACGTATTGGTTTCTTTTGCAAGTGTTTGGTCTCCTTATCGCTAGTTGTATTTCATCGATCCATAAGTTTGTACTCTCTACAATATGAAATGCGTCAATCATAACTACATTGTGATTCGAAAGTTCAGTTCGTTGAGATTTAAGGTAAAAAGTAGGAAGAAATGCGTGTTCGGATCAGATCATTAATCTCTTAGATGTAAAATGTCAATATATGATCAATCTTATTGTAAGTTGAGAACCACTAAATTAATTGATAAGACATTCTCACATTGGTACCTACCAATCAAAAGCTCGGAGCTCTCATTCAAAAAGATGCGCTACACTATAATAAATAAAAAGTGATCTCCTAGTCTTTGCCTGGTAGAAAAAAAAAACAATTATTGGCTCTTTTTTTATTTTTAATCAAGACAGTATCTTATACGAATATGAGCAGGGGCGATCATAGGGGGTGCATTGGTACGGTGCAACTAGACCTGATCAACTTCGGGCTAGCCCGGCCCGCCCGGCCCGCAAAAAAACGGGTTTGGACATAGGTGTTGGCCCGTATGGCCCGGTCCGACCCGGCCCGCTAAAAATAGGGTCGGGCTTGGACAATGTAAAAAACCCGCGGGCTTGTCCCGGCCCGGCCCGAATATTTATACTATTTTAATGATATAATATATTTTTTTTTTTGGGTTGAGGGCGTTGCCCATGAGAGTCGAACCGGTGACCTCTAGGTACTACCCTTGGAGGTTTAACCGCTTGACTAAATGCCCGAAGGCAATGATATAATATATATTAACAACAATATCAACGTATTATTACATATTTTCTACATATTATATATCAAACCGTAATTGTATTTGTATCCCACATTTACTAGTATTGTCAATGTAATCATCTTACTTTTCTCTATCTAATTCTCCTTGGATTGATTTGTGATTAGTTGTCAAATGTCAACTTGACTTTTGGACGTTGTAAACTTGTTTAGATGCTCTTTATATTCATTTGTTGTCTTAATAATCTCGTTTTTCTATGTTAGGAATAAGTTAGTTACAAAATTAGTACATGTTTTAAAATTTTTGACCTTTTAAAATTAAATTTAATAATCGGATTTATGGGCCCGATTGGCCCGCGGACAGCCCGGCCCGCATTTATGGGCAGTACGGACAAAAAATATAGGCCCGAATGTTCGGGCCGGGCCAAGCCCGGCCCGTTGATGTGGACAAAATTTTGTTTTTGGCCCGGCCCGAGCCCGACGTTGAACAGGTCTAGGTGCAACCTCTGCTGGTGCACAGGGCCCCCCAAAATAATAGGGTCCAATTTTTTTGTAAAGCCTATCTGTGATATATCTTTACTATTTAAACAGGTGTAATCTAGTAATTTGCTTTACAGTCTATATGTAATTTTTGTAACACTTCAATTGCTTTAGAAAATATGCATTTTAAATTGAATATTTATCTTTTATTAGGATCCTTTTATAATTTTGAAATTGTATCTATAAGTTTTTCTTAAATTATACTTAGTTAATCTCACTATATACTAAATTGGAGATAATAATAATAATAATAATAATAATAATAATAATAATAATATAGAAAAACATATGACAACTCCAATTAAATACATAATTAAAATTATATTTAATAAACATTAAAATAAATCATACAAATCGTAAGAGTATTAAATTATAATCCTACACATGTTTGTTCGATTAAAAAAGCATATTATAGGAGAAATTAATGATGTATCATTAAAATAAATCCATAGAAATAAATTTAAAAAAATAATATAAGATTTTATATTAAGTTATTCTTTTGAATAATTATATAAAATTTAAACTAAATTTAATTTTAGGTAAATCAAATTCGTGCTTGTGACTAATAGTAGTTACTTATCAATTTAAGAAGAGGTCGGTCTTGAAGTTTTTTGGGTGCGAAGAATAGGTCATGGGTTTTTGCAGCACATGCTATTACTTCAAGGTAGATTTCAACTTCATTATGTGTTAGGGTTGCAATTGTGTCTCCCACGTGCAGAGTTGGGAAGAAAACAAATTCGATTATAAGTGCATGGATTACTCTTCCTATTGTCAATTGGTTTGGGATGGAACCACGTACATTGGCTTGTGAGTTGGGCTTGGTAATTTGGTCCGTCTCCCCTCTAATAAGTGGTATCAGAGTTGATAGTTCGGATTAGGGACCTGGAGGGTTCGCCGTTATCGGTTGTGAATCTGTGATAGATTCACAATTGAGGGGAAGATTGTTAGGGTTGTAATTGTATCTCCTACCTGGAGAGTTAGGAGCGAGGAAAACAAGCTCGTTGTGGTTTTGATTTGGAATTCCATTGATTCGTGAGTTGGGCTTTTGAGATCTCATATTAAGTTCTTCTAATGATAAGTTAAATTGAACATCATTCTATTTTGAATTTTGTTAAGTTGGAAGAAATTAGCTGGCCGGGGGAAGAAGAAGATTCATATCCTTTTGATGTATGAACGACGTCAATGAAATGGTACGTAAATCAACAGGCCACTGGGAGTAGACTTGTGAAAAGCTGACCCGACCCGCAAACCCGATCCGACCCGATCCGAAAATTTTGGGGTTTAACCCGAAAATTTAGACCCGTGATCCAGTTTCAACCCGACCCGATTGAAACCCGAATTCGTTGGGTTTAAACCCGAACCCATTGGGTCGGACCCGATTTTTTACAGTTTAAATTATATTACAATATATAAAATTTGTTTTAGAAAATTATGTTATATTTTATTATTAAAATATTTAAAAATAATATTGTATTATTATATTTTATTATTTAAATAGTATTTTATTTAAATTTTGGTAAAACAATTGATACTCTTGGCCCGTTGGGTTGATCCGACCCGACCCGAAAACCCGAAACGACCCGGCCCAATTTGACCCGTAACCCGAACGACCCGACCCGAACCCGCCCGACTCGACCCGATGGACAGGTCTAACTGGGAGCGATCGAGGGGGAGCTCTATGTAATATAAGAATATCAGTGGTTGATTAATAATTACGAGATTCACAGACGTACGTACGTACTTAAGTACGTGACATATATGATCGAATCTCAATACAACCCTATGAATTAATCAAGGTCGATAAGAACCTTCCATGCGTACCGTACGTACGTACCGACGAAAACAAACAAACAAACAAACTGACCACATAACAAATCGCAATGAACGTGACCAAAAATGCAAAATTTCCCCGACCATTCGAATCGAAATCAAGACGCCCAGGCGTCGTGGTAGGGAGTGTCAAGGGCCGATGACTTTTCCATCATAAGATTGCTGTAAAACTTGTTGATGAACTCCTCGGCCTCCTTGTTAACTTGCACCGCCGCCTCCTCGCTCTCCTTCACCGGGAACGGGGAGTCGGTGATCCTCAGCTGCTTTGAGTTCGAGTACGGGGATGACGGCTCGTCGTTGCTTTCACTGGTGTTGATCATCTCGAGCACGCGATGGACGGCGGCCATGGTCACGGCCTCGTCCAGCTGGGGGGGCACGCTGTGGCCGCGGGCGGAGTTCAAGAGCTTGGAGGAGGGCTTTCGGCGTTTCGGGAGGTGGAGGAAGGGGAAGGCGGGGCTGTTGCTGCACCTGAACTCGTAGTCCTGACCCGCGTCTCTTGAGGAGGAGAGGACGTCGACGGAGTGGAGGGTCCTGCCCGCGAGCTTGTGCGATCGCTTTAGGATGAGGGCGACGTCGAGGAGGAGCTTGCTCTTTGTGAAGCCTTTCTTCACCATCACGAGAGCTATTCTTACTAGCTTCCAAAGCTTCTTTGACATGGATTCATTATTGGTGCTCGCCTTATTTTCCATGTCCATTTGTTTGGTTTGAGAAAGAGGTTTTTTAGTGTGTTGTTAGGTGGTGTTTGTGGGGTTTACGAGTTGAGATTTGGGAGGGTAGGCGATCGAAGGGGGCTATTTAAAGCGTTCTAAAGGAGATTCAAGAGGGAGAAAAAGGGGCATGCATGCAAGCTAGAGAGAGAGGGAGGCTAGCTGCCAAATGCATATAAGAAATAAATGGATCTTTTCATGTACACTAAGCAACCTAAAAGTATAGTTTCTTATTTGAGTATATACAAAATCATGTGTTGTTAAAAATCGTCGATCAAATCATTTGATTTAGTGTAGAGAAAGGTGAATGGGAAGGGGGTGGAGAGGCCACTTTCCCCTAATTTAATTACTAACTAGTCTCCCTTAAAAAAAAAGGCATTAACTAACCCTTTTCACCTAATATAAAAGCCTTATTTTTTTTCCCTTTTCTCTCTCCTCTCTTCTCTCTTCGTCGGCCTCGGAGTTGAGAGCACAAACATGGAGGCGTTTTCCGGCCTGTCCCGAACCGGCCAGATCTAATGTCGGATCTATGGATCTGACTACTTCGCACGAAGTCGTTTCGCCTTGTTGCTATGGATCTGTAGATCGTAGAAGCCTCGACTGGTGCCGGATCCGGCCTCCTGCTTTCTCCTCCCCCTCCTCCTCCGCGGATTCCGAATTCGCCGACAAATCTAATCCCTCGTAAGTCATCTTTACCTGTATGTGTTGATCTGTTACATATGTTGATCTTGATGGCAATATCGTTGATGTTCCCAACCCTAGCAGTCGTGGTCCTGGTTACGTATAGGTAATTAGTTTGATTTGGCCTAATTCTTTAATTGAATATGCAAGAAACTGAAGTCGATATCCATAGATTCAAAGGGAAATTGAAGTTATTAATTAGTTGGAATGTCAGGGAGGGATTATGGCTTTCTTATCTCTACATTCACGTTTGGGTGGAGATTAATAGGTAGAAATTGGGTATTCATGATTTGTCATATGCAGATGTGTGTGTGAGGGAATTTTGTGGTGATTGATATATTTATGAGGTGTTGTGCACTAAAAGTCATGATTACTTAAGTTCGATAGCTTTAGATTCAAAGGGAAATTGAAGTTATTAGTTTTTTTTTTGTCAAATTGAAGTTATTAGTTGGAATGCCAATGGAGGGATTTTTTTTGTCTCTGCAATTACGTTTGAGTGGAGATTAGGAGGTAGAATTTGGATTATACATGATTTGTTATATGCATCTGTGTGTATAATTGAGTTTTGGGCAATGAGAAATCCATAGGGCCATAGTGAGCTCAATTGATGCGTGGATTGTGTTGACAAGTTGAGTTCACGGGTTTAGGTGCTGATCAGTTGGTTTTAAGGTTTTGGTGATGACAAGTTGGTTATACGGGTTTTACAAGTTGAATTTATTTTGCATTGTTAAATTTGTCTATATATTGCTTATAATGATGGCCTATTAGCTCAAATGGTAGAGCAACGTGCTTAACGCACAATAATGTGGGTTCAAATCCCACATAGGCATACTAATAAATTCGGATGACAAGTTGCATACATGATGACAAGTTAGGATAATGACAAGTTTTGTACGTGATGATAAGTTAGTTGTACGTGACGATAGGTTGAGTGATGACAAGTTTTTGTACGCGGCGACAAGTTTTTGTATGCGACGACACGTTTTTGTGCGCTATGACAAGTTTTTTGTACGTTATGACAAGTTTTTTGTACGCTATGACAAGTTTTTTTTGTAAGCGATGACAAGTTTTTTACGCGATGACAAGTTTTTCGTCAGGGATGACAAGTTTTCTACGCAATGACAAGTTTTTCATAAGGGATGACAAGTTTTCTACGCAATGACAAGTTTTTCTACGCAATGACAAGTTTTTCTAAGCTATGACAAGTTTTTATGCATGGGGACAAGTTGTTTTCAATCTTCCGGTGACAGGATTTTTCGATGACAGGATTTCCGATGACAGGATTTCAGGTGGGACGCGGTGGCACGCGTGTAATTTTTTTTTACCAGGGGTATTTTCGGAAAACCGACTAGATAGCTCCTTTATTTTTGTTCCCGCCTATCCGCTCCACAAATCTTCCTAAATAGGCTACATACCAAATTTTCTCTAAACAATCAATGTTTCCGAGATGTTTCCCATAAGGTCTTTGAGGGAAGGGGGCGGAGAGATCAGTTTCCCCTAATTTAATTATTAACTAGCCTCCTTTAAAAAAAAGAGCACTAACTAGCCTTTTTCACCTAATATAAAAACCTATTTTTTTTTCCTTTTCTCTCTCCTCCCTTCTCTTCCTCTCTCTTTCGCAGCCCTCTCTTCGCCTGCTGCAAATCCTTCTCCCTCACTTGCTGCAAATCCTTCTACTCCGTCGAATCCCGTGTTGAAGGGTTTTCTTGAACAAATAAATTTGTAGTCAAGACCCCGCTGAGTATAGCGAAGTCAGGATCGTCCACGGGAGTGAGCGTAGTGCTAAGTTTAATCGATAACTACGAAAAACAAAGGAAACAAAGGGCAAAACAACTTCAGGCTCGACCCAAAGAGGGTCGATCTCGACCCTAGGTAGGTCGATCCTGAGAGCGATAACACACGAACACACACAAATCACAAGCAACTAACTCGAACACGATGGAGGGAGTCGAGATCAAGGCAAAAGATACGATTTTTAATCAATATAAAAGTCAAATCCTAGGGCAAGGGCTACCACAACAACAACCATACATGCTTTTGACAAGAATTCACAACTATCATGCAATCTACATCATAGAAGAGTTAACTTTCGCAAGCAATTCAAGTTATTCAATCAACTTTCGCAAATCAAACAACTTTCTACCTATCCTTCAACCTAGGAATATCAACTTTCGCAAATAATCCTATTAGAACTAATCAAGTAACTAACTTTTCACTTTCACTAGGGTTAATTACAAGACATGCCTCAACTTTCATCAAGGATTAAGCACAAGATAGGTTAGATATGATCCTTAAGCATTCAAGTCATGGATTCAAGTTTTAAACATGCATGATTGTGTTGGGCTTTTGCCCAACCCTAGAACTTAAGAAGACTACTCACACATAGCAAAGAAAAAGAAGGAAGAAGAAGAAGAAGACATGATCAAACCAAACTCAAATTCAACTAAAAACCAAAGGTCAATCTTACAAACCTCAAACTTGTTCCCCAAGTCTTCTTCCCAACTCTCCAAGTCTTGATGATTAATTGAATGACAATTAAAACTAAAGGTTCAACCTCCTTTTATAGAAGAAAAGGAGTCCTAATCTAACTAGGAAACACAAAGAAAACACCTTCCTTAAATAAAGATTTGGAAACTCTTCAATAAATCCGGAATAGGGGGAAGTCGGTGCCTAGGATCGACCCCCCTAGGGGTCGTGATCGACCCCCCTCAGGGTCGATCCTGAGAGCACTTTTTTCAGCTTCTTGTAACTTCTTCACTCAGCTCGTGCTCGACCTTTCCTAGCTCGATTTTTGGGTCGGTCTTTTCACTTTTTCTCTTGATTTTGCTCCTTTTAGCTCTTCTCCTTAGCTTTTCCACTTGAGATCTTCCTCCTAGCTTATCCATCCTCTCTTGGCATTGCTCCAAACTCGTCTTCAAGCTCCAAAACACCTACAAAACGACACAAATATGCGTAGTTTCCGAATCTCAAGGAAATACGAAAACTCATGCAAAAAGAATCAAAAACACAAGACTCAACTACGAAAAACAACTTATACTAACCTATCTAAACCCTAAAAATCTACCTAAAACGCGGACATCATCCCGCCACCACACAACCCTCCGACCACTCCGGCCACCTCCCCAGACTCCTCGCCCGCGATGGCCACGGGAACGGACACCTCTCGAAGCTCAAGATCTGGCGAGTTCTTGCGAGATCGAGAATTGATGAGCGTTGTAGCGAGATCGGGACCAAAAGCGTCTAGATCTGGTCGAAAAGCAGCGTTCGGGGCCAGATCTAGTGGAAGCGACGACATCCGGTGACAGCAACGGTGAGTACCGACGACATCTCGGCCAGATCTGGTGAGTTCTTGATGGCTCAATTTCTCATTTCGCTCTTCTTGGATTCCTCAATTCGTTTGTTGTTTCTCCGCCGATTTTGTGAGGTCGTTCAACATCCGGCAGATAACCGGCGGAATCCGGCGAGATCGACGAGATCTATCGGAGTTTGTGGTTGGTTTTCTCTCTTTCTGTCGCTGAATTTCGATTTCTAGGGCTCCCTTTATCTTCTCCGTCGCCATGGGAGCACCTCGAAGGAGTGTAGCTTCAGATTCCGCGCTCCCGATACTCGTATTCGTTTCGTTGGTTCGATCTCAATCTGAAATAGTTTTATTTATTTATTTCACGATCAAATCCTATCTCAATACGGAATTGTCTGCATTCGTAGTGTCTGGATTGGTTTGCGATTTCTGCTTTTTGTTATCGTTTCCAGTTGTCTTCTTTTAATGGCGGATTTGAGGTTCTTGAGTGGAGAATTTCATGACTGTCTGATCCTAATGTGTTCGGTTCTCACCGTTTAAAGATTCTCGGTAGCTTTTTCATTCGATCACTTTACCTTTATTTGGATTAGTGCTATATTTGCCTGAGATGTCTAATTAAGTACCATACTCGACGATGTTGTAGAAAAGTGGAAGCATATGTTGTTTGTTTGGCCTTTAATCATTCTCCAGCATGTTCCTTTTGTATCAGTTACCTTTTGGATGTAAATATGGATAGAGTGGAAGTGGTATTAGCACATACGAAGCTTCTTGAGTTGGCAAAAGACCCTCTTAACAGATTATCTTTTCATGTCCGGTTTTTGGAGGTAATCACAATTCTCATTCAAGCAATCATATTCTATTCCATCTACCGGCAGGGTTTCTTGTAAATAATGATGCCTGCTTGTGTAAGCTTGTTTTTGTTTCAAATTGGCTAGCCTTTGACTAAAGATGAAGCATAATTAAGAGTTGTCTGTCTATTTTCTCTTGCTTTTGCCATGATGTTGCTTACCTGTTTCGTCTGTTAGCAGACAAAATTAGATGAGGATGAGGATGAGCTTCCGGATACTCCATCTATCTCAAGGCCTAGTCTGGAGGCTGATAATCAAGGTCACGTAGGATTAAATAACGGGTATTGATTCCTTTTTCTTTGTATACTTGCAAGCTTCTTTGTGAATTTCTTTTGACGTACGGTTAAAGCGCATAGCTGAATTGTCTTCTTTTTATAGCTTTTCTACGTGGCCAGTTTGGTTTCCTTTCCAACTGTTTTCCCTTTTGAGTGTTTAGTCAAATGGATTTATATTGATGTTAAATTTGTCTATATATTGCTTATAATTATAGCCTATTAGCTCAAATGGTAGAGCAACGTGCTTAACGCACAATAATGTGGGTTCAAATCCCACATAGGCATACTAATAAATTTTGATGACAAGTTACATATGTGATGACAAGTTAGGGAAATGACAAGTTTTGTACGTGATGATAAGTTCTTTGTACGTGACGATAGGTTGAGTGATGACAAGTTTTTGTACGCGATGACAAGTTTTTGTATGCGACGACACGTTTTTGTACGCTATGACAAGTTTTTTTATAAGCGATGACAAGTTTTTCGTCAGGGATGACAAGTTTTCCTACGCAATGACAAGCTTTTCATAAGGGATGACAAGTTTTCTACGCAATGACAAGTTTTTCTACGCAATGACAAGTTTTTCTGAGCGATGACAAGTTTTTATGCATGAGGACAAGTTTTTTCAATTTTTCGGTGACAGGATTTTTGGATGACAAAATTTCCGATGACAGGATTTAACTGGGACGCGGTGGCACGCGTGTAATTTTTTTTTTGACTAGGGGTATTTTTGGAAAAACGACTAGTTAGCACATAAATTTTCAAGGGAGCCTACCCGCTCCACAAATCTCCCCAAATAGCATACTTAACAAATTTTCTCTAAGGTCTTTTCTAACTATTGCGCAAGTTTTACCTAGCTAGTGTAGATCCACTTGCGCGCACCTTAACGTGTATCGTACATAACGACATAAGTACTCTCTTTTGCATAACATAAATACAAATCCTATAATCTATACTTACTAATAAATTCGACTATTCGAGATCTTCTGAACCTCGACATTAGTTGTGGTCTTACCTCACATAAAATTAATTATATTTTAACAATTATACATCCTTCTAAATTTTACAATTAAAAAAATTTCATATGTCTTTATGTAATTACCATATACTAATATATCAAAATAATATCTATATTCATAATCTATCAAAATAATATCCTATATTTATAAACTATCCAAATAATACCTATCTATACAATATAGCTTTATCCTAAAAAGATGTTTTTTCCTAATTATCATATATTAATATATCAAAATAATAAATATTATTCAGTTATAGTATAGATTATTAGTATTGACTCTTACAGAATTATAAGTATTTATATTTATATTGAAGCAATTCTACTATAAACCCTTTCGTTAAATAAAAAATAATTTTATTATTATCTATCATCTATGGAATAAATGATTTTGAGCACAAAATCATGATTTATGTACATAGTAGAAAAATACTTACTATCCATTCTCTAGGATATTGCTACGCAAAGTATAGTATTTTAGGTAAGTTTATGCGACAAATCAAATAGTAATATTAGAAGAACTTTATAGATAAGAAAATATACTACGATTAAAAGTTATATGGAAAAACAAGTTAAATTGAATTAAATATAATAATAGAACTAAAAATAATTTGAGTGTATTTTATTAGTATGTAAAATTAAAAGAGCATAAATTCCATATTACTGTATAATGTATTTAAAAATAATTTTAAAGGGCTAAGCTAGTTATAATAAAAGAGAGTTGACGAGAAAGAAAAACAAAAAAAAAACATTGAAGTCGCCTTACCTCGTTCGACGGTTAAGACCATGGGATAGTAGGTCACTATTTCGAATCCAACGGAGAACGATTTGTCCTCACAATAGTACCCCGAATAACCAGTTATTATCCCTGGTGGATGCTCTAGGCAAAACCAAGTAACACACCTCAAATTTTAGACAAAAATACCCAAGGGGACTTATGGTACTAGATATATTTGTTTCTTTAATATAAGGATGGGATTATGAAGTGGTGTAATCATTCCTCATCCCCATGTTTAGTCACGCGAGTATTATAATCTCAGATTAGGATAATTTTTTTCCAATCAATAATGGTATTGACTAGATTCATTTTCTTTTCGATTATATTTCCAAGATTAGAAACCAAACGGACCTTAAAAGGAACAAAATCAGGAGCATAACAGCAAAAAAAAAACTTTTTAGAGGCAGTTTCTCAGCAAATAATTTTCTTGTATTTGAGGATTTTAATGTACAAACACCTCTTTAACCTCCAGATAAATCCATAATAAATCTCTACGCACTTGATCTGTTATCTATTTTTAAAAAAAGCAAATGACAAAGTGGTTAGGGTCCTTTTTTTTGAATAGGCAAAAATTTCATTAATAAAAGGAGATTACAGGAAGGAGTACGTTACAAAAGGGGAAAAAAATAGAAAGAATAAAACAGAAGGCTTATAAGAAAAAACCTCCAACTAATGGTGGACGTTTTAACTTAAGAGCAACAAGGCTAATACGGAGATGGGAGATGATGGTTAAAGTCCATTTAATTAGTATGATACTTGGAGTCGAAGTGGAATAAAATAACGGATTTGGTGATGCTTTAATTTTTTTGTTTGGTTGATATTGAATTGGTTTAGGATTTTGAATAAAACCCAGATTCACCCTAATGCTGCCTTGTCCATCTCCATAGGAACGATAGGAATAAGCCAAGAAAAATTGGAGACATGGAATGCCTCATACGGTCATACCTTGGTTTTTGGTCAGATACAGGCACAGATCGAAAAATTAGAAAAAATAAAAATAGGGTAAATTAAATAATAATAAAATAAAAATAAGGTAAATTTAGTAGTAGACTAGTTAAATTAAAGTAATTTAGCCCACCAAATTATTTTGATAATAATTAGCCCACCCTATTTTGGAATCCTGGATCCGTCCCTGGCCAGATATGAGATTAAGCTTACTTATTTGGAATGGGTATCACTCATTCCCATCTCATTTATGAAATTAACACTAACTTGGATTTTGGTGATTCTTAAACCAATTTCTGATATCAAAGATATAGACACAAACATCTCCTTAGAGACATGTTGAGGAGGCTAATGTGAAAGAAAAATAGAACCCAAATAGCATAGTTACCGTACCTCATACCGCATACCTTGTACGGGCTTGGTTAAATCAAAATTAAAAAATTATCAATAAAAATTGAAATAACTTATGTCAATAACTTACCAGCAATATTCAATATATATTTATTAGATTATTGAAATATGAAAAAAAATTAAGAGAAAATCAAATTAAGATGAGACATTGATGGGTTGATGGTCTGATTTGTCATTGTAAAAAACACTTTATTAAAGACTTACATTATTGGTAAAAAATAAAATTTTCAAAATACCACATAAATGACTTGAATATATAAAATGACATATCACATATGGTGAAATCCTATTGATGTAATATAATAACTCTAATTTTTATGACTTTTATATATAGATAGATTAATGTGGATTTACAAGAAAATGTATGGAAATAAAATGCATTATAAATTCAAAAAAATTATATAAACTTATTAAAGAAGTTTAATGGACTACTCTTACTAGTATTAATTGATTTTAGAATAAAATTTTACTAGACTTGTATATAAACTAATAGTATATGTGTGCACAAACGAACTAAAAAAGTAACAAACCCCCTATGTCATTATTTCCCCATGGGAGAGTTAAACAGAACGTTATAATGTAATTTTGCACCGTCATGGCGTCATATAATAGCAACTTAAAGTAATGACCTAATGAACTTCAGTATCTTTTTTTATTTTAGGTAAATGGAGTAACTTTAGTCCAGAACAACTGTAAAAGTTGAGGATATTATTACTGAAGATCGAAAAGGCTAAATTTTGTACCAGGCATATACGGTTTTACACTTTACAGTGATCGATCACCAGCTAGCAAGCTGGCATGTACATAACTATATACTATGTTTCAATTTTCATATAATCTATGGTTGCTTAATTTGTCAAAAGCAACTTACTGCATTGTCAAATGTGTTAAAGCTGTATCTGTCACGAGAAATTAAGCTAATGATCAATTCAATTTCTTCGACCTATATTCGACGGATTTCGTTAAAAGTTAAACAACAATATAGATATGAATGCACGAAATATATATAATTGCGGTTCAATAATAGTAGTATTTTCGCTATGTATATAAAGTTCGTTCAACGCCATGATCGAAGAAATTAGGGAAAGAGGAGAAAATAGTGGTTAAATTAAATGCATCTTTTAATTTGTTTATGTTAATCAGAGGCTTTTGTAATTAATTGCTACCTTTTGTAGCTTGTTGAATGAAACGTGTACTATAGTTTATGTTGAGGGAAAAAATGTGCATGTTTTAAAGATGGCCATTCGATGACAATACAGGCAACGGTTGTGATTGCTCTCTTTAATTAGTGGCTCGAGTTGGAAGATTGTACCCGTTTGATTATATTGCGCCCCTTTGTAGCTTTCTATGGGCGTTGCACTTAAAGTTGCATATACAATTGCATCACTACGTGAGCAAGTTTTCATCAACAGCCCACAAGGTGCATGGTTTTATTTGGAATTACATGGTGGTATTTCTATGTATGGGAATTAATGGGAGGACTTTATGGCTAGCCGGCTTTATATACGTGACTATTGCTTTATGGCTATGGACACTTTATAGGGTACGGTAAAGGCCGGGAAAGTGAACACCACATAAGATATCTATGATTACAAAGGTTGGGCGATCCGGCTAATTAAGTTTAACCCAATCTCAAACACAATGCGTTTCGATAAGGGCAACAAATGAGATGAATCAGTTCGTGTTAAATAATTCAGTTTAGTGGAAAAATGAAGATAATTCTTTTTTTTTGGCCGATTCTATGGGCACACGAAAAAAATCCTCCGCGCACAGGAAATCCCACTCTTCGTAAAGCGTAACGCTTCATGAAGCGCCAGAGTATCGGGTAACCGTCTCGGGAAAGACCGCGCTTCGTAAAGCGCTGAAAGTCCGCTCTCCGTGAGGAGCCACTCACCGTGAAGAGTGATATCGGCGCTCCTTGAAGCGCCACGCTTTCTAAAGCGTGGGAATGCCACGCAGGGCGCGGGCGGGCCTGCCTCGCATTCGTTCGTTGTTACGGCCGAAGACCCTTCGTATTTCGTAACTATCTATTAAAAATAAAATCTATCTATCTTTAAAAAAATTATCCATATCATATGACACTATGTTCGGCCCGAGCTTCGTCGACCTCCCGACCACAGCGAGTTCGACCACCTCGCGTTCGAGCCATACTCGATGAGGTTTTCGACCACTGCAATTGAAGAAGAACAACGATGACTGAACTGGGGGGACGAAGAACGACGACTGGAATTGAAGAAGATGGACGAAGGCCTGACCTGGGGGGACGAAGAACGACGACCGCAACTGAAGAAGAAGGACGAAGGCCTGAATTGGGGGGATTGACGAAGAACAACGACGGGGGATTGACGAAAACAACGAGTGAGTAAATGCCATAATTCGCTTCTTAAAGCGTTCCGCTTTATGAGGATACAAACTCTAACGCTTCACGAAGCGTAGGTTTTGGGCTCGGATACCCGAAAATTCTAACTCATCAAGAAGAGTGACTCCTTATGAAGAGTGGAATCCACGCTTCGTGAAGAGTCACTCTTTACGAAGAGTAAGGTTTCCTGTGCGCGAAGGATTTTTTCCGTGTGCCCATAGATCCCCCGTTTTTTTAACTTGTAAGAGCGTCTTCAAGAGATGCTCTAAAACTTTCTCTAAAAAATAGAGAAAGAAGAGCTATATTCTCCAAAAAAATTGTTCTGATTCCAACAGTTTCTCCATGTTGGAGAATGAACGTGTATTACTCTATACAATCTTATCCTAATAAATAAATAAAAATTCTTTAATTGGGGAAGAAATGAGTGAAAGGGGATGAATTGAGATAATTAACAAAAAAAATAAAAATTACTAAAAAATATTAAATACAAAATCAAAATGTAGAGATGTCTCTCTATTTGGGGAAGGTAGATTGGTTTTTGGAGATTTTCTCCATTTTGGATATTAGTTTGGAGAAATTGTTAGATCTAAAAATAAGGTTAAAATCTCCTCCAAAATTACATTTTTTAAGAATTAATTTGCACCATCTGTTGAAGATGTCCTAAAGCGATAAAAGTAGCATAAAACTAGAGAAATTCAGTCGAAAACCCTTCAATCATTGTACGTTCGTGTATCCTACTACCGGGCTACATGGAGTTAAATGACTTCAATTATATTTTGTTTTTGGTCGAAAAATGACTTCAATTATTTGTACATTTTTCCATTATGGAAGAGATCAAAGTTCACAAGTAAGTTTAATTAGAAATATTATATATTGTTCTTGGCATATGTAAGCTCAATATATTTGGATTAGATGTCCATCATTAGTTCATTACAAAGCATTTTCAGCTTTTAAACAACACACATGTGTCAAATTTGTTTTTTGAATTGGCTGGGATGTACGTCGACCAATTTGTAATAACAAAAATGTGAATGGTCTGAATATCAAACAAACACCTTCCTCCTGAATATCAACATATTGTTTTTTGAATAGTATTCATGTCTTGTACCGTATTTTTTCTTATCGTCAAGAAAGTTCGATATATTTTGAAGAGATTATACCAACTGAAATTATGATTTGAATAAATTAATTAAAATTATCATAAAATAAATGTTTATAATTGTTGTAAAATTCAGAATTGAGTGGCATTGATAAAAAAAATATATGTAAAATCCAAAATTGCGAAAAATTTCATTACTTAGTTAATTTAGAATATAAAATTTTTGATTAATATTGTAGAATATAAGAGAAAAATATTAAAAAGAAAATGGGAGGAGTGAGTATCTATTTTTTACGAACAAGAGGTGAATAGTCATTTTTTATTTATAAAAAATATATATCAACTTGAGAATCTGCCACGAGGTGGGTCATTTTTTGTAAAGATCATTTTATAAATAATATATAGAGGGATAAAAATTGTCAGACAACTCAATGGACTTAGATCGTGTTAAATGGGAGACAAACCCAATTGACAAGCCTAACTCACAAGTCAATGAGGTTTCATCCTAAAACCAATTGAAAATGGAAGCAGTAATCATATACTTACAAGTTAACTTGTTTTCCTCCCAAATGTCCACGTAAGCAACCCTAAAAATTGGGTTCGTTTCAACCCTATTGGATTTAGGTTAATAAGGTTCAATATATTTTTCTTGATCCACTAATTTTAATGGTAATATTATTGATCGGTTTGAATTATTTTTCAAGTAAGATTGAGTTGTTAGAATCTTTAATAACAACAAATAAGAAAATGCACGAACGAAAGTGACCGGTGCTTTAATATCAGTGTTAATGGATTCTATCGATCTTTCAAATTTGAAGTACATAACTGATCATTATCATCCACGTTAATTTGCCTCGTGTAACATATGATGGCTCACCTCGTTAAGTAATCATGTTTCTTTTTGGTTGAGAGTAATCACGTTTCTTTTAATTTTTTTTTTTGGTCAAACGTTTCTTTTAATTACTAGAACATCTCGTATTTTTTTTTTGGTCGAATAGAACATCTCGTATTATATGTAACGGTTGTCAAGCATCTTTATAAATATTGGGTTTGCTAAATTAACCAATTATGCGTAATCCTATCAATAGAGTGACGTTGGTTCTATCCAAATTTGGGTTGGGGTTCAATATAGATTCGAGCCACCACTTGATCCGTTACTACACCACTTGACTCGTTTCATCCATACATTACTTACCGACAAAATTTTGGGTTGGGGCTCAGTATAGATTCACAAGGTGATGAAAACAAACTATCTCACCCATGGTCGGGCCCATTTCAATGCGAAAGTTAACGTCTGAAACTTCTCAAAGTAGATTCACATTTTGGTTAGGCCACACTTTTCTTAGCCGATGTGACTTCCTAGCTCTTTCAAACACCTTTGAGCCATGACCCACCACTGTCCATTCATTGGCTAGCTCAACCCTTGTACCTTCGTAGAAAAAACTAATACTAAGTGGTTTTAAATACTTGTCCTTCTGTGTTACACGCACTAATTTAGAGGAAAGGCCTTAATCACAAAAATTAAAGGGCGTATTTACTATTAGTGTGTGACGTGATCAAGTCTTATGTATCAAGTTGTTCAGGCGATTCCAATTAATTAGTTGATGCATTACACTTTCACTAAACGATATGGGGCTATCACATACGCCCAAAGACGTGTAATTAAACTTGTTGTTACACCAAAACGTACGTGAGTCTAGTCACATATATCAAAATATAAGAGCATAAATATAAAATAGATCACAGAGATACAA
The DNA here is from genome assembly GCA_934048045.1 of Polygonum aviculare. Lineage (NCBI taxonomy): Eukaryota > Viridiplantae > Streptophyta > Magnoliopsida > Caryophyllales > Polygonaceae > Polygonum > Polygonum aviculare. Next base: position 26,378,698 of record OW204031.1, read on the forward strand.
ATGTAAGGACATATATATATAATATAGATCACATAGATACGTACGTAATGCCCCATGCACTTACGTGACAATTAATTAATTAAGTACTTAATTAAGTGAATATGTTGTTGGTAGTGGTTTTCTCAATAGATCTAGTTTGTTGCATGGCGCGGGCGCTCAACGCCATTGGGCTGGCTAACAAAAGGCAACTTCGGCTTTTGAAAGCCCGAAGCCTTCGATGTTGACTACTCGATATCGTATCAAACTCTGAAAGTGGAAAGTCAGATCGAGTAAAATAAACAGTCGTTTTCTCTATAAAATGTGAATGGTATGGGCAAGGCTGTAAAGGGTTCTTCTTTTGGTACGTAGTTGTCCATGCTATTTCCCACCCAAATAATTAATCTCTAATTAATGCTTTTCAATGCTACGTGAACTGCATTAGGAACCCGCCCACCCTCGTCGACTTTTATGTCAAACATTGATCTCATTATATTTTATCTTTTTTGTTTTTTTATAAGGAAAGGATTAGGGTCGTCGGGGATGAAAACTAGTTACTAACCAACTCTATAGGAAATAGGGCAAACCGTCACCATGGAGTCTCGAACCGAGACTTCATAGTATTACCATAAGTGCTCAACCAGTGAGCTGATGCGCCAAGCGCATATATTTTATTTGTTTGTGCAAGATCCCTACTTATAATATGCCGCAGAATAAATTATATTATATTCTAATTGATTAAACTCTTATGCTTTGTATACTATGAATTGGTGTTAGTTGGCTGTCTTTAAGTTACAATTTTGATTTGACTATAAAAAATACTTTAAATCTGTATAAATTATCTAAAAATAGTATATAGATATAAAACAAGTATATATTATGAATTGGTCTCCATCCGCCTAGCCTTTTAATCGCCTAGGTAACCGTATTGGTCGTCTAGACCATAGGCAATCTCTCTGCCTCGAGATTGGCTAGCATTTTTTAGAATACTGCTTAAAAAAGATGATCGAGAACAAGAAGTTCTGGTAATGTCGAGATGGTAGTGCTTGAGAGAGTATAACCCATTTTTGCAATCAGGTCGACCACATCATTACAACATCTACCCACATGAGAAAATTCAACGATCTCGAGGTTTAATTAGTAGCGAGACCATGATGTCAGATCTTATTATTTCTATTTCCCAAGGACATTGCCCTTTATTTTGAACAGTTTGTATCAATGTTAGGTTGTCACCTTCAATCTTGATTTTTTTTATTCCGAGTTGTATGGCACTCTCCTAATTCCGTCCCGTAGCTCTAAGGCTTCAGCATTTAAAGTCGATACCATTTGATATTTGGTTGTTTCTATATCCAGATGTTATCATACCATCTGCAAGTCTCGATCCGTCCATGTTAATCTCGTAAAATCAATTGTTAGGTTTTTGCCAAAACCTTATCTTTCTTATGTTGTCGGTAAGATTGGGAGACTTGTTTGTTGTACTTGTACATGGACAGGAGAAAACTTGATTTTCGAAATTTGTTTAATTGTTATGGTTCTATCATGATGGGCTCATATGTAGGTCAAACGTCTAAATTATTAGTCAATTTGCAATGGACCTCCATAATCACATTGGGTTTTTTTAAGAAAAAATAATAATTATTAGTATGTTTTTCCCACAGGCCAACCACTTTTGCATGGAGCCTTGTTAGTTGTTACTATGGCGAAATAAGTTTATAAATAGCTCTGGAAAGAAACCTATCAACTAGCGGGTGGGCCGAGTTCTTATGCAAAAGTATATAAGCCCAAATACTAACACTAACAAGTTCATGCCTTAAGAAACATACGAATAAAAGAAACATTAATATGTAACTTGTTTACATATGTGCTTTTAATAGCATATTACTCTTTCCCTAAATGTTTGTCCAGTATTTTTTTCGGGCTTTCTTTTTTATTTGTGTTTTATCCTTTTTCTATTTATATCATACTTTTATTATAATATTACACCTGTTCAATCTCCTATATTACTCTATTATTATCCAACGTTTACATCAATTTTATCACTATTTCTTTACAAAAATATAAAATTATCATATATTAGCCTCCAGCTTTTACATCCATTTTATCTAATTTTATATATTAGCCTCCATATCCAACATTCTCATCACTTATATCATTTTTTCCCATCAAACTTTATACATACTCTACACTTTTTCTTAATAACCGTAAAAATCGGAGTTTTAAACAAACATTTAGGGACGAATGAATTAATATAATAGATTAATAGTGGTATAAATTATTTTTTAATAAAATCCAGTGGGGGTTGTAGCCCCCATTCACTCCAAGTAAGTCGGCCCCTGGGTGCGAACATGGAGTGTTAAATAGGGCTGTCCAACGGGTCGACCCGACCCGACCCGTAACCCGTAAATTAAAAGTTTTTGACCCGAGACCCGGCCCGTAACCCGGTTTACGGGTTACGGGTTTAACGGGTCGGGTCTCGGGTCAACCCGTTGACTAGGTCAAAACTGGTCAAATAGACATTTATGGAGACGGGGTCGCCGAGCAAGGGCGTTGGGGTCGACAGGGGTCGCTGAGCGAGGGCGTTGGGGTCGACGAGCGAGGGGGATGACGGGGGTCGCCGAGCGAGAGCTGTGAGCGTCACCGAGCGAGGGCGTCGGGGTCGGGACTCGAGCGAAGAGCAGCCGCGGTCGGGACGTCGGGATCTGAGCGAAGGATCTCTCCGCCAGATCTGAGTGAAGAGCGGTGCCGGGATCTGAGCGAACGGGGTCAGGATCTCTCCGTCCGATCCGAGCGAAGAGCGGCACCGGGGTTGGGACGTCGGGGACGTCGGGATCTGAGCGAACAAGGTTGGGATCTCTCCGTTAGATTTGAGAGAACGGGGTCGGGGTCGGGATGTCGGGACTCGGGGTAAGGCCGCCGCCATGGGGACGTCGAAGTAGGCCGTCGACGGAGATGGAGAGCGGCGCCGATCGATGGTCGAAGGTCGAAGTCGGTGAGAAGGTTGAAGTCGATGGATTGATGGAAATTGGAGAGCGGCGCAAGTGCAGGAAACTGAACATTCAACAACAGCCAATTGCCTCAACCCTAAAACTGTAGTATAAAATTATTTTAAAAAAAAATATTACGGGTTTACGGGTCGACCCATAACCCGGCGGGTCAACCCGTAACCCGCCCGTAACCCGTAATCCCAGAATTTTTGACCCGTGACCCGACCCGTAATTTACGGGTCGGGTCGGTCCGGGTTACGGACGACCCGGACCGTTGGACAGCCCTAGTGTTAAAGGACCAAGACAATCGGGAGTGACGATGTTGTCACAACCTAGAAAAGGCGTGGCAAGGACTTTTGTGGCGATGACATCTCGAATGAACCTCAAGTTGCCCAAGCATAGGCACTGGTGTTGCCACGGGCACGACTAGAGACAAGGGCATTCTTAGCATGGATGTTGGTTCGGGCATGGGCATCTTTTCGTTGCCTAGCATGGCAAAGCACATAAGTGATGGTGTGACCATGGTTGTGCCAGGTCGGATATGGTCCAAATTAAGTAGGGGCGGCCATAGCGGGTGCACAGGACCTGCACAAGGTCCCTCAAAATAATAGGGTCCAAAAAATTTTAAAGTCTATATATAATTTTTTTTCCTATTTAAACAGGCATAATTGAATAATTTGTTTTACAGTCCATACTCCATAGGTAATTTTTTTAACAGATAAGTTGCTTTATAAATTATGCATTTTAATATATTATGGGCCATTTTATAATTTCGAAACGGGGTCTCTAAATACCATTGACCGTCCTAGGTCCAAAGCGCGAGTGATCGCATGGCTATGACGATCCACCTGGCACAGTCGCAATTCACTGGCCCATTACAGCGGAGTTAGAGTGCATTATCCTCTTCGGTGGCGGTCAAGCTAGGGAATGGCGTCTCACCCTCCCCCTTGAGTGGGAAGCACCCCATGTTTTCACCATGGAACTCACGCTCAATGATGGATAAGAGGTCAGCCACGTTGAAGGTGGTGTGCACTCCATACTTGTCGCACAACTCAAGTTGATAGACAACAAATGCCTAACCAAGCATTGTGGAACACAAACCGTGCCACATCGGAATTCTGAGTTCCGGCTTTCGGAGAACCGGCCCCTGACGACCTCAAGACTGTCCACAAAAGACAAAAGATGAGTACTATAGGATAATTATTCGTACGGTTGTGGCCATCGAAATTCCAGGAAATTACGTTCATTGCTCCGCACATAACGAATTACAGTTACAGATTTGTTTTCTTGTGTGGGGGGTTGTGGACATATAAAATACCACGTTAGCAACTTATTTCCATTTGAAAAAAACCACAAGTTAATATTGAGAAATGCGAGAGCTGCATCTGCTAGTAGCTACTCTAGTGGTAGTATACGTTAGTGGTAATGGGAATGGCGGTAGGGAGATTCGAAGGAGTTCTCCCTCTTCAAGTCGGTGTAAAACCTTCTGATGAAGTCCTCGGCGGCCTTACTGACCTGCTTGGACTCCTCCTCGTTCTCCTTCACCGGAAACGGCGAGTCCGTCACCCGCAGCTGCCTCACCGGGACTGCCGGGCTCTTCCCAAACCCCGGGAGCAGCATGGGGGTTACGGCAGCGCTCCCGGGCCCTTCCCCAGCCGCCACGGCCACCTCGGCCGTGTTGAGCATGTCGAACACGCGCTGGACGGCGGCCGCCACCGCAGCCTCGTCGACCCGGTACTGGTAGCGGCGGTGGTGGAGCTGGTGGCGGCGCCTGAGCTTGCTCGGGAGGAGGAACTGGAAGGCGGCAGGGCTGTTGCTGCAGCTGAACTCGTACTCCTTGAAGGGAGGGCATGAGCTGACGACGGAGACGTCGTTTTCGGAGGGGGTTATGGAGGCGCCGCAGATCAGGAAAGCGGCCGCGTGCTTGAGGAGGAGGGAGTCGACGGCCTTGGCCGCGAGCTTGTTGCCGCGTTTGAGGAGGAGGAGGAGGACGAGATTTGTGGTTGAGATGGCCTTCTTGAGGAGGGGGAGTGCCATTTTCATTGCTTTCTTGGCGAGTAAGGTTGCTTGTGTGTTTGTGCTTGACATTGTTTCCATCTTACAGGTTTTGGGAGATTAAAAGGGTGGTGAATGAGTGATATATGGTGTGTGTTGAAGTGCGTTGTTGGATTGAGGTGGAGAACGTATATATAGGCCGGGGGCGGGGAATGAGGTTAGTTGTAATAGTTTATTATAAGTCAACCTAGCTATAGGGTTTCAATATATATAAATGTTACAAAAGAAACGTACTACATGTCAAAGACAATAAACTATGAATTTTTTCATAGTTTTTTTAATAAATAGAATATTATTTTTAGTGGATGATCGATTGATTTAGTGTGTAGGAATTAATGTCAAGCCTCATTCTATGTGAATTGTGAAATGACACCTTTAATTACATTTTTAATAGAGCAAGCAGAGCAGCCGATAAGTTGATAGAAACAGCCAACTTCCAAGATGAGTGGCATATATAGGGAGTATATACAGTTGAGATATGCATTAATTCATATATGCACTCCCGTATCAGATAACGATAATGTCTTTGTTGCATTACATTTTTTTTTGTTGCATTGCATTGCATGCATCAAATTCAGGGCACGCACGAAGCTTGGCCGAATAATGAGGAGAGCGCCCACTCCGTTTAGTACGTACCAACCTTATACAAGCAAATATTCAAAAGCAACTTTAGAGGGGTCATGCCTTTTCTTTTTTTTTATCAGGGTAGAGGGGTCATGACTAAATTACTAATGGGTGTGTAAGATTTGCCGCCCCTTTTTTTTTTTACTGCGGACGTGGATTGTACGTTGCTACTTTTATCTGTGATGAGTTTGGACTCACTGTGCACGTAATTATATATCATTGACACCTAACCCTATTACTCCCTCCGTCCCATTGAGTTTGTTTCATAGGACAAATTTTGCGGTTTTTAAGGAAGTGATAAAGTAGGTATTGAGATATGGGAAAGTGGGTAAAAGTTAAAATTGAATGAGGGTAGTTTTGTAATTTTATATGTGTAAAAAGTTGAAAAGAGATAAAGTAGAAGGAAAAGTTGGATTTTGGGTGTAAAAAGTGAGTTTGAATAAGGGTAATATTGTAAGAAATTGTTGATATAAAAGGAAAGAGGACAAACTTAATGGGACGCCTAAAATAGAAACGAGACAAACTCAATGGGACGGAGGGAGTACTTTGCTGGGTTTCGTCCACTTAGGAGTTAGGATTGATGCTAAGTATGGTTCGTACGTGTCAATTAGCTAGATTACGGGTTAAATCATGAGAGGTCATGATCAATGATATGATGGTGAAAAGTGAAAACAGCTAGAACTATCACATGCATGCACATATTATTGTATTTTGTTCTCTAGTTGCTATAGAGAAAAAGGCACAACATGTATATTATTAATTCACAATTTCACATCCAATTGAAGGGGCGCTCAAACTTTCATCTTTTTAATTGCTAACCTTTTACGGTTTAGGATATACTACATTATTGTATATTCAACATAGTACAAGAATCTACCGGGTTGAGTGAGTGGCAAACTAGCTTTGAATATGTGGAGAGTTATCCCTTTATATCTTTACTCTTTAAACATGAAAAGGAGAGAAAGCACCAAAGATAAAACTTCAATCTCTAAAAGACATTTTTGTCTACTTTTATTAAAGGCACTACATAACTTTAGTTTTTTTTTTCCAGTAATTGTCAACCGGGTCGACAATTTTATATGCATGTTAAAGTTGTTGGATATTCATTCACTGTGGATGCGTGAAGCAGTTGATGAATACACAGACGTTTTCATTTTTTAATTTTGGAGAATATTGGACTGTTTTGAGGTCCAACAGCTTCTCCATCTCATTCTCCAAAATGGAGATTGAAAAGAAAATAACTACTCTTTCCCTAAATTTGGAGCAAAGTCTTTATTCCCTAAAATTAACTTCTTCACATATTTCAATACAAACTTTACAAATATAATATATATTTTTTGTTTTAATATATAACTAAATGTATATTCCTTTTTAGGTTTGATATATCCCTATTATAGAGAGACTGTTGGAATTGAAGCATAAAGTTTTTGGAGATTTTGAACTTTTCATTCTCAATTTTAGAGAATTTTAGAGACTCTCTTGAAGATGCTCTTAGAGTCTTACACTCAACATTGAATAGAGATGTCTGTATTTTTACTATTTCTATATATTAGATCTCTATTCTAGTAAATTTATCATTATAAAATAAACCTCCACTGACTTGGTTACCGTAATTAATGACTAAATACCGTATTATTCAACTTCACGTCACGTAAGGCTCAATTGGGTACAACTACAAGAACGTCATAGGCTTAATACTTGAATGCACCACTATACTTGATATATTATGTTACAATATGCGGTTAATAGAATCTTATGTGACATACAATTAGCTAACGTAATTATTAGTCACCAATTATGAGAGTCAAGCCATCGTATATTTATTTTATGTAACGAATGATTAGTGATACTCTCTTCAGTAGACTAAATTTGTATAAGTAGCTAGAGAAGTTTCTTTGAAAAAAAGTGAACGTGCAAGTATTGGATCGAGTATGTTTATTTATTAGACCTTAAAGTCATCACTTCATGTCATCAAAATAAGTGTCATTAATTAGAATGTTATAACAACAATCTATAAAGAAAATCTCAAAAACATCAATTGAAAAGACCACTTTCAGACAGGCAAATAGCACACCGAGTACTGCTATTGTGATTGATTTTCATTTAAAACAATATTGTCATTACTGGACCAAAATTCCTCGATCACAAAATTGTCATCACTAGTGTAAAGAGTGATTACGGTTAGGAAAAAAACTAGGACCAAATGATAATACACTAAGTTAATTCATAATCGAGATACGTAGACAAAAACCTATATCTTTCTTCTTTCCACGTTATTGAAGCACCAATGAATATATTCTCCGCTGCATACAAATCAAAGGTAAAATGTTCAAACCATATTGAAAGATAACACACTAAGAAGCCCACAAATGCACAATAGGTGTAAGGCCCGAGGCCTAACGGCCATCCCATGCCAACCCGATGACTTCTCAGGAGGTCACCTACCCTGATACTATTCTCGCCCTAACGCGTTTAACTTCATTGTTCTTTTGACATCTCGAACCATAAAAAGGAAGAGCTCTTGTTAGTATGGGGAACACCTCAATCCCTTATAAATTATCGGGGTGTTACAATAACACATGCTTATATATAATCCCTAGAGAATTAAGTTGTGCATAGTTCACAATCGTAAACAGAGTAACAACCAACAATCAACCTAACATCAACAAATAAAAATGGATTCAAGAAAAAGCGAGCTCCAAACAACCACATACACAACAACTTAATTCAATTCCATAGCAATAAAAAGATTCAAGATCAACCTAACATCAACGATAAAGAAAAGAAAAGAGAATATGATAGCTAGAGAAAAAAACAAGAATAAGATCAACGATAAAGTTAACAATGGCGGCTTTATATTTCACCAAGAAGAGAGTGGTCTCCGACGACCAAGCTACCAACCATGGTGAGAACAAGAGGGACCTCAACGAGAAGAGACAAGCCTTCCTTTGGCGCGACTCCAGTGGTGGAGAGGTGAGGCATGTGTGGGGGGCCGTGTGTGCAGCGAGATCGTATGGGAGAGAAGGATAAAGGAGTCGTCGACACACGAGAAAATTCAAAAAAAGATGTGTGACGAGAGAGAAGGGCTTTTGCTACCATTGCAAATATAGTGTGGGATGCAGATCCGGTTGAATAACATATCAACCCTATATGCTTCGCCTAAAAAACTCGATTATTAGTGTAAAAAAATATGAAAAATTGTATTTGATTATAATAGACTTAATTATTAGGGGTATAAATAAAAAAATATAAAAAAAATAGAAAATGAAAAAATATATGAAAAAAAGAGATTATATGAACAAATATTAAAAAAAAAAGAATATTAATTTATCAATTAAATTTTATTTACAGAAACTGTTTGAAAATCCTCGAGGTCGAGGGTCTCGATTTTGGAATAAAAAAATGTGTTGGACGGTCCTGTCTGTATTTTTAGACGGGAGACAATAAGTTCACAAAAGTCCTCCTTTCCACCGCTACAATCCGCCCATGGACGGCGAAACCCTAGACCCAGTGCAACCCTCCGCCGGCGACGTTTCCGCGATGGAAGAAGATGGCGGTGAATCCACGGCGCTCGATCTCACTAGTTACCAGCTCCACGATCTCGAATCGATCGAATTGCCCCAGGGCTTGATTGAGCTGGACCTTACCGCTAACCGATTGTCGAAGCTCGATCCTCGGATTGCTCTTCTTCACAATCTCAAGAAGCTCTCCCTTCGCCAGAACCTCTTCGACGACGCCGGCGTCGAGCCCCTCTCTTCGTGGGACGCCATCTCCGGTCTTCAAGTACGCCCCTTTTTCACCTAGAACAACCATGGCTGAATTTGTTGTTTCCTGATTATCATTTTGTGTCTTTGGACTTGTTTTATTATTATCATTAGGAGGTTTCCATCTATCATATCTTTGTTGAGAAGAACCCTAGGTGAATTATCATTTTCCTGAAGCTTTGGGAGGTGCAGATGATGCTTTATACAAGATCTCTAGTATATTTGAGTAGGGGAGATAGCTGATTCGGGAGTATATAGGTCTAGGAATCAGAGTTTGTGTAGAAATTCTTATTAACATCACCGTTTTACAATTGTAATTGCTTGCCCTATATCTGATATGGGGTCAGATGTAATCTCTCTCTTTGTGGAAGGCTATGGAGTTGGTAACGCACTCCGGGTATCTGCTAGGATTTTGCTCTTTTGGCTGTAACTCCTTGAAAATGATCAAATTTTGGATTTTTGGTTGGGCATGGCCAATGTTTAGGTTGTATTCCTGTCGGGTTAAATGGTTCTTTCTACCTCAAGGTGAGTATAAAGTGATCAATATGATGTGTGGAGCCATTATCCCTCAGGAGTCCTTTTGAAAGGGGAAATGATAACTTCCAGCTTAGTTATTTGATGAGAAAAATCACAACGACTTGTAAATCACAAATTTCCACCTTCAAGGTTTGAGTAGATTTGTTTTGCTTCTAGTTTAATAAATTTATATAATGAACTAAGAAGCTACATTCATCAATCACTTTTCTGGCACTTAGTAGGCATCTTAAGCATTGTTTGCTAAAATGATTTCCTCTCCAGGAGCTTGTACTCAGAGATAATAAGCTGATGAAGATACCTGATGCCAGCATATTCAAGAGCCTTTTGATATTTGATGTTTCTTTCAATGAAATATCATCCTTAAATGGGTTATCAAAGGTAGCAAGTACGCTCGTAGAACTTTACGTGTCTAAAAATGAAGTAACTAAGATCGAGGAGATTGAACATTTTCATCTGCTGCAAATACTGGAACTTGGCTCTAACAAATTGCGGGTTTGTAACTTTCTCCTCAAATTCTCTCTGTCATTCGTTGCACATACTTGTGAGTGCCCTGTATGTTAATCAGTATCTCTGATAAGCATAAAGTACCGATTTCTGATGTTCCAGAATCTTCAAGCTCTTACTGGAGGCAGTGGTGCCTTTCCCTTTACAGGTGATAGAGAATCTGCAAAGTCTAACTAACCTACAAGAGTTGTGGCTTGGCCGAAATCGTATACGAGTGATAGACCTATGTGGGTTGAAGTGCATCAAGAAGCTCAGCTTACAAAGCAACCGCTTGACTTCGATGAAGGGATTGGAGGTCTGCAACATATAAGCATTGGTCATGTTTTACTGGATTTTTTTGCAGTTATCAATGTTTAGTATAATCTTTATGCCAAACACCAGGAATGTGTGGCCTTAGAAGAAGTTTACTTGAGTCACAACGGGATCCCAAAAATGGAAGGTTTATCAACATTAGTGAATCTCCGAGTATTGGACGTGTCATCAAATAAGCTCACATCAGTGGATGACATCCAAAACCTTACCAAGTATGTTGCACTCTCTTATATATGTCAGGACTGCATATAACATATGAGAACGTTTCCTTAATTGACTTGTTTGCAGGTTAGAGGATTTATGGCTCAATGACAACCAGATTGCTTCACTTGAAGGCCTTGTTGAGGCTGTAGCTGGTTCAAAGGAGAAGCTCACTACGATCTATCTTGAAAATAATCCATGTGTATGAATTTCTATTACTAAATTTGATAGATTGATCAATCATGCTATATTATCCCTAGTATATTAAATTCACTGAAATTCAAAATGTTGGCCTGCTCTATTTGCTATCTACTTGTTTCGTCTTATTTGTCTGTGTTTTTCTTGTTTCACTCTGAGCTCGGAATTTCTGTAATATAATAGTGTATAAGCTAGAAAAGTACCTCAATGAGGAAACAACTGTCTTTTACAAAATTTTAGGCTGCTATCGGCAATGCAGGTCTAGCTAAATTTCAGTCCTTGTAGTCGTTGAAAATCTGGCCAGATCTTTTCTCTTGCCCCTTTGATCCGATTTAAGAAGCCCTGTTCCTACATCTTCCATGTCACAACAAAATATTCATATAAACATCAGTATTGGTGATAAACATAGTATGTTCAGTCATACAGGAAAAAAAAGGCAGAAGTTGAAGATGGTAACTTACAATTTATCCCCCTATTGTACTTCTGGAGTAGCAAAGTTTTTCATTGCCATTAATGTTAATAGGACAACCTACATCTGACTCATTAACTAACCATCTTTGGATTGAAACTGTACTGGCACTGATCTCACTGAATCCTAGCTTATGATTTTGACATCTTACTATTTATTTATATATAGATTTGAGATTCATCTGTACATACTTCTGAATGATTTTTTCGGTGTCTGGTTTCACTGGTTACTATCTTCAAGCTGGACACATTGACTATATGGATGATTTAGTTTACCTCCACTTGTGCAGGCGAAGACCCCAAATTACATAGCTACAGTCAGACAGATGTTCACACATATTGAGCAGATTGATTCCGAGGTCTTTGCTTAAGACTATATGAATACAGCTTTGCACGAAGAGAATTTGCTATTGGTTCCTGAAGGCGGCTCAAGGTAGCTAATGTCATATAGAGGTACTCGTCCGGCTTATTTTCTCCATTCCCAGTTGACAGAATATCTGCATGCTAATGTATCTCCACCGTTGCAGCATAAGGACAGTTAGAATGCAAGCTGTTTGCCTTACTGTACACAAGCTATTATGTCATTTTTCACTCAGATTTTGGTCAAGTGGCTCATTTTCATTCTCTTTTTAAGTCGTTTCACATATTAATAAGGTATTGTTATATCTTAGGCAGAATCACTAAGGTTATCGGTCATGGCATATTTTACGTGTAGAACTAGAATTATCAGCTTCATATCCAGGGACTTCTTACCTTGGATTATCTGAGATGCCATGCTGTGATTGCCCTTGCAATCAACATACTTTCAGATAAAATTGTTATCTGCATGCTAACATGACGCTTACATCTAATGAAGCTTTCTTTTCCTTTCTAGTTCCTCTAATGACATTTTAAATTCCCCCCTTGATTCTAATTATGTAGCCTATTTTGGGCAAAACTCCATTCCTTAAGTTTTGAATAAAATCTCGTTAGGGTTCACCGTTTCTTGACCAAAGAAAAGAAGGCTAACTGAGCTAATAGACGGAGCAGTGAAAGTAGTAAATAATTCATTCAGGACTATTACAAGGTGCCAACATATCGGCACACAGACGAACATGGCAATTCAGATTTCAGATCGACTCTTGGGTGATTACACAATAGCGTACGAACATATCATGTTACTTTAAATTTGTTTACCCTTGCCGCGTCGGCAAATCCGAAAAGCAGTCCGACCGATCAAGAACTCGACCAAGTTCTTCTCAGAACATCATCTATGCCTTTACTTGAGCTCCTTAGATCCTTTTTCTCATCTTGTATTTGGCCATCACTCGATTCTTCCTCCAGACAAAACGAACAAATAGACACCGAAAAATGAAACTGAACAAAACAACTTAAATGTACCTAAAATCATATTGAAACATGACCTCTTTTATGGGTTATCTATGAATAGCACAAGTATTCTCATTCACACGATTCTCAACACCCGAAGCTCTTGCTTATAAACGAACAAGCCGATTTCTCTTGTATCCAAATTAGGTTCTTTCATCTTTCGAACCTTAAAATTGTATTTGAACTACCTAATTAAAAATCGACCCAAACGCAATACCGAGTCAAATATAGAGTTGCCCATGAACGACCTAGTTTATTTAGAGCCCTATCCATGATGGTTTTGCCGGTTGGCGATGTACATTTTTGCTACTTGGGCTCTTGAAAATTCTGTAAAGTTCTTCGTTGAATTCAAAAACAAAGCGTGATTTAGAACATGTGGCTCTGGCAAGTTGGGAATAGTTTCTGCATTGAAAAGAACTTTGAAGAGTGATTTCGAATATGTACATGGCATATTCGGGTGAATGATACTATGAACAAAAAGAGACAAAATCCTGTCTTTGTTGTATACTAGTACCTGTACTATTCTACTCTACATGTAGTTTATATACCAAAAACACCTGCTTGGATTGCACCCGTTTCCGGTCTTTCTCGATGAGGTCTGAAGAAGCTCCGAGAAGAAAGAAGGCGTGAGTGCTGATGAGTCACCATGAACTCTATTGCACCCAAATGTTTCCCTCCGTTTCCCCCCAATCTGAATCCGCCAAGACTATCATCTTCCACCACAACGACGTCGTTCTGCCATAAGTCCCTCAAAAAATTCAAATCAGCACCCGTTACAATCCTCCAAACCATTTCAACTTCATTGGGCGGCTGTCTCCGGGACCCAGGCCTCGAAACCCTCGCCGGGCACCGAAACGGCGACGTTTTGCAGAGCGGAGGGCTGGGACTAGCGCTGCTGAGCGTGACGTCGACGGCCAGGGTTCGAATTAGCCCCTTCCTGGCGACGTTGGCGGCCAACCCGACGTTTGTGTCGGCCGCCCTGGCTTGGCTGCTCGCGCAATCGACCAAAGTGTTGCTCAACTTCTTTGTGGAGAGGAAATGGGACCTCGGGATTCTGTTTGCCTCTGGGGGAATGCCTTCTTCGCACTCCGCGCTTTGCACGGCGCTGACCACTTCCGTTGCGATTTGCCATGGAGTCGCGGACTCCTTGTTCCCTGTTTGCTTGGGGTTCAGCCTTATTGTGATGTATGATGCCATTGGTGTCAGGCGCCACGCTGGTATGCAAGCTCAGGTAAATTGCTGACCATCTGTTTTATGAAATGTTCAGTTTATGCAGAAGCAATTGTGTTCTATTTGGTGGATATAATGGCTTAAGAAAGATGCAGGAGTTGTTGATTTGATGAGAGTAGGTGTTGGAGTTGAGAAGTTTTTAGTGATCAATTTAAGCATTTATCTGGTAGTCTTTAAGGTTGATCGTCATCATGACTTTGTAATTAGATGAGTTTGAGAACAAGTGAGGCCTCAACTCAACTCAACTCAACTCTGAGATAAAAATCTTGCATTTCATTTTGAATTAGATAAACTTTAGTGCACGTCCCATACAATCAAATTTCCTGAATCTTTCTGTCATGGAAGAATAATTAAATGGTGGTGTAAAGTGCAACCAACTACTCATCACAACGACATGATCTTGATAGGAATAGGTGATGAGAATTAGGAGCAGTTATTATGTGTAATATATAGTTGTAAGGAAGTTGTTCGTGTACTCTACCGTACAAACATATGTAAAGGAAAATTATGTGTGTTTGGTCAGCTTTCTCTCTTGTTTTAAAACTAGAACAGAGTTTTTGATTGAATTTGGGGCTGTCTATTTCTATCATGGACACCCTTATCTTGCTTATTTATGATCAGATGATTATCATAATGATCGGCACAAGTCTCTCTTGCTTCAATAGCTACTCTCAACTTTAGTACCATCATTTGTGCTTCAATCTTAGAAAATATGATCATATCAATTGGCTCTGTTTCTGCATCCTCCTCCTTATATCCAGACCTGAATCAATTTCCCCGAGCAATTTTGTAAAATTTACTCAATTGTTGTCGGGTCGTGACAAATTAATATTGCAGGTTCTGAACAAGATAATAGAGGATCTGTTTCAAGGGCATCCAATCAGTGAAAGGAAGCTGAAAGAACTCGTTGGCCACACTCCCTCACAGGTTGTAGCGGGAGCAGTGCTCGGGATTCTTGTCGCGTGCTACTGCTGTCAGGGTTGCTTACTTCCGATTTAATATCTCCTTTCTATTCATTCAGGTACAGACTTGATTCCGTTACCATAAAACTTCTGTTCTTGATCCTGAAATATCGATTGTGAACAACACAATTCATCAACTTTGCTTTGCTGAGTTGGTTATATTTTTGTGCTATATTGAACCTTGTCTCTGACATTTAAAATAAACCATTTGCAGCTTAAGAGATTGATCAATGGTGGAAAGCAGCATACTGCAAGGGGTTGCCTCCATGAACCACTAGAAAGTGGGTGGGATTTGAGAGTTCTCTCGGTAAAAATATGCAATGATGTGTGTTGTTAATGATTCTCGAAAGCTGAAATTATGATGGCGTTTCCCGTCGGTTTATTTATTTATCTTCATTATAATCCAAGCTAGAGCAATTTCTATGTTAGTCTAATGAGCAAAAAAAACACCCCTATTCTATTATTTTTCCCCCTTCCACTTCATTCATGGAGTAATTTTTACTCAATTTTTTCATAATTTACCTTTTCCGAGCCCGCAACCCAACTTTCACTTTTCACATTTTCTAATGATCATTTATTTCTACACACAATTACAAACATATACTCAATTTACAGTATAATATATAGTCTTATTTAATTAAATATTTGATTAATCTGCAAAAAAAATATTATTATAAAAAATGGATTTATTAAATTTAATTACGTATATATTAAATAAGTGTATATTCACAAAAGGGAATATTTAGTAAAAAAGAGGCAAACCACCGAAAATTTGAGGGTTGAAACCTGATCAGAATAGTAACAACTAACAAGGAAATGAAAAAACCAAACCCAATTAACTCAAAACCGATTGGGTTATTTTTTATCTATGTAGAATATATGTATTTTCTTTTAAATATTATAATACATTTTATTATAAAAACTAGTAAAAAATATTTTACTATTAAATATTATTATTTGATCATAATACTAATTAATAATCATTAATAATTAAAGCTCTTGACTTGTTAGGTTGACCCGAACTTGCATAATAATTTGTCAAGACTTGACATGTACCCAGATTAACCTGAACTCGTACTCAACTCGAACATGAAAAGACCGAACCCAAATCCACTCGAACTGACCTGTTTGACATTTCTAGTCTCTATGGATAATTTAAAAATTTTATGAATTTTGGTATATTGTTTATTTTACTTACAAACAACCTAGATAAATAATTTTATCTTAGAGAAATTTCTTTTGATACCCCTCCGATCTTGACAATTCCTTTTGGTGCCCTAAGAAAAACGTTTTTCCTTTTGGTAACCCTATATGTAGTTTATACATTTTCCTTTTCGTAACCAAAATTCTATATAAACCCATTTTCTATTAAAAAAATACAATTTTCGTTTAAAATTTAAATAAAAACCAATGGAAATTGTTAACAAAGTATTATTGTGAGGTTTGATTGTTCTTGAACTTCTTTGACTAGATTGTTTTCTCTATGCTTGATTGAATAAGTTTGATTTAGGGTGTTGTTATATTGACCATTTAATTGAATCTCTAAGTTGAATTACAATTAGGTTTTTGTTTAATTATTGGTTGGAATTAGTTAGATCAGAAGTATGACCTTTAATCAATCTGAGACCGGTGGGACTAATTAGTTAGAGAAGAAAATTCAATTGAATGTTATTTGGATATCTGGTTACTCTAAATGCATGTTTCTATTGATGCTTGAATCTTAATGCTATTGTCAAATTGAATCTATGAGGTCTCATAGGTTGTTTGATAATTAGGGTTGTTAGTACCGGTCGAGCTGATAACTAGAACTGAAGTAGGATTAATAATTTAATGAAGTTGGGCTATTAGAATGCCGCATAAGATTAGTCAAGATAAAGAGAGAATTTCGATAATCAATGATTAATAATCGAGTTCGCAATGAAAATTAAAAGTTGAGTATATTTCTTCAGTATACAAATTCAACACACAATTAAGTACACAAATCTATGTGAGATCAACCCACACTTCTCTACTACATTAGTGGGTAGTTTAGTTTATTTAATTTTGATATGCATTAGACGACTAAAATACTGCATATCAAAATCATAGGTTAATATATCTCATATATGAGTCTACTGATTTAGAAAATAAAGCATTTTTCAAATTCTCAATCTACCCACTAAACTTATATGCCTCTTGTATTACATTTATTTAGTAAACTTAGTTATACAATTAAGAACAAAATGTAGTCGCTCTAAAAATAAATATTTGGATTCTACAAAAAAATAAAATATTTGGAAAAGGTAAAGTTCATTCCAAATTACAGTTTACAAAAAGTTATTAGCTAGGCATGACCTAATCGAAAATTCTTAATACAAATACTAGTCAAACTCTCAAAGATTTTTAAAATGGCAATCATGTTCAAATAAAATAAAGAATCACATAGAAAACATTATCAATGGGCCAATGTTATTTCCACCGGGCAAAGAGGCTGGTGGGCACCCGGATTTGACAGGCCTGCTCCGGGGTGGAAGACCGGTTCTATATATTGCAGTATTCCCTCCATTCCAAAACGTTTGTCCATAAAATACAATTGGTACGGTATTTAATAAAAGTTATAAAGTTCATTAATTAGGGTAATACATTAAAATAAATGAGAATAATTTTATAGAGATAAAAAGTTAAAAATTTATAATGACTAAGATTGAATAAGGGTAATATGGTAAGAAAAGTATGGTATAAATGAAAAGCTTGAAAGATGGACAAACTAATTAGGACAATCGAAATGGAAAGATGGATAAATATTATGGGACGGAGGGAGTAGTAATTTCAAGTAAGATAAAGGAGAATATATATATTAATCTATTCATTAATAATTACAAAAGTTGTCTTTATTAGAGGTGTTAAAAACATGATCAATCCGATAAAATCGATCGATATCGTCCGAAAATTAATGGGTTGAAATCTGTAAAATTGAAATCAAAACCCGATAAAAACTTAGTCCGATTAATTCGATGTTATTAAATTGAAACCCAAACCTGACCTATTGACCCGATTAGTTATATATTATAAAAATTATGATCTATTTTATAAAAAAAACCATAGAGAACCAGTATGATATATTTTATAAGAATTATAATATTTATAATACTTTTGTTATTAGATAATATTATTTAATTATGATATTATTTTAATAATCATAAAATTTTGATATTTTTTACCAAACCTTTATGAGAATCTTATATGACCCGACTTTACCCCCAACCTGATAGACCCAAAACCGTATTCATCCTTAATCCGAAAAGACCGAACTCAAATCCGATCGCATCGACCGGTTTGACAAATCTAGTCTTTTATGCTTTTATTGCAAACAATAACCGGTTAGTTGAATATCATGAGATGATATATGCCTTTAATTTATGGGCTAACTAGTTTAACCCTCGTATCACGAACGGAGGTTAATCAAATTTAACTATATGTCAAGCTAACTAGTTCCGGTCTTCTACCTCGGAACAGGTCTGTCCATCGGGTGCCCACCAGCCCATTCAGCCAATTTAACTACAGTATTTAGTTATCAATTATTCTAATAATTGTATTTCCATAATCTAATTAAGACAACTTTCTTAATCTAATTAATTAATTGTACCGGGAATATACAATATAAGTTATCAATAGTCTTTATCCCATTCAATGCATTTTAAATATACAAGTAATATAAGTAATATATAGTTAGATTACATGCAAGTATGTAACTATGTGATGCAATGAAATCTAGCTGGACATCGATCCGAGCAATTAACCACGTGATACCCCTTAATTTTGAATGTGCCAATTGTGGTCTTCCGGCTTGGGAAGCCGGGGCTACCTCCGCATGTTTGCTCCGACCTTCGACCCCGGAAGTGTGCAGTCCCATCGGGTGCCCAAAATACTCTGTTGCCGGTGGAATCAGCCAAGGCCTTATCAATGCCAGAAAGAATAGATAAGACATTTAGCCCATCATTATTGCTCTATTGAATCCTAATAGTCTACGTAACTCAAACAAGAACATATTTTTCAATATAAAAACAAAAGGCCTGAATCATTCTCCATCTAACCTTTACGACAAAATGACATTGACATCTCAAGTCAAATCGTAGAAAGTTGGAACCGATTTTTGAGCACTATTGAGAAAGTGCCCAAAACTTATTTATACATCTCTTCTTTGTCTTCCACTACTCACTGAGTCACTGCCCATTATAATGTACACAAAAAGAACAAATCAGTTTAATTATAAGTATAAAAGAATTTATACATGCAAATTATTGATCTCTGAGGCCTACCAAATCTTCATCAAGCAATCAATCTAGGCCTGGCCCAAAATCAAATTTTGGTGAGTAGGAGGTCAATTTCATAAGTGATACGATACGATCATACACACGTAGCCATAGTTTACATTAATTTACTTCCGTATCAATAAAAAAGCACTTGCGCACGAACACAAAAAAAAACACGTGTTCTTGAAAAAGTTATGAAACATATCTCTTTTTTTTTTGATCAAATGAAACATATCTCTATGGCTTCATGCTTCTTGTTCTTTTTCCTTCGCAATAGGAGGTGGGGGCGGGTAAAAACTTAAGTTTTTTTTTCATTGTTTTTATTAATAAGGTAGTATGATATTTGTGTATATAAATATAAAAGTAAATGTATTATTTATTGGTTAATTGTTATTTATTAGACATGAAACCAACGGGAAGTTATGTAAGACTTGTATCTTGAATTAAGATATATGTTTTTGACTTGTTTGGAGAGTAAGTAATCGACTTGTTTAGATTTATGTAGCATGCGGCTGGTCTTAGGGGATTTTCCATCAACTTTCCTCTTCGATTTTTTTTATAATTTCATAGTGTATCGCCATATGAAAGTATGCTCATTTGCATTTACTTTGACGTCAATCGACATTGTGCACTTTCTAACCTAAGCATACGAGGTGTATTAAGGAGACTCACACGGTCACACCCCTTAATCAATTATTTTACAGACCTAGAAGGAGAAACCGTTTGTATTTGAGGAGAGAGACTAAATCATTAATTGGGTGAAAGACTGAAAGTAGATTGATCTTTTGAGCACTAATAATTGATGTGAAACATATAATCGATTCTCAATTTTTTTTATTGAACTAAAAAGATATTTTAAATATTATAATACGTTTAATTATAAAACCTATAACAACTAATGTTTTATTATTAAATATGATTATTTAATCATAATATGATTTACATTATAGTTATAAATTCAAGTCCTTGACTCGTTAGGTCGACCTGAACCTATACAATAATTTATCAAGACCTCACCCGACTTGACCTATGGCCCGATTGACCTGAACACGCACTCAAGTCGAACCCAAACCCATCCGAACCGACATGTTTGACAACTCTAGTTTTAATATTATAGGTACAAGTCTATCCACTTAAGTCATTATCTCCTATTATAAATGAGCAATTTTTTTCTTTTTCATTTTCTTTTTTTATATGTACTTAATCGACTATGTGTCATAAATGAGCAAAAAATTTCAATTCTATATGTTTTATAGATATACATAGATTAGAGCTATCAAACGTGTTGGTCATTCTGGTTCAGGTTTGGTTATTTCGGGTTCAGATTGAGTACGGATTCGGATCGATCGGGTCATGCTAAATTATCGGAAGGGTGCATGTCGCTTTAACGGGTCAATAATATCGACTTGTCATGATTACTTTACTAAAATTATGATTTAAAATTAATATTTAACAATATAACATTATTTTTATAGATTTTTTATAATATAAAATCATATAACATTTAAAGTAAATGTTATTTATTCCACATAATAAACCGGGTTAAGCCAACGAGTGCGGGTTGGGTTCGGGTTTCACCCCAATCGGGTTCGGATTTCAAGTCAATTGGTTTCAATTTTTTCTTTTGTCCATTGATTTTTAGATTGAATTTCAACCCTACAATTCTCAAACAATTCGTGTTGGTTTATTGAGTTTGACAACTCTAGTAAGAATACATGGTCCAACATAGTAAAAAAACATGTACTTACATATAGTACAAAGTAAACTAATTAATATGACCACCATCCATTAACGATAGTCCAATTTTTCTACTCCTATAATGTATTCCTAACAATATTTTATTGTTCTAATCAGTTAGAGGAGATATTTTAACATTTTCCTAATGTTTACGTTTCTTGTTTGATTTAATTTAGAAATGCATCTCCAATAAATGCTCTCTCCAATATATGCTCTATAATTTTCTCTAAAATAGAGAAATAAAACTCATGTCTCTACAAATTTTATATCTTAACTTCAATAAAATCTACATTTTGGAGAATCATGTTTATATTGTTAATATATTTATTTATATGCAATATTAAAACACAAACATCAACCAATTAGAAGAATACATAATAACATATACATTGAATGCATTCCGCAAATATTTTTGAGGATTCCCCTAAATTTAGAGAAAACTAGTCACATTGTGGAGACTTTCTTCATTTTGAAGAATTAGATAGGGAAGCTCTTGGGTTCAAAACACACCCAAAATTCTTCAAATTTGTTATTTTCAAGAAAATATGGATGATGTTGGAGATGCTCTAAGGAGTATGTATAAGGAGTAGAAAATTTGATTTGAGTTAGCAATGGTTAGAGGATTTAAACAAAAAAATAGTATCCTATTTTTTGTCATTATACTTAATCTCATATAACGGTTTTTCTATTGTGTGACCCTAGGGCACATCCATATATATATACTAAACAAGGAAACTAAACCCTGAAGTGGAAATAGTGAACTTGTCACAAAAAAATCAAAAAATCTCAAATTTTAAGATTTATCAAATCTTTCTAATATTGATATATTATAGTGTGTTCTTAGGGCATATAATAGAAAAATCCCTGATATAAAATGCGGTTTTTCTATACATCTTGTGTCTAATGGCATATTATAAAAAGACAAAATTGGAAACTGAAATTATAAAATAGAATAAGTAAACCTTTTAGGAATTTTTTTTAGAATAATCTAATAAAAAATATGTTGAATCTTTCCAAATCAAATTTCTTATAATAGCAAGTCATATCTAGAATATAAAACAGACAAAAATACCATGGTGAAATTTTCACTTTGTTTTCTTTTGCATTTTTTCACCATTCGGTTAAACCTAGTATCAATGATTTTTTTTCTTGAAATGAACAATTTTATAGAATAATTCTGTACAATTTAAAACTTTCATAATACATGTGCCCAACCCTCTAAAGGAACAACAATTTATGAGTGAACATAAATTGCATTGTTTTCGAAGCTTGCATTTATAACAAAAGCATTTCCTTTTGATACATGCATTTGTATAGCATCAACGTAAGAGCATTATTTAACTGCAAATTCTGAAGTAATTTGTTTGTGAAATCAAAGGTCAACTCCATGATTGGGATTAGAGAAATGGCACGTGCGGGTGGTGTTAAAAATTAAATATAAGCACCAAATCAGGCGCTCGTCTCTCACCTCCTCACGTTCTTCACTTTAAAATACGCAATTCTTGCTTGTACTTCGCAATCGGATACGTAGTGAGATGGTAAGTTTTTGTTTTGAGCCATCAAAAGCAGCAGTATACCTACAAGTTGTAAGTAGGCGATTGTTGTATCAGAGTCGGAGCAAGCGCTCTTAAAGCTTAGTGGGCACCGGCGGGTTGCGGATTGGGGCTTGTAGCTTGTAGGAAGTGTGGCTCACTCTTAAGAATGTTTGGCTTGAAGTGGATTCTTTACTTGCCATCATAATGGTTCATAAGAGATTGGAGCCCTCCCTTCCTTTGTTGTTTGATCATTAGCCGGTGACGGGAGCTGATTAGTCAAGAATGGAATACTCGACTTACTTAATTATGGTTTTAGGAAAACGAACATGATTGTCGAGTCTTTCACTAGACTTATCATTTCTTTTCCTTTTGGTTGTCATTCTCTTTGTTAGCCGTCCCAAAACATCACTCATATTTTATTTTATTAGGCGACGTTGGGGGTAAGGGCCTGCATCGTTTATTGTTAGTCCATTCTTCTTTTTCGTGTAAAGGCCTCGTCTTTTTCTCAACCAATAATAAAAATGAAATCACGTATCCGTTACTACCAAATGGCCAAATAGTACCCTTATTGTCTTTTGTGTCTAGAGAGCGAGGGTGACATGTGGCCATGCCAACAAGACAAACAGCGATATGTTTTGGCCATAATTACCTCGGGAACCAGAATCGTAGAAGTGCGAATTTAAAAGAACTAGATAAACAAAATAGCGGGTGTTGATTTATATTGCGTAGACGGTAGATGATTGAATATAGTCAACGTCAGTTCCATCCTTATATTCCGCTCAATTTGTATCTAATTCATGATCAGTGAGCATAAAAAATTGTTTAGCAATGACTAATACAATGACTTATGTAAGTAAAACAAATTGATAATATATCACTTTGCCGTGATAGAAAAGGAATTGCTACTAGCTTTCTACCTTCTAGCAAAGTAGCCAGTGAGAAGTGCCCCAAAGGGGAGGGCGCCCTTGGTACTTAATGTTTGCATAAACTCAACCTTTTATCTCCTTTCGAACGGGTATTGAATAAGATGAATTAGACTAGTAGGTAGCAATCTAAATTCGTACTGTACAAAATGACTAATTAGGAGACTTAGAACGGGTTACGTACTATTTTAAGTCTTTTTTTTTCTGTACTTATGCTTAATTAAACAAATATGATGATTAAACGTTGTGCAATCAGACCAATTAATTAATTAGTAACAAAACGTAGAGCCTAGAAAATGGGCTTGTTTCCGGCAGCACGTACACGGTGCACCCGTAGAGTAACAAGACATGAGCAAGTGGGGAGAATGTGGAGAGTGGCAGTAATTTCTGAAATGGGTAAACAAATCAATTCATCGAGTGGGAAATTAGAGAAACGAATTCAACAAACTCGCATAAAATTCTTACAGAAACAGGCATGAATGTGTATTGTAGAGGGTAACAAAATTGGAAAATGGGGCTCTTAAGCTTTGAGTACACACATCATAATCATAATCATTCAGGGGATCGAGGAAATCCCAAGCACAAACCAGTTAAGATTGTGTTGGTGTGTGCATCATATCGTGGTTTAATGTTGCCACAGGAAGCCTTCGAACTCAAAGGCATGGGCGGCGGGGCCCACAGTCTCCTCATCATCCAAATACCCAAAACGCCCCTGCTGCAGCCACTGCTGCGGGTCGTCGTAGAGCCACCACGAGTCGGCGCAGACGAAGGCGGCGGCCCTCGAGTCGGGCGATCCCGCCATGCACCCCCCGTCGCCGAGGCTGGGCAGGTCGACGATCTCCCCCAGCTGCTCCTCCTCCGACGAGGTCGACGGCGAGGACTCATCGGAGGACGATGAGGGCAGTTCCATGGCGGCGGCCTTGGCGGCGGCCAGCTGGACGTCGCGCGGGGAGGCGGAGGCGGGGCGGGGGAGCGAGGACGCGAGGTCGGGGAAGTTGAGCACCGCCGAGTCCCCCTTGAGGGTGATGGCGGCGGCGTCGTGGGCGCGGGCCGCCATCTCGGGCGTCGAGAAGGTGCCCAGCCAGATGCGCGACTTCTTGCGGGGCTCGCGGATCTCGGACACCCACTTGCCCCACGTGCGCATCCGGACTCCCCTGTACACCGGGTGCTTACTGGCCGCGGTCGCGTCCTCCTCCTTCCGGGCCCGCTTCTTGCTTCCGGGCCGGGCCGAGTACTCTGCAGATTGTTTTACTACTGATCTCATTTGCGAGTCTTCCATTTTCAAAACCCCTTCTTTTTAATAACTGCGCGCTAGCTGATGGTAGTCTGTTTTTGTTGTTGGTTGTTTGTGATGTATTTTAGGCGGAGAGCCAAGTGGGCGAGAGGGGATGGAGAGGGAAAGGTGGGAGATGTGTGCATATATATAGGCATTAATTAAGTTCGATATTTCGGGTGGAGAATTGATACGGAGGACATGGACACATGGGGGGTAAATTCTGAGAATTGAATGGAAAGAAGGGAGATTTTATTTAATTTTTGTGAAAGGAGCGGGTAATTTCTGAAGCGACACGCCCGAGGTACCGTGGGGCCCTCTTTTCTCGCCTCTTCCTCCATCTTCTCCATTAATTTCCCCCTTCCAATTTTGTTTTATTTTATACTACTGCTAAAAAGATTATATCAATTCTAATATTTTACTCCCTCCGTTTCAAAATACATGACCATATAGCAACTTTTGCTTGTTTCATAATACTTGACCATTTCACATTTTTTTCCATCACTTTCCATCTGTACCCCTAATAATTATCTTTATCATAATCATTACACTTTTTCATATTTATCTAAACAAATAATTAACTCTATATTTGATAGGGGCAAAATAGGAATAATACTTTTTTCTTAATATATGTGCAATGTCCAAATGGTCATGTATTTTGAAACGGAGGGAGTATTTATCATGGTTGGTCTGTACTTTTTTTTTTAATGTATTAATGAAGAGTCCTAACTAATAAAATTTGGGGATTGAGATTTGGGACGTGTTAATTATGAATTAAAATACACGTAATTAATCCTCAGAGCCAATGCTCATCAATTAACCAAACTCCCGCGATCTTCATTTTGCTTCATCTCTACTACATTACATACATTTTTTTTTATCTATCAGATACCACATTACATACATGTATGAATTAATTAGAGACAGAGATTAATTGGGCGGTGATTAAGTCCTTCGTAAATCTCGGCGGGTTTGTTGATTTTCCAAATTTTACTTCCACACCCCCATCGTTTTCGAAGTTCGATCGAGCTGAGATGTACTACGATTCATGTTCATACTATGTGTTGGCGTGGTTCCAAAGCTGGATCACCGAGAATACAGGCCACATTTCATAGGTTGGGTTGACCTCAATATACACGGTCAAAGAGTAGACTACACAAATGAAATGATAGGCTACTAGTACCTAGGAACTTAAACATTACTTAATACTTAGATTATGACTACTTAATTGCCTCCTGATTAGGGTTCGAAAGGAGATTAAATAAGTCAAACGTTGCAGAATATGGCCGGCCGGGGTGTATACAGCTAGCTTGCTACTAGCAAACTAACTCGAGTATATATATGTATAATAAAATATAAGATGATGATGGTGAAGAACCTGAATCAATGTCAGCGATGTACATGCAAATCGTGATCAACCATTAAAAAGGGGCCGGCCAGGAACGTGCACCCCCTCCCTGTCCTCTTTATGTTTCCAGTAAACTCTTTCTATCTAACATTTGTCGCTTCATGCTTATTTGGGGAAATGTTTACCTCACCCGTTCCTTTGGTTGTTACATCTTCATCCACCCATCGATCTCCTTGTCTTTTACCTTACACCATATTTCAATACATCTCTATATACATATGTATCAACATGTTACATACTCCCTCCGTCCCTAAATGTTCGTCCCCTTTCTATTTCCGTCGTCCCTAAATGTTTGTCCCACTTCCTTTTATATCAACAATTTGTTACAATATTACCCCTACTAAATTCTACTTTTCCTTCCACTTTATCTCTTTTCAACTTTTCACACCTATAAAATTACAAAACTGCCCCTATTTAAATTCTACTTTAACTCACATCATTTCACTTTATCTTCTACCAATACTACTTTATGCTTTTCTTAATAACCGCAAAAATTGTGCTTTAGGACTATCAAATAGGGACGGAGGGAGTATATAGTACGTGTGTACTAGTTAATCTAGAAGCTGATCCTCCATTTATGTTGTTAACATTAGTTATACTAAAGCCCGTTGGGTGTTTTGTACTATACCGCAGTTTAATTAGTTATTAGTTGAGTCATGCATGTATATCATCCTCATATACAGTATGCAAGAAAGCTCGTGTACTGTTTCATTCAACTAAGACGTACACGCTTGGAACTTCACTCCCCTTTTTCTCTTTTCGGTGAATTCCATATTCATATTCACGAGTTAGGATGGTATTAGATCGGTTTCAATATTAGGTACTCCATCAAAACAGAGCCTACTACTATTTAATTTATACATTGACCTTACTTTACTTATATATGCACGACGTCCCTCAATCTATCGCCCAATGAAGATTCAATATGGCATTACATCTATCTGGTTAATTAGTGGCTTCCCTAGCTAGCTCAAACTTGAGCATGCATGTTTCCTTGTGCATGGGTGGTGTATCTCGGCTATAAAGAGATTGAGATGGCCGTCCATGATTGAAATTATAAAACAGATTGAGGGGTTTGTCACTCATCATGTTGTCAACAATGCTAATTCTCTTGTATTTATGGGGCTATGTTGAGAATATAAGCTTCAATTTTGACATTTAAACGCTAGGATTAAATAACTTAATATTGGGCTACTCTGCTAATTCTAAATTTGTTATAAGATAAAACACTATAAGACTCATGGGTTTGGTTTAATTAAATAACTTAACACATATAGGCATGAAAAGGTCTTAGTCAACCAAGCATTTTAATCCGTCCAAGCATCCCTTGAACTTTGGAGCATACCTTCCATATTGCCTTATTTCTCAATAGTTGTACCCCAACTCTTTCCCTCCATAATGACTTTCCATATCATCCTCCCTACAAACTCGACCACACTTTTTTACAATAGTTTTGTTGTCTTGGTTTCCTTCATCTAGCCCAGTTTTAACAAGCTTGAATTTATAACCTTGACATGTGTCTTTGTTAGTTATATGCATAACGGATATCTTTGTTACCGTACCTTTTTCCACAAAATGAGTAAATCTTACTGTAGTCGCTATGAACTTTTTCCTAAAAATGTGTTTCTGTCTGTGGCATCTCTTATGTCAGATTCTCCAGAGTCTTCTGCTTGTCTTCTCTTTGATATTTTGCAAACATCAAAAGTATACATTGGCACGTCACTTGAACTTGATCATGACCCGACTTAGTCTCCTTCTTTGACGTCTACCCTTTCACATATGTTCCAAGCTCAAAAGACACCCTTTCTCGAATCGGCCAACCTCTACATATAGTGTTGCATGTCTCCTAACCATTGATTGTGGTCTACATCACAACAATCCATAGAACCGTACCCATTATCAAATGCACAAGACTGATAATTCCGCTCATGCCATGCAATGACTACCCATCCATAGTTCTTTCATCTCAAACACGACCAAAGCATACACTAATGTGCAAAACATCACTTAGAACCGTACCCATTATGTACTTGACTATGAACCCAATACCTTTCCTCAAGCCTTTCATGACCCACATTAGACTATTAAGTACTATGCAAGCTAAATTAATCCAATGCGTTACCAAGTCAAGATATGTGCATGGTCATTGGTTCGTCATCCTCCTATTGATTTTGTTGGTTGTAAATGGTCTAGACGGTGAAGAGGACACTTGATAATTCTATTGAGTGTTACAAAGTCAGTCTTATAGCTAAGGGCTATCACTAGGAAGAATGTATTGATTATAGTGTTGTTTTGTATAGTGGTCTTAGTTATACGTGTTTAAGGAGAAAGTTTAGGGTTTAATTGATTCTTTCTTTCCCAATCATGTCTGTTTGGAAAGTTTTATATGGTCTATACGCATGTGTTTAAAGCTTGGTTAACATAACTTTAGGCTTTCCTTATTCACGATGGATTTTGAGCTTGCCAACCTAGTTTTTCTGTATTTGTTTAATAATTAATAAGAGTCACATCATCTATGTCTTTTTCTGCACGGACAATATGATCGTTAATACTAGTTCCGCACCAACCATCTTGGCTTTCACTCGACATCTACGTGCAACCTTCTCCTTAGAGGACCTCCACCCCCTGCCCCTTTGATCATTAGGATGTAGTAGAAGGTTAATGTGCCTTGAATCTGAATCACACACTGCGATAGGTAGCACGGGGGTCTCGTTGTCTGGTCAACGAGTTTGGGGGTCCAGGGGGGCGGAGTAGCCCCCGAGCCAAAGTGCCAAACGGCACACTATGTATTCTGTTTCTGGGCCTATCGTAATCTGTTTTGGGTCTGCGGCCCATAATTGTAACTACGGTTTCTTGAGTCACTATATAAGCTCTTGAAATATCTAGAACTCT
This sequence comes from Polygonum aviculare, assembly GCA_934048045.1. Classification (NCBI taxonomy): domain Eukaryota; kingdom Viridiplantae; phylum Streptophyta; class Magnoliopsida; order Caryophyllales; family Polygonaceae; genus Polygonum; species Polygonum aviculare. Next base: position 26,407,941 of record OW204031.1, read on the forward strand.
GTAATCCGAATTCAGTCTTCCATAATAATATACCGTTTCTCTGCCCGTGGACGTAGGTAACACATCGTTACCAAACCACGTAAATCTATGTGTCGTTCTTGTTTATTGTACTCGTTCGATCTCTCGTTACAACATAGAACATATATGTTGCTACCTCAATGGTATAATTTCTCACAACTTATGGATTGGTTGCCTAACAAGTTCTCCTTGACATCATTTTCAAATTCGAGTGGGCCTTTAGTGTTAATGATTTTATTTTAGTGAAAATCTTATCGATTAGAACTCCAAAAAGCATAATGCTATCACCCCTTCGATTAGTGAGGCTGAATTGTGTGAGATTCTACAACTAATCACCGGCCGATCGATCTCGTCAACCTTTTGTTGATCAACCTCGATCTTTTCCTCTTTGATTATCGTAGTGCCACATCCACATTCATGACAAAAGTATTGTCTCATATACAAGTCAAAGAATATTCAAATTCATAGTAAGGGATTTGAAACACAATCAAGTTAATTAACCATCCGTCATGTTGGTCTAGAATCTAAAATCGTCGATGCCTTTCTTGTCTTGTGATCCAAGCATCGATCATGTATGTTAAATTGGTAATCCTCTAATTAACCTGAGCTTGTCAACATATATTAGAGATAAACATACTAATTTTTAGAACATACTCCCTTTGGTAAGTAATATATACTTGTCATTTCAACATTATTGGATTGTTAGAAATACTTGTCATTTAGATATTGTAGCAACTTTTTCTATATTGTTCTTATTGATTGAATTTGAAAGTAATTATCTAAAAATACAATGGAAATAGAAGATCATGACAAGATTGATAAGGATATATTAAAATGAAATAACTCTATTTCTTAATTTTTTGGACAAATTCTAAAACAACATCTTTCACTCTTAACGGATTGGAAGAAGTATTAAAGATAAAATAATATCAAGTATTGCATTTTACCAAAAAAAAATCTCCTAGTATTGCATTTTCTTATTACTTTCTCACCACGAACTTTTGTAAACTTTTCAGCATTAATACCTGTGGAAGTAGAATATGCTTCACACATTGGAAAATGAAAGTAAAACCACTCACCATATAAGTACATGGGCTACTCCCCCTATTGCCAATTGATTTTAGGGTGGAACCTCATGTGCTTATGTGTCGGGCTTACCGCGCATATGCGCACGAACCGACGTGTGTACCCCCACGTCATTATATGGCCCACCGAGATTTAACATGGTATCAGAGCCTGTTCGGTCTGGGTCCGACTATCCTGGTCTAATGGGTTGGCCGGCCTTAAGGCATGAAACGTCACTTGAGGGGGTGTGTGGAAGTAGAATATGCTTCCCACATTGGAAAATGAAAGTAAAACCACCCACCATATAAGTACATGGGCTACTCCCCTTGTTGCCAATTGGTTTTAGGGTGGAACCTCATGTGCTTATGTGTCGGACTTACCGCGCATATGCGCACGAACCGACGTGTGTACCCCCACGTCATTATATGGCCCACCGAGATTTAACAATACCATTTTGTACTCTTGCTGACATTTTGAACAGAGATTGCATGCAACGACTCAAGTGTCGATCTTTCAAGATTTCTCGAATGAAAATCAGTGCTTTAATGCCTGTATAAATCTATGAAATATTACAACATGAGCATAGGGAACTCAAAAGTCAAAACTGTTATTAATCGTTACAACATCAACGTCTAGGTGGTCCTCGGTCGATCCATATATATAGATGATCCTTCACTTTCATCCAAATTAGGGTCACAAACACCAACAATATATATCTCTGTACGTAACACGGTAACAGCTTGTTTATGCATGCATATCTCATTTATGTACGTATATTGATCAAGGGAGGGAGCACTATAACTAGTATCATGTGGAGAGGGCCATGGAATTGGCTGGGTGCAGTAAGATATCTGCCACGATTTCATCAACACACATTCATTTAATGAATAATACTATGTCCTTTTCTTTAGTTAAAATTCATCCCTATAAATACAGTTTACGGAAAATTGTATATATATTTTTTTTTGGTCGAAACAGAAAATTGAATATTATATAAGCCTTGTTATACTTCTACAAAAAGTACATTCGCATAAGAATTTTAACCAATAATTTCTTTTTTGTGGCAATCAAGCAAACATATCCGTTAGAAAAATCTAAAAATGCTTTAAAAAGAATCTAAAAACCTTTTATATTTTCTTGTGGCAATCAATAGCAAACAAAATTCAACCAATATAATATCTTTAGAGCTCTATTTAGTTTCTAATGCAAAGTATTATGTTAGCTGTATTAATTTATTAATTAAAATCCGAGTCAAATTCTCTATGGAACGATTTTACAACTATTTGTAGATGAACAAATCTTATGGATCTAATTTTATACATACTATAACTATATTGAAGATTTATGTTTGTTTTTATTGACTTTCTTTAAATAGCCTTTTCTATGGCAGTACTTAATATATATATGAAGTACAAAATATTGTTTGAAAATTATCGTAAAATGAATATAATGCATGGGAGAAGAGAAGCATCTAGACAATGTATAGCATATAATATAATATATAGTTGTTAACACCCCTTATGAAAGAGTACTTTTGCCAGCTTTTAAGCATCATATCATATGATTCATATCCCAACCCCTTTCCATTTCATCATTTGACATGGTCCATATACCTGCCAATTTAAGTACCTGCCAACTATATATTTCATGGATCTCATCAATGTAAAGCTATGTTTTCTCACCCTGTTCTTTCCAAGAAATTTATTTTGGGGTTGTTGTTGTTGAAGCTTACATGGCAATAATATTTTCGTTATGAATTCTAAAATACTTGGTTTACAGCATAAATATAAATAATTTATTTGGCTTATGTCTGAAAGGGTACATCCGTACATGGTATAATTAAGGATCTAGAATTTAAAAACTTAAACCATAAAAAAATACATAGATTTGTACTTGGATCGAATACACATTAGTAAGACTTTTAATCGTTATGGAACAGTTCTTTAGACAATGGGAGAAGGTAATTGCAAGCAAATCAATAAGCACAAAACAATAAATATATAGACACAATTCTTTATAGAGGAACCTCTGACAGACTAACTAGCTTGTATTCTCTACCCCCTTAAAGAATTTTTGAATGATTTTAATTTATTATTATTTGTTCCTTCAGAGAAACACAAAAGGTGAAACACAAACTTTTATGCTGCTAAACAATGGACATACTATCGAGTTTCCTCAACCTAGATCTAAGAACTTGAACAAATTAATCAACACGATAAAATTAGACCATCAACACAAAATATTAATCCACTTGTAGTAACTTCAAAGAATCGTTGCCATTCCCCATATCACACACTCGTCGTTGACCACTTTCATTCTTCACTTCGGTAGAGCAACGTAGTATTAACTCTGAAGGCTTAAGAATATCATGTCATTATTCATATATAATACATGCATGATTCATGTTTTTTACAGTTGCTCACATGATACGAGAGTTAAACTAGCTCATTATAAAAGTTGTACCATGGCTTTGCTTATCCGATGAGTAGTTTGAATTACTCCATATGATTTATATGCATACCGCTCTCACATTTCCTGACGAATTTAGCAACTGTTATATAATATGAGTACTTTCTCAATTCAGTTAAGTGCTAAAAAGAATGATGATTATTGAATGAAAAAAAAGATAAGCCCACCATAATTAGCCATCCCAACTAACAAAGAGATAAGTAACGAAAGTGGGATCATCGATCTCTTCTTTAGAATTGACAACCTTAAGCGTGCAAATTATCTTTCCAAAAACCAATAACAATGACATCTGATTTGAAGTTAAACAACTCCCCCATATCTTAGGCATTAACGTACTATTTTGATGGGCAGTAAAACAAGAAGCTTTTTGTGTAGCGTGCTTGGTAACTTCCATTTTTGGTGAAATCAAACTTAATGCATCCACGTTGGGTTGATGTGCCAGGAATGGGCTCATTGCAAAAATTTACTACTATTAACGCCAGCAAGTTAATGGGCCTTTTTAATGATCATATCATGGAAAGTGGGCCATCAGCAGAGGACTTACTAGTCATCAGAGCCGTCCATTTTATGCTCTCTTTTCCAGGAATGAATGTAAGAAGAATGTGAAAGCGTAAAATTTCCAAGCAAGTGCATGACAAAGTTTTGAAGTGGGCAACGATTGGTAGAAGACATTTCTCGTTTGAAGAATGGTTGGCAGAAATGACCAAGAAGAGGAGCTCTACATTTAATCTGTGGATTGCACGTTGTATATACTACTGTTACTGTGTGCGGATTGCTAGTAGATTTGTTATATTCATGCAAATGGATTGTAATATGGATGAATGCACAATGGTTATTATAAAACATGTAATGAAATAGCGTTAAGGCTAGTAGGAGAAAACATACCACGGAATCGAGAAAAGGGTTCTCTAGGCTAGGCTTGGTTGAACTTTTATAATTACTCCCTCCCATCCTTAAAAAGTGTCGTTTTACCTTTAAGCATATTTTGTAAGGAAAAATATTAATTAAACTAAATTTTTTTAATTTTTTCATCAAATTTATCACTCATCATATTTTTAACCAATGAATGAAAATTTTTAGTTAATAAGAACAAAATTTAATACCAATTTTCATACCTCAGTCATAACCAATTGCCTAAAAACCTGAAATGACACATAAAGTGGATAAAAATCGAAGTGTCAAACTGACATTTTTTATTGATCGGAGGGAGTACTAGACTTGTCTAGAGCAATTTTAAATCTATTTATTGGAATGAATGAAATCAACTCTTCATCAAAAGAAATATAAGGAGTATGTTTTTGCTCAAAGAAAACTATACTAAGTCTGTTTTTGCTCGTCCACTAATCTTATGAATATTATTCTCTGATACAATGCCAACTTGATTAAAAGTCATCGGATTCATATGGCAAACATACAACTCATCTAGCTGAATTTCAGGACATAGTTTCAATGAGACGTCTTCAACAAAGCTCAATCGTGGGCAGTGGAAAATTGTCAAGTCCCCTGTTCAATTCCAAGGCTCAATCCTGGGCAGACAAGGGAAACTACCATGTTGGAGTACGGTAGGCGTAGAGAAAATAATGCATCGAGGTTGGAACTTGGAAAGAGCGCCAACAACGAAGTCACTCCCCTAGGCCAACCCTGACACTAAGACACGAGAACCACAAAAGCACCCCCGGAGTCCCTTGAGCCAAAATTGACACTGAGAGACGAAAGCTAGACGTCAGAGAGACGAAAGCTCGGGCGACAAAATGGATTCCCTTGATCCAACACTAACACTGAGAGACGAAAGCTTGAAGAGCTAAAGAGATTAGATTGCAGTAAACGACGGATACTAGGAGTTGTGCATGTAGTGTTTGGTAGTTTTTTATGTGTTGGCACTTAAAACGCTACATTTGCCAAGTTCATTATTTTCAGCACTTAGTTTCGTCGAGCAGACCTCCATTCACCCATACCCGCTATCAATGTCTCCTCATGTGGCTATGCTAAGTTGTGAATGGAGTTCTGACAACTGTATGTGTGCCCATGGTTCTCATGCTGAACCCGGAAAGAAAGTCTGAAAACATAAAGTTCATCAAACGATGCCCATATCTCAGACAACAGATTCTAGCCTAATCTGAGTTCTTGGCACTCCTGTTAGACGTGATCAAAACCCTGATTCCCAGAATTTATTCATGTTTCTGTATAACCAGATCAAGAACCAAATTGCACATCTTTTTAAGCTAAAAACGACTTAAACACCAAACTTATGAGAACAGTCCATATAGTTTAAACTTATGAGAACAGTCCATATAGTTTTCTTCATCTTCATCTTTCCTTTCTCATCTTCTCCTCACCAATCTCCACGAGCATTGTCAAGATAGCCTCACACATCTCTGAGCAGTCGGGGTCGACAGTTGTCCTTTTGTTCCACGTGGAGTAAACCATCCACGCGTGATCAAGCTTCCTATCTGGCCTCACTACAACTGACCCCGGAACCTCGGCATCCCGGCTAGTCACCACGCCGTCACTCTTTTCCCCATATCTAATTTCAAGTTCAAACAAATATTGTCAACATTTATGTCACCACAATCTCAAGGTCGGTTAGTAACTATAATCTCCCTAATACTCTATCAGTGTATGAGAAAAATACTTGAGTATTAGATAATGATTTAACTGTCTTTCTAAGCTATGCAAGATTGCAAGACATAGACATAGTTTAAGCTGTGTGGAGGTGACATGCCTGAGGAGGAGTAGGAGTGCGCATGTACCCATGACGGCAGAGATGGGGATAACCACGGGCAGCACACGAGAGGCTTGGACTTGATCATCATAGGACCGTCTTCGTTGGGAATAAAACCTGGGAACGGGAAGAGATGGGAGCTCAGCATGAGCAATCTGGGTCATGGTGGCAAGGACACTAGGAGCTATGCTTGCTTCGGAATGGAATGAAATCAGAGGGATCTGTTTTGGAAGTTTGTGTTTAAGGATGAACTCCTTCCTCTTCTCATATGTTAGGTCCTCCAGCGCCCGCAAATCACCCTGTAAAAGTCATTCTTGATTGTGAAATTATGTACATATTCCTGATGTGTTATCTGAACAAGGTGTAAGAAAAGCTCAACGGCTCTTTTTTTTACCTTTTGAAGTTTACGAATCATAACTTCGTTTAAAAATAACTTACCCAAACTTGAATAACTATGCTAGCTATTCAGAAGTGATTCATACCTTGATGAACTTGCAAATAAGGAGCTCCATGGCTCTCCTGATCTGCTTGTCAGCTATCTGGCCGGCACGAAGTATGTCTGAGGCAACAGGGCTCCCACCGTATGGACACTGCACTAGAGCCAACCCTCCAACTTTGTCCTTCAGATCCGGCCAGTAAAGGGAGAGTGCAGCAGCCGCATCTACGCCGCCCTTGCTGTGTCCAAGAAGCATCACACGCTTGCCTGAACCCCAGAAAAGCTCCTCTATGTAATGCTTCAGTACCAAAGCATTTCGGTCCACAGATGCCTACGGAATAACAGCAGTTTGGACATCAGCAGTTATCATTTGAACATATTACACAGAAATTTGTCGAATTTAAATCTTATGACAAATAGGCAGAGAATACAATTCTCTTCTTTCTTCTCCCTCCCAATGAATATATCATGCTAATTTATATCATCAATTTTTGGTGTGTGCGTATATTTACAATTGAAATGTCTAGAGCTAATGGAATGCGCGTTTTCTGTTCTAACTTGCAGCAAAATCAGCTCTACCTCGCTGTGGATTTTGGCAATGTGACAAGCAAGGCCCATCTTTGACAAGAACCTCTTTGTGCTCACAAAATATAAGGGACTGTGGTTGCTGAAAAGACCTGATGTAATTGCGTATTGCAACATTAAACACAAGCCGTTGTAGCATATACCGGATGTACGAGATGGAGAGACGGTAGAAAAAAGAAGAAACCGGGGAGAATATGCACACACCAGGTATCAGGAGATAGACAAAGGAATCAGGCAGCACATGTCTTCCCCTCCTGACAAGCAAATATAAAAATAAACCAAATGTACTAAGATTCGTCAATGTAAGTCATGAAAATGATTCCCTGCACAATTTAACAGAGCAATTCAGAGCCTCAGGCAGCTCAGAAAGATTTTCCTTTCGAAATATCAACTTTGTAATGGGAAGGAGGTTAGGCGCACTGCATTGGATTTCCTCAGGATACATACTACCCTTCTGTCCTCATTTCATACACTACGGAATGAGTTACTTGAATCATCACACAAATATTTTGTGGATGTAAATGTAACTTCAATAAGAGATAAGAAAGAACATAGGTTGCTACCTGATGTCTTGGAGTAGTTGCAGGAACCTAGGAGTACCATCCTTGGCAAGATCCATGCCAGGAGTTTGTTGCATCCATCCAATATCATCTGATGACCCACGCAAAGTCTTGTGAACTCGAGATACCAGCCTGAACAGGGTTTTAAGAGCCAATTCAGCAGATCTCATAAAGATCATCCACAACTTAACCAAGATAGAACTTAACCAAGATAGATACGATGAAATATGTTCATTATTCTCGAGTGAAGAGTTTTCATAATTATAATTAAAACGCTATGGATTGTCAAGTAATGTACAGCTAGATGGCTTTAAAAGGAAATCAAACTAGCAGAGAAGAGGCATCCTCTTCAATGATCTAGTTATGTACTTACTGAATGGCCTGAACCTTAAAAAATTGAGCGTAATCAACAAGACATCTCCAAGAGGACAATGCTAGTTGACGGATAATTCTGAAACCAAGTGACGGTAGCACCAACCTGATGAAAGAAGAGAAAAAGTTGGCAGTTATTCAAGAAGACAGTAGGGGCGAGACTTTCAGTAGTTAGTGACTACCAATCATTTTCATCAATCACTTGCAGTGTTCAGACAAAAAGAACCTAGCAACTCACTGTCCACAGGCATGTGGTACCTTACAACATTCTTATAAACTCGTAACAGAGACGAGAAGTAGTGATTACTAACCATGGAAAATAGAGATTTGTGCAACCGTTATTCTGGTTAATTGTCAGACAAGTCCCTGTACACGCAGGAAGATCTTTCACACCTGGGGATCCAACAGCTTCAGCATGCTTGAACGAAGATGAAATTGTGGGGCTGAATTGTGATGATGAATCTCTACTAGGCCCAAACCCAATAGGCGCAAGACAGCCATTAACAAATCCATAGAGAATTTCCTCTACAAGATAGCACAATATAACATATCAATACACTTGAGGCCTCAATCAAAGAAAGTTAGTACCATACTACCATGTATGAGCTTACCAATAAAGTGAACTAACTGACTAGTTATATGAGAAGTCAAGTTCAAAATCCTAGCAAAGACGTCATCCATTGCTCACCATCTCCCAATCTGGTCAGGGTAAAAAGACACACAGTTAAAACCAGAAACCTTAGCAGATGAAGCTGCATATGGGTCAAACAAGATCACATTCCCAAGAGTAAGGAGCAGAGAAGAGGTTTAATCAGAAAAGACCTTGAAGAGCAAAATGATTAGGAGAAGGAAGAAGATAGGCCTCAGAAACCTGTATGGCTCTCCACAAAAGACATGCAGCACCAAAAAGCTTTATATGAATACCCAAAAGTCTACATGGATCTCCAAGTTCAAGTGCAGTTAAATGATACTAATAAGATTCATATGCATGCATTTTAATGCTCATCATACTCAAGTCAAAAAAGGAGAGATGCTTGAATTCATGACAACGCACCAAAAAAACTCATAGTCATCCACATTGAGAGGCCATATGTGATACGTTGGCTCTCCCACAACAATGGCTGTGAAGTCACTCTAGATAAGATGGCATTACCTTCGAATTTTCAATTCTCTCGGCGCCGTAAATTTAGGCGCTTTGAGCGTCTGCGGCTGCCAATCGCATTCGCTTCTCGTGACGACTGACGACCCCGACTTCGGAATTGAATTGGGAATCAATCACTCTGATTTCTTAGCCCCCGACGGAATCAATTTCGTTCACAGCAACATTGATTGTGTGTGCAAGAACAAAAAGAGAAAAGGGTCAGGCGAGATGTGAAGTAGTACTAGTAGTTATTATTTGAGAACAATTGTGGGTTTCTGGAGCTTTGCCTCCTCGCAAAGGAAGAATGGGAATTGTTCAGCTTTGCTCTGATTGTACGTGGCGGGTCGCCAAGCTATAGACCGTATTAGTGTGATGGACAAATGTCGTTTTCTGCACTTGGAATGTACTTTCAATGCTCCCGCTCTATTCCACTACTAGACCACTCGGTACTTTTGATGCTCATTTTCAATTGTTTAATGCAGATTATTACTCGGTAAATGCATCTGTTCACTTGAAAAGTTGCTATTCAAAACCAAGAAACTCATTTTATATGTGATGCACTGATTCCCGGTGTACCACATACACAAAAGCATAAAAGCAGCCCTAATTTGGACGATTTTACACAAAATACGCTTTCCAGTCAACTAGCTTATACCTTCATACAAAAATAGTAGTACAATTCATCGTTGGAAGTGTTATTATTCAGGACATCGACACCTGAATACATATTATATAGTTCATGATCTATAAGATGAACTATAAGTTTTTATTAGTAACTGAAATTTTGTGTGCATTTACATTTTTTTGACAATGGTACTGTGTAAGGTAAAAAGGTTGGTCGCTATATGTTCTATTACGAACCGACTTTTATGAATAAAAAACGCTGAATGTATTCTTATTAACAAGGAATGGTTTCATACTTTCATGCATGATAGTCTCAATCAGGGATGATTTCATACCTTCACTTCATAGTTATCTCAAATTCTCAATTAGGGAGGTTTAAATTTATGGATTGTTGAAAATCTAGAGGCCATGTTTTAGCCTGCCCTCTCCCAGGAGTGGCTGTTAGAAAACGGTCTTTGCATCTTGATCTGATGTCAACTATATCACCGAATACTACCAACTTCTATGGAGTCTTTTGGTCATGGCCCCGTGGAAGCCTTAGATCTATCATTATCTATAAACCCTTCTATTTGAAGGTTTTTGGCTAATAGACTCCTCTATTTAAAAATATTTTATTAGATCCCTCTACTTACATGAATATATGCTATTAAACCCCTAATCACTAATCATTCATTATGTAAAACAAACAAATGTTGATTTAGCTCTTACTCACATATGTTATACGTATCTGATGCCTACATTTTTCACACAGCCTGCTACACACGGATCTGCCACTCTGCTGCCAGGGGTTTTAACATTCTGAATGTGGCCAGGGTTCATCTTTGGAATCCAACATTTTCACGTACTCATGTTGGGGACTTGACTTGGGTCTCCATCTCTGATCTCTGCTATATAAGTTCAAAACTCTACCTGACTACCTGGATCAAAAGCAGCAGCAATCACGTGCAATGGGAAACACACCTGAACCTTCACTCTGCTGCATCTCCCGAGCTATGTCTCCTCCTCTAATCTAATCTAGTACTCACATAAGAATCTCTCTCGATGTAGGGAACACCCTGCTCTGCCATCATGATTGCCATGCTTCCCAGTTCAACAACTCGGACAAAATTTGAAGTTTGGTTAATGGAACTTATATATTTATTTAATTGTAGCTCATTTTGGCCCTTTTAACTGAACTTTGCACGAGCATGATGAATACAAGGAAGTAGTACACTGAATTAATTTAATCAGCACGCACGTACTTTGTCATCAAGATGATGCTCTTTTCCAAAGGGGAAGTTCTTATGGCATATCTTTCAGTGGGTTCCTTAACAACAACTTGCATATTTGAACAGCAGTAAGATTTAGATATAAACTGAAAACCACATAAAAGTACCTGTTTGCTTTCCATCAGTTTAACGAGCCACCATCTGATCAAACAGAGTAAATTATATGTCTATTCCATCACTTCTTAGCTCCTGCAATGCAATAAGAGAGAAAGCTCAACATTATCAAAATTGAAATATGCTTCCAAGAGTAGCAAACTGCATCAGAGCAAGCAGATTCTTCTATGAAGAACGACAAAAACGAGCCAGATGACATAGCAATTGTTCACGAATCGCCCACCTGATCAATGAATCTTGATTAAATGACAGTACCATGGACCTTTTCTCCTTCTACGATTCAAGCGGCATGTCCGCCCCAAAACTTCATCATTAGGATCTTTGTCCTGTACTATATGATTTTATCTACCCAGCTTCATTTAGCTAATGGGGACATAAGATAACTTTTCAGCTAATAGGGTAGCTTTTGAAACTGAATAGATGATTCCATTGTGTAGAGGATGATGGTGAAAGCAAATACACTTCAAATGAATTCATCTCCTAATGCTAATGCAATTGTGATTTGGGTCCCAAAACATCACTCCAGAGAGAAGAAAGTAAAGAAGAAAGATAGCTTCCAATGTTGAAACTCTTCAGCAAATTGTAAATAAATATTTGCATTTGACTACTCCAACACTTGTAGTATATTAGATACTTTTCCAGGCGTTTAACTTATCTGTTAATATTACTAGATTCTTCATCCAATAATGAATATTGTAACTTCTCCTCCGCTTCCTTTCTCAATCATTTGTTATTTAATCTATATATGATCAAGTAGTGGCGTTGTTGAATCTTTGATTAGTATAAGTTGTTGTCAATAAACGTAAGTACACCCTGTTTGTTCTTTTCTCCATTGTTTTATACCCATTTACATATGCAGCCGGAATCCCGGGCATGCATTTGGACCCTATATAGACCGAACACACATGCCCCCATAACCAAATTAGTTTTGCAGTTGTCATTATATCTTTTCAGCCCTCTTTTTTTGGCTTCAGTTTCACATGCCAATCGTCATCTTTAAGCTGCAAAAATTAACACAATCCAAATCCCATACCTTACAGAAGCCAGCATTTCGTCGAACACTTGATACGCAGCCACACCCTGACAAGAACAGCCAATGGCAAGTCCAGAATTTCCACACCAACACGACGCCATCACCAACTTCGAGCCGAGCCTTGTGGTTGTGATAGGCCTCTTGGCCATCGTCTTCGCGCTCACCACGCTCCTCGTCCTCTACTTCAGGTTCTGCCATAGCGAATCCGCCACTGACCAACAAGACGACCGGCGACCGTCAGTCTTCTTATCTCCAGCGGCCGACGCGAATCCTGCATCCGGCCTCGACAAAAAGACGGTACAATCGCTCCCGTTCTTCCGGTTTGGAGTCCTCAGAGGATCCAAGAAAGGACTGGAATGCTCCGTGTGCCTATCCAAGTACGAAGACGCCGAGATCCTCCGGCTGCTTCCAAAGTGCAAGCACGCCTTCCATGTCGACTGCGTTGACCGATGGCTTCTCCGCCACTCCACCTGCCCTCTCTGCCGGAGCAAAGTAGTTGCCGGTGACGCCGAGAACATTCTGGAGGACGCGGAGGCTTCAATTTCGATCGGAAACTGCTCGAGCTCGGCCTCAGTTGCGAACAACGAAGGTGTCGATCTGTTCGTGGAGAGAGAAGACGAGCAAGGAGGAGATCCGGACGGCGTGATTCGTCAATCGTCTCCCGTCTTCAGCATAGGAAGCAGTTTCCGGCGGCTATTCGCCAGAGAAGGTCGAATTCCGGTCACCGTAGCCGGAGCTAGGGTTTTACACAAGCACAACCACAAGATCATCTTCTCAGACGTGGTGTTCAAGAATCGGTGGAGCAACGTGAGCTCCTCTGACCTAATTTTTCTCAACTCCGAAATGATGATCTCCAGCGATCGATTCTCCAACAGAGATTTAGCAGGATCGGTCGCAGAAACCGAAGGTTTTCAGAGAATCGGGGAGGAATTGAGCACTAAGACGCCGAGGATTTCAATCGAGATTGCGAAAAGAGATTCGAATGTATCGTCGGCGTCTCCGACGAGAGCGCTTTTAAAGGCAAGTGGCGGCGCCGGAGATTCTTCGCTGGTGGAAGGGAGAAGGTCGGTGTCGGAAATCACGCTGTACTCGAGGTTCAAGGAGCTCGGGTGGCTGAATTACGGGGAAAGAGAGAATCCGGCCGCCGGTACGGACGGTGGAAGTAGTGGTGGTAGGGAGGAGGAGGAGGAGGAGGGTGAGATGAAGAGGAAGATTTGGTTTCCGATTGCGAGAAAAACGGTGGAGTGGTTTGCTCATTCTAGAAGGCAAGAAAATCAAAGCAACACTAATCACAATCTTGGTCCCAATGGCGTGTGCTAATATTAATAGCTCCTTCGTTCGTATCTTCATTCATTCATTTTGTTTCAATCTCTTTCAGTTGGATAGTTTGAAAGAACGATCCTCTTATACGTATAAGAAAACATATACGGTTCGGATCAGAAAAAGAAAACATATACGATAGTACTACTAGTATATACTTCCTTCGGGTTTAAAATACTTATATATATATATAGCCTTTTAGACTATTAAGGTATAATTTTGTCTCCATATGTATTCCTATCTGCTGTGTCAAAATAGTGTTTGTCTGTATTAAAGTATATTATCATCTACTCCATTATAATCCACTTAGAAAATTGTTAATAGGAAGTTACAATAATTACTGTAAAAATGGAAAATAACTAGAAGAAATACTAAAAGAGTAAATTTTATAAAATCTATTAAAAAAAATTCTACAGACAACTATTACGAAACAAATGGAGTAGTATAACTATGGTGATCACATCTAACACCACCGATTCACTAATATATCAATATTTGTGGTGTAAAAACTAATTGGTCAAAAGCTAAAAACGAATATATTGTTAATGAAATTCTATCATTGGAATTGTGGGGGTCTTAGAAGACCCGTCCTCTGGATCGAAATAAATACCTTATGTAATTTAAAACGAATACAAATGATATACCAAAGCTTAAAAAGGCCCAAATCCTAAAGACTAACCAAGTGTTGTGTTTGATTCCAATGAATTTAGTCCATCATCATGTCTAGGGCAGTTATAGTTCTCTAGAATAATCATCAACTTGTCAATGAAACTATAAAAACTATTGACATAGACGAGTGTTTCATAGCGTTTAAGTAAACAAACCTCGAGAATCTCAACGAAATAATTATAATTTTTGCATATGCGCCTCCAAGGGGGCAAGAGAAGGACGCATTTTGGTCCAAATGAAATTTTTATCACTCAAGTTCAATATCCTTGCATTGTTACAGGGGATTTAAATGAAATTCAAGATCCATAAGAGAAACTAGGAAGTACTATCTCACTCCAATCACGTTTTGAAAGACTTATTAATTTGTTTACCCATCAAACTTGACATGGAGAAAGTTTATGATAGGCTAAGTTGGGAATTTTTGCTTTGCGTCATGAAAAAAATTGTATTTGACTCAAACTTCATTAATTGGATTCGAGAATGTGTAGAAACAATCATGTTCTCCGTCCTTGTAAATAATGGTCTCATGGACCAGTTTAGACCATATAAAGGGCTACGTCAAGGAAACCCCCTATCCCCGTACTTATTTGTCATTGCATATGAGGTGCTTGCAAGGCAACTACAAGGTGCATGTTCAAACCCCAAGAGCGGACTAGGCATCCAAATTACTAGAGGCTGAACCAAAATTCCATTCCTAGAATATGCGAACGATATTATTATCTTCTCAAAACCTAATAACCAGACTTATCAAAATATCAAAAACATTATATTTTATTTTATTTTATAAAATTATGCATTTTTTAAATATACTAAATCGGTCAACCCAACGGGTTTCGGATTTCAATCCATTCGGGTTTGAGTTAAAACGAGCTTAATTCATTTTGGGTCTTGGGTTCAAATTTTCGGGTGTCAACCCTAAAAACTTTTGGGCTATTTGGGTCGGCTTAGCAGGTTCGATCAAGTTTTGACAGCTCTACTAATCAATCATACTAGAGAAACTCTAGCTTTGTTCAATAAAAAAGTTAAAACCAATGTTGGGCGACTGAAAATATTATAAAATAATATTTAATTAAGTAATACTATTTGATACTAAAAGATTATTTTTTATTTATTGTAATGATAAAATATATTATAATTTTGAAAATAAATTTTATGCGTTCTTTCAAGATTTGGTTTATTTCGTGTTTTAGGTTCAAATTTTCGGGTTTCAACCATAAAATTTTTGTTCGGTTCGGATCGGGTTAGCAAGTTCGATCAAGTTTCGACAACTATGTAATAAGAACCCTAGATTTGTTCGATAAAACTAATTGGAGTTGAGTTGATCTGTTATTGCATTTTTCGTAGAACGAGTTGGATAAAAAATTAAAGATAAATTCATAAAATTATTTTAAAAAACTCAATAGTGTGACATCATAACCACGTCATCATCACATAAGCACCGTGTCATCACCACGTGTCGTTGACATAGTTTTGGCATGGCGATGACATGGTACATGACGCGTGACTAGAATTTAATAAAATAAAATTAATAAGTTGGAGATTTAATAGAACATCTTTAATTGGAGAGTCCGAAAGAAAAAAATTTACAAATCGGGGTTCTATACACGTAACCTAACAATAGACCAACTTTGGGTTCACGGTATTTTCAATATTGGGCACATAGATGATAGTTTGAATTATGTAGAACAAATGTTCCTTTAAATAATAAAGTTTCAAAATTGAAATGGTGTAAATGAAAGATAGATAATGTAGATTGACTTATTGTCTCGTACTTGTATGTATGGCTATGGACCCATGGTATCTTCCCACATGCATAAATTTGGAAAGTATGTCAAATTGCCGTTTGACATTTGCCAATAATGATTAGTCACTCCCTGCTGTTGGGTGATGAAAAACATGTAATGTACTCCGAAAATTACATTCCCCTTTGAATTTCAACTTTTTATGATGTCATGACCCACGATTTCATAATCAACACATATTTTATTCGTTTACCTCTACGCAATCCATCTTTTCACATATTTCGACCAAAAAAAACAATTCTGCCTCAAAACTCTCTAACAATACTATCTTCTTATTAGTGCATGTTTGAGAATCGGTTACTCGTCCTGATGTCTCGAACCTGATACCTCATGGAAAACCCATGAGTACTCAACCAGTGAGCTCATGCGTCAAATAGTTTAATTTAGTTTTAATATATGATTTGGTGGGAGTTTATAAGAAGTTTTGAGAAAAAAGATGGGAAAACGTTGGTGAGATTTGGTGAGAAAGTAAAATACACACTCTTAAATGAAAAAGTAAAATAAAATTCTATTTACAATTTCTTGTGAAAACTTGTTTGTATCTAAATATAAGAAATGTACATTCTTGTAATATCACTTTTCCACCTTTTATCTTCTCTTTATTTCTCATATTTCACCGCTCTTTTTTTTTTCTTTAGTTCCCAAATGCCAAATACATTGTTAGAGGATTGAGCAAAATCCGATCTAGAACTAGATCACATTTGGACATGGTCAGTTCTAGCATTTAGGAGGTCATTGACAAAATATAAATTCAAGACCCTAGTGAGCCTATAAAAACAAAAACTTCAACTTTTCAGATTGTTGATGATAAACATCAAATTATCTCCTTTAAACACTCTTTTAGAGCTTATTTCACATCTCAACAACTTGGCTCTCTTAAAGGACAAATATTTCTTCGTTAGATTTTTGTAGGGAATAACCTTGTAGGTTAATTTTATACCATCAGTCTAGACTGACCCTATATCAACCGACTGAACTAATGTTAGTGTGTTTTTGTGAATAAAATAAATGAAATAAGAATTTGCACATGAGACTGCCAATTTTCTTCTCATCATCCATAATCTTTTGTCATTTTTTTTCTTAGCCATATTTATTTCTCCACACTTAGGCTTCGTTCTGTAATAGGTAGATGAAAGATGAAAGATGAAATTGGCCCAAAGACGCGTTCGGGAAAGCATCATCAGCTAGATGAAAGATGAAATTTTGCCTAAATTCAGCTAGATGGCTCTATTTTCAGCCCCCTACCCCCCCAAGTTTGTAGCTTCTAGATAAAGCTTGTTGTTTTTATTCAGCTTTAGCTACTTTGTTACCGAACGAAGCCTTATTTTTCACCTTCAATTTATATCCCCCATGATCTTTCTCCACACACCTCAGCTTACAAGTTACAATGTGAACATTTCTATCTCGATTTAAACGTGATTTTTGCGGACGAAAATCTTCTGCCCCCCGCACGTCCCACCCGCACGTTCCACTCCTTCCTATTGGTCGATGTTATTTATTTCGAAAGAATTAAAGGGAAACTATAGGGGGGGACCTATAGTTTCGACCAATAGGAAGGGAGAGACACGGGAGCGGGACGTGCTAAGGGGACAAAAGATTTGAATCTGATTTTTGCAGGATCATTAAATGATCTTGGCCTTGAGCCTCTTGCCTCTAGTCTCATATTTACTGGACAGCTCGAATTCAAATTTTCTATTGGGCCGAGAGTTGGGCAACTAGAGGCCTAATACTACAAGAGAGATCAAATAAGGCCTGACATTGTGATAATTTCCAAGTCCAAACGTTCAATGCTGGAATTTCCGCGAGAATCAAGCATATATGCTGGAATTCTCGAACATCAAAAGAAAAGAGAAAGGGAAAACGAGAGAATAGGAAACCTCGTCTATCTCACTCCATCCCCTCTCACACACCCACAACACAAAACAAAAGAAACACCACCCTAACAGACAATTCTAAGAAAATCAATAAAAAACGAAGAAAAATACCAATTGGGTTTTTATTCATATTAATTTAGGGGAAAAAACAGGAAGCGAACGGGGCAGAGAGAGAAAGGGGTGTAAATGGTGAGGATAATTCCGATGGCATCCTCCTTCCGACCACTGACCACTTTCAGATTATCTTCTTCAGCCACTCGTTTGGGTGTTTCTCTCTCTCCGCCTAGCCCTTCTCGCAGATTTTCCTTTCTGCATCTGGGCAGTGGTAAGATTGCTAGAATTTTCTCATTCTTCTTTCTTTGTATCTCAAATTTATATCATTTCGTTTGTAATCTGATGGAACTTGGATTCAGATTAATACACATATTTTTGTATTGTGTGATTTGGGTTAGACCTAATATTCTCTGTTTGTATTGAAACTGTTTACATTGAGATAAGTTTTGGGATCTTTGTCACATTTGTGCATTGGTGATAAGTTTTGTCTAATAGGGTATGTATTTTGAACCCAGGATAGATTGGAATGAAATACTGATGTGGTTTAGGTGATTAGTTTATGTTAGGTCCTGCCTTTTCTCATTTCATAAGTTGGCTTAAAGTTTAACTGTTCCTTTTGGGGTTTAACATTGGATGTGAAGCTGGTTATAGTAATGATTAGTGAAGTTGACGCTGTATTCTAATGATTGTTCTAAGTTTCTTTTTCTTTTATCAATTGTGGGAAGAAATCCAGAGCTATGGTTGGAAATTCACATTGCAATACTATAGTGTCTTGGTTTACTAACCATTCCTGCTAACAAGCTCAATAACTGTTGTATTTAATTTTCTCCAGCTTTACCACAATCGCAGCATTTTGGATTAAAGCCGTCAAAATTGCTAAGTGGAAGCAATGTGACCAGTGGTGGTGCTACGGGTATAGTCCATGCCAGCACAAGTTCAGGCCAAGAAGATGTGTTAGAATGGGTCAAGACAGATAACCGAAGAATGCTTCATGTTGTTTATCGCGTGGGAGATCTTGACAGGACCATAAAGTATGTATCAGCACTATGAGGTCTCAATATTTAGTCTTAGGTAGATCTTTTCTTTTTGTATTCTAAATCAGAGTTGTGTTTTTTTTTCTTCAGATTCTATACAGAGTGCTTGGGAATGAAGCTTTTAAGGAAGCGTGACATACCAGAGGAGAGATATACCAATGCGTTCCTTGGTTATGGGCCTGAAGATTCTCATTTCGTTATTGAACTTACCTATAGTGAGTCATTTGGTTACTTGTTAGATATTTTGTTTTACATAATCAACAAAGTTACACATTGAGATGCTTTTGTTTTGTTGAAACTTTGACCCTCTGATTTATGGTCTTCTCTTGATAAATTATGCTCTCAGATTATGGAGTTGACAAGTATGACATTGGAAGTGGTTTCGGCCATTTTGGAATTGCTGTAGAGGATGTAAGATTAGTCTTTCTTTCTTCCTTCTCCTGGTGATCCAGTTTAAATTTCTAAACATAAAGTTCACTTGAAAAGGTGAAAAGAAAAACAGAAAGGTCAATGTTGTGAGTTATAACATATTTGTCAGAACTTTGTGATTCTGGTAATATACCAGGGATGTGTGTGTGAAGATTGGTCAATTAGCTTCCTGATTTCATAATTTAAAGTAGCCTATTGTTCTATTTGGAGTCTCTTATCATGCTCTTTTCTTCTTTGCTTCTGGTACATCTTTCTTTTATATATGAAATACTCAAACATGTATTATCCAACTGCAACCTTTTATTTTCTAGGTTTCTAAGACGGTGGAACTTGTAAAGGCTAAGGGTGGAAAGGTTACCCGAGAACCAGGCCCTGTTAAAGGTGGTAGTACAGTGATTGCATTTATTGAAGATCCTGATGGTTACAAGTTTGAGCTTTTGAAAAGGGAACCTACTCCTGAACCTTTGTGTCAAGTGATGCTTCGTGTTGGGGATCTTGATCGTGCAATCCAGTTTTATAAGAAGGTGAAACTATTTGATAATGTCATTCTTGCAACACTTCTTACAAGTAAGCAGTTCTATGCATTTCGTTGACCATGTCACTCTAACTGTTGCAGGCTTATGGCATGGAGCTCCTTCGCGTACGAGATAATCCTGAATACAAGGTAAAAATGAATATTCCGATTTCTGACCCATGAATTTGATGCCCTCTTTTTAAATTAATAGCGTTTTCCCCAATATGTGATTTGTCTGTAACATTTTCATCAGAAAGTCTCATTTTCTGAAATTGATATATTCTACCTTATGATTATTTCTGATCAGGATGCAAATATGTGAATTCTGATTGTGTTTTTTGTAAAGAGTCAAATCTAAGTTATGCTCTTGCTCTTCACAAGGCATGGGGAGTTCGTCAATGATAGATCAATGATTCTCCTCACTTTATAGTGCATGATTATTTTCTGCTTGCCACTCAGTAATGGTTGATGATTATTTTTTGCGTCTTCCTATCTTTTATTTTGGCTCTATTATAGTGAAGGAATGAAATTTTGTGTCATAAACTTCATTTTCATTGTGTCAGTATACAATAGCAATGTTGGGATATGGTCCTGAGGATAAGAGTGCTGTCATGGAGTTGACGTACAACTATGGGGTTACGGAGTATGACAAAGGAAATGCTTATGCACAGGTAAGCATTAAGCACCATTTCTTCTCCCTTCATATATTCCACTTTACCATGATTTGTGGTAGAAGAAACGTCCCACAAAGAAAAGGCATATCTTGATTTTTATGGGCTAACCGTCTCCCTTTCAAAATCATGCACCTATATATGCCTTTAGGATAGCCTAATCAAAGCCCATATCCCATTGCGGCGTTGCCTAATTTGAAAGTTAAAAATCTCACTGTTTGATTTTTTGTCGGAAGTTAATTGCTGCTGCCAAACATTGCAAAAACCAAAATCAAAATACATGGCTTTGTGTATTCTGCAATCTAAACATTGCCTAATTTGACAGTACGTATGTTCCAAATTTACTTTCAAGGCAGTAAGTCTGATAAGTAATTTGGCTTAATGTGAATTGCAGATGGCAATAGGCACAGATGATGTTTATAAAACGGCTGAAGCAATCAAACTCTCTGGTGGGAAAATCATGCGGGAGCCTGGACCATTGCCTGGGATCAACACAAAGATTACTGCATGCCTAGACCCTGATGGTTGGAAGACGGTATGACCTCAAGTTCCCAATACTATATCTTCTAGCCTCAAGGAACCGAGCATTATTTTGTGAAACTGCATGCATTGACCAATCTTTAAAATTGTTCTTTCCACTGTCACTAGTGTGTGAGTTCTAAATTCATAAAACTAGTCCAAGGCAGCCTTCTTCTTTCCAATTTACCTGGGCTTGTAAATTGTGAATCTACAAACATCCAAAGGGTGTTTGTTGATATGATCAAAATAACAGTAGGAATGGAAGAATTAACTATTCACTGAGGAGTATAAAACATATCATGTCTGACCATCATTGCTACATCTGTACAGGTTTTTGTTGATAACATTGACTTCATCAAGGAGCTGGAGTGATTGGTGGATTTGGGGGTTGATATAGCAATCATCAATTATGTATGGAGGTCTGTGTAGATTACTGGTGTATTTGTTTTTTGTCAGCTAAAAGTTTCAGTCTCACCAAGAACAGTTCATTTTACATCACACTTCATCTTGTCATTTGTTTTCATAGTCTTGTTGGATAAGAGACGGGCGCATCAATATGATCATATCGCCAATTTTTTGTAGATAAGAGATGTGCTCAACTTATGTTGCAAATAAGTATGACAATCAAAGAGATGCATGCTTAGCCAGGAGTTGGGATTGTAAAACTATATTTTTTGAAAATGACTTCTTATGCTCAGGAATTTTGCTGATCCGAATGAGCTTTCCACCGTACGTTTAGATTCATACTATTTAGTGTTTTTTGTCAGTTAATTGAATATTAGTCATAATTAGGCAAAAAGAAAAACATTAATTCATGTGAAAACAACTTCAAGTTCATGTTGTTTGATTTGTTATATGGCTTCTATCAACCAAGACCAAAATTATTGATACGCTACACTTGGCGTCCTTGTGCTTAATTGGTCCTACATAGCTTCCATCCAGATTGCGATTCTTCATAAAATTAGGAATATATTAATTCAATGTTACTGTAAAATCCCGTACAATTATTTTGATGATCCAATAAATGAATTACAACATATGAAAACAAATACAGAATAGAAATTCGTAAAAATCAGTCCCTCCTCATATAGCTAAAGGGTTCATATAGCTTAATAAAACTTGTTAAAATTGTGCAAGTGAGCACTCCTTGGGCATTTTCCCTTCAAACCTCTTGTAGTCCTTGCAATAATCATAAAACATGTAGTTGTTTCGGATCCAGTTCATCTTCCCAAGCTGATCGGGCGAAAGCTGGAAGAACACCTGGTTAGCCCACCAGTTGTTAGGGTTCTTAGCGTTAGCACACTTCCAGATGCTCTGGAACCCTTGCCAGTAGCAAGCGTCGGTTCTCAACCCCTTGAACCCGGCCTTGAACGGAGCCAGGCTCCAGTCGGTCTTCACCTTCCCACCTTGAGTCGCCCATGCGTCCGCATCCCACAGGCTCGCAAACACCTTCATGGATTGCGAATCCGGGAAGTTTATCTCTTGGTCGTGTTGGTTCCTGAACACTCGGATTGCAACTCCATCGATCAACCACCTACATTGTAAATAAACGTATCAATTTCACGAATACAATAACTTAACTCCCTACTATTACATGCATATGCCATCATCTATCAGCTAAGCTAGTGAGACTTGACGACAACAACAATGTAATTATGTTTTGATGGCTTACACGACGGCGTAGGGGTTCCAGAAGATGGTATAGGTGTGGTAGTCGGACGTTGGATCGAACCAGACTTTGAACTGTTGCTCTCTCTTCCCGAATCCTTGAGTGAAGATGTTTGTGTGGATGGTGTAAGGCTCACCTGTCACGTTTCCTAGGAACTCGAAGTCAATCTCGTCGTGCTTGTCCCCGTCCGAAGACAACTGCAAAGTACATAATGTAACAACGGAGTCATTAACTTAGGGCACTATGTACGTTGATCTATGTATGATATTGACGTGTACGAGTATATACGTACATAGAAGGTGGTGACGGTTCCAGCCGAGTTTCCGGGCACCAGCTTAATCTTGAGCTCGATTTTCCCATACAAAAAGCTGGCCTTGGACGTGATCCCCGATCCTGAACGTACGTACACAACAATGTTAAGACTATATATATGGTCAACATTTTGATCGATGATGATGAAGCAATTAGGCTTACGGACCTCCAAATTTGTTCAAGTGAAGCTCGAGAGAGTCGGAGCCGGTGACCAGGCCGCGATCAGGGGCCCAGTAGAAGTAGGTTGCACTGGAGAGATCAGCTTGCACCTTTACCAATGCAACTAACACTGTAACCAATCCTATAAGCAATGCTCGCTCAAGGCTGCTCATCTCTTTCGACCGACCGGATGATCAAGGTATCAGCTGTAATTCTCTGCTCTCTTGATCGAGGAATGATCGGCTGTATATAAGACTGATTTGATGTTGGTGTGGATGATGAATTGTGTCATAGCAAGCTATGTATATATATACCTTGGAGAGGTAATATTATATTGGATAGGTAGTTGGTAAGATGCCAATGGGTTGAACACTACTGCCTGAATTCGCATATGTCTACTACATGTTGCCCTTCACCTGTTTGAGCTATGCTAATATATTAATGTGTAGCTGGAATTACACAAAAGTTATAGTTTAATGAAATGTATATGCTAAAAAGAGAATTGTATATGTTCAAGTTGAGGTTCATTAAGCTTGGAGTCTTTAAAATTAAGGAACGTACAACGTATATAGCAAGAACAGCTAGCAATTTGGGTCGAGACAAAGAAGCACGTCGGGTGCGCCGGCTCAACCATATACGCTATATCCTAAGGATGCACGTCTCCGCCACGTATAAAATTCAATAATTTTGTTACAAAATTATACATACATATTCAAAAATCGTTCTTTTAATTCGATCATTTTGCTTTTGGTTAGGCGATTTAATTCTTTCCGGTATTTGTCTTGATGGTTTCTTGTAATGTTTGTGATTAATCCTAATGCGTTACAATTGCAAGTGGAGTACGTGGACTTTGTCGAAGTATTTAAGGAAACTTGAATAAGAACTTCAAGATATACTTTTTTTCGTCGAAACTTCAAGATATAATTAAGATCCATAGCTCACTTTTCGAGGGTGTAAAATGAGACGTCATTTCATCCGTTCCATGGGAGAAACGTGCCACCGTCTAGATCTCACATTTTAAGATTTTGGAATTACAAGGAAACGGTAGCAATTTCCTAAATAATTGGAAGTTCCGGTGGTGCATCACTAATTTCAAAATGTGCATCATGAAACAATAAAAGTGCAGAAGAAATCAAGTGATTACCCACCGATAAGCAACGGTGTAAAAAGTGCGCTCTTAGGTTGAAAGCTAGTGCACTCGTACATTGAAAAAGTGCACCATGAAACTGTAAAAGTGCAAGAAGAACATACACGAAGGTAAAAGTGCATTTGGAATCCCTATATATAGTAGAGTACTGGAGTACAATGTTAAATTGTACATGAAGTTGAAAATGTGTGAATTTTTTTACCATTTCGTGATGCACTTTTTCGCCTAACAATGCACTTTTTCAAGTTAACAATGCGCTTTTTCACCTAATAGTACACCTCCAGAAACTTTCAAATATTTACCATATTATCACTGCTTTCTTTTTATTCCGGAATTAATAAAACGAGACGTGTGCCGTATATTTCTCCCCGTCGGATGGATGAAATGAGGTCTCATATTACACCCTAGAAAAGTGTTGCATGTGATCTATAGTCCTTCAAGATATGCCCTGTTGATCATATTCTATGTAATTAGGGATGGACGCACGTGGTGAGTAATGATCCCACCAGGACTAGCTCTGCCGCTCTTGGTTGGTCCATGTTGATGCCGGATGCTTGTAGTTATAGTCTTTTGTGCAACTTCGGCTCAAATTGCTGCATCTTTGGAGATCTTCCTAGTCTGTAGAGCTCGCAGACCTCTGTTGTTGTTTTTGTTGGTCGAAACCTCTCTTGTTGTTTGGAACGTGGGGTGCGACTCTTTGTGATTATTGAAAGCTCCTTCAAGTACAAAGACTCTTTGGGATTGGTAAACTTCCTTTTCTCTTGTCGGAGCTTCTAGTCTAACTTGTCTGTTTTTGGCTATCGCAAGGAACATTGTGAGGTTGAAATCATTCCATGATACTATTTATATTGAGTATCATTTTCACCTTAGATTAAAAACATAAAAAGGACTTTATTTTTACTATGATAAAGATTGACCTCTATTCTAGTTCTATAAATCAAGGTAGTCTCATCAAAATGTGATAAGACTACAAAAGGCCTAACCTAGCCCGCTTGATTTTACATTCGACTGATAAGAAAAAGATCAAAAGTTATTATGTTAAAGACCGATGTGACAAAAACGGATGAAGTGCCAACCCATGCCCAAGAACAACCCGAACATGATATTGAATTGGCCCAACATTACCCAAAGCCAAAAATCCAACCCAAAACCATCCAATGGGTCGAGGATACCTTATTTGAATTTGAAATATATAATATACTAATTACTAAAAAATTCACTAAAATTTAAGAAATTTATTGAATCCAAATATATTTTAATTTAGAAATTCATATATGGTTTTGATTATACGATATCAATATTAGTAGAAGTCGTAATTTAGAGGCATCAATACTAGTAGTACGTAAACTTTCTAAAAGAATAGTCAATTTTTTTTTTTTGGTCGGGAACTGAAGGACAGTTAACAAGAGTTAAAAGAAGAAACAAGACGGGCTGAAACAACGCCCACGGCATCACTCAGCAAGACATCCTTCGTCCCATCCGGGGGCTCATCCAGCACAGTGAGACCAAGGGGGGAGTCGTGGGCAAGCGTGGCAAGGCGGTCAGCCACCTTGTTCGCCTCCCGGTAGGTAAAGCGGAATCGGACAAGCCAATCCCTACTCAAAAAGCTTTGGCAACTAGTCACCAAGCTGTAAAGGGGGTGGTTCGGGGGAAGATTCGAGTGAAGAAGACCGAGCACCAACTTTGAGTCCATCTCAACATGGATCCGCCTTATGCCCAGGCGCCACGCAACCCTCAATCCGTGGAGGACCCCCCAACATTCAGCCCTGGGGACTGTGCAACGCCCAAGGTTACACATGAAACCCGCCACCCAACAACCATGCTCATCTCTAATGATTCCTCCGGCCGTTGCGTTGCCTCCATGCCCCCGAACGGATCCATCCGTGTTGAGTTTGAACCAACCCGGGTCCGGTCTCTCCCACTTGATCAGCCTCTCATTCATTGTCGCCCGCTGCAGCCCCCCACCACGGTCAAGGCTCGCTTGCTGAAACTCCTTGACCTGGCCCGCAATAAAGCCCTGGCGGTTCTCCGGCGGCTGGACCCTACAGAAAACAATCCCGTTCCTCCACCGCCAGGACCACCACGCTGCTGTAGCGAAGGTGGTCGGCCCATCCAATCCCTGGCTCAGTCGAAAGCCCCCTTGAAGGCATCTGGAAACCCAGTCAAGGGGACTAGCCCCAAAAAATTCATTACTCTGCTCTGAAGAAACAAGGGATCGTCACATCTCCCGAACTCCAAGACAATCCCGGAAGAGGTGGATAAGCGTCTCGTCGTCCCTGCCACACACTTCACACCGGCCACTGTTGGCAAGGCCACGACGAGCTCTCTCCACATTCGTAAGCACCTTCCCTTTCAAGACCAACCACAGAAAACATCTAATCCGCTCCGGCACCCCCAACCGCCAAATAATTTTGAACAGCGGCCGCATCTCCTCGTCAACCGGCGGCCCTGACGACTGCCTGAGGATACGGTAGGCCGAGGCCACCGTGTAAGCCCCGGTCGGCGCTGCCTCCCAGGTCAACGAGTCCTTTATCCCTAACTCCCCACACACCTCCGCACTCGCAATTGAGAGAAGGGTCGTCGCCGGTAAGAAGCTAGAAAAGCTCGACCAGATCCACCCCCTTTCCGCATCCCAATAATCCCTAACTCTTCTCTCCAACTCCCCCTCCGGGATCGGGCCTAGAGCGCACTACATCAGGGGCTGGCCGCCGATCCACCTGTCTCGCCAGAAGCGGATATCATCCCCGTCTCCCACATTCCACGCAATCCCTTTAGACAGAATTTTCTCCAAACCCCATTTTATCCCTCTCCAGATGACCGAAGCAGGAGCCTTTGTTGATTGACACAGAGTTGAGCCCTCCCTACGGAGCCCATATTTCACCATCAAGACATCTTCCCAAAGACCGCTCTCACCCACCAGCAGCTTCCAACCCAGCTTACCCAAGACTGCCAAATTCATATCCCTGGCCCGTCGAATCCCAAGGCCACCCATATCTCTGGGCAAGCACACTTCATCCCAGGCGACAAGGTGAACTTTCCTGGAGGCTTCCGTGTCTCCCCAAATAAAGCTTCGACGCATACGATCAAGGCTCTCCCATGTGGATCTTAGAAGCTTGATCGTATTCATAGCATAGTAGGGGATTGACGACAACACCGATCTCGTTAGGGTAATCCTGCCGGCGAGGCTAAGAGATCGACACTTCCAGCCCGCTAGGCGTCCCTTAGCTCTGTTCAGCATATCGGCGAAATCCTCCTTTCTCAGTCCTGACTGGAGCGCAGGGATACCGAGGTACTTTCCAATATTGCGTGTCACATTCATGCCCGCAACAGCCTCCAACTGACTAGCGAGGTCCCTGCTCACATTACTGGACAAGTAGATCTTGGACTTGGCCATGCTAATCCGTTGGCCTGAGGCCTCACAGAATTGGTTAAGACACGCCATTACCTCCCTCATCTGATGAGCCGAAGCCTCGGCCATGACGATGATGTCATCAGCAAAGAAAAGGTGGGAAATGGCTGGGGCGCCTCTGCAGATCCTGACCGGTTTCCACCTCCTTTCCGACACAGCCCCATTGATAAGATGGCTAAGCCTCTCGACAGCCAGAGTAAATAGATACGGGGAGATAGGGTCCCCTTGCCTAACGCCCCGGGATGGCCGGAACTGATCAGTAAGTTCACCATTCCAGAGCAGCCTCATGGTGACCGAGCCGATGCACTCGCGGATCCAGTCGATCCAGCAGCTTGGCAGGCCTGCATCGTTGAGGGTATCAATGACGAAGTCCCACCGAAGACGATCATACGCTTTCTCCAAGTCCACCTTCAAGAGCATCCACCGTTTCCCAGCCCGCTTGTTTTTCATGGAATGAATAATTTCTTGAAAGAGCACGACATTGTCAGTGATCAATCTACCCGGAATGAAGCTATTCTAGGTAGGGCCAATCAAGGAAGACATGAAGGGTTGGAGTCGGTTTGCAAGAATCTTGGTTATGAGTTTATACGTCACGTTGCACAGACTAATGGGTCGGAACTGGCTCAAAGAATCCGGGGCCTCAACTTTTGCAATCAGGGAGATCAAAGTGTCATTCACTCCCTGCGGCAGGCGACACTCGGTAAAGAAGTCTCTGACCAAGGATTGAATGGCACCCCCTACCGTGTCCCAACAAGTTTTATAAAACACTGGTTGGAACCCATCACTCCCGGGCGCCTTGAAGGAGGCCATCTGGCTAAGAGCGGTGCGGATCTCCTCATCCCTCAACGGCGCACTCAGCTGGGCAAGCCCATCTTGATTGATCCTTGGGAAACCTCCTCTCGCCAAACTCGGCGCATGGACATCCCGCTCCGGCAACGAGTATAGGTTCCTGAAGAAAGCCACAACCCTCTGCTCCAGCTCTCCCTGATCGGTGATCCACTCCCCGCCCTCACTCCGGAGAGCTTTGATTTTGTTACGGTTCCTGCGAATCACCGTGCTTAAGTGGAAGAACGTCGTGTTTCTATCCCCCAACTTAATCCAGAGCTGTCTTGATTTCTGAAACCAAAGGGCCTCTTCCTGGGCTAACGTCTGATCAAGCTGCATCTTCACCTCCTTTTCCTGCTTTATCAACTCCTCAGTAGCACCCCTCTCAAGACTTTGCTGGATGCGTGTGAGATTGGCCGTCAGCTTCGCTTTTCTTTGGTGGATATTCCCGAAAACATCTTTATTCCACTTCAGCAAAGAATTTTTAAGGTGATCAAGCGCCTCGCAAGTGCCCGTACTCTCGTCCCAGCTCCGCCGAACACAAGCCATAAAATCCGGATGTTCTATCCAGGCGGCCTCGAACCGGAACGGTCTCCTTTGCTTATTTCCAGTATCCGAACGGCTCAGCTGAAGCAGAAGGGGGTTGTGATCCGACGAGAGGGAAGGCAGATGTCTCACCCCCGCTTCGCACCAGAGAAGCCTGCCAGCAGAGTTCGTGAAAATCTGGTCAAGTCGCTTCGCCACCCTCGTACCAACGGAGGTCCCTCTCGACCAGGTAAAGCAAGAGCCTGTGAACCCCAGATCGATCAGGTCATGCGCACTAATCAGCTCCGCAAAGTCCTTTGCATCCTCCGACACACTATTGGCCCCCCCTTGTCGCTCACCTAAGGTAAGGATGCAATTCCAGTCCCCTCCAACAAACAAGGGGTCGGTTATATCCTTAAGCTCGTCCCCCAACACAGACCAGAACTGCTCCCGTCTCCGGGTCGCCGACGGCGGGGCATAAACAACGATAAGGTGGCAGGGGCTTCCGTCGACCCTCATAATCGCATGTATAAAATGTCGACTCTTCCGCACACTTTGAACGTCAACCCTACTCGTCTTCCACAAGAGCTAGACGCCACCTTCAAAGCCCCTAGCTTCAACTCTCTCGCAGTGCTCAAATCTCAGCTTCCTACACACCTCCTCGGCCGCATCTCCTGAAATTTTGGGCTCAAAAACCGCTAGCACATCAACATTATTGTGGCTTAGAAGGTATCGAATCGCTCTTCGAAACCCCTTCTTACCAACACCTTGAACATTCCATAAAAGGCAATTCATCATGACTAGCGGGATATGGAGGGACGGGTTCAACGCCCTAATTCGAGGAGGCGGCAGCCTCGACCCCACCTTCATCCACCATAATCTCATCCGTCCCGGCCGCCGGTCGACCCGCATCCTCACCAACTGGGCAGATCGAGGCCGTCTCCTGCTCTCCGACCTCCGAGTTAGCCGTCACCCCTTCATTCAAGTTTGGAGCAGGTTCAATCTCTTCAATAATAGCATCATCCTCCATTTGGGTCTGTTGGCTTCCGCTAGGCTCACTATGGGCTTTCTCCATGGGCTGGCCCAAATTTGGGTCAAAGGTCTGGCTAAAAACTTGGGCCTCCTCCTGTCTAGGCCTCTTAAAGGACCCCTCACCATGGCCCACCTGATGAGTCTCCTTCCCGTTAGAAGCCGACAAGCTTACCTTCTGAGCCCTAGAAGAGTTGACCCCCTTTTCTGTCCCTGCAACTGCTTCGTCCTTTTCCTTCCCCACCTTAGCGTCTCCAGACCCCATCTGACAACCCGCCCCCAAAGCTTCCCGGTTCAAGGCTCTTCTGCGTTGTCGTTCCCGATTTTTCCCACTCCCCCCAACCTTAAACGTTGCTACACTCTGCCCCTCGTAGGTTGTCCCCTTTTGGCTGCCCTCTGAAGTCCCCATCACCTCTGACAACAGGGTGGAAAATCGATTAGCAGCCTGCTCCACCTGCTCCCGGATTTTGGCCTCTTTTGTATTCCCCTTCTTCGCCCTAGGTTTCCTTGGGTTGCGTGCGACCACCATCCAAGGGCCCAGATGGCTTCCGGCATCCGGCTCCGATGTCGTCTCCTTTCCCGACGCCGCCGTCGACACGGTCCCAATTTGGTTTCCGTTTCCCCCGTTTTGCACCGGAGTGTTCCCTGCACCACCACCTTGCATCACCCCTCCATTGGTCGCCGGTGGGTCGCTTCTCTTCACACTCATAGCACAGCCCCCCACGAGATGACCATAGCGGCCACATCCGATGCAAATCTCCGGCAACCCTTCATACTCCACCAAAACAGTCTCTCCGTTTACCAGGATCGCCCCTTTCAACGGCTTCGTCAAGTCAAGCTCCATGCAAACCCTAGCGAATCTGCCTCTCGTAGCCTGAAGGGTGTGTTTATCCACCCTGATCGGCCGTCCCACGCTCTCAACAATTCTGCTAACCACCTTCTCGTCGGCGTAAAAGACAGCAGGGAGATTCGAGAGGCGAATCCAAGTACAAGCAGACGAGATGACATCCTTCCTCGGGTTGAACGAGGGATCCCAACGCTTAACCAGGAGGCACTGGCCAAAGATGCTCCAAGGCCCCCCAGCAAGCGCTGTCCAGTAGTCTTGCTCAACTTCAAAGCGGACAATTGAGTACCCATTCAACTGATCCATTATGACCATCTTTCCACTCGGCTTCCACATCTCCCGGAGACGGCGATCCAAAACCTGGAAGGCAACTGGGTTCCCTAGCAGCTTAATGACCACATCTAAGCCCCATGCTCTCGCCAACGTCATGATAACCTCTGGATGAACCGTCACCGATGGTGTGCCATGCTCACCATAAGGATAATCGATCTGAATCTTCTCAGCCAGGAGAGCGTCGCTCAGCTCCACCCCCTTACGAGCTGCACTTTCCTGGGCGAGAACCTCAAGAAACGATGGTATTAATTTGGTCCGGGGGTTTATCGGGTTGCACCCCGCCGGAGCAAACAGGAGTCCCGGTAGCGGGAGGGTTTTCCATGCAAACGTGGAAGTTCAGCTCTCTTTTGGGTTGTTAAAGGAAGCTATAGAATAGTCAATTTATTATTATACTATTTGTTGTACAAAGTGTTAAAAAAGCATGGACCATACGGTGATTTAATTGTTTACACAACGAAAACCATTATCATGTACCCTTTCAATTTTTGGTGAAGGTTTAGTGAAACTTGAGTGAAATTGTACTATCCTAAAATCCCGCTCGTCCTAAAGTCCAACTTAATTAACATCCAACTTGACCCAAAATATTGTTCAACTGAACCTTATACAATTGAAATCTTATTCAGTCGGAAATTTAAACTAATTGATTGAATTTAACCATTAACCCAACAAAATTAAGATCACGAGAAACAGCAAATTGTGGAGAAACGAGAACAGAATTCATATTTATCTTACTATAACGTATATTCAACCTGATAGGTATGCATATTCAAGAGTATGTTTATTTGAATTAAGGAGTAGCTATATTCAAACATTTTTGCAATGATACATGTTGTTCGTATATTCAAACCTTTATGTTTTCATATTCACTATGCATTCATTTTGCAGTTGTACATGTTATTCGCATACTGAGATCTTTGCTTACTCATGTTCAAACTAATCATAGTTATATTCAAACATTTTATATTGCACAATGTCTTTTGTATATTCAAAATCTTATGTATTCATATTCAGTCTTCAATGCCAAACATCCAAACCATCGAGTACTGATATTCCAACTACTAGGTAGGTATATTCAAATATTTTATATTTGTATAATCTTTTTTTTTTTTGTATATTTAAAAACCTATATTCATACTTACTTTTTTTTGGTTGAAATATATTCATATAGTCACTATTCAATACCAAATATTTAAATACACATAACATCAATTTGTTTGAATCTGAATACACATATATTCGAATATTCACACGGATCAAATTGAATATGTATGCTAGTAGTACAAATATGATATCTGTTTCTCGTTTCTCCACACTAACAGTTTTGAGCATTCCTTTATCCCTTACAACTCCCCATTTAATATGGGGAAACCAATATAACCATATCCAAAACAAACCCAACCAACTAGGTTAACAAACCCATATTAAGGTGACAGATTTGTGTCGGTTTGCTATGGAGTCGGTCAAGGCTAGACGTACGTTAAGAGCTCAAAAGGCAATGTATTCACGAGCCGAGACATTTAAGCAATTAAGTGTGAATGACCGAGCAGGAGTTGACTACATGCATCTATGTTATTTTACCGTTTGACTTTTTCTACCTATAACCTATACGAAGAAGGCTTCCAAACAAAGTATATATAGATTATGCTGGCAAGTTAGTGCTTGGATTGTAAGATTCGTGTGAAACGTGGTGTTTTAAATTGTTATTCTCAGAATATCTTAAGCATATCTTAAATTGTCGGTCTAAAGCATTTTTGTCCTGTAAATGTATGATACCATTATTTGACACGAGCATATTCATGTTTTGATGATAAGAAACTAGTGGGCATTTGATACTTTGTTATCTTTTGGTGTTTAAGGTAAGATGAAAAGATACAGGTAAATACTAGAAAAATCAAGTGCAGTGAAGTTAATATGACTGAAGTGAGAGTATATATTTTGGTCTCAACGGATACCATAAACGTTTATGTTGAAAGTGATCACAATAGATTGGTATGTATACTATAGGCACATGCCTGGGCTTCAAATAGTATACTCTACATATAGGATAAAGATAATAAAAAACATAGGAATACAAGATATTGTTTCCAAAAATACAATCTATAACTAGCTGTTAACTTAATTAAAACTCAAATCAACTTGCATGTGTCTTAGTCAAAATAAAAATCAACTTGTGTCTTACTGATTATAAAGTCATTTTTATTCTAAATTCTGTGGTAGCTAGGCTTGATTGGTCCAAATTCCGAAATCTTCAAACAAATTCGATCTCGAGGTGAGCACGTTGTTATATAATTAGACGAAAGTAATACGAGGGACGGACAAGTTGTACATTCGATCATTTGGTTCTTTGCACGACTTCTAATTAAAGCAACAAAAAGACTAAAGTCAATGCTCTCATTAATATTGAATAACGTTAATTAGCTAGGTAAGTATTGAAGCTTATAAATAGACTTAGCTAGCCTGAACATTCAGAATCAAAAATCATCTCATATTCTCTTCTCTTGAGTTGTGAATTCAAACAATTCAAAGGAGCAAGAGATGGGGAATTTACGGGCCTTGTTGTTAGTGGTGTGCCTGGCGTTGACGATGGAGCAATGTGTAGTTGAAGCCAGCTTCAAAAAGAACTTTTACTTCTACTGGGGCGCTGCCCGTGCAAACCAAACGGGCCCTGAAGATCTTCAGCTCAACCTCAACAAATCTGGAGGGGCGGGGATCGTTTCCAAGGGAAGATACCTTTATGGAAGCGCTGAAATGAGGATAAAACTTGTGCCTGGCAACTCAGCTGGAACCGTGACCACATTTTATGTAAGTCAAGTATTCATATACATAATAACAATGCATCCCTTTAACTCGATCAATCTAGTGCTCCATCGGATCGCGTTGATATGATCGGATCGCGTTGTTATGATGCGCAGCTGTATTCTACTGGAAGCAAGCACGATGAGATAGACTTCGAGTTCTTAGGGAATGAGACAGGAAAGCCTTACACCATCCAC
Organism: Polygonum aviculare; assembly: GCA_934048045.1. Taxonomy (NCBI): domain Eukaryota; kingdom Viridiplantae; phylum Streptophyta; class Magnoliopsida; order Caryophyllales; family Polygonaceae; genus Polygonum; species Polygonum aviculare. The sequence goes on from OW204031.1 coordinate 26,442,479, forward strand.
ACCAACATCTTCACCCAAGGGTTTGGGCAGAGGGAGCAACAGTTCCACGTGTGGTTCGACCCGAGTTCCGACTACCACAACTACACCATCCACTGGAACCCTTCTGAAGTCGTGTACGTGTGATCTATCCAATTGCATATAACTACATGAGTTACTTCTATTATCATTTGGTTTTAGGATGAAACCTCATGCACGCCCCCATTCTATCTGCCTATGGGGCTCACGAACCTTCTTTTTATATCTTGTAATCATTATACTATACATGATGTCGCGTACAGGTGGTTCGTGGATAGCGTACCGATCCGAGTTTTCCGCAACCAAAACGACAGCGAGATCAACTTCCCGGACTCGCAGCCAATGAGGGCGTTCGCGAGCCTGTGGAACGGGGAGCAGTGGGCAACGCAAAAGGGGCGGGTGAAGACCAACTGGACGCTCGCGCCGTTTACAGCCAAGTTCAGGCGGTACAGGGCCAGAACCTGCAAGTGGAAGAGCACAGTGAGCATTCAGGAGTGCAAAGCTAACACCACTGCTAATTGGTGGACTAAGCCTACATACAGCCAGCTGACTCCCACCCAATTGGCCCAGATGAACCAGATCAGGAGCGCTTCAATGATCTATGACTACTGCACTGACACTAAGCGCTTCAGGGGCAAGGTCCCAAAGGAATGCTCACTTCCCCAGTTCTAATTAACTACTCAATGCCATCACCGGCGACCCTTTTTTATATTCTTCTTTCTTGATTGTTTCCTTTTGAATTGATGAACATTATTTATTGGTGTATTTATCACCTATCGCTTAATTTATTATGATGTTCCATAGATTGATTGTAAGCTCGTGATGGCAATGCAATGGCTCTTTTGTTGTGCATCTATATGTATCTCTTTGCTATGTTGTCGTTACGTTCGAATCCAAATCAATTATCAAAAGGCTTGATGACTTTCCTAGGCAGAGTAACTCCCCATTGAATTGAAACACGTATAATGGCTGCAAAATCCACTCTTGCATTGAATTGAAACACGTATAAAATCCCAAAGATATACACAAAATCGCAATGATATACTCACTCCTAATATGCTCAATGCCTCATGATGTTTCATAATCTGTAAGTTGATGATGCCGACGCAATGTCGCTTGAAAAATCAAGAGGAGAGACATATATAGCATCAGCACCCTTCTGAAGCCGTTTCTCGATTGAATGTCGAGATACACTTAAAGCACGCGTTATTTCATACTTGCTCATAGATGACAACGGTGTGTATTTATAATGGAAGAAATGATAGAGATAGGTCGAATTCACGCGGATATCCTTTTTTTCGACCAAAATAGAATATTTTTTATTGTGGTATAAAAACTATCATTTTCTTGCTTTATAAAATATTCGATTTCCTGTCATCTATAGTAAGTATGAAATAACGTGTGCTTTTAAGTGTATCTCGACATTCAATCAACAAACGACTCCTTATACATTGCCTAAGTTAAAAGAGTAGTACCCTAGGAGGTTACCTTTGCTTAATGGATACTAGCTTAAGTTTAAGAAATGGATTAATCCTACTAATAGTCAACCTTATCATAAAAGCAAATAAGGTTTGTCATTTCGTATGTTGTTATTGAACACTAACGCTCCGCTCGGTATATCGAGTTGAAGTTGGAGCTGAAACTGAAGCTGAAATTGTGTATGTAGCTGAAATTGAATTTATTAATTTGAAAGTAGTGTTAAATTATGAAAAAAGTATTTGATTTAATTAATACATGCAGTATGTACTTTTATACTCAATATTTGGAGATTTATAGAAAAATATAAAATCTCAATAGTTATCGGTCTTCACTGTCTCCCTCCTCCGACGCACACTCGATGACCCGTCAACACCTCTACTGCCAACATCTGACTTGTTCCAATTACCGAAATTCCTCATTGACCACATCAACACCTTCTCCACCATTGTTGTCACCATAGATTCGGTTCTTGCAAAGTGTTGTCGACCCCATCGGCACCGCCTCTGTCACTATAGACATCCAAATCTATTTTTTACGACCCGCGACCGACTCCGTCAACATCTCCTTTGCCACCATAGCCTCCCAGATCCTAGGGCTGAGCATTGAACCAAAAAAATCAACCGAACCGACTGAACCTGGCCAAAACCGAGGATAGTCGGTTCGGTTTTCGGTTCAAGAAATTTCATGATTTCGGTTTCGGTTTTGGTTCGGCTTTTTTCGGTTCGGTTCGGTTAAACCGAATTAAAAAAAAATTGTGTTTATTAGTGGTGTAGTGGTGTGAGTTGGTTTAGGGTAAATGGGTAATAGGCCCAATAGGGTAAATGATACCCATCTCCTTCCCTTTACCCACGACAGATCTGAGCACCCCCCGTTTCTGTCAAATCCCGACGGCGGCCAACCCCCTCCGACGACCACACTCGCCTTTCTCTCTCCCTCTATCCGCCCCACCTCGCTCAGCCTCACCGGCTTTCCCGTTTCTCCCCTCTTGATCCTTGTTGTGAAGTCTCTCTGTAATCACTCTAGTCCTTTTCCTCCTTTTGCCCTTCCCCACTCTAGGCTACAACTCGTTCAAGGTTCAATGGCGGATTTCTCGTTCCTCTCCGACACCGACGACTCAGCGGTGGACGAAATCCTCTAAGAAGCCGCCGACCACGTCGCCCTCAAGCAGATCTCTGCCCTCAACCTTGCCACCACCTCCGATTCCGTCCTCCCCCAACACCTCGAGTCTTGTTTCCGCCGCCTCAAAACCTTCCCTTCTTCTCCACAACCCCTTAACATGGCCCCCAAACTCAACGATTCAACTCGCAATGGGTCCCAACGGTGAGACCAATTGGTCTCGACGACCACACTCGCCTCCCTCTCGCCCTCTACCCGCAACCCCGGCCTAGCGGCGACGGCCCCAGTCTAGTTGTCGACGACCGGTGACCGACGACCTCTCGCTGCCCTTCTCCGTATCTCATTGTCGGTGCTGGTTTTTCGGTTTTAACCTAAACCGAACCGACAAAAACCGTAACCGAACCGATGTATTTCGGTTCGGTTTTCGGTTCAAGATATTCCCAATTTTGGTTTTCGGTTTGGTTCGGTTTTTGTCGGTTCGATTCGGTTTTGAACCGATGCTCAACCCTACCAGATCCGATCCTCTACGACCATCATGAACCTTTAACTTGCCGTCGATGCCATTTTCTAGAAAAGTGCTTGAATCGATAGAGCTGGTGCTACGTGAAATGTAGGTAAAAATGGGTGAAAACAAATGTCAGCTACACAAGCTCCATTAAGTTGGGGGAGGATTTTCATTTCCATGAAGCTAACACGGTTTACAAGCTGGAAAAAAAAAAACTAAGCTCCATTCAGCTTGGTTTCTTTCTTTATTTCTTACCTTACTTCAAATCCTGATGTCTGCGAGTTCCTTCTAATGAGTCTTCTCCTTTCTGTCTGATATTTGACAAGATATACCAACTAACAAAGCTAGAAAAAAAGAGAGTCTAACACAAGACTAAGCAAGTGTGAGAATAAAATTTAGTTTTTACAAAGATCAAACATGAAAGGCATCACAAACCAACTTAAAATTGGTTGATGCACAACCATTCAGAGCTCACGCGGAGAATAGAACTCTTTGAGCGAGAGACTTTAGACAAGCTAGGATTCTCAAAAGAAGTTAGCAGAAGTTTAATGCTTTAACAAATTTGAGATTTCTTGAAAGTAGGACATTACATGGAAGGAGCGCCTAAGAAAGATATTTGTTTAATATTTGTTGAGAGCTTATTTAATTCAAGCAATAGTTAAAAAGCTTCAGTTGACTAATCAAATATATAACCGCCCTCATAACATATATGTTGTGCATGCTTAGAGTGGAAAATGAAATCTTTCCAAGTCAGGAGCTAGAATGATTTTCAAGTTGTAATAACTATCATCGCTCATTAATTATTGTGCATTGACACTTATCTCATTGCATTACAATACGATGAACTTTAGTTAGCGACTTTTGAGTTGATAACTCATTGGAGCATGGCCACATATTAACATGAAAGCAAGCGTCTCTCAATCACTTAGCTAGAGTGTCATAAGCTCTCTTAGTCAGTGAGCATTGGTAATGAATTTAGTATTCGAGCATATACTAGTTATCTCTCATGATACGAGTTATTAAGAAATGACAAGAGTCTTAAATATCGTATTTCTAGCCTTAAACTAGTCCACCACAAAGTCTCGAAAAGAGACTTAACAATCAAGGTCAAACATCATTATTTCTAAGCATAATGATCGTAATCAGTGGCGGAACCACTGTGTATCTAGTGGGGGCCGTAGGTTTGCCACTGGGTTTAAATTTTTTTTTTTTAGATCTGGCATTTGCACAAAGGAAAAACCCTCGACGCACATCGCTTCACACCACACGACGAGCCACAACTGCCAAGTGTCAACCCCCGACCCCGTCCATTTCGCTGTCAACCTGTCGCCGCTGGCCCGTTGCACACCACGTCACCACCGACCGCCTGAGCCGTCGCCTGCTGCTGCACATTGCGGCTATTGCCTGCCCACTGCTACTGCCTGTCTCACACGTCTGACACCGATATCGCTGCTGTTGCTGCCTGCTGTTGCTGCTCTCCGCCTAGACTCTGCCGCCGCCTTGCTGGCTGCTGCTCGGCTCCTCCAAATCTAGGGTAAGGTTTTTGATTAATGATTTGGGAACTTGTTATTGTTAATTACTGACTGTTGTTGCTTCAATTCTCTCCACATCAAGGTTTTATTTGCTAATTGCTACAGATTCATTTGCTAATTGTTGGCTTAGGCTGATTTGTTTTTTCTTCTTCGTGAGTTTCCACTGACTTATTGATTTAGGGATTTTAAATTGGGAGTTCACAGAATGTAGGATCTAGTTCTAATCCCGATCCTAATCCATCAAGTATTTCGAGTGTGCCTACTGTTGATCTGCCTAGAATAGAAAATTTGTGTAGTGTTGCGGTTGTGGTTAAGCTTGATGATTTGCCTACTGATCCATGATTAAGAAGAAATATATTAGATTATAATGTGTAAGATAGAGAAGGGTTAGATGAGCTTATTTGCAAATGGGGCCTTGTCAACCTAAAAATCATGTAATTTCAATTTTTTTATATTTAACCCCCTCTGAGACGGATTTCTTGTTCCACCACTGATCGTAATCCAATTATGAGCAAAAAAAACTTGTTCCCAACATTTAATAAAGTAATGGTAAATAGTTTCACAATTATCGAGTAAGCAAGAAGAACCATCCACTTGTCTTAAGCAGTTATAGGCATGCAAAGCGAGATCCCAATGCGTGCAAAGTCAACAAATGATTGGCCTAAACTGCGTCAAGTACGCCATTTTTTTAAATGAAACAAATTAATATCTCTCACATTATTTAAACATGAAACTCTACATTCCTTTCTAACCTCTTAAGGGAATTTATAAATTATTAATCTTTTATTAATTTATATCTTATTGAAATATTAATTTTGATAACATTGACCATTATGACTATAATAACTGCTAATTTTTATATAGAGTGAGAAGTATATATTTTTTCTTATAAATAAATTTACAAGTCGAGTTAGTATAAAAAGGATAAAGTAAAAAAATGTAAATAAGGAAGATTGATTTTAATGATTTTGCAAAAATTAAGCATGATGAAATAGGCTAATTGATTTTAACCCAATTCAAGCAAATGGGCTTAGCCCTTTCGATTGAGCTCGTTGGCCCAGCCATGCATGCCTAAGGCTAGCTAATCTGATTCTTGTGCAAAAAGAAAAAAAAATGGTGAGGAAGCACCCATTCGAAAATGGGACCTACGTGCACAACATCTACCCCCTTTCGCCTATAGAATCTATAGTATCAAACGGCATCTGAGGTCATCTTCAACATTGAGCAAGGAGTGTAGATCAGCTATTTTTTATTTTTTATTTTTGATAAGGAAAGGAATTAGGGTCCCCACAAGTACTACTTCGACTCGCCTAGAACATTCACAAGGGAAGAGAACTGGTTACTAACCAGCTCTAAAGAAATAAGGGCAAACCGCCGCCTTGGAGTCTCGAACCCGAGACCTCATGGTACTACCATGAGAGCTAGGGGTGAGCATAGGTTCGAAACCAACCTGAACCGACGAAAACCGAACCGAACCGAAACCGAGATTTCAAAAAAATGTGAACCGAAATCCGAACCGAAAATGGTCGGTTCGGTTCGGTTCAGTTTCGGCTTCAGGCGGTTCGGTTTTGGTACAAACCGAGCAAACCGAAATGTCTTCTTCTCCAATTTGCCTTTCCCGTTCAAGTGTGCAAATCGGCAAATCAACCACCAAACTCAGTACAAGGGCGAGAGGAGGAGGGGGTCGAGAACGTCGGAATGAGGGCACTGGGCACGAGTGGACGGCGAAGCCCGAATTGGTCCATCTCGACGATGTCCGAACTGGACGAAGGCGAGAGTAGTAGAGGATGAGGGGTCGAGGGCGAGAGCAGTAGAGGACGAGGGGTCGACGGCGAGAGCAGTAGAGGACGAGGGGTCGAGGGCACGAGTGGACGGCGAGAGGATGATGGCGATTCGCCGGATTCGGTTGTCGGGTGAGAGGCGGCGACGGTTACGGGCTGGCGAGTGGAGTCGAGGAGAAGGGAGTCGAGGCCGGCGCCGAGGGGAGTCCAGGCCGGCGAACACGAGAGGAGTCCGGAGTCGAGGGGAGACTCAGAGGGAGAGAGATGAAGATTTGGGTTGGGAGAAGCAAAAACGGCGCTCGAATGGTTAGGGAGAAGCCTCCACTTAGTCAACCCTAATTACTAATTAGAGAAAAGAAATATTTTTTTAAAAAAATTCGGTTTAACCGAACCGAACCGAAAAAAACCGAAACCGAAAATTTCAAAATTATGAGACCGAAAACCGAACCGAAAATATTCGGTTACGGTTCGGTTTGAGTCGGTTTGGTCAGTTCGGTCTTTTTTTTCGGTTTTGGTCGGTTCATGCTCACCCCTAATGAGAGCTCAACCAGTGCCAAGCACTGTGTAGATCAGCTATGGTCGAAGTACGAATGGAATGGATGTCCATATTTTGTGCGATTTTTCAAAGAATTCCTTTTGTAAAATTTGATTGGTTCACCACTAAGTAATCTAGTGTCTTTGACAATTGAAGTAAAAATTTTGTATAAATTGAATGTCCATATTTATTATCAGCTCTTGATACTGGATCATAACTTTGCGCTAGACCTGTCCAAACGCGGGCTTGGGCCGGGCTAAAACATTTTTTTTGCTCGCATGTGCCCAAGCCCGCCCGCCATTGCGGGCCGGGCTGGCCCATGGACAACCCGGCCCGCAAAAAAATCTAACAGATCGGAAGAGAGAGATCAGGAATGACGACCGACGCGGCTTACCGGCATGATAGAGAGGGAGATCAGGAAGAGACTAGAGAGAGATGGGGAGGGGAAGTGAGTGAGAGATGCATGATGACAGGAAAGGCTGGAATGAGCGACGTAAATCTGTAAGACTTAAATAAATGAAAGGATAGGGTTTGAAATTTTTAATGACATCGGTATAAACAATTATTTATTAATAGATTTTTTTTATAAAATATTACGGGCCGGGCCGGGTCTAGGGGCCCGGATGGGCTAAACAGTCAGTCCATACCTGTCCCGGACTAAATATGGACGAGCCGGGCCTGGCCCGTAGGGCCTGAACCCTTGTCCAAGCCCGACCTTATTTGCGGGCGGGTCGGGCGGGCCGGGCGGGCTGACCCGCGTTTGGACAGGTCTGCTTTGCACACTCTTGGAATAGAGGGTGATACTTTCCACCCCTCAACTCATATAAGCCCGTGGCCCTTTTCCCCGAAGTTCTTAAGAATACACGGAAGTCTGCTAATGACAAAGAGATCTTCGAAACCTTTCTGAATTGTCAAGTAAATATCTCTCTCCTTAACTTTTGAAAGAGCTATGCACTATTAAAAGAAAACAACAAGGGAAAGATTCATAAGCAATTGACAAAGAAGTGTGGAGATCTAAGAAGATTTACTATACATGTTTGATGTTTCTATAGGGGAAACCAAGATCGAGCATGCTATGCTTGACTTGGAGGCTTCCATTAATGTCTTGTCATTATGCATGTATGAGAAGTTAAGGTTTGGTCCATTGTAAGAAAGATTCTCATCAAGACAATTTGCACTTGTTGCAAGGCGGTGGTCGTCGGTTTCAAGGCGTCCGCCATTGACTAATGGCGATCGCTACTAGTGGCTTTGCTTGTTGCACATCCTTTTGGTAGAATTAACGTAACTTTTTTAATACTTCAATAAAATTGTCCAAATTTTTACTGATGAAACTAGACTTTTTAACCTACAACTAGGCATTGGAATCACTCGATCCGAAGCTCTAACAAAGGATACATGAATTGCTTTTTAAGTTTGGAGTCCCGTTGGCGACAACCAACTTTACTAAGGACTATCGGGAGGCCTCGACCACTCCTCTTAATATTCTGAAGATGAAATTAACTGTTAATCTTAAGTAAAACATCTTAACCCATCTTATAAAATTTGCGGATATTATATTTTATTAATAACTTTTATTATTTTCATAATTGTAAAAAAGTTGATACTCTTTGCATGTTGGGGTTGATCTGACTTGATCATACCCACCCAAAATCCAACAACGACCAGATGTAATAGACCGTTGATCCAAACCCGAAATGATCTAACCAGAACCCGACACAAGTGGTGAGAAGCCTAATTGGAGGTGAATGTTGCCCTTTCTAGAGTATTTTAATAGTTTGGGCATGTGAAAATCAACCACTTCTATAAATTAGTTACAGCTGAAAATGACTCATACACACTTTGTCCATAAGCTATTAATTTATGCTAATTATCATATTTATAAAATGGAGTTATTATTGAATTGGTCTATACTTTAATCGGTTAGATTTTTCTTTCTTTTAACCTTTCGTAGATTGAATGGACTAGAATGTTGAATATACTTTGCGTATCACTTTTCTAACAATATGTATCATTTTTATTGACAATATACATTTTTTTAAATAAGTATGCATTTGTTTGTGCTCTAAATATTCATCACTTTGAAAAACCAGCATAAGAGCTGTATGGATAATGTATAATATACCTTTTTATATTTTAAATGTTTAAATTATAATCATAATTATGGTTGATTATTGTATCATACTTACTTATTTAAATTTAATTTTTAAATATATTAGTGGATGAAAAAAACAAAAGTACCAACTTTATTCATATACTTATTTAAATAACTTTTAAACGCATGTTTTTATTAAGATGCTCGTTTATATTTTCTAATATATATTTTCGTATTTTATATTGGGTATGGTTCCATGTGATCAGAATGAGTCTCGAAGAGAGAAACAAGAATGAATCTCAATCACTTGTTACACGTGTTGAAGTTGTGCGGCACGGGGTTACAAAAATTATTTTTTTAGTTACCTTCGATGTATAAGTTTCGAAAAATGACTACGTAGTCCCATATAAAATGATTGTGCATTTTGATAAATAATGGTTATGTATGACAATATTGAAGACCGTGTATACATAACAACAACATTTACCCAGGGAATCTCGAGTCCGTAGGGTCTGGGAGTCAGGATGGGGGCATTCCACACCTAGATAGAATGCTCCCAATACAACCCAAGCGACAACGAAACCAAATTGCTCGAAAAACTAAACAAACAAGTCCCAAATACGACAAGGCAAACTACAATTAAAACTAGATCTAAAAGACAAGAAAACTAAATCTAAAAGAAACTAAAAGAAGATAACCGACTAAGTGAGAAAAACCGGCGGCAAACACACGAATACTAGCTCCACCAACAGGCTGTTCAGCTATCTAGTACCCTGATCCTCTCCCTCCAACCATCTCTACACTGAGCCAAATCCACAGAAATCCCTAATAAGCCGATATCTTGTTTTATACTGTCCATCCATCGTTTCTTCGGCCTACCTCTATCTCTCTTGAAGACTCCTAAATCCAAACGCTCACACCTCCTAGTTGTAGCGTTTGGACTTCATCTCTGGACATGACCAAACCAACGATGTCTCGCCTCTCGTAGTTTGTCTCCTATGATGGTCACCCCCAACTTGTTTCTGATCTCTTCATTTATGATCTTATCCATTATCGTATGCCAACACATCCATTTAAGCATTCTCATCTCTGTGACTGTGAGTTTCTGATCTGTAGAACTTTTTCTTAAGCTTGAGTGGAACCTTCTTGTCGCATAGACCCCTGAAGTCGTCCTCCACTTCTGCCAACCTCTTTGGATTCTAGACCTAACATCCTCATCAATACACCCGTCGCTTTGCAAAACATATCCCAAATACTTAAAGTGCTCCTTCTTATCAACGTTCTCACCTACCAACTGCACCACACTGCTAGACTCATCCTCTTGGCTGAACAAGAACTCCAGATATTCCGTCTTAGTCCTACTCAACTTAAACCCCTTAGATTCAAGCCTCTCCCTCCACACTTCCAGTCTGCGACTAACTTTAGCTCTAGAGTCCTCCACCAATACGATGTCATCTGCAAACAATATACACCCCGGAACCTCGCCCTAAATGTCCCTCGTCAAAACGTCCATCACTAGTGTGAACAGAAAAGGGCTCAACGTTGAACATTGATGAAGCCCTATACCCACTTCGAAATACTCTATATCCCCTCCTTGCGTGCATACACTCATCCTCGACCGCTCGTACATATCTCGAATAATTCTGATAAACGAGTGTGCCACCTCTTTGGCTTCTAGACATTCCCAGATCAACCCTTTAGTTATGTGAAAATACACAACCATCTTACTTGAAAATGACAATGTCATTTGTCAATTACACACTTATATGAAAAAAAAAGCACACCCAATTAGATATAGACATGTACAATCGCGTTAAGGGCAAATGCTTATTCATAGTAAGTGAAAATACATAGTCAACACGCACCCCTACCATCTATGTTGGCCAACGAGGAGCAAGATGCATTCCAAGTTCACTCAATCGAGTCAATGACTCGAAGCCGAGCCAAGCAAGTGGTCCAAGTCACTCAATCATTAATAACTCGAGCCATGATGAGCATAGGTTCAAGCCAAGCTTCCAAGACCGGAACTTTATCATGCAGAACCACAAGAAGAAGCCATTAGAAGCGTATTGAACCCTATCCAGTCACCTAGAGCTACCGCCAAGGCCATGACTAAGCCACATCATCTATCGGGACACATCAAGCAACTGTCGGGCCACTCCTCAAGCCAACTTGAGGTTCACTGGCTGTGGGTTAATGCAAAAGCGTTTGTTTCCGCGTGTGGGCGCACCCAGACAACGGTCACCTTGGTGCCATGCCGCTTGAGGTTCATCATTTTGACTTCGGATTGAGTACAAGATTGAGTTGTTCTATATGGAAAAAAAAACCTATTGATGAGATTAGTTTGATCATTTTGAGCTCGAATTGAGTACAAGTTTAGGTTGTTGAAATTTACATGTCGATTGAGTTGGGTCATTGCGAGTTTAGTTCAGTTGGGTTTGAGTCAGTCGGTTTGGTTCGAGATTGAGTATAGGTTCACATCGTTAATTTTATAAGTTAGTTTGATCAATTTAATATAGTTTTCGTACAAGCTCAGGTTGACTAATTGGTAAAGAGAGTCAACTATTTTATACTTTTACTTGATACCAGCGTTTTGGACTAGTTAACAACGAACAAAATTAATTTTTATTTATTTATTTTAAAAATAAAATGTATCTTTATATATAAATCATTTTATGTATGCAATTTTAAAGTTAGAAACATTACATTAAGTTATATTTTTCATAGGTCATATATAAAGTAATCTATTATGGTTTTTGGTTCAAAGAGTTATCGAACATGAATCGGGTCATCAACTAGGTTCACACCATCAAATTGCTCTACATAGGTTCATGTAATTATGTCATTAAAATAAACTAATTAACCGATTTTAAATTTTATAGTTTTCATGATACTTATCAAATTCAAAACAATTATGCATTTAATTTATAATACTTATATCATATATAAAATAATATATTTTAAATTTTATTTGAAAAAATCCCGGATAATACTGGAGTTATAAGGAGTGCTTTTGTAAATTTGGTTCATTTCTTTTGGGGTCATTTTACAATAATGCCCATTCAAAAACATAGACAGCTCCTTTATTTTAATTATTCGGTCATCAAATTATTGAGCATTTGAATGTATCAAGAGATCAAATCAAATTAAACTTGCCGATAAGATATAGGGCCCCTCGACACTGATCAATTATTACAATAAAATTTGGTGGTCCTAATTAGTTTGTTTAGTTTGAACTCTGAATATACTATTTTGCTGATAACGAAGAAGGTTGAGACAATGTATAATATTTGTAACCTTAATCAATATCAATATTGTGCTCGGAAGTGTTTGGACAAGCTAAACTTTCATGTAAACTCGATCCGATCCACCTCTAAATTTCAAGGTTTCAACCCGGAAATTTAAACCTTAAAACCCAGTTAAAACGTGATCCGGAAAACTCAAAAAAATTTGTGCTAGGGTCGGTTCAAACTCGGGGTTTCATGAAATTTATAAGTGGGGAAACTTATTTTAGATGCACTCTAATATAATGAAATGACAAATTGACACGTATGTGAGCAACAAATCTTAATGGCCCTAAAGCCGAATCCGTCTTTTCGCAACAAAAAGAACTAAATCATACCACTTTCCACTTTATCCCACCTCTACTCCAATTTGTACGCAATTTGATACTGAATAATTTTTTTAAAACGGCGTTATTGACCCGTTGATCAACCTGAACCTGCACGATATAATCCAACATAACCCGACCCAGTTTGACCTAATTGACCCGAACCTAAAGCTAGAATGACCTGATCCGAATCCATTTGACCCGATCTGTTCAGACCTAGATCCTCTTCCGTTGGAACTAGTGAACGGGAACCTCCAAGGAAGGTTATGGTCCCGATTCTTCTTCTCCCGAACCGAGAAACCCGACGGTTCCATCCGGTTCCAAACCTGCCCAAACATTCGATTTCTCCTATTTTCTACAGAAAAAATACGTAAATCATGACAAAGTTACCAAAAAAAATATACAAATCTAGCTCTAAATGTCTATATATAATAACCGGAACTGAATTTATACATCAAAAGGGGTCAAAATATACATGAATTTAACAAAATTTATTTTTTAAAAAGTAAATTAAAAGGAAATTGCTTAATTTTTTTATTTTGACCTCAGAACCTGAACAGGGTGGAACCGGTCTCAGAATCGACACCTGAATTGGAACCGAAAAACCGACCAAAGATCGATTCCGGAACTGGAATCGAAGCCACGTTTAGTCCTCTTTGAGAGGTATACGAAGCAATCCCCGTATACTAAACTTAAAGATATGTATCTTTTCTCGGAAAGTCAAGAGATAATATTTTAATTATATTCGCTTAGACAGGGAAACCATTTTGAACAAATTATACTTGATTTATCTTTTCGTATAAGGAGTATTCTACCATACGCCCTAAGGGCACACTATAAGAGGCTAATAAGGCCTAGCCTAATTCCTTTCCTTATCAAATATATATATATAAGAGGCTAATAATAGAAAGATTTTGTAAATCTTAAATTTTGGATTTTTTAAATTGTTTTGTGACGGGTTCACTACTTCCTTTTTAGGGTTTTAGTTTCTATTTTTGGTATGCTTATCATGTGCCCTTAGTGCACACAATAGAGAAACCGTTCTTATATTTTAAAGTTGTTATTACTTTACTTATGTATTATGATAAGTGATTGAAGGTGTTCCCTATGTCACTGAGAAATTTTCTTTTTCATGGTTCAAGAGAACAAAAGAAATATGAAATTAGTGTAAAGACGAGTAGTATCACAGTGGGTGACCTAATGAGATGCTAATTACATTTTGATATTTACATGTTAATTACATTTTCGATTAAAAAATCAGATATCTTAATTAAGATAACGGTTCAATAATGTTTTAAGTTTTCGCGTAATACCCGTAACATTTAAACAAATTTTGCCCCATACCCATCTCGTTAATCATAACTATATACTAAAGCGGAGGTTATAAATAACATTTAGCCCGACACGTGTTACCTTCTTATTGGACCGCATTACTCGCTTTTATTAAAACAATTCAATTTGTTTCATTGGTTGAAATTTCATTATATACCTCACATTAGAATAACTCTTCTTATCTACTATATAATTTCTATTTTAATTTTTTTCTTAAATAAATTAAGTTTTAAATTTTATGCACAAAAATTCTTATCTACTAATTTCAATCAATCTTAATTTTATAAAATCTTCTCTTTAACAAGATAATTAAAATAATAATATGAAAAAGCATATGTCAACTCCGATTAAATTTATAATTAAAATTATAATCCATAAACATTAAAATAAATCATACAAATCTTAGGAGGATTCAATACTATACAAAAATTATAATTTTACAAATCTTTATTTGATTAAAAGAATGTATTATAGTAGAAATATTGTATAATTAAAATAAATCTCATAAGAAACAAATGAGATAAAATAATACAAGATTTTATACCAAACTATTATTTTGAATAACTTTATATAAAATTTAAACTAAGTTTTTAGTTAAATCAAATTCGTGCCTTCAAGGCACGGGACTAATACTAGTTAAAAGCTAAATTTTAGTTTATTTTGTCTTAATTTATGTTTTTATCCAAAAAAATGAAATTATTATTCCTTTTAAACAAAAAAGAGTGAAAAAGTTACTATTAAAATTTTATCATTACTTTAAAACGAAAATTTCTATTTTTATCCAAAAAAAATTTATCTTTCAATTAATACAACGATAACAAAAAAAAATATCATTGGAGAAAAGGGTGAAAAGTTATCATAATTTTAAAACTAAAATTTATGTTTTTATCCTTATCCAAAAACAAAATTTAACTTTGAATTAACATAATGATAACAAAAAAAATTTATCATTGGAAAAAAGAGTTGATAAAAAAAAGGTACAAATTTATTATTATTTTAAATTCAAATTTATGTTTTCATTATAAAACAAAAACAAAATTTAACTTTCAATTTATCGGAATGGGTATGGGGTAAACTTTGTTTAAATATGACCACACCAAATTTCCGCAAATATAACTTTTTTAATTTTTTAATTTAGGGAAGCAGATTTAAATGACAATTCTATACGGAAGTCTGTTGCAATGTAGACCATCTTCGGCTTTTATATATTGTCTAACATAATTTCTCATTCCCTTTAGAAATGTATGACTTATTCGAAAATGACTTGTTTTTGCGTGTTCTTTGAATGAAAGTTGTTTGTTTATCAAAAAAATATTATAATTCTATTTGTAAAATTCCTTATTTTTCATTTCAATAATTTCTTAAGATACCATTTTTTGTTTTAAGCACTACAACAATCACCTTTAGAAATGTATGACTTATTTGAAAATGACCTGTTTTTGCGTGTTCTTTGAATCAAAGTTGTTTGTTTATCAGAAAATATTACAATTCTATTTGTAAAATTCCTTATTTTTTATTTCAATAATTTCTTAAGATACCATTTTTTTCTTTTTTAAGCACTAAAACAATCAATAGCATTCAACACGTACGTGTGATGACACAGAGATCGTATAATCTACGACATGCGTGGTTCGTTTCTCTCTTAAAAATAAAGCAAACGACGTGATTAAAGAAAAATTATTTCTCTTTACAATCTTGTAAGGTGTAGGGTGAAGTGGTGAGCTCAAAATTTCATTTAAATAATATTAATAAAAAACTTGTAACTTGTAGGGGAACTTTACAATTCTGTTTAAGGGAAAAAGACATAAAATCACCCTTTATTTACACTTGTATGCACAAAACCACCCTTTATAATTCTTTTTGCACAAAACCACCCGTTATTGGTATTTGCTTGCACTAAACCACTCATTATAAAAAAAAGTGCATAAAACCACTCGTAATGACAAATGTTTGCGAATAACCACCCATACCTTGTATTGCTAATTAATTTTAATTAAAATAAATATAGAACAAAAATAAAAATGTCCTTATTTTTTTATAATATTCTTCATTATTTGTGGTGTGCTCTTATTCAAATAAAAAAATTGTTATGGACCACTTATATCAATAATTTTAAGTCCAAAAGAAAAATACTAAAGTAACATATATTAATATGATTACATTTATACTAAAATATTCATTAAAAAAATAAAACTCCTGAATGAACAACTAATGTGTCAATTGAATATTTGAAAATAGAAGAGATTAATATTTGTGAATCAGACAATAGATTTAAATTTCTTGTATTATTACATTTCGTTAAATATGGAATCAACTACAAAAGATTAAAATCAATTACCAATCATCAACAAATTTAGGGATTTTTAGTGATAATAGATCTTGTCATTATCTTTATTAATTTCTATGAAGTGCTCAAATAAATTTGGCAAAAAAATTGATGAATAATTTAATAAAGTATGATTTTTGGAGGTTAATTGCAAATAATCATAGATAAGGGGTGATTTTGTGCAACTAATTAGTAATAGTGGGTGGTTTTGTGCAACAATATTTATAAGGGGTGGTTTTGTGTAACTAATTTGTAATATAGGATGGTTTTTTGCAAACATTTTTATAAAAGGTGGTTTTGTGAAAATAAGTAAAAATAAAGGGTGGTTTTATGCTTTTTCCCCTCTTTAATCAATTAGAAAAACATGGGTAGCAAATCGTGTGAAGTAATGTGTAATGAAAGGATGCATGTGCGAAGAAATCTACAGTAGATGTGATGAATGGGCTGGATAATACATCTTCCCACTTACATTTTTCTCTATTTAAATACTTTTTGATCAGTTTCTCTATTTAAATATAGATACAACATGCATGATGTAAGTTTACATGAATAGCTATGTCGGAGCTCATACTTTATGAATTTTAAAATCTAATTCCCCGTACTTCTTACTTCTTAGCATTCATGTTTTTCTCACTATTATTTGTTTTGTTAGGGTTGTAATTATGCTCTCCACGTATAGAGTTGAGAGGAAAATAAAACAACTTATAAATACAAGTCACTACTCTCAGTGTTAATTGGTTTTGGGATGGAGATGGGCTTGGTAATTAGACCAGTCTAGAGTTGAACCGACCCGAAAAATCCACCCGACCCGACCGAAAATTTTAGGGTTGAAACCCAACCCGAATAGTGACGAGCAAAGAAAAAATCGAACACGATTGGGTTGAAACCCGAAACCGACCCGATTTTTTATATATATGTAGAATAAATGCATTTTCTTTTAAATATTATAATATATTTTATTATAAAACCTATTATAAATAAAATAGTATTATAAAATCTTTTAAAAATAATATTTTATTATTAACTATTATTATTTAATCCTAATATAATTTTAATAATCATTAAAAATTTAAATTCTTAACCCGTTAGGTCGACCCGAACCCGGACAATAACCTGTCAAGACCCGACCCGACTTGACCTGTAACCCGATTGACCTGAATCCGCACTCAAACCGAACTCGATAAAAATCGAACCCGAATCCACCCGACCCGATCCGTTTGACGCCTCTTAGTCTCTCCTCCTAACATTTTTATACTTCAATGTTATGATTTTGGGATCAGGAAAGAAATTAAAGACCTTTTCAATGGAAGGATAATAGCTTTAGGACATCCTTGCAGGAAATCAGTAAGATCTAAATAACTTTAAAAGGCTATAATATCGAGGAGCATACTTCGCAATAACTCTCGTAACGTTGATTCTCTTGATGGTAAGACATGTTCTAGTAGGTAAACTATCATATTTAAAGGACAATATCGAGGTAGGTGTGAAATTCCGATTTTAGATGGGTGACGTGTTGGGTATATTTAGTCACTTAGATATATAAGGTGTAGATCCACCTTTTAACTCAAAAAGTAAGTCTATGGGTAGGGATTTCACCTTATTTATATACTAGAGGTGTTTGGTTTGTTTTTCCCGATGTGGGATTCAATCTTAATTATATCTCTAACACGTCCCCCTCAAGTGGTATTAGCTTGGCCTACTTAGCACTTGGAGTGTTGGACAAACGGGCGTAACATCTCATTCTCTTCATAGCTAGTCTAGAAAACAGGCGGTAACATCTCAATCTCTTTTTAGCCAACTCGAACTCAAAGAACGAGCGAGTAACTGATATCACTA
Source organism: Polygonum aviculare (assembly GCA_934048045.1). Taxonomy (NCBI): domain Eukaryota; kingdom Viridiplantae; phylum Streptophyta; class Magnoliopsida; order Caryophyllales; family Polygonaceae; genus Polygonum; species Polygonum aviculare. Next base: position 26,460,638 of record OW204031.1, read on the forward strand.
AACTCAAGCCTAAATAGTCAGGAATAAACGAATCCGAACCGGACCTGCTCTGATACCATGTAAAATTCCGGTAGACGGGTGATAGGTTGGGTAAATTTAGTCACTTAGACATGTAAGGTTTGGACGCTCCAATAGTAGGTTAGTTCAATCTCCCATATGCAGCTCATATCGTCCGTGATTTCAATCAGACTAAGATTATCGTTTTTTTTTATCTCTATACCATACATGCCTCAATAAATAGCTTGTTGGATCTAAGTGCTAGAATACAGACTCTGGTCTTTGAGGGATGAAAGAATTGGACAACGGAAATTAAACAAACAAGTTATGAACAAGAAAAGATCTTGTCCCTGATCAAAATCTTTATTAAAAGTTTGTACTTACAAAAGCAAACCCTAGGTTTCTAGGTGTACACAACTCTTAGGGACGAAACTATGTTTTTCGACGTCGAACAACCCTTCTAACTAGGATTGGGGAACTCGATCACACAACCAAGACTTCGCATCCAGCTTCACCTCAGTCTTCTTAGTGCTCTTTTCCGTCCCTTGAACGCTCAAGACTCTAATTTTACGTGAATGAATGTGTGTGAATCCTAGACCTATCCTCCTTATATTGTAATAGTTATAATAAATTATATCCATAAATATAAGATAGAAGAATATTACATAAATTTCTGTAATGAAAAATAAAATCTATCTAAATTAAACCAGCTCATATCACTAAACGTAAACAAGCCCAAATAGTCAGGAATAAACAACCCCGAACCGGACCTGCTCTAGTACCATGTAAAATTCTGGTGGACCGTGTTGTGGATGAGTGATATGTGGGGTAAATTTAGCAACTTAGACATATAAGATTGGAACACTCCAACAATAGGTTAGTTCAATCTCCCATATGCAACTCATATCGTCCTTCATTTCAATCAGAGTAAGATTATCGTTTTTGATCTCTAGATTATAGATGCCTCAATAAATAGCCTGTTGGATCTACGTGCTAGCTAGAACACAAACTCTGACCTTTGAGGGATGAAAGAATTGGGCAAACAAGTTATGAACTCTAGATCTTTTCTCCAATCAAATTCACTATCTTTATTAAAAGTTTGTACTTACAAAAGCAAACCTTAGGTATCTAGTTGTACATAATTTATAGGGACGAAACTATGTTTTTCGGCATAGAACAACCCTTCTTACTAGGATCGGGGAACTCGACCACACAACCAAGACTTCGCATCCAGCTTCAACTCAGTCAACGAGCGAAAGTGGAGCGATGACAGGGAAAGAGAAGGCGTGTATTTGATGTTGCTTATTGCGAAGTGAAGAGAGCTTTGGTGATGTTTGAGCGTTCAATGGACGTTATGTATAATGAAGTATTCAACCTCTTAGGATAGAAGTAAGAGGATCTAACTCACATTTCAATGGAGTTTATGAGCCTCGGAGGATACCATATCTTTCCATTAGGTTGCTTTGAGGCGAATGTGAGTTTTTCAAGAAAGGAAGTAATGTAAGGTCTGAGGACCTAGAAGGGCTTTCCCATACCAACACGAGGATTTTCCAAGTGGTCACCCATCTTGGTAATGCTCTTGCCCTTGTACGCCTAACTTTATGGCTCTTTATCCTCTTCAACTATGAAAGGAGAGAGCTATTGTTGGCAAGGGAGCACCTCAATCTCTTATAATTGTCCGGGGTTACAATCTCTTCTGCTTAAGCACTTGACAGCCTCTTCAAGGACCAACTAAGACCGCCTCGTAGGTCAAGTGAGTGCCCTTAAGGCCAAGCTTTAATCCCATTTGTAAGGTTTGAGTCCCTAGAAGGGTTATCACATGCCAACTCGAAGACTTCCCAAGAGATCACTCATCTTGGTACTACCCTTGCACACTTAATTAACTTTATGATTCTTTGTCCTCTTTAACCATGAAAAGGAAAAGATATTTTTGCATGGGGTGCACCTAAATCTCTTATATATTATCGGATTGTTACAAGTAGAGCTCAAGTTCATTATGGTGGATGTCCAATTTCCTTGCACCTTTATTTTGGTAAGGCCTTCATTTCATACTATGGATGTAGTATCATAAACCCCTTATCTTATGATTCAATTTCCAACAAGAGGGACCATGGTTCAAGTACAAACTAATCAGTTGGAGGCTCATTTATGCTCACAAAACGAGGCATCCAGAACCGCATGTGCAATGGACAAAAAACCAGTATGGGCTCGACCAAGTGTGTAAGCAGCATGATGGTGCTCATATTCTAGGGACTCACTTTTAGGTTGCATTTTAGATAAGACACTCTTTTTTCCAAGTGGTTTTGATGAGGTCTTTACAAAGTTACAACTACATTGTTGTCTTTGTTATATTAGCATTGTTTGTGAACATTCATGCATTATACTACTAGAAGTCGGTTTTTGCATGAATCGTGTATCTTGCATTAAACAATCATGGATCTTGATCCACTTAAGAAGGCCACACGATATCAAAGAAAATTCACATACCATTTGTATGGATGTATACATGAAGAAAATTCTCATATCCCATCTTTAGATATGTATATATGAAATCTCTCCTTCAACAATGGCCGCCTGAAACAAACCACAAGTTGCCGCCCCTTTGTGCTCTAGAATGGCATAAAGTGATGCCTCGAAGAAGTCATCTACAAGGGCACCAAGTGGCTCATTGGCGATGGAAGGACCGTTCGTCTCCTTGAGGACGCATGGCTGGAAAACAAACCCCTTGCCCAGATCGTTCCCTATGATACTCTCCCCGAGCTCCACAATCGAACCGTTTCTGATTTCTGGTCCCCCGCCGAGGGCTGGAATTGGAGAATTCTTGGTACATTTCTTCCTAATTCTTCTCTTCTCAAGCTCCCTAACATGGCTATATTTGACGACGCAGGTGAAGCTGATCGTTTGTGTTGGGAGCCCTCCACCAACGACGACTACATGGTGTCCAGCGGATATTGGGTGCAATTCCAAAACCAGCAGCCCACGGACCAGCGGAGAACGGTCTTCAAGCTGATTTGGAAGACTCCGGTTCCCGAGCGTATCCGAACCTTCCTTTGGTTGGCAGCTCGGGGTCGCAAACTTACCAACAAGGAGCGTTTCAGACGCCACATCGCAAGATCAGCTGTCTGCTCTCATTGCCTTGACCAGGAGGAATCGATTATTCACATCCTCAAGGGCTGCCCTCTTTCCAAAGGTATTTGGTGCGGCCTTCTGACCCCAAGCTCTGTCCATTCTTTTTCCAATCCAAATCCCTTGGAATGGGCGACCCTAGGCCTTTGTGGCAACTACGACTTCAGTGAGGGCTACCCCGGGAACATAGCTTTCCCCGCGGTTACATAGTGGTTGTGGCGTTGGCGCAACAGCAGAATCTTCAGGAATGGTTCGCCTCCAGACAAGCTCGGCTTTCTTCATCGCTACATCATGGAAATCATCGCCAGCCATCATGCGATCAAGCCCGGGTCGACATCCACGGCCCCAACAGAGGAGATCTCAGTGGCTTGGACCAAGCCAGGCAACGGTTGGTTCAAACTCAACAGCGATGGTTCAGTCGTTCAAGGCTCCGCAACCGCTGGAGGTGTCCTTAGAGACGAAAAAGGGGACTGGATCGCAGGCTTTGCAAGCAACCTTGGCATCGCCTCTGTTCTGGTCGCGGAGCTATGGGGAATTCTTCAAGGTTTGGAACTCGCATGGAGTCACGGCTACAGACAACTGATTGTGGAATCTGATTCGTTGCCCGCCATCAAACTCCTCCAATCCAAAGTCCGAAGCAACCACCCTCTCTCTAGCCTTACGCGGAAGTGTCAAGGCTTTGCCAATAGGGACTAGGTCCTCCAGTTTCGTCACACCTACAGAGAAGCCAACAAGATCGCCGATAAGCTCACGTCCTTGGCTCACTCGCTCACCCTTGGTCACCACACTTTCGACTCGCCCCCCCGGAGATTACTTCTCTTTTGACTGATGATGTTGTTGGGTTGAGTCACCCTCGTTATGTTGTAACCCATATTGTCATTAACTAATTTGGGAATTCTGCTTCCGTCGACCGAAAAAAAAATGTATAAACGAAATATATGAAATACACTAATATATAAATAGGGGCACACTAGTCTACATGTGCACTCGTGAGTAAGGACTAAAGGATTTGAACGTATTGCATTATGAATAATAATAACATGATTCAATGGAGCAAATGTGTGTATAATTTTGTGATAAGCAACTACATGTGTGAATTTAATTATTACTACTATATGCAAATTAAAAAATCTTTGCTTTGATTTATTTTAAGATAGTATTATTATAATTTGTTATGAATTTACTAAATAAACTGAAGTACGGAGTATTATCTTGCTGGATGATTACTTGAGAAATAAAAAACTATCTATGAATGAATAGAATATTGGACTATTTGTAGGGCAAGAAAGGGGTAGGCCGTCTTCGAGGAGGAAATTTATCCTATCGTCATCGATTTATTTTTTGAATTTAATACTCCCTCCGTCCCTAAAAGATCGTCTAAAAGGACGGTTTTTGCGGTTATTAAGAAAATGTATAAAGTATGTGAAAAGTTGGTGGGAAAGAGTGAAAAAATGATAAAGTTGATGGGAATATTGGGTATGGAGGTAATATATGAGATTAGATAGGTGTAGTTGTGTATTTTTTTAGAGAAAAAGTGATAAAGTTGATGAGAAAGTTGGATAATGAAGTAATATAAGAGATTGGATGAGGGTAATATTGGAAAAAAATTATGATATAAATGGAAAGATTCTAAAGATGGACAAACAAAAGGGGACGCCCGAAAAAGAATATTGGACAAACATTTAGGGACGGAGGGAGTACTACATAAGAATGATAATATATAAGGTCATTCCAATTATTCAAATAGAATATATTGTTTAAATATAAAAAATCAACAAAGAAATATACATAAACATACCGTCATAAAAAAAGATTAAAATAATGTTGAATGTACCACACAATATTGGAGGTAGATGTCAGTATTTCGGTAATTTTGTAGAGGGATTGATCACATGTTAATGCCAAGGAAGTGGGGGCTTTTGATACATCTATACTACCTATAGTATAAAGCGGAGACAATGTCTTCACAAAAATTTGCGTCATGTGTCATTTCAATAATAAAATATTCAGTCGGGCCCTCCTTTATACAAATTAGGTAGTTAGAATCTCATATAATCTTATCCAGTCAAAATATATTTAAAATTTACCAAAAATTATGAATTATCCTAAAAATTATAAATTATCACTTACTAAGAATTAGTTATAATCTTCACATAAATATTACTATTTAATAAAACGTGATATTTATCATAAAGTATTTTTTAAACAAATCGAACTTATTTATATTATGAGATGATTTACCATTGATAAAAAAACTAATCATAATACGAAGATAAATATATATGATCCTATAATTTTAACATGATCATTGACATTACGTATCTATATTAAATTGGATTTATAATCACATCACCCGTACATGGTACTGGGTTTAAACTAGTTGGTAATTAAAATAACAAGAATCCTGCATGAAACAGCTCAATTAGATTTGATGATTGGCAACTCATCAAGCTACCCATAATAATTTAAAGAACACTAATAACCTTGACTATACACAATATTAAATGGGTTCCTCCGACGAAACCTTCAAAGAAAGAAATGAATCTCAACAATATTTGAACATCCTCGAATTTAATGCAAGATCATATAATTTGAATGCCCGAAGAGAATTTTGAAAAATATTGTTTGTTCAAAACAAGATAGATTAGGATATCACATACTACTTCTCTTGCTTTCTTACCATCTGTCGAAAACATGATTCCATTGATGATGCAATTCCAATCAAACTATATATGAATCTAACCAACTTAAAAGGTAAAATTGTGTTTCTTTTATAGTCCGTCCTTAATAGTGTGCTCTAAACACATTATAAGAATTCTAATTTTATCAACTAAACCCTAAAGGTAAAATGATAAACTCTTTTAAAGAATATTAAAATAGAATAACGCTCTAGTGAGGCTTGTAGTTTACCCTCCTCCCCTCCCAAATTAGAAGACCTTTCTATATAGGGACAAAAATTGAGGGGGAGGGGGGGATACATAGTTGACTCTTGTTCATGATGTTTGTGATACTTTTTCAGCGACGTTTGCGATACTTATTCAACAAACCACACACACTTGTTCAATAGGACGTTTTTCACCCTCCTACCCTCTCAAATTGGAAGCATCCCTCTATATAGAGACAGAAATTGAGGGGGGATACATAGGTGACTCTTGTTCATGTCGTTTGCAAAACTTTTTCAACGACGTTTGCGACACTTTTTCAACGAACTATACATACTTGTTCAATAGGACGTTTTTCACCCTCCTCCTCTCTCAAATTGGAAGCACCCTTCTATATAGGGACGGAAATTAAGGGGGAGGTGGGGATACATACGTGATCCTTGTTCATTCCGTTTGAAATACTTTTTCATGCCGTTTGCGATACTTTTTAAACGATGTTTGCGATACTTTTTCAACGAACCACACATACTTGTTCAATAGGACGTTTTTCACCCTCCTCCCCTCTCAAATTGGAAGCATCCTTCTATATATATAAGGACGGAAAATGAGGGGGAGGGGGGAGGATACATTGGTGATCCTTGTTCATGCCGGTTTCGATAATTTTTCATGCCGTTTGTTATACTTTTTCAACGACGTTTGCGATACTTTTTCAACGAACCACACATAATTGTTCAATAGGTCGTTTTTCACCCTCCTCCCATCTCAAATTGGAAGCATCCTTCTATATAGGGACGACAATTGAGGGGGGGGGGGGAGGGATACATACGTGATCCTTGTTCATGCTGTTTGCGATAGTTTTTCAACGACGTTTGCGATACTTTTTCAATGAACCACACATACTTGTTCAATAGGATGTTTTTCACCCTCCTCCGCTCTCATATTGGAAGCATCCTTCTATATACGGACGGAAATTGAGGGTGGAGGGGGGGGATACATAGGTGACTCTTGTTCATGATGTTTGCGATACTTTTTCATTCCGTTTGCGATAGTTTTTCAACGACGTTTGTAATACTTTTTCAACGAACCAAACATACTTGTTCAATAGGATGTTTTTCAACCTCCTCTCCTCTCATATTGGAAGCATCTTTCTATATAGGTATGGAAATTGAAGGGGGAGGGGGGGATACATACGTGATCCTTATTCATGCCGTTTGCGATACTTTTTCATTCTGTTTGCGATAGTTTTTCAACGACGTTTGCAATACTTTTTCAACGAACCACACATACTTGTTCAATAGGATGCTTTTCACCCTTCTCCCTCTCATATTGGAAGCATCCTTCTATATAGGGACGGAAATTGAGGCGGGAGGGGGGGGGGATACATAGGTGACTCTTGTTCATGACGTTTTGCGATACTTTTTCATTCCGTTTGCGATAGTTTTTCAATGACGTTTGCAATACTTTTTCAACGAACCACACATACTTGTTCTATAGGATGTTTTTCACCCTCCTCCCCTCTCGTATTGGACGCATCCTTCTATATAGGGACGGAAATTGAGGGGGGAGGGGGGGATACATAGGTGACTCTTGTTCATGACGTTTGCGATACTTTTTCAACGGACCACACACACTTGTTCAATAGGATGTTTTTCACCCTACACAAGTATGTGTGGTTCGTTGAAAAAGTATTGCAAACGTCGTTGAAAAACTATCGCAAACGGAATGAAAAAGTATCGCAAAACGTCATGAACAAGAGTCACCTATGTATCCCCCCCCTCCCCCCTCAATTTCCGTCCCTATATAGAAGGATGCTTCCAATATGAGACGGGAGGAGGGTGAAAAGCATCCTATTGAACAAGTATGTGTGGTTCGTTGAAAAAGTATTGCAAACGTCGTTGAAAAACTATCGCAAACAGAATGAAAAAGTATCACAAACGGCATGAACAAGGATCACGTATGTATCCCCCCCCCCCCTCCCCCTTCAATTTCCATCCCTATATAGAAAGATGCTTCCAATATGAGAGGGGAGGAGGTTGAAAAACATCCTATTGAACAAGTATGTTTGGTTCGTTGAAAAAGTATTGCAAACGTTGAAAAAGTACTTGTTCAATAGGACGTTTTTCACCCTCCTCCTCTCTCAAATTGGAAGCACCCTTCTATATAGGGACGGAAATTAAGGGGGAGGGGGGGATACATACGTGATCCTTGTTCATTCCGTTTGAAATACTTTTTCATGCCGTTTGCGATACTTTTTAAACGACGTTTGCGATACTTTTTCAACGAACCACACATACTTGTTCAATAGGACGTTTTTCACCCTCCTCCCCTCTCAAATTGGAAGCATCCTTCTATATATATAAGGACGGAAAATGAGGGGGAGGGGGGAGGATACATTGGTGATCCTTGTTCATGCCGTTTTCGATAATTTTTCATGCCGTTTGTTATACTTTTTCAACGACGTTTGCGATACTTTTTCAACGACGTTTGCGATACTTTTTCAACGAACCACACATAATTGTTCAATAGGTCGTTTTTCACCCTCCTCCCATCTCAAATTGGAAGCATCCTTCTATATAGGGACGAAAATTGAGGGGGGGGGGGAGGGATACATACGCGATTCTTGTTCATGCTGTTAGCGATACTTTTTCATGCCGTTTGCGATAGTTTTTCAACGACGTTTGCGATACTTTTTCAATGAACCACACATACTTGTTCAATAGGATGTTTTTCACCCTCCTCCCCTCTCATATTGGAAGTATCCTTCTATATAGGGACGGAAATTGAGGGTGGAGGGGGGGGGATACATAGGTGACTCTTGATCATAATGTTTGCGATACTTTTTCATTCCGTTTGCGATAGTTTTTCAACGACGTTTGTAATACTTTTTCAACGAACCAAACATACTTGTTCAATAGGATGTTTTTAAACCACCTCCCCTCTCATATTGTAAGCATCTTTCTATATAGGGATGGAAATTGAAGGGGGAGGGGGGGATACATACGTGATCCTTGTTCATGCCGTTTGCGATACTTTTTCATTCTATTTGCGATAGTTTTTCAACGACATTTGCAATACTTTTTCAACGAACCACACATACTTTGTTCAATAGGATGCTTTTCACCCTTCTCCCTCTCATATTGGAAGCATCCTTCTATATAGGGACGGAAATTGAGGCGGGAGGGGGGGGGATACATAGGTGACTCTTGTTCATGACGTTTGCGATACTTTTTCAACGGACCACACACACTTGTTCAATAGGATGTTTTTCACCCTACTCCCCTACCAAATTGGAACCATCCTTCTATATAGGGACGGAAATTGAGGGGGGAGGGGGGGATACATATGTGATCCTTATTCATGCCGTTTGCGATACTTTTCATTTCGTTTGCGATAGTTTTTCAACGACGTTTGCAATACTTTTTCAACGACGTTTGCAATACTTTTTCAACGGACCACACATACTTGTTCATAGGATGTTTTTCACTCTCCTCCCCTCTCCTATTGGAAGCATCCTTCTATATAGGGATGAAAATTGAAGGGGAAGGGGGGGATACATACGTGATCCTTGTTCATACCGTTTGCGATACTTTTTCATTCTGTATGCGATAGTTTTTCAACAACGTTTGCAATACTTTTTCAACGAACCACACATACTTGTTCAATAGGATGCTTTTCACCCTCCCCCCCTCTCATACTGGAAGCATTCTTCTATATAGGGACGGAAAATTGAGGGGGGAGGGGGCGGATACATAGGTTACTCTTGTTCATGACGTTTGCGATACTTTTTCATTCCGTTTGCGATAGTTTTTCAACGACGTTTGCAATACTTTTTCAACGAACCAAACATACTTGTTCAATAGGATGTTTTTCAACCTTCTCCCCTCTCATATTGGAAGCATCTTTCTATATAGGGATGGAAATTGAAGGGGGAGGGGGGGATACATACGTGATCCTTGTTCATGCCGTTTGTGATACTTTTTCATTCTGTTTGCGATAGTTTTTCAACGACGTTTGCAATACTTTTTCAACGAACCACACATACTTGTTCAATAGGATGCTTTTCACCCTCTCATATTGGAAGCATCCTTCTATATAGGGACGGAAGTTGAAGGGGGAGGGGGGGATACATACGTGATCCTTGTTCATGCCGTTTGTGATACTTTTTCATTCTGTTTGCGATAGTTTTTCAACGACGTTTGCAATAATTTTTCAACGAACCACACATACTTGTTCAATAGGATGCTTTTTCATTCTCCCTCTCATATTGGAAGCATCCTTCTATATAGGGACGGAAATTGAGGCGGGAGGGGGGGGGGATACATAGGTGACTCTTGTTCATGACGTTTTGCGATACTTTTTCATTCCGTTTGCGATAGTTTTTCAACGACGTTTGCAATACTTTTTCAACGAACCACACATACTTGTTCAATAGGATGTTTTTCACCCTCCTCCCCTCTCGTATTGGACGCATCCTTCTATATAGGGACGGAAATTGAGGGGGGAGGGGGGGATACATAGGTGACTCTTGTTCATGACGTTTGCGATACTTTTTCAACGGACCACACACACTTGTTCAATAGGATGTTTTTCGCCCTACACAAGTATGTATGGTTCGTTGAAAAAGTATTGCAAACGTCGTTGAAAAACTATCGCAAACGGAATGAAAAAGTATCGCAAAACGTCATGAACAAGAGTCACCTATGTATCCCCCCCCCTCCCCCCTCAATTTCCGTCCCTATATAGAAGGATGCTTCCAATATGAGACGGGAGGAGGGTGAAAAGCATCCTATTGAACAAGTATGTGTGGTTCGTTGAAAAAGTATTGCAAACGTCGTTGAAAAACTATCGCAAACAGAATGAAAAAGTATCACAAACGGCATGAAAAAGGAATAATACTGCTTGGGCAGTATTATTCCAAATTTTCATGCCGTTTGTGATACTTTTTCATTCTGTATAGTCAACGTTTGCAATCCTAAAATATTAAATCTAACCAAATCTTTGTAAGTAAGTATCCTTATCATTTTATAAAAATCAAACATAAAAAGAATAATATCATCATTAACAACAAAAAAGAAGGAAATCTTATTCTGCTATATTTAAACAAATATTTTCATTTCAATTTTCTTTTTTAAAGTATCAAAAACCCTATTTTATTAGTAAATTCTTATAAAATGAATAAAAGACAATATTTCAAATATGTTAATTATGTTACTTTTTCTTTCTTTTTTGGTTAAAAAATTTGCATCCATATTTGACTTGACTATCACCATCACACAATCATAAAACTGTAAACTTAAATTTCTTTCCTTTTGTCTAGAGTTGTATCAAATAAAAACTCCTTTATCGATCGTCTGAAGTGTAAAGCATGAATTACAAATAGAAATACATGAACAAAAAACAAATGAATTACAAAAACCGTTTTTCTATCGTGTGTCATAAGGGCACATTATAAATGTACTAAGTATTTTATACATTTAAGTCACGTTTTCACGAGAATCAACCTCATATCTTTTTATAGGGCTAATACGTAATATATCCTAACATAAACTTAGGTGAATCACATTCAAATTTTCAAATGCATGAATTCCTACCATAAACTTAGTACAATATGTAAACTTGCATGACATAAATATTCTAAAAAACAGTCTGCTTGGGCAGTATTATTTCTTTTTCTGAGATATCATTACTTAAATAAGAATAATAATAATAAGGAAGTTCCATAAGTGTGCTGGACAGGAGAGAGAGGGGGAGAAAAAGGCATAAAATCTTAAAAGGTACTGTGCATACATATATAATTATAAGAAGAAATCTCGGCATAATCTGATCCAGCGATGCAACATTAATAATAGCTTTGATCTTAGAAGAAAATCTTTTCTTTTTCTTCTTTTCTTTTTTTGGGCTCTCGAGTATATATAAAAAGGGAAGCTAGTGGCTTTCATTTTGGGGTCTGGATTAACTTCATTCTTTCTTTCTTTTACACACACCATTTCAATCGTAAAGAGATCAAAGCAAAGCATACAGCAGAGAGATCTCGGAGGAAAATGAGTGGAAATTCGTCGTCTTCGTCGTCGAGAAGGGGGAAGAAGAGCGGTTCTGATAAGCCGAAGCAGCCACAAAGAGGGCTTGGCGTTGCTCAGTTGGAGAAGATTAGACTCCACTCTCAACTGGTAAATTAGATCACTAATTAAGCTAGTAGTATGTGTGGTCTAATTATGAAATCAGTTTGTTGTTATTGGCTTTTTGGTTGATCATGGAGGACTTTTGGGGGTTGTGTTTGCAAACAGGAGGAAATGAATATGCAAGCTTATGCATCAATGCAGACTTCCATTCCACCACCATCCCACTTTGGTGGCTATGGGTATCCACATCACATGATGGTATGTTCTCTAAATCTTGTGCACCCTTTTCATTCTTAGTTTGACTATTTTAGTTACCTCATAACTAGTAGTAGTTCTTAGTTGGTAGATTGGCCGGAGATCTTAGATTGATCGATGATATCTGTCCTTGAATTGTGTTTCTTGATCAGATGGGATTTGGAGATATGGACAGATCAAATCCAAGATATGATGAATCCCAATCTTGTAATCAACCAAGGTACATACTACTAGTAATTAATTGCTATGATTAAGTACACATGTACGTATAAATATTTAGTTCCTAAAAAGACATAAATCATATCTTTTCAATCAAGGATCTTCTTAAGATTGTAGATGTTAACTTTCTTGCCCTTGTGAGTTGTAATTAATAATGCCGTTTACTTTGACTTTTGTGATACGAACAATACATAGGTGGAACCCTAGCCAGGTAACTCCAGATTACCAGCCACCAACAAAGCACTTCCTTGACACCATGGAGGTGTGTACTATAATATTATTCGATCACCTTTTACTTGCATTCAATATTAATTCATGTATATAGCACAAGATTAAGATATGTGGTGCTCAATTCTATGGCAATTAGGGATCGAGTCCAAGGACGCGAAGGAACTATTGGCTGAGCATGAACGGTTCGAGTGCCCAGAACCCGGGAACGAGCGACAGCCAAGATGTGGACTTGGAACTCAGACTGTGACATGGTGCATGTACACAACATATATACATATTCTCTAGAAGTACAACAATGATATAGTCCCAAGTGAGGAGAACATCTTAATTATTTCACCTGTTCTTTTCCTCCCTTGTTCATGTAGATTTTGTAGACTGGTGCTAGATGAAGTGCAATTCATTGGTATTTGCACAATTGAAGTTTTATTGATTGATCTATCTATATGTTTATAATACATACTAGCACCTTGGTCTAGTGCAAATTTTTGGGTTGCTAGCTTGTATGCAGAATGGATACAAATACTACTTGATTACTTGGTTTAACTGAAACTGATGCATAGTACTTTAAATGATAGATTCGTCAGACTATTGATGTACGTTTGATGAGGACCGATCAATCCAAATCTTCTGTCCTTCCACACGTCCCCCGGACATTGCCCTTATCACTCATTGGTCAAAATCTCAAATTTGTACTATTTTTTTGTGTTTTTTTAAGTCAAAATTTGAAATTTCAACCAATGAGTGATAAGGGGACGTGTTTAGGAGACATGCTGCGGGATAGAAGATTCAGATTGTGAGACCAATCTCGTGTATATGTAATTAAGCTCATTACATAAGCTTAGTAACAAAATAACTTATATAGAAGGCTTGTTTGGTCCAGTTACATGATGTGGGGCTTTATGTTATCAACACAGACAAAACCTACAAACATTTTAGTCTATTTATGTCAGGATTGAAATTACACGTACTGTAGCCAGTAGCTAGGTATTATACACAAGCATGCAATTGACACTACAATTTTGTTGAAATTAAGTTCTATAAAGATATACCCATGTATTTGTTTTTTAGTCAAATTCATGTGTACATATGTTTTTTGGTCAATTAATGTGTATATATATATGTATGTACCCCTATAATTGGGTTCAAATGATTAGGAGGCTTTTTTGGGGGAGAAAAAAAAGTTAAGCTCTTCCACTGAGTAAGGTGAAAAAATATGTAAAAAAAACGCCCTAATAGTGGGCAAGCAATTACTAGCAGCCGGCAGGTGCATATAGACAAGTTGCTACAAAAAGTTTCAAAAGGTAAGATTTAAAAGGTTGTACAACACCGGTGAATCAAAAACATATGATATTAACTTTAAGGGGTTGGTCTAGTGGAGTACGAAAGGATTTCAGTCTGACAGATTACATATTCGATTCCTCACTAGTTTAACTCAAATGAGACATATATAAATTTTATCTTGGGTCTTTCATGTCTTTGGATTAGGACAACATCCCCTTACCCCCTTTTATAGTAAAATATGAGAAAATGTTAGGATTGATAGATCGCGTTGAGAATGATTTCTGATCGAGTCTTATGAAGGTAGTGATGTGATACATGTACATGGTATTATCTCAAAAAAGAAAATTTCAGCGGGTTCTTTCATGCTGCACAATAGAGGGGTCGATGTTGTTAGTACACAAAATATGTCAGTGTACAGGTCTCAATTCCTTCTTCAATAATCTTCAATGTTCTTCCACTCCACGAGCCTTTCTCCCTTCAATGACCTGCAAAACAATGGACCAAGGGGCGAGCGACCCCTAATCCACCTCCGATGCTTAAGTCAGTAAGGGCAATGTTGATCAAAGGCGTCAGGCAGAGCGATAGCTTAGAACATAACTTATACCAGGCACATGCATGCATGTGTATTTATAGAGGAGAGGGACAAGAGGGGGAGAGGCGCGCGTCCCAAGGCAAACCGGCCCATTCGGGTTAGGGTTTCGCGATATCTTGCTCCCCAAGTCAACCAAATATCTTATCTCAGGCGAAGATAAGATTCTCCTCCATAAATAATATCCTAACTAGAGTAACTACCCTAATAAAGCATATAGCATAATAAATATGGATAGAAAAATAAATAAGATAGAGAATTAAATGTTAACTAATTGATAGGGAATTTTGCCCGCCTACAGATGTATATCATACATTGGGTTTAGATGGGTTGACGAATAGATAGTAACGTCGATGGCCCTATTCGATAACAAAGTACTTCTTAAGCTCAAGAGTAAATTCTACGAGGTAGTTGTGAGGGTCTTCCCATTGGAGAATTCTGTCAAGGAAGACGATGCCCTAAAAGACTCGAAAAGAGTTCATCAGACAAGACCGAACCATCTTGGCCCTCACAGATGACATGGCCGGCCAAGATAAGGCCTTGTGGAGGGACCATGTTCGGGTAGAAGAAGTGTATGATTTATTACTTAATTAATTGTTTTCTTCCCTTGCTTGCTTTCTAGTTTCTACCACCCACATCGAGATTGATGTGGCATTTACAATGCTAACAAGCAGTGACGAACGCAGAACGGATTCAAAGGGGGGGCACAGCCGCCCAACTCGTGTACGAGATCCAATGATTCAAGAATAGTCGATAAATTTAGCTACTCAATACTCTTAAATAGTAATAAAATATGTACTTGTTTTTCAAAAAAAAAATTACGATATGTATGAAATCTAATTTATGCAGTAAATAGCTAGTTTATAAACAAAATTTTGAGAGAAATGCATTAAATTTGAATAAAAAAGCAAAATGGTGCTATGGGGATTTGAACCTTGGTGGAGTTAAACCAAAATTAAGCAAGAAACCATCTAGACTAGTTGATTTTCATGTCATATTAATACAAATTTAATTAAAATATATTAATATTTAATCAAAAATTACATATATATATATACCGAAAAACTAACCCGACGGGAGGGGGGGCACGGGCCCCCTCATGCCCCCCTAGATTCGTCAATGCTAACAAGTAACAAGCATTCACATGTTGAGATTGTTTATTGTCACCAATTATCAAGTCCTAGAAAGAATGTTGTTTGATTATCTAATATCGATCATTATGACATTTTAGTTAAGATTTATCTATAATATGCACATTATAAAAAGGCAAATGTAAAAAGATTTATAGATCGTAATTTATTGCATTATTTATAACAAGTAGCAAATCAAGTTTCTATGTAGCAAGAGCAACCACTGACTTCTAGCCCATTTGGTAGGATATTAACATATGATCTTGATGCCATCCAATTTATAACTTTTCAAATTCATTCCAAATAAATATGGAAGACCTATACCTATCAAAAACACTTTCATTCAACAAGGGATCATATGAATAGACCGATAGACGCAAGTACATAAATAAACTTCAATAGAATAAAGTATAAATACTTTGTTGAAGGGTTTTGAGGTTTAAGCTTTTTTTTGTCTATTTAATTATGGTCCACTTCTTATGGGATAAGCCTATCAATAGAGTAAAATACTCTCTCACAAGTTTCATAGTTACTTCATTCTCAGAGTTCAATCTCAAAGCTTCTTTTTAACGTATTGGGTCCCTTATAAACTCTTTTTTTTTTTAAAAAAAAGGGTTAATTGTATTAAAAAAGAGGTTACAAAATTGGCTAGTTAAACTAGCTATTTACATGGTCATACATCTCTACTCTCTCCAAGAACTTCCTAAGAGTTCTCGAATTGCTCTTCCATCTAGCCTTACAACTATTTTTAATCTGTCTAATGCACATGCAAGTGCACTCATCTACACTAAGTCTTTTCCAAGGGCCTTTGGTACGTACGTACTCTGGTTCATACAAAGCCCTAATCCAATTAATATCAGAATAATGTAGGATACAATAACAAGACTTTTATGTTATAACCAAATTTTATAATGCATCAATTCGGAACATTATGTGTATAATCTAATGGAACATTAGCTGTTGGGGCATTTTTATAAAAGCAATGGTAGATTGATAAAGAAAACAAAATAAGGAGGCGGACGATGCAAATGAATACACAAATCATGCAGGCAATTAATTAAAGATACGTACGCTCTCAAAAACGATTCTCTAATTGGAAAACGAACGTTTCCTTCACCTTACTCAATCAATTAATTGATCGTCGTAGCACATTGAAAACGTATATGCAATTCTTTTGTTTAAAATTTATGTTACTCGAGCTCATTGAGCTTAACTATAATTTATAACCATCAGTCATGGTGAGATGAAGTGGGCCACCATTACTTCAATTCAAAGGGGAAACATCAATTTACTAACCGGTGGGTATTGAAAGCAATTAAGCAGTGGATCGGAATGAAAACCTCAAACCTAGTATTTGGTAGTAGTATATACTCCGTATATGTTATGTTTATTTTTTCAAACTCATACCTAAAACTATTAGGTATGGGGTTTGTATATCCACGTATCTCTACTTAAGGTATGAGATTTCATATCCAAGTTAAACTACACACTCTTTTCTCATGCTCTTCTCTCATGCCTTTTTGTAAACATAATTTCGTTCCCAAATTTCAAACGTAAGATTCCAACCTCATACTTATTCAGCCTCATACCTTATTCAATTCTCATACCCAAAATTATACCAATCGTCCTCTAATTGATACCAACAACGTACTTGTCACCAAATTAACTGATTCACTTCTCTTTCCCTTCCACTATTGATCACATTAAACTCTAAAAGAAAAAGGTTATTTTCTGTCTGCATCATCAATTTGGAAGTAGTGTTCATACATTATTGTTATATGGTATCCTTTGGTGGCATGATTCATATATAGTTCATAGTTCATAGTCCAGAATTATGATTTGTCAAGTGATTATATCGAATGATTAGTCAACTGACAATAATAACTTGATTATATATATATGTCCGACTTGGAAATCTGGGTCAAGAACAAGTCAATGTCACAATCAGTTTCACGAGTTAAAATTTGTGGTCAAAAGACATTATGGCATATCACAAACGTCTGATTTTGCTCGCAACTAAAGCAACGTGAAAGCAAAAAATGTTGTTACTCCCTTTCAAGTGCATGCATCTCAACCAAATGACCTCGACAAGTCTGGTCCATGCACGTACTGTATATACTTGTTGATACATAATTGTTCTTATATATTCTCGATCAATAAGTTCTACAGTCACTATACATAACCCTACAATCGACACACATTGACAAATTAACGACTCTCGTAATATGAACAAGAGAATAACGAGCACCCTTTTTTAGAAGTATTGACTGATGTGACGCGATATAATAGTAATCATCGAACGTGGACTTGCCTCAAGCAAAGTCCAGGAGAAAAAACATACACATCCTTATCCCCAACCTAGAATGATCACAGAACTTACGAAAACACGACCGAACCGGGTCCTATGATTAGGGTCGAGTATCACACGCCGGCCTGCACACATCTTCCAAAAGTCGAGCATATATGTCACTTTAGGTACTAACTTAAGTAGAAGTGCACCGATCCAAACAATGATTTGAAGAAAACAAAAAGAGGCGTGTGGGACCAGGCTTGTAGGAGGTGTGAACGTATAGGGGCTATATTAGTATGCACGAAGCAAGTTAGCTGGCTGCCTCTTTCTATAAAGTTGTCTCTTTCTTCCGGGAGCATGTAATCATAAGACTTAATTAATCTTGATCGAAAAAAAAGACTTAATTCATTCATTCAAGCTTTAGCTAGGTCTAATACTTCAACCCTTCCGGAAAAAAAAATACTTTCAACTCTGGGATTATTGCATCAATTTCAATATGGGCGTCATTCTCTATTCACTTGAAACTTGACAAGTCTCGTAGGACATTTCAATTATGATAATGCATATTTATTTGCAAACATGTTTATCACATACTCAAAGAGATGGTGGAGAAAGTTTGTAGATCCGATAGGTAGGTAAAATAAAGACATGTTAGTAGTGCATACACTTATATTGTGGACATTATATCTTTCAGTTTTCAATGTTGGAAGTCATTTTATCTCATGAAATGACTTTCAATTTCAAATATGGAAAGTTATTCTTCCACCTGCCCCCCTCAAGTGCAAGTATCTAGGTCCACAATAATGCCCACTAGTACAAACCCCGTACCATGTACGGGTAACGTAAATATAAACCTGAATTAACTGATTCGAGATTGATATTTGACACGAATTCGTTTTTAACTCGAGAATTTACAATTCAAACACAATAGACTTGAGTCCGAACTTATTCACCTACATGTGTATTTTAAGATAATTCTATTTAACTGTTTATATTTATATTACTATTTAATATACTAACATATGATGACATGAGAAAGTTTTTTCACTGTTTCTCAGTATTTAATAATGACAAAATGTATACTAAGTAATAGAAAAGAATAGTTAAGATATAAAAAATTCAATTGATTGTTTTTTATTTGTAATGTTAAAAAAATCATGTTAGGAAAAAGTATTAAGATATAAAAATGAGATAAGATATCAAGTGAATATAAGGAAATTGGATAAGATATAAAGTAGCTAGATATATAAGGAAATTGGATAAGGTATCAAGTTGCTATAAAGGTAAATTTAAACAAATTTAATGTACAAAAATAAAATCATTATTTTATTCAAGACTGATGACGTGGCGCAAATTTTTACACAGACTTGGGTTTCACTTTATACAGTATTATAGTAGATTGACACTTGATATCTCTTGCTTTAAGGTCGGTCAACCCAATAGGAAGTTGGAATCCAAACTGAACAAGCGCTAATACCGTATTAAAGTCTGTGAGTCCGATAGGTATGTAGAATAGAAATGTGTCGATCGGTACGACCACACATGTACGTATATGCCTAACATATAAGTCCATGTAGTTTCATCCTAAAACCAATTGACAATAGAGGGAGTAGTGCATACACTTATATTGTGGACATTATATCTTTCAATTTTCAATATTGGAAGTTATTTTTCCAATAAATAAATGGATAAGTATTTTAATTCACTTCAACGGAATATTATAACACATGATATTCATCTCATGAAATTTAATCCGATCATATACAAAGGATATTTTTTCTAATTAAACTATTGTAATTCAAGCTTGGTCAAGATCCACTTTATAGCCCAAAAGGTTAAGCCAATGAGTTATATACCGTGGGTAGATAGGTAGAGTAGAATAGAGACGTGTCGGTACGGTAGCACATGTGCGTATGTTCCTAATGTATAAGTCCATAGGGTTCCATCGTAAAGTCAATTGATAATAGAATGGATAAATGGATATATTTTATCTTTTAATTTGCAATACAGAAGTGGTTCTTGTACGCTTATGAACAATCTACTATAATACAATATAAAGCGGAACCCAAGTCTATGTAAAAATTTGCATCACGTCATCAAGCTTGAATAAAATAATGATTTTATTTGTTTACATTATATTTTCTAAGAATAACTTATTTATTTAATTGATATCTTATCTAATTTCCTTATATCTGCTTGATATCTTACCCACTTTTTGATATCCTAAGATTTTTTTTTCTAACTTAATGGTTTTTTAACATTATATCCTTGTATGAATGAAAAAAATTCAAGTATGTTTTTTTTATAACTTAACAATTTTTTCTTATTAGTATATATTTTTGTCATTATTAAATCTTGAAAAAAAGTGAAAAAACTTTCATATATGTCAATAGTATACTAAATAGTAATATATATATGAAAAAGTGAATAGAATGTTTTAGAATTAACATTGTATTAATAAAAGTACATATATAGGTCAATAGGTACGGACTCTGGTCTACCGAGTGGATTGTAAATTTTCGATTTAAAAGCAGATTCATGTCAAAATTCAATCTCAAATCGGTTAATTTGAATTTATATTTACATTACCCGTACATGACACGAGATTTGTACTAGTTTATTTTTTAAGACTTACTTTGAAACTTAATTAACCAACCTAACACTATAGCAATTCAATTATTGCCGAGGCTCCTCTGCCTGTTCGGATGATTGCAAAATTATTTATTGATGGGTGTTTTTTCTTATCGCTACTTTTCCGTAAAGATGACTAATGCCTTGTTTCACTTATTCTTTAAACAATTTTTTCCTCTAAAAAATTATTTCACGTTTTTTACAATTCATATCACATCTATACTTTTATGTTTTTCGAGATAGATTTTTCACCCAAAACTATATATACTTTTCAACCAAAAAATACTTTCACCACAACAAGTGAAACAAACCCTAATTGACGACAATAATTCCTTTCCACATGCAAACAACGCAAAACAAAAAAAAACGAATAACAAATGGTACTCCTTTGTAAAAGAAACTGTTTTCGAAGTTAAACCTATTTTTACTTTTTTGACCGAACAAGTTAAACCTAATATGTGTATTGTTCATTTGTGAATCACAACACCTCATGCGTCCAAATTCCAAACCACATAACGACAGCAAATGTTCTTAGATTACTACAAATTAGCTGGCGTTATCATACACCTCTCGCATAAGTGGGGCATTTACAGTTTCACTTTTGTGAGGTGTTTGTATCATGGATAAAAAGTGTGGAGCATGTGCATGCACCAAAGTATATGTTTATAATGACTTTGGGAGTAATTCTCTTGAGCTTAGTATATACACTTTTATTTTAGTGGACTAATATATATATACAGTTTGTACAATGTACGTACAAATTCATTAGAGCTTTAAATTATTGTCAGTGCATAAGTGCACATTATAAACTTGACCACAGATTAAAAATATAATGGCGAGAGTAATTTATGAGCCCATCCCAAGGCCGTCGCATCTGTTTGAAGAATGTCATAACTATATCTTTTTTTTTCATCTTATTTGTTAAATTCTGAACTTTTATTATTTTAAAATAGGACTTACGATACCATTCATACTAATGGTAAGCTGAGTATATAAATTAAATATTACTATGTATGGTATTTTTTCAAAAAGAAGTAATACTATTTATTTCGTTATCTTTTCTTTAAATAAATAATTTATTATAACAAGTTTTTATCTTCTTAAATTTCGTAATTAAACTGCTATAATAGAATATTCTATAATAATAAAAAGATAGGATATCTGCGTGGATTGAAAAGAAAGATACCGGCCACTTGGTGGGTAACACGCAATTCAACTAACCCTGTAGAGGATAGGATTTTCGATCCATCATTTCCCGATCCCTTTCTTTCATTTTAAATACATGTGTTTCGCCATATATAATAAGCACATTCAATACTCGCACACTGCTCTTTGACTTATGCATCGGATGTGGATTAAGGGAACCTCGCCCCTTGTGTCCATTATATTATAGGTCCTAGGTATACGAAGCAAGCAAGGATGAGGAGAAGAGAAAAGGCGATCCGAGAGGAGCATCCATTACGACACAATGGCAAATTTTTGTACACTAACAAATAGTGTCGAAAGTGGGAAACGAGCAATTTATCCACTCTTATCCGGCTTTCCTTCTTTGGCATAATTGAGTGACATAGGTGGTTTTCTTGTTCATTCTCTATAGGAGTGATAAAAAACGCCCCAACTTTTTGCACACAAAATTTTGACTGTTTACACCACGCCATGCAAAGGTGTCACCATTTAACGGCGTTTGATTATTATATTAATAAACTAGGACAATAAAAAGATGCAGGAAAAAATTCCCCGTTGCCGGACAATGACATCCTTTCGATTCCATTGTGTGCATATGGACACGCCCTTGATTAAATGGCAATTGGATTGCCTCATGCTTACAGCGTATTGTAGATTGAATCGAAAGTTTGACTTTTTGCAATTGACGTTGCCATTTAAATGGCAATTGAATTTTTAACGGATGTCAATAAGGACAATGACATCCTTTCGATTCCATTATGTGCATGTGGACACGGTTTATGGGAATCTCAAAGTTGTCGACATTCTTATTCTGGTCGAGGATATCATTTTATTTTGAGATATTCTCATTTTCAATATCATTGAGTTTATCATCATTATCATGATTCATCGTGACTTCTGCTACCGTGCCTTTTTGTTCCATTGTCTTTCTCAATTTCAAATTTGTTGAACCGAATGATCTACCACGCTTATAGCGTATTGTAGATTCACTTGCAATGGATGCATGAGGCAATCCAATTGGTATTTCAACTCTTGCAGGGGCATTTACAACAAGTATATACAACTCAGTTACCGTCTTTGTGTCGGTAAAAGCATTAGGTAACCGGTTTCCAATATTTTGCAAATGAATGATATGTTATACGCCTTGTTCACACAATTTCGTTCTTGGATCAAGATGAGACAATGCAATTCCATTCCACGTGTGGATTTCTATTTTTCTTTTCTCCCCATTAGGTTGGGAATGTATTTTCCTTAAAATGACAGTCAGCAACTCTCACTGTAAATAAATTGTCAATTGTTGGTTCAAGATATTTAATAATTGAGGGAGACTCAAAACCAACATAAATTTTCAATTTTATTTGGGGACCCATCTTTGTGCATTGGGGTGGAGCACTATGAACATAAACTACACATCGAAGTATTTTGAGATGCAAAATGCTTGGTTCCTTACCAAATACTAGTTGCATCTGGGATAGCTCATTAAAAGGGAGAGACATAAATAAGGAGGTGAAGGAACATAAAATGCTTGTTATGAAAAGATTAAGATAAGAGTACTTAAACCTTCTTGAAAGAGACACTTAAATAAACTTTGAAACACTTAGATCATTAGAAAGGAGAGAGGGAGAGTAAGAACTTTAGAGATGCATTTTTTACTCTACTTTGGTGCAAGTTTTACAATGATAGATGACCTTCTTTTATAGGAGAAATATAGGGTAAAAACCTAGGTAAACTTCCATGATTTATGCATGGAAGTAAGGAGGCAAAGAAGATAAATAATTCACCTTTGTACAATTTACCTTCAATCATAAATTATACAAACAGTTCATGTTCAATCATCTAATTCATACAAGCAATAAACATGTAAGAAGGTTAACTCGTAGATATCTATTTGAGGGTGACTTGTAAATGTTATAAATAGTGAATAATTCCATGTATTCATAACAATTATATTTTTTTGGTAAACTATATATTTTTCATAACCCTATATATAATGTAGACATATTTATTTGTTTTTTACTTCTTTTTTATCTAAAATCGTAAAAGATATAACCTAAGTCTTTGCATTGAATTATACGTAAGCATGTTATCTCGAATAGTTTGCTCGCGAACAAACTTAATGAGCAGTTCGCGAACCAAGCTCAAGTTCAAGCTCGATGAACACTTACACGAAGCGAGCTCAAACAAAATATTGAGCTCGAATTCGGGTTCATCTGTTGGGAACCCTATCCCACATCGGGATTCCTAATCTAATCAGCCTACCATATAAGTACATGGGTTACTCCTCCTATTGCTAATTGGTTTTAGGATGGAACCCCATGGGCTTATGTGGTCAGGCCCATTCGCGCATGTGCGCACGACGTTCGCCCCCTCCGTCATCTTCTCTCCGGTATCGGGCCCACCGGATTCCGACATGGTATCAGAGCCTTGTTCGTTCATGGGTCTCCTGGGTTTGATCGGGTTTCGGGCCAGGTTTGTCCCCCCCGTTGTTGTCTTGTCTTGTCAAGTGCCAACTGGGCCAGGCCAGTTGCCACTTGAGGGGGCGTGTTGGGAACCCTATCCCACATCGGGATTCCTAATCTAATCAGCCTATCATATAAGTACATGGGTTACTCCTCCTATTGCCAATTGGTTTTAGGATGGAACCCCATGGGCTTATGTGGTCAGGCCCATTCGCGCATGTGCGCACGACGGTCGCCCCCTCCGTCATCTTCTCTCCGGTATCGGGCCCACCGGATTCCGACATCATCTATGTTTAAACGAACGAAACCTGAACAATATAAAGTTAACTCGACTCGGTTCGATTATAACACTATGTGTGGGAGAAAGTCCCCAAGTCCCCCCCTAATTAGGGGGTTGGTTATAGTAATAAGTGAATCTAAAGGAAATTATTAATACTAGCAAGTGGATGAACAAAATCTTAAGAAATCCATGGCATCCCAACGACTGATTTACAGAATCTTGCTTTGTACGATATACTTATACTATTGCTTGACGGGAATGCATGTCACATGCATCTGATCTAGGGTAAATGATAAGAAGAAAGATCATATATAGATATATTCTCGAAAATTTCAATATATGTATACGAGTTAGATTGTCCAATTTAACCTTAAAACATTTGGTATGCTATATAGGTATCATGCATTTATGAACTATACATTCCTAGTAAATTAGGATGATTAATTTAATACTAATAGTACTAAGTTTAATAGAGAACATTTTTTTGAATATTAAAAGGGCAAATTGTATTAAAATATGAAAGGGTACAAAATTTGCTAGCAAAGCTAGCTATGTACAACATGATCAATTCCAAGCTTCGTATGATATAGTGGATGAGTATAAAATTTTCGTTCATTAGATCGTAAAAGACTCAACGGTATAAATTGAAGATATTATAAAAGAAAAAAAAAGTGAGCCTCTCGCCTGAAATTTGTGGAAACAAACAAATATTATACATTGTCTCAGTACTTCTATACATGATCATAGTACCTTATATACATGTCGTTTTTATGCAATATACATGAATTCAATACTTATACACATTTAGTTTTATTGAGTGGAAAAATATAAATACATGATTATAATATGTTATATATAATACCTTGCATACAAGTCGCTTTATTAGTTGTATTTATTAATACTGAAGACACGGTTATTAGAATGCACATGTGCATATACTTATCCTCTCAATAAATCGACACGTATAAAAGAGATAATAATCATATTTATAAGTACAATAATCATGTATATAATGTATTATAATCATGCATGTATATGTGTATATATATATCCACTCAATAAAAACGACATCTATATAAGTACTAAAATTGTATGATAACATACTATAATCATGTATATATATTTATCCGCTCAATAAAACGATGTGTATAAATACTATAATTATGTATATAACGTGTTAAAATCATATATAATGTTTGTCCACTAGTCTTCTATATAAATAGTGTCTACCATTGAGCCTATCTTTGTATTAATAAGGATCATATTTATAACTAATTCTACCTAGTATGTCATCGTTTGAATATATCGATCTTTGATGCAAAACTAAATATGCAATACATAGTGACTAAAAGCATATGACATGTTTGAATACTAATATTAGTTGTCATAAAAACAATATTGTAGATATGAATGAGTACGTGACTCTAAATAATATAATGAATAACCATACATAACAAATTTATATATTAAAACTTTATTAACAAAATAAAAATGAGTATTATTTGTTATGAATAACATAATATGCTTTTATAAATAGCTCTACATCATGGTTTAACTAGATGATGAAATGTCCCCATCACAATCCAAATAACATAATGCATGTCAAAAATTAACCGACTAAATCACGCTTATGGTTCAGTTGTAGTGCGACTTTTTTTTTTATATAAATTTGTGAAGAATTAATATTACCCTTTAATTTAGGCTTCGTTCATCAACCCATGATCGTTCTCCGGTTAACTTTAGTTGTTAACTAATAAAGTGCATATTACTATGAATCTATGATAGAGATAGTTATTAAGGGTGTAATAGAAAGAGATTGATAAAAATATGAAATGGATAATTGTTGTGAAACAAGAAAAAATGGTTATTAATAGACAATCAATTTTGAAAAGGAT
Organism: Polygonum aviculare; assembly: GCA_934048045.1. Taxonomy (NCBI): domain Eukaryota; kingdom Viridiplantae; phylum Streptophyta; class Magnoliopsida; order Caryophyllales; family Polygonaceae; genus Polygonum; species Polygonum aviculare. The sequence goes on from OW204031.1 coordinate 26,487,207, forward strand.
GGGATATAAGAATAAAATGGTACATCTTGATTTGGGATGAAATCTTTTTCTTATATGCTTAGCTTGCACTTAAAAAACTCCATAAAAAAAGGGATTAGTTAAATAGTAGTAGTCTAGTAACTAATGAGGATTAGTCACAGACAACTACACAAGATAAGCTTTGTGCCTTAATCTAATAACAGGATGGATGGATGGATGGAGCAGTTGAAAGACCAGTGGGCTCCACATAGGGATCGGCTACAAAGCGTAACACGTGGCGCCCTTCCACAGGGCTTCATACTAGTTTATACGGAGTACGTCCGAACTTATTTATGGATTAAAAATACATTATGGGTCCAAAACTGTCCCCGCTTTACAGCCAACACCTTAGTATTAGTAAAATGTGATATGATTCTGTACCTTCGATTTGGAAGGCTATTATAATAATACGAGATTTGATTTCACAAGTTTTAGTTTCATTGGCATATTTTTAATGATGAACCTAGAGGATCACGCATTAAAAGTGTTGCTAGCTAAGCTTGTCAAGATATGATATGTACTCTCGACCACAATAAGTGGGTTAGATCATAGTATAATCCAAGGAGTTGTTTGCTAAACTAATGTGTTAAGGATGAAAGCAACGAGTAATATATTGAGTATGTACGAATAAATATATATCAATACATGTATTGTAGCTTTCGATCATATACAAATGGTGTTGCATAAAAGTGGTGCATATCTTGTGATTTGCTGCCAGGGATCTTTTTCTTTACAACCCATATATCAACAATTCCTCCTATTCATTACACACGTATAAATCCTTGCGTATCTCTGTACACCCAATTATTAGTACATTATTGTTTCTTTAATGTTCTTGTAATGATAAGATATGCAAACTGTCCATCAAAATAATAATGCAATATGAACTTTGTTTAGAATATTCATACAGTCTATGACATACAGTAGAACGTACTCTGGATTTACATGGGATTTTATTCGAATTAGTTATTCGATCCCATATTTATACACAGCCATGCAACATCAAAGTCATGACTCGTGAAACATGGGAGATGCATTTGATTATTTGTATTTGGCTTAGAAGGCAATGGTTTCATACATGGACTCACGAAAGAGATTAATGGGTCCATTTTTACATTGGGCCTCCTGGTCTGAGCTCTGCCTAGCCTTTAGTTTCTTCGGATAAAGACTTGTTTAGATTTGATAGAAAGCTGTCTTCTTAAGTGGACTATAGAGCTAAGGTCAATCCAAATTTGCAGTAGTACCAAAATCATCAGTTTATAGGGAACATATATAAGTTTCCAGCTCTTTCATATTGTACTATTGTAGCACTTCTTTCTTCTTCTTCTTTTTTTTTTTTTTTTTTTTTTTTTTGAATAGGTAAGAATTAGGTAGACCACCTTTAAGGTGGACGACCTAGCGCGTCCCTTAGGATGAGAGCCTTAAGCTCTGGATCATCTAAAATGTGTTCAGTAGGAAAGTCGTGGCCCATTTTAGCGATTTTATCAGCCACGATGTTGGAATCCCTACCAATACTATGAATTCTGACCGATTCGAAGCATTGGAGTGACCTCCAAATGTCCGCAATCAGTAAGTCGATTTCCCAGGGGTAACTTGTAGTCCGGTTGGTGGCATTGATCACCGTTAAATTGTCCCCTTCAAATACCACTTTTCTTAAACCTAGTTGTCTTGCAGCTCTTATGCCTTCTCTAAGTGCAAGAGTTTCTGCTTTTAGGACCGAAATTTGCCCAAATTTCTGTACTCCTATATAAGTTTCCAGCTCTTTCTTCTTCTGTTTTCACACAGTTTTGGCCACCTCTTTACTAAGCAAACAATATAGGAAGCTTAGCTATAGAGCTTCCGATCACAAAACAAGCAAAACATTATTACAAAGCTGATTAGGCAAATTTTGATCAAAAAAAAAGCTGATTAGGCAAATTACAGATCATCATACGTTGGATGTTTGTGCTGTGTATATCTCACTCTCAGAGATTTCAAGCAAACTGGCTCGATTACCATTTTATTCTCGGTTTCAGTTGAGAGATTTTGCATTAGCTTTCGCCATCCTGGTGTCGTTAGTCCTCGTTCTTGCATTTTCCCTTGGCCTGTGGAGCTACAAGAACACAGAATTAATGAGTCCCCTAGGCCTTCAAATATCCAAATACAACACAACAAAGATGAAAGATGAATCAGTATCGGCACGAACCTAAGCCAATTGCCTCTTTGCTCTTCGTGATCCTTAGCCTTCTGCAGGTGTTGGTAAACATGCTGCAACAAGTTCAACAAAAAAAATACGCGAGTTTCAAACAGGAAATTTCATACGAAAAAAGCTCTACCGGTTCAAACTATGAAACATAACAACGCTGACAAAAACTTACTCCCAAGGAACATCGCCCACAAGCATCCAGTCACCGTCTCTATCTTCGTAAGTAATAACACACTGCTCCGAGTTCTGAACGTCTTTCAGCCGAGTCTTGATTATGAAGCAGCTGAACATCTGCTCAAGAGCAGAGGACAGCTCCGCGTAGCTGCGGAAAGTGTTGAGGGCAACCATTCTCAGGTAAGGGGCGTTGTCCATGCTAACCTTGACGTAGAGACATCCTCCTGAGTCCGCGTTGTTGAGGGTCTTAGGAGAGCGGGTGGCGGCCATGGTGCTCTTCCTGAATGACCTGATTGGTGGCCATCCTACCACCTGTGCTCTATAATTGACCACAACACGACACAAACTATATGTTACATGAAGATCTCAAGAAGCTTAAACAACTGTCCTTGGACCAGTTAGACAATGTATTCCTGTAATCAGGCCCGTCCATGAGCATGTGCAAACAGCTCGGTGGAACAGGGCCCCCAAATTTTAAGGGCCCCAAAATTTATAAATAGGTATATATATTATATTAAAAAAGTGTAGTAGGTTAGTTCTATTGTTCAAGTAGTACAAATGGTCACGCGTGTGCACTTGTACCCCTGTGTGAGGGGTTCGAAACTCCCTAGTAGCAAGCACGCCCGTAATTTTTTTCATTATTTTAGTCTTAAAAATTTGTAGGTCCCGTTCTTTTTCTTGAGACCTGTAGTCCCGTTCTTTTTTTTTTTGAGACCTGTAGGTCCCGTTCCTACTTGTGGCTCTGTATCTCAAATTCTCAATACTATATTTTCATATCTTATTCATGTATTCCCCATTTTACTTCTCACAAAATTTTCAATATCAAACTCCCCTCTCTCATATTTAATAATTTAACTATTTTTCCTTGTATACTTTTTTTTGGTCGATTTTTTTTTCTTGTATACTTAATACATGTCACACTTTAATATTTAATTTTTCTATTCCACTAAGTAGTGGATTGAGGGGTTTATTTTATTTAAATCTAACTAGCTTATTAATAATAATAAAATTATATAATATTTTTGTTTGATTATCAAAAGAGTAAAACTGTAGTTAATATAAAATATTATTTATTAGTTGATTATTGAGTTTATAATCTAATTAATTACTTAATAGTTTAATTTTCATTTCTCGATGACTTCTAATATGCCCGTTTTTATTTGAAGTAAAAATAAAATATAAAGATGATTGTAATTTGCATTTTTAAGAGTAATACTCCATTTAGTTCTTACAATTATACTGCTTATCAACAAAAACTAAATTATCTTATCTAAACAACTACTCCCTCCGTTTCAATAAAGATGTCGTTTTAGCCTTTTACACATTTTTTAAGGAGCCTTTTTTTGCCTAATGTACCCCTATTTAACCATAATAAAATAGCAACACTTCAGCTTCTTCCATCTTTTTCTCTCAAAAGAGGGGAAAGGGGAGGTAGTATAGGAAAAAAGTGGGACAAAATGCTAAAAAAACATGTTTTATGAAAAATCCAAAGTGGGCTAAAACGACATCTTTATTGAAATGGAGGGAGTATAATTTAGCAATATATTTACCATTAAATAAGTTTATTAATTATAAGCCTTAGTTTTTTTGGTTGAGAATTATAAGCCTTAGTTTACCATCCAAAGATTTTAAAATTTAGCTAATTTTGCACAGGGCCCCCAAAATTCATTGGACGGCCCTGCCTGTAATATAAAAGCCCCTAAAGCTCTTCAAAGAGCCGTTCCTGGATCAGTTTGATAGGCAACGACATCCAAAGATGATGACCCAACGAAAAACATGCAGATCCGAGCATGTTCTGACGCAATCGATTAAGCTAACTGTTGCAAATCTCATAGTAGTATACTCCAGTAAAATACTGCTAATATGATGACAAACACCTTAGATTAAGCTTAAAAGTAAAGACAAATCAATACATAGAAAAAGAAAAGCTAGAAATGGGTGACATACTTGGAAGCATGAACTTGTGGAGAGAAGCTGTTGTTCTGGTGAGCCATAGATGGGCCGTCCGACCCGGAAGCCGACCCGTTAAAGTCGTGGGGCGAGCCAGGAGGCGGGCCTAGCCTGAGCTCGGTGGGTCGGAGGTTCAAGTCGATTTGGGGATTTCGACTGCCCTGTTTCTCGGCCATTGTTGTGCGTATGAGCACTAGCACTGGCGTGTACGTGAGAGTTGTTGATAAGCCTACTACTATAATGTAGCCATGCTCTGGAAGTGGGCTACACACATCAACGTCGACGGAAACTCGAATCAAAGGGAATCAGGATTGTTGATTTGTTGTAGAGGAAGATAGTGGGTGCTGTTTCTTTCTTTTGGGCAACTATTATTGTTGCTTACACTTAGACAATTAGACTAGACTACACTACTACACTACACTACACTACACTACTAGTAGTGGAGGATGATCGATGGGACGGCCATGTAATATCTTGAGTGAATTGTTTTTTTTTTAAGAATTTATTCGGGTTGATTTGGGTGGATATAGAGAGAGCTTTGTATTTTTGCTGTCTTTTGTTTAGAGGTTGGAATTTTGATTCGAGGGTTTCGAGAAGGGGGGGCAGATTTCACTGGGAATTTGCCGGGGTAAAACCCGACCCTGCGAGGTTTACCCCGAGGATCCGATTACCCACGAATCAATTTCCCTCCTGTTTTTTCACCCGAGGCGCATATTATCAAAATGAGAGAGATCGGACAAATTCACTTTAAAACTTTACAAATCAATAATAAAAAAGGAGAAGCGATAGAAAACGATGGAACAATATGTCTGGTATAACATACATCACCATCTTTTTAATTATGTCTGTAAAGAGGAAATGTTTGAATAATTGTGTTGTATCTTGCATATCTTGACATCTACAAGACTACAACCGTGCATGCATAGGATTTTACTCTCAATAACAAATCAGGATGCACGTTTCGGTGCAAGTTAGAGTATGACATTAATCGAAATCAACAATAACGAATTTCGACTTTGTGTAATTGTGTTGTTGCAGCACCATGTATGCTTCAACTTTTTGTCTATTTCCAAGCATCAAACAAAAACTGAAAAACTACCAGTATTTGTCCCGGAATTTGGTAAACTACCGATATTTGTCAATTGAGGAGATATGCTATGCATTAAATCTGATTCACTGGGCTTCCAAATTGGCCCAATAAGAAGTGGATCAAAATGGGCCGGCTCTTGTTTACTCATATGTCTATTCTTTTTTGTATAGGAAACATTGTTACATGTTACATGTGACTAGCTTTTTGTATAGGAAGAAAAGAATAGGTATTTGACCAACCATGTTGCACTAAATTCTTGATAAGTTTCTACATGTTAAGCTCCATTAGATTTAAGATGAAGAATTTATCAAGAAGCCATTTAGAGCATCTACGGTGGAGAAATGAGAAATCATACAGATTTTTTTTTTTTTTTTTGGTGGAACATACAGATTTGTTAATTTGCAAATAAAAAGATAAAAACAAAAAAAATAATTACAACATGTCATTTTCCTTGACAAAAATCTGGCTTTATTTACTTTTTTTTCTTTTTGAATTAAGAAATTTACCTCATATCTCCGGACGCTCTTAACGCTTTCATGTCATTTTCCTGCCATATCTTCTTGACAATAATTGCTAACCTAACCATAACGTGGTTGCAACTGTTTACATGCAGTTTAAGCAGAAATACAACATACCATCAAATTATTACTTGCATGAACATGTTGTAATTAATTTTGCAATAGCTAAAACGATGGGGACCTCAGACCTCTCTGATCTGCCTTATTATGATCCTTATTTATGCAATTGATATATGGAGTATGTCAAATTTAATTGTCAGACCACAGACCTCTCTGATCTTTGCATAATATTTGCAAACGAAATAAAAAAATATACTCTCTCCGTTTCAAAATACATGACCATTACAACATTGCACATATATTAAGAAAAAAGTGTTATTCCTATATTACCCCTATGACATGTAGAGTTAATTATTTGGGTAGAGAAATATGAAAAAGTGTAATGATTATGATAAAGATAATCATTAGGGGTATAAATGGAAAGAGATGGGGAAAAATGTGAAATGGACAAGTATTATGAAACAAGAAAAACTTAGTATATGGTCATGTATTTTGAAATGGATGGAGTATATGTTTCTTTCATGTAAAAGTATGAACACATCAAATGTGCAAGGATCTTATTCAAGTTTTAATACAAGGAAATGATTATTGCATTCTACAAATTAATTGACCACCCTCTAATTAACTTGAAGCTAGTTTTTATCTCGTCTTGCCTCATTCAGCTTTATAATAATACTAATACTGTTTTCAATATGATCATATTATAAATTGATCATATATGTGTGGGTTAATTTTACTGGTGATGAAAGAGAGATGAGTCGATGATCATGAAGAATTGAAGATTACATTTATTATGAGGGGCACCGTCCTCTGAAAATCACCTACCAATCTGTTTCCATAATAAACACAATCGAGTCCTGTGACTGTTTATGATTTTATTGCTACAGCTTTGATGGGTACTTTCTCCGTCCCATATTGTTTGTTCACAAAGTACAAATTATACGATAATTAATAAAAACTTGAATGATTAAAATAATAAATGAAAATAGATTATAGTAATAATTTTATAATTTTACAGAGGTAGAAAGTTAAAAAGTAAAAAGTTGATGAGAAAATCGGAAATAGAAGATAATATATAAGATTGGATCCAGTATATTTTGTAATCTTTTAGAAAAAAATGATAAAGGTGATGAAAAAGTTTAGTAAATAAGGTAAAAAAATGATAAAGCCAAGTGCATTAGCTCAACCAGTGCATCAGCTCACTAGTTGAGCACTCATAGTAGTACCATGAGGTCTCGGGTTCGAGACTTCAGGACGGCGGTTTGCCCTATTTTCTTTGCTCAAGTAGTATTTGTGACGACCCTAATTCATTTTCTTATCAAACAAATTATATATGAGATTGAATAAGGGTAATGTTGTAACAAAAATATAATATAGATGTAAGGATTTGAAAAGTGAACAATATATTTGAACAACCGAAATAGAAAGACAAAGAAACTCAACGGGACATAGGGAGTAGTTGGTACTAGTTAATAATGGTCCAAATTTTTGGTACATATCAATTTAATTAATTCCTCTGAGCTTTCTAGAATAATTACAAAATTACAATCCTATTAGGTAATTTTCTTGAATATTTATGTGAAAAGAATTCTAAAGTATCTTTTTTAGACAACAAAGAGTAGGTACAATTACAAGATTTTCTTAAATATAATTCTGTGTATATTCAAAAATTCTCGATATTACATACAAACAAAGCAGTGAGTATCAAAAAAAAAAGAAAAATAACTTAAAATAATCTCAAGTATCAACGAACAAAAAAAAATCAAATTTTGAAAATCACCATGAACGATACGAACTATTGCAATGTCAATCAAAAACGATTCCGACAACTTTTCTCGTAGAATATATTGATGATGTATCAATAAAAAAAATTTACAAAACAACTTAATATTTTACATTTGTTTAAAAATATTTCCGAACGCCAAATTATCGATTACATCGGACAACTCGTCGGAAAAGGATTTTAGAACGTTTTTTTTTATATTATGATAGTTCGAATCGTGTTGGTAGTGATTTTCAAACTTGAGATTTTTTTTTTGAAAATAGATATTTGAAATTATTTTATATATTTTTCCACCGGTGAGCTAACATTTTGCCCCGACCATCCAAAATTTTGCCACTTTTTCCCCTGCCTTTTGGTTTCAAAACTTTTTCTTTATCCTCCATTTCTATCCTGGAAAATAAAACTGATCCATCAAGCAGCGGTTGCCTATAAGTCTATAACATTAAATGGCCTTTACAAATATACCTATCCATGGCTAGCTTTATGGTACAAAAACATGAAGCAACAACGTTTTAGGTTATATGAATTCCAGTGGATATACCGTATACGTCGACGATAATCAAATAACGCCCAGAAAATTGTGGTCCATCTTGGATCGATCGGTAGTATGAAAACCATTAAATTATTTATATTTAGTCAATAAGCTTTAAATGTTACTCACTAGCTTGTAGTATATTCGTCCTCCACTTGTTTACATTGACCAATAAATCAACCGCTTAAATCAGAAGGAAAACTCATCTTTATTTTTTACATTGACCAATATAAATTTATTTTTCGTTCTACGTACACACTGTGTGAAATAAGCTTTTGCTGAATTTCTCCATTTACCAATATAAATTATTGTCTCTTTTTTAGTAGTACTAGTACTTGTTTGCTTTAATAAATTTTGTAGAGTGTTATATCTTTACTTAGTTGAGAGTATGTTAATGAGAGTGACATACTAATAAACATTTCATATAAATACCCCTTGTAATTCAGCTGCATTAATAAGAAAAATATTTTCCGTTGATATCTTTCTCTCCAAGTTTTTCCCTCTCTCATTTCTCTGAGTGTAACATGGTATCAGCCAAAAATTGAGCTCGATCAATTGCTTTCTCCGATCGAATTGATCGATGCCGCCTACAGATCCTGATGAATTTCCGCCTCTCACACCTAATTCTAATGGAGCTCGTTCCAATGGAGCTCGAGATCCAGCGAATTCATGGAATACAGGTTCCAATTCCACTCGTGATTCTGCCGTTTCTATGGATGAGCTGTTTCTTCATCACAGTGATCATCCGAGCTATGTTTTGTCAACGACATTGCTTGATGATCGCAATTATAGTCCCTGGCGACGATCTGTTGAGGTTTCACTGCTCGCGAAGAACAAATTAGGATTCGTGACAGGTACTTGCTCTCGACCTCAATCTGACGCTAATAAGCAAGCTCTTTGGGATAGGTGCGATAATATGGTGTTTTCCTGGCTATTACACTCTGTGAACAAGGAAATTGCAGAATCTATTCTATATTGTAGATCTGCTCGTCAGGTTTGGCTGGAACTTGAATCTCGATTTAGTAAAATCGATCGAACACATTTATATCAAATTCAGCGAGATCTGATGTCCTTGTGTCAAGGAAATCTGCCAGTTTCTTCTTATTTCACTAAGTGTAAGCGTGTTTGGGATGAACATCTGCTTATTGTTGAATCTACAGTCTGTTCTTGTGGATCTAATGCTATTGCTCGCAAAATTATTGAAGATCAACAAGTTATTCAGTTTCTTATGGGATTAGGAGACAATTTTTCTGTTGCTAGAGCAAATATTTTGATGATGCAGCCTCCTCCAGATCTTGCTACTGGGTACAAGATTGTACTTCAAGAGGAGTTTCAACGCTCTATTAAGTCTCCTTCAGCTCCCATAGATCCTGATAACTCTGCTTTAGCTGCTCAAAGAGGCTCGAATGGCAATTCAGGCTTCAAATTCTCAAACACTAATGTTGGAAACAATTCTGGAGGAAGTAGCAGTAATTCTAGTGGTTCTTCTTCTAATCAAACTGGCTCTAATACAGGCAAGAACAGGTTCTTTTGTGATCATTGTAAGCGTACAAATCACACTAAGGATCGTTGCTGGAAGCTCCATGGATTTCCACCTAATCATCCTGGTTATCGTGGAGATTCCAAGGCAGCTAATAATGCTAGCACTTCTAAGGAAGAGTCTTCATCTGCTAGTGCTCCTTCTTTCACTCAGGAACAATACAAGCAGCTTCTTTCTCTTCTCAGCCAGCAGTCTGTTCAGTCTTCAGCTTCTGATTCACATGCCTTCTTAGCAGGTATAGCTACTGCTTCTTGTCATCTTTCTTCAACTCATAGGTTATCCTGGATACTTGATAGTGGAGCTACAGATCATATGGTCTCCACAACTGATTTGTTGTCTTCGTCCAAGGATATTTCTATGCCTATGGCTATCACTATGCCTAATGGACATAAGGCCTCTATTACTAGTGTTGGTTCTGCTCATTTGACAGATAGTATCACACTTGACAATGTCTTACTTGTGCCAGATTTTTGCTTCAATTTGCTCTCTATTAGCAAATTATCTAAACAAACTGGTGCTAATGTCATTTTTACACCAACTCACTGTTATCTTCAGGGCCCTTTGATGAAGAAGCCAATTTTAATTGGTAAAGAAGAGAAAGGCCTCTATACATCTGTACATAGTCCATCTACAGTTTCTGTTTCTGTTGCTGCATCTTCTTCATTCAATAAAAGCCTTGATCTATGGCATTGTAGATCAGGTCATGTTCCCTATGATCAATTGGTTTCTCTTCCTTTCTTAAAGCATACTCTCAGACCTTCTACTATTTGCACCATTTGTCCTAAAGCTAAGCAACACAGGTTGTCTTTTCATCACTCTAAGAGCACTACTTCTACTCCATTTGATCTCATCCATGTTGATACATGGGGTCCTTATAGACATCACACTCATGATGGCTTCAGATACTTCTTAACTCTTGTTGATGACTTTACTCGCTGCACTTGGACTTTTCTTATGGCAAACAAGAGTAATGCCATGTCTGTGCTTCAGTCTTTTACCAAGCTTGTGCAGACTCAATTCAATGCTTCCATCAAATGTTTTAGATCAGATAATTTGATTCGCTCTATTTTGTATGGGTTAACTCTTGTATTTTAGGGCTATATTGAGTGTGTTTAGGTTAGAGTTTGTGCAAATTGTAATAACTAGGCCGAAGACACAAGGATTCAAGAATCAAGAGTTTTTAAGGCGTTTTGAGCTGTCTGCGCGACACCACTTGCTTGCGAAGGCCATATCGTGAGCTACAGTGATCGGATTGAGCTAATTCTGGTGCCATTGGAAAGCTAAATTCAAGGGCTTCAATTCATCTTTTTACACCAAAGTCAGATTCCAAGCCAAAGATGGTCAAAACAGCCTCCGAATTGACGCTAGATGTTCTGTCGAGATACCGCGACCGCGGCCAAGGCGACGCGACCGCGGTGGCTGCCGAGACGAATTGTTCTATTCTGTTGCGATAGCGCGGGCGCGGTGATGGCGACGCGACCGCGGTGATGCCGGATCCGAAGCGGGCCGAAATCTTTCTATCTTGTTTCCTTTTCTATCTTTTACCTCTTTCCTTATCTATCTCGTGGAACTTGTTCCTGGGTCTATATAAGGAGGAGCCTCCTTAGGTTTTAGGTATTCATTCCACATTCAATCTTCTTATTCATAATTCAATTCTTCTCTTTTAGGTTTTTAGTTTAGTTTTGGAGAGCTAGTCTCCTTGGGTTTGTTCAAGGGAGAAGCTCTGATGTATGAACTCGTGAGATTTTGGTAATTGATTTCTATCCTTTGATTAATATTGATACTCTTGTGCTTCATCCCATGATTTATGTTTGATTTTATGAGTCTGGCCAACTTGTTTGATTGACTTAGATCTATTGTTTGAATTAGGATTGGTTGTTGTCTATGCATCTATCCTATTCTCGAAACAACTCTATTCTAGGACCGTGGACTAGTTTAGGGAAGAATATTCAATGGTTTAATTGTGCATGAGACTCGTAGCTTGATTGCATGATTTGGTTTCCTAATATCCTTGTTCTCTATGCTAATTCTAGGTTTAAGCGTCCTTGCCTAGGGTTATAGAATTGCTCGGACCGTGGACTTGCGATTGTTAATGATCAGGATAGGAATTAACCATAGGTGTGAATGAAATCAATGGATGAATCTATGATCGAGTGATTATTTCATGAGTGGATCTTTTGAATGAACCTGCCTCTTATCTATTTTGTTTATTTGTTTGTTATTTGTTTCTTAGGTTAGTTTAGATATCTCTTTGTTTCCCCCCCTTATCTTTAGTTGATAGATTTATTAATACTAGAAGCCTTAATTTCTCTTGGGTTTGACCCCTTACTTACTTGCTATACTTAGTTTGTAGTTTGGGTTATTTTATCTTTGATCTTGGCACGACGACTTTAGCCGAGTCATAATGCTCCTGAATTTTCTGATCCTGGTGCAAGACAGTTTTACTCTGAGAATGGCATTCAACATCAAACTTCTTGTGTTGAGTCTCCACAACAGAATGGTGTTGTGGAACGCAAGCACAAGCATTTACTTGAAGTTGCTAGAGCCTTGAAGTTTCAATCTGGAGTTCCTGACAAATTTTGGGGATTTTGCATTCTTACAGCAACATACTTGATTAATAGGGCACCATTGCCTTCTTTGGGTAACAAGTCTCCATATGAGTTGTTGTTTCATAAATCTCCTAATTATGCTTTTCTCAGAGCTTTTGGATGCTTAGTTTTTGTCAACACTTTGAAGAGAGGGTGTGACAAGTTTTCACCAAGAGCTTCTCCTTGTGTGTTTCTTGGTTATTCTTTTAGCAAAAAGGCTTATACAGTGATGGACTTGTCATCTAAGCAGATTTTTCACTCCAGAGATGTGATCTTTCATGAACATCATTATCCTTTTCAGTATATTGCTCATTTGACTTCTGAGTTTGTTTTGCCAACTTTAGCCAGTGATTATCCCTCACATATATTTGTGCCTTCTCATACAATTCAGAGTACTGCATCATCTTCTGAGTCTGCATCATCTGGTGTTCAGAATTTAGCTCACAACTCTCTTGTTCCAGATGTTAATATTGAGAATGTTGTTCAGCCTGTTCAAGTTGAGTTGAGAAGGTCCAACAGAGAGCATGTCAAGCCATCCTATCTTAAGGACTATGTTTGTTCTGCTATATATTCAGGCTAATATGGTTAGTCTTCCTTTTGAGCATAATGTGTTCCTTTCCACCTTTCTATCTTACTCTGAGCCTTCAACTTATAAAGAAGCCTCTAAGGATCCTAGATGGATTTTAGCAATGGAGAATGAAATTGCAGCTTTGACTAAGAACTCCACATGGGATTTAGTTCCTTTGCCTCCAGGTAAGAAAGCAGTAGGGTGCAAGTGGGTGTTCAAAGTCAAATTGAAATCTGATGGCTCTTTGGAAAGGTTCAAAGCAAGGTTGGTGGCTAAGGGTTTCACTCAACAAGAAGGCGTTGATTATCAAGAGACCTTCTCTCCAGTGGTTAAAATGGCAACCATTAGGTGTATTATTTCAGTGGCAGCCTCTAAGAAGTGGTTATTACATCAATTGGATGTTAATAATGCTTTCTTACATGGCTATCTTGATGAAGAGGTATATATGAAAGTTCCTGATGGTCTTTCTAATCCTGACAAATTAGTTTGCAAGTTGAACAAGTCCATTTATGGTCTTAAGCAAGCTTCTCGCCAATGGTTCAACAGGTTAACTACTGCTCTTATTTCTCTGGATTTTTGTCAGTCCAAGAATGATTACAGTTTGTTCACTAAGAAGAATGGCATTCATATCACCATTATTGCCATTTATGTGGATGATTTACTTGTTACTGGTTCTGATGAAAATGAGATTTCTTCTCTCAAGGCTTATCTTGATTCTATGTTCAGCATTAAGGATTTAGGTCTGTTGCATTATTTTCTTGGCATTGAAGCCACACATGTTGATGATGGAGTAGTTCTTCAACAGACTAAATTTGCAAAGGAGTTATTGAGCTCAGTTGATTTTGGACAGTTGTCTTCAGTCTGCAGTCCTCTACCTCTTAATTGTAAGCTTACACCACATGAAGGTGAGTTGCTCTCTGATCCTACAGTTTACAGAGCTTTGATTGGTAAACTGAATTTTTTGACTCATACTAGGCCAGATCTTTATTACACTGTCCAAACACTCTCTCAGTTTATGCAGCAGCCAAGACAACCTCATTATATGGCTTTGGTTCATACTCTCAGATATATTCAAGGGACAGTTGATTATGGGATTCTCTTGAATGGATGTGATGCTCCTATCTTGTCTGCTTATTCAGATTCTGATTGGGCATCATGTGTTGTCACTAGAAGATCTGTCACTGGATATGTTCTTATATATGCTTGGCTCTTCACATGTGAGTTGGAAAAGTAAGAAACAGAGTGTTGTTTCTAGAAGTTCTGCAGAGGCTGAGTATCGAGCTATGGCTCAAGCTGCCACAGAGGTGACTTGGTTGGTGCGTCTCTTAGCAGACCTTGGCATTTCTTCTCTTAAGCCGATTCTTCTGCATTGTGACAACAGTTCTGCATTACAGATTGCAAAGAATCCAGTTCAGCATGAGAGAACTAAGCATATTGAAATAGATGTTCATTTTACAAGGGACAAGTTCATGGAAGGTTTATTGCAGCTGTCCTATGTTCCTACTGCTCATCAAATTGCAGATGTTTTTACCAAAGTTCTTCCTTCTAGCCAGCAGCAGCTTTTGATTTCCAAGCTTGGCATGTTCTTGCCTACACATGCCTAGCTTGAGGGGGGGGGTGTAGAGTGTTATATCTTTACTAGTTGAGAGTATGTTAGTGAAAGTGACATACTTGTAAACATTTCATATAAATACCCCTTGTAATTCAGCTGCATTAATAAGAAAAATACTTTCCGTTGATATCTTTCTCTCCAAGTTTTCCCCTCTCTCATTTCTCTGAGTGTAACAAATTTTTCCATTTTTCATTGGTTGAAAATTAAGCTTTTGATAAATTTCTCTATCTTAATCGAAATATAAAATATTTGCATGAATTCGGGAACAAGACATTGCTCGTTGGGTAAGAGGCCAAGTGACCGGCTCAAGGATAGAAGTTTTGGTCAATCATTCTCCCTTTCTTCCATTATAGATACACATGTATTCGTCATGCATGGTAAACATATTTAATACTTGCTAAACTCGCTTGCAAGTCTTACCTTTTACCTCGACGTTCAATTGACAAATTGCTCTTTGGACTTATGCACTGTAGGTGGTCCAAAAGACGAATTTTTGTTCGGTTCTTATAAAGCAACTTCCATGTTACGATTAAGATGAATCAAGAAGAGGATAGAGAAGATAGAGATCGAGATAGAAGAATAGAGAGAGAATGCATGTATGTTGTATTACTTGCTTAATTACCTTCTAACAGAATTGTCACACTTTATAATTCTCTCTCACACAAAGGGCCGGTAATCCGGTTTTCCCTTTATTTATTCAATGAATTGAAGGCATGCACTAGTACATAACATTCCACAAATCAATTAGTTGATGAGAACAAATATCTATCCTTGGGTGTCTCTCCTACCGTGATTTCATATAATCTATTTGTCTTACCGATAGTGTTGTTGTTTATTAATGCAAGACTGACTTCTTTATTCAAGGTGTTACATAGTTCTTGGGCAACAAATCTCGTCTCGTGAGACTAAACTTGTAAACTAACAACCTTAAAAAAACTCATGCACAAAGTACTAACCTTAGCATGTCTCTAGCTCACACCTTGATTTCTCCTCTTAAGTTCTTGTGAACTCGTGACTTTACTTTTAAATTCTATGATTATTTATAGAATGGTATTTTTAACCTATACTCTTAGGTAGTCATGGGTTCAGTTCTGAAACCTAGAATTGGATGCGAATCCTAATCGGTTATTTCAGTTCGGTCCTGGTTCCGAGTCAGTTCGACTCCGGTTTTAGACCGATTAGTTTTAGAAAAAAATGAGCGGAAAGATAACCAGTAGAGCTGATACAATGACTATTTTTTAAAAATATGTAAGAATCAATAGTTTTTTTGGTTCAAAACTTGTCAAACCATTTGTTCACCGTTTTTTTATATAGCGAACCAGTACCGAAAACGGAGGAGGGTCAATTCCTTTGGTTCGAACCACACTAGACCCATCTCTACTCTTAAGGCATAGGATAATCTTCCCGATTTTGGAAAGTAAAACCCTAAAAATTAAAAGAAATACTTAAATGTGTTAGAAAAACTATATAGATAAATCCCTGAATAAATAAAATAAAAAATGACTTAATATATAATCTCAAGTTTGAACTTTCAACCAAAATAATATAAGTTTCAAAATTATTATCAGCGATATGAACTATCGTAATATTCACCCAAAACGATATGAGCCATTTTTTGTATGTTTTGCGGTGAGGATGATTATGTGGCGGTTGAAAACCTTACATGGCAAGTACACCTATTTTTTTAGTCAATCAGGAAGCTTTTGATATTGTATTTGGACATCTAGTAATCAATTGATTGAGTGTTCAAAATAGTCTAAAAAAGTCTCTCATTCAACTCATCATAAAGATAGTACCCGCCAAAAAAACTAATACCCGTAAACTTATCATCATTCAAAGTAGATATTCTCTATCCTACTCCGGGAGGAGAGAATAGTCGTAATTTGTAGGGCAATAATATGTTTGACAAAACTTTCCCAACCAAAAAAAAAAAAATGTTGACAAAACTTTCCAATTAATACGTAAACAAACTTTGGTACGTATACCCAAGCAAATTAAAAAAGATATACTAGTGTTTTGCTTCGACTTTACATCATAAACACCGTATTGTCAACTCGATCAAGATCCACGTACGATGGATTACTACACGATTAATGGATACACATTTATTTATGAAGATTTTCAAGGCGCGTTCTTTTCTATAATAAACAGATTAAGTACAACATGGTTTTCTGCTTAGATATATCACCTTCTTTATTTAAAGTTAAGCACATCATATTGTGAAATCACCATTGACGTACCGGATGGATGCGTTGCTTTAATTTATATGTACCGTATTCAATTGATAAAATGCAACTGATTGCCAAATGTTCCTTGTCAAATCGGTGTATATAGTGGAGTATAATATTGGACATGTTAATCAGCACACAAAGATTGAGATCGATAAAGTTGTACGTGCACACGCGTAACATTTCGGTTTCATTCATGTACATGCATACGTTTCCAATGTGTGTTACGATTCACTTTTACGGTTTTACCTATCGCCTACATAACATTAACTACACACGTACAAGATTCACTCAAATGTATAATGGACAACTTTCGATGATAGTAATAAGTGAAGAGTTTATGTGAAACGAAGCGCGCACTTATATAAGTACATAATAATTGAACACTTGTAAGTTTTATATGAAAAGCCCCAAAAAGTATATACTCCAGCCTTTTAAAAGGCTCCAAAAAGATTCAAAAGAAATAAAGCAAGAAAGCTGAATAAACGACATGTGGGGGTGGGAAAGGATTGTCTTTGCTTCGTGTTACTGTTGTTGTTGTTGTATGTATTTGTTTTCACAAATCGGGGTCAGAGGGTGGACACACACAATCCAAAGATACATCGCGCGCCCGTCTTGCTTTCTTCATTTCCCCTTTATTTTATTCTTTTTGTTGAGTGATTATATATTGCCAAACTCAAAATATCATTTAAATTGAAAACATTGTGATTGAGGCTTGTTCCATGCATGTAATTAGCATGAGGCATTGACATGATCGAGTATA
Source organism: Polygonum aviculare (assembly GCA_934048045.1). Lineage (NCBI taxonomy): Eukaryota > Viridiplantae > Streptophyta > Magnoliopsida > Caryophyllales > Polygonaceae > Polygonum > Polygonum aviculare. The sequence goes on from OW204031.1 coordinate 26,504,816, forward strand.
TTGCTTACCGTTCCAATGTAGTGAAGAGTCTTTCAGCACATACCATATTCATACTTTCTCCACAAAAAAAAAAAACATTTCCGAAAACAAGTTAGACCAAACATTATTTATATATGGTTATTTTGCCACTTTTTCTTAATTATAGTCCTAATTAGTTATTTATAAATGGCTATTCTTTTACTTCCTAAAATTTAAAACTTTGTGGTACAAACTTAATATTATTTCAAAGCTAAAAAGATGATTATTTACAATTTGAGTGTCAAATATATTCTTACAATTATTTTTTATGAGAAAACATGTACAAATGCATAAAAAAATATTAATTAGAATATAAATTTATTTTATAAAATTAGCACTAATTTAAAACTTAAATAATTAAGTGTTATATGAAATGTTCATTGTGAGTAGACCTGTCAAACAGGTCGTTCTCGATCGGGTTCGGGTCAGTTGGGTAGCGGGTCCACCTAGGTAGGGTCATGACAAGTTATTGTGAGGGTTCGGGTAAGTCAACGTGTAAAAAATGTCAAATTTTTATGATTTTTAAAATAATATCGTAATATAAATAATAATATTTATTAATATAGTTTTTTTATAATTAAATATATCATAAATTATAAAATATATAATAAATCGGCTCAACACAACGAGCCAGGTTTGAGTTTCAACCCAATCACATTCAAGTTCGGTTTTTATCGTGTTTCGGGTTCGCTTTTACAGATTTTCACAACTCTAATTGCAAGTTACAATCTTGACTAAGACCTTGGAGCAAATTCAAATGAAATCCCTCCCATTTAGAGCTATCAAAATGTGATTGAAATTTATATTTTTAGTTGAATTTCAAAAATTATGTTTTTTGTATAATTTTTGTCTGTTTGGTAGTTAATACTGATTGAAGTTGGTTTTTTAAATAATAATATAAATTACCATAAAGGATATTAAAATAAATAAATAAATAAATTTTATTTACAATTTAAAGCAATACATGAAAAATAAATCTATAATTTTCTTTTTCAACTCTCATAAGCACGGAGGCTATAGCTTATACTTTGAATAATATTTCAACTAGATTCAACCCTTATAAGATTCGATAAACTTCCATCAATTACATAGCCAAAGTCTTGTAGGAAATGTTTTTTTTGATACTTAACTTGGGTAGGCTTCATTAAGTTTAATTTAAACTAAGACCTTTTAAATCTATTTTTTTAGTCAATAAATTTGAATTTATTTTAGTAATACATGTTACATATATATATTTTATTTGTGGCCATAATTTACGGTGGCCTATTGTTGAATGCTGATGAGGGGCAATGGCAAGGAAAAACTTTCCAAGTTCCTGCCGTCGTCAAACAGGGCATTAAACTCATCTCTCTACCATTCAACACTTTCATGCCTCACACCCTCTCTATCTCTTCAACTTTCATTCAATAATGAATGAATGAATGAAAAATCACCTCCCCACCGTACACATTTCAGCAGGAATTTCCTGAATTTCATAAGATGCCCCTTTTTCTCTTGTAAGTTTTAACTGTGGGTGTGACTCAGAAACCCACAAGCGACAAACCAATCAGAAAATTGCATTCTTCAATTCATTGATTTTCTTGTCTCCCTCCCCAATTGTTTAATCATCAACCGCCATTAAACTAAACACTCCAAGGAGAGAGAGAAACTCCATCGAATCCAAAGGCCCTCTTCGAAGTGCTTGTTCTCGTTTGTTTTGTCTCTCCTCTTTTGGAATACTGGGGTTGTTTGAATGCTGATGATCGTTACTCTACCGACTTCGCAAAGTCAATCTTCTACCTCACAACTCCATAACCAACCCCTCTTTTTTGTGCAAAATGCTGAGCTGTGTATGATAAAGACCCGTGGATCTTTTGTGGGTCTTTGCTGATTTGCTTTTTGGTTTCTCCATTTGTTTGTGTGTGTGTGCTAAAGTTGGAGAAAGATTGAGAGAGCAAAAGAAGCAGAGGAGAGTAAGAGACGGTTTTCTACAGCAGGTGAAATGATAATTGCAATCTGATCTAACACTGATTTGTTTTTTCTGTAGTTCAGCTTTGGCAAAAGATTGCATTTTCTAGTCTTGGTTCTTACACAATTTTCTATTGTCTTTGCTCTTGCAGTGAAACAAACCAAGAGACAGGGCCTCCATTATATAATTAGGAGGAGGCTTATCTTTCTTCCATGCTGACAAAAAATAGAAGATCTCCATCAGCCCATTATAATAAGCAATCTTGGAGTGGGTTCTACATACAATTTCTCATCTTGGCTTTTTCTATCACTAGATTGCTTCTGGGGGTCTAGTTTTTTCTTCTGCATCATAATTGTGGTCTAGAATATAATGCCTCAAGAGGGTAGAAGAACAATTGGTTACAGACCCTTCATAAGTTGTGATGATCCAAGGGGAGTGGTTGAGTGTGGCACAGTCAGAACACAGAGATCTGAGTCTCATAGGAGAAAACAAAAGAGTGTGAATCTTGTGGCCGGCTCTTGGTCTTCTTGTAAACACATCAAGATCGATGAAAAGGGCGCGGCCAAAGATCTGCGCAAGGGTGCACTTGATCAGGAGAAATCCTTGACCATGCGTAGCTTGCTACGGCAACACTCGTCAGATCACATCTCAGGATCAGCTAACAACCACCTGTACAAGGGTGAGTTTGAGGATGCTGAATTGCAAGAAATGGCATCTCATAGAGAAGAGGCTTGTGATGGTCATAGAAGGTTAGACTCATCTGACCCGCCTTCCACGAGTTCGAGTCAATCCTCAGCTGTCCTTTCAAGCAATTTTGTGTCTCCTGAGTCTTCTCTTTCACCCATATCTTCAAAGAAGAAGAAGAATAGTAAGAAGAAACCGAGAGGAAGCGGCTTATTTGCAAAGGTTATGGGAATAGAGTATGGTACAAAAAAGGGTTTGGGTGATGAGGGTAATAAGATTGTGAATCAGAAGAAAACAGCAGTTGATGTAGACTCACAACATGAGCATGATTCAGGCTGGAAGAGGAGGACTTTAGATCAGATGATTTTAGCTTTGAGATTCAAAGGGAAGTCCAAAACTAATCAGCTAAATGGAGTGAAATCTTACCCTAAGTCCCATAGAGACTATTGGTCATCCATAGTTATCATGAAGCCTTCAAAGTTTTCTTGTCTTAATTTGGAGAATCCCATTATACCGAAGCCAAGGTCGGAAGTGGATGAAGAGATGTTTCTTAAGACGAGAATAAGAACCAACCCTTTAGCTGAGTCGGATGAATTTGAGAATTGGAATTGTAATGAGAAAGAAATGTTAGACAGAACAAAGGGAAAGGCTTCTTCTCCTGGAAAATCAAGGCCACACAAGAAGCACTTACTCGAAAAGAATGCTGAAGAAGCTTGGAAGGCGAGTAGTGGTAAGCGAAAAGGGGAAAGGAAGAAAACACCAAATTCTGAAAGCCATTCTCAATCCCCAGATGGAGACAAATCAACAATGAGCTCTAGCTACTCAGAAAAGAATTGGCCAAAGAGTGATGAGGTAATAACTAGCAAGGATGTTACAATTGTAGTGAGTATTCTTTTCCTCTCTGAAATTTTGTTGGAATAAAACTTTGTTCTGTTTATGTCAATGCTTCTCATATAGAAATGTAACACAAAACCCTTTTGATACAGAATGGTAATGAAAGATTTAGAGATGTATGTGACATGAAGTCCCTATTTCTCTTGGAAGATTCTGCTAGACTCACTGAAGATGCAACTCAAATCGAGATCACAGGTAGACACCCTGAATTATGTTATGCATTGTCTGCATTTCTGTGGAATATGTTTTCAACATATCATCTGATAAGCTCTCATCTGTTTTGATTGCAGATTATGTTGATGATGACCAGAGTTCTTCGAATGAAACTGCATTATCATCTTGCAGTCGACGCAAAACCCAAGAACAGGAAAGCCAGTGCTCTCCTACAACACCGGATATCGAGGAAGAAGAAAATTACGGTTCCGTGGCTTCAACTCCCTCCACTGATTACAGTGGCTCAAGAAAAGGCTCAAATGGTGAGACCAGGTTGAAGGGACTGCTCCTAAGCAGTCGGCCGTTCATCAAACGTATAGAGAAGCTTTTTGATTTGAAGGGAGATGCAGATAAAGTCTTCTTCAATAAAATTAGTAATGATATTGGTCATACTGATTTAAATGCCAGAATGTTACTAGACACTGCAAATGAGCTCGTCGAGCTCTATGGCTATGAATGCTTAAGGGCTTGTCTACCTCTTCCGTTGGCTTACAAGCTCAGTTCTGTAGCTTGCTACTATACTTCTTTAGACCAGCTTTTGGATCAAGTTTGTGAAGGAATTGATGCTTTCAGGTGTTACATAAAAGATTTTGAGGAAAGCCCTTCAACCGATAATCTTCTTTTGCTAGTGAAGGAGGATTTAAGGTGCAGAAGAATGAGTGATGAAGTTTGGGATATTGGTTGGAGAAATGTTGGGTCTGCAGACGAAATCGAGGAGATCACAAGAGGGGTTGAAGAGCTTGTCTTAGATGGATTGATAGAAGAGATTCTTGTGGATCTTACTGCCTAGTACTAGTAGTAGTATATTGTTGACATTATATGCTCTGAATAAGTGTATAGTTTTGTGTTTCCGCTTGATTGCAAGGAGCATTCTATGTAGCTAGCATAATTCAAGCTCTCAATACAGTAGGTCACAATAATACACTTGAAAATTTTCCCTCCAGAGATCATCACTTGCATTCTTTGGTGTCCAATAATCTAAGCGCTATATACTAATAGGTATGTGTATTCTTTCAGAGATGTATCAACTATACAATTTATATTGCTCTTGTTTTTCCTGTAAAAGTACAGAATGATCATAATGCTGTATATATTATTGTCTCAAATTATCTTAATCTGGTGTTCAGAAACTAGATGTCAAAACATGTTATGGGAATGGGACCAATAAGAGGTCAATTAGAATACTATTATTTTTATAAATTTATAACAATGTTTTTTGTGTCGTAAGAAAACTATTAACATCGCTTACTGTTTAAGAATGGGGTATCTTCTGTAACAAAGAAAAACAGATGGAACAAAAATAGGATAACTTGCAGATGAGAAATATATGAAAGTGGGCTGGATTGTATGATGAAGCAACCAAAGATATATTTCAGCCTACCAAGCAAACACTGCCATCCTCTTTTATGCTACATAATAAGTTAATTTTTTTTATTTTTTTTTTGGTTGAAACTACATAATAAGTTAATTACCCCGGGCAGAATAACTGAATAAAACTAAAAAAAACATGGGGAAAAGGGATTTTAATTTAATTAACCTATGGCCAAAATTTTGTGGTCTCGAAATAAGGCTAGGGTCAAATTGTTTCTTTCATACTCCACTGAGATATATAATTCGAGATTGTGGATAAATAATTCGAGAATATGCCTTGATTGCCTTCATATAATGTAATAGATCTGATATACTGTTTTAATTAATTGTTGTTTTTGAATATAAAAAAGGCAATGCAGTGTTAGATCACGTGTGAAATTGATTATCATTAACAAGTTGACCATGTGGGCAGAACTCGTTTACGATTTAATATCTTCCATGTCAGAAGCCTACATGCATGAAGAATATAGTACAGTATATTTTACATGTAGTTGTAGAGTTTAGTTCATGTGGAAATAAGTATTTTTAAAAAATAATTTGAGCTTGCAATATGCAATGCCCAATTGGGCTGAGAAATGGTCCGTAATAATTCGAGATTTAGTCAGGACTTTTGGGCCTTTTCATCGAGCCCTTATTAACGAAACAAAAGCAAAGCTGTGGAGAATGTGTATTTTTGAAAGCCCTCTATCCGTTAGTAATCCACCAGGTTGTTGTATCAACGTCCAATTCTAGTAACATCATTCTTTTGAAATGTATATTGTACAACTTTTGCCAACATAATGAGTTCCAAACTTTAAAAGGGATTCGCAGCATGCGTGGTGGTGGTGTTATGCACCACTATGACTTGAATTTTATTATTTTTGGTTACATCTTTAGTTATTTTTTAAGTATAAATGTAGAAGTCAATTGCTTTTTACATTTACCTATGTAATTCAAGTCTTGATTACATACAAACAACAACATCTACCCAGGAGAAACCCAAAAACGCAAGATCTGGGGTGTCAGGATGGGGGCATTCCAGACCAAGATGGGATGCACCCAAAACAACCCAAGAAAGACTTAACCACTCAACAAACTAAACTGAAAAGTCTAAACACAACAACGCCAACTAATACTAAAGCTACAAGAAAAGTAAGAAAGAAAGAAATGGAAAATAAAAGAAGACTATGACTAATAGAACCACGTAGAAAAAACACCAACAAAACAACTAGTTGTCTAAAACCGTGATCTTCTCCCTCCAACGCTCCCTGCAATGCGCCAACTCTACAAAAAGGTTGATGTTTTAATTTGCGTTATGTTGTCCGTCCAGCGTTTTTTCGGACGACCTCTAGCTCTCCTACATGCCCCTAAATCCAAGCGCTCACACCTTCTAACTGTAATTTCCGGACTATGCCTCTGAACATGGTCAAACCAACGAAGTCTCGCTTCCCGGAGTTTGTCCCCTATGTTTTCCACCCCCACTCTTCTTCTAATCTCCTCACTTCTAATCTTATCCATCCTCGTGAGGCCACACATCCATCTGAGCATTCTCATTTCTGCGACTGCGAGTTTCTGCTCTTGGGCCTTCTTCGTCGGCCAACACTCTGCATCATTGAGGATCGCAGGCCTTATAACAGATTTGTAGAACTTTCCTTTAAGCTTGAGTGTGACCTTCTTGTCGCACAAGACTCCTAAAGCTTCCCTCCACTTCTGACAACCTCTTTGAGTCCGAGACCTAACATCCTCATCAATATAACCGTCGCTTTGAAGAATTGATCCCAGATACTTGAAGTTATCCTTCTTCGCAATGACTTCACCTCCTAGTCGCACCTCACTCTCGGGCTCATCTTCCTGACCGAAAATGAACTCCATATATTCCGTCTTGGTCCTACTCAATCTAAATCCCTTAGCTTCTAGCCTCTCTCTCTCCAAGCTTCCAATATGTCATTTACTTCAGCTCTAGACTCCTCCACCAAAACAATGTCATCTATGAATAACATACACCTCGAAACCTCTCCCTGTATGTCTCTCGACATCATATCCAACACTAGAGTGAAAAAAAGGGGCTCAGCACTGACCCTTGATGGAGACTCATATCCACTTCAAAAAACTCTATATCCCCTCCTGGCATGTAGACACTCGTCATCGACCGCTTATACATGTCTTGAATGACTCTAATAAACATCTGAGACGCCTCTTTGGCTTCCAGACAATCTCAAATCGGCTCTCTAGGTATCTTGTCATAGGCTTTTTGGAAGTTCACGAACACCATATGCAGATTTCTCTATCTCTCCCTACATGCTACAATCATCCTTCTCAGCAAATGAATAGCCTCTGTGGACGATCTCCCTGGCATAAAACCAAACTGGTTCTCTAACACCTGCACTAGCTGCCTCAACTTTAGCTCGATTGCCTTTTTCGATACTTTCATTGTGTGACTAAGCAGTTTTATACCTCTATAGTTATTACATTGTTGCATATTCCCTTTGTTCTTATACAACATGATTAACTTATTGAGTCTCCACTACTCCGACATTTTTGCCGACTTGAAGATAACATTGAAAAGCAATACTAACCACTCCAAACCTCTTACGCACAAACATTTCCAAATCTCCACCGGGATCTCATCCGGACCCACTGCCTTTCTACTGCCCATCCTGCGAATCACCTCACTGACTTCTGTCCAAGTGAAGCGCCTGAAGACAAGACCACTACTCTGACTCTCTGAAACTTGGTGCTCCTCAGCTGGCAGCCTGGCACACATCCCTCATTTAGCAGGCCGCAAAAGTAGCTCTCCCACCGCTTTTTGATATGTAAATCATCCACTAACATAAAGTTGGGCAAATAGATGGATCGATAACTACAACTTAAGAGAATGCTCTACGATGGGAAAGATATAACAATATGATAATGCATGTTCATGGATACTAATGACACTTGAACACCATAAGCAATTTGACAAATTTCTATACTTTGTTTTACTATATTACCCCCATAAATGTAGAGTTATTTATTAGTGTAAAGAAACATGGAAAAATATAATAATTATTATAAATATAATTAATAGGGATAAATGGAAAGGGATCAAAAAATATAAATTGGACAAGTATTGTGAACTAAGAAAAAATTGTCATATTTCAACTAAAAAAAGAAAAAATTCTCATGTTGACAACTATTTTGAAATGAGAAGAGTATATATTTTAGTTAAAAAAACTTTATTTATTTTTTGGTCTAAAAATAACTTTATTTATTTTGAAAATATGATTTTTAGAAAATAAATGTAAACAAAAATCAATATCTATACAACACTTAAAATTCTCCCCCTCTTGTCACATTAATGACTTCTCTCTACTTGTTTTTATTTTTTTTTGTTTTGGGTGAATTATATATCTCTATAACCCTTTTTTTTTCCTTGTCAAATAAATGCATGTTTTTATATTTTTTCTTTTTTTTGTTCTGCTTTTTTATTTGTAATTGATTATGAATGTTGTTGAAGTCCGAAAATCTCGAACTAACTACGGGACAAAATTATTAAACTCTCGGGCCCTTCGGCGCGCTAGAAACCGGCTCGTCTTGCTTCGAGCTCTCCCACCCCCCGCGTATTTATTTTATTCTCTTTTCGGAGGCTTACAAGACTTTTTAAGGTCTTTCCCGTAAAATAGTGCGAGCTCCTCGGAGACTCAAACACGTCGGGGCCCGTCCTTCGAGAACACGTCTCGGGACAGACCTTTTCCGATCCCTCACCTCATACCCCCTCCTTCCTATATATAGAAGGGGGAGGTGCTAGCTTACCTCCCAAGGTTCCGATGTGGGATAGAACCAAATTAGGCCCTAATCGCGATGGTGGCCCTCCAAAGGGCATTAATCGCGATATGGGCCCTCAAAAAGGGCTTAATTACGATATTGTAGATTCATGTTTTAATCACACACCAATGCTTACTTAGCGCGTTTAAAACGTGCTTTGGTGCTTTACTCTTTGTCCTTACTATTATTTATCTCGTGTGTCAACGCGATGACAGATCCGGGTATCAACACAACCCCGTGACTCGGATGTCCTTAGTCTTTTCGAGGACAAACGAGGCACTCACTTGATGCACATAATTTCGGTCAACGCGTTACTATAACTGACTTGAGCACGCCGATGCGCATCGCGCGGGTCAAACCCCGAACCTAGCTCGGCGGTTTGTCTTATATAATAATTGGATGTTTGGATTTATCGTGACTACGAGTGATGAAGTCAACTCGAGCGCGCCCTCGCGTTCAACGCGGGCCAAACCCCGAGCTCAGCTCGGCGGTTTGCCTTATAGAATTTGGATATTTGAATTTATCGCGACTACGAGCGATGAAGTCAACTCGAGCGCGCCCTCGCGTTCAATGCGGGCCAAACCCCGAGCTCAGCTCGGCGGTTTGCCTTATAGAATTTGGATATTTGAATTTATCGCGACTACGAGCGATGAAGTCAACTCGAGCGCGCCCTCGCGTTCAACGCGGGCCAAACCCCGAGCTCAGCTCGGTGGTTTGCCTTATAGAATTTGGATATTTGAATTTATCGCGACTACGAGCGATGAAGTCAACTCGAGCGCGCCCTCGCGTTCAACGCGGGCCAAACCCCGAGCTCAGCTCGGCGGTTTGCTTTAACGATAACTGTGGAGTTTTGATGTTTTAAGGCTTTAAGCAGTTGCGAGCGGCGTAGCCGTCTCGAGTGCGCCTATGCGCATCGCGCGCGTTAGCGGACAACCCCAAACGAGGACCGCAACTTGGGTTTTCCCTAACGACTGTGGAGTTTTGAGGTTTTAAGGCTTTAAGCAGCTGCGAGCGGCGTAGCCGTCTCGAGTGCGCCTATGCGCATCGCGCGCGTTAGCGGACAACCCCAAGCGAGGACGGCAAATTGGGTTTTCCCTAACGACTGTGGAGTTTTGATGTTTTAAGGCTTTAAGCAGCTGCGAGCTGCGTAGCCGTCTCGAGTGCGCCTATGCGCATCGCGCGCGTTAGCGGACAACCCCAAGCGAGGACGGCAACTTGGGTTTTCCCTAACGACTGTGGAGTTTTGATGTTTTAAGGCTTTAAGCAGCTGTGAGAGGCGTAGCCGTCTCGAGCGCGCCTATGCGCATCGCGCGCGTTAGCGGACAACCCCAAGCGAGGACGGCAACTTGGGTTTTCCCTAACGACTGTGGAGTTTTGATGTTTTAAGACTTTAAGCAGCTGCGAGCGGCGTAGCCGTCTCGAGTGCGCCTATGCGCATCGCGCGCGTTAGCGGACAACCCCAAGCGAGGACGGCAACTTGGGTTTTCCCTAACGACTGTGGAGTTTTTATGTTTTAAGGCTTAAAGCAGCTGCGAGCGGCGTAGCCGTCTCGAGTGCGCCTATGCGCATCGCGCGCGTTTTGCTTTACAGAATGTGATTAGCGCGTTGACGGTAACTGTGAGCAAAACTCAAAAACAGCCGTCGTCTAAATGGGGTCGCGGGCCATATGAGGCTTATTTAGTTTATTCTCGTTTCGGAGGCGTTATTTAGTTTGGTGTTAAACTTGTGTATAACAAACCTGTATTAGTCAATGGCTAATATCTCAAGGTTCACTAATGGCGTTTGTTGGGCGCTCGAATGCAAGAAATAAGAGTAGAGCGCGTAAGCAGACACAACACCATACACCAGAGGAAGAGCCGGGCAAAATAAAACCCCGAGCCTCTTCCCCCAAACCAAAAGAGAGATCTTTTCATTAGCGTTCATGACATGCCAAGCAAGCGCACCACAAGAGATTTTACAAATTCACAAAACCTAAAAACAACAAATCCTGACAACAAGAACAACACGAGCAACCCGAATTCGATCGGAGTTACATACACTACAGTTTTTGCACTTAGCGCGTTGGCAACGTGCAACAGAATTAGTGAAGCTTGCCACGCACTCCAGTCACGAACCCCCGCGTCTCCGGCAACGCGATGTCCCGAAGGGAGCCACAAGCTACGGCAACGGACCACGCCAGATAGATAAGCGTGACAGCAGGAGGCCGGAAGAGCGCGGTGGCGGGCCGGTGAAGACACGGCGGAGGCTTGTTAGTTTATTCTCTTTTCGGAGGGTTGTTAGTTTATTCTCTTTTCGGAGATGTTATTATGGGGTCGCGGGCCAAGGCCACGGGTCGTGATGGGGCCATGGGCCAAGGCCGCGAGCCCAGGCCATGAGCCGCGATGGGGCCACGGGCCAAGGCCGAGAGCCAAGGCCACGGCAGCGCGATGGGGCCGCGCGTCCATCGCGGTCCATGCTAACTAAAAATGCATACTAATTATATAAGCAAAAAACACACTAACCTGAGCGATTCTTAACCGACGACCCGAGAGCATGACAGTCCAAGGATGAGAAAATCCCCACAGACGGCGCCAATGTTGAAGTCCGAAAATCTCGAACTAACTACGGGACAAAATTATTAAACTCTCGGGCCCTTCGGCGCGCTAGAAACCGGCTCGTCTTGCTTCGAGCTCTCCCACCCCCCGCGTATTTATTTTATTCTCTTTTCGGAGGCTTACAAGACTTTTTAAGGTCTTTCCCGTAAAATAGTGCGAGCTCCTCGGAGACTCAAACACGTCGGGGCCCGTCCTTCGAGAACACGTCTCGGGACAGACCTTTTCCGATCCCTCACCTCATACCCCCTCCTTCCTATATATAGAAGGGGGAGGTGCTAGCTTACCTCCCAAGGTTCCGACGTGGGATAGAACCAAATTAGGCCCTAATCGCGATGGTGGCCCTCCAAAGGGCATTAATCGCGATATGGGCCCTCAAAAAGGGCTTAATTACGATATTGTAGATTCATGTTTTAATCACACACCAATGCTTACTTAGCGCGTTTAAAACGTGCTTTGGTGCTTTACTCTTTGTCCTTACTATTATTTATCTCGTGTGTCAACGCGATGACAGATCCGGGTATCAACAAATGCATGCTACTATGTCTTATTTTTTACATACATATATCATGTTATAATATTGTAACATGAATGCAAAGCCTTATCATTTTTTCTTTTTTGAGCGAGAATGTAAAGCCTAAAGAGCTACCATATGCTTTCGATTTAAATTTCCTCCAAAATGTCCATAAAATTATAAAGAGTAATTCCTATACGTGTTCATTCGGCTATAAACTTAATTGTAATAGAAAAGCCATATTATCAAAATAATTCTCATAAGAAATTAGTAAACTCAAATAAAATAATTTTATATTTTATATTAATTTTATCTACTGTTTTTTGAACAATTCAATACAAAATACTTACATATTTTACTAATTAGAACAAAATTTTGTTATGACGAAGATTATAATTTTCACCTTCTAGACAAATACGGTGAAAGAAATTGTCCGTCCATCGGACGGGCAAGCTTTCTAGTATATTATAAAAGCCGACCGTTTTCGAGCCACCACGTTGATTCTGGCCCCACTTGATTTTTATTTTTTTTCAACTCAAATAAATATTAACAACTTTATATCTTTAATTTTCTTATTTATCTATCTTTAATTTTATCTTTAAAGTCATATCTTTTATCTTTCAACCAAAAAAAAGTCATAGATTTTTTCTTTAATTTTATTTTCCTTAAATATTTTTATTTTTATTTTTCTTCAATAAAAGATACCCAATATACATTCACGTAAGCCATTCACGAAATTTGATCGTATGGATCTAAAATCAACTTTCCTTAATTAACGAAGGCTACGTACGATATACAGAGGCTAGCTTTTATCCTATGGATCTTTAATTTTTCTTAATGTTATTATTTTAATAGACCTAACTCCTAAGTCTACGTACAGTTCACTTTGAATTATAATATAATTAGATACTAGCTTCACTAATAGTAATTTCCTAGCATTTATAGTAGTTGTATAATTACTATATATGTTTTTCTTTCATATGACTAGCATTTATTTAATAATTTTGAAATTCATAAAATTTGAAAATTTATATAAACATTTTTATTCTCACCCCACCTTATATTTTTTATAAATTGTTTTTAATAGTTTCTATTAATTTTCTAATATTTCTATATCAATTATTTTTTAATTCAAAATATCATCATTTTTTTAATATATTATATTTTAATAAGATATTTTTTTGGTACATTCACGCATATAGAGGGAAAAAAATTATTCACTACATGTTATGATTAAAACAAATACATGTTTAATTTGGTTATATCAAGTTGGCGATTTGCATACTAAAATATAACAACAACAACATTTACCCAGTATATCCCGCAAATGTACGATCTAGGGGGTCAGGAACCAACAAAAGAAAACTAAACAAGGCCACTGTTGATACCAGGAACCGTCAACGCAGTAATGCACCCTACCAAAACAAGATATAGCCAAGTATAGACTTCTCAAGATGGCATCCGGCCCAAAGTTCTACCGCCATCGCGATCGGATACGCCGCCGCCCAGATCAACAATTCCTTACGAGGCAGACTCCTCACAAGGCGGAGACCCGGCCCCGGGGTTTGCGCTCACCGCGCTCATCTCCACGTCCCATCCACGCAAGTGGGTGGGAGGCAACGTCCCATCGGATGAGCGGTGGGCGGCGACGTCCCATCCTAGCCTTTGATTGGCCAGCTCCGCGGCTGCCGCCCCAGGGGCCAACCATACAGCGACACGTACCTGGGCGGCAACCGTCCCACATCGGCATCTCGCTCCAGCCCAGCTCGAGCCTCCCCTATAAATAGCGAGCTCAATGCACCAGAACGGGGATCGAAAAACTCGCGAACCACATACACTAGATCTCGAGCTAAGATCATTTGTTGTAATCCGATACACCTAAACGCGATAGAGACCATCTGTTCACCATTGTAACCCCACAATCAATACAAAAGCATCCTTAACACTATCCTTATCGTGTTAAACACTTCAAGCGACCAACTACTTTCCATCTCTCCGTCCGTTGACTCGGTTAAGTTCAAATCTTTTACTCTTATCGCGTTATTCTACAAGCGGCGTTTTCGGACATCAACAACCACAACAAGAGAAAAACTAGCATACTAAAACATAAGTTAATATAATTTGTAAAATAATGTAAATTATTGACTTTAAAGTATAATTACGTGATTCGCAACAATATACTCTTAATCAATTCTAGAACAATTAAAGGCTTCTAATATTCGATGAAATTAAATTATGTTAAATTTTTTATTATATGTTTTCACACTAATATTCAATTTTTAATATTTTCAAAAAAATACGAACTACGAGTCGTGCATGGCACGACGGTTACAACTAGTTAACGTAAAACAACAAACAATTTTAAACAACGTCCCCGGCCCGTCCGTACGGGTCATCATCTTTTTTTTTGTCGAAGTATGGGTCACTCTAATTGTAAAAACGTATTTAATGCAAAGCAAATAATGCTAATTAATTCAAATAATGCAAACACAAGTATCAATCAATTCTCTTCGACCAAAAAAAAAAAGTATCAATATAACCAATTCTCACAAAGGAATAAAACGTGCACACTTTACTTAGAGATCGATAGGCATAAATCACACTCCTTGAGTACAAGTAGTAATTTGATCACACGAGTTATACTACATCGAGAATCAACTTAATTACAACAAAATTCAATTCAAATTAACCAAAAATCCTCTGAATAAAACAAGACACCCAAGACGCGGCAAGAAACAAGGCCATCATTCAACCAAAAAAAAGAAACAAGGCCATCAAAACCGGCGGAGGATTCAGGACGCTGGCCTTACTATAGAAAGGCGCATTGTCGCAACTCGGAAGCATCGCCCACGCGTAGCTGGTCGATCCACCCCGCTCCCGAATGTTCGAGAAAGCCGAGCTCAAGCACTCGCTACAATTACGTCTACTAATATCGGGCGTACACTGAGCCAGCGCGTACACCTCCCCTCCGCCGCCACCAACACTACCTCTCTTGGTTGCGAACATCGTAGAGCTGTTAAACGCGGTCTCAGCTATGAGCTCAGGGACAAGGGCTCCTAAGGTTCGGTTGTACTCCGCGAAGTTGGTGGCGTTGGCCTGGCTTACGTCAACGGACACGAACTCCCCGGGCTTGTAGGTGCCAATGAACGAGTAGTTCGCGAAGCGGATGAGGCAGTTTTGCACGCTATACGCGAAGCCGTCGCCACAGCCTTGGGTCACGAGATCGGACGTCGAGAGAAAGTCGTGTAAGGAGGCGACGCAGCTGCTGCAGTGTCTTAAGGAGGTGTCCCCGCGGCAGAGGTAGAAGGCGAAGGCTTCGCCTCGGGAATGTTGGGAGGAAGAGGTGTTGTAGAAGCTCACGGAGCCGGCGTGCGAGGGCAGCCTGCCGAGCGCGATCTCAAGGTTCCCTACGTAGGTATCGCCAGCGTTGGCGTTGAAGCCGGCTTCTAAACAGGTCGCTGATTGTACGACCGTCGATCCATCGGATGCCGCGGGTTTGGAGAGGAGTAACGTGATCAAGATTGTGGTGAGGATGGTGTTTAGATCGTTTGTTGCCAAGTGCGCCATGCTCGACTTGTTCTTTGATCTTTAATTTTTTGAATAGCGCTAGGCCATATATGCTTTGTCTATATATATCCATATAGTTTGTTTGTTTATTTCGACCAAATAAAATATCTAAGGTAGGATTGTAAATCAGTTGGCCAAAGCTAGAGGCCGGCTAAGTGATGACTGATGGAGCAGCCAATGTGGAGCTATCTAGCTGCTTAGCCTGCTTTATCTTTAAAATAAACCAAGTTGCAACCATATATATGGCTAAGTTTTATATCTTGAGAATTCTGGTTGCTCAATCCATATCTTGAACTTGTCTCTACAGAACAGTCTAAGGTCAAACTTGGCGCCGTAATAATATATATATATATATATATATAATAAAATGGCATTGTCAATTAAATAGTACTGCCAGTTTTCATTTTTTTTGGATAGAAACAATCAAAGAGAAAGCATATGTACGTCAATTCTTGGAATGCTCCACATTGCTTCTCATTCACTATAAAATAAATAATGGTAGGACCAGCGTAGCCGTGGCTAGCTAGTTTCACCTCGTCACACCTAGACCAGCTTAGGAGGCCGGTATATAGACCTTGTCAAATAGGTCGGGTGAGTTAGATTGTGGTTTGGGTCGATCCGGTTCGGGTCAAATTAGGTCTCAAATTCCTCGTTGCTTAAATTTACGAGTTATGGGCTTATCATGTGCATATTAATTTCTTATGGATCGTATCGTGTGCTAATGGCCTTAATTTACCTCTAATTAATTCCATTGGGCTACAAAAGCACGATGCTCTCGTTTTGGACCTGGTCCGATCTTAGAAAACAATCATAACATTATGTATCACAATTCACATCAATTTTATCCATAGCATATAATAATTACATGATCTTTACACCAAAAAGAGAGGAGTAATAATTACATGATCAATAATAAGATACAAAAAAACTACTTAATACAATAAGGAATTTTCTACCATACGTCTTAAGTGCACAATATAGTCTTATAAATCTTTATTCGATTAAAAGAATATATTATAATAGAAATATTATATCATTAAAATAATTCCCATAAGAAACAAACTATATACATGATTTTATATCAAACTATTCTTTTGAATAACTTTACATAAAATTTAAACTACGATTTTAGTTAAATCAAATTCGTACCTTCAAGACACGTGAATACGTGATTAATACTCCCTCTGTTTCACAATAAGTGTCGTTTTAGCACTTAAAATTTGTTTCATAATATGTGTCGTTTTAGGTTTTCAAAGTGATTTATTAGGGGTGAATGATGATAATTTTTATTGGAATGTGTATTTGTTGACTAAAGTTGTTCATTCATTGGCTAAAAAAATGTAATGAGTGGTAAGATTAAGAAAAAGTTGTAAGTTTTAAAATGAATGATTGCTTTTCTTAAAAACTGTGTTAAGAGCTAAAACGACACTTATTGTGAAACGGAGGGAGTACTAGTTACTAACTGTTTCATAATGTAGTATGTTAGTATAGATCAAGAGATATATATTAACGGGATGGATAATGCATACAAAATCATTCACAATAATACTATCACACCACATAGGCCTAAAATCATGTGATACCTAATTATTAATTTTTAAAAAATACATAGTCAATTAGTCATGTCCTCACATGGAAAGCTAAAATTTGAAACCCCCTAACCCTATAAATAAAACACACAATACTACAAAACACAAAAAAAAAACGTAAAAGAAAAATCAAATGTATATTAGTACTCTAATAAACAACACAAGTTCTATCCCTCCGGGACCCAAACGACTTGTTCAATAAAAGAAGGGAAAGTATCCATCCGGTTGCAGCAGATTTGACGACGATTGGCTTTGCTAATCGACCCTAGTATCTGGATTAATCATTCGGAAGCCCTGTGAATTCAAATCAGGGAGGTCAAAAGAGTTCCGAATTTGCTCTGCTTGTGTGTGATTTATCTGGTGATAGTAGGATGAGTGATGATAAATCGACTACAATGGTGATGGGGAGTAGCAGGGAAAGAGATCGTGAGCTTCTCATCCCTGTGTCCGACCCCGCCGCCGTCAGCCATGGCCGGGGTGACGACCATCACTCTGCTAAGCCCTCGCCTTCCGCCTCCTCCTCCCACCATTCCGGTCGCGAGGTGATTAACTTGCTCGATCTGTTCCTCTTATGTTAGGGTTTCGTGCTTTAGGCTTCTGTTGATTGTTCTGTTTCTGTTCTTATGGTAGATTCTAACGATTCCGAGACTCCCTAGTAATGTTTTTATCTTGTAAGGATTTATTAGGGTTTCAATTAGGATAGATTTCTGGTTCATCCCAATTGAGTGATGTTCTAGTGCATTATGAGGATGTCAAGAATTATGTACTATTTGTCTCCACATAGTTAAGCAACTTAACAGAATCAATCAGCTGCTTTTGATTATTGAATTCTGTCATTCTATATGGGTCGTCCATGCTGATTGTATAGCCAGTTATTGCTGCCAGATGCTCATATTATCTCCTCCAACTTCATTTATCGTTCGTTGGTTGCCCCTTTCTGTGATTGGTGTGATGGTAACATAGCCTTTTTAGTACTTAAAACGAGTCTGGGTGTGTTTTTGCAGACCTTTTACAAATTTATCAGGAGCTGGGCATCAAAGAAGTTTATGACTGGATGGTAGGAATTTTTTTTCATCTTTATAAGTTTTACTCATCTTAAATATTATCTTTTCTTCACATTGATGTTAAACATTGCTCCTAGCAAAACCACAGCAATAATTGCTTGTTGTTCACAGACCTGCATGACGTAGTGAGATTAACTTATCTATTTAATTACATCCATCAATAGGCTTCTTTGGAGGAATCTGAAGCTTCAAATTATATACTGACCGCCTAATTCTCCATGGAAAAAGAAGTAGTTAATATTCTAGTTGTCATTGTTTTTGTTCAGTATTGCTTTTCATAATTCAGGAAAAGAAAGGGTTTGTGCTTTGGATTGCAGGCCTAATGATGGTCAACTGGATGGACGTTTTCATATTTTCATCAATTTTATATCAGGATATAGTCTCATTGATATTCAGAATACCTCTTAACAATAGAAGAAGAGATTTTAGCAGAGTGAATTTGTTTTTTAGAAAAATTGAATTGATTTGCTTGATGGTCTCTACTCCTAGGACTTGTTTTGGATTGGTATATTTGGGATCCACTACATACATTTATGTAATTTTCATCTCACTTTTGGCTATCATCCACCTGAGAGTAGAAGATTACTGCTACTATGGATATTTAAGTTAATTTACTATACATGTTTAGTTAGTGATATTTCCATATTTTTGCTTCATTAGATTCTTGTTAAATCAGGTGCTTGTCATTATTCTATTGTTTTTTGTTTACTCATTCCTATCATTGCCTTTGCAGTGTCATCCTTTTCCCCATAGCAATCACTTTCTACATCACTTGGTGGTTTATACACTTTGTGGATGGATTCTTTTCACCAATCTATGCTCAGCTTGGAATTGATATTTTTGGTAAGCAGATATCTATAGATACAGTTTGTCTTACTATTGTCTTTCTTTGATTTCTGTCATGCTGAGCTTTGTGGTCAGTGTAATTGGTGTCTGCGTGTATGATCAGCAAAATGGTAGATTCTTTAAGTCTTAACCCATTTGTGAATTTTGGTGCATGATTAATGGAAGCATTACTTCCCTGTATCTTCTCTCAGGTCTTGGGTTCATAACCTCGATAACATTCATCTTTTTGGTTGGCGTATTCATGTCTTCATGGTTGGGTGCATCTGTCCTGGGTCTTGGTGAGTGGTTCATCAAGAGGATGCCTTTTGTTCGTCATATCTACAATGCCTCCAAACAAATAAGTTCTGCCATATCACCAGGTGAGTTTCTGCCAAATCTTCCTATTCTTTATAAGAATAATGTCTAGCCAGTAGGCTGATATACTGCTGACTGCTGAGCTGTACGATTAATTGGTACAGATCAGAACACTCAGGCCTTTAAGGAAGTAGCCATCATAAGGCATCCTCGAATTGGTGAATATGCATTTGGTTTTATCACCTCATCTGTTACTCTGCAGGTGTGTGCAGAAATTATCATGTTGCTTTTTGTTTCCTTTAGCCATATCACCCCTCAATTGTTGTGTCCTTATCTTTCAGAGGCTAAGCCTTGTGACTAGTAGTTGCTAGCATTAACTTGCTACTCTAGTATTCACCAATTGCGGTGAGGTCTGTGATGAAGATTGAATTATGTGAGAGTAATTGATGTAACATCTTAGTTGGCATGTTAGGATTTGTTTGGCAACAGAGTGCTTGCATAAGCCTTCTGTATGAGCCTATTATTACCTTACCTAAGAAGCTTGCCTTATAAACTACATTATCAGTACCATCACATTATTTGGAATTCTTTTTATACCTGATAATTCTTTTTCTACATTATCCAACTCAGACGTACTCTGGAGAAGAGGATCTTTGCTGTGTTTATGTTCCCACCAACCATCTATACATTGGTGATATATTCTTGGTCAACTCTAAGGAAGTTATCAGACCAAATCTATCGGTTCGAGAAGGAATAGGTAAGTGCTATAGTAAATAATGTTGCTTTAGTCACTACCATGTCAGGGAAAGCCCCATCGCTTTATTTTGCCATTTGATTTTGTTATACCATATTAATGCAGAAAGTTGAAAGGTTTCGATGATTACAACAATAAATTGAACTTGTAAAGTCTTGTGTCAAACAAGGATCTGAGAATCTAAAATTTTGGTTGCAGAAATTGTGGTGTCTGGTGGAATGTCAATGCCCCAGATTCTCTCAGTATTGGACCCGCGAACGATTCACGTGGACAGAAGTAGATCAAGGAGCTGAGAGTGTTGACATTGTAGATTTGGTTACTTAATGATGCAGAGTGTTAGTCCTGATCATCAGGGTAAAAGAGAGAGGGGGCATAGGACTGCATATTCAATCTGTCAGTGTTCATATAATCATCAGGGAAAAAAACTTTTTAGGGGTTTGGTAATGATATATTTTTTCAGCAGTTGAAAATGTTCAAAAGATCTTCATTTCTTCCATGTCTGGATGTCATGTCACCTCATGTATACTCTTAGGTGTAGCTTTTTGGTTTGCTTATTGTTAATCTGTTATAGGGGTTGGTGTTAAGCACTTGTGAGTTGTGACTAATTTGAGCTCAACCTTTTTCTGTTTTTGCTCTTGCAAATACTGCTGTTACTTCCACTGTCATATTTCTCACCCATGATCATCTATATCAGGAAACGCACGCTTGCAGGAAGAAAAATAGCAGAAAAAAGGGAGTATTTTGTTATGCATTATTCATTCCTTTGTCAGGATTGCATTGGTATTATAATTTTTGTTGACATTATATCTTCTTTTTCTGTCTAGACTCGTTTTTATCGGGATATAGTTTTTCAGTTGGGTAAATTCCATTTCTGTACTTAAAACTTTGTACATATGAAATAAGTCCTTGAACGATCCATGTATCAATAAAAAGCCTATCATGTGACACCCGGATTCAAATCTTCCGTCCTACATACACGTCCTAAAACACGTCCCGGTTGCCTTTAAATGGGTGAAAGTTTAGAATGTCTATTTTTTTTTTGTATTTTTTAAAGTTTTAATATAACATTTCACCCAGGGATTGATCATAGGGGGGACTTCATTTGCATCACTTCATTTGCATCACGCTCAAGCTCAAGCACATGTTACCGAGACGTGTTTTGGGACGTGTAGGTGGGACGGAAGATTTGGATCGTGACACCCAGGTGGAACTCCGTCATCATTCATCTGCTCTACTTTTGAGTGGTTTGCTGCTAGCCAAGCCACATATGTATACGTATAGTCACTAGTCAGTAACTCAGGAGCTTGTAATGCAATCAAAATCTTTTGTAGTTCTGTGATGAAAAAAATATGTCAACAGTTGTCGTATGGCCCATAAATATATACATGCACGAAATATCATATCATACTACCTCATATGGTAATTTTGAGATTCTTATCCCTTCAAGTTCAAAGTTGAAACCAACGTAGAAAATTATGATTCACATAATAAATATTTTGTATTTATAATCACAATTTACAAGGTCAGAAAATAAATTAAATTACCAGGTCACGTTTTTTGTTATTTGTTTCCCAATTCCCATTATTAACTCTAGTCTCCATCCGTTTCTACATTTCTGTTACCCTGATTTTGAACGTTTCTATGTGAACACACAGACTCGCACACACACCTGATAATTCTCTCAAACCCAACCAAGGACTCTCATTTCCCAATCCCCTTCAAAACAAACAAATTCCCCCTCACACAAAAAAGCATAGGAAGGAACAAACACTTTACAGAAGAAAAGAAGAAGAAGAAAGAGGGAGCGTCGGATTAGTTGATCGGGAAGATGATGATGATGATGAATGGGTCAGATCAGTCAGAGACGACGAGCCTGACGCATTCATGGCCAACGTCCCCAAAACGCAGCGTACCGGTGTACTACGTGCAGAGCCCGTCACGGGAGTCATCGCACGATGAGGATAAGTCATCGAACCAGGGGACTACCCCGAGGTCGATGCTGGACAGCCCCACGGAGTCTCGGTCGTCGTCTGCCAGCCGCGTGTCGGGCACGGTAAGGCTCAAGGGGTCAGCGCTCAAGGCCGGGGGGCGTCGGTGGGGCGTGATAGAGGAGGAGGACGACGAGGAGGGTGGGAGTGGGAGTGACGACTCAATGAGGAGAAGACACATGTGGCAGGCGGGACTGACAGGGATCGTAGGGATGTTCCTCTTATTCTGTTTGGTCCTCTGGGGAGCCAGTCGCCCCTTCGCCCCTCATCTTTCCCTCGAGGCATTTCTATCACCATCAATGTTACTAGCCCATCACCATAATTTCCTGCACAAATCTCCTTACTCTGATGTTTCAATGCAGAAGCTGATCGTAGATGATTTCTACGCGGGGCAAGGCTTAGACTGGAGAGGGGTCCCGACGAGGATGCTGACGGTGAAGAGCTGGCTTAAGATGAGAGTCCACAACCCAGCTAGCTTCTTCGGCATCCACATCAGCTCCACCACCTTCCACCTTCTCTACTACAACCTCACCATTGCATCTGGCCAGGTTATATTCCTTTCATTTCCCTTCTATGTTGGTGAGTTTGAATGATCAAATGTCCATCGAATCGCCTTGACTTATACATGACATCCAAACATACCCTTGCGATACAGATGGAGGAGTATTATCAGCCTAGGAACAGCTGGAGAGATGTGAGTGTGGGGATTCAAGGTAACAAGATTCCTCTGTACGGGGCCAGCATCGGCTTTACAACCGCCTATGGCACCCGTGGAGTACCGTTAAAGCTTGAATTTGAGTTTCGGACTAGAGGTAATGTGGTGGGTATGCTAGTGAGGAGCAAGCACCGGCTAAACGTCTCTTGCTCCTTAGCTATCAACCCTAATAATCCAAAATCTGTCGGATTTGTGGAAAATTCTTGCAGCTTTCATTGAGCATGTTCTGGATGTCCGAGATCCAGATAGGCTCTTCAGATTTTGCTTCTTATAGTTATAGCATATAGGCTCATAGGTTGAATTTTGGTGCAGTAAAATATGTTTTTATTTTAGCATAATTCACAATTGAAGTTTTTATTCAACACTGTTGTTTATGTACTAGCTAGCATTCATGAATTACCATAGCTAACAGGATAAAAATTCTTTCTATACTTCAAAAAAGCTAGTCTATATTATCAATTGTAACCCAAATAAAGAACAACAATGGGCGCTGAACATAGACAGTACTCTGTTTAGCACCTGCGATATTGGAGAGGGCAAGTTTGAGAAACTTTGTCATATGATCATGAGGTTGCCGGGGTTGGTTGTTTGTCAATGGCACAGCCTCCTGGCCTAACTGTGCTTGCTATCCTGTTCGGTGGCCAATAACGAAACACTGACCTGCCTATAATATTCTTGGCCGGAAGAGGACCCCTAAAATAGACAGAAAAAAGGGCAAGTCTTAACACAAAAAAAGGGTATGAAATTGGGATAATTGCTTATACATATGAGAGAAGAATGCATTTACCACACATGGGAATCATAGCTGTTGTTCCGGTTGTCACCCATCACAAACACATAGTTATCGGGAACAATCTGGATACAGTAGACGATTAATATAAATAGAAGGCCAAAGCCATTGATTGAAGGAACAACTTTTTCTTTGCATGAAACAAGTTCACAGACATGGTGAAAGGGTTTGGAGAATGTCTTTTTCCCCAACAAAAAGTGAATGCATTGAAATTATCCAAACAGCAACCACATCTAAACACCAAGTTCACGAAGCCTCAAAACAAACAAACAAACTACAATTCCAAAAACTAGTGATTTGATGCATGATAATGGAAAATATTACCATTGGACTCATGTTGTATGAAGGTGATTCGAGAATGAATTCTTCATTCCTTGCAACGTCATTGACTATCAACTTTCCATCATGAACCTGCGACAGTTTTATTTACAATATGAGATTATGACGACAGGTAACAATCTAATAAGATATGCCAAAAAATGTAGTTTACTTCTTAGGATAGGACTAGCCTTGCATTATCTGGCATAAGCTTAGCTTTGCCTTATTCATCAGACTGCAGTTATATGAACACAACATGTGGGGAAAAAAAGGAAGAAAAGATCAGATGTAAACAGGAGTTTACCTCCACTTTGTCACCTGCTTTCGCAACAACTCGTTTTATAAAGACATCATCATCAGTGTATCCTACTTCTTGTAGGACAGGCGGACTCTTAAAAATAACTATATCATTGGGACAAGGCTTCCGGAAATAGTATGAGACCTGAAAAGGTACTAGAAGATGCATATGTTATGTAATATATTCAACAGAGTTGCTA
This sequence comes from Polygonum aviculare, assembly GCA_934048045.1. Lineage (NCBI taxonomy): Eukaryota > Viridiplantae > Streptophyta > Magnoliopsida > Caryophyllales > Polygonaceae > Polygonum > Polygonum aviculare. The sequence continues at coordinate 26,529,254 of OW204031.1, forward strand.
TCTGTGCAGCAATAAAGAGGAGAAAAAACAGACAAATCACATGGCATGAATCACGATGCAAGGTTCTACACAACCACAAAATGTTTGCTAGACAAGCTCAGATCAAATAATGTAATCACTCACAAGTTGACACATGTAACAATCAATACAAAAGATCTTAATTATGTTAGGCTTTCAAGTTCATAATCTGCAAGTAAGCCAATGGTTTCTCCTCCTCCTCCTCTCATAAGTTCCTAACAAAGCCATTGGTCCTAAAACAGATAATTACATTGCAGAACAGCATGTTCAAGAATCAACTACTACAGAGCTACAACAGGTACAAGAGCAAGAGAAGTCAATGTAAGGAGAAAAGCCTGACCTTCTCTGCAACAATTCGGTCTCCAACATCAAAGGTAGGGTACATGGACAAAGAAGGTATGAATCTGGGCTCAGCAATGAAGCTCCGAAATGCAAGAGAAATCGCCAGAGCAGCAAACACTGTCTTGGCATCGTCCGAGTCGAAATCCAACCATTCAGGCAAGAACCTAGCTTTACCGGTTTTCTTCTCAATCCGATTATCGTCCCCATCTCCACCGCCCCCGCCTCCGGTACCTTCTCCGCCGCCTACGCCGCCATCTCCGCCTCCGCTCCCCTTGACCTGCAAAACCGGTTTAGCGTCCTCATGGGCGCCTTTGAAACTGTTGCAATGGAGCGAATTCGAGGGTTTTTTGGGGCGAAAGAGCTTGGATGGTGGGGGATTGAAGGGTTTGAAAAGAGAATTGGTTACAGTGAGGGTTTTAGGTCGAATTGAAATTGGAGATTTAGGGTTTTTGGCAGGATTGTGAAAGAGGCCTTGGAGGGAGGAGGACGGGGGGTTTAGCTGAAGAGGAATCATTGCCCGCCGGTGGGAGGATTATCAGTCAAGCAGGAATTGAAAGATCGTTGCTTGTTTATTGTGGCAAACTGGCAAATACCGCCTATCAGCCTAACGGGTAAGGTTGTGAAATTGGTGTCACGTGATAGGTTTTCTTTGATTTCATAAGCTATGTAGTAGCAAGAATTGGTTTTGAACACGAATACCGCCTAATTATCATGGATAATCGGATTAACGTATGATTATGGGATCACACTTTTTTATGGTCTTTGGATCCCCTTCCGGGAAGGGAATGAGATAATGCTCTGAGTCATAAGGTCTACATCAAAGAGAGTGAGTCGAGGGACGCACTCATACAGCCAAACAAGCACGACCGGCGTGAGATTAGTCAAGTAATAGTAATAGTAGTTTTGAATCATTGTTCTTAGGATTTGATTGGATTACCACTTCAATTGGTAGCCAAAGAAAAGAACAATTACTTCGAACAAAGAAGAACTACAAACAAATTTGTAAGCCGGCGAAAAGTGAAGGCAGATGTTGCATCATAAGAACATTACTACGAATAACATACAAATTCTCCCTCAATCCCATTGAAAAGTGAGTAATATCTTGATCTGTAAGATTACTCCTAGCTCCAAGCAAGTTGTAACCACGAGAGCAAACTTCGGATTTGATCCTAGAGATGACATTTGTATTTGGTGAAATATGTGACAATAGAGAGATTACTTTGTAACAGAGATGCAAGATCATGCTGAATTTGGTACATATTTGCAATTTGGATTATCACTATGTACTTCATCAAAACAAATACAAATAGAATCCATAGATAACAAAGTATTAGCCAACACACTACCAATATAGTTTGCCTCCTCCAATATGTCTCAATTGAATCCGCCAAGAAGCAAGGTAAGCATCTATCTACAAATTGAGTGAAGTTATCTTATTTTAAGGCTTGCATAAAGTTTGTGTTATTTTGTGGCGAGATCCAACTTTAATCCATTATATAAAGTCTCATTCAGCCTTAAAAGCACCACAAGACGCCATATTGACATCAAATGCTCTACGAATTTGATCTGCTTTGTCTCTAAAAATGCCTCCACCCCTGCCAAACCAAGATTGCCCTTTGAAACTGTTACAAGCTAAACCTAACTTGCAACCCAAGTAACTCAATTTGAACACCAAACGAACTAGGGAAGTAGAGGAATGCAGGGAAGCCTGCGAGGGAGATGTAGACCGAGGGGAACAAGATAGAGGAAATGGGATTAGGGCTAAATATTTTCTTGTTATTGATTTTGATGATTTAACAAGGTATTTATACCTCGCGCTAACGGTTCAACAAAAAGCGACCCAGGAAAGAATCGCAAAGAAAACCCGGGAAGAGAGCAAGCTCTAGGGAGACGTCTGGCTCTCGCCGGTCTTGATGGTCCGGCCGGTTCCTCGACTTGTAGCGTAACAGAAACTCCATTAACAATTAGTTTTACAAATTCGGGTAGTGGAGAGGAGTCCACACGAAATCAAAAGCCCTACTTTTAGCTAACAACTTTCGTAAACCTTTATCCCGTTTCTTCCGCTTAGCAATCACGCAATTTCTAACATGATTTAAGACATGAGTAACCATGGATTTAAATGTTTGACACTAAGGTGGCATTTGGTATAAAAATTATGGAAAGGAAACGGAAAGGAAACAAATTTGTATAGAAAATGGTGATGATCTTCTCTTTTTTGGATGAAAAATGGAAGGAGATGGGTAATGGTTAGAGGAGTTTGGGTGATATAAGAGCATCCACAATGGAGACTACCTACGTTTCTTAACCTTTAAAAAAAAGAAAATGTCAGAAAAAATCATAATTGTGTCAATTTTCATTTTGCCCAATGGGAAAGAAAGAGAAGACTAAAAAGTAATTTAAGAAATTGTGTTTTGTATTCTCAGTTGTGGAGGCTCTAATTACTACATGTTGAGGGGGTGAGAAGTAGTTGCTCAAATTTTGCATGAAAAGTGGAAGAAATGGGTAATGGTTATCTTTTTTATCAATGAACCATAAATTACATAATGTCTAGATACATACCTTAACCATTTCATTTCCCTCCAAAAAAACCAAACTAGCCCTAAATAGTGAGTATCACATGTATTTCGGATGCACAAATAATATTGTATAATTACGAAATGTTTGAATATAGATGTCAATTGGTTTGATTATACATTTTGTTGTATATTTAGACACGTATATTGAATATACATCATAGTAGTATGGATATGATATACACGCTGTACCCTAAGAAGGTGTTTTAGTAGATTTAATCCATAAACTGGATGTAGTATATATCAATATATGTACTTGTTGATCGAATTGCTATTTCCTTGGTGAAGGGAATGTGTGCTCTCGACGAGGATGTATATCGATCGATCTTCAGACTAGACACCCAATTAAACTTTCCTATATGGATATATACTGTGTCAAATTAGTGCTAGCTGTTGATTGAACGACACTATCGACCTTTGGATGTAACAACCAGCTAACAAAAGGATTGATTTGCTACTTCATAGACGCATATAATCAGTTCATGCATATCTATCTATTGGTTTACTATATACTTTAAATATTCCCTTGGTAATGTATAGGTTTTACGTCTATGTTATCTGGAAATTTCAATAGGATAGCATTTTTCGTTTTAAGCAGAAATACGGATTCTTAAAAACTCAAAATCTGAAACTCATTTTTTACACTAAAAAGATGGAAATCATGCATTTCTCCACTTCCGTTTCATTCCCCTTTCCGTGTACCATAGATTATGAGTAAATTGGCGCACGTTTACTCGATTAGAGTTGCGTGTGTTAGCAACACTTATGGCTGAATTAGCTAGAGTGACCCAGCACCCTGCATATTAGTGAAGTGTCAATTATCTTGTTTCAGTTGTTTGGTTTCTTATTCGAATTAAGAATGCATCAGCAAAAGGCAGAGAACAAGAATGAAGAATATTAGAGAAGGTAGCTAGCTAGGCATAGGCATGCATATATATTAGAAAGCAAGAGGGAAAGGGTACACGGATATAAAGTAGGAATTTGGGCTACAAGAACAAATTAATGCATGGTTCAATTCAAAGAGGGAGAAAAGAAAGCAAACGAATCTAACAAAATGCCTGTACTGAACAAAAAACACCAAACAAGTGCAACAATACTCAAAGTACGTGCACAGCGCCTAATTAACAACACAAGAAACTGCTACGTGCTTTCCTAGCTCGTAGTTTAATTCAAGATTATATTCGATGCCATTTCACGGACAGCGACAAAACATCAATCCCTAGCTTGTCCGTTTAGAAGGATAAGGATTGATGCTAATTAATATGGCTAGTCTGTAACTGTTAAAATGAGGGAATTGTATATGAAATGTCTACTTGTTTATCATAAAACCAATATCTACTGTACCTTGAAACATACATGCACTCAAAAACCGAACATACATGCACTTGGGCCCAAATTGTCGCACCAATATATATAGTTGGTTGCGAGTTCGAATTCCCCTTCTTTGTTTGAATGGCCCTTGTGCGAGCCTCCTCATTACCTGGGGACACGAACGGCCATGACCGACGCACCAAGTCTAGCTCGGGCAGGGGCAATAATCTACGCCACATTGCCTACGGGCATGAACGTAACTTAAGGCTCGATGAGCTCTTCAAGGTGCACAAATATAGCTCGGACATGCACTAGCACCCCGTAATAAGCATGAGCTAGGCACATGATTAAAGTCCGGAAGCGGGTTCGGATAGTATCAGATGAGGTGAGGGGCATGCTAATCAATCTGATCGCATTCGACAGGCTGAATGAAGCCTTTTGTACGAAACTACAAGAAGCCCTTTTGTTACAAATTTTTTTATCATCCTCTCGCCCCACATGTGATAAGTGTTTGAGATTTAATCTCATCGATCTCACTCCTAGGGGACATTCTCGCGTGAACTGTGTACACATTATATCGACCCATGAATTGATCACATAATATGATTAATTAGCCACATATATCGACCGATCCTTAATTGGACTCCAATCGAGAAGTATACATAGTAAAACCTATCTAGCTAGCAAGCTGATTAGTGAATAGCATAAAGTCAAGAGAAGTATAGTAGTATTATTTGATCAACCAAAAAAAGAGTATTATAGTATTATTGTATATTGATTTGAGTTTAACTAAATAGATGGACGAGACAGCAAAAAGGGTTACATACGTACGGACCGTACGCACGTAAAGAGAAACTACATAATTAATTGATTAAAAAGAGCTAAGTATATGAGTAGGTAAATATAAGCTAGTTGTTCTGTTGGACAGCCATGGTCTTCACCTCAGACATCCTTGCTTCATGGAACTTGGCGATAAAGACGGAAGCCCTCCAATCAATCCCAGGCTCGGCCACCCAGTAGTGGTTGTCTTCGTCACTCGGGTAAACCTTCCTCGCTCGTTGAGCCTCGTCCCACGAATCACTGCTACTCGTGGCCTTGGTGCTACTAAAATGATTGAGCCCTCTCTTGAACATGGAAAAAAAGCCGTGGGGAAATGAAGCCTTTCTTTGCCTCTTGTTCTTACCCGCCATTCTCAATACTAGCTATATGTGTGTTTTAGCTAGCTAGCCTGCCTGTATTACTCGATCTCTTGGCTATTTTTTGTTTTTGTTTTTTGCGCGCGTGTGTATAATGAATGCCTTGGCTCACATTTAGTGGATTTGGATTTGGATTTGGATTTGTGCTTTGGGTTGGGTGGGTGCCATGGTCTGCCATTCCCTTGTATTTATAGCGAGAGATTTGTGCTCACGTAGGCTATGAGGAATCTTTTAATCTAGTCCGTAAGATTGTTGAGTTTATCTATATAATTTATCTATTACGTACAAAATAATCAAAGGGGTACTAATTTTATTAAGTGTCAGTCTATATATGACTAGTATCAACTATCAACTCACGCCATATTAAAAATATAATACTCCGTACTGTTTAATCTTTTAATTTTCCTTGATCATCAATTTATACATTTCAATATGTATTAAAAAATTGATATGTTAGTACAAAATTTTATATATTCTGTAAGACTTGAACCATTTGGAAATATATTATACAGTGATAGTGATTATCAAACTCTAAAATACTCAGTATATATTATTAATGCTGCCCATTACTGAATTCATGAGGTTCATGTTCTAAATATTTGTCCTTGTGATCGGTGTATACACATATCTAACGAAAATGAGGTACTTAAAATATTCGCTAGAAAAAAGTAGTGGGTTTTATTTATGATGGATTCTTATGGAATACGATGTATTTATCACTTTTAGACAATGATGGAGTTGGCATTTGCTTTAGTATTGCACTATTGCCATTTGCCAAATTCTGCTACATATTTTATAGCAGGCAGACATCTCATGACGATGTGATAATGAATGAGCATATATTTATTTGATTACAATATGACTTACCCAAAATATGGTATTTTTGTATATAATTGCCTTTTTGTAACTTTGTTCACAATTGTGTAAAGATTCTTTCGCCCATTTTAAAGATTCTTTTGAAATCTAGTTTGCTAGTATCAGGAAGTTCGAGAAGCAGTGTACTAGTGACCCCTATCACATCCTCTTGAAGTTTAATTAGTGCGTCTACTTGTGACTATCTTGACCGCTTCAACCGAGAGAAGATATCCATCCTGAAATGTAACGTCGCAATGATAGTAGAAGCCTTCCACTAGGGGTACTCCCGGAGGAAGGACTGTATGAGGAACTGACCAAGGATCCGTGCACCAGCTTTGAAGACGTCCAGACCAAGGCGCTAGCCTAATGGTGCTTGGAAGATCGAGGACGGTAAACTAAGAAAGCTCGTCTAGGAACATGACTTCCAAATTCCAAAATTTGATTAGAAAACCATTGAGGATAATGAATATAATCGAGAATCCTCAAACAATGATGGCGACAGTCACAATCACGATCATGGTCCAATCACCCAAAATCGCAAGGAACATAGATTTCACCCATACCATTTCTTCAAATCTTATATCTCCATTATGCTTTCTTGTGGCGAAGTCCCTCAGTTTTCCCGAGACGATGTTCCTCGGTATTTTCCAAGCGAAGTTCCTCATCTTTCCCGAGATGGAGTTTTTAGGTTCCGAGACATAGACCCTCAACTTTTGAGACGTCCAACGACGCAGCCCCTTGATTAGTGGAGGAAAGCCAGAGTCTACAAACCCTCGACCTCCAAGGTACCATCACACAAACTTCCAGTCACCAGAGCACTGAGCACCATCTTATCCACCAAACGCTACTATGTAGTTGCATCTTCACAAAACAACAAAGCAATGCCTTTGGCAAATGACTTCATCACGACGACACCAAATGGCTAGAAGCTCGGTAAGTTCCACCAGCAAGTGGCAAAATGACGAAGCATTTGACCCTTGCGTCATGAAATTCATCTTGTCTATCTTTTCGTCCCAATGACCAAGATGAATTTGGGGTACTATTAGGCCCTAAAAATATCACATGACACAACGGACAACTATCCCAACTCTCAACAAAAGCATTCATCAAAAGGACAGATGGATTTGAGGGGGGAAAAGATATTTATTAGCAACAATGGTGAAGATAATAATGTATTCACACCTACAATGAAAATTTGTAAATCAAGTTCACCCCTCTCTAATTCTTTGACTTATACATGGTTACTTACAACCCAATGATACCAATAAAGATGTCAAATCAAGGAGCAAGCATTTAACCCAGCAAGCTACCATCTTCTTTTCTTGAGCCCTCAGATAGCTCAACCTGATACCACATATGAATGCACAAGCTTCCCAGACACTCCCATTTGGCCTAGGAACTGCCTTTCCCATAAGAATGAAGGCTTTACACCAAACCTGAACCCACATTTACGCGCTTTAACGACAATCTTCTGGCTTCTTATTTTCACAGAAGACGTTTCTTTCTGGTCTGTAATGACAAGGCCAGGAAACTGAAACATCTCAGACAAAGTACTTCCCATGATTTTTCGGGTCTGATATCGCGTCTCCACACTCATTATAGGCTTCTCGTCCTCAACCGTGTCATTCATGACCCTCCTGGCTTTATCCACCAAGCCAATAGAGCGCCAAGCCTCAGCAACGAGATGAATAGTAGTCTTCTCAGGCAAGACACCATTTTCTTCCATTATTTGCATTATCTCTTCTGCCTTCCAAGGCTGTTTGGATTCTCCATAACCCCAGATCAAGGTCTCAAAGGCCTTGAGATTTGGAGGAACACCCAAGAAACGCATTTTCTCATACACCCTCATAGCGTATTCCATTTTCGCAGAACTGCACCAGCCACTGATAATTGTGGTGAATATCACTATGTCTGGGTGAATTCCAGCCCTGTCCATGTCAACAAGGAGAGCTTCTGCCTTGTCAGGTTCTCCAGATCGAACATAGCCCTTTGCTAGGATGCTGAATGCATGACTGTCAGGCTTGATCCCTGCATTCACCATGTCATCAAACATCTCCTGGCATTTGTCCATTTGCCCAGCTGAGCTCCATGCATTCATGATTGTGCTGAATGTTACTACATCTGGTTTTACTCCAAACTCTTTCATCAATGTCAAAGTCTGTCACAAGAGGTCAAAAGTCAGGATTTTATAGCCTAGTTGGAGATTTTCCTAGAAGAGTATTTTCTAGTCCAGTTAGTATCATAGATTACTTGATGTTGTTACACCTTTTTTGTAATAGAAATTGCAATCAAGTTTTCAGGCCTTGGCTTCTTGACAACACACAAGTTTTAGCCATGAGATTTCATCTAAGGTAAAGTATACATTTCTCTGTTCAACTTGTAAAATCCAATATTTTATCAGGTCAGACAATAAATCTCTACAAAGGTTAGAACACTACTTAAGTAAGCAAAGAAGAAAGCAAGAATATTTTTGTAAAATTGATAATTTTATCAGTTCAGGCTTAATAAATCTCTACCAAGGTAAGAGGACTAGTAAAGTAAGCCCAGAAGAAAGCAAGAATATTTACCTCATCGACACCATCTGAGTCAGTGATGTCCAGGAACCCTTTGATGAGAGTATTAAATATGACAAGATTTGGATTGACACCAAGATCCTTCATCCTATACACAAACCTCAAGGCATCAACCATATTGCCTTCATGAGAGTACCCGTTCACAATAATACCACAGGTCCTCTCATTGGGATGAATACCATTGTTCTGCATCTCAAATATCATGTCCTCAGCTTTACTGGTTTCTCCATTCCTTGCATAAGCCCTTGCCAGAGTATTGTAAGTCACAACGTCTGGCTGTACACCAGTAGCCACCATTCTATACACCACATTCCATGCTTCCGAGATGTCCCTATCACACCAGGCTCTAATGAGAATATTGTAAGTCATGTCATTAGGCTTAACATCCTGTTCCGACATAACTTCTAGCAATTTCAGTGATTTCTCAGGCATCCCAGCAATACCATATCCCTTGATCAAGGTGTTGAATGTACTTGTGGTAGGCTTGCATCTGTGTTCCTTCATCTTTTGAAGAATCTGCATGGCTCCTTTCATATCACCATCATCAGAGTAGGCATTGATGGCTGCATTGAAGAATATGGAGTCCGGTTTGACACCTTTGGTTTCCACCATGGAAATAAGAGATGGAATTGACCTTAATTTCTTTTGGAGGGTAAGGGCGGATAGAAGATTGGTGTATGTTACAAGAGTCGGCCTGTGGTCTTCTTTTGTTAAGCTGTTGAAGATGTTGAATACTTCTTGAGGCTTACCCTTTCTGATGAATTTGGTCATCAGCTTAGTTCTAGACATGACTGTTTTGCAACTGTTGTTTCCCAAGCAGATGGGACAACCACTATCAGCAGGGAACTCAGAGCAGCAAGAAGTCGGATATGATTTTTCCTGAAATTTTCATTCAAGAGTACAAATGAAAAAGATCAGAATTCTAGACAGAAATATAGGGAATAAACCAATGCTATTAACATTCACACATAAGGATGTGAATGAGTTGTTTTGCATATATTTTACCATTGAAGGTGATGCTTGAACCCTTCTCTTTCTTACATAAGCTCTCTTTTGCTGCTTCGCCATCCTGTTCACTGAAGCTAGATTGTGCTAAGCAAGTCAGTTACCGTCTTAAATGCGACAGCAGAGATCTGCAACTGCTCCTTGACACAGTTCTTGATGAAGCACTAGACAGTTTAGATAATGATCAAGTCTACGTTAAAACTCAGAGTAAAGCAAACCCAAACTAACTTGGAAACAATCATCTTGTCTCCAGTTAATGTGATGTTGAAATACACTTGAGCAGAGGAATTGCATGTATATCAAGGTTGACTGCTCTTATATGGAATTCGAAAAATGAAGCAATAAAGCATCTGAACCAGTAGTCCAGACCCAAATACACAAGGCTAATTTGAAAACACTTAGTACCACAAGTCTTAACAGGAAAAAAAATAAATCCAATGCTAATACGGGATATGAATCTTTCAAAACCCCCTAGAGTAACTTTTATCCATTGAACTGAGATCAGCAACAATATTATACTATGGGCAGAAACAAGTCACAGATCTCATTTGAGGCCACACAGTGAATTCAATCGAAAGGCATCCAGAGCCCATAATGCTAGAAGATGGAGATTCAGCAAACACAAGCTCAACAATTAACAATTATGCAGTAACAGTCCAACAAAATGGGCATCAAACCTAGACCTTTAATCAAGATACAGGTAACTCAAAACTAGATTGGAGAATGAACAATTATTAGTTGAGGAGTAGATTCAGCTTCAAGTAAGTGGAAAGCTTAACAACACACCTGATCAAGCCTTACCAAATCAGAAAAAAACAAAATAAGAATCTTGGATGAATTGTGCTTGATAAATTGGGGGTTTAAGCATGTACCTGTGCTAAGGAGCAGCAGAAATGGTAGAGAAGAGTAGGGCTAGGAGTTGGAGAGAAGTGGGCACAGGCCATGGAGATACATATAGGCACAAAGATACTTAAAAAGTGGGTCAAGCTAGATCTTGATAATGAAATGTGGTATGCGGGGCAAAATCTTATCCACGCAATATAAGAAGAGACCCAATTGGTTGGGAGAAATTTCTAATGGCTGGAATCAGCTCTATTTGTTGCCCTCCTAATTTTGGGTATGTGGCTGCCTCAGGGCCGCCTCAATATTCTTGAGATTGCAAGCAAATTGGAATCTTTGAGATTTTTCTTTTAGGCTAATGGGGTTCTTTTCTGTTCCCATATGGTTAGTTTAAGACACGTAAACTGTTTGATTTTCTCTCGATTAGGACACTGTAATCAACTTGCACCTTACCATTTTCCGGGTGATGTGTTCTTGATTAGTTCACACTTCACATGCTGATTTTTCATTGTTGATTTTTTTTTATCAATCGTGAAAAAATAGGTCAGCAAATATGGCGATGTGTTCTTAATTAATTCACATGTTTTTTTTTCATTTATGGATATTTATTTATTCCTTGTTGATTTTTTGGTCTAAAATGTAAACACAATTGTGAAAATATCGGTCAAAAATAGCGGAAACGCTATTTAATTTATTGCAACTCGTACACGAGGCTAGTTTACACACATGTTTTATTGCAACTTATAAATGAGGCGAGCCAGTAGCTTTCAATGTGTACTTGTTTTTCTTCGGATGTTATGTGAGCTCTTTTTGTTTGTGTTTTCTAATGCCAATGTATAAAGAGTTTTTGGGTCTCTCGATACAGCAAATTTGTTTATCACAATACTTTTGTTATCATAAAAAGAAATGCAAGAGGCACCTAGCTAAGTTTGGAATATCAGTCTATCAGAGCAAGAGGTGGTTAGCTAAGTTTGCACTTTGCAGTATCAGAGCTACGACTCATTTATTATCTATCTGAGCACATTCACGAAGTTCTTCCCCTCCAAATCAAGTCATATGTATGAACAAATCAAAACTGTATGTAGAAAACCAAACTGAGATTGAAACAAAGAATGAAAGAATACATTCCAAGAGTGATTGTGTATAAGCAAAACAATAGATACAGTCAAAAAGAAAGAACACCATTGTAATGCCCAGGGGAAAAAAATATGTTAGAGAGGGAGAACGCATACCTCTTAGCAATCTAATATGGCACAATTGAATATGGAGAGAATCATAAGCGTGGATAACACACAAGTTTTCTTTACATTGGAAAAAGTGAGCAAGTTAATCAGAGGATTCTTCAAGGGCTTCCACTGAAACCTCGGCTATCCCTCTTCATCTTCTCAGGCCCCATCTCTCGAGTGGTCGTCCCTGAGGTCCCTGAGAAACCTCGGGTGTCTCTCTTCATCTTTCCCATCTCCATCTCCCGAGTCGTCTGCCCCCCTTCGCTGCTTGATCCAGAAGGGTACAGACCGTACTCACTAGTGGTCCCACCATACTCGCTGCTTCCATACTCTTGGCTTGCTAATGCCGTCTGCTTGAATTTCTTCATGTCTTCCTTATACTGACTGCTGTCGTAATCTGAGCTTCCATATGATCCATAAACTGTGCTTTGCCCTGGTCTGATTCCTTCATTCAGGTCTGACAAGGAAACATCTCCTTCCAAGGCTCTAACTATCTGTTCAATTCCCAGTGCAAGAAACCCAACGTCATAATGATCCTTTGATTATAGCACATACTATCATGCAATCAGAAATGGAAGAGGAAGAAAAAAAATACCTGGCTCATTCTTGGCCTACGACGGGCTGAATGGCGCACACAAGCAGCAGCACAGGCAACCATACGGGCCATTTCATTCAGATTGTAGCTTTTTTGCAGACGTGCATCCACAAGAGCATCATAATTATCTTCTTCCAAGGCTCTGGCAAGCAAAGGTCTTGCCTGCAACGACGACAACAAGAACCATCAGTAAAGGTACAGATTATTAAGGAAATCAGCTGACGGGATGGGGAAAAAATACCGAGCATACTCACCCAGTCAACTAAACTATCATCCATATAAGTATTTCTTGGGTCAACAGGTCTGCGCCCAGTGATCAATTCCAGAAGCATGATGCCGTAGGAGAAAACATCTGACTTCTCTGTGAGTTTGCCACTTGAAGCATATTCGGGAGCCAAGTATCTGTAATTACAAAGTTCATTAGAAACTGTATGTTTAGAATGTCTCATTTACTTCGAAGAATGTACAAAGAAAAATCAAGATTCTCAAAATGTACAAGGAAATGATACATTAATCAACTAGGGTGACTAGATTTCAAGAGAAAATATGACCAATAAGGAAAACAAATTTCATTTTTTAGCAGAAGAGAGGTGTATCAATCTTACCCAAAAGTTCCCATAACTCTCGTGGATATATGAGTGTTGACATCAGAAGAGATCTTTGCAAGTCCAAAATCAGCAACCTGGATAAAACGTCCAAAGTAGGCATTAGTTTAAAATCACCTAAAGCCAATGTACCTAGCTTCCAAATCAACAACCCATATAAGTCAAAAGTGTTATTGCACAAACTACTGTTCACAAGTCTAGGCAAAGAAGCAAGTGCCACACTTTTTTTGATGTGCAAAGAGAAGTTATAGTACTGGCTGTATTGTAATTTTAAACTCACCATTGCCTCAAACCTAAAATCTAGAAGTATGTTTGATGCTTTAATATCCCTATGGATAATCTTTGGATGACCTGCAGTACACATACCACACATTCAGCTCAATCTCTATTACAACGAGGCAACTATCATACTAAAAAGGTTGGGAATTGTATAAAGAAAGGCTTACAATCCTCATGTAAATAGGCCAATCCTTTAGCAGAACCCAGGGCTATCTTTAGTCTTATTGGCCACTCCATGGTAGGTTGTCCCTTGCCTGCAACAACATGCTTGACTTTGTCAGATCAAACAACAACAAAAACATTGACCAAGAGTATAAAATAACAAAAGATATAGGAATAGGGTGATGAATTTGTAACAATTAACTAACCATGAAGATGGAATTCCAAGTTGTTGTTCGGAACAAACTCATAAACAAGTATTCTCTTTGAACCAGTCATGCAGTATCCAACTAATGACACAAGATGTTTGTGATGCACCCTACTGATAATCTCAACTTCTGCCTGGAATTCACGTTCTCCCTGTCCGCTGCCAGCTTTGAGTGACTTCACTGCTACTTCTTTCCCATTTGGAAGGACTCCTTTGTGCACATATCCAAATCCACCTTGTCCTAGAATATTGGCATCTGAGAAGCCATCAGTTGCCATAGCAAGCTCATCATAAGTAAACGTGCTCTTTGAGAAGCCCAATGACATCCCAGGAGAAGGTGGAGGAAGTGGGGCCTCAGACCCCGAATAGTTGGAGCCAGAATCTCCACTGTTGCTTATAAAGGCTGGAGGAGCCATTGGAGGACGATTTGGAGAAGGTGGAGGCCGTGCAGCCGGAGGAGAAGGCTTGGGCATCATATACTGTTCGGGTGGAGGAGGAATATTTTGTTGCCACTGCTGAGCCTGAGCTTGACCGCCGTAGTAACCATCTGTCACAAACACAAACTTTCATTCAATCAACCATCGCCAAATGCATAATTTCAGTATGAGATTCTGAAGTCACGGACAATCAATAAAGTTGAGAACACAAATAAAGAACAGATATGCTGTGGCAATATTTAGGTTTGCTTCAGCCATGCACATTAAATTGCCAACTTTGACGACATCCAAAGCAGTTGAATTTTAGAATTTAGATTCATGTGAGCTCAGTTTTTTTTTTTTAAACTTCTCTAGATTTCCAGATGTCATCATGCAAGATCAGATCTAGGTAGCGTCATACAGCAAGATCTAGTAATCTTAATTGAAGTTAAAACGTCCCCTTCCCTGAGCTAATATCAGATCTGAACTGGTCAGCCTCAAATCATACTACACAGCATACCTAGATTCAAATTTCCAATCCACCACACAAGAGATGAGATTACACTTTGAATGAATCAAAGATCAAATTAGATAGTTAGAGAGGTAATTTGACGGGAGAGAAGGTCAAACCTACCTTTGGGACCAGGAGCAGGAGGAGGAGGAGGGACATAGTAGTTCTCGTGTCCATACTCATTTCTTCTTCTCTTCCTCTTCTTAGCACAGCAAACGCAGAGGATACTCAACAGCAGAAGTATAACGACTCCACCAATGGCAATACCTACCACCACACCAGTTGACAGACCGGAAGAGGAAGAAGAGGAGGAGGAAGAAGTCGTGGAAGGCGTACGCGACGAAGGCGTGGAGGAGGAGGGAGGCGGCGGAGAAGATTTCGAGGAGCTCGATCCGGAAGGCGGAGGGGGCGACGGCGTGGATGACGAGGACGAAGACGGCGGCGGCGGCGGCGGCGAGGACGAAGAGGAAGCGGACGGAGGAGGAGAGGTGGTGGTCGAAGATGGAGGCGGAGGAGAGGCGGCGGCGGCGGGAGGAGGAGAGGAGGGAGTGGAGGTGGAGGGAGGCGGCGCCGAGGACGACGAATTGGAAGGAGGAGGGGCGGAGGTGGTCGGCGCCGGAGGGGAGGAGGCCGGAGAAGGAGTGGTGGCGTTGGAGGCCGGAGGGGAGGAGGTCGGAGCAGACATGTGTTGAGGCTCTGGAGAATTGGGAATTTTGGAGTGGGTGTGAGAAGAGGATGGCTGCTTGTGTTCTAATGAAAACGAAAAGCTAGGGATTTGCTTTTTGAGTCACATGGGCGGAAGAGAGAGAGAGATAGGAGAATTTGGGAGGAGGAGGTGTCCAGTCCAGCTCGGATCGTCTGGAAATGCGGAGCGGTTGTTGGACGCGGGGCCCACACGCATGGCCCGCGTATGCACAACGCAGACGCCGCTCCTTTCGTCCCTTTTTCGGTGCCAGCTCCTTTTCACATTTTGACCCCGGAACACGTTTGAAATTCACATTCGGGTTCTAATTTTATCCAAATTTTCAGTTTTGAAGGCACACTTTGGTGGACGAGTCACATAGGTAGTCTACTACACCTAATTTTCAGTTATCATGGCACTAGATTGATTTTTTTGCCCAGACGCATCATGGAACCATCTATATTAGTAATAACGGTTTTTTTTATCATGTTCTAAGTACACATTCTAAGCGTACTAAAAGTCTAAAAAGAAATTAGTGAACTCATCACAAAAAAATAACTCAAAATTTGAGATTTATCAAATATTTTCATTATTAGTTAAGGGCACATAATAGAAAAATACTAGAAATAATACCTCTCTGACAACGTGTATCAAAAACTAAATTAGGAGAGTTATTTCCGACAATGAACATTTGTGGTATGTAAGCCGAATGCAGATCGAGTGATCGACCCTGACCAATCAAACCGAAAAAGATAAGAAAAATAAATTAAAGAAAAGACATCTTTGCATATATATTAATTAGCTAATCACGAAGGCAATTAATATAGGACATATTGATTGATGATTTAATTGAAATCATTTAACATAGTATCAATCAATGCCTTACCACACGGAATATTATGCTTTCATAGTTCATTCCAAGTGGGCAAAAAGGAGGTTAATTCGATAACATGTCTTGACCAAAAAAAAAATCGATAACATGTGGAGTTGTTGTAGTCAAACATTAGGCGCAGTAGACTATTATTATAAGTAGGTGTTTATATACTGTAACATTTATACATATGACTATACTCGTATGACTGAATATCTGTGATCAATTTAGAGGTTAGAATTAACTTAATTGGAAGTGGTCGTTGAGTTGAAGGGAAAGAAAGTCGGCCAGCTGGAAACTAATTATTCAACAGTTAAACTTTCTCTTACATCAAATGACCATATATGTTTTACAAAGTTCATTTGGAAGACCAGACTCGTTAAACTTGACGTGGGTACGTAGTAACTAATAACGGATGAAGTGGCAAGTAAATTAAACTAATTCACTTATACATGTTATAAGGTTTGGATTCACCTTTTAACTTAACTAGTTTAACCCCCTACCATGTACGGGTAATGTGATTATAAACCCAATTTAATATAGATATGTAATGTCAATGATCACGTTAAAATTATAGAATTATACTGTATATATTTATCTTCGTATTGTGATTAGTGTTTTTTTACAAATAGTAAATCAACTCATAATATAAATAAGTTGGATTTATTCAAAAATTACTTTACGATAAATATCATGTTTTATTAAATAATAATATTTATGAGAAGATTACAACTAATTCTTGATAAGAGAAAATTCATAATTTTCGGTAAATTTTAAGTAATTTGTACGGGATAAGATTATATGAGATTCTAACTACCTAATCTGTATAAAAGAGGGTCCGACTGATTATTCTATTATCGAAATGACACGTGGCGCAATTTTTTGTGAAGACATTGTCTCCGTTTTATAGTATAGGTAGTATAGATGTATAAAGAAAAGATTATGATGGTGTATGATAAAGCAAGGAAAGATTATCACGACATCGAAACACTCAATGCACATCTCATTCAAGAAACAACTTATTGTACCTTCCTAACATAAAATTATTCCAAATGATATCATGTCGTAGAACAAAACAAGCAAAAAAACGTGCTCTTTATGAGCAAAAGACTATAACAAAGAAAGGTTTGTCATGAGACTAGGGCACCAACCCACCCTATATATGGTAAATCATGGCACCGTAAAATCCTATTATTACAATATCAGTAAAAACAAAGATTATGCTTGCAAGTTTGATCACAAAACGAAGAAAGATTATTAATGATGAGTTTTACATCCTAGATAAAACGAGTAGAAAACACACGACGTTAATTAGTCAGAATAGAAAAAAAGATAAAGTGAACTCTATTAATCACAATACACACTCACTTGATCACTAAACAAACGCCATATTCGAATTGATTCTTAAGCTCGAGTTGCACACAAGCTTTCCACAAAAATGAGGTGGTCGTTCTCACGCAAGTACAGAGATGACATGCATATAGTTCCATTAGGCATTTCAAGAATGACTTCTTTGTTCATATAACTTCTCAAAATAAATTGTTACAGTTACAGGATCTAAAAAAATTTAAGATAAAGTTCAATGGGCTGATAATCTAGACTAGCTTTTGGAGGTTATGTGTGTATATGAGCCTATTATACAAGCTTAAAAGGGTTCTAACTCAAAATCACATGACAATGAGTGGAAGAATTCCTTAAGTTATATATCCTGAAATTTTTGTTATATTTTTTAACGTGGGATTCTCCGATACACCGTTCGGTGGTGTTCAACATGGTGATGCAGATTGAATGATTTTTTTATTTGAACCTCACGGTGGATGCCAAACTGTTTTGGTCAAAAAAGAGATTTTCGGATCAGACTTTCAATGACCTAGATGAGGGCTAGATCGAGATCAGAAGCCGAGCTAACAATCGGAAGATGAAAATGACAAATTGCAAGTATATGAGATGTTAAGTATTCGAGAGTAATCGTTATTAGAGAAGAGTAGTTTGTGTTTTTGAGAGAACAATATATGAGATTTTAACTTTTAAGTATTTGCCTAGTTATTAATTTCATTGATCTTCTCCCCGCTTAAATGTTTTGATCTCCCTTGAATCCTGGTAGTGTTAATGTAACTAGTTTTACCCGTCGTGTCATGCATGACTTGTATTTTTAAATTTATTTTTGGATATATAATAAATAGAATATTAATGTGAAATGTAAAATAAAAGTTTTAACATTATTTGGTTTCATCGAATATTAGAACTTTTTAATTGTTAAATAATTTATGAGAATATGTTATTATGCAAATCACATACTTATTAAAATATAATATATTTCAAAGATCATGATATTCTAAATCTAAAAAAGAATTGTTATAGAAAATATTATGAAATCAATAGAAACTGTTAATAATAGTTTATAAAAAAAATATAAGGTGGAGTGAGAATAAATTTTTTGTATATAAAATTAAAATTTTTATGAATTCAAAAATTAATTAAATTAATGTTAGTTATATGACTTCCATTTTTTTATTCAATGTCTCTTTGAGCAAAAAAATCAATTGTTTAAAATATTAACCTTTAATTGACAACATAGTATAATCATTAAAGATAAACTTATTGGGTATGCATATGATAAACTAAATATAACTTATTGTTAGTACGTACTATGTAGTATGCATATGATATGCTTTGATGCTTAAATTTATTATAAGTACGTGCGGGTGATGTTAAAGATAAAATTACTTTAAGAGAGTTAAAGATAAAATTATGTAAGAAAATATAATTAAGGATAGATGGTATGACCTTAAAGATAAAATTGATGATTTGATAATTAAGGAAAATAAAAGATATAGGGTTGTTATTATCTATTTGAGTTGGAAAAAGAAATTAAAATCAAGTGGGGCCAGAATCAACGTGGAGGTTCGCAATTCTCCGGCTTTAATATATAGTATAGATAATGTCAAATTTTTACTACTTCAGTTTGGACCTTGTTTACATGATAACCATTTTGACCAACTAGTGACCATACTCTAACAGAATAATTACAAGTACAAAGATGACAATCCAAAACCACTTTAGATAGGTAGGGTGTTTCTTTGGTTCGCAACAATGAATCCAAATGTGATTTAGGTATCATGATTGGCGGCGTTGATGCATGTTATGCTTACTGCAAGCTGGTAACCGTTTGATTCCTCTAACGGCCAGGATCCGTCCACCAGACCACCACCGATGATTGTTTCAACTCCAACAAGTTGAACGTGAATCATGTCTTTGGCCCTATACGCCATACGGAGTCGAATTGATTAAAACATCTGCTTGACCGGAATGCACATGGAAGAAACATGTAGATTTTTTGTTAGATAGGTAAATTTTAATCAGTTTGTGTTTTGTTTATTGTTCTATATGCCAAGTTGATCGGATAACCAAGTTTGTATAACTGTATACAAAAGATACTTACTGTATATACTAATAGTGAGAAATAAGATATTATAGTTCATATTTCTACGTCATTTTTAAAATTATAGTGAGAAATAAGAATATTTTCCAATCATTCATGTAAAAAATTAACGTTTTAGATTAAGGGTGCATTCGGTAAATAATGTTACCTGTTGATAAGTTAAAGGATACTAATAGTGATACTGATTTAAGGTACGGATAAGTTAAATGATACTGATGCTTGGTATGAAGGTTTGTTGATTAGTTGTTTTTTCAAGAAATAATTAAACATTCTTTTCAAATAAGATGGGAGCTAGATAGTTTTTTATTTTTTAGGTGCTTATAAGTAACATAATACCTTTCTCGACAAACATGCGGGTAACGAAAATTTTAAATTGTTGCCTTTCTCAAATACTTATAAGTATCATTTAACTTATTTTAACAAATAAGTTTTAAATTTGTCGAACGCACCCTAGACTTTCACAAAAAGAAGATAAGAGATGGTATACACGACTACTTTGCGTACTTTCGAAAAATCCATTTATGAGAGACGACAATTTGTGCATCAAAACTGACCATTTGTTCATTAGTGCTAATCAATTGCACATCAAAATTAGTTGGTTGTGCGACAAATTTTTGATGCACGTTGTTCTTTTATTTTGAGCCTGTTTATTTTATTTTTTTAGGGTCCGTTCGGTTCGCAGCTTAACAAAGCTTAATGAAGCTTGTTGAAGCTTAATTTTTTTTAAAATAAAATATTTTTGGTGTTCGGAGGGTCATTGTAGCTGGAACTTGTCTAGCTGAATTTAGCTGAATTAAGCTGGAAATAAAAAGCTGCCTCCCCCAAGCTTAACAAAGTTGAACTAAGTTGAATCCAGCTCTTAATTCAGCTTCAGCTAGTTTTACCGAACGGACCCTAATCTTTCAACCTTATTTACATATACAAAATTAATATTTATCCAGCCTTGGATGCACATATAGTTAGTTCTGATGCTCATATAAGGTAAGACACACTTTTGCTAAGAATCTTTATATATGTTTGTTCATCACTACCAATAGTTTGTGCATTAATATTACGCATTTGTACATCGATTTTAAACTTCATTACCTTTTGATGCACATTGAAGTGGTAATGATACACTCACAAACATGATGCAATGTTTAATTGTGTTTGGATGTTGTTGATACCCGGATCTGTCATTGCGTTGATGCATGAGATGAATAAATAATAAGAACAAAGATTAAAGCGCTAAATCACGTTTTAAATGCGCTAAAGTAAGCGCTGGTGTGCAGTCAAAACATGAATCTACAAATATCGTAATTAAGCCCTTTTGAGGGCCCATATCGCGATTAAAGCCCTTTGGAGGGCCATCATCGCGATTAGCATGGATTTGGTTCTATCCCACATCGACAAATGAAAGTGTAAGCAAGTAGCTCCCTTTCCTATATATAGAGGGTGTAGGGTAAAGTTTAAGTGATCGGAAAAAAGGCCGGTCCCGAGACGTGTTCTCGAAGGACGGCCCCCCGACGTGTTTGAAGTCGCCGAGGAACTCGAACTATTTTACGGGAAAGACCTTAAAAAGTCTTATAAGCCTCCGAAAAGAGAATAAAATAATACGCGGGGGGTGGGAGAGCTCGAAGCAAGACGAGCCGGTTTCTAGCGCGCCGAAAGGCCCGAGAGTTTAATAATTTTATCCCGTATTTGGTTCGAGATTTTCAGGCCTCAACATTGGCGCCGTCCATGGGGACCTTCTCGTCCTAGGAATGTCATGCTCTCGGGTCGTCGGTTAAGAATCGCGCAGGTTAGTATGTTTGTTGCTTATATAATTATTATGTATTTTTAATTAGCATGGATCGCGATGGACGCACGGCCCCATCGCGTTGCCGTGGCCTTGGCTCTCGGTCGTGGCCCGCGGCCCCATCGCGTTGCCGTGGCCTTGGCTCTCGGCCTTGGCCCGCGGCCCCATCGCGGCTCGTGGCCTTGGCTCGCGGCCTTGCCCCGTGACCCCATAATAACATCTCCGAAAAGAGAATAAACTAACAACCCTCCAAAACGAGAATAAACTAACAAGCCTCCGCCGTGTCTTCACCGGCCCGCCACCGCGCTCTTCCGACCTCTCGCCGTCGTGCTTATCTCTCCAGCGTGGTCCGTTGTCGTGGCCTGTGGCCCCCTTCTGGACATCGCGTTGCCGGGGACGCGGGGGTTCGTGACTGGAGTGCGTGGCAAGCTTCACTAATCCTGTTGCACGTTGTCCACGCGCTAAGTGCAAAAATTGACGTGTATATAACTCCGACCGAATTCGGGTTGCTCCTGTTGTTCTTGTTGTCAGGATTTGTTGTTTTTTAGGTTTTGTGAATTTGTCAAATCTCTTGTGGTGCGCTTGCTTGGCATGTCACAAACACTAATGAAAAGATCTCTCTTTTGGTTTGGGGGAAGAGGCTCGGGGTTTTATTTTGCCCGGCTCTTCCTCTAGTGTATGGTGTTGTGTCTTCTTACGCGCCCTACTCTTATTTCTTGCATTCGAGCGCACAGCGAACGCCATTAATGAACCTTGAGATATTAGCGATTGACTAATACAGGTTTGTTATACACAAGTTTAACACCAAACTAAATAACGCCTCCGAAACGAGAATAAACTAAATAAACCTCATATGGCCCGCGACCCCATCTAGACGACGGCTGTTTTTGAGCTTTGCTCACAGTTACCATCAACACGCTAATCACATTCTATAAAGCAAAACGTGCGCGATGCGCATAGGCGCACTCGAGACGGTTACACCTCTCGCAGCTGCTGAAAGCCTTAAAACATCAAAACTCCACAGTCGTTAGGGAAAACCCGAGTTGCCGTCCTCGCTTGGGGTTGTCCACTAACGCGCGCGATGCGCATAGGCGCGCTCGAGTTGGGTTATGCCCCTCGTAGTTTCGCATAAAGCCTTAAAACATAAAAACTCCACAGTCGTTAGGGAAAACCCAAGTTGCCGTCCTCGCTTGGGGTTGTCCGCTAACGTGCGCGATGCGCATAGGCGCGCTCGAGTTGGGTTATGCCCCTCGTAGTTTCGCATAAAGCCTTAAAACATCAAAACTCCACAGTCGTTAGGAAAAACTTAAGTTGCCGTCCTCGCTTGGGGTTGTCCGCTAACGCGCGCGATGCGCATAGGCGCGCTCGAGTTGGGTTATGCCCCTCGTAGTTTCGCATAAAGCCTTAAAACATCAAAACTCCACAGTCGTTAGGGAAAACCCAAGTTTCCGTCCTCGCTTGGGGTTGTCTGCTAACGCGCGCGATGCGCATAGGCGCGCTCGAGTTGGGTTATGCCCCTCGTAGTTTCGCATAAAGCCTTAAAAAATCAAAACTCCACTGTTCGCGTTGAACGCGAGGGCGCGCTCGAGTTGACTTCATCGCTCGTAGTCGCGATAAACCCAAAAATCCAAATTCTATAAGGAAAACCGTCGAGCCGAGCTCGGGGTTTGGCCCGCGTTGGACGCGAGGGCACGCTCGAGTTGACTTCATTGCTCGTAGTCGCGATAAACCCAAATATCCGAATTCTATAAGGCAAGCCGCCGAGCTGAGCTCGGGGTTTGGCCCGCGTTGAACGCGAGGGCGCACTCGAGTCGACTTCATCGCTCGTAGTCGCGATAAACCTAAATATCCGAATTCTATAAGGCAGGCCGCCGAGTTGAGCTCGGGGTTTGGCCCGCGTTGAACTCGAGGGTGCACTCGAGTTGACCTCATCGCTCGTAGTCGCGATAAACCCAAAAATCTAATTATTATATGAGACAAACCGCCGAGCTAAGCTCGGGGTTTGGCCCGCACAATGCGCGTAGGCGTGCTGATGCCCGGTTACAAACAACGCGTTGACCAAAGTTATGCGCATCAAGTTGGTGCCTCGTTTGTCCTCGAAAAGACCGAGGACATCCGAGTCATGGGGTTGTGTTGATATCCGGATCTGTCATCGCGTTGATGCATGAGATGAATAAATAATAAGAACAAAGATTAAAGCGCTAGAGCGCGTTTTAAATGCGCTAAAGTAAGCGTTGGTGTGCAGTCAAAACATGAATCTACAAATATCGTAATTAAGCCCTTTTGAGGGCCCATATCGCGATTAAAGCCCTTTGGAGGGCCATCATCGCGATTAGCATGGATTTGGTTCTATCCCACATCGATAAATGAAAGTGTAAGCAAGTAGCTCCCTTTCCTATATATAGGGGGTGTAGGGCAAAGTTTAAGGGATCGGAAAAAAGGCCGGTCCCGAGACGTGTTCTCGAAGGACGGGCCCCCGACGTGTTTGAAGTCTCCGAGGAGCTCGCACTATTTTACGGGAAAGACCTTAAAAAGTCTTATAAGCCTCCGAAAAGAGAATAAAATAATACGCGGGGGGTGGGAGAGCTCGAAGCAAGATGAGCCGGTTTCTAGCGCGCCGAAAGGCCCGAGAGTTTAATAATTTTATCCCGTATTTGGTTCGAGATTTTCGGGCCTCAACAGATGCCTTGATTTATTTACCGCTTTATCTTGTTTTGCATATGTTGCTACTCAGATCCGTCACCGCATTGACAATATGAAAACTCCACTCCCTCCATTTAAAAACTCACAAGTCAAGAAGCCGCCGGGGGTGTCATCATCGCATTAACAGGCCAAGTGGACGACGTCCCATCCAGTCAAGTGGATAAAGGGTGAACATAACGCGCTAGCCGTCCTTAATAAGCCAATAGGGACGCGACACGTACACAAGATATTTCCGTCCCACATCGACGTTTCGCAAGATCTTAGCCCAAAACTCGGGTATAAATAGCAAGTTGGACACATGAAATGGGGGATCGAAGAACTCGCGAACCAACACCATTCCCGAGCCAAAGATCATTGTTGAAAACACGATAACTAAGCGCGTAGAGATAGCTAAACCCCAAACAATTGTACTCCTATATCCTGTACTGCGTGAATACGACTAAGCCTCAAAATTAAACACTCATTTTTTTCTCAACGCGCTGGGGATCTATCTTGTCGGTTAACTTGATTATTTCATTTACTCTCATCACGATCTTCATCAACGGGTTTTCGGGTTTCAACAGGATGTACGTATTGATGAACAAACAATCATTTGTTTTGAACAAAATCGTATTTTGATGCACAGTCTAGGGGGCAACTTGTATCCTTATTGTTTAAAAAGCACATGAATAATTTGCCAAAAAACATTGACCATACATGTCTTTTATTTTTATTTTTCCTTTTTAAGTGAAACGATTAATGTCCTTTATTTCTCTTCATCTAACAATTCTTGTTCATTCATTCGACCCCAAAAAAACTTGTTCATTCTCATTTCTCAGCTAAACGCATATTTTCAAACCATTTACACCTTAAATCAAAGTAACTATCAATAAATATATGAAAGAAATATATGATTATAGATAATAAAATAGTTATGAAATTATGAACTTTCAAATGTCATTTTTGTAATGAATGCACTATATTGAAATCATACGGGTCTCATAACCTTATTCGTATGATTAAACAATATATCGACGATAAAAAAAACAACAAATAAAGAGGGTTGATGACTTGATGGTCTAAAACTGAAAAGGACAAATTGGGTTAGTGGCCCGTAAGGGCCACTTACGGAGGTGGTAAGCCCCCATCAAAAATAAATAAGCTATGGGGCCGGTTTGCCCATTTTACCCCGTCCCCATTAATTCCATTAATTCCAAAATTCCCCCTATTTATTGCGAAATCCCCTCGCCTCCCGTGCACCTTCTTCCCTCTCTTCGAAAAACGGCGCTCGTGCGCTACCACTTTTCGCTGCTCCCTCCACCATCTCTCTGCTTCGCCGGCAAACAGAGGTGCGAAAAGCAGGGTCGTCACACGACAGGAAGCGACTAGGGGACGCCCTCGAACGGACCTCGCATGGGTTGTCACACACATTTGCGACTGTGCTAAGTGATTTCGAAGGAGAAATTACGACGTTCGAGTTTGGAAGATTTGGCAGCCGATTTATGCGCAAACCAAGTATATGAACTCGAACACATTAAACCATGGCTTTGAGGAGTGTTTGTGTTGGATTGGAAACACAAACGCAATGACCATGAGTTTGCTTGTGTTGGTGAGGAATCACGTATGACATGGTTTATGTGTGACAACTGTGGACGTGAATGTGTATGGGGTACATCCAACTCCATGCTAAAAAATCCATACGTAAACGTGTAACCGTATGACAGGGTTTTTGTGTGACAACAACTAACGAGAAAAACGTTAAAAGTGGATGAAATGAATGACGCTTGTTTTAGTGTGTGACACGTATGTTTTCACGCTTATGGGTTTATGTGGTGACAGCCTCAAAAGTTGAATGTGGTGACATGGTATGACTGATAGTGTATGTGTGACAGGTTTGTTTTATTTTATTTTATTGAAACATGTGGGTGTATGACAATAATGTAGAATTAGCTTCAACACATGGTTGTTTTGTATGTTTTTGTATGATTTTGTGTGACATGGTTGTTTGGAAGATTATGTGTGACATGGTTGTTTTCCAGTGTGTGACAGTTTTGTTTGATCACAGTTTTTGCTTGGAAAGAAATGTGTGACATGTATGTTTGGTAGATGACATGTTTTCTGTTTCTATTGTATGACATGCATGGTTTTGAATGTGTGACAGGGTTGTACAAATGAAGATCCTCACTGTTTCGTATGGTGGAATGTGGACCTCTGAATGTGAGTATGTAGGTGACATATCCTCCAAGGCCGTGTTACTAAAAGATGATATCAGCTTAGATGAGTTGAAGAGCACAATAAACCAAAGGTGCAACATGCTGTCACCAGCCAAGAATATGATGTTGTCACACCTCCATCCATTTCAGAAATTGAAGAACCCTTTCAAAGTGGAGAACAAAGAGGATTTCAGTTCATTCCTACATATCAATGCAACTCCAGGAGTTGATTGGAAAATGCCTCTGTATGTGAGTTTCAATGAGAACAAGGTAATGCCTTTGTATGTGAGTTGGGTAAAGTGTCATTCAGTGTCATACATTCATTCATACCATTGTCATTCAATTGTGTGACAGGATGTAGCAGAACATGTGTGTGTGACAACTCCAAATGCAATGATACAGTGTGTGACACCTCCAACTGCAGTGATACATTGTGTGACACCTCCAACTGCAGTGATACAGTGTTTGACAAGTCCAGTTGCAACTGTTGCACCTATTCAGCTTCTAGATGAACCTATTGTGGCAGCACTTCCAGCTATTGAACCTTCAGTTGCAGCTATTGAGGATGAATACCAACCAATAGATGTTGATGTGGAGGTGACAAGAGCTCATGAAGATATGGATGACATTGTTGATAAAGATATGGATGAAGATGGCTACTGTGGTGAAAGGTTTATTGCCAGTGGAGATTTCATAGAGGTTGGTAAAGTGTACCAGTCCAAGAAACATCTGCAAGATGCTGTGGAGAACACTGCTTCTCATAAGACGTATGGGTTTCGTGTAAGAAAATCAAACAAACAAAGATACAAAGTGAAGTGCGTGGATCCTGAATGTGCATGGCAAATGATGGCGTCAATAATTAAAGGAACAAACAACTTTGTGGTTAGAAAGATCACAGACAAGCATACTTGTGCATTCGACATCAGATTTAAAAAACAACATAAGCCGTCATACAAAAGTATTGCTGACAAGATTAGAACAAGGTCAGTAAAGTTTTGCTCTATCTTGCAACTACATTTAAAGAAATTGTGAGATTGTGTATGTATGTATGACAGGCTGTGTATGTATGACAGTCTGGTGTTGTGAGATTGTGTATGTATGACAGGCTGGTGTTGTGCACATATGTAGGTATGAAGGTGTGAAAAATGGGCCAGATGCAGCTCAAATACGGAATGATGTCCAGAAGGAGTACCATGCATCAATCAGCATGTGGAAGGCTAGGAAAGCAAGAGAGCGAGCTCAAAATTTGATAAGGGGAACACCAGATGAAAACTATGCTCTTCTCCCATCATATTGCCACATGCTGAAGCAAGTGAATGAGGGGACATATTACAAGCTTGTCATTGACAGTTCTAACAGATTCAAATATGTCTTCATCTCATTTGGAGTGTCCATAAGAGGTTTCCAACACCTAAGAAAGGTACATCCCTTGTCACACAACTATATTACAGGCTGTCATACCAAGTAGTTAAGTGTGTGACACAAAGTTGACTTGTATAACATTATTTTGTTGTATGACAGCCACTATTTTGTTGTATGACAAATACGATTTTGTTGTATGACAACAATTATTTTGTTGTATGACAACCACTAGTTTGATTGCATGACACTAGTTTGATTGCATGACACTTATTTGTTGTAGGTTATATCAGTTGATTCAACTAGTTTGATTGCATGACACTTATTTGTTGTAGTTTAATTGTATGACAGTTTTGAGTTTTGTTGTATGACAGCCACTATTTTGTTGTATGACACAAATTTAATTGCATGACACTTATTTGTTGTAGGTTATATCAGTTGATTCTACATTCCTTCATGGCAAATATTTTGGGCAATTGATGAGCGCTGTAGGTCAAGATGCAAACCAACAAGTATACCCTCTTGCCTTTGCTATAGTGGATTCTGAAAATGATAAAGCATGGCACTGGTTTTTTGAGCAACTGCTTAATGTGGTACCACATACAAAAGACCTGGTTGTTGTGTCAGATCGACATGTCAGCATAAAAAATGCAGTAGCAAATGTGTACCCATTAGCTAAGCATGTTTGTTGCAAAAGACATTTGCAAATGAACCTCAGGCAAAGATTCCATGATGTTGGTGTTCTAAGCTTGTTTGAAAAGGCTGCAAAGGCATATACTAAGGCAGAATTCGAGGTTCACTTTCTGGACATATGCAAGGCAAATCCAGAAATAGGGAAATATCTACAAGAAGCTGATTTTTCCAAATGGGGTAGGGCTTACTGTCTTGGTGAAAGGTAAAGAATTGTATGACAACACTTATTTGTATGACAGGAACTTATTTTGTATGACAGGAGGTCATTCTCTTGTATGACAGGTACAACATGATGACTTCAAACAACTCTGAGTGTGTAAATGGAGCCTTGAAGCTTGCTAGGTCATATCAGTTGGTATCACTGTTTGAGTTCATCAGGGACATGGTCACCCGATGGTTTCAGACACGCAGAAAAGATGCTGCAAAACACCATAACCAACCCCCTTTGAATGTCAGGGCAATCTTGTTGGAAAGGATGAGGATTTCAAAAAGGTATGACATCAAGCCTTTGAATGATGCACAATTTGAGATTTGTGGTGGAGATTTCTCTGGCATTGTTGATCTAGCAAGAAAGACATGCAGCTGTAGGGTATTTGATCTGGATCACATGCCTTGTGTGCATGCAATTTGTGCAATAGAATACATGGAGTACAATTGCTCAGAATTCTTAGGTGAGTACTACACAGCTGCAGCTTGGTTGAAGGCTTACCATGAGACTATATACCCTACACAATCTAGATCTAAATGGGATGTACCAGAGCATATCAGCCAGCTGGTATGCAAACCACCACTTGTACGCAGGCCAGTTGGAAGACCAAGGGTGAATAGGCTGCCATCACTTGGAGAATTTAAACCCATTGTGAAGAAAAGGAAGCTGACCACATACAAGTGCAGTTTGTGTGGGAAATCTGGCCACAACAAGAAGACTTGCCCAAGAAGAGAACAAGCAATCACTTGCAAGCTACCATTCTGAAGCTGTCACACAATTCTGCACTACCACTTTCATGGTTACTTTTGATATTAGGCATATTACTGATGTTTGCACAGTTATCATATGATTCTGCATTTTTTTGGGGATATATTGGTATGAATAGAACATTGCTGGTGTAAGTAAAGAAGTATTTTAGGTAAATGACTATGGGTGACAGGTCCTACTTTTGTAACTAGATAGGAATACTTGGTGGTGACAGGTTGATATTTTGTATGACAACGTTTAAATGTTGCAACTGTTTTTTGCTAAATTCAGAGTTTTATGTTGTTTTTAGATCTGAATGCAAGGTATACAAAAAACACACAGTCAACAAACACAATGCTGCCATTAGATATACTTGTCACCAACAAGTGACAAGTATGATTTCCATACAAACAAAACATAACATAACAGCCCTTAAAAAAACATAACATCCCTTAAAAAACCCTTTAAAAAAACCATAACAGCTGAACATAACAGCTGAACATGAAGAAAACAAGAGATGAACAGAAATGAAAATGATGAAAGCTTGTCACACATTCAAACATCTTGACGCGGTGGTGTGGATGGTGCCGGCTCTAGAGGTGGAAACCTGTGGCCTGGTGGGAGGTGTTGTGCCCTGAACTCGCTCTCATCTTCAAGGCCAAACTGGTGGGAAATAAACCAAGGGTCAAGATAGTACTTGGAAACATGGCATTTAAGCTGGATATTTGAGTGACATGGATACCTCAATGCATGTCTGCTCCATTTGCTCGTGTGTCACACGATCTACATTGTCATTGATGAAAAAATGGACCCAGACAGGAGGGACATGAACCTGCAAGCAATAAGCCCTATAGATCCTGGCCACCTTCTGTGTGGGTGTGATAACGAAACCAATCTTGTTATCCTGTTACATATGCCCAAAACAAAACAAATGTTATCCTTGGAATGCTAGAGAAAGGGAAGATGGAGAAAACAGAATTTCAAGCTGTCACCACCCCATGTTTGACATAGACAGTGATCTTTTGGGGTCGAGCGGGGGGAACCCTTTGTTGTGCGGTGGCTGGTCTGGGGCCTTGGGAGCTCATAGCTGAAGGTTTGAGGAAGAGGTGGATGGTATGAAAATGGTGCAAAGGTGTATTTGAGGCTGATTGTATTTATAGCCAAACACCATACCTGTCATACGTTTTTTATCATGTATGGCCAAAAAAATGTATGACAATTGATGGTGTCATCAAAAACTGACAAGAATAGGCATTGGGTTTGGTGGTCAATAGGAGCCATTAAATAATAGGCATACTAATGTGGTCAAAGGAAAAAAGAATCTCAAAAGATTGACAAGATTAGGCATGGGCTTAGAAAAGACAAGTTGGTCAAAATGGCAATAAATAATGACACAACTGCCACCAAAGATCCCCCTTTGAATTTAGAGGTATACCCTATGAAATCCGGCCCCCAATACCCTAAGGCTCATCAGTTGTCACACAAGCTGTAAAAAAAAACAAAACTGCACCTGTCACACAAAGGCTCATCAGTTGTCACACAAGCATTCACCAAAGTTGTGGATGTCATTCCTAGTGAAATTACTAAACTGTGATGCACTATGATATCAGGGACACAACCCCAATACCCTAAGGCTCATCAGTTGTCACACAAGCTGTAAAAAAAAACAAAACTGCACCTGTCACACAGAGGTCATCAATTGTCACACAAGCATTCACCAAAGATGTGGATGTCATTCCTAGTGAAATTACTAAACTGTGATGCACTATGAAATCAGGGACACAACCCCCAATACCCTAAGGCTCATCAGTTGTCACACAAGCTGTAAAAAAAACAAAACTGCACCTGTCACACAGAGGCTCATCAGTTGTCACACAAGCATTCACCAAAGCTGTGCATGTCATTCCTAGTGAAATTACTAAAATGTGATGCACTATAAACACTCACACATGCATTCACCAGAGTAAAAAAAGTCATTCAAACTTGTCACACACATATCTTAGAACTTGTTCAATTGTAACACATGCATGCACAACCTGTCACACAATTGTATATGTTTCAGCATATGATGAACCTGTCATTCACACACACCCACATGCAGAAATTGCTCAAAGAGCCTGTCATTCATAACTACAATGTGTAATACAACAATTCATAACCTTGTCATACATACACTCAAACGATTGTCATTCTAACTAATGCTAAACCAATTACAGCAACTACAGCAACCTATGTTTTTGCTAAACCAATTACAGCAACCAATTACACAATGTTTTTGCTAACTAGCTAACATATGTTACATTGTCACAGGTTTTCACTCTCATTAAAGATCCATGTGCCCCTCTGCAACTCTATTGCCATCTTCTCCCTGTGGGCATCAATGTTGTTCTCATCAACATTGAATTCCTCTTTAAAAGTCAGGGCTTCCATGTACTTGAGAGTAAACAGACCACAATTTCCCCTGCAAAATAATGAGGATACATTAGCATCAACAATAAAATGGATCAGGGAAAATAAAAAGTTATGTGACTGGAGCATTACCCTTGCTTGTCCACTGGAGCATCTTTCACCCTACCACAAGTGAAGGGGGTCCCCAAATCCTTCACCAGATGCTTCATTCTTTCACTGGCATGAAGGAAGTAAGGAAACAAAACACACAGTGGTCCCAGCATGGACTGCATCTGCTCATCAGTGAAGAGGTTTGAAGCACAATCATATATGTCAATATGATTTCCAGGCAAGTCTATCTCCAGATCAACCCAATGGAGCTTGGGGATGTTAGAGGGTGCATATACATTTTTTGCATCAAACCATTGTTTCTCATACGTTAAAGGCAGCAATCCATCCATGTAGTCTGTCCAACCCTTGCAGAATTCAAAGCCCCCATCCCACAAACTTTTCAGAACATCTTCATTGAACCTATTAACCAAAACACAGTCAGCCACAACAACAACTTGCCAGCGTTCAAGCTCATTATGGATCCTCTTCCTGTAATGGTGCATTCCCTCATTGATATGCTGCAGTAAAAAAAGGGAAGCATATCAGATTCTGTACCTGTCAATCAGGGTATTAGCTGTCACACAAAACCCAAACTAAAACCCTACACACAACAAAGCATAAACCCTGTCACACTGAAGCCCTATAACAGTAAAGGCCTCTAATTCAAACCATGTCACACAATTGCAATACCTGTCACACAATTCAATACTTCCCCAAACCAAAACTAAAACCCTACACATAGCAACCCTAAACCCAAACTAAAACCCTACACACAACAAAGCATAAACCCTGTCACACTGAAGCCCTATAACAGTAAAGGCCTCTAATTCAAACCATGTCACACAATTGCAATACCTGTCACACAATTCAATACTTCCCAAAACCAAAACTAAAACCCTACACATAGCAACCCTAAACCCAAACTAAAACCCTACACACAACAAAGCATAAACCCTGTCACACTGAAGCCCTATAACAGTAAAGGCCTCTAATTCAAACCATGTCACACAATTGCAATACCTGTCACACAATTCAATACTTCCCAAAATCAAAACTAAAACCCTACACATAGCAACCCTAAACCCAAACTAAAACCCTACACACAACAAAGCATAAACCCTGTCACACTGAAGCCCTATAACAGTAAAGGCCTCTAATTCAAACCATGTCACACAATTGCAATACCTGTCACACAATTTAGTGGCTGTCACACAATTCAATACCTGTCACTGAATTACAGACATGTCACTCAATACAGAGGCTGGCAACCCCCCTAAACCCTAAACCCTAAACCCTAAACCCTAAACCCTAAACCCTAAACCCTAAACCCTAAACCCTAAACCCTAAACCCTAACTAAAACAATACACACAACAAAGCATAAACCCTGTCACACTAAATCATAAACTCTAAAGCCCTGTAATTCACAACCTGTCACTCAATTGAATAACTGTCACACAATGCACAACCTGTCACACAATACACAACCTGTCACACAATGCATTAAAACAAAGTAAGGTTATGTACCTCATCACCCAACCAGCATTTACTTGTTATGAGTTCTCTGAAGAACTTCTTGTCAAGTGTTGTCTGATACCCAGGCACGCCCATGTGTGTACTATATAAGACAAAAAAATGGAACCATTACGGGCTTGAAAAACAAACAGAGAACAAGTTCATATGAAGAGGGCAGTGTATCAGACCTTGAATCATAATACCAATCATAGAAAGCTCGTCTGTATTTTGTATCATAGAAAGAATTCTTGGGTCTTCTAGGCATTGGTTTAACCTTCTTCTTCTTTTCCTTTTTTTTCTTCTCTGCAGTGTAAGGAGAGACTAGCTTGTCACTGGGCTTGGTGTTCCTTGTAGACTTCCTCACAACTGTAGGTAGAACTTGCTTTTCAGTTTCTTCTTTTTCTTCTTCCTCTTCAGACTCATCAGATTCATCAGATTCATCAGACTTCCTCACAACTGTATGTACCTCAACAGATTCTTTTTCTTCTTCTTCCTTCTCTTGTGTGACTGTCATGACAAGGCCCTCATCATCCACTTTGTGGCCATCCCCTGTCACACCAACCTTCTCAGCCACCTCTGTCACACAAACCTCATTTTTCTCAGCAGAATCCACATGTACAGGCTTGTCAGCTACTTCTGGCACAACCTCATCCACCTTCTCATCCACCTTCTCATCAACCTTCTCATCAACTTGGACACCAACCTCACCAACCTCCTCAACTTACACACCAACCTTCTCATCAACCTCAGTTCTCTCAATTTGAGGAGAAGTTTGCTCAACTTGCACACCAACCTTATCAGCAAGCTCAACCTTCTCAGCAAGCTGAAACAAACTGGCATTCTCAGCAGGTGCAGACTTATCTTTAGGTGTTGGAAACAAACTGGCATTCTCATCAAATTCCTGGCTTTGAGCATGTATGTCCTCCAACACTTCAGCAAAATTCTCCTCAAATTCTCCCTCTTGTCTTTCAGCCTGCTGAGTGGTGGTCTCTTCTTGAACAAACCCACAACTTCTTAAATCCTTCCTCAATGCATACATCTGGGCGAGGAGGTCAACTTGCCTATCATTAAGCCGTAGAAGTTGCATGTTCATGTCTTGTTGTATCGCTTGTGTTGATTTCAGAGAACGAGCTAAAATCCTAACATCATCTCTCAATGTCTTGGCCTACAGAGGCTCATCAGACATGGGATCAACTGACCTGTCACCACCAGTAGTCTTTTCTTGTTGATCCACAACTCCCTTCTTATTGTGTTGAGGCTTGGTATGTATATTAACTACTGGTGCAACTTTGGCTCCTCTGCCACTTCTCAGCCTGGAGGAAATGCCAGTGGCTGCACTCTTTGGCCTCTCAGCACCCTTTTCTTTCTTGTTCACCTTCTTCTTCTTGGCCTCCTTGTTCACCTTCACAGTAACTTCTTCAACTGAGCAATCTTCAACATCCATGCTGTCAGCAGGCATGTTGTCACCTACTTCATTCCCTTCTTCTTTCCCCTCCTTCTCACCATCTTCCATTTGTTGTCATACAGACACATGTCATACATAATCATGTCATACATATATCAAGCTGTCATACAATACAATTGTAATCACATGTCATACATATAACAATTGTTGTTGACCTACCGTTTCTGGAACCTTATCTTCTTCCACCACAATTTCTTCCTCCACAGCCTTGTCTCCTTCATTCACATCCTTCTCTTCATCATTCCCTGATTTCTTCACAAACTTAACCTTCTTGGCTGATTTTTTGGGGGATTTGGTTGCAGCAGGCACACGCCTTGGGAGCTTGAACTTGTCACCAAGTATGTGCTTACGCATATCAGCAAGGCTCTCAAAGTCATCACCAGAATCATCTTGTACTTCCTCCTCCACCTTCCTTTTCCTGGATGGTGTCTTGACCTTCCCTTCCTTCTCCCCACTCTTCTCCACCTTCTCCTGCCTCTTCTCCTCCTTACCAATTGAAGTGGGTAGCCACTGCAAACTTCATCCTCATCCTCATTGCCTTTGACCCCAAAACACTGTCCTTCTCCTCAAAGTCCAAAAGCTTCTGCTCAAGCTCTGCAGACATTACAACCTGAGGCAGCCTCCATGCAATATAGCTGTCGATGACAGGGTCTTTCTTCTCATCTGACCATGAGAAATCACCAAAATGGCAAGAGTCATACCTGTACACATCACCCTGAAAACAACAGAAATGAAAGAACCTGTCATACAAGGGAAAATGGGAGTTGTAAGACAACTGTAATAGACAACAATTTAAGATTAGCCTACCAATTCCTCAAGTGCATTTTCCAATTGTTTGATGGACAGACCTTTGTCAGTTGAAACAGAATACCATATAGGATCAGAGATGGTGTTCTCATCCAAACTGTAATTAACCTTACACATGTCACACAGCCCTGGAAAAGTTTCAAAGATCCATATCTGACATGACAAAAATACAACAAATGGTTACAATATGTCATACAACAGTTTTCATCCAATCTCCAACAAACTGAAATACAACAGTTGTCACACAACACAATTGTAATCACATGTCATACATATAACAATATGTCATACAACACAACTGTAATCACATGTCATACATATATAAAGCTGTCATACAGTCTCATGTCATACATAAACATGTCATACATATTCAATTTCTCATGACTCAGCAATTTACCTCAAAGGACAGAGGATAACCACCCAAATTGAATCCTGTCCTGGTATTAGGAGAAGTATGCTTGGCTTGAGAAATCTTGGATAATGCATCTATGGTGGCTAGGTAAATCTCCCTACCCCAAGAGTACCTTTGGAATTTGTCCATATCAGACACTAATGCAGCATGCTCAGTGCTTATATTTGTGTTAGGCCTGTGAGGAAGCAGCACACCCTCAACCACCAACAAATAGGCTAGTATCATCTTCCTTTTGCTGTTTTTCTTCTTGCAGAGCATGTCTTTCAAACCCCCCAGCTTGCATTTATCTAATCCCAGAACATCTTCCATAGAAACCTCTAGGACATCCACATCCACTTCTGCACAGTTTAACCCAGTAATGGCAGCAAACTCGACCATAGAGAATCTAGCTACCTGATCCTTGACCTTGAACCACAACTCTCTGGACTTCCTTGTCTTTACTTCATGCATCATCACAGCATGGACAGCCGTTCCTAAGAAATGCAACTTTTCCCCAATCCTAAAAATTGTACCAAAGCATCCACACTTTAAGGCCTCCCATTGCTCTTTAGATACATTTTCCTTTATTGTTTCGAAGACAGAGACATCTGAAAAAACATTGTATCTGCCCCTGAAACGATGACTCTTTGGGAAATAGTACTTCAATGACTTTAATTGCTGCATGTCAAATTCAGCTGGAGGAGCATATGGAACTATCTGTGACATTATCACACCTGTCACACACAAAATGCAAACCAAACTTAACAAGCTGTCATACAATCTCCATCAAAATGAAACACAACAGTTGTCATACAACAAAATTTTAAGCACATGTCATACAATTGTCATACATAACCCTACTACACAACAATTGTCATACAACACAATTGAAATCCAAAAACCTGTCATACAGTTGTGATACAAACAAAAGACATCCACATTCCTGTCATACAACGGTTGTCATACACACCAATTTTCAACCAGAATCATGTCATACACCATAATTTTCATCCTAATAGGTTGTTATCACTAACCCTGTCATTCCAATACTTGTCCTAGCCTAAACCTGTCATTCCAAACCCTGTCATACAACGGTTGTCATACACATGCATCCTACACAAAACATCCACAACCAACCATTACTACATTAAACCTAAATCATGCATTTCAGGCAACCATTGCATTGTGTCATACACTGAACTACCACCTTCGAAAATGGCTAAATCGTGGATTTCAGGCAGTTAAACGATTATGCAGAAAACATACACAACAACCAACCATGATTCCATTAAACCTAATTCAACACAATGCAAGCACACACATTGGAAAACAATGACGGAACAAGCCTGAAAACCTACATTCCACTAAGATTACACACAGAAATTGCTCGAGTTCATTCCAGCCCTAAAAACGAAAGAGGAACCTACCGCGGTGAAGACGTTGAAGGAGATGATACAACGAGGGAAGTCGTGGAACCAAAGCGAGAACGCTGCGACTGGAATACAGCGGTGGAACGGCCGGAATTTGGTCGAAGTAGGAGGCAGTTGAGGGCGGTTTCCGGCTGGAACGAGAAAACGCGAAAGAATAGAGAGAGAGAAGAGAGAGAGGGAAAAAAGTTAAAATGGGCTTATTAATTGCCTTTTATACGCGCGGAAAACTGGTCTCTCACTACATTGATTTTAACAAGAGGTTAGGGGGTGTTTAAATGTGAAGGGGGCGGCGAAGCCGCCCCCCATATAGCGTGACTTTTTTTTTTCTCACCGGACACCTTTTTCACAAAAGAGCTGAGTGTTCAAATTTTGTGTAACGTAAGGATCATATCTAAGATAATATAGGGACAAAATTTGTAACACATCAATTAATCAAACATACACATAAAACAAGTTGGGATTGCACAACGGATCCAGCAAAGCTTTGACAGTACTAGACTGAAACCCTTGCGTGGTGAAGTTAATTCATAGGGCTGGGGAGATTAGAGGATAAGAAGAGAAGGGAAAATATAATGTTTTAAGTGAATTGGGTGATAGAAATTGGGACAAGATGTTGTGTTACTTGTGTAGCAAGTGGATGAAAATAACTTGAAGATCTGCAAGAGGTCGATCTCAATTTTATAAACAAGTGAAAAAAAAGGAAAATCTATTGGATTTATCAATCAATTTGCTTACAATAACGTCCGAAACAAATTGCATTTCACATTCCAGGCTTTCTGATATCATAACCAAACACGTTAATATTCTTCACCGAAAAAACACAAACACAAAATGAAAGTCGTGGTAGAAACGAAACCCCAAGGCGTACGCATCCTAGTTCACGATTAGCTGGATGTCACTGTAATATTCGCCTTGTGTCGTGGCCAAATAATTAACCCATCTGTATTTTTATTCATTTATCCAATAATTCAATTTCTAACAAATTAATTAAACACCGTTTGGGAAAACAAAATTAATGAAACAGCGTTGAAGGCCACTCTCACCACCGTTCTCACCCGCCACAGCTTGTAGCGCAACTTCCCACGGAGCTTCTTCGATCGTGTACTACTAGTCCACTGCTACTTTCTCATTTGGTGGAGTGAGATCGATGGTCGCCGATTCTGCGTTCTGAAAGCAAAGACGGATCTCCGATTTCAGGGGAATCAGAACATCTAAAATCGCAAGCAAAAAATATAGGGAAATGCAGCCGACAAAGGGGCAACGCTCAAGATCTTCCAAGCCCATGACAATCCACGGCTTTGCTCAGTCGGGTGATCTCGCCGGATTCAAGAACCTGCTCAATCACAACCCTTCCCTACTCAATGAACGCAATCCCGTTGTACGTTCTTTCTTTTCTTCTTCTTTTCTTTGAGTTGGGCCTGGTGAGAATTGGCTGGCCGGAAACCCTAACATTTCTCTGTATTGATTTGTGGGTTTTGAATCTTGCTTTGTGGGTTTTTCTTTTCTGCTTATAAACTGTATGATGTTTTTTTGCCCAATCTCGCGCTGGTCGTTGGTTTTCATTCTAGATTTCGGTTTGCTAGGGATTTCATTGGCATTGCTTGTCAAGTGTGAAACAGTGAAGATGCTCAGTGACCAATTTGGGAAATAATTCTGGGTAGAAGGCACCCGATTAAGCTCGATACGAGGTGTTACCTGACCTAGAAATCTACTAATAATGTATGAGAGTTGATTTGAAGAAAGATTATGCTCTTAGGGCATGCGCATCGCATTCAAGTTTTTGTCTGGGTGGGAATTGGCATAAGGGGAACCTCTACATTGATCAAATAGGAATTTTCTTTTCATGGAGTGTTGGAGTTGCTGATTCTTTTCCTGAATTGTATTTTGGTTTGTGCTATTGCGTCTTGTTTTCCCTTTATATATTTGATGCATGATGGATTATGAAGGATGGGAGTTTCAAGTGCGATCTTGGTCTTGCATGCTTTGTCTGGCTCATAGTTCATTAAAAAGGAGGGTCAATGCTTTGAATCCAAAGAAGTGGATTATTTACTATGATGAGAGGTTATCATTTGCTAATTAGAACTGACAAAATCTAGGAATGTTGGAGGCACAACTTTGTTTGTCATGAGATACAATTGCAGAAGCTGGAGTAGATATGTATAGCTGAATGTATCATCTGCATAGGCCAAGGGTTGCCTTATAATAGACCTGGGATTGTGACAAGCATCTCTCCAACTTTAAACTTCCACTAAACTCTCATAAGTTTCAATTGCAGATGGTGCAGACTCCCCTTCATGTTGCAGCTGGCTACAACAATGTCAAAATTGTAAAGCTTCTCCTGGATTGGACAGGACCTGAGAAGGTCGAATTGGAAGCAAAGAATATGGTATATTATTCTACTCATTACCTCTTCTAAAAAAACCAACAAATTTGATCATGCAAACTAATGTAGTACATTGTATTCAGTATGGAGAAACTCCATTGCACATGGCTGCAAAGAATGGCTGTAATGAAGCTGCAGAGCTGCTGCTTTCTCATGGTGCCTTTGTGGAGGCAAAAGCAAATGTATGTGTGTTATTTTATCATGTCGGTCTTTACATTTGAATCTGTCAATTCAATTTCTGATTTTACAAGTCTTCTGTTGTCATTTACTTGGCCTCCGTGCAGAATGGAATGACACCCTTGCACCTTGGTGTCTGGTACTCAATCAGATCAGAAGACTGCTCAACTGTGAAAACATTGCTCGAGCACAATGCTGATTGCAGTGCTAAAGATGATGTGAGTTAGTGTAGTAATCGGTCTTTTCACTGACTAGTATATGCTATTTGAGAACACATTCTCAATATTTGTCATATGTGGTCTTACTTCTTAGGATGGCACTACTCCTATAGATCACATATCCTCTAGGCCAGGAAGTGAGAAGTTAAGATCCCTACTCAACTTTTACCTGGAGGAGCAGAGGAAGCGTAAAGCCATTGAAGCTTGTAGTGAGACAAAAGCTAAGATGGAGCAACTTGAAAATGAACTGCAGAAGATTGTGGGTCTGAATGATCTGAAGTTGCAGTTGAGAAAATGGGCTAGGGGAATGCTTTTGGATGAAAGGCGTCGAGTGCTTGGACTCAAAGTTGGTGCTAGACGGCCACCACACATGGCGTTTCTTGGCAACCCTGGGACAGGTAGTATCTTATTCATCTTGGTTTTCTCCATCATTATTAATTTTGAGCTTCACCTATTTTGGCTATATATTTTCCAAATCCCGACAACTTGAATCTTAATCTATTTTATTTGTTTGAATGTTGAACCAACTTGTTTATATGAAGTAGTCATTTGTAATTCTTGATCTCTTCCAAGTTGAAACAGAAGAGTTATATCAACGAGGGGACATGACATCTGTAGTTGTTATAAAGCCACTTTATAAATTATGGCTGGGCTGAACACTTTGCAGCAGCAGTTATTTCTCTAGACATGTATGCATAATTAGGCAGAAATCATACTTATTATGTATACATACTCTATATTTTCTTTTTTTAATTTCTGCACATAATTAGTTTATTTATAGATTTTGCATCCTGATGACCAGCAAAGATATCTCTTATTATATAGTATGAGTTTATTATGGTGAAACAAATACTTATGAGTTAGGTGTGATGGTTTACACAGGTAAGACTATGGTAGCTCGAATTCTTGGAAAATTGCTCCATATGGTGGGAATTTTGCCAACTGAGAAGGTAACTGAAGTTCAAAGGACAGATCTTGTTGGTGAATTTGTTGGTCATACTGGACCAAAGA
This sequence comes from Polygonum aviculare, assembly GCA_934048045.1. Lineage (NCBI taxonomy): Eukaryota > Viridiplantae > Streptophyta > Magnoliopsida > Caryophyllales > Polygonaceae > Polygonum > Polygonum aviculare. The sequence goes on from OW204031.1 coordinate 26,570,534, forward strand.
CGAGGAGAGTGGTAATACTAATAAATCCAACCCTGCAATTTTTTTTTGAATCTTCAAATTTGTGTTATTAATCATATTGATCCTAGACTGATCACCAAATCTTCATTTCTAGCTGAAAGAAGCAGAGGGAGGAATTCTTTTTGTGGATGAAGCCTACCGTCTAATACCGATGCAGAAGTCAGATGACAAGGACTATGGAATAGAAGCCTTGGAGGAGATCATGTCAATCATGGACAGCGGAAAGATAGTCGTCATATTTGCGGGTTATAATGAACCAATGCAGCGTGTCATTTGCTCCAACGAGGGTTTCAGCAGGAGGGTAACCAAGTTTTTCCATTTTGAGAATTTCTGTTGCCAGGATTTGGCCAAGATTACCCATCTCAAGATGAATGATCAGGTGGAATCTAGCCTACTGTATGGGTTTAAGCTGCACCTTTCGTGTACAGTTGATGAGGTCACATCTCTGATCGAGAAGGAGACCACAGAGAAGATAAGGCAAGAGATGAATGGTGGTTTGATTGAACCTATGTTGGTTAATGCCAGAGAGAATCTGGATCTTAGGCTTAGCTTTGATTGTATGGACTCAGATGAGTTGGTTACTATCACATTAGAGGATTTAGAGGCCGGTCTTCGGCTGCTATCGCAGTGAGTTGCTGGCTTTGTGGCTTGTGTAACAGCAGACATAAAACCTCATTCTTTGGACAGAATTAATTTAGGTTGTTTCTCCCAGGGGATTGAGATATAGGGGAAGCAAATTCTTGTGGCATTGGATATTTGTTCTTAAAACGATTTAATTGGTTTACGTGTATGACATGTAATTCAGAAGTAAGGTTGCTTGTGGAGTGGAAGAAGGTGTAAACTTTTATTGTTCCTACCTATCCTATAATGGACACTACATATCATTGATTCATTGAACTACAAATGTGTCTGTTGGCAATGGCATAGAGATGTTATTCTTCTTATTTATCTTATCTTTACAAAAATACCCTTATTAAATCATCACTAATATAATTAATTCTCTTCACATACTATGAGCTTTACAATTTCCAAGACTTCAACTAACATATTAATGAGGGGTAAATTTGGAAGTCAATGGACAAAATAGGCTATATGGACAATTAGAAGTAAACAATATTTTTTGGATATATGGACAAATAGAAGTAGACGGAGGGAGTAGTATTTACAGTCAATTACAGATACGGGGTGAGAATGTAAGATACCCTAGCCACTAGCTAGTGTGATGCATTTTGTGTCGATTTGAAAATCCTGGTTCAATTATTTTGTTGATTTGAAAATCCTTGGGATTGTAGAAAGAATCGAAGATTTGAAAGTAGGCAAAAACATAGAGCCTTGGATTCTTTCTACGATTAAATATCTACAGGATTGGTTTGCCTCGGATTCGTAGTTTCCCTTCCATTGCATTGCCTTTTAAAGTTGAAAATATAATAACAGTTATACTCCATTGTTTACTCTTTCAAACCAGTATATCTTCACTTGTCTAATACGCAATGTTTATGGCTACTCTTAAATTATGAAGTGAAACAAGATATGTCCACAATTCAAATCAGAGTTCAGTTTTCCCACCAAATTAATGAAATGTGATAAATGGGCAACACTGCAATTGAAGGCATGCAGAGATAACACATGCAAAAACAACGTACAAGATACGTACTTAATATAAAACCCTTCTTTTTTATGGAGGGGGGATTCAATTAGCATTGGATTCTTAGCCAAAGGAAAACTCTTTATATTTGAATCATATCTCACACGTTGCAACCCCTCTGACCAGTCCAATTCCACCCTTTAATTACGTTCACTTTGGCCTATTGTCAAAATGTAACAAGCTTTTGCCATACATAACACTCAAAAGACAATAGTCCATTTTCCCTGTATTTGGCCGTTAGCACCTTCTAAAGTTTCCATGAAAGGCACAAACAAAGTTACTTCCTTTTCCTTCCTTTTGCTGCTTTCGAGACTGTTAGCACTAATTAGAGCACCACCAATGAACGAGGACGATAGACTCGGTGACCCCCCCTTTTATAAGCAAACGCAAAACTCAGAGTCCAAACAGGGCCTTGCCGAATCATTCAAAGGAGCGTTTTTGTGCTAAAAAAATGCAACTACAAAGCCTTAAATGAACTTTGTTGGTTTGCACATATTCACTTTCAGCTAGCATGAAGCAAGCAATGTTGGTAAGAAGCCACATTTGCACTGCAAAAAGGTTCTTTCGGAGAACGATGGAGAGCTTCAAGTCGTTCCTGTCCAAAGCAGACGGTTCCTCCACCTCCTACCGAAAGCTGCCCAAGAGAACCAAACGGAGGATCATCGCACAAGCGTGTCAAGAAAGTGATGGCAGTGGAACAAGACTAAAGAAAGCCGTTCCGAAGAGGAACAAGGCAGCCCATCATCATCATCATCAAGACGCGGAGTTGTGGAAGAGGGAATCGAGGATGAGAATGGTGGCGAAGAGGTTGAAGGAGATGGAGATGGTGGACAAGAGCAACGTCGATCATCTGCTGGATATTGAAGAGGTTTTCCATTACTATTCTCGACTCACTTGCCCGGTCTATCTGGAAATTGTCGACCGGTTCTTCACCGAGTTGCAAGCTGAGTTTCTCGGCGGTGATCAGCACTTGAAGTTTGATCTTGCGCAAGGGTCAACTTGAACTAGATTTTGGCTCTCACAATATATTGTTGCTAGCTTGTACTTGGTTTCACATGCTTGCTAGCTTGTAGCACGCTATTGCTCCTTGTAGCCAATGGAGTGCATAAGTTGGTGTGAAAGCATCATAGGTTTGATTTGTCTTTGCATTATATTTGATCTATGTTTCATCTAAAATAAAACGCTTAGTTCATACTGAATATTGCTCGATCGGAACGGTTGTTCGTCATTAGAATGCACACGCTCGGAACGGTTCTGCCTTCAAGTCACGGGACTGGTACTATTTAGAATGCTATTGCTGAAGATCGGTAGGATGCATGCATGTCCACCAAAAACTAGTAAGGGAGGGGTGGTGCAATCTTAACATTATTCAATAATAATAAATTGTATTAAACATATTACATAAATATTGTCCTACGGGTCCTATTACATAAATAAATATTATCCTACGGGTCCTATTAGAAACATCCTAGGTTGATTTTATTCATATATTTAGTTCCCAACAATTCATAAAAATCATGACTTAGTTAAAAAGAAATCATGCACATGATGAAAAGAATCAAAACCACTTGCCTTAAAATCGAAGTTGACTAAGGTTGACTCATAAAAGAAGGATTCACTTAGATGTATCGAATGTTCGTTAACGAATGGGTGCTTAAAGAAAAGAAATTCCAAATAAAATAACTTTAATAAAGTGGCAAAAATACTCATTTCATAACTTTAATAACTTCAACGAACGGGGTCTGATCAATTTCCTTCAATTAGTTGAGGGATTCATAGACCAGGCCCTAGCTAGGCTTTTCATAACATTTTATGGTATCGAATTCCGTTGAGATTCGAGGAAGTTATGACTTTTTGAAAATTTTGATCCAAGGTTGAAGGTGGATAGCAAATGGATTGATCCATTTACCTAAAATTACACAAACAACCTGGGATCATAATATACACTATATTTTATTAAACCAAGAAATGAGCCCAATGTCAAGTTGTTGCCAATATATTTCGACAAAAAAAAATAATTGTTGCCAATATATATCTTCGGCATGACCGGGTCGGCGTATACGCCCATTGCCCAGTATATATCTTCGTTGACTCTAACACAGTGTCAAACTGTACTACGTCAACTAATTAAAAAGATTGCCGGTTTATTAATACCAAAAAATAATAAGTTTCATCTTTTTTGGTTGAGGGCACTGCCCGAGAGTCGAACTGGTGACCTCTGGGTACTACCCTTTGAGACTTAACCGTTTTGACTAAATGCCCAAAGGCAATAATAAGTTTCATCTTAAGATCTAAATAACCCACCAAACTTATATAATATAAACCTAATTTATGCAAGTTTTCGATGTGAGCGGGACCATTATATGTAAGTGCAATTGTACGTGCAAATTATTATGTATCTTGAAGGGGGGCTGCATTACCCCGATGGATACATGAACTGATGAACCCATCTTTGTTTTGGTCGAAACATGAACCCCATCTATCGGGATCGACGACATACTACAATTGATAGAATGATACTGGCTCCATGGTCGAAACACGTACGTATTCTTTCATGGAGTTAGCTAGTATAATGTACATATACTACACTCCATTTACCGTTGTTCTTTGATCGCACTATTCATGCACTATTCTACCGAGGGCATGCATATACATGATCTTTCACAGTCAAGAAATAATAATATTAGCTAGTACGTATGTATTGTAGGCATGCATAGATTTACAAAAATTTAATTGGTCCAAGACTAAAGTGTATAGTATGGAGGCTAGGCATCGAGCACTTGCAATGTACACACTCATGTGTACTTGCTGCCAGCCGCGCGTTCTACGTTTGTTTTTAAGCCTTTCCAATAGCACATGCAAATTCTGGACCACTTAAGTTTGTAATTACTATATATCGATCTCCTTATATAAACCAGTACAATTATCGATAATTCTATCAAAAAAAGTATAATCATCGATGGAGTCAGTGTATCAATTATCATCTAGATATTCTCTTGGGCAAATAAGTGCACACATTTTATTCCCTCACTTTGTTACTATATGTGCCCTTACTGAGCTGTAGTTTTGGCCTCTAGCTAGCTCGATTCAATTCATTTAACTGCTCCTTACATTCATTCATTTAACTGATTCCTTGAATTTAGACTCAGCTCGATTCAATTGTAGTGAGAAATGAGCTAGCTAGACATTACTCTTCTCATTCTCTAGTTTTTGATGCATGTATAATAACGTACACTACCATAACTTGTTGATGCTAGTATAAGTTTTGTACATAATATAAAGTTGGATGTACAAGGTAATTATCAATCATCTCCCCTGGATGAAGATCCACGACTGGATTGGCCACATTAATTGATCTATGCCTCCTTGACTACGACGTACTAATGTTCCAAGATTATGAGTTAGAGTATATGTTAATATGCCTTGAATCTGAATCACACACTGCGACACGGTACACTATGTTTTCTGTTTGTGGGCCTATCGCAATCTGTTTTGGGCCTGCGGCCCATAATTGTAACTAGGGTTTCTTGAGTCACTATATAAGCTCTTGAAATACCTAGACCTCTGTATTCCGAATTCTGTCTTCCATAATAATATACGGTTTCTCTGCCCGTGGACGTAGGTAACACGCCGTTACCGAACCACGTAAATCTGTGTGTCGTTCTTGCTTTATTGTTCTCGTTCGATCTCTCGTTACAACAGTATATTATGTAATTAAGGAGAAACTAATCAGGAACATACGGTAATTAGAAATAGAACTATATATGGTTCATTAATTCTGCCATGCATATATATTAATTCATTTGTATCTATACCAAATAACCGGCCGGCCACGCTGGCTCCAATTTCCTAGCATAGAAAAACTTGCATACGAACATATCATCTGTAGATTATATAAGATCAAATTAAATATATATAATTGCTGCCCTTCACGTACTATATATAATTAAGAAGAAGGTTAATCAAATCCCTAATCACTTGGCGATGATTAAGAAACTAGGACAAAGTAGCATTAGGAGTCCCCATAAACGGGGTCTGATCATCAGCATTGATCCAAATGGAGTGGATGTCCTCTGCAATCTTCTGAGCATCATGCGACGGCCCCAAAATGGCGCGCCTCGTGAACCCGGCTGCGTACAGTCCGTTCTCTCCCTTCCATCCGTTTGGAAACGGCTTCACCGGAAAACCATCCTCCTTCGAAAACATCTCGCTTCCCTGCAATACTAGTTAATTAGTGCACGTACGTACATGCTTATTTTAATTATATGCATGCCGTCCACATTAACAAACTCAATATATGATCCATACGGGTACGTACCTTCAACCAGGAGGGTACATTGCTCTTGAATCCAGTAGCAAACAGGATGGCATCGAAGCTCTCCACCCTACCATCCACGAACTTCACACCATTTTCAAGCACCCTTGTTATCCCGGGGAAAATCTACATCGGCCCACATGATCCAACAATAGGTTTTTGTGCATCTAATTGGTATCATTTTCTTAACTCAAATGGAAGGTACGTACCATGATATTTCCAACTTTAATTTCTGCAAGAGTTCCAATGTCGAGCACCGGGGTCTTGCCTTGCGTGTCCTTGAGCTCGATGGGACCGATGGAGGGTCGGTGGAGGCCGAGCTTCTCCGTATCCCCCAGTATCATACGCGCAAGGAGAAGCAGTATCCGATCCACCACCCGAACCGGCAGCCACTTCATCATCCGCATCGATAGCTCAAATGTTGACGTCCCCATTATCTCTTTTGGCAACACATGCATCTGCTCAACACAATATCGATGTTGTACATAATATTAGTATAGGAGTACGTTCTTTCTCTTGTTTGTACGTATGTATGTACACAAGTGAAAACTAGCTAGATGAAGTTACATATATACGTACCGTATCCTTCACGACAATGCAAGCTTGAGCCGAGTGAAAGAAGAGATCCAAGGCAAGCTCCATCCCCGAGTTTCCACAACCCACCACCAAGACCTTCCTTCCTCTAAACTCATCCCCGCATTTGTACTCGCTCGAGTGCATGACCCTCCCTCTAAACTCCTCCATCCCGTGGATCCTCGGCATGACCGGGTCGGCGTTCTCCCCGGTGGCCGCCACCACCCACCGACACACGTACTCGGTCTCCTCCCCGGCATGGAGCGCCTTGACCCTCCAGAGACCCCACCGAGCGTCGAACTCGGCGCTGACCACCTCACTATCGAAAACCGGCACGATGTCGAAATGCTCCACGTAGGCGTCCACGTAGGAGATGAAGTGCTGCCTTGTGGGGTAGGTCGGGAACTCCGGAGGGTAAGGGAAGTGAGGGAGCTGGCAGAGGTGTTTGGGGAGGTGGAGGCGGAGGCGGTCGTACGTGTGGAGCTGCCAGAGCGACGCCACGCAGTTGGACCACTCTAGGACGAGCCTCGGGATGCCGAGCTGCTTCAGGCAGGCGGCTACCGCCAGGCCCGAGGGCCCCGCCCCGATTATGAGCGCGCCCGGGAGCCACGCCCGCCTGGCCGCGGCTCCACCGCCACCATGGGCCGTGCATGGGGCGAGTTGGGCCGCCTTCTTAAGGGTGTGGGAGAGTGGGTCATGCACGCGCTTGCCTTCGACTTCGTTCATGTAGTCCATCGGATCGCAAATGACGAGCAAGAAAACCAAGGTACGTTGATTTGTCAATGTGGACGAGATTTTTAGTAGAAAGCTCTTTGGGGTTTTCACTTGTGATGGATACTGGTGAATGTGAAAGTTAGCGTTGGGGGTTTACTTAGATTTATATGAAGTTGGGGGGCTAATATTGTAAAGTTACCAAGGGTTAAGGAAAAAGTTTGTCAAGGAAAAAGTATGGCGCCAATAGAAAGACCTTACGGTTCGACCACAGAAAAATAGAAAGCATTTACTGTATGATTTTTTATCATTTATAGCTGATTTTTTCCCCTTTTCTTCTAGCAATCTAGCATTTCTATAATTAGAGATAAAGATCGAAACCGAATGTATTTTAACCATTATAGGTTTCTCCGATAACCGGCGAGGATATTCTGTAATGGAAAAGGTGAAGAATATGTATACACCACATACACCGTAAGGAATAGAATTTTGTGCAGATCAAAAAAAAGGAATAGAATTTTGAACAACCAAACTAAGTTAGAAACTGATTTTTTTTTTTATTTATTTTAAAAGGTGAAAAATCGATATATTGCAAACAAACTTATCTGATTGCCAAAAATTCGAAGTATACTTTTCATTTTCAATTGATATCTTATAATATGAATAAGCCGGATATAGTATAAAAACCTAGGATGATCACGATATGAACAAGTGGAAGGTAGTCTCACTAGGGTGAGCAGCGGCCGAGAGGTGTTGGGTGGCGCCTCCGTTCTGGACAAAGTCATCGTCAATCGCGGTAGTAATATATGACGACTATAGGATGCTCATGATAATTGGCAAGAAAGAGAGTAATGACAAAGGGTGATTAAGCAACTTTGACTACTCTAGGGAGTTTCCTCGCAGCTTGGCGGTTGGGGAGAGACGACAAATAGATTTGAAATTTGAAGAGTATGTTTGGTAAACATGTAACTTTTTAATTTTAAGTTTTTGAAAACTAAAAATTATTTTTCATTTTTGAAATTTCGAATTTTAAAGATTGTTTTAATTATGTTTCAAAAAGTTATCATGACATAAAAATTCATAATATATTATATCCTAAAATTATGTTTTAATTGATATAATATACACTGAATAAAATAACAATGATGACTTGTATGATTGTGGCGATGGTAAGGGAGGACGTAGTGGGGTGGGAAATGTGGGAGGTTAACAATAGAGATGGTTGTGGTTGTGGCGGCAACATAGAAGGTGGAGGCGGTTCTAGTAATAGTGGAGGTGAGGTTGGTGGTGCAATGATTGCGTAGTTTTTTATTATTAAGGTGACCGTAGTGGTGGTGGTGATCGTGACAATGATAGTGGTGGTGGAGGGAAAATGTTTGTGGGGGAGACGATGGTGGTGGTGATGGTGGTGGGAGGCGTTGGTGGTGTTAGTAGTGGTAGTGATTGTGATAGTAACAGATGTAAAATCGGTGGTGGTGGTGTTGTTGGCAGCAATGGTGGTGGGAGGTTTTAGTGGTGTTAGTAGTGGTGGTTATTGTGACAATAACAAAGGTGAAAGCGGTGGCGGTGGTGGTAATTATTGTGACAATGATAGTGGTCGTGGAGGGAAATACCTATAGGGGAGACAATAGTGGTGATCGTGGTGGTGGTGGCGGTAATGGTGGTGCGAGGTGTTAAGTGTGTTAGCAGTGGTGGTGGTTGTGATGGTAACAGAGGTGAAAGGGGTGGTGGTGAGGAATTGATGATGGTAGTGGAGGAGGTAATGACGATAGTGAATCAAAGGCTGCAAGGGTGGTAGTAGTGGTGGCGGTGGAGATGGAGTTGATTGATGTGGTGGTGACGATGGTGGTGGTGGTGACGATCATGGTGGATCTGGTTGTGATGACAATGGATTGTGGGTGGTGGTGGACGTGGAGGTCTAGATGTGGCGGTGGAAGTGGTGGTGACGATAATTGTGGTGGTGAGGTGGCAGCAACGTCGGCGATAGTGGTGGTAGAGAAGGTGGTGGTGGTGGCGGCGGAGATAGAGGAGGTGACTATGGTGGCGGTAGAGTTGGCGGTAGTGGTGATGGATGTTGAGGTGGTTGAGTTGAAAGTGGTGATGGTAGATGAGGAAGTGACAACCATGAAGGAGGTGGTGGATTGGAGGTGGCTATGGTAGCGGTGGTGGCTACAATAGTGGTGGTCGGGTAGATTGATGGTGGTGGAGATGAAGTTGTTGTTGTTGTTGTTGTTGGTGGTACTAGAGGAGATGGAGGTTGGTTGTTGTTGTTGTTGTTGTTGTTGTTGTTGTTGTTGTTGTTGGTGGTGGTGGTGGTGGTGGTGGTGGTGGTGGTGGTGGTGGTGGTTAGCGAGCTCGGCGGGTGTTATTTGCGATTCTGATGGTAACTGGATCGTTGGATTTCCTTACAACATTGGTATATACACGGTTCCAATGGCTGAATTGTGGGGAGTTGCTCAGGGATTACAGCTTGCTTGGAGCAAGGGTTTCAGGAGGGTCTCTTTGGAGGTAGATTTACAACTTGTGATTTTTCTTTTAGGTAGGCCTATAGATCGGAGCCATCCCTTAGTCAGCTTGGTGCTTAGGTACCAAAGTTTTATTCATAGGAACTGGGATGTCCAGTTTCGTCATGTGTTTAGAGAGGCAAATTGTGTTGCTGACTATCTTGCTTCTCTGGCTTTTTCCTTTCCTATTGGACTACATTTGCTTGAGCATCCGCCTGTGGGTGCTGTTTCTTTCCTGTCTGATGATGTGAGGGGTCGGGTTATCCCCCGTTTGCGTACTACTTAACCCCTATTTTCATGAAATAAAACGCCCCTAACGGGCACGGAGACTACCACCTCTCCTTCGACCAAAAAAAAATCTAGTAGAACAACATAATGTGACGAACTATATGATCTCTTTCCTAATATCTTTTGCAAGAAAAGTATCAATAAGTTAATGGCTTAAAAAAAATTGCAACAAGAGAAGGAAAGAGATGATAACTAAATTAAAATTTATTGTAGAGATAGTTTGAGTTTAGGTTGAACACATAGTGGTTTGTTAATCATATGCTCAAACATATGACAGTTGATCTATCATCAACCTACCAAATGAGGCTCTTTAAAAATTCATATTTGGAGTTGGAGGCCAACTATGATACTCGAAGATATGACCCTCAAATATTAACTTTTAAAGAGCTTCATCTAGAGTGTTGTGATATCTACAAGTCAATTCTCAAATTTTAGTTTGATGCATGGGTGATTGACCAACCACTCATCATAAGATTTCTTGATATGATGTCACTCAACATGAATGTTTTAGTAGAAGACAACATTAATCATATCATATCTAACAATATATGGAAATTAATTGGATGATCTCCTAAGAAAATTACCAATTACTATTGCTCAAGAATCCGTTGGGTTGGGTTGACCCGTTGGGTCGAACTAAAAGCAAGAATGGTAAAAAAAATTCACACCTAGTTGGGTCGGTTTGCAATCTCGTGTCTTTCTCTTGTCAATACTCGAACTTGACTCCAATCGATTGATTGAAAAATGATTTTTTACGAAGAAAGTCAACTCTAGGAATTGAGTTTGAACATAAAACGAATTAATTAAAGATGTTGTAAGTAAGTATCTCTTAGAAAGATGTATACTTGTTTGTGTGTCTTTTGCTTTGCTGAACTGCGGTCTGATTGAGTTCTGAAGCAACTCTAACGTTTTTGTTATTGTTAAATTCTTTAAATTTCTTTTGGAAAGTCTCATGCACGATATTATCAATTATAAAGGAAATAAGAAACTTTATTTCCTATATTTCTCATGTTTTTGCCCATTGTTTTAGCCTTTTAGGGGTTGTAATTTTGCAACAGATTTCTTAAGTAGGAGGCATTTTAATATCAGTTTTATTTATTGTGTGTGAGCATATAATAAGCATACCAAAAATCTATTACTATATACTAAAGCGGAAGCAAATTCTGTCACCACATTGCGCCACATCACCACCTTATTTGAAAAATCTATCTTATTAAATCTTGATTTTATCGTAATCTTACACATACTTAATTAAGATATTAGTTCTATCTTAGAATTTGAGTTATTTAATTAATAATTCTATCCAAATATATAGATCTTTATCTTATCATATACACATTTAATTAATACATAGATCTATCATAAACTTTATATTTAAAATAAATATTTGTTTCGTCATAATCATTATATTTTACCCATTTAATTAATATCATATTAACTTTAAATTATTTTTCATAATTTTATTATGATATTTATTTAAATCATCAATAGTAGAAATTTCTACCACTATATTTAAGACAAATATTCATTCTATTAAAATAGTATATTAAATACATTTTTACTATCATATCATATAAAAATATCAATAAAAAATAAATTTTATATTTATCATATATATCACTAATATTGCATACTGATTATGCTTTGGAAAAAAATATAGATTTCTTAATTATAATAATCCTTAACATTTTCATTACATATTTATATATTTATATATTTATTATTTAATTAGTTTTTCAAAAAACAATGACATATATACAAGATAGTATTATAATATATTATTCTGAGTGTTTATTTAAACTTATTGATTTTATTATATAAGTAGTTTAAGTAATTTAATTTAAATGCCAAAAGATTTGTATCAATTGTTAATAAAATGTGATAATGCATCTTATCTTGTGTCATTCTTCCTCAATTATTTAAATATATGTTTATGTATGTATAAAAAGTAAATAGATAATTAAACTTTATTTATATATATGTGATGATATACAACAATTATGACATTTTGTAATCCAAAAAATAAGCGTCGTTTTAAAACAAAGTATACTAATACATATAATAATATTTGTAATTGTTATAGTAAATTCATACACAAAGCAATAAATAAATAAATAATACCCCCGTACAAGGTACGAGTCATCTGCTAGTATAAACTAATTCCCTAAAAAGTAAATGTTCTCAACTTTATTAGGAAATTTCAAGGATCCAACTGGTGATGATTTCAAACTCGTCGCCAATTTTTTGAGGTTTTTTTTTTTTGAGTTATTTGTAATAGGAAGAAAAAAAATCTGAATATATAACGGATAACTGATTTTAAGGATATATAACTATCTTTATAAAATGCTTAATAGGAGATGGAGAAGTTCAACTGGACCACCTAAAAATGTCGGCCCAAAGTAGCACCTGGACATTTTGAGCCAGTACATCGGGCTAAACTAATCGCATACCCAAGTCAAAGTTAGTCCACAATATCAATGGAAGTTCTGTATTAAGATTGCAATCATAAATTGATAATACAATACAATGTTACAATACATTTTAAACAATATTACATTTTCTAGGGAACTAACATATATATAACTCTTGATGGCCCTGATGCAAACCATGCACCAATGACTCCGCAAGAGATCGAGGACCTAGCCCGAGTCCCCTTCGATGGACCAATTACTAGAGATCGAGCCCGGAAGCTAAAGAAAGCGACAAGAGTTCTTTTGGCGCGCGCATCCCAGCTATGCTCGATTCACATGGGCCACAATGGAACACCCTCATCTCTCATGTCCCGAATTGATATTTGGACATGCATATCTTTGAAGTTATTTTTAGGATTAGAAAGGTTTGCTATTTTTGGCACTTGCCACTTTTATTCCTTCTATTTTTTATGGACAGCTTGTGGCACAAGTAAAGACCACACCTGGACGCGGCTCACACACGAGTTGGACACGCCTAGGACGCGGCCTTATCCATGGAAGCATCCGAAATCATCCTTACTTGGGCCGCAATTCATCCCTTTAAAGATAGATGGAAGTTGTTACAAGTTGTTATTTTTCACTAGTTAAACTCTTATTTCACTAGTAACTTTTTAGCTTTCTTTCCAAGCAAAGATCTATCTTAGGAAGTTGTTAGAAGATAGAATCTTTGGCTTCTCTTGTACTATATATTCGAACCCTTGCATTCAATAAAAATCAGATTTGTTTTCCTGGAAATTAACTTGCGTTAAAAGTTGATTTCCCGGGATTAAATCCAACCAAGTTCGCACCTGTTACTTGGAGAATTTCGAGCCTTGTTCTTTGCAATCAGCCGAGCATCATCAACAACAATCATCATCATCACTCGTCAACACCATCAACGAACGAGTAGAATTGCACTCGCAATTCCTACTCGTCCTTCTCTCGCTCTTCTCTACTTCCTCTCGTCTTCTCTTAATAACCAACAACTTGCATGACTAAAAAGAATCTCAACTTGCATAAATTTGTTAGCCTGCGTGAAATTCATCCTACTCATATTGGTATTCGTCGTTGTGAATATCGCAGGTGGCCCATAGGGCGTCAATTCACCAACCGACCCTTTCTTTACACCGTTGAGGTTTCAACCCTTGTTGGATCTTCCAATCCAAGGGCGAGCCTTCAGTTCGTAAGAAGTGAAAGGATTGAGCAAGGGCAGCAGGCGAAACTTCCCAAAGATCCTGAAAAGCTTCCGCAACCCCAAGAATAGCCCTAGTCGCAGGCAATCATGTATCAAGTGGTACTCAAAGACTACCTTGTTTTGCCAAGTTCTTGCTCAATTTACTTTCATAATCCGTTTTTACCTTGCTTGTCCCATAAAGTTTGAAACTTGCCTCCACAAAATCACCACCCAAACCCTAGACTCCATTCGGCTCATCCTCCATACAAAAAAAAAACAAACCGAACCTACCCTAGCCATCTCGGCTCGCACGAGTGGACTCAAACCCCCCTCTCGTGATTTTTGGCTTGTTTCTTGCTTTCCAAATTTCTTACTTTTAGTTAAGATCATGCTAGATTGTGTTTACTCATTGATTTGTTTTGGATGATATTGCATTGATTGACTTGATTTCTTGATTCTCCATGTTTGCATGCTAATTACTTGCGTTCTAAGTCATTGTGGGATGCATACTTGGTTGATTTTGATCACATGATTAATATTGCAATTTGTCCCTATTTCTTCCACTAAAAATCGCCCTTTTCCCCCTTTGTTTTATTTTGCTTCTAGGTTGTGTCATTGGTAGTATAAATCGAATTGTCCAATTTACTTGCATGCTTTTTTATTTTCGTTTTAGTTAAAAAAAAAAATCTCATGCCGAGAGCTACAAAAAAAAACAAAAAAAACACTTACGTCAAAAAAATAAAATCTCTTCTTGCTCTCTTGTTCTTGCTCATCATGATTGCATGCTCAATTCGATCTACCCTGCCTAGTTCAAGCTTTCTTTCACCCCACTTGTATGCATTGCTTGTTGTGCCTGAAACCGGAATTTGCATTGCATCCCTTTGTTTGATTGGACCGTGCGCTAGCGTCTTAGTAATTCGCATCTCATTACGTGCACATTGATAACCCCCTTTCTTTTCGGCCTTTCATGCATATTGTCATGCTTATTACTATCGCCATCTTGTGAATGCCCTTTATGCTTGATTCAAGTAGTTGAATTGCAATTGAATTTTATTTGATTTCTTGTCATCTTGCATATCTGATTCATCTCTTTGGGTGCATGTCTACTTGATCTATAGGGTCCCTAGCTTGTCCTTTCATTCACTAACTGATTGTGGAAATATCTTGTTGCTCCTTGCATTACTCGGTGTTTCTACCACTCTTTTGCTTGTCGCTGCCGCATTTCCTTTACTTGTATAGGAACCATGGCTGAAGATCCCACTTCCCCCCTTGCTCCGGACAACATCGACCCAAGCAACGCTACCATTAAGTTTGTGGTTGATGAAATCCGCACTCAGCTCGATGAGGCAATGAAGGGATTTGAACTCGGCTTCGAGTCCCGCTGGAAGCTTATTGAGGAGCGCCTCAACACTCTCATTCCATCGAGTGGTTCTCCTCATAAGTCTCTCCAGCCCAACAACACCAAGGAAAAGACGCCCCCTCCACCAGTTCACGTGGCGTCCGGCTCCAACTCTAGAGACAAGGCGCCTCTTGTGCAAGAGCTTCACACCGACACTCTTGCCAGCTTCAAGGAGAATCCTCCAAGCTACTACTCCCACGATCCAAAGTTGTCGTCTGGCCCTCAACACCACCAACGGGATCGACACAACCCAGATCCTCTCAGGCGCCCTGCTGCTGCGCGCCTCCCTGGTGTCGAAGACCCTCTGGACGAGCTCCAATATGTTCCACCACAGGAATACCAGAGGCCCTACGACGACTTCTACCAGGAATGGGAGGAGGAACCCGCAGAGTTACCCCGCGCCTACGGGCGTGGCCGACGTCCTTTCTTGCACCAGGACGCGGGTGACTCCCAATTCAAAGGCGATGTGAAGATCAAGATTCCTCCATTCGACGGTACTTACAACCCTGAAAAGTACCTCGAGTGGGAGGAGAGCACCGACAACGTCCTCGACTTCCTCCGCTATGCTGAACATGAAAGAGTCGGCGTTGTTACCGTGCACTTCACCGGCCAGGCAAAGAGTTGGTGGCTGCGTACGAAGGCGGATCGCTATAGGCAAGGCTTGCCTCCCGTCGAGACATGGCCCCAGCTCAAGTTCCTACTGAAGAAGAAGCATGTCCTCGAGGACTATCTAGAGACGATGCGGCTTCGAGTTGCATCGTGTAGGCAAGGAAACCGCGACCCGGTTGCTTACTTTGACGAGCTTGAGGAGCTCACATACAAGGCCAACATCCACCAATCGCAGCGGTCCATGAGGACCCAATTCTTGGCTGGCCTTAACCAACCGATTCGGGAGACATTGGAGATCCATTCCATCACGGACGTACTCAAACTCGTCCAGAAAGCTCAGCTGCTTCATAATCAGCTCCAGAAGAGAAAGACTCAGTTTTCCACCCAAAAAAGGTACTTTCCTAACTCTTCAAATTCTGGGTTTACTAATCTTTCTTCTTCTCAGCCCAGGGGTGTTTCCAACACCACCAAGGCACCATCTCAGGGCTCGGCACAAGCATCCACACGCACCTCCTCTTCCACAGCTTCTAAACCAATGGAGCGTGTGCGTGACATCCGGTGCTTTCGGTGCCAAGGGCGTGGGCACGTCTCCAAGGACTGCCCCAACGCCAAGCAAGTTCTCTACACGGACCAAGGTTACGTCTCGGAAGGCGACGAGCTCCCCGAGGATGTAAGCTTCGGTCAAGTGGAGGAGGAGACATACTATGCTGACGATGGCGATGCGGAACAAGTCGAACCTGACGCGACCAACCCGCCCCTAGCTTGTGTCGCCATGCGTGCTTTACACCTCCAAGAGTCTCCTCCTACCAACCAAAGGGAGAACATCTTCCACACTCGGCTGAGTGTGCTAGGTCAGTCGTTATGTGCCATTATAGATAGTGGTAGTTGTTGCAATTTGATCAATAAAAGAGTTGTTGACATGTTAAAATTGAACACTACCAAAAGATCAACTTCATATTCATTAAATGGCATAAACGACTCTAATAATGAAAATTTGATAACTCACCAATGTACCGTCCAGTTTTCCATAGGTCCTTATAATGATAGCATGATTTGTGATGTGACTTACATGGATTGTACGCATATACTCCTAGGTAGACCGTGGTTGTTTGATAAGATGGTCATTCATGATGGTTATCTTAATACATATTGCTTTAACCACAACGGGAGGAGGATTACTCTTCTACCCATGTCTCCACAGGAAGTTTTGCAGGACCAGGTACTTAGAAATCAGGCCAAGGCGATTCGAGAAGCCAAGGCGAAGGAGGACGCAACGCGCCAGGCGGCGGCTACGCCCACGGCACCACGTGAGGCCCCCCGGGCAAACGGTGTCAGAATGACCCCAAATTTGGTGGACCGCTTCCCTACATCATCTCAGGAGCCTCCACTAAATTTGAGTCCAAATGGAGGTCGGCCCCCACAGAAGCACACCAAGGCACCCCAGCGGCCCCCGAGCGGCGCCGGTGCCTCGATTGTGCCTCGGAGTGCCCCAGGCGCTACAGAAGGCAGATTGCACTCAAACTTGGTGGGTGGCTCACGTTCTGAGTGTGCCAACTCTCCACCAATTTTCATCCAAAACGCACGAGGGAATCCAGATCGGCCCGCTCCACAGTCCAGTGCGCCTCCGAAGGCGTATGTGCCACCGACAAAGCGTGCGCCTCAAGGACGCCCCTCTCCACCTTCTTCCACGCCTTCATCCACCACTTGGAGACCCAAAGCTGCTGACCATGAAGTCTCCAAGCCATCCATTGCAGGCGGCGTTGAGCAACGCCCATGTTTTGTGGCACACCCTCGGGATGTGTCCGTCGCTCTCAAGGGCGGCATCTCTTGTATCCTTCTTGTGCGGAAAGATTTGTGTTTGATGAATATTGATATGTCTAATCTGCCTCCGCAGCTCTCTTCTCTTTTAGCTCAATTTCAGGATATCTTTCCCGAAGAGCTTCCCCCCGGTCTTCCCCCCATCCGAGGCATTGAGCACCAAATCGATTTGGTGCCTGGCGCGTCTCTTCCAAACCGAGTTGCATACCGCGCAAGCCCCGAGGAGACCAAGGAGTTACAACGCCAAGTCCAGGACCTCATGGAGAAGGGGTACGTGCGTGAGTCACTCAGCCCATGCGCGGTGCCGGTGATCCTCGTACCCAAGAAAAATGGCGAATGGCGTATGTGTGTGGACTGCAGAGCCATCAATCAAATCACGGTAAAATACCGCCACCCTATACCTCGCTTGGATGATATGCTTGATGAGTTGCATGGATCGATTTTATTCTCTAAAATTGACCTTAAAAGTGGCTATCATCAGATTAGAATGAAAGAGGGTGATGAATGGAAAACTGCTTTCAAAACCAAATATGGATTGTATGAATGGCTTGTAATGCCTTTTGGCTTGACTAATGCTCCTAGTACTTTCATGCGCTTAATGAATCATGTTTTACGCAGTTTTCTAGGTAAATTTGTTGTGGTTTACTTTGATGACATACTAGTCTATAGCAAAACCTTGGATGATCACATAGGACACTTGCATGCAGTTTTTGAATGTCTTCGAAAGGAGAAATTGTTTGCTAATCTTGCTAAGTGTGATTTCTGCTCCTCTTCGACTATCTTCCTTGGTTTTGTCGTGTCTAGTAGTGGTCTGCGTGTTGATGATAGTAAGGTGAAAGCTATACAAGAGTGGCCTCAACCGACCACTCAAACTATGGTTCGATCCTTCCTAGGATTAGCTGGTTTCTATAGGCGATTTGTGCGTGATTTTTCCATTATTGTCTCGCCTTTACATGAGCTAACAAAGAAAAATGTAGAATTTAAGTGGAAAAGGCAACATGAGACCGCCTTTGAAACTTTGAAAGACAGGTTGAGCCACGCACCCGTCCTCCAGCTGCCGGACTTCACTAAGACCTTTGAGGTCGAGTGTGATGCGTCCAACTATGGGATTGGTGGCGTGCTTTTGCAGGAAAAGAAACCCATTGCCTACTTCAGCGAGAAGCTTAGTGGCGCCGAGCTTAATTACCCCACATATGACAAGGAACTCTATGCTTTGATAAGGGTTCTTAAGACTTGGCAACACTACCTATGGCCAAAGGAGTTCGTGATTCACACCGATCACGAGGCGCTCAAGTATCTCAAGGGCCAATCTCGCCTCAGCCGGAGGCATGCTAGATGGGTTGAGTTCATGGAGACGTTCCCCTATGTGGTCAAACACAAAAAGGGAACCGAAAACGTGGTAGCCGATGCTCTATCACGTAGGTACGTTCTTCTAGCTCACTTGGATGCAAAATTGTTAGGTTTTTCCATGATGCGTGAATTGTATGCTAATGATGATTTCTTTGGGAAAATTTACAATTATTGCATTGCGCATGGTGAATATGACTCTTACTTTGTGGATGATGGTTATTTGTTCAAAGCTGGAAAATTATGTATACCTTCATCTTCATATCGTAGGTTGTTAGTTCAAGATGTGCATGAGACTAGAGGACATGGTGGGTTAGAAAAAACTTTGCAAGGATTAAAGGAACACTTCTATTGGCCTAAGATGCCGAATTTTGTGCTTAAATTCATTAAGGGTTGTGTTTCTTGTGCTAAAGGGAAATCAAAGTTAACTAACCATGGATTGTACCAGCCTTTACCTATACCTAAGAGCCCTTAGGAAGATATTTCTATGGATTTCATTGTAGGGTTGCCTCGGACTAGGAAGGGCCGAGATAGCATCTTTGTAGTTGTAGATAGGTTTTCGAAAATGGCTCACTTCATTCCATGTCACAAAACTGATGATGCCGTGCATATCTCTAACTTGTTTTTCGAGCATGTTGTCAAATTGCATGGTATTCCTTGTTCTATTGTTAGTGATAGGGATGCTAAGTTCTTGAGTTGCTTTTGGAAATCTTTGTGGTCTAAGTTGGGTACTAGATTGCTTTATTCTACTTCTTGTCACCCTCAGACCGATGGTCAAACTGAGGTTACTAACCGGACTTTGGGCGTCTTGCTACGCACCATGATTAAGTCCAACATCAAAAAATGGGAAGATTGTTTGCCTTTTGTAGAGTTTGCTTATAACAGGTCGGTGCACTCGGCAACCAAGATGACTCCCTTTGAGGTGGTGTACGGTTTGAACCCCAGGACCCCGGTGGATCTCACGCCCCAGCCCATGAAGGACAAGGACAAGACGTCGTTCGACGCACACAAGAGGGCTGAGTTCGTGAAGAAGCTGCATGAGCGCACTAGGTTGCACCTTGAACGCAAGACCGCCCAATACAAGGCCCAAGCTGACAAGGGTCGAAAGAATGTGCAATTTGATGTGGGCGATCTTGTGTGGCTGCACCTAAGGAAGGAGAGGTTCCCGGACAAGCGCAAGTCCAAGCTCCATGATAGAGGCGACGGCCCCTTTCGCATCACTCAGCGGATCGGCCCCAGCGCCTACCGACTGGACCTCCCTGGAGAGTATGGTGTCCATCCTACATTCAATGTAGCGGACCTATCCCTCTATGTCCCCGATGATGACTCCGACGACGAATCGAGGACGCTTCGTAGCCAAGTGGAGGAGAATGATGCAAACCATGCACCAATGACTCCGCAAGAGATCGAGGACCTAGCCCGAGTCCCCTTCGATGGACCAATTACTAGAGATCGAGCCCGGAAGCTAAAGAAAGCGACAAGAGTTCTTTTGGCGCGCATCCCAGCTATGCTTGATTCACATGGGCCACAATGGACCACCCTCATCTCTCATGTCCCGAATTGATATTTGGACATGCATATCTTTGAAGTTATTTTTAGGATTAGAAAGGTTTGCTATTTTTGGCACTTGCCACTTTTATTCCTTCTATTTTTTATGGACAGCTTGTGGCACAAGTAAAGACCACACCTGGACGCGGCTCGCACACGAGTTGGACACGCCTAGGACGCGGCCTTATCCATGGAAGCATCCGAAATCATCCTTACTTGGGCCGCAATTCATCCCTTTAAAGATAGATGGAAGTTGTTACAAGTTGTTATTTTTCACTAGTTAAACTCTTATTTCACTAGTAACTTTTTAGCTTTCTTTCCAAGCAAAGATCTATCTTAGGAAGTTGTTAGAAGATAGAATATTTGGCTTCTCTTGTACTATATATTCGAACCCTTGCATTCAATAAAAATCAGATTTGTTTTCCTGGAAATTAACTTGCGTTAAAAGTTGATTTCCTGGGATTAAATCCAACCAAGTTCGCACCTGTTACTTGGAGAATTTCGAGCCTTGTTCTTTGCAATCAGCCGAGCATCATCAACAACAATCATCATCATCACTCGTCAACACCATCAACGAACGAGTAGAATTGCACTCGCAATTCCTACTCGTCCTTCTCTCGCTCTTCTCTACTTCCTCTCGTCTTCTCTTAATAACCAACAACTTGCATGACTAAAAAGAATCTCAACTTGCATAAATTTGTTAGCCTGCGTGAAATTCATCCTACTCATATTGGTATTCGTCGTTGTGAATATCGCAGGTGGCCCATAGGGCGTCAATTCACCAACCGACCCTTTCTTTACACCGTTGAGGTTTCAACCCTTGTTGGATCTTCCAATCCAAGGGCGAGCCTTCAGTTCGTAAGAAGTGAAAGGATTGAGCAAGGGCAGTAGGCGAAACTTCCCAAAGATCCTGAAAAGCTTCCGCAACCCCAAGAATAGCCCTAGTCGCAGGCAATCACGCATCAGGCCCGGTATTAGATGTATAGATAGGTCCAAACATAAGTTTGATGGGATTTCATCTAAAAAGAATTGATAACCGAAAGAGTAACCCACAAACTTATATGCTAGGCATATTTTATGTCTATTTTAAGTGGGATGGGTTTGGACTTTGTTTTCTAACAATTATAACACCATCACTTTAGGACAACTTTTCATAAGATTATGCTTCATTATAAAAGTTTGAAATTTTAAATATTAAATATCATTGTTTTTAGAAGTACATTTATAATGTCACTAGCTATATCTATTTCTTATATAACTAGTTTAACCCTAATAAGTTTGATAATAACTTTTAGAAGTACATTTATAATGCCAATTTACTAGGCAAATTGACAAGAAAAACATTCTATCTATAAAGTTTAAGTTATTGATCAAAGATTTTACTAAAATAATTTATAAAATATAAAGATATTTTTCACTCAACATGACTGTGTAGCATGCTCTTATTTCCTTAATTTTGTGTGAGTTTGTTTTTCATGTGAGTGTGCGATGAGCATGTGATACGTGATGAATGACTGTGTAAAATTTAACGAACGACTATGTCTTTTCACTAAACATGAATGTGTCTTATCATTTAACACGACTACACATGCTCTGATGCTCTTATCTCTATATATGAGTGTGTAATGAGCGTGCAATATCAATGAATAACTATTTACTGTCGCTTAACATGATTGTCTTTTTTCACCCATTACAATTGATCGAGCATGATCTTATCTCATTGCGTGTTTTTTTTTCATGTGAGTATGTGATGAGTATGCAATATGTGATGAATGACTGTGTATTTTCACTTAATATGATAGTGTATTTTCATTTTATACGAATGTGCATGCCCTCGTCTCATTATGTACGACTCATTTCACATGTAATGGTATGCACACTTGATGAAACTGTCCACACATTCTTTAATAATTAATATTATCATACACAATCATGTTAGATCAAAATGCACAATCACATACAAGTACAAACTTAAAGTCCTGGTCGCCCCACGTTAATGACACGAGATACAAGACAAAATGATGTTGCCGTCAACCCAATTTTACCAAATTAACTAGAAAATACTTAATCCCCATGTCCAAAAGATCATCTTATATATTTTTTCGTGTTCTCAAAACATCTTGTCCATCTTACTATCTTAGTATTTACATATTCTAATTTTCTTACAATAATACTCTCGTCTAATCATATGTATTGCCTTTATTATCTAACTTTTACGTCAACTTATGCGACCTCCTATACTTGTACAGAAAAGTCATCTTAACACCCGAACTTTTAAGGTTTTCACTTTGACGCACATAATCAACATTTTGTGACTCAGAAGACACTATACCAACAAAAAAAAATTGCATGGCTGCACGCCGAACAACGAAAAAAGAAGTGGTGCACAAAGTATGATAGGGAGCACGTGGTATCAGCCCAATTCGGAAAGCGACGAAATTGCGTTTGTCCAGACTGGCAATTTGCACACGGGGTTACGTGGGAGTGTGTGATTGGATGCAGCTAATTTGACCCTCCGAACTCTCGACGCGTTTCACGCTGGCCTTGGACCACGTGTTGCTCTAGCATTGGGCCAAAAGCTCCTCGATCACCCCCTCGCGCTTCCACCTGCCCGCCCATTTCCCATTCCATTCGTCGCTCGTTGCCCTTCAAGTAACCACGAATTCATACTTCGACCTCCCTGTAGGCTATAGTTCTTTGAAGAAATTTTATAAAAAGTACTCAGTATGTTTTTTCTCCCCGTCAAAATACATTAGAACCACCATAAGTTAATACTTGATAAATTAATATTTTTTTCGGTCCCGAATTGGGTTAGAGTAAAATTTTATGATTTTCGATTAGATAATAAGATAATAAATTCTGAAAAAACCACTATGAAAATATAAGGTCCCAATAAAATCCTAAATTAATAATCATTATATAAGGAATGTAAAATAATACCAAACATCCAAAATTTGGTCGGAAATTATTCATATTTGATTTTTAGTAAATCCGTTAATAGTTTGGCTATACTTTTATGATTTTTGTATTTGGTATTAATTTTGGTTCAATGACAATACTTGGTATTATTTAATTGGATGTATTTCTATCACTAAAATCTCCATAAATTAATAAATATTAATTTATCGATGAATTCATATCTCTATAAAATAATAAAATACTCCGGTCCTGACCCTATTAATTTATAGAGGTTTAATTGTAGGTAATTTTTGTAATATCCTTCATCTTTATAAGGGTAATCTAGTAAATACTCTTATAATGGTTCATAAAATAAGAGTAATAGGGGGAGTTTTAACCCAAGGTCACTGGCGGTAATATCCCTACAGAAATAGGGGGTGTTACAATTTTAGTTTTAAAGAAATAATAATTTCAAGGTGAATTAAATATTCTTATTTTTTCGATAAAACTATAAAAGTAAAGTATGAGTAATAGAGGTGTCAAACGGGTCGAGTCGGGTGGATTCGGGTTCGGGTCAATAGGGTTACAGGTCAAGCCGAGTCGGGTCTTTGACAGGTTATTATGCAGATTCGGGCCGACCTAACAGATCAAGAATTTGATTTTTTAATGATTATTAAAACAATATTATGATTAAAAAAAATAAAATTTTATTTTTAATAGGTTTTATGATAAAATGTATTATAATATTTACAAGAAAATATATTTATTCTACATATTTATATAAATCGGGTCGGTTTCGGGTTTCAACCCAATCAGGTTTGGGTTAATCGGGTTCGGTTTTTTTCTTTGCTCGCTACTATTCGGGTCGGGTTTCAACCCTAAAATTTCCGGTCGGTTCGGGTCGATTTTTTGGGTCGGTCAGGTTTTAACAACTCTAATGAGTATGCATAAATACTACTCCCTCCGTCCCATAATGTTCGTTTAAAATGACGGTTTTGCGGTTTTTAATGAAAGACATAAAGTGTTATTGGAAAATGAAAAAGTAGAATAAAGTGGGTAAAATATAAGATTGAATAGGGGTATTTTTATAGATTTATATGAGAAAAAAATAAAAAGAGATAAAGTATGTGGAATAATAAGGTTAAATTTAAAGATTTAATAGGGGTAAGATTGAAAGAAAGTTATTGATATAAAAAGAAAGTGGATAAACATGTTGGTACGACGAAATAAAATAAACCAATTAGCAGCATTATTTATAATAAAATTTATGGGTCAAGTTTTCTATTCTTAATCTTCAATGATTTACTGGTAAGTTAGTAATTACTCCGTATATATTTATTGTTTTAACTGTTTGAATTTCAAAAGAATAAATAAATAGAACAATATTTAAATTTTTTATATATGGATATAATTAAAAGATAAAAATAATGTGTATTTTTCTAAAATAGCTATAATATATAAATTATAAAATAAACCACATGTGAAACAAATAAAATAGAATTATACAATCTACTACGTATAATATAGTATAAAGCGGAACCCAAGTCTTTGTTAAAATTTGCGCCACATCATCAACCCTGAATAAAATAATGATTTTATTTTTTGCATTGATTTTCAAAAAATAACTTATATATCTTCTTGATATCTTATCCAATTTCCTTATGTATACTTAATATCTTACTCAATTATATATCCTTATACGAATAAGGAAATTGAAGTGATTTTCTTTTATATTCCTTACAATTTTTTCTTATTAATTAGTATACACATTATCGAATCTTGAATAATAGTGAAAAAATTTCACATGTGTCAATAGTATATTCATTAATAATATAAATTTGAATAGAACTATTTTAAAATTAAAATTGTATGAATAAAAGTACATGTATAGGTCAATAGGTTCGAACTTTGGTCTATCGGATTTGGATTATAAGTTCCCGATTTAAAAGCATATTCGTATCAAAAATCGATCTCAAATCAATTAATTCAGTTTTATATTTACATTACCCGTACATGGTACGGGGTTTGTACTAGTTACTTATTATATCTCAAACGTGTAATTAGTGGTTAAAATTTATCCTTATTTCTAGTTTAGAGACGCATTATCACGTGAACCACCCCCGTTACATATATAGTAAGTAATACTAAGTTGAAAATGACACTAGTTTTGAAAAAAAAAAAAAGTGTATTGCAAAGGAAGTATCGTGTATAACTTCCTTTCGAAATTCATTAAAAGCTTGTCAATTCTACCGTGGGGCGTACAAATGGGATATAATAGAAGATCTTCACAACTCGTAGTAACCTAAATCTTACAGTATTAAGAAATCTCGTGCAACTCTCTAGCGCACAAGTCACAAGTAGGCCATGACTATTAGTTATTCTTATTTTCTAATACAACTATATCATGGATAATAATGCAGTTATATTAAAGTAGGTATGGCCATACTGTTGTCACCATTATTAGGGTGATCGACTACAGGGATTTGGTTGGCCTTCCTCTTTGAAACGTTAACCCTCGTGTTTAATTAAGCTATTGACGAAGTTATGATGCCACATCCATGCATGGTAAATTACAATCTTAGATTGATTTCATACCAACCTTCTATATTTTAATAAGAAATTAAAGGTTCGCAATTCACTTGATCGAGAGAGCTAGGGATATAGTTTGAGCATATGATTAATAATATTATAAACATTTTTAGGTGAATATCATATCGATCATGTTTGTTATAGTACTATGCTAAATTAGCACATAGTCGATCACGCGTACGCAAAAAATACCATTAGAGTACAAGTACAGCTTACGAGCAAGATAGTAATTTTGCACCACTTAAGGTACGTACGTTTGTTCCTTTGTTACTCCTCTGGCTAGTTATAAAAATCGAATAGCGCATTTTTTAATATAAAAAACGAATCACATCAAATCAAAAAGTCGGGTAGAATAATACCAATGTTCAATAGAAAAATGCATATTATGAAGATGACCTCCAATGGCGCATACAAAGTTATTCGATATTCTTCACCTGGCTACCTTAAAAAATTATAAAGCCTTGTTACATTTTACAAGCCGTGACGAGGTCCGTGTGATAAGAAAGTTCCGCTTAATCTCACGTGGCATGTTTAAGGCCTTATATACAAAATATTATCTTATAAATCTTTGTTTGATCAAAAAAATACATTATAACAGAAATAATGTATCATTAAAATAAATCTTATAAGAAGCAAATTAAATAAAATAATACAAGATTTTATATGAAGCTATCCTTAATGAATTTATATACATTATAACGGATGAATTTTAAAATAAGTTTTTAGTTGAATCAAAATCGTACCTTAAAGGTACGAAAACTTATAATTCATCCGTTTCAAGATAGTTGTCCATTTGGATAATTCACACATAGTAACCCCTATAAATATAGAGTTAATTATTAGTATAAAGAAACATAGAAAAATATACTAATAATTATGATAGAAATAATTGTTAAGGGTATAAATGATAAAAGACGTGGAAAAATTGTGAAATGAACAAGTATTGTGAAATAATAAAAAAGTTGTCATAAGGATAACTATTTGAAATGGAGGGAGTAATAATTTAAACTAAAGTAGGTGAGTTTCAAATGATTTAAATTTTTTTACCTTATATAAACTTTATTGGTTGAAAGTCTTATATATTTATTTACTTTTTTTTTTGAAAGTCTTATATATTTATCTTTAGGGTTTAGACTTTGCATTATTTACATAAATATCTTTATAATATTTTAAATTAATTATTAAGTTTTTGTTTGATTAAGTGAATAAATATAATACTTTTCTTACCAATGTATTTAGCAAATTTCTTACAGCTATTAGTACATATTACATGGTTAAATTAGTTAATAATGAATCAAAGGTACACAACGAACAAGTAATTTACACTGCAGGTACGTATTTAATTGCCAGATATTATAATTAATTATTGTTTACATGAAAATAAAATAGATACTGTATAAAAAAAAGGAGCACTTAAAATCTATGCATCACTTACCACTTGCTATTCTGATATCTGACCAGTGACCACTAGTATTGAACCCAAAAAAAAAATCTGACCACTAGTATCGTAGTAAAATTTACCGACTAACATTACGAATTTACTGTCAAGTTGAGATTAAAGGTGCAAGGAGACAGAAAAGGGGGAAAAAAAACAGTAAAAAGAGGAAGAGTCTAAAAACCGCCCCCAAAGAGCGAGAAAGGATAAGGCGGAACACGGGCCTCCACCGACGGCGCGTCCCACACAAACCCTACGTATCCATCCACCGCCTCCGTCGAAACCTCCCCATCCACCGAGATCCCGCCGCCGCCGATTTGACACATGAGCTCGACCTCCGGCGACGATGACGTCACACCGATGGAGTTGCTCCCTTCCTCCTCGGCGGAATTAGAGGCCGTTCCGAGAGAGGACGAGGGCGGCGTCGTCGGAATCAGACGCCTCCTTTTGTCGTATTCTGGTCGGTCGGAGCAGATCTGCCTCGGCCTGGTCCGCCGATCCCTCTCCACCATCATCTTGGGGAGGATCTCGGGATCGTCGGCGACTCGGCAGAGAAAGGATATCATCTGATCGGGCCGGCGTTCCGTGGTCTCCAATCGCTTGGTCATGCCTTGCATCTCCTTCTCCATCTCCGCCTGCTCCCTCTTCATCTTCTCGATCTCCCTCTCCATCTCCTCGTCGTCGTCGGCGTCGTCGTCTTCGTCCCGCCGGAGCGCCGCCTGGTGGCTGTGTTGGTTGATCGGCGCCGGAGTATGCTTCCTGCGAACGATGTTCTTGAGGAGATGCTTCTGGCCCCTGAGGAACCACTCGTTCGCGAACTCCCATCGATCCGGATCCACTTTCCTGAATCCCTGTATCCATTCAATCAATCAATTAATTAATTCAATTTATTGATTTGTAATTAATGAATCCAGAAGTATGAATGAATTAGGAGGGAGTGGATTGGGGATGGGATTGAGATGGTACGGACATAGGTGTTGAGCTGGCGGATGAAGCTGGAGAAGTTGGAGTGCTTGAAATGGGAAGGCAGGAGGAGGCGGGAGAAGCGGAGGGGATCCGCCACCACGAAGCTGTTGTTGGCGGGGCCCCACCCGATCAGGTGGTCCGTCGCCCCGTCGCTCACCATCTGGTACGTCTTCATCACGAACGCCGCCGGCGAGGACGATTCCCCGCCGCTCGGATTCGACGCCACCGGAGAGTGGTCGTCCATGTCGCCGCCTCTCTCGTAGTAGTACATCCCTATCGGTATCGGTATCGGTATCGGTATTGGTTCCAGTCAGCCCCTTACTTTAACTTACATGTGTAACGAGATGATCGAGAAGATGGATCCTAAATACGTACGGGAAAGCACGAAATTGTTTTGATTATTGATACTCCCTCCGTATTGATTTTGATGGGCGGGCGTTGGAAACGGGAGCCGTGCTGATGGTTGGGGGGTTTTGGCGTTTGGGTATGGGTAGAGGCAGAGGGGGACAGGCTCAGTGCACACAATCGCTCCTCAAGCCTTTCCCGGGTTATAATATTACCGCAGGCAGCCACCCTCCCCATGTCTCCCAACTCCCAAGTATCAATCTCCATTATCTCTATTTTTATATTTTATTTTCCTTTTACTATCAGTGTATTTCTTAAACATCATTTGTTTTTTTTTGTAAAAATTGTCCAATCCATGACACTAGATCAATTGTATGTCGTCGTTATTAATACAGTCATATGAATGAAACTACCCATGGTTTTTGTCTACCTATCCTTGGCTTTATTCTATTCTTTATTCCTATTTTTTTGGGCTTCATCCATTGGATTAGTGTTTGTACTTTTTTTTTTCGAATAGATATCTTTACTTAAAATTGTTTTATTAAATAACTAATCTCTGTAAATTTTGTTTTATCCAATACCAAACGGTCCAAACGCCAAGGAAATTGTAAGAAAAATAAAAGTTATTTTGGTAAAAGTAAAACGTAAAGAAGAGTTAGATGTTCATCTCTTTCACCGCTCCATTGCGCTATCTCATACCACTAATTTTGGTGCTATGCTGCTGCACCATCTCAGACCATAACCTCTTCATCGACCGCACCATAGTTTCAAGATATGCACATCCATGCATCACTTACACCGTCTAGTAGATTTGAACATCCCGCCAACATGCATGGTATAGGAATTTTGAGTAACTAATTTGTAGTTTCTTATTTTTAATAATAAAAGAAAACAGTGATTTAGGTTATGGTTACTTTTGTTACTTATCAAAACTTAGGCCATAAAGGTTTATTTGATTTTGTATGAGATTCACTACCTTAATTACAGGAGTAGAATTCAAACCCCCGAAAATAAAACTCTTTTTAAGTGCTCGTTTGGTTAAACGTAGGAATTAAAATTCACAGGAAGTCAAATCACATGAAGTTAATTCTCATATATTGAACTTCACATGATTTGAGAAAAAGTGTTTGGTTATACTTAATTACCCAATAATTGATTCCTACAATTTGTTTGGCGGGAAGTGTAAAATCATGGGAATTTGTTTAAAATTACCATAATAACCTTTATCCATTAAAAACAGTAATGTAAATTAAGGGCAAAAATAAAATTTATAATTTAAATAAAAAATAATTATTTTTAATATATGGAGGAATTGAATCTTACCACCCCTTCCATGGTAATTGCAACTCCTCCATTTTGGAGGAAGTGCAAATCATGGGAAGTTAAATTCCCATGATTTTGGTATGAAACAAATATAACCAAACACATGAATTTAAAGCCAATTCTTGGGTTTTTTCAATTCCCATGATTTCGAAAGTGAACCAAACAAGCACTAAATACTAGGAGTATTTACATTCTTACGACATCTCCAAGAAATGCTCTATAATTTTCTCCAAAATAGGGAAAGAAGTTCGATTTTCTCCAAATTTTTTATGTCCCAACTTCAACAAATTCTCCATTTTAAAGAGTTATATTTTTTATCATTATTATATTTATACATACACTACTATTATAAATTCAAAATTGATCAATTGGGAGAAGACTTGGTTTAATATACAACTAGTATAGGACCCGTGCCTTGCACGGAGGTGATGCCTTTAAAATTGTTTTTTGTTGTATTAGATTTTAATTATTATTTAATAACATATACGAATAAGGAGACGAATTGTTTTGCCATAAATCTTGTATATCATCATATATATATAAATAAATTTTATTTATGTATTTACTTTTTATACATAGATAAACATATATTTAAATAATTGAGGAAGAATGAAATAAGATAAGATGCATTATCACATTTTATTAACAATTGATACAAATCTTTTGGCATTTAAAAAAAATAACGTAAACTAACTTATATAGTAAAATGAATAAGTTTAAATAAAATTCGGATTAATATATTACAATATTAATAATATAGATAATATTTAATAAGTTAAATAGAAAACCAAATTATCCCGTATATATGTTATTTTTTCTGAAAAAAAATAGTTAAATAATAAGTACATAAAAATGTAATGAAAATGTGAGCGAATTATTATCTTGATTAAGAAATCTATCTTTTTTTTTCTAAAGTGTAATCAATATTCAATATTGGTGATATATATTTTAAATATAACATATTACATATACTTTTTATATTGATATTTGAATATGATATGATAGTAAAAATGTATTTGATATATTATTTTTATAGAATGAATATTTGGCTTAATTATAGTGGTAGAATTTGTTATCATTGATGATTTTAAAAAATACCATAATAAAATTACGAAAATAATTTAAGATTTAATATGATATTTAATTAAATGGGTAAAATATTGAAATTATGATTTATAGATTGTGACAAAAAAAATATTTTTTTAAATAAAAGGTTTATGATAGATATATGTATTAATTAAATGTGTATAATGATAAGATAAGGATTTATTTATTTGGATAGAGTTATTCGTTAATTAAGTATCTATAAGATTATGATAAAATCAAGATTTAATAAGATAGATTTTTAAAAAAGGGGGTGATGTGGCGCAATATGGTGCCAGAAAAAAAAAGAGAATGAAATTAATTGAATAGCAAAAATATGTAAAAATCATACTAATATGTAATTGATTGTGTAGAAATTCTAACCTCTTCATTTATAAAAATTAGCTCTTTCGATGATATTTTATTATTAGTATTAATGACGTTCCACATCTTCAAGAGATGACCAAAAATTATATATTTTTTGTTCCTTTGATTGGTAAGCTCATGAAAAGAGTGAATCTCCATAGTAGCCTACAACAACAACACCAATAAGATTTAGAATATAAACAAAACTAAATCATATATAAATCACGATGAAAAAATATATACCTTTGATTGGCAAAGTTATCTCAAAAATAATTGGGAACTAATGGTACGGAGACACGTAAATTAATTGTAGAAGAATGAGTGGATGAGAGGTGTATTTATAGGAAAGAAGTTCTAAATGGGTAAGGATTAGGAGAATATTTAATAAAGATATAATAAAGATATATCTTAGCTAAAAGATAAAATTAATCATATATATCTTAGTTAAAAGATAGAAAAGATAAAATTTGCATTGTACATATCTAATTGTACCATGCTAATTGTACCTACATGGTAAATTGCTAAAAAGATAAAATTATATGTACATGCCAATTGCACTTATCAAATATCAAATATCAAATATAATGTTATTTTTATGAAAAAGATAAAAATTGCACATGCTAATTTAAATTTCCCAATTTAATAGATGACAAAATAATTTAAATAAAACATATTATTTTAATAAAGGGGGTGATGTGGCGCAATATGGTGGCGGAATTTGCTTCCGCTTTAGTATATAGTAATAGATTAATGCTATCTCCAAATAATTTTAGAGATATCTCCAAATTTAGGGAAAGGAGTTCAATTTTTAGAGATCTTCTCTAAAATAAAGAATGCAATGGAGAAGTTGTTGGACCATAAAATAAGTCTAAAATTCCCTAATGGCAGCATAAAGTGCTCTTAATACTCTTAATACACTTAGCCAGCATAAAGTGAACCACACTAATGGCAGAGTATAAAAAAAGGTTTATCAAAACTCAAATCTAGGCGTTTGCGATTTTGTACCGTGCATTAATCATAAACTAACTAAAAAAGATTGCACTAAAATATGTGTAATTTTT
This sequence comes from Polygonum aviculare, assembly GCA_934048045.1. Taxonomy (NCBI): domain Eukaryota; kingdom Viridiplantae; phylum Streptophyta; class Magnoliopsida; order Caryophyllales; family Polygonaceae; genus Polygonum; species Polygonum aviculare. The sequence continues at coordinate 26,602,999 of OW204031.1, forward strand.
CTTTTTGAAATCTAATACTCCGTATTAGAGTGGGTGGGGTCTACTACGACTTCAAGTGGAGGCGTGGCAGAGCAAGAGGGGTATTGCGATATTTCAAGGGTCCCCACCCTGGTGAAAAAAGGTTCTTTAATTTCACCCATGTGGGTCCCACGATGAGTTGGATAAACGCGAATTTTAGCCATTGGTTGTTTCTTCCACGCGCGTCGCCAAAGGGCTCGACTTGCGTGGTCCCTCTTCCAACGGACAATGTGCACCCACCGGCCTCCACCTGTTCGCTCGGGACAGTTAGGGCGCCGGTCCGGCCCTCAACTGAGCTGGTCAAGGTATTTTCGGTTCGATCATTGATCCATAATGTTTAAAAAGTCGGTCCAATCCGGTTTTTAAAAAATATAAGGGAAATTCGGATGGTGCTCCTGAGTTTTGGGCTTTTCCGGATGGTGTCCTAAAAAAAACTTATTCCGAGTTTTATCCCTGAGCTATTGAGTTAGTTCGGTCCGTGCCTAATTTTACTTTCTCCATCCTCTTGCCGTTAAATGGTCTTTAAAAGAAAAAAAACTGAAATTAAAACAAAAAAGAAATAGAAAACTCAATTGCAAAACAATGGTTTTGTGATGTCTCCTGTATGTACACCCTAATCGTATGCTTTCTGCCAAATCTCAATTGATTAAATGAATTCTCTTTTGGCCAGAACCCAATTGCATGTTCTGGGTTTCCTGTACTGTAGTTGATATTGCCCCCAATTTGACCTTACAACCCTTGAAATTACCTGTTCAAACTTCAAATTAGCGAAAGTTTTGATCTGAATTCCTAATGCCATTTTAAAATTGAGCATAATAAGCAACTCTGTCAATTCAGGAAGGAATATTTTGAGATTACATTGACCCAATTGAGGAACAAAGTGGAGCCATCTTTTGCAACCCTTCAATCCATCCCCCTTTCCCTCCCTGCCGCCTATGTCCACCCCTCCGCCACCGCCAGCCACAAAGAATCCTAACCCTAACCCCCACCCCAACCAACCCCCGATTTACAACATAAACAAGTTCGACTTCCGCGACATGGTTCAATTCCCGCCTCCGTCCACGCTGTCCGTCCACGCCACCGGCCGATTCCCGCCGTCCGTCGACTTCCACTCCGCTAAAATTATATAAAAATAATTTTTATTTATATATTAACTTTTTATACATACATAAACATATATTTAAATAATGGAGTAAGAATGTCGTAAGATAAGATGTATTATCACATTTTATTAAAAATTGATTAAAAAAAAATCTTTTGTCATTCAAATCACATTGCATAAACTAACTTATATAATAAAATAAATAATTTTAAATAAAAGTTAATATAGTATTATATTAAAGATATAGATAATATTTAGTAAGATAAAAAAATCAAACCAAATGAATACTTGTTTTTATCAATAAGTTTCTTTATTTTATTTTATTTTATAATAATAATAATAGTAATAATAATAATAATAATAATAATAATAATAATGATGATGATGATGATAATAATAATACTAATTTTTTAGTTATTTGGAAAAGAAATCAAATCTAAATTATATATAATTTTTTTAGAGGGAATGGGGTGGGTGGGGGTTGTTTTGGGGTAAATTTAAAGAAGGTAACCTCTTCCAAAAATAAATTAGCTAACTAGGCTCTTCTATAAAACCACCCATTCTCTTCTTTTTCTCTCTCCTCTTCATTTTTTTTGCACTCATCCCTCTCTCCCTTTCATCTCCATTTTCTTTCCTCTATACCCTCCCTCTCTTTCCTCTCGCCGCCCACCTCTCGCCGCCCTCCCTCTCCTCGCCGCCGCCCTCTCCGACCACCTACGCCACCGCCGCCGCCGCCTCCGCCGTCGATTTCAGGTTCGTTCGCCCTCTCCCTTTCCTCCCCCTCATCCCTCTTTTCTAGATCCGGGCCCGTTGAAGCCAGATCTAGGCTTGTTGAAGCCAGATCTGGGCTCATACGAGCCTAGATCTGGGCTCGTACGGGCTAGATTTGGGCTCGTACGAGCCAAATCTAGACTCGTTCGAGCCAGATCTAGGCTCCTACGAGCTAGATCTAGGGTTGCGTTTTTGGGTTTTTGGCTTTTGGGGTTTTTAGGATGACAAGTTCATTTTTTGGGGGTTTAGGATGATTTTATGATATTGGGTGATGACAAGTGATTTTTTATGAGTTATAAGCAATTTAAGTTTGTTCTACGGATCTAACTGATGACAAGTTTTTTTAAGGGTTTTGGGATGATTTTATATGACTGAGTGATGACAAGTTGTTTTTAATAGGTTTTAGCGATGACACATTTGTTTTTAATGTGTTTTGGTGATTATAAGTTTGTTTTACGAATCTGAGTGATGACAAGTTTGTTTTGAGGTTTTTGGGATGATTTTGGGTGATGACAAGTTAGTTTTACGGATTTGACTGATGACAAGTTTGATTTGAATGATTTTAAAGGTTTTTAGGATGATTTTATGGGTCTGAGTGATGACAAGTTCGTTTTGATGATGACAAGTTCGTTTTGATGATTATAAGTTTGTTTTACGAATCTGGGTGATGACAACTTTGTTTTAAGGGTTTTGGGATGATTTTATGGTTCTGGGTGATGACAGGGTATTTTTTATGGGTCTGGGTGATGACAAGTTCGTTTTTATGGATTTTGGCGATGACAAGTTAGTTTTCAATGTGTTTTGGTGATGACAAGTTGTTTTACGGATCTGGGGGTGATGACAGGTTTGTGTTAAGGTTTTTTGGATGATTTTATGGGTTTGGGTATGTTTTTGGGTGATGACAAGTTTGTTTTACGAGTTGGGGTGATGACACGTTTTATTTTGCATTGTTAAATTTGTATATATATTACTTATAATTATGTCTTATTAGCTCAAATGGTAGAGCAATGTGCTTGATGCACAATAATGTGGGTTCAAATCCCACATAGGTCAATTTTTGAACTGGTCATCACTGATGACATGTTTTTACGTGAATGATGGATTTTACCTCAACTTGTCATCAGATGACAAGTTGAGGTCGTGAATGGTGAGTTTTATCTAAACTGGTCATCACTGATGACAATTTTTCTGTAAGTGGATTGATGACAAGTAACTTGTCATCTGATGACACGTCACTTGTCATCACGCCACGCCGGTCAACACCGGTCAACGTTGGTCAACGCTTGATGGTGATAAGGGATGCTGACGTCATCAATGGCATATGATGACGTCATCTTGTAAATTTAAAAAAAAGGTTGGAGCAAAATTGAAAAAAAGCCTATGGGACCTCATTTTTTTTCCTTGTAGCCTATTTACTCAATTTTTGCTTGCCCATAGCCTATTTACCCATTTTCGTCTTTTTTTATATGTTTAGAATCTACAATAAAAAACTTAACCCATAAAAAATAAGTCAATTAAATGGCAACCAATCAAACTGATTTAATAAAAAGATTATGTGGCTTATTATATCTTTAATATACTACTACTACTAATTTAATTACATCTTTATTTAGAGTTGACATATCTCATTCTATATTATTATTTTAATCTTCAATTTAGTATATAGTGAGATTATTTAATTTATATATTTAAGGAAACCTTATAGTATTGGTTTCAAACTTTCAATGATATATATTCTTTCATATTTTACGTATATGTGGGGTCTATAATCAAGTTTTAAGCAATTAAATTATTTTAGTAAAGATGGGTGATAGGATCGAATGAAAAGTTGACACATGTCATGCTAATTATAAATTTTAACCTCCGCTTTAGTATATAGTTATGATAGATGTATAATTTGTTGAGTGGTCCGATCTGTTTTTCTTGGGTCGTATTGAGCGCATTTCATCTAGGTCTGAAATGCCCCTACCCTGACCCCCCGATCCTGCTTCTGTGAGATTTTCTTGAGTAATTGTTATTGTTGCTGATGTTTTATTCCCATATTTTTTCAATTCATACCAAACAAAATATAGAAATTTATTCTCTAGACAATTAATTGTAACCAAACATATTTTTATCAAATCACGTGAAATCCAATATCTAGGAATTGAGTTTATATAAATTAATTTCGCATGAATTTCAATTCCTACATTTAACCAACCAAACACTTCAATATTCCTTACCAATAATATACTTTTCAATCAAAATTGATTTTTCCGGTCAACCGACTACCAATCGGTTAATTGGCTAATCTATCTTTGCAAATGTTGAAATTGAATCCTAAACCACCACAAAGCATAATCTCTTTCTACACTTTTGTGAAATTGGAGGCTTGTGTAGTTAATCATTACTACTTTCAGCATAAGAAATCAATAATTAGGTTTTGTTAAAACAAATGATAAGTAATGTACAATTCAGCTATAGTAAAGGGTATAGTATATTTTTATAAATCAAATATTCAACATTGCAAGTAATCAAACACAACCAAGTAATCTTTTTTGCTTGAACATTCTAATTAGGTACTCTATAACCACAAGAAACAGATTGGGTTTTGGTGTGGTAAGTTCACCCTCTCTTACTTCATATATTTCTTGTTTGTTGGTTTCCAATGTCTGTTGAACAATAGAATATTGGAGTTAATTGCCTTTTAGCATATTTTTACAAAAAAATCCCCATACTGAAAACACAAACATCTAACACAATAGTCTCTTTGTTCTTATTTGGGTCTTCGGAACCTCATCCGTAAGGATGCTCTACTATAATGTCTTTTTTATTGTATAGGGCTTAGCTTAATCTCTATCCTTATCAAAAAAAATCTAACACAATAACCCATCGCTAGGTTTAACTTGGCGTTTATTTTCCAGAAAGCAACTCTAAATCCTGTATTCCCGATAGATGAATTGAATGAGGCGGTTAAGGTCGTGACATATGTGTATATGACACAGTGACATAAATCCCCACGTTCAAATTCTACTATAAGTACCGCATGATCCGCAATTTACGTCCGACCTTTACTGGGATTGGGGTAGGGTAGATCAGAGGGCAAAGTGGACCTGTGAGGAAAACTAGGTGAAAAAACGGAACCAAACCAAACCAAACTGATACTCATTGTCCCAACACGTACATTCGTTCATATACCACACAAAAAAGACTAAAAATTATTACATCCAACTATTAAGGAAAAATGACTTGAAATAATACCAAGTATCAACATTCAACCAAAAATAATCCCATATTTTGATATCGCTTTTAGCAATCCGAACTATGTTAATATTAACCAAAATCGATATGAAAAGATTTTCCGACAAACTTTCCGACGGATTTAATGACATGGCAATCGGAAATGTGACGTGGCGATAAATCCTTATTATTTTAAATTTTCATATTCCATGTCACACATACATCATATTAGTTGCCATATCGACCTATTATCACAAGAAATTAAAACACAAATTAACAATTGAAACAAAAAAATTAACATCAGTAGCCTGTTGTTCAAGAACAAAAATACACGAACAGAGATGGCAATGGGGGAGTTCCCGTTGGACGATAGGGAGGTGGGGATGGGTTTGGATGGGAGAGGGGAGCCGATCGTGGTCTTGCCTGCACTCGATTCCTTCTCGTCGATCACGATCGAGCTCAGCATTGAGGCCAATGCCTTCTTCGCCCTCTACACCTGTGTAAATTGGGGGAAAATTAATTCGAAAATTAGGGTTCCGTAGAATCAAATCAAATTGAGCAATTTGGGATCAACAAAACTTTTGGTGTGTCGTGCAATTGAGAGGGTTACCTGACAATCGGTGTAGAGCCTATCAACCATGCTGCGACGGCGATGCTGGCGTGTATGAGGAGGAAGGAGACGGCGTCGACGCCATGGGTGATGGCATTGCAGATGTCGAGGGCCTTGACGGACCGATCGAGGAGCGCGAGGATGAGGCGGTCGAGGGGGAGCTTGACGATGTGGGAGGGGTCGCGGCCCATGAGGAGGGTGGCGTTGAACTCGGCCTCGCAGCAGAGGAAGGCGTCGTGGATGGGGTCCTTGTGGTGGGTGGCGGAGGAGGAAGGAGAAGCATTCCGAGATCTTGCGCTGGAAGAACTCGAGGTCCTCGACGTCGCCGCCGGAGGAGGGGTCTGAGTGGGTGGCGGTGTGGTGGTGGTGGCCACCGTGGTTTTAATTTTTGTTCGTCGCACATTTGGTCTTCATCTGTTAATCGTGTATTTGTTTTTTTTTTGATAATAAGAGTGTATTTGTTATTGAATTCAGGCTATTGGTTTTAATTTTCGTTGTTTTAAAACATGGTAAGTAAATATGATATGGTACGTATGACATGTACATAAAAAATTAAAATAATAAGGATTCAACGCCACGTCATATTTCCAACCGCCACGTCATTAAATCCGCCGGAAAGTTTACCGGAAAATTTTTCGATATCGATTTTGGTTAATATTAACATAGTTCGGATTGTTAAAGATAATATCAAAACATGAGATTATTTTTGGTAGAATGTTGATGCTTGGGATTATTACAAGTCATTTTTCCAACTATTAAAGCAATTACCAAATTACACACACATATCTAACATAAGCTGAGGCAAAAGCGAAGTACATTATGGACCCAACGTTCATCCTGATCATACAATAGACCATTACTTCGATGACATGCACTTTATTTTTAATTAACATAATTTGTAGTGCTTGTAGCCATCGCACACCTACTAGTCTGTCAAGTTCTTCGATTCCAACAAGGCCTTCAAAGCCGAGTTTTTCTCTTCAAGATCTTTGAAAAACATCCTTCTTCTATGACCTGGTTTACATTAAGACAACAACAAAATTAATCAATTCAGAAACAATTTCTCCTCCATCATCAGCTCGCAATAAGATGTAGACGATCCATCATAACTTAGAAAACCCATAAATTCATACGAAAAAGAGTAGCTTATGAAGATGAGCATAAAGACTGATAAAAGAAATGATTCATCTTGCAACACAAATCAGATCAATCTAGCAATAAATCACAACTATGAACAGAACACGAATTAAATCACAACTATGAAGAAGGTATGAATAAAATTCTTGATCAAGATGGTTAGGTAAGAATACTCGCAATTTGCAAACTAGAAGATATTCACATATTAGTACTGAGGGATTAAGGTTTTAGTTGGAGTCATAGCTAAGTACAGATAGTGTGTATAAAGAATACTAACCGGGTAATATCCATAAAAAGTCGACATCTAGTAAAACCTTGACACTCTGCAGCTGTAGGGGAACTGCACAAGCAATTTCAGAGCTAATGTGGGAGACATGTAGATTGACAAGTCTGTCATTAACAGAAAAGGAAGAACTAGCAAGATACCATACCAGAATACCAATTATAATCTTCTCCCATGCTTAATTTACTTTCTTGCATCAACAAGTGATCTCCAGTGAAGAGTACCTTTGACGTCTTGTATAAAAGGCACACTGATCCCTGTTACACATTCAAGATTGACAAAGTTAAAAAAGGAAATAAAAAGTTATAGAGTGATACCGTTCCACTAATTAGTCTACAATCATGTTTCCAGCATTCAGATTGAAGGCAAATAGAAAGGGAAAAAGGGCAGAGAGAAGATGATATTACTTCAGTGTGGCCTGGAGTGAAAATGAGGTCAACATCATCATACAATTTCCATGGACCTTCACCTTCCAGCTTCTTCTCTACACCAGCTGTTGTTTCTTGAACCTGAGTTGACTCATTAGTTCAATTAGTTAGTTAACATATATACACTATCTGTATACACATGCAATGAAGAAATTGATTAAAATGAAAAGAACAAGGCCATATACAGTTAATTTGATCATACTTCTAAGGAATGAATGATCCTCTCACAGTTTAGTGCTTCTGCCCACTTTTGATGATCAGCAACATCATCCCTATAATCACCATTCAAACATACAATGTATGAATTGATTACGCAACCTAAACTGCACATGTAGTTTTAGATTGTACGTTTATATATGCATAGCATCTAAGGAAGTACCTGTGACTTAGAAACATATAGCGAGCTCCACCCATTGCCTCAATATTACCTTTGAGCACAGCCGAGTACCTGGGGCTGTAGGTCAAGATAGAAAAGCTACGTCAACTTGTGATGCTATTACAGATTAAATGACTTAGCTAACACGAGGCACATTGAGTCTAACAGCAAAATGAATATACTAGAAATGAAATGCAGAGTATATTGTACGTACCTATCTATAAGAATATTCCCTTCAGGATGAACTAGTAGGTAGGACGCAGCGCCATATGCCTTCTCTGAATGGTGACCGCAGTGATACACGCCCTGAGGATGTATTTTCAAAATTGAAACTTGATTACAAGCCAAATGCTCGAGATAATAATTAATGTCAATCATTATAATGATATTGATTATTTTTTCTTTGTGTGCGAAATGGTAAGATAGTACCAACATGGTCCATATTTAGTTATAAAACATCTGATTACAGTATGAAGAGTGAGGGCCAGGTATATACAGCCAAATGACAGAGACACGACTAAAGATACTGATAACATTTATAATGCAAGCTAGGATCAATAGATCAATATTATGTGTAAGATGGAGTTGAATAGTACTGGGATTTTGTGATCATCTATAGGAATCGGCAACGTCTTGTGAACTTGTAGAATGTCAGAAGGCGGGGTCACTGTGTGTATGGAACGAGTTGGACATGATATCAACGCCTGCATTTTGTTTAGAAAAACTAAATCACACACTTGATATTGTGTTGTTTGTATGGGAGTTTGATATTTCATCAATTTTATTTATCAGTAAAGGGAAGGTAGCTTAATTACCTGCAAAGCCTGCACACGTTCTTCCTTTGTAGCAGGTTGCTTATAAACAGCTGCCATATTTGCTTCTTCACTGAAATTGCTCTGCCAATTAACCATACAACACATAAGCAAATAGAGCATGTGCATCTTATAGTCAGGGATGAAAACTTTGTCCAAACACCTAGCCCCAAAAACAGGCAAAAATCTGGTGATGGTCACTTTGGTTCGGGCGCGTCAATTCAATCCGAGTCAAGGGTAATCAACCTGCCCTTCAACTCGTCATATATATTCATATTTCAGTAAATTTTAACCCATCCTCGGTACAGTGTGTGCAAGAAGTTGCATCAAATCTTATATTAAGAATGTGGTTTGGTTTGCGTACTGGCCAAACAAATACAAATTGAAGTTTCTCTGATACGGAGGAGCACGGTGAATTGGAGATGGATATAGCAGGGAAAGTGAGAGACACATACCGGTGCCATCCAACGACAAGTATCACAATTTATGCACGTGTGATCTGCATCAGATTAATCATCCAAACACATTAGAACGAAGTCAGATTTGGAAAAATTGTCTTAAATTTGAAACATGTAGGAATCTAGAAAACCTCTACTTTGAGATGCTTATCAAGACCATAATCATAGAAACTGATAGTTAAACAGATAAGATCAAACAACCAGAGATCAATTCAGAGCTTTTTAGCATGAGAAGTCTTAATTTAGTGGGGTTCAATTCTTGTAGGGTTGAGGTACGTAAATTGAGTTTAGGTCATTGAATTGATCGGAGGAAGAAGTTGCTGCAAAACCGATTCATCCATCACCTCTCCTTACATATATAATCTGTGAGGCGTGTGTATTTTAGATATAAACTAAAAAAGATTTGAAATCAAAGAGGGATGCACGCCTACCAACATAGAAATCGCCGGCGACATTCTGAGGGCGGGGCTTTCGAAGCTCCTTCTCTAGGTCGGCGCCGGCAGCCATGGCTGATATCCTATCACCTCTGCTCGTCGGCGCCCTTCTTTGGTTGGAGAAAGAGCACGTTCCGGCGCCGGACGTCAGCTGCTGCTTAGTGGTGATAGTGGTAGGGGCCCACGCCGTTGCAATCGACCGAATCGCCATTCTTATTCCTTCTTCTTAGTGTAGTAGCAGCTTCGTTTTTCTGCTGCAGCTCCTCGCCGAAATAACTTGGCTCTAGTCTTATCGACAACATTTATTTATCAAGGCAGCTTTGGCCCAAACCAAATACATATTTATAACGGCGGCCGTATACAACACGTATTCCCGCGATAGACTATAGTAGTGCCACAGATAGAACAAAACATTGCATTGGCTAAAAACAAACAACTTAAAATAAAAAACAATAGTACTGTACTATGAAAGTTTAAACCAGGTAGGAAGACATAAGATTCCAGCTAATTTTCATATGGGAAGGCATGGACGCCACAAAACGAAGTTGTTCTAGATTCCGCCCGAGGTCGGACCGGTAACTTGCCTCTTCTGAATCTAAAACCCGAAGGAACTTGGCAATGTCAGGGAGGACAAGCTCCCTACAATGCAAGTGCAACAACGGAACTTTTGAAAGGACGCTCCCTTTCTGAATATCCAACCCCGCTGGCCTTCTTAGCTTGTATGGCTCCCCACTCGTTGGCTCAATGTCCACTTGAGGTATGTGCTTCCATCTTTTATGTACAAACCACCCGTATTTGTAATCCCCTACTATTGGCGTCCCAAGGGCTTCAGCACAATGAACACGCAGCTGAAAGGATTCGACGTTAGTCGTATCAGCAAGACCACAAGGAACACCAGAATTTGATTTTGGTATTTGAGAATTAGATGGCTTCTATAAGCAAGTCATGATTTACTAGAAGTTTGTATTGGTAGTACCTGATGCTTTTGGCTGGTATGTGGCCGCAGCTCAATCCATGAACACCCATTGATTGTAGGACCAAGCATCCGATATTCAGTGATGGCCTCTTGGGAAGAATCCAAACCAGACCCATGAGATATTATGACCCGCTCTGTCTTTCCATCATCAAGGTTAACCTGCAGGCCAATATCCATAATTCATACACTTCTCAGTGATTCTAGCGATTAGTTTATATTTACAAACCTAATGAAACAATATCACGTGGGGATTAATGGATAGGCGTAGAGAAAGACAGAACCTTCATCAGAGGTGCAGATATAATGCCTTCCTTCTCTTTCGGATATCCAATTACCAATGCCCAGTACCTCATAAATGTTGCTTTACGAGCATCTTTCCAAGCCTATGTTATCCAACAAGCAATTTATGAACTAGCATCACATGTTAGCTTGCAGCACCGATTATATAACAGTGAAATAACTAAGGGTTGTTCTCATTTTCATAAGAGAGAGAGATAAGTGAGAAGTTTTTGATGTTTACGGTACTGATCATCATTTGATTCTTTTCTTCCATAGTTCCATGGATAGATAAAATGATACATGAGGAATGGTAAGGGACAATATATTTGTTGCTCTAAAACTAACACTGGTTATCTTTTTCTCATTGTGAGCCCTCACAAGATTCAAGAGAACAGAGTTTCAAATATGAGCAACCTAGCTTCTTTCTATCCTGGATTCTTTGCCTTACTGACTTGGCAAGACTAATCATGCATTAGAGAGTATACAAATCATGTATTAGAGAGTATATAAAGATTTAATATAAAAAATCAATACCTTGCAAGATTGTGATAATGATATATCGCCGTTAGCAAATATCTGTTGAAGAAAATCCGTGCTCTTACTGGTCCTCCCCATCAACAAAAGACCACTGCTTTCTCTGTCAAGACGATGTACCTGTACCAGTTTTCAAATGTCAAGAGACTATATGCCAAAAGAAATCATTATTCATCTCTTCAAGTAGCAGCATGAATTTTGAAAGGGCAGCTACTGAAAGTACAACAATCACAAACATTGAATATCTAAGCCGATTTCAAAGCAAAGAAAAGCAAACGAAAAGGCTTACCAACTTAGGACCTTCTTCATTGCCATAAGACAAAGCTGCAGCTGCCAAGGCATCCATGCTGTTATGAACCGACAAATTTCCCTATCAGCAATTGCAAGAATGTTACAATGGATGAATAACAAAGCTGCAGTTCTATACATCACAATCATCAAAAGATAAATACTTATCATACCTTGATTGGCAACTTTGGGGGCTTATTCAGGACAATTATGGCAGAATCCTGCAATTTTTTTAAGAACAATCATTACAGCAAAGCCTTTGATACCTAACCAAGTAACAAGAACAAACATAAATGTATCTTAAAGCTGGAAGTAAAACCATCAAAAAAGCATGAAACAATATACAGCACAGAACAGTCTCAGAAAATATACCTTGTACTGAACAAGCCTTTGCATATACTTGATCTCATCTGCATTTGGATTTAGCGTTCCACTTGGTATGGTATCAAATCTCCTTGAGATCCTACTTTCGGCAATTGATACCGGTACATAGATCCGTCTCCCAGCCTCCATCACTTCATTGGGCTTAATCTGTACGATAGCTGTAGAGTTGTAGAACTATTAAACCCAGACAGGGTATATACAATACATGGTTGAAATAGAGCCACTGTTGAGTGCCAATTATCAATCTAACTAGCTCAACCAGATGCTAGATAGATACCTTCCTCAAGGACTTAGGTTGGGCAGGGCTATCAATGAATGAATCTTCTGTACATGGGGATTCCATCTGGACCTACAACAACGAAATTCCCACATAAAACTCTCCTGACAGCCTGCCTACATAAGAAACTAGGAAAACTCACGAGGCCTTTGTTGAAGTGCAACTGGATAACGGTATCATGAACGTGCTCGAAATAGTACTTAAGCCAACTGATGGCAGTGACACGACGACTAGCTTTGTCAGTGAGGCAATTCGTCGAACACCTTCCGGGCAGAGGATGGGAAGGAAATTGAGGCAGAGAAAGGAGCTGCCTTGGCTTGGGACCCTCCTTGGGGCTCCCCAATTGAGCTATGCCGTTGATAACTCGGATGACCGGTTCAGCGGGCGCCGGCTGTGGCGGTGATATACGAGAGTAGTACCTCGGAATCAAGAACGGTCGACGGCGGAGGCAATATGATCGGAGAACGGTCATCTTCAGAATCAGGATTCGTTACCCTAGAACGCGGGACCCTAATAAAGTTCGAAAGGAGGGAAAGGTAATAAATGTGAAAAACCAAACGCGCCCTTAAAAGGGGTTCTCGAAAGGAAGATTACAGTAGAAGTTTTACACCAACTCACAAGTGGGATCAATGGCGCAAGCAGCGAGGCTGAGCCTGAGGATGCAGAAGGAGCTCAAACTCCTTCTTTCGGATCCTCCGCCTGGTGCTTCTTTTCCCTATCTCTCCCCAACCGCCGATCTCTGTTCCTCCTCCTCTTCGTCTCTCACCTTAATTGATGCTGGTAAGCTCGCTCTTTCTCTCTCGAATCTTCTAAAACGGCGAAGAGTAGGGTTTATGTTTGTAAAGCTCCGTTCCTGTGTTTGTAGAAATCGAGGGGCCAGAGGGGACTGTTTATGCCGGCGGAATTTTCAAGATCAGGATTCAGATTCCTGAGAGGTTTGTCTTTTGCTTTCCAACTACTACGAATCGCTCTAGTTGTCCAAATGTTTCTTCGATTCTTGCTTTCTATTATCAGGAAGGGTTCGGGTGATTAATCTGATTTGGCGATGGAATTGAATGTCTAGGTATCCATTCCAGCCTCCGGCTGTGACCTTTGCCACGCCTATTTATCACCCCAACATTGACAATGGTGGCCGAATCTGTCTTGACATTCTCAATCTTCCCCCTAAGGTACCTTCATTCCTAGGGTTTCACCGATTGGTTCAAATGCCATTCACTGTGCAAGGTGCAAGGACATAGTGATAATTGATGCTTTAGCAATGCCAATGAGCTTGAATAAGATTACAGTTGTTTAATTTTACTAATGTGTAGAGTAGATGGAAGGTAATACAGCTTCAAATGTCTGTAACAAGCTGCTTGTATCATATTTTTGATCAACATTGGGTTTATTGTTAGGGTGCCTGGCAGCCTTCTTTGAATATATCAACAGTGATAACCAGCATTGGCTTGTTGCTTAGTGAGCCGAACCCTGATGATGGTCTCATGTGTGAAGCAGTAAGTATATTTTTGTCATAATTCAACACTCTGTTAGTACTTGAATTGACTTATTTATGTTCCCATGCTTGTTAATACTCTCCAGAGTCGGGAGTTCAAATATAATAGGCAAGCTTTCGACCTCAAGGCACGGACTATGACTGACAAGTACGCTAAGGCCTCAAGTGGAATGGTTAGCAGCACTCAGGCCACCCAACAAACTGTAGAGCATAGAATGGTAACAGATTTTTTTTCTTTTCCGTTGTTTAATTTCTTATGCTGTGTTATGTTGACAAATCGCATACAAACAGACAGGTGAAACTGAAGAAGGCCATGAGATAAAATGTGAGGGCAGTAGTTGCATTTTAAACTCTAGTAAACCTCCTGGGGTGCGAAAGAAGCTATCACTAGATTCATCAGCATCACATTGTGAGAAAAACAGCAACAGAAAAACAAATGAGGTGACTGATAATACAAATGAGGTTCACACCGTTGGAGTTAGTAACTTCATTAAGAAGCAAAAGCTCTCCCTGAATTCATTTAATCAACAACCCAAGCTAAGTGAGCGTGACGATCAAAGTAGCCCAGTTGATCAGCGAGTGCCCTTCAACTCCACTTCGATCATGATCCAGGCTGTAAATGGCAGTGAATTGCAAAGTTCTGAGTTCTCCAACTGTAATCAACAACAAACTGACACCAAATCTGCTTCTCAAGGGAACATTTCCAGTACATACGAAAACTGCAAGCGATACACAGGCAGCAAAAAGCTTTCTCTGGGATTTTCTGCCTTGTCCAAGAGTCATGAAAGGTGTGAGAGTGAGAACCTTATGTCCAATAGGAAATCAACCAGTGAACGCCTTGAAAAGTCAAAGGTGAAATTGTCTTCAAGCTCAGTGAAACCAGAGTTTGCTAAGCAAGGAGGAGTTGAAGAATCACAGGATCATGAGAGAGATAATTGCAAGCACTTTTTTAAGACTCGGGATCTATCCATAGACCCCAAACCATGCTCTATGGCACAGCTGAGTGGGTACAGTAGTGAGGAGTGCCAATCTAGTATAGAGCACAGGGATGGTGCACAGAACAAGCATCAGCCAGATCCACCATTACCTGTGATTGTTTTAGACAGTGATGAGAGTGACCAGGAGGAGAAAAGCAAATGTAGGAGGTCTAAACTCTCACTCTTGAACAAGCGCCCTACTTTGGGAAACACCAAAGTTAATAGAGCTCTTGTGAGGCCAAGAAGTGAAGCATCTTCATAGGGGATGCATTGCATGGTCTTCAGTTTTTCAGCTTTATAGCCTTGCAGGTGGCAAAGTGTATGGCTTTAATATGTTACTATCTTGCCAAAAAAAACTAAAGGATATCAGCTCATGAACGGCAACCCAAATCTTGTGAACTTTTGGACTGTTAGGTGAGATTCGGTGAACAACACAGCTTTATGAATTTCAATGCAATAGATCAGTACATATCTTTATTCATTTCATGTGAAATTAATCACCAGTACTGCATTTCAGCTTTTCTTTTGCCGAGTGCGATGTTTCATGACGGTTGCTTTAACCCGATTCCCCGGCGATTATGTAAGTACCTAACCATCCTTGGGTTTGAGTTTATTAAAATGGGCAGAATATGAAAGACAATGCATGGTTGCAATGCTGTACTGCTCCTTGTTTTATGACTAGCATGGGGCTGCAAACCGGGTAAATTAGTAATAGTAGAACAGTAAAGAGTTTGTGTTTGGCACAATCTGGTTTAGGTGTGAAAAGGTTTGTTCCAAGTCTCTGACCAAGTACAATTGTGTTTGTAGGTTAAAGGTTGATTTATTGATTTGGTCAAGTTGGGTACTCTTTCATTTCCTTGTCTTATTTGTGTCTATCTCTGTTCAAATATCTGAATGCTTGATAGAGTTGAGAGGATTAATAAGAAGCAAGGAATTAGGGCCAAATTAGAATGTTAGGTTTGCTTTGAATTGAATGTCTCCAGACATACCCATGTTGGTTCAATCAAGTACAGACAACATAAAAATGACAATCCAATCAAAATGGCTTCGTCTCAAATGTAGGTTGGAAACATATGGACTTGTCTGCCATAAGCTTGTTATTCTAACTGGTAGAAGAATGACCTCAAATGACCTTCTTGTTAGCACAAAAATCAAATCGCTCCCTACCCATTTCAATATACCATGTACAACTAAACAAGTTGGAGCAAACAACACTCCTCGTCAACCGAAAAACACCATGGATTTAGAAGCTCGTCTGGAGGAAGAGTCCCAAGTCAAGGCGACATCCTTTTGTTTTTTTAATCAAAGACACGACGCTCATCACGCAAAGTTTAATAAACAGCCTGTGTCAATCAAATGGGCTAACAAGTCACGACAGCACATGCACTTATTAATACACTAATCATGATTCATCTGTTTCCAGCGTCTGTTGCTTTCCATACTTTCCAATTCCAGTCCACCAACTTGACTTCACAAACCCGCTCTGACACCTGTCACGATAGCGACGGGTTGACGGTACAGAGCCTCTTCCGCGACCAACGGCACAAATCAATTCATAAACTAATTAAAGATTTAGGACTAATTAAATCGATTAGGAATAACCAAGTGGTTTCGCTGTCTTGCTTTTAACAGGAGAATACAATGGGACCTCTCAAGAGTCGTTGTGGAGTGGGGGCTTTTTCATCCAACGGCGCGTATTCCTCCAACCGCACTCAAATTCGCCTGATCATGTGCTCCTATGTGGGCCCACCGCGAACCCTTCTTTCCGATTCTGCCCCTCTTACTTACCCCACTATCAACGCTACCCAACTCCGTAGTTACATCCCAATACAGGGCTATTTCTGTAAAAGTATGGCTTTAATTAATTTCAAACGGCGTAGTGAAGATGCTTTCTAACCTTTTTCAAAATGCCTTTGGCGTTTACACCTCCCCCTATTCCTTTTACCTCTGACCAGCAAGAAGAAAATTAAAACGAAGAGAGAGAGGCCTCTCTTTCGCCATTACTGAGCTGTGTTGAGAGCTTTCACAGCTCGCTCCCTCACTCCCCCTCTTTCCTCCATTCCCTCCGATCGGAGATGTTAGATGGTTTGCTCGGCCGAGGAGGATTCTCCTCAAAATGGTTGGTGTCTCAATCTCTCTCTTTTTTCTCTATCTTCGTGTTTTAGATCCCGGATGGTGGAATTGTCGTATTGAGAATGGATTGTGTTTCTACTTTTTTTTTAGTAAGTCATTGATTAAGCTCACAAGGACGCGGATCGATGCGGTACGAAGAAAGCGAAATGCAACGCAGAAGTTTCTAAAAAAGGATATAGCCGATCTGCTGGCTAATGGCCTTGAAAGCAATGCTCTTGGAAGAGTAAGTTCGTCCTTCTCCCTTGTTTCTCCATGATAGCTTTGATTTACAATTGGTGGCTTACAAGTCTTTGTTAGCTGAACAATTTTGAGTCTGTACCAGAATTATGTTTTTTCTGTTTTGGGGGAAAGAGAACTGGGGAATCAATGATCTTTCAATTCTTATTTGCCTTCTGATCTTTAAATTGACATTTTTGAAGAAGTAGATCTAAGTTTCATCTGCGAATTGCACTGGTCTCTCTCTTAATCCTATCTAGATGTACATCTGCGGCTTAAATAGAGGTTTCTATGTCATTAATTGGGTCACATAGATTTATTGTTTGTATATTGTAGCTAACCTGTATGAGAGATTGAGAACACTAACAGCAAGCAGGTGCTGTTCTCAGGGAGGGAGGATTTAATGGCTTACCCCATTTGTTTGCATGGAAATTTTATGCTTTTGAGTCTACCCAAGTGTTCTCAAGTTCACAGTTTGTTATATCCTGTTAATTAGGAGATTGTTGAGTCGGTATTTACTTGTACACATGTTGAAATTTAGTGTCTAAGGTCAGGCATGAAGAGGAACAACATAGAAAGCTCCCCTGACCTCATAGTCAGGACACACACCTGAGATTTCATAGTTTCAGTTGACTTATTCGTGATCCTTTTAGTGATAGTGTTGTTTTTACTCAAGTCTTGATATATGTAAGCAATGCCAAGTTATTGTTTTCCTTGCTTGCTTTTTGAGTAAGGGCTAAACAATCTGCTGATGTTATAGCTTGTAAATTTTGGTATACCTTAATGATG
This sequence comes from Polygonum aviculare, assembly GCA_934048045.1. Classification (NCBI taxonomy): domain Eukaryota; kingdom Viridiplantae; phylum Streptophyta; class Magnoliopsida; order Caryophyllales; family Polygonaceae; genus Polygonum; species Polygonum aviculare. The sequence continues at coordinate 26,620,992 of OW204031.1, forward strand.
CTAATAAGAGTTTGCTTGCTGTCTGATTGCTTTTCTACAGGCTGACGGACTTATAGCTGAGCTGTGCCTTTCCTCATGCTATGATTTTATAGATCATGTTTGTGAACTTATATTGAAGCATCTTTCAACCATGCAAAAGAACAGGTATGAGAGTTTGTTTTAACCTAGTTGCTAGTGCTAGGTGTATTCCTTAGAATAAACTTGTTTTTACTAGTACTAATGCTGTTTTGCAATTTTTTTAATACTTCTACTGTATGTTATCTTCTACAGCGATTGCCCTGAGGACTGCAGGGAGGCTGTAGCATCCCTGATGTTTTCTGCTGCGAGGTTTTCTGATCTACCTGAATTGCGTGATTTACGAGACATATTTAGAGATAGATTTGGAGACTCACTGGAATGTTATGTGAATCAAAATGTAAGACATTAGTCATTTGTAGCTATTTCTGTCGCATTCTCTGTAACTGACTTGTCATATTTTCTCATATAGCTCAAGGAGCATATAGCTCCAAAGTCACCCAACATGGATAGAAAGCTCAAGTTATTGGAAGACATAGCATCAGAGTTTTCCATAGCTTGGAATCGTGCTGCTTTCGAACAGAGAAGCAAAGCTGCAGAGGTAATCGGATCAGCCTTGTGTTTTACTTTTGCAGATTTGAATGTTATACCTTGTTCTTTTTTCAATAAGGGGATGTTTGAGATTTCCTTATAGTGATTATCCTGCAAAACGGATTCTTACCACCATTTTTTCTACCATTCTATAGGAGAGACAGAAAATTCAAGCATATCTCCATCCTGTGGAGAACAAATATATAGCTCCTCACATTCCAAAGCCTGTGCAGAAAATAGGCGATAATAATAATACTGTCACTAAGAAAAAGATTGAAGTCCCTGATCAGAGGAAAGGGAGAGATGCTCTTGATAATGGGCAGGGACTTGACTATAACAGGCATAACTCACAAGTTCCGCCAAGGGCTGTCCCGAAGAGCAAGGATGCAAATTCCGTTACCAAGAAGAAAGAATCACATGATGGACATGGTTCTTTGGCCCAGGAAAATGGCAACCCTGTAAGAACGAACGCTGCAATTCCATCTAGCATGGGCAGAGTTGAAGATCAGTCCAAGCTCAATAGGGAAGTAAAAGTTGTTCCGAAAATAGAGCACAAAGTGGCTGCTTATCAAGTGAAAGCTGAACCATCTGTAGCCAAGGGTGAACGCAATGTTGAATCCATAGGTCATGTTGTCAGTCCCAGTAGAAAATTGCCAGAGGAAGAAGCAGACAAAGTGAAGCCTAAATTAAGAAGCAACATTCCACCACCTTATGTAAAGCCCAAAAAGAGCAAGCACAGATCACGGCATTCAGAGTCCAACATTGATGATACTTTGACCTTTGGAGGGGCTCAGAATATTGCACCAGTGAAAGACGATGAGATTCCTCACTACACAGTAGAGTATTATAAAAGCGATGCATCAGGTAATGATCCCACGGCAAGAAGAAGATCAAGAAGGAGACACCACAAACTAGCGTCAGCTCCTAGCGATAGTGACGCCAATGAGGAGGTCAGAGTTATCCGGAGAACATCCACCAGCAGGAGAAGAAACGGATCAAAGAAGGGCTTGCAAATTCTATGCGACGATGATGGGCGTCGCACCAAGGATGAAGAGGAGAGAATGATGGACAAGCTGTTGCTTCATTACAGTAAGAAACCAGTTGGTAGTGGTGGGCCCAATGAAAAGGCAAAGAGAAGGACCAGCCCCAAGGAGGATGATATGAAAGATGAGAATCAACAACCATCGAGATCATTTTCCCTTCCTCGTGAGCAATCTTCATCTGAGATGAAGAAGGTTTTCACTCGAGCTGCCACGTTTACCGACGAGACATCAACACCTGCAAAGCACGTGCACCCCAACTTGCCTGACTACGATGATCTAGCTGCTCGGTTTGCAGCCCTCAGAAGGAAATAAAGGTTCCCCCACGCAGCAATTGTATTTGATCGTTGAAATGTTTGTATTTGTTGCATTTCATATTACAGCGTTATTCTTGACCTTAATTTGCGCACACAGTATGTAAAAATTATTGCAAACAACAGTCTGGATTCTGGACCCGTGACATGTGTTGGATTAATTATGGCGGAGCCATATGATGAATGAGATACAAACGGATGGTACTGCTGAGATCATTCGTAGTTTGCTGATTGCCTAATGAATCTGATTTCACGAGACCAGTTTGGTTAATGAGCTGCTGTCTGGCATCTGTTAAGCTTCGTCCCAGCAAACAAAAGGACCTCGTTTGCATTTAGAGACAGCTGTGCTGACTCCCCACCTGCCATATTCAGGTAACTTTAGCAGTTGCAGACTTGAGAGAGCAACATTATTGATTGGGCAGAGGCGGAAACACCATAGATTGGTTGGGGTACAAAAAGCACAGGATGGGGAACTACCTCTGCCTTCTAGGTAAATGACGATTGTACCCTTCTATTTCCTCTTCTGTGCTAACTTACATTTTAGCAAATTCCAAAGATACCCTCCTCGGTCCTCCCAATTGCTCCAAGACAAGCTAGGACGCTTTCCCGCCAAAAGAATACCAACTCCCACTCTCCCACAGGCCTTTTTATGACTGCTCCCTCCATTTTGCAACAATCACAACAAAACCCACATAAGAATCAGCCCACACTGACTGGAGTGAGCAGAGCAGGCTATAGCCTATAGAGTTGGTAGCCAAAGAATCAAAAACATGAAGGGGACGTCAAAGGTGATCATGGGAGCAACGGTGGTGATGGTGCTGAGCCTGGCGATCGTGCTGGGGCTCGTCCTCGTCCTCCTGGCCGAGCTCTACTGCTCCCTCCTCCTCCGCCGCCGCCAGCTCACTCAATCCAAAGCCGCCGCCGCCTCCGCCAGCCCAGTCGCCGCCATCGAATTAGCCCCTCGGGAAGCCGCCCAATACCCTTCCCCACTGAGCTCATTCTACGCCCAAGGCGTCCTCCACGCCCCAAGAAGCGTCCTGTTCCCCAGCTGGCGGGAAGGCTCCTCCTCCGCCAACGCCGCCTGCATTGACGTGGAGGCTCAGCACGGCAAGCTCCACCAGCTGCTCTCTCTCCAAACCGCCCTCGAATCCGCAACCAACTCTCCTCCTCCCCCCCCTCCTCCTCCTCCACCAGCAGCTAAGCCCCAGGGTGTGCAACTAACTCAGAATGGGATACAGCAGTTGGTGTACATTTGTAATCCCATATACGAAAACGAAGGCGGCCGCGAGAGCGATGAGGACCACACGCCCTTCGAGACGCCCGACACGTCGCCCACTCGGCTGGAGCGAGTGGACGAGGAGGACAAGGGAACCATGATCACGACGATGGCTACGACTACTCCGCAGCTGACGCCCATCAAGCAGCTGCCGGCAAAGGCGTGCTCGGTTGCGCTGAGGGATGCCCGGAGCTTGTTAGGGACCTCAGGCAGCGAGTCCAACAGCCAAAACGCTGCGTTTTCGCCGTCCTACTCCGGCTCGCCTTCCACTTCTTCATGGTAGTTTTACTTGCTAGTAGGCTTATTTAATCACGCAATGCAACCAGATCCCAGAAATGCACCTTACCCAAAAGGTTGACGCTAGGTGTTAAGTAGCTTAGGATTCTTTGTATGGCATTAAATTAATGAGGGAAACTCGTGAAGCTAGGGCACGCCCGGGGGTGTCTTTGGCTTTGGCAGTTCCCATATTTTGGGTTCCACTTTCTGGTGTCCTTTTCTTCCTTTCTTTTTTGTTGTTGACCTCCTAGTGTGTTAATTTTACGGCCAAATCCAATCATGCATTTCATGTATCTTTATTATATTACTATTATAATAGTGCTGCTATTTCCAAGTTTCCAATTCCAATTAACCTTGTATGACCGTTGAGCTTGTTGCCTAATTAAGTTCAAGGCTTCATTTGAAGCAAAATGAACAATTTCGTATAAGGATTGTTAATTCATTAGGATGAGCTTGTTGTTAATTCTTGTCAGAATTTTGACATTAACGTACTGTTGCAAGTTGAATTAGCTACGGTAGTCTGTGATGGAAATTAAAATGATTGTAGTTTCAAAGGAGAATAAGTAAAAAGGAGTGAAGTCTCTGTTTTTGAGGGATTTTAGTAAGTGAAAAATAATGAAGCAAAGGGAATTACGAGGCACGGAAGCTTGAAGAGTAAAACGAGGACTCGGCTTTGTTTTGTTCGTGGTTTCGTGACTTTTGTCTACTGTGAAGTAAAAATCTAAGTCCACTCACAACCCCAAGAAAAACCAAAAGGCTAGAGGCTTAAGGAGTCTATTTATGTGGTTACAAGATAGAGAAAGTGGGTATAACCGCCCTAGAAAATAGGCACGATAGTAGTTCATCCGTTTGAATATGACTTTTGACTTGTTCTCCCTTGAAAATAGCTCTTGAAGGTTGAGAAAAACGTGGTCAAAGTTGTTGAAGTGGTTTCCGAAGATCTAGGGATCTCGTTTGACCTGCTGGAGGCGTCAGCCGTCGGTTTCTGCAGGAGCTTTCTGCTGGCACTTTCTGGCAGAGCTTTCGGGAGCTTTCTGGGACTATATTCTGCAGCGATAGCCCTAGAAACCTTGTTTTTCACTGAGATTCTCATGAGATAGGCTAGAATCAAAGGGTAAATTTAGGGTCCAACAATACCCCAAATTCATCTTGGTCGTCGAGGTAAGGAGACGGGCGAGATGAATTTCATTCTTTTCACCGGATGCTTCATCGTTTGCAAGAGTACCCCGTTGATGGAGTTTCTGGTCAACTAGCGTCTTTATGAAGGAAGTCGTTAGTCAAGGGCATGGACTCGATCGGAGTCGTCAACTAAAGGCACGGACCTGACCGAAGTCGTTTGCCGGTAGCGTTGGTTTTATCGAAGTCGTGTAGCCTCGGGCGTTTAACTTGACGAAAACCGTTAGCGTCGGGCGTTAACTTGACCAAAGTCTCTAGCCTTTAGCTAAGACTCGACCGAAGCCGCTAGCCAAGGGCTTAGACTTGCCGTCATATGAAGGTGGTGCTCCGGAAACTGAGCTTTCGTCTCGGAAACTGAGAGTCTTTGTCTCGGAAACTGAGGTTTCGTCTCGGAAACTGAGGTTTCGTCTCGGAAACTGAGGTTTCGTCTCGGAAACTGAGGTTACGTCTCGGAAACTGAGATTTCGTCTCGGAAACTGAGAGTCTATGCCTCGAAACTGAGGGTCTATGCCTCGAAACTGAGAGTCTATGCCTCGAAACTGAGGGTCTATGCCTCGAAACTGAGGGTCTATGCTCCGAAAACTGGAGGCTTGGACTCGAAACCCCTGCAGAAAGTGCTTGCGATGGTTTCTAGCAAGGAATGTCTTTTGATCATGATCAGACCGTGATTGTAACTGACGGTTAGCGCCTCATGTGCTTTCTACAAGACAAGACAAATAGCTAGAAGGGTTGGTCGTGGGTTTCTCCAATGACCCTTCAATGCTCAAGTTAGTAACGTATGCTTAAGAAATCATAAAGAAAGTGTATAGTGTAAAATAATATAAGATCCTTAGCGACGATACGGATGAAACCTGTGTTCCTTGCGATCACGAGCGATTGGACCATGACCGTGACTTTCTTGGTCGTCCTCACTATCGCTTTCAGAGCTTTCTTGGACAGATTCGCTATCTTCCGCGGTTTGGTCACTAGATTCGAGTTTCTGGAAGTCATGTTCCGGAATCCTCCGACTAGCCTTATCTTCTTCGAGGCGGATTTGGGTCATTGCTTTCGCTTGGACAACCTCGAAAGTTGTACACGGGTTCATAGTCAATTCATCGTAAAGTTCGTTGCTCGTTTGAAGGCCTTGGCGGAATGCTTCGATAGCCGTCAAAACATTGCAATCGGGAATCTTGACTTTCTCGTGAACGAAACGATTCAAGTAAGCTCTGAGAGTTTCGTCATACCCCTGCGTAATTCGATATAAATCATTAGAATGCTTCTCAAGACGTCGACTACTTATGAATTGAACTTTAAATAAATCAATGAGATTCACGAATGACTCCACGGATCCCCGTGGTAAACCAAGGAACCATCTTAGGGCTGGGCCCTCAAGAGTAGCCCCAAAACACTTGCACATGATGGCTTCACGGTCCTTTCCAGGGATGGAAACCGGCATCATCTTTTGCTTGAAGATCGAGACATGATCGTTGGGATCATCGGTACCATCGTAGCTTGACATATCGGGAATGGTGAACCCCTTAGGAAACTCGACCCCAGCTATGGTTTCCACAAAGGGAGAAGCCTCATAGCCGTTGTCGGGTTCTTTCTCCATGGGACGTGGAATCCCGGGGATCGCTGCAATCTGCTCGTAAAGAGCCTTAAGTTGCATTTGGACCTCTCGCTTGATGATGTCTTTGATGTCGAGAAGAGTAGGAACGACCCCAACATCTTTCGTGGGTTGATGCTTAGGATGAGATGCTGCAGCAGTATCCTGACCGGTGACACTTTCCGGTAGGAAAGCTCCTGCGGTGGTCGTGGAAACTTCTCGGAAAGCTACTGTCGGAGTCATGGTCCTGTCCGTCGGTACCTGCGATCTCACAAACTCATTTTCAACTATTAGTTGCGCCAATTCGGCGTTGGTTCTGGAGGTTTCGGCTTTGAATTCATTGAAATCTTTTTGAAAGGCATCTAGACGAGCAAAAAGTTCGTCCATGGAAAACGGTCGGAGTTTGACGGAAGGATGATCGTTTTCCCTTTAGCTATCGGCCCCACGGTGGGCGCCAAATTGTTTTGGACGAAAAATGCACAAAGCACTCAAACGTCCTTTGGAGGAGGTCAATAGCCAAAGTTTACGATCGGTTTCGGTTGTCGGGAGATTGAGTAGAAAACAGCAATAGAAAGTGGTAGAAACTCAATATAAATCGAATGAAAGAACTATGCAAATAAGGAAAATTGCTTATCTCCTTTTTATTATAATAGATCGACAAATTACAATCGATAGCTTTGGATTTCGGATCGGGAAGCCTCCGGGCTGATGCTCAGAAAGCTGTCGGACGGCGGCGGTCGGCGGCAGCCGTCGGTGGCGATCTTAGCCACGAGGGCTATGAATTACAAGCTATAGAGAGAAATACAAATACAAGTCGTGGCTATTGTGGTCTTGTGTGTTCTCATGTGCTCTGCCCCGTTTCTAAGGCTTAAGGAGTCTATTTATGTGGTTACAAGATAGAGAAAGTGGGTATAACCGCCCTAGAAAATAGGCACGATAGTAGTTCATCCGTTTGAATATGACTTTTGACTTGTTCTCCCTTGAAAATAGCTCTTGAAGGTTGAGAAAAACGTGGTCAAAGTTGTTGAAGTGGTTTCCGAAGATCTAGGGATCTCGTTTGACCTGCTGGAGGCGTCAACCGTCGGTTTCTGCAGGAGCTTTCTGCTGGCACTTTCTGGCAGAGCTTTCGGGAGCTTTCTGGGACTATATTCTGCAGCGATAGCCCTAGAAACCTTGTTTTTCACTGAGATTCTCATGAGATAGGCTAGAATCAAAGGGTAAATTTAGGGTCCAACAATTCTCACATTTAGGCTTACAAGTTTCAAGTTATAGTAACACTTGTGATTGAGCCATCCACATCAATATAGACTTCGACAGTTTCTGATACGGCAAGAGCAGGATAGGTAGCCTTAGGACCGACCCTGGAGGGGTCGAGCACGAGCACATCAGCAAAAGGACTCTCAGGATCGACCACCGAAGGAGACACACTCTCAGGAACGACCCACACAGGGTCGAGCACGACCCCCCTAAGGGTCGAGCCTGAGAGGATCAATCGCCCGATTCGGGAGAAGCGGATCCCGAAAAGATATCGGGATTGATTTGTTTGTTTCTTTAAACATTATTTATTAGGGTTTTTCATGTTACCGTTTAACGGAATAGCTGTTATCGGTCTTCTCGGGTTTCTTTTAGGATGATTCTTTCCCCGAGTCGCTTTTTATTGAATCATCCTTGGGCTGTATAAATACCCTGCTTTGCTATAAGGGGAAATCATTCAGAAATATCAATTTACTTTCAACCCTAATTTAGTGTTCTCTTAGTTTAGCGTTGGGAACCTGTAGCAGGTTCTTAACAGTTTCGCTGTGACTCTGTAACAGGTCCGATTATATGCAAAGACAACACAAAGTAAATTTATCATTGCACAAAGTAATGGGCTTGGTCACTGAACTAACTAAACTATCCATGAAAATGACACCACAAAGGCTTTCATTTTCCTAGTTTAGATTCCTATGCAAAGCAAAGCCTCAGCAAAGGGATCAGGCATTTAACACAGTATGTCTTTGTCATTTAAATTTGATGGAACACTTTATCCAAAGTCGTATGATCCATCCATTCATTTATCAGAAGAAAACAACATTAAATGCCATAAATGTTTGATCAGAGATTGTTACAGAATTTACATACAAGCAAGTCATCAACGACCAACATTAGACTTCGTGCATATTGATACATTATGGAGTATGTTCATCTTTGAACAACACACAATGGTCCCTTGTTAAGCTTCATTTGGTTGGAGCACTCACAAGCAACCTGTAACGAGTGACAGAGTATAGTAAAGCTGTGTTAGCAATGTCATTTCTATGAACACAGAAACTAATGGCCTCTATTTGTATGATCTCTTAAATGCTAATGAATATCTCATTTAATCTTAGAATATACAAGTCAGGGCACCATAGTTAACTTACACTAGCAACATGGGTACAGTACAGCTATCAGACATTGCAACAGAACATCCTTCTTCCAGTTTCTTGCGACCCTTGCAACTTTATTCCACTTGGACGTGAAGGAGCAGTTCTTACTAATCTCTTAGCTGAAATCAGAGCATTAGATTAGACTACAAGCATATAAAAAAAAGTTACTTGTTTGTTCATAATCTATAACAAACAGATTGGTCAAACAATATCCTATACTGGTATAAGAAAACCATTTACAAAAATAATACAAATGGTTCAGTGCACAACATGCAACCAGTGATGAAGAAATAGAGCAAGTAACCTTACCGATTTCAAAGAAAAGCTCATTTACATTGAGTGCAGATTTGGCTGATGTTTCGAAAAAATGTAACCCATTCTCTTTTGCATATTGCTCACCTATCTGCACGAATATACGAAAAAAAGAAGAAGAAGGAAAGAGTATCAAACAAATGAGGTTTCTTTGCGAATGTAGCTAAAACAACGGATGTATCACCAAGCAGGTTCACTAACTTGAACTGTTTTTATACCTCATTATCCACCTTTCTTTTAGCATCAAGGTCTGCCTTGTTTGCCACTAACACTGCAAACATGTTTGGGTTTCCTAGTTTATAATATAATCAAAAGAACTGTTAGATAATTTTCTAAATGATGACACAACATCAGTGCACAACATATTGCAAAACAACTCCTGACCGAAACACACAATCTTAATGATGGGTGTGTGGATGACTTTGTTCATGGGAAAAGAAAACTAGACAGCATGAAAGATGGAAGTATATAAATCCTATCCTTAAGAAAGGAAACATAATTTAGCTCAATCTAAATCTCTCTATTAATCTCATCCCGTTTTTAAAAAGTTTCCACATATTTAGTAAGCAATGATTTTCCTGTCTCATGAATGGAAGAGGTGTTTACTTTAAAGACAAGAGTGCACTTTGCTAGAAACACCTAGGCCAAGAATAATTCAAGTTTACATATATATAGCTCAATTAATGATTCACATGCTTATACTATGCGTTTACAGCATATAATTACCTTGTCTCTGCAGTTCAAGAACCCATTTTTTAGCTTTCTCAAATGATTCCTGTAAGAAAACAAGATGAAATAACCAGATGGTCAAATAATATTGCTGGGTGTCATTTAGGAAGTCACTTGAAGATTATGTCCACAGAGTTTTGAGATGATAAAATCCCCCAGTTATACTTTCAAATTCAATTGATAATTTCTATAAACATTAGCAATAGGGGACCATATGTCTAACCCTCTTCCTGCTGTAAACGAACAGCTACTTCTACTGCCTAGCATTTCCTTAAGCTTGATAAGAAAGTCTAACATGGATGAATGCACATACTGGTTGTTAGTAATTAATAATATGCTAATACTGCAGCATGTCAATTTCAAGAGGGGATGAAATGCAGAGGCTCGTATGCGATTATTTTTTCCCACAACATGACTCATAGTAACAATTAGACCCATTATAAAGAAGTTGTCTTCCCAATGACAACTTCAAAAACCCCTCATTTCACCTCAGATTCTGTGGAAATCAGAGTATAACCCATAGACATGTTCTTTTGACACTTTCATACAATCAAAGGATCTTAATCTCTAGCACTAAATGAGTTAGTGGTATATATAACCTTAGTTTTGGCACAAGCACTTATAAGAGAGTATAGCTTTGCAAATCAAACCCAAGAATCAAATGCAAAAAAACCTACCCACTTTAATGAAGCAAAATCAAATCAATGCAAGTTAAAACTGTCTCTTCAGCCATCAAAACCCGGTCTTTAGTCACAAAATCACAATCACACTTACCTATCAAAACACATGCTTTATGTAAAAAAAACGAATAAGACGAAAGAAATGCAGAGGAGACTACCATGCTTGTAATATCATAGACCACAACAGCTGCAGCTGCACCCCGGTAATACATGGGAGCCAAACTATGGTACCGCTCTTGCCCTGCAGTGTCCCAAATGTCGAATTTCACAGTCGCTTCGTTTAGGGATAAGACCTGTGTGAAGAAGGCAGCTCCGATTGTCGACTCCTGCAAGTTATCCCATTTCTAGAACTGATAATCAATCCAAATAGAACAAGGCATTGACAGAATACAGAAGGTAAGGAGGTAACCTGGTAATCATAGAACTGGCCTTTGACAAATCTCAACACTAAGCTTGTTTTCCCTGTACCCATATCCCCGAGAAGCACCTGGAAACAATACTCAGACGACGGCTGATTAGGGTTCTTAAACTACACAACCTGTTTATATTTCCCTAATTAGGTCAACAAGAGACCCAAAATAGCAACTTTTTTTTCTGTTAATGAAATTGAACATGATCGAAGTTCATTTCGTGGGTGTGGATAGCTGATTCTAAACAACCAATACGACTTAACAAAAACAGAACAATCAGAGCGGAAATAGAATCATTCTAGTCGATCAAATCGTCACATAGATTGAAAAACCTAACTTGCTATTAGAAACCCTACTAAAAGAATAAATCAAATCCCGGATTTAGGTCAAAACCAGCAATTATGTAACAGATACAGAAGAAGGAAAAACTGAAATAAAAAGGTAGACATACCCACCAGCTTGGCTTGTATGTTCTTGCTGCTGACCGCCATTCGATAAATGAAGCAAAATCCAGAAGGTTGATCTTCGCTTACGAAGGTTAGAGAAGGAAAGAATCAAAAGAGGGAGATAAAGAGTGAATAGAACGGAAATCAAAGCTGTGGGAGGTGCCTTGGATTTACAATTATTGGATAAATCTAAGAAATGGCAGTAGGAATTAGAGGATTTGAGAAGGATCTCTACAGAGGCCAAGCAAAGGAGAGACTGGTAGGTTTTGCTGTGTTTGACCGTTAAGTTGAGAATAAATTTAAATTTGGCTTAAAACATATCCAAAAACTCGAATTTGTTCATTTTGATCACTTAGACATCTCACCTTTGAAACGAATTTATTGAATACCTCAACTTGTCAAAGCCTATCTATTGAATACATAAATTGTGATTCCCTGCTCCGTAACATGCACGCGTCAGACATTAAAAAGTTATAATGCCACGTAATACCCCATTTTTAGCATCTTCACTTAATTAGCCTCAAAATAGGATGCCGGAGAGACGTTCCCGTCGATGACTTGACACCGACGTCGACAATGTTCCCGTGAGCCCTCTTCCTTGTCGCCCTCCCGCCTCCTACCGCTCCTCCGTCTCCACCGCCCACCGGCTCCCCTACCTCTCCTCCTACCGCCACCACCAGATCCACGTTGACCCCACCTCCTCCCGCTGGACCCGCGCCCTTTGCCCTGGTGGCCTCTCTGTCCTCTCCACCCATGCCGCCGACATCGTCGGCTCCCACACCTCCCTCGCCCTCTGATATGCAACTACATCACTGTGGGCCTCCCTAAAGATCGTCCGCCGCCAGCTCCGCTCCTCCAACGGGAACCTCGTCGTCGACGCCGATATTGCAGGGTTTCGAATTTTAGGATTTAAATTGTTGGGCTTCTAACAACAAGAATTTGGGGGTAGCTTCGAATTTAGGGGTCAGTATAATCAATTTTAGGGGTTTTCAGTTTAATTGGGGATTTTTAATCTCTGAACGCGAGATTTCATAATTGGGTTTTTTTTGTATCACATCGGGGGGTTTGAGGAGGAAGATGAGTGACATGGCATTTCATTTTATTAGTTTTTTTTTTTGCTCCACATAAATTCATATTTTGGGGTGAACCATGTTAACACTCGCCTAGGGAACGGTAAATCACACGCGCATGCCAAATCACGGTCGAGGTATTCAATAGGTAGGTTTTGACAAGTTGAGGTGTTTGATAGGTCCGTTTCAAAGGTGAGGTGTCTAAGTGACCAAAATGGACAAGTTCAGGTGTCTCGATATGTTTTAAGCCATTTAAATTTGTTATTACTTATTGTATTTTGATTTGATTTTTTTTTTTGAGCCCTTGATTTGAAAATTTAGGAAAATAACAGTTAAGAAATGAAAATTGACATGAATAAACCATACTTGCATTGTAGAGTGAGAAAAGTCTCTATTGAAACTCCAATTATATATATAATTATATATTAGAGGTGGTCTAAAGTAGTTTTTATATATATTAGATTTCATTGATCACCACGGGCACGGAGTTTCGATATCTTACGTTACTTATGTTTCGCTATATATGTCATGTTGGAAACCTCAAGAGGTTGGTCTAGTGGAGCATGACAGGGCATGACAAGTCGCATGTTCGATCCCCCCTAGTCTCTTTGAGGTGAGGCATATGTAAATCCCCTTGTAAGAGCTCTTTGAGCCCTTGGGTCTTCCATGCCCTTGGAGTGGGGCACCATCCCCTCATCCTAAATTTTGTTGAAAAAAAAATATATATATATATGTCATGTTGGAATATTGACGGGGCACATTCCACTTGTTTAGACACGTCAAAACTCCCGAAAGGTAACGCTTGAGTCAGATTCTCAACTAGTCATACAATTCCTAAAGACCGGAGTGAAACGAAATCACCCACTCTTCAGCCTGGTGTCTAGATGCCAAGGCTTTCTTAGTAGGGATTGGTCTATCCAATTCCGTCATGTATACCGGGAGGCCAATATGATTGCGGATGGCCTCGCGTCTTTTGCTTTTAGTTTCCCGTTAGGATTGTATGTATTGGGTGCCCCTCTCGAGGGGATTTCTTTATTGCTTAATAACAATGTTAGGGGTCGGGCTATCCCCCGCTTGATGACTACTTAACCCTTTTCTAAAATATTAATAAAACGCTCCCTCGAGGAGCCGAAGAGTGCCGCCTCTCCTTCGACCAAAAAAAAAGACACATCAAAACTCGATCCGATCTATTGATTTGATCGACTTTGTTTTAGTGGGTTTTTGGCTTAAATTCAATTCAAAATCAATAAATAAAAAACGAACTAATTTAGTCGATTCTATTACCAATATGAGTTTAAATTCGAGATCCGTTCTATTGAGCTTAAGCACTAGTTTGGAACAGACTATATTATATGTATTCAATATTATAATATATTTTATTATTAAAATATTCGAATAATAATGTCTTGTTAGAATAGAAGTATTTTTTAATTTCTATTTTATGTTAATAATCATAAAAAACATTTAAAAAGATCGATGTTCTTGAGATGTTGGGTTAACCTGAACCCAGACTAAACCCGAAGCAATCCCACCCAACCAACCCAAAAACTATAACAACCCAAATTAACCCGATTGATTCAAGTGCTCGAACCCGACCCCTTCGTCCCAATTGACAACTCTAATTTATACATTTTCATGCATGTAGAATGATATATCAATTATGAACATGAGACCTAAAATATGAATTTTGGAACTCTATGTTATGTTGATATGCGATACCAAACATGAAGTCATGAACTACTAAAACATGAACGTGCGTACTAATTATATGAACCTTGTGATAACCTCGCTATATTAGCCTAGAATAAATTGTACAATTAGATCTAAACTTTGAAATGTTTTATATAAACCTTGTGATAACCTTGAACTTATTTACATTATATATGAGCCTAGAATAAATTGTACAATTAGATCTAAACTTGAACTTATTTACATTATATATGAGCCTAGAATAAATTGTACAATTAGATCTAAACTTTGAAATGATTGTATGTATGGTAACCTCGCTATATTAGAGTATAAACATGTGCAATATGCATATGAATATCTTTTGCAATGGCAAAATCAAGCAATTTTAAGTCATTTTTCCTTGAAACTATTAGGAATCATGGTAAAATTTGAGTGCACTTTTGACACTTTACAATGCACTTTTAATCTAGATTGTAAATAAAGTGTATCCAACAAAAAGTCATGTATATTATATTACATGTAATTTTTTTCGTCATGCATAATTTACACTCTACGGTTTTATATATTTATCTGAAAGTTTAGACCTAGATATGAATTTAATGTTAGGAATAATCATAGGGGAATAAAAACTAAGGAGATAAAAGAGAATGGATCTCATCTTTCATCAAAAGTTGAGATTGCACACTGTAAATTTTCTTTTTGCCTCTGGGGATACAAAATGTGGTAAATGATTGTATTTTTTCACTTAATTTTTGTAACTCTTTAAATAACATAACCGTGCATTTTCGATTCACATGAATGTGCATGTTTTATAAGTGAAGCTACGTTAACTATATGGTTATGTGCCGAAACTTACACCATACGGTGTGTCAAGTGAGAGAGATTCATTTTTCTTTTCTCTCTTGACACATCGTTTCTCAAACTTACACGTGAACCATACTCTATTAATTACTGTTTAAATTTTATTTAAACACTATGTATATGAAATGATATAATTATGTACGACCAAAAAAATCCTAAAACTTAAATGTTACAGTACTAGAATGAAGTAGAAGAATTATTATACTATATATCATCAAGAGGAGAGATGAAAAAAATGAAAATAGTCGGATTTGAACACTGAGTGTACAAACAACAATACTATTCATAACTAAATACACTAACTTTATTACATTTCCTATTTCATACTAAAAAAATACATCAAATGTCAAAGGGGACAACAACCTTCACTCGTCTCCGTTTAACTTTATCACTGCTATGTATTGTATTTGATGAATCATAATACTAATATAGACTAGATTTGTTTCTATTCTATTTATATTTCCGTGGTTAAAAACCAAATAGGCCCTAAGAGTCTAAGATCCTCCGACATCTCTTCATTCCTCCTTCTATCATTAGATCATTCAATGTATGTGGTGGGAAAACCTACTTACAAACTCATTTTGTCATTTTAAGTGATCTGATTGACTAAACCCGTAATTCCATTGACTTGAACCCGCATATCAACGAGAGCTCGAACGATTGAACCAGTTCACAGATTTAGGAGCATTTGATTGAATGAATTAAAATTGTAAAATTAATGACGGGGAAAAGAAGAGGTATGATACAAACTAGCTAGGAAACAAAAACACATGCAAAAGCAAAGGAGCCGTATGAGAGAGGCAGAGCATATGGAATCTCATCTCTTCATGTGAGTGGCCTTTGATCGTCACCCATTTGCCTTTGGCATTTGAATGTGTGCTTTTGTTTCGTGGTGCCCCCAAATTCCTCTCCCATGATGTAACCTCCTTACCAATTTTGACATCTATGCATTGCAGCCCATTGTTTATAAGATCTTGATGTAGTTACCCGTTTCTCGAAATCACATCCAATATGAACGATATATGTTAAAAAATAAACTTATCTTCTTGGTGACGGGGCTGACTCTACCAGAAACTTCCGTATATATTATCTCTGAGATTTAACCTAAACCTCCCCTGATTAGCCATAGATTTGGTGACGGGGCGGAAATCTGCAACGACGAACTATGAGGTCAGATCTGAGAGCGACGATTTCCGACCAGGCAAGGCTATCGCCTGTCGGCAAGCAGTGGTGGACGACGGCGGCCACAGACGGTCTTATAGTGGTGGAGATGTGCCTATTTACCGAAAACCACCCTCCTAATAGGCCATATTCCCCTAAAGCATCATTTAACGGAATTTTTAACGGAAAATCATAATTGGGTGAAAAAAACGTAACAGAGAGCATTGGAGAGGTGGTTTTCGGTAAATAGGTATATCAAGGGTGGTTTAGGAGAATATGACCTATTAGGAGGGTGGTTTCCGGCTTTTTAAGACTATTAAAATAGGATGTCTATCAAGACCACGGCATCGACTCTAATGTCAAAAGCCAAAGGGAATAAAACTCAACTAGTTGAAGACCCGTACCATGTACGGGTAATGATTATTTTTTTTCGTTAATTTGTGTATCTACTATAATCTATACTATATATTAAGTCTTATATATAAATAGATTAAAATGAGAATTGAAAAGTTAAGTTAGTTAATATGTATTCTTTATAGAAGGAAATTTTAAAGATAGATAATATTGTTTCAAAGATAGATATTAGATGAGTAAGAAAAAAGATAAAATTAAAGGTTAGATAATTAAAGAAATTTTAAAGATAAATAATATGTCTTTAAAGATAGATATTCGATGGGTAAGAAAAAAGATAAAGTTACAGATTAGATATTAGAAAAAATAAAACATATAAAATTGTTATTCAAGTGGGGCCAGAATTAACGTGGATGCTCGAAATTCTCCGGCTTTAATATATAGTATAGATAGATTCTAACGGCTTTAAACTAACAGATACACGCATATTGGATTAGGTGAACGTGGTTTATTTTATAAATCTAGAGGTATAAACATGTGCATTGTATGCTAGTATTTCTTAAGACTTAAGTTGTTTTCTTTAATTTTATTTTCCATCTAATCGTGTAATTGTTTACACCCGTATCATCTAGATAACACTAATCGATAGTTTGTTACAATAAACATGTATAAAAAAAATTAAAGCTCTAGATAATGGATTCCTTTTCCACTATTAGACCAAATCTATGGCTAATACATGGACCCCAAAGTAGGTGATGGGCACATTATGATGTATCAATCCATCAATAACAATAGAACAAGAAGATATCAAGAGATTAGGCCCCACGTCCACCACCCTCTAATGACTTAGAACCTACCTCAAATTAAAGCTTACCAACATCATAATTATTCAAAAAGCATAGAACCATGTAATTTGTACCAAAGAAAAAAAACAAGGTATAGTACGTAGTAAAATGTCAATTTACCCAATGCATTATTGCCAAGTGCTCAAGTAGCAATCCACACAGCTCACAAACAACCAAAAAAATTCACAAACAACCAAAAACATTCAAAGGGTTCCAATGCCATCACAACAAGAAAGCAACTAAATAAATAAACTAAATTCGGAATGCGCTTGCTAAATACAGAGCTCGACCCATTAGCCCTTTAGACTCCACACACACATACACAATTTTCTTTACCAAAGTCCTAAAACTCATGGCGTCCAATGGTAGCCTGACCACCAACGGAGAACACGCGACCGCGGTGGGGGGCCCGCCTTCGGGTTCACCCAAGGGGATCGTGTGCCTCTGCTCCCCCACCACACACCCAGGCTCCTTCCGGTGCCGGTTTCACCGCGCTCAGTCGTCGTCCACCGCCGCCTGGATGAAGAGGTCAAACTCCATGCCCGTTAGAAAGGGAGCTTCTTCTAATTCTTCCTCGTCTTCTGTTACTTCACTTTCTCCCAAATCTGTTGAATCTACTTAGTATTGTATGTCATGGTGCCCGGAAGTTCAATAATAGTACGTTTTTGTTCTTCTCATGCGACTTCCTAAGTAATCAATTAAGTACGATCATGAAATATTGCGTCGTATGTGATCTAGTACGATCACTTTCTGGGTTTGTTGTCTCTGCGTGGACAGAGAGACTGATTTGTAATATAATGATCGATAAGCATGTGAAGTTCAGTCCGGATCACCTATTGCCCTCACTATTTCATTCCCTATTGCATTAATACTATTGGTCCACATGTAACTTAATTTTAAGATAATTTAGGTAGGTTAATTAAAGCATGGAAAAGAGTTACCAAATCAGAAAAAATCTGATATTTCCTTAATTTTCTCTTCCTAAAACAGATTAACGTAAGTTTTGATTTTTTTAACAAAAAAAAAACGTAAGTTTTGATTTTTTTAACCAAAAAAAAAACGTAAGTTTTGATTTCCATGTAGTTATTATATATGCAAAGCAGGATGCCATATTGCCATACTCAAATACAAGTAGATTTTATTGTGTAATTATTGAAGATCAATGATTTTGGAACAAGCCAATTAGCCAAAATGAACGAACTGTACAGATATTAGGAATGTAGTTATACAGTATTAGTATTGGTTCATATACAAGTAGTTTTTATTGTGTATATATGTGGAATTATAAACTCCATATTCAAGAAGTCTGCATCTTAAAATCGAGAAGAAAAAAAAGTTAATCTAAACTTGAATGGACTGATCGATTATCTAAAGCTAGAAATGATAAATAACATGCAATTAGGCGTCCAAGAATCACTTAATTTCTTCAGTAAATCTCCACAAATTATTTCCAATTAAATCCACTAAGCAATCTGATCGATAATGTAGGCAATCAAAGACTAACACTTACTCGTACAGAAAAATGAAAAAAATTGGGGTATATAGTAGAAGTTACTCATAATTACAGTGGGATACTTGGATATGGTCATACGACGACAAAAGATGAACGATAGGGAGAAGAAGATTAAGGAGAAACTTTTTACTAGAATTTTTTAGGCAGAGAAAATTAAGGAAATAGTATTAGATTCTTTTTGATTTGGTAACTCTTTCCATACTTTAATTAACCTAGTTAAATTATCTTAAAAATAAGTTACACGTGGACCAATAATATTGATGCAATAGGGGATGAAATAGTGGTGGGAATAGGTGATCCGGACTGTGTGAAGTTGGATGTCATGGAGTGTGTATCATAACTAACTCGTAACGCTTAATTAATTCATTTAGTTTTGAGTTTTCAGAGCTAAAGTTCGGCTAAAACAAAGCCCTGTTTTGCAAATCTAGACGGTTCTTTTACCAAAAGAATGGCAATGCAAATCCAGACGGCTAAATGATGTAATTTGTAGGACGTGAAAATATAAGCTCGCAAATTATGTAAAAAGAACCTAATCATTTCGAGGTGCTAGCGGCATTTATTTAAGTATAAAATGAGAATGAATAAAAGCAGGTGTTAATTGTTTTACATAAAAAAAAAGAAGGAAGAAATGACTTTTTTTCAAAAAACAAGGATATAGGGCACATCAAAGATTGTTTATTAGAATTAATGTTTATTCAAACAAATTGATTGTTGTACATAAAAAAAAGTTGAAAGTGTCATGTGCATTAGTTAGTGTATATGTATCAAATCTAATTGTTACATGTGCATCACAAGGAATAAAAAGTGTGTTTTCTTTGTGAGTGCGTACAAAACGATTGAATGTACACCAAACTTGGTAAAATATGCATCAAAAAAAAAAAAGTTTAAAATTAACATACATCGAAAGCAAACGGTTTGAATGTATACCAAGCATACCAGATCATCGAAACAGAGCAAAAGATGGATGGGCTTATGCGTGAAAGAATGATGACAGCTTTTTGAACAAATTAATAGATATAGCAAGCTGTGCAATTCCTCTGCTTCGAAACAAAGTTCCGAAATTGTGTTTTGCACTGATTTCCCCCGGTCCCACATCTTCAATGCAGGCCTCCCCTTATCATTTTGTGAGGTGAAACACAATTTCGGAACTGTATTTCATAACTGAGGATTCTCATCTTATAGCAAGGCCATCAACACTAAGCCTGCACAAGACTAGATTGACATGTTGTCTAGGTGAATTGGGACCTTACTTATATATTCAAAGCAAAGACTAACTGAGCGAGATAAAATAGTAATGCATAAATGCTTTTCATTTGTGATGTAATACCAAACATTTCGTGAGTAAAGTTGATATTCATCAAAATTAAGTAAACTCAAAACGATGTGCAACAAGTAAAACCCAACTCATTTCGTGTGTAGATTTCGATCAAAAATAAAAAAAACAGTGTCAAATTCCCACTTCAATTTTGGAGCAGTTTAATCATGGAAAAGCTAGAAAATTTGGCAACTGATTACACAAGGGATGTATATATATACAGTTATACACACACATATATAATGGGGCTCAAAACATATCCAGACACCCGAACTTGTCCGTTTTGGTCATTTGGACACCTGACCTTTGAAACGGACCTATTGAGCACCCTAACTTGTGAAAGCCTACCTATTAAACACCCCGTTCCTAATTACGGAGTGCAATTTTACACAAGCGCTATTACGTGAACATGATTAAGCATAAAAAAGGTCACGTGATGCCAAATAAGGCCTCCTCGTTTAATTAACTGTGACTTAAACCCGTCATTATACACACGCGCTAGGTGTTTAATAGGTGGTCTTTGACAAGTTGGGGTGCTCAATAGGTCCGTTTGACACGTTGGAGTGCTTAATAGGTCCGTTTTAAAGGTCAGGTGTTCAAATGACCAAAATGAACAAGTTCAGGTGTCTATATATGTTTTGAGCCTATACTTTATTATTGGCGGTTGGCTTGTTGGTTTCCTGCTTTGTGATGTACATATGATATCGATGAGAGCTAGAAACCAGAATTAAGGAACATTGATTGATGATCAGGATTATCTTGACCGTTTGTACTACATCATGGCAGCCATGGTATCGACATAAATATGACTAATACGTACGTACATACAATCTAGGTGCAGATGATGTATTCAGGGGGCTCTGTTCGTGGTCCTTCCCCAGACGTAATCAGCGTGGTGAAACCGGCACCTGAAGGACCCCGGATGCCTTGTTGGTGAGCACATGCACTGATGATTACTCCTTCCCCCTCCGCTCGACCTGCTGCCCGTCGCTTCCGTCGTTGTCGTTGTCGTCGTCGTCGGAAGGACCACCGCCTCTTGCCGGACAAGGCACCATCTCCGAGGCGGAGGGTAAAGATGGTGGTGGTGGCACATTTGAGTTTATGTTTTATGTGGGGGCTGGCTATGTTTGTTGTTGAGATGGAATCAATTCTTGTGAGTTAAATAAATACGCGCGGGTGATCCAAAGCTCTGTAGCCTCAGGAATGGCATCCAAACGGAGGGGTGGCTAAGTAAAGTTGGGTATCTTTCTATCTCTATCTATGTACGAGTGTAGGAACCCTTTATTCTTCTTCAATTGGGTAACCACGACGTACGTTGCTTTCTTATTAGTTTTTTTTTTTTGCAAATAGAAATGCAAAGACACGTGTGGCTTTATGGCTGAAGCCGGTGCTCTCATGTTCTCATCTCATCTGTTGTGGATTGTTCGTGTATGGTTTTGGCCGGTGCACAGATGATCCAGTAAGAATGAATACCCATCATCCATGCATCATCTTCTCATGAAACTAACAAGATTAAGTTTAGGCAGCCTAATAAGTTTAATTTTTATTTTTGATCAAGAGGCAGCCTAATAAGTTAGAGATGAGAGTTGTGTGAAATGAAAGGTCCCGAACTTTGATCACACAACTGCCAAGTGGCAACCTTATCTCCTCCATCTTTAATTCATGGCAGCGCTTCTAGAAAAGCGTGGTTTTTGTTTGCCGATTTCATATACAGTACAGTATATTGTTGTCACACACTAATGCAATTCTATATTGATGTCTAGCTGTGTATAGGTTACATTATTGGGGACGGGGATAATGTGGTATCTCATAAGCTTATTCCAGTATTAATTTTTAAGAGCAAGTGAGGATATAAAGGAAAGAATTCGATGTGATTCCATGCTTTAACACATCATACTTTATTTCTTTGGTAGGAATATAGAACACCTCTTATACTTTCCAATCAATCAAAGCAAAAGGGTGAATGTACCATGAAACAAGTGGTTTATCTCAAATCTTACAATTAATTAAATATTTGTGTGTTGATTTGTTTTCATATTTGCCCTACGCAAACGCTGATCATTTCACACTTGATTTGGGCAATAAGACAACTATTTTTTTTAAATTATTGTGGGGTATAAAATTGAGAAGCATACTCGTGTTGGTCCCACTCCTAATCAGCTACTTACAAAAGGTGAATATTCCACAAAAGAAGTACTCCTCCGTTCCCGAAAGTTTGTCCATAAAGTAAGTTTTGTAGTAGATTAAGGCATGTCAAATCAGCCAAAAAAAGTGTGTATTTATGGTGTTGTTTTGTTGAGGTGGAAGAGAGATAATGTGATAAAATGATAAAGTAGGTGTAAAAGTAGATAAGGAGAGAGAAATGAAGAAGAAAGAGATTGTAAAAGTAGGTAAAATGTATGATTGTTTAGGGGTAATAATGTAAATGTGATGTGATATAAATGGAAAGAATTAAAAGGTGGACAATCTTTTTGGAACATCCAAAATAGAAGTATGGACAATCTTTCGGGAACGAAGGGAGTAACCGATTAGTACGTTTATTGTGTGCTCTACTAATACATAGTAAAAAGACTGATTTTAGAATTAAGTACGTGTTGATTTGTTTTTCATTCACACTGGAATAGGACAATAAGACTGGATTTCTCTATTTTTAAAAATAATTATGGAAATTGAGAACCATATTGATGTGGATCCCACTCCTAATCAGCTATCCACTTATTGAGAGTTTTAATTACAAAAAATTCTCTAATTCTATACTGGCCAAGTCAACCAACTCTATAAGATAATTTAACTTCGATTCCGACTTGGAACGATAAATAACAAAATTAGTATATTTAAAAAAAATCTATATAAATACAAGATCATATTAATGTCATAGATTAACAACTCTCACAGCTTAATGATTCCAGTTATGTGTTATTTCTCTTAAAATTATAGGGGTCTCGGTGGAAATTTTCTCTTAAAGAACCTTAAGGTTTGACATTTTTTTAAAATAAGATATAATTAAACTTATATAAATTATTAGAGTTGAGACCATGATATTTTATTATTTTATAGAAATATTAATTAAACGATAGTTTAATACATAAAATAACAATTCAACAAGCAAAAATAAATTTATTATTGTTCTTATTTTATTTATCTAATCAAATTATTGAATACTTTTTAAGTACAAAAAGATATTTGAATTGTTTCCATAATATAAATTGTAATTATCCATGGTAATAGAAAATGGAAAAAAGAGAAGGTTTATGAGAAAATAAGGCAAAATTAGATTCATTTTATAGATTCATTTTTTTTATAAACACTGCTTTTTATGGTTAAAAATAATATAACATTTTTCTTAACTCTTAGTTAGAACTTATCTATACTATATATTAAAGCCGGAGAATTTCGAGCCTCCACGTTAATTCTGGCCCCACTTCATTAACAATTTTATATGTTTAATTTTTCTTATTTATCTAATCTTTAATTTTATCTTTTTCTTACCCATCTAATATCTATCTTTGAAGGCATAATATTTGTATTTAAAATTTCCTTAATTATCTAATCTTTAATTTTATCATTTTTCTATTCATCTAATATTAGAGTTGTCAAAACCCGACCCGACCCGAAAAATCGACCCGAACCGACCGAATTTTTTTGGGTTGAAACCCGACTCGAATAATAGCGAGCAAAGAAAAAAACCGAACCCGATTAACCCGAACCCGATTGGGTTGAAACCCGAGACCGACCCGACCGACCCGATATGTTATATATATGTAGAATAAATATATTATATTGTAAATATTATAATATATTTTATCATAAAACCTATTATAAATAAAATATTACTATAAAAATCTACTAAAAATAATATTTTATTATTAAAAATTATTATTTAATCATAATATTATTTTAATAATCATTAAAAATTCAAATTCTTGACCTGTTAGGTCGACCCGAACCCGCACGATAACCTGTCAAGACCCGACCCGGCTTGACCTGTAACCCGAGTGACCCGAACCCGCACTCAACCCGAACCCGAAAAGACCGAACCCGAATCCACCCGACCCGACCTGTTTGACACCTCTATCTAATATCTATCTTTAAAGCGATATGATCTATCTTTAAAATCTCCCTCTATAAAAGATACATATTAGTTAACTTATCTTTTCAATTACCTTTTTAATCTATTTATGTACGAAATAATTTTAAAATTTTGAATTTAAAAAATAATTTTAAAATGGAAGCCCCTTTTTCTAAATAAATTATATTTTTATCTTTGATACTAAATCAATTTTAATACAGTATCCTAAATCAATTATAAAACACTAATATTAACAACTGATTCAGCAAATTATATTTTCAAAATTGATTTATTAACAATTTTTATCTTTGACACTAATATTATATTTGTATAATATTCAAAAAATTATAAAACACGAGTCGTGCATGGCACGACGGGTACAGCTAGTTATTTGTAAATGAGAGAGAAATAAATAATGGCCCATCTCCCAATATTCCTAAGAAGCGTACAAAGCTAGAACTTTGAAATGGTATGATAGTCCAATAATGACAGTATAAATGGGATTGGGCCCAGGTCCAAGCTCACTTTTTTTTTGGTCGGGAGGCCCAAGCGTACTTGAACCCCCAAAAACAAAGTTAATCTAGTAATCAATGGACTAATGTAATTAGAAAATGTGGTCAAAGTAGAAGAAGAAGCTTCTGAAAATTGAAAAAGAAGTCTTGTAGGTGATTGATTACGCAGGTCAGGTTATGGATGGTTCTTGTGTTGAATTCAAAGTGGCTCTTCTGGTAGGTGAGTCAGCCAGGCATCTCGTAAGTCACGAGCTTTCAAGTTTGAACAACAATAACAAACACGCTTACGCAGCCCCGAAAGTGTAACTCTGACTTTTCTTCCATAACACAACAACAACAACAACACATATATATACACTCCAAATTTGTAACATCAGCTCCCCTTCATAATCTACACAACACATCCAAGATCCATCCATCAATCCCTTGCTGCTGTCATTTGAAGTAATTATGATGAGATCGTTGGCCCTTCCGATGATCGGATTCGTGCTCACAGCTCTTCTCAGACTGAGCAGCGCTCAGATGGCTCCTTCCCCCGCATCCAGCCACGGTAATTCATCTTCATCATCATCTTCTCCTTTTTGTAGCTTCTTTGCATTCATCCGATGAAGTCCAATTGAAATCTTAGCGGAGGCTGATATATATTTGATGGGCTATTTGATTTTTGATTGTGCAGGCACTGCGATAGATCAAGGCATTGCGTACCTTCTCATGTTCTTGGCTCTTGTTGTCACCTACCTCGTCCATTGATTTTTCTTTTGGGCCTTAATGAGAATTTGTACTAGTTTTGACCAAAAATAATTACATGATCAGTTCCACGTACCATCTCCATCATTGATGGGATGATGGTGGCCCTGGATC
The DNA here is from genome assembly GCA_934048045.1 of Polygonum aviculare. Classification (NCBI taxonomy): domain Eukaryota; kingdom Viridiplantae; phylum Streptophyta; class Magnoliopsida; order Caryophyllales; family Polygonaceae; genus Polygonum; species Polygonum aviculare. The sequence continues at coordinate 26,646,497 of OW204031.1, forward strand.
ATTATTCTTTGTCATCATTCTTTCCTAGCTTGTATTGTATGTACGTCCTCACATCTTCCCCTGTAAATGTAATTATTTATTATATTCATACTACTATTACATATATTCGATATAGGCGTGTGAATCTGCAACAAAATATACTACATCTATTCGATCATATAGGTATCCTTAGAAGTTAGAACCATATGCCTTCATATTCACTATTTAAAACAAACATCCAAATCCTTGGCTTCGCATGTGCAAACTAATTGATAGTTATATTTAAATATTGTACAATATTGCATAATGTTATCCATATATTCAAAAACTCTATTCATTCATATTCAACATTATCACATATTCAAATAAACATAGGAGCTTTCAACCAAAAAAAATAAAAATAAACATAGGAGCTTGAATCTAAATAGAAATACTATTAATGTATATTCACACATGTCAAATTGAATATACATAGCGATTAGTTGAATATAAATAACGATACATGCATATCAGCATATCCGTTGTACATTTCACCATAACAACTACTGTATTTTACTATCAAACAAAAGGTATGTGTATGGCTGAAAAATGCGCGCATTGAGACAAGATTCTTTTTTGACAACTGTGTTTTTATATCAAAAAAGGTCAAGGCACATCCAGGAATGTATAAAGAAAGGAAAGTAAGATCAAGGTTAACGATGAATTAGTCGAGGAAAGCCGTACCCTCGACATCAACAACCAAAAACCGGAAAGAACCCATAGACGAGTAACCTAGCACATGAAAACAAGGGGGGAAGAGAGAACGAGCATAGCAGTGACAAGAATCACTTTCTTATTAACGACATGACTATCAAGGATCTTGGAACGCCTCGCTCTTGTTTTTGAGAAAGATGATCCAAGTGTACCTAGAAAAGTCATCAATAATAACAAACATATATATCGACTTCCGGAGACAGTGGCCACCCTCATTGGTCCACATAAGTCCATATGGAGCAATTCCAGGGGACGCGTTGTGCTCACAACATTCTTCGACTTGAAGGAACTACGGGATTGTTTCCCTGTAACGCAAGCATTACAGATTGATCCCTGGTCTTGTTAAACACATGGTAATCCGGTTACTAGGTCCTGTTTGAAAAGCTTGAACAAAAGGTGAGAGCTCGCGTGTCCAACACGCTTGTGCCAGAGGGCACTAGTATCAACAATTGTTACCAAACAAATTCCCTGAAGTGGTTTGAAAGAAGGATCAAGAATGTAAACATTGTTGAACCTGTTACCTTTAAGTACCACTTCACCAGTCTTTCTGTCTTTGACGAGACACTCCTTGGATGAGAAAATCACTTCATTGTCTCCTTGATCACAGATTTGAGCAATGCTAAGTAGGTTGAATCCAAGATCATTCACCAGCTTCACGTCCTGCACTTGTACACTGTCATTGATCCTTACTGCGCCAGTCCCTAAGATTTTGCCTTCATTCTAGTTGCCAAAGGACACAACTCCTTTAGCACTTGTGTTCAGTGAGTTGAGGTTGTTACGATTACCGGTCATGTGGCACGAACATCCACTATCAAAGTACCACCTGTTCTCCTCACTCACAACACCCTGCATTTAAAAGATTAGTCCTTAACGACCTAGACAAGCGTCGCTTGACTAGGTCGAGCAAGATACTGATACTTTCTTTGTTCCTCAGGACTAGCTTCATAAAAATCAAGCAGATTCACAACATTGCATGCATTTTGAGAAGCAAGTTTCTTGATCCTGGGTGGACCTTGGTTAGCACGCTGAAAATTCCTAAGGGCTCTACGAGGATTGTTCCTAGGTTCATTGTTCCTAGGAGCTCTATTCCTAGCAGGTCTGTTCCTAGGGGCTTCCTGAGAGGTACTAGCTTCATTGGTCCTATTCTCACTCTTCTTAGCTTGGGATTTTCTCTTCTCACAGTCAGCTTTCCTATGTCCCCCATCACCACAGTACCAACAAGTCATAAAGTAAGCTCCCATGTGATACTTAGGGTGAGGTTTCTGGATTCTTCTCTCATTGATCCTATCCTTGTTAAGGTCCTTAGGCTCACTACCCTTCGATTGTTTTATGAACATTTTATGGGCTGGTTTACCTACATACCATTCAGAGTTCTCACTCGGGTTTTTCTCCTCACCTTGCTCTAAGACCTGAATTCTTTTAGTCAAGTGCAAGTTCCTATCCTTAAGGCTCTGTAGTTCCCTACCCCTCTATTCATACAACTCAGCAACATCAAAGTTCTTATGAGCCCCATCCTTCTCTTTGTCTCCTGTGTAACCTATCCCGAATCTCTGGGGAACAAAGGTAGGACCTACATCAACAAATTCCTGTTTACCCTTAGCAATATCAAGTTTAGTCAACAAAACACCTTTTTCAATATTCAAAGCAACAATTTCATCATTTAGCTCATCAATGGTGGAAGTCATGTTGAGAATCTTAATTTCAAGTTCAGGACAATGTTTGCAAGGATCAACAGATTTTTCAAAAGCACTTTCAAGAGATTCTTTTAGTTCATTGCACATGTCATTAGCTTTAGTGAATTCTATCTGAGCATCAATGGTGTCATTATGCAATTCAGTGATCATTCTAATCAAACTTTCCTTAGAGAGATCTTTCAAAGAATCAAGGAACTCAGATTCAGGTACCTCAGATGAAGAAGATTCTGGCGTAGCAATAGCCATTTTGCACGTGTGGTGCTCTTCTTCTTCTTCCTCTTCTGCATCTGATCCCCAGCAGGCAGCAAAAGCTCTTTCCTTGTTCTTCATCTTGTTGGACCTTTCTCCTTCTGTTCCTTTAGGGCAGGACTTAGCGTAATGCCCCTTATCACGAAACCGATAGCAGGTGACGTCCTTGATGTCTCTAGTTTCATCATTGTTCCCACGACGTCCACCAGAGTTGTTGGGGCGACTACTTGGGAACTTCCCTTTGTTCCACAGCTTTCTCATTGCTCTAGTGAAGAGAGCAGTCTGATCATCAGGATCAACAGTGTCCTCCTCTCCTTCCTCGACTATGTACCCAATAACCTTCTCAAGTTTGAGAGCTAGGGACTTAGGCGTCTCCTTTCCTTCCCTGATACAGTTCCTTTCAATTTCATATTTAGTCAGCTTAGCAAAGAACTCATGCAGTTTAAGAGATTTGTTCTTATCATTTTCATGGAAGGTTAGACGACTATGTTCTCAATCACCAGTAAGCCCATTGATTAATACCCTAACTTTAGTATTGGTCGAAATTTTTTCTTCATTAAGACCTAGACTAAGCATCTTAGTATCAAGAGTAGTAAATCTAGACTAATAGGAGGATACAGTTTCCCCATCCCTCATTTTGAAGGTGAGGAATTCCTTCTGGGTAGCAAGGATCAGATCGTCCTTCATCTCAGTAATACCATTGTGGATGTCACTCAGGGCTTCCCACATCGCCTTGGCATTCTTCAGATTGCCAATCTTGTTCTTGTCCTCCTTGGTGACCCCACAAGAGATGAAAGTCTTAGCAAGGAAGTTGTCTTCCATTGCCTTGAAATCATCTGGTCCCATAAGTCTGGGATTAGTTTTCTTGTCAGCATCAACTTCAAAGTCTCCTAGTTCAATAGCCAGCCAGGATTGGAAGTTCTTTCCCTTGATCCAATCGGACATAGAGTCTTGCCATTGATTGTATTGACCCGGGAGCAGCAACGGAGGTTTGGAGTTAGAGACACCAAGTTCTGGAATTCGATTATCCATCTTAACACCTGTTTGACACAAACACACAATCTAGAGCACGCAGGCTCTGATACCAATTGTAGGATCTACGTGTGTTAGTATACGGATGTTGATCCTCCAGAGGGATCAACAAACCGGGCCACGGAATAAGAAAACAGTTCAAACAAGTTATTGTTCGCAAAAAGAGATTCAAATCAAGCCAGCCTTTTGTTATTACCAAGCATGAACTTACAAACCCTAAAGCTCCTCAAAATCACCCATGGCTTCCCAATCCCGTGATGAACAAATAGCCGCCCTCCATGCCAAAATTGTTGAACTCTTTGCTCAAAAAGAGAGTGAAACCAAAACCACCAAGGCTACGGAGGCCCTACCTATGACCTCCTTGGACTCCGTCGCCAACATTGGCAAAGCGGCGGTGGCCGAGACAAAGCCTTCCGCGGCGAAGGATCAAGAGGGCGCTCCCTCGAGATCCGACAAGGAGAAAGGCGAGGCGGAGGCGGAACAGAAAAAGGCCGATGCTGAGGTCTCAATGAAAGAAATAGAAGAAGAGCTCGCCTCCCCCGCCAAAAGCAAGCCTCTTTCCAAGAATAGGGAGAGAGACGCAGAAGTCGATGAGGACGAAATTATGGAGGTGGCCTCAGATCTGAAAACTCCGGTGCCCAAACACAAAACAAAGAAGCAAAAAGGCCAAACCTCCACCCCTCGCTCATCCGCTCGTGCCACTCGTAGCCGGACCAAGACCAAAGAAGAAAAAGGCAAGATGGTCCTGGCCATTGTGGAGGAGTCCGCGGAGCCTGAGGAGCAGGCCTCTGAGGACCAAAAGGATCGGAAGATCGTTGCTCCCCTGATCATAACAGAGGCTCTCGCCAAGGAACATAATCTCGAGAACCTCTGGGAGCTTATTCAGTTTCAGGGCTGGGATCATCTATCCGAAGAAAAGGTATATGTTGACCCTGATCTAGTTCGATCCTTCTACTCCTCCTTCCAATGTTATGATACTCCAGTCTGTCTCTCTGGTGCTGCCAAGATAGGATCCAAAACCCTCGTCTTCTTTGCTGATGAGGTTGCTGACTGGTTGGGGATCCCGCATGAGGGGATCAATGAGCTGCCTACTTCTGGAGTCTGGCCTGCTGACAAGGACAAAGACGAGCTCATGGAGACCGTGTTTGGGAGCTCTGAGGCAAGGATGGCTACAGCTGATATGTCATTCATGGTAAGGGTCGCTCACCAATACCTGGCCAAGGTCCTTCTTCCGAGGCAGGAGAAGCGCAACAACCCTACCATTGCTGATGTTGTGCTTCTGGATCAATTTCTGAGAGAGGAGCCCCTCGACTTCTCTAAGCTGATTCTTCTTCATATGGGCAAGTGCACAGGCAAAACCCACTCCCTTCCTTACCCGGGTCTTGTTAAGACCATTCTTGAGAAGAGGGGCATGTACCAGCCTAAGGAAGAACAGTCCTTTGGGTTTCCACTGGCCAAGCACAACCTGGAGCGCATGGTTCACCAGGATCGACCAGCCCCCACTGTCAAGAAAACCCCCAAGAAGAAACCTGCTCCCGATGGCTACAACTTACAGAGTATTGGGGATGAGTTGACTAGGATCAGAGAGCTTTTCGAGACTTTTGTCAGTTTCTATGTTCACAAGGCTCAACTCCAGGATGATCCTTTATTTCCTGAAGAAGGCAAAGATGAATCCCCCTCCCATGCTTGAGTGAACCCCCATCATGATCCTTAGCCTACTATATCTGATATTTTGAGTGTTTTTCTCTGTTTTTTTGTTTTAATTGTGATAGTTCAGGAACCATCTTTTGCTTGCTCCCGATTATGTAATCCAAAATGTTTAAGTAATGAATGAATTGCTATTTTCCTGAAGTGTTGTGTGCTTATGTGTTAAAAATGTTTCATAAGGATCAAATTGAGTTATTTGATGATGCCAAAAGGGGGAAGTTAGGAAAATTGCAGAGATGCGACTGGTTCTTGGTACAGAGGGATCGACCATATGCTAAGGGGGAACTATGCTAACTAGTGAGTAAGTTCGGTGAAAATCCTACTCAGGGGGAACGTCTTACACTTTGTTATCATTTTTGTTAAATTTTCCCAAGTGTTTGTCATCAACAAAAGGGGGGAAATTGTTGGGATGGTGGTTAGTCCCGACAATCGATCCCAATAGGTTTTGATGATGATTGAACACTTGAGAAACATTTAATATGGTTTGCTACATGTTTCAGGATCAAACAGGTTGGATTGAGCATGAAACAGAGCAGGAACATCCGATGGGATCAACCGGATCATCAAATAGTTGGCGCACAAGCAGAAGCTATTTATGGAAGGTGGATCAACGCGCAAAGTTGGAAGCTATTTATGGAAACGCGCGTGAAGGGATCGGATGGAACGAATTACTTATCTTTGGAAGATTTCGAAGATTTGTTAGTTTGTTGAAGATATTATCTTATTCCCTAAGTAAGATATATCTGATTTGGTGATCGATATATTCTAGGATAGAATTTCCTTCTAGCCGATTAGTATATATAGATCATTGTATTAGGGTTGTCACTTACGCTTTTTCAAGAGAGTTGAGAGAGCTTTGTGCTTGAGTTAAGAACACACGAAGTACTCTGAGCCGAGTTGTGTACGAGGGTTAGAGGTGTGGGTCAAGTCCGTTGAGTCGAATTACAAGTGTGTCCGACGCTGAGGGATCTAGATCTGGGTAGAAGGTATTGTGTAAACCTTAAGATCAAGGATTCGCGTTTGTAAGTTCATGCTTGGTAATAACAAAAGGCTGGCTTGATTTGAATCTCTTTGTGTAAACAATAACTTGTTTGAACTGTTTTCTTATTCCGCTGCCCGGTTTGTTGATCCCTCTGGGAGATCAACATCCGTATACTAACACACGTAGATCCTACAATAACTCGGACATTCAAATTCCCACAATAAGAAGCAGATTCCTAATTCCAAATTCCAATGGGCACCACATTCCGCCTATCACGTCACGTGTATGAGGATCATGTGACGGGGCATAGGGACAATTTGGATATCACCCGGCTGGATAAAATATAGACATTTTTGCAGTGGCTACTGTACTCACTAGCAACATACCCATCTACTTAATTCGTACAGTATAATATACAATATATAAGGTTAGTCAATAGAGATCCAATTAACTCTTGATCGAAAAAAAATTAACTCTTGATCGAAAAAAAAATAGAGATCCAATTAAATTTGGCGACATTTCCGGAAGAGTAGGCATGGCATATTGGCATGTAGCTTGCTTTCACATTCTCACTCTTCTAATCTGTATATATGCATTCTAGCTGGCAAAATACATGTACGGCCCCCTGTACTTGTCGTTTTTTTGCAAACGGCCCCCTCTACTTTGAAATGTTCTATTGAACGCTTGTACTAACGTAACCCTATTCTATTGAACACCTTCGGACTCGGGTTCCATTGCGTGAAATGCACTCGCGCTGACCTGGACATTTTTTATTTTTTGTAAAGCTTATGTGGACATTTTTTAATGCCATGTAATATTTTTGCTTTAATTTTTGAGATAAAATCAATTTCCACATGTATAATGTTATATGACATGGACTTTATTTTATATTTATTAGAAAATAGAAAAAAAAAATCCTATAATCCTCCTCTCCATGTCCGCCGCCCATCCAAACCCTTTACTTCCATCTCTACAACTCGGAGCCGCCACTCGTTCCGATCGCCATCGACAGCGGCCTCGTCTCCCAGGTTAGGATCGGACCCAAGTTCATTCAACTGAACCAAAGAGGTCGAGATTTAGGACGGATACGACGGAGTCGGGAGAAAGAATTCTTCACCGTCAGAGTCGGGTCGAGCGGGAAATTGAAAGAATCGAAGGATTCATAGAGAAAATTGAGAGAAGAATCAGAATGTATGGATTGATCTATATGTGTTTGATCGAATACCGAGAAAAGAGAGAGGAGCTCTCAACAGAAATACCCGCTCAACCTCTCAGATACATTCATTCTCTCTTGCTAGCTTAGAAAATAAACTAAGCTATTTTATTTATATGAAATGCATAACAACCGAGTTAACTAGAACCGGGTTCACACCAACACCCCCCCTCAAGTTGGAGGCTGGTTTGACAGACCCAACTTGCCAACTTCAACTTGATGCTGCAATCCTGTCAATGGCTTAGTGAAGACATCGGCTAGCTGGGACTTGGATGGAGTGAAGTGTAAGGTAACAAGACCATCATTGAGTTTCTCCCTTACAAAGTGGCAATCGAGCTCTATGTGCTCGGTGCGCTCATGATAAACTGGATTCTTAGCTATGTAGATGGCTGCCTGATTATCACAGTGCAATGGAATTGGAATCACAGAAGAAACCTGAAGCTCATGAAGAAGTCTAGATAACCAGCTTAATTCAGACACAACTCTGCGCATACTCCGGTACTCAGCTTCTGCAGAAGACAAAGCTACTGTATGCTGTTTCTTAGACTTCCACCACAAAGGACTAGAACCAAGAGCAATGTAAAAACCACTAACAGACCTCCGAGTTGATGGGCAAGCACCCCAGTCAGAATCACAATAAGCTTTCATATTGAAATCATTGTCCTTAGAAAACACCAATCCCAAAGATGGGGAAGAATATACATACCTAATAGTATGCAATAAGGCATTGTAATGTGGCACTCTTGGAGTTTTCAGAAACTGACTCAAATATTGCACAGCAAAACTCAAATCTGGCCTAGTGTTTGTAAGAAAATTCAATTTGCCAACTAACCTTCTGTACAGAAGAGGATCTTCAAACAAATCACCTTGATCTGGCAACAATTTCAAATTCAATTCCAGAGGACTCAAAACAGTTCTGCCCTCTTTGATTCCAGCTTCTTGCAATAATTCTAAAGCAAATTTTCTCTGAGAAACAATGACTGCAGAAGGAGTATCAATAACCTCCAACCCAAGAAAGAAACTCACCTTGCCTAGATCCTTGATTTTAAACTGATCATGAAGAAAGGCCTTCAACTTAGTAATCTCCTCAATATCATTTCCAGTGAGTAGGACATCATCTACATAGACAGCAGCAACTGTAATTGAATTCAATCCTGTCTTAATAAACAAGGAATAATCGTTTTTGGAATATAAGAAACCTTGAGAACTCAAAGCACTGGATAATTTTGAATACCACTGTCGTGAAGCCTGCTTTAAACCATAGAGACTCTTTTTCAACTTACAAACTGGTGTTCCTTGAATTTCAACTGGAGCAGAATAACCAAGAGGCAACTTCATATAAACATCCTCATATAAATCTCCATGTAAAAAGGCGTTATTAACATCTAACTGAAACATGGGCCATTTGTTTTTAGCAGCAACAGCAAAAAGACATCTAATGGTTGTCATTTTGACCACTGGGGAAAAGGTTTCTGTATAGTCCAAACCTGCTTTCTGTGTGTTGCCTTTAATGACCAAACGAGCCTTGAACCTTTCAAGAGAACCATCAGACTTGTACTTAACTTTGTACACCCATTTGCTAGAGATAGGCTTCTTTCCTGCTGGCAAAGATACAACTTCCCAAGTATCATTAGCCTCTAAAGCAGCAAATTCAAGCTCCATTGCTTCTTTCCATTTTTCAGATTGAATGGCCTCTGCATAATTGAAAGGTTCTTTGTACTTTACTGTGGAAAACAAATTCTGCTGAGTTGAGGAGAGAGCATTAAGACAGAAGCTATAAGAAGGTGTCAAAGCATCTAAGAGGGTACAAGAAATATGCCCTGAATTAGCTTGATTGCAATGATACTCTTGCAAATAAGCTGGCACCTGTCGAGCTCTATTGGATCTTCTCACCTCAACTACATCCTGAACTGGATTATGATCAACATTCTCAACAACTTCCTGAGCTACATCAACTGGATCATGACTAGGAGAAAATTGAAACACATCCTGAGGTAAGCAATCAAAATCTGAAACAGCTCTAGGAAGAACAACAGTAGAATTCTGATCAGAAAATTTACCAGAAGCAAATGGAATGACATGTTCATAGAAAACCAGATCCCTTGTAACAGAAAACTGTTTACTTTCCAACTCATACACTTTGTATGCTTTCTTTCCACTAGGATAACCAACAAACACACAAGCAACTGACCTGTCTTTGAGCTTATCTCGTGCTGGACCAACCACAGTCTTGTAGCATAAACAACCAAACACTCTCAAATGCAAGTAATCTGGCTGACATCCATGGAGCAACTGAAAAGGTGATTTATTCTGAAGAAGAGGAGAAGGAACTCGATTGATCAAATAAGTAGCAGTTTGAAGACAATCACCCCAGAAAATGATAGGTAACTTTGAATGAAACAACAAAGCCCTGCATGTTTCCAACAAGTGCTTGTGTTTCCTCTCAACAACACCATTCTGTTGAGGTGTGTGAGGACAAGAAGTCTGATGGGAAATACCCTTTGAAGCAAAAAATAGCTTTCCTTCAATGCTTGATCCAAGTTCAAAAGCATTATCTGATCTTACTGTTTTAACCTTCTTATCAAATTGTTGCTCAACCATGGCAATAAAAGCTTTAAGTAAATCAAATGCAGCAGATTTAGAAGCCATTAAATGTGTCCATGTTGCTCGACTAAAATCATCAACAATTGTTAGAAAATACTTGAAACCACCATGTGTAGCTACATGATATGGACCCCATACATCAATATGTATCAAATCAAACAAATCCTTAGATTGTCTAGTAGAAGAAGGAAAAGGCAATCTCTGTTGCCTAGCTCTGTGACACACATCACAAGCTTAATTATTAACTACACGACTTTCTACTACATCAGGAAACATCTTTACAAGTTTGTAACTAGGAAGATGTCCTAATCTATAGTGTAGTAAAGTCTTCTTATCCAGCACTGCATTCAATCCTTTTGGCTGACTCAAAACTGAATGATCATCTCTTGTAGAAGACAACAAGTAGAGGCCATTATGTACCTCACCAAGAACCAGAGGCCTCTTCAGAGAAGGGCCCTGCACAATACACTTAGAATCAGAAAACACTACCTCACAAGACAGCTGTAAACACAATTTCTAAATAGACAAGAGATTAAACTTGAAACTCTCCACAAGCAACACATTCTGTAAGCATATCCCTGAGCAAATTTCTACATCACCACAGAATCTGACTGAAACCTTCTCTCCATTAGGCAAAGACACTAAGCAAACCTCTCTGAGAGCTCTCAAATTCAACAACAAACCTCTATCAAATGTCATATGCTCACTAGCACCAGAATCTATAATCCAATCTCTGTCACAAAATCTAACTGTTTTCTGTGAATTGAAACAATGAGATAAGAAAGAAGCCATACCAGCAAAATTCACAGCAGACGAAGAAGGAGTATCCTTGGACTTCATAGCATCAAATAACCCCATCAATTGCTGTAATTGTTCCTGAGTAAATGCACTAGAACCAGAACCTGTTTGTTGTCCACCCTGATTCTCTTGCACACCAGCATTTGCATTAGCTCTCCTTCCCTTATAGTTCTTGAAATTAGGAGGAAAACCAATAATCCTGTAACAAGTTTCTTTGACATGGCCTGGTTTCTTGCAATGATCACAAATAACAACAGACTGACTTGGAGCAAAAGATCGCTTGTTTTCTTCCATCCTAGGCTTCCCTTGATTGAAATTCTGCACACCCTGATTAGGAACATGTTTGTGCTGAACAGAATTGGCAGAAGAAATAAACTGAGTCTGTGCTTGCATCTGTCTCTGCTTCTCATCTTGAATCAACATAGCATAAGCTTGACTCACAGTTGGTAATGGAGTCATCATCAAAATATTCCCTCTCACAGACGTGTAAACCTCATTCAAACCCATCAAGAAAGTCATGAGCCTATAATTTTGCTCAGATTTCTGCATTTCCCGCTTTGCCGAGCATGTACACAAAGGAATACATTGTAATCCTGCCAGCTCATCCCATAATTTCTTGATTCTTGTATAGAAGGAAGTAACATTGTCTGCTCCCTGACTAATTGAAGCCAGATCTTTCTGCACTTGATATAATCTTGCTCCATTAGCCTGACCAAAACGATCTTGAAGCTCAGACCAGATCTCTTTAGCAGTAGGATAAAACAACACACTATCAGCGATATCCTTATGCAAAGCATTCAACAACCAAGAGATCACCATGTCATTATTTCGATCCCAAGCTTTAGCTTTCTGCTCATCATCATCCGGCCTTACACAACTCCCATCCAGATATCCTGATTTGTTCTTAGCAGAAATCGCTATCCAAACAGCTCTTTTCCAAGCATGAAATCCAGAAATTCCATCAAAAATTTGTGAAACGATAATCGCACCTGGATTATCTGAATTTGACAAGTAAAGCGGATTCCAATTGTCCATTGGAGCCGATCTCTGTCCTCATGTGTCTTGTTGAACGTTTTCTCCCATAATTCTCCAGAAACTTCGAACAAGAACCCTAGAAACTCAAAATTGGGAAATCGCGGAAGAGAAAAAGCACAAGAATCTTGTTTAGCTCTGATACCATGAAAGAATCGAAGGATTCATAGAGAAAGTTGAGAGAAGAATCAGAATGTATGGATTGATCTATATGTGTTTGATCGAATACCGAGAAAAGAGAGAGGAGCTCTCAACAGAAATACCCGCTCAACCTCTCAGGGCAGGTCGTCGGGGTCGGAACCGGGTGAGCGTGGGCGAACCCAGACCTGGATCCGGGAGAGTGGCCATGGGCGGCGTCGGAGCAAAACCAGAGAGAGAGGGAGAGAGGCGGAAAGGGGCCGGAGTTGGCCGGTGTGGTGGCTGCGAGGGTCGCCGTCGGGATTTGGCCGGGGTTCGGGTGTCTCGGTTCGTCGACCATGGAGATGATGTTGGAGCAGGAGACAAGGCCGGGGCAGGCGAGCTCGAGAGTGGTCTTGGCATGGACGAGGTCAAAGCCGTCGTCGGGAAGGGAGAGGTTGAGGTCGGTGAGGAGTAAGGCGGCGCTCACGCAAGGAGGATGAAGACAATCGGCAGTAGCAAAATAGTTAAATCAACTAGTACAGATCCCCGCGCCATGCGCGGATGTTGTTAAAATTTTGTGTCAATTATCCATCTTCCGATGAATTGATTTGTCAAATAACATCGATAAAATTATTTACAACAATAAATCTCGTTTATGTGGATTGTGTATTGATAATGCAAAATAAAAAAGTAGATTGATCATTATATATGAATGTTGACAATTATATTATTATAATAGCATTTACAACAATAAAATAAAGTGATGAGATATTAAAATAGAGTAATAGTTACTATGGTTACAAAGTAGGGTAATGTATATTTATAGAAAGCATAGAATATGCAAAAACGCTTAGAAGATGTACTCATTTATGTATAACTCTACATAGTTTGTAACTTTTAATGTTGTAATTTAAATTACAATATCTTCCACGAAAAAAAATTAAATTAAAATATATCTATGATTTCCATATTTTATAATTTAAAATGAGTAACTTTAAGGTCAAATTTAAAAAGGACTTTAATTCAATAATCTCATACATTTTTTATTTCAAAAAAAGGAAAGAAATTCAAGAATATTATAATATCAAATAAATATTAATGATTTTTTCTAACCCACGTTCAATTCCTTATTATACCCTTGATTTTCTTTAATATTAAATATTTGCTTTAATTTTTGTACAAAGTAAAGAATAAATATTAATAATATAAGGATTTTGATATTAGGTGTCCCGGGAGCTATGAATAAAGAATTTTGTCTATTTAAAATTTGTACTCGAATCTTTTAAATAGTAGAAAGAAAGACTTTTCTTAAAAAACAAATCGCTTAATCTACAAAATGTCAAAATGGAGTATGTTACTTAATTATAAGAGGAAGGTTTATATTCTAAAAAGATGTACGAATTTAAGTATAATGTTTTCCATATTTATATGTAGCTTAACATATATAAGTTAATTAAGGTTGGCACTTAGGCATAATTATCAAATCACATTTCACGTAGGTGTATTCCGAAGTTTAAAATTATACTTCAAAGATAATATTCGGCAGTTTAAAATTACCATATCAGTAGTTTAAAACTACTTTCATGTTTAGAATGGATAAATTAACAAATGTATTGATCGAATATAGTTACTCAACTTCTACTATACTTTAGTTTTATGCATATTCATGTACTTCTTGACTTAAATTGATATATTTTGATTGCACGAAAGATAATGTTGAGTGAATAAAAAGAGTAATACATATTTATTAAAGTTTCTAATTTATGGTTTGTGGTAGGAAAAGATTTTCTTTTATTATTTTAAACATAGCATTAGACCTGTCAATCGGGTCGGGTCGGGCGGGTTCGGGTCGGGTCGTTTCGGGTTCGGGTTGAGCTCGGGTTCGGGTCAATCGGGTTACGGGTCAAACTGGGTCGGGTCGTTTCGGGTTTCGGGTCGGGTCGGGTCGGGTCAACCCAACGGGTCAAGAGTATCAATTTTTTGACTAAAATTTAAATAAAATATTATTTAAATAATAAAATAAAATAACAAAATATTATTTTTAAATATTTTAATAATAAAATTTATCATAATTTTATAAAATAAATTTTATATATTGTAATATAATTAAAACCTTTGGGTGCATAATTACCCGTCAATCCGTCATTTCATTATAATAGAGTGTCTTCTAAAATAAGTTTACCGCCTTATAGATTTCTTGACCCAGCGGGTTTGACCCTGACCCTAACCCTAAATTTTCGGGTTTATCGGGTTCGGGTTGAAACTGGGTTTCGGGTTCAAATTTTCAGGTTGAAACCCTAGAAATTTCGGGTCGGGTCGGGTCGGGTCGGGTTTACGGGTCGGGTCAGCTTTTGACAGGTCTGCATTATGATTTTGAAGTAGGAAATGATCTATTTAAAAGAAAGATGCATAATATAATAACAAAGATGTAGATATTAATATAACTAATAACTATTTTAGCAATTAGCATTAAGATTCAACTTTATTCGGGTTGTAGAATTTTAATAGGTTTTACTCAGTATTAATTTAACTTAAATTTTATGTATATTTTAAAAGTAGGAAACAAATATATATTAGCTTGCTATCTAAATCTTATTGTGGTAATTACATAATACTCCCTCCATTCAAATATATTACACGTCCTACAAATTCAACCCAAAATTTAAAAAGTTTACAAAATTATTGAATAAACCATTAAATGGATTATTTTAGGAGAAGTAGAAGAAAGGAGAGCTTGGTTGTCGACGTCGACGACGTGAGTTTTCTCCACTCTCCGCCTTTTTGTCCGGCCATAGTGTTCATCTACATCAAACTTCAATGCCCGGAATTACAGACTGAACAAAGCCAGCAAAAACGAAGAAATAAGATTGCGTGCTAGAACTATACATAATATTGAAAACCAATTACGTAAATATGAGGTTAACCTAATGTAAATCATATATAATCTGTAATCCTATGTAAATATGAGGTTTTATTTTTAAAAATTATAGATTTGATTTGTATATTAGGTGGACAAAATGTATATGAGGTGGCTTAATTAGAAAGGTAAATTTTAATGACGTGGCTTATTAAGAAAAGGACACGTGTACAAATCCGAGGTGGCTTAATATAGGAGCGCCATGTGGCGAAATCCTACGTGGCGCAATGAGAAGGCTTTATTTCTTAGTGGTTTTAAATATATATAATAGATTTACTCTTTTTTTTCTTTTTCTTTTTTTTGCCTAGAAAAGCCATCTCATCCAATTTTCCTTATTCAACTCTCTATTGAGAGGGTGTAACGCACGCGAGATGACACTGAGGCGAATAGGTATAAAATAGAATAACGTTATGTTAGTACAGGTGTTCAATAGAATATTTCAAAGTAGGAGGGGGGCGTTTGCAAAAAAACGACAAGTTAGGGGGACCGTACATGTATTTTGCCCATTCTAGCTAGTGTCAACCCTCACGCATCATGCGGCATGCATGTGCCTTTACTTACTTTTCCCATGATTCCTTCACTCTCTCACTCCGGTTTTTACTCAACCCTACTTTTGGATATGCTTATTTTACCCTGTAGGCACGCATTATTGTCTTATATATTGCATTTGAATTAGCTGAAATAATACATCTTCGATTTCGATCTTATGTATGCACAATAATTAAGTTGATTGTATTATTAAAAATCTTAATCTAGCGCAGAGACTTTACATTTTATATACTCTTATCAAACCGATCTGCAGATAACGTGCTCAACTGTAGAGTATTCTATAGTCTATACAACGTACACTTGCAAGACAATTAACAAAAAAAATTGCAAACTCTTTACATCTAATTAATCTTCCTCTTTTATAAATTAAGCTACAAATCAACACAAATGCCTTTCTCCTCCCCCATACTTCCAAAAAGAAAAGAGAAATGGACATCAGAAGGTGGAGCTGCTCCGGGGAAGAGATGATCCGGGTGGGTCGACCCGACACGGACGAGGAGCTCAGAGCTTTAATGTTGAATCGGTGCGGTGGGCCCAGCAGGCGGTTGTGGTGGAGGGCCGTGTGGAGGAGGCTGGTCAGGATGCAAGTTCAACGTCGACGGAGACGACGATTTGGTGGTCAATGGGCGTATTATGATGCGTGTAGTTATGCTCAGAATTTCGACGAAGGCACGTGGGATGAGGATGAACCCGATAACACGTCGAGATCCTTCTCCATGAGATTCGCAGATCCCAGATTCATCAGCTAGGGTGTTCGTCTGATGGATTTGTATGTGATGAGATTGAGGGGACGGCGAGTGGCCACATTAGTTCAAGGTTTCATATATATTGCGAAAAGCGTAGGCTTACACACGGTGTAAGATTAGATCTTACACCGTGGCGGCCGATGTTTGACATGTGTCCACCACCAAATTCAGATGAAAAAGGAAAAAATAAGTGTGGGTTCCCCATATTTCCATGTTACTCTTATACCCTTCTATTTCATCTTTTTTTTGGAAAATGCTACTCTCCTCCTCGCACAGTGTGCACTTGGTCGAAATTCCACAATAATTGCCCAGTACCAATTTCCGGCCGCTCCTCTCCTCCTCGCACCGTCGCCGCCCCGACCCGTGCTCCGCCGGTCGCCGACCAGTCCTCTCCTCCTTCGTTCGCCATTTCTACAGATTTGGGTTTTTGAGATTTCAAATCGAGACGACGACGGCGGCTAGGGTTCGACCGGGTGAATATAAGCGCAAAGTGCGCACACACAACTGGTGCGCTTACCCTAAGCGCACGGCTAATGTGCATCGCCTTCTTGGAGTACGTTAGTGGTGCGCGTATTGAAGGCGTACCATTGTTGACGAATTTTCGTAATTCCGGTTTTACCCCCTTACGCTGTCTTTAGGCGCACTAGATTTCACTTTTATGTTACGCGCACAATTTAGTGTACAAATAATAAAAAATAGTCTACATTTAGCAGTTCCGTTTGTAATTTTGTATATTTATATATTTATACTACATTGTAAAAAGAAGGAGATCGGGTTGGAAGATTTGGGTTTGCCTACTTGCCTGAAGTGGCAACTCGTACGTACGTACGTACAACTTGGCAAGTTTTGTATCTTTTTCGTTGGTAGATTATATTTCAAATTTTCAATTTTGGTACAAACCAATTGTTTTATTAAAAAAATAATAATTTAATTTAATAAATCCATTTTCTATATATAAATAAGATAAAAAAATAATTTAATAATTTAATAAATGTATGTTTGGGCGACGAAGCAAGCTTTTGTCTTAGATCAAGAGTTTTATTTGGTTTGGATCGTATTGGGCCTAATGGGCTCATAGGCCCAATTCAAGTTTGACTCCTTAGTTTCGGTTCTTCATCACGTTTGACTGTCGTGTTGGTTTACATTCTTACTCTTTCATGAACGTTGCCTTGCATCGAGATTTTTTAACCTCTAATTTAGTATATAACTAGTATTAGTCCCGTGCCTTAAAGGCACAAATTTAATTTAACTAAACACTTAGTTTAAATTTTGTATAAAGTTATTAAAGAAATAGTTCGATACAAATCTTGTATTATTTTATTTAATTTGTTTCTTATGGGGTCTATTTTATTGATACAATATTTCTAACATAGTATATTCTTTTAATCGAGTTAAGATTTGTAGAATTATAATTTTTGCATAAGGATTGCTAAATCCTAAGATTTGTAGGATTTATTTATGAACAAATTAGATAAAGCGGCATTGATTGAGGGGTGATTTACCCGCATGGCCCACATATGTGGTATTTGCAAATATAGCAAAATAAAATAAAATAAAACCACACCCTCTTTCTCCTCCAACCTGCCTTCCCTTCTTCTCTCTCCTTAAATCCCTTTTCTCTCTCCTCAAATACCCGTCGGGTTTCGTTGGGGTTTTGGAGCTCGCTAGAGACCGATAGAACGAGAGAAATCGATCTCCTTCGCCTCAGCTTCCGATTCGCTTGGTGCAGGTCGGGAACCGCCTTTTCGCCTCGTCCGATGTGGTGGTGGTGGTGATTTATCCGGATCCGGCCTTGCATCAACTGAATTTGAGCCTGATAGCGATTGTTGTAGAGATTCGGAGTTCGATCGATCGATCTGATTTCGGTTGATGCTACCGTCGACTTTCTTCCAACGGCAACGCTTCCGGCCACCTCCGCAATCGCCTCCGCCACCAATTCGTCTTCCATTCCCCTCCTTGTTCTTCCTTCTAAACCCTAACTCATACATACATCTCTGTTTCGCCACTGTTCGTCGATTTTAATGACATCACTTGCATCATCACCGGTTGCACTAGCGGTATCGGTCTCGAGACGGCTAGGTATTCTCTCGTCCGTGCTCTATTTCCTTCGATTTCGCTGTTTCTAGTCTCAATTTGGCGCTTTGTAGTCAGCGTATGGTGAACTTGTGATTTCAAATGCTGAATTCGGATTTTTGTAGATTTATTTGTCCTGTTTTTTGTTGTATTTGTTCTTAGGAAGATTGATTTGACTCAATGCTGAGTTTGTAGTCAGCGTATGGTGAACTTGTGGTTTCGTGCGGATTTTTTGGTTTTTTTGAAGTTAAGTGACATCATTATGTTGTTAGATTGCTGCTCATAGAGAAGTCTGTCTCTTAAGACTCTTAGTGCTCTGTTTTTTTCTATTGGATTTATTAAGTGTCATCACTAATTAATCGATACAAGTGACAATATTTAAGTATGTACTTATGAAGAGTCATCACTCAAATCGGTGAATATTGTCACTTGTGATGACAATTTAGTATCTTTTGATAATATGGTAATGTCACCGATATTTTATTTTAATGACAATTGTGCTGATACTGTCACTTGTAAAATACTACAATCTTCTAGTTACCGATATATTGTCACCGATATATTGTCACTAGTGACGATAATTTGGAATTGTGTCCATAAGTCTTGTTTTAGTTATTCTTATTTAGTGTAATTACTACAATCTTCTAGTTATTTGCTGAATATTGTCAATTGTGATGACAATTAGGTGTTATCAAGAAGATCCTTTGATAACATTGGTGATGACATATATTGTCACTTATGATGATAATTTAGAGTTGTGTGCATAAGTCTTGTTTTAGCTATACTTATTCGGTGTAATTACTATAATTGTTGAATATTGTCACTTGTGGTGACAATTGAGTGTGTGAATAATTGCTGAATATTGTCACTTGTGTTGACAATTAGCTGTAAATATTGTCACTTGTGTTGACAATTGGCTGTGAATATTGTCACTTGCGTTGACAATTGGGTGTGAATATTGTCACTTGCGTTGACAATTAGGTGTGAATATTGTCACTTGTGGTGACAATTAGGTGTGAATATTGTCACTTGTGGTGACAATTAGATGTGAATATTGTCACTTGTAGTGACAATTAATATGAATATTGTCACTAGTGGTGACAATTAGGTGTGAATATTGTCACTTGTGTTGACAATTAGGTGTGAATATTGTTATTTGTGTTGACAATTAGGTGTGAATATTGTCACTTTTGTTGACAATTAATATGAATATTGTCGCTAGTGGTGACAATTAGGTGTGAATATTGTCATTTTTGTTGACAATTAATATGAATATTGTCGCTAGTGGTGACAATTAGGTGTGAATATTGTCACTTTGTGGTGACAATTAGGTTTGAATATTGTCACTTGTGGTGACAATTAGGTGTGAATATTGTCACTTTGAGGTGACAACTGATGACAGTCAACGCCGGTCAACGGTCGGTCAACGATCGGCCAACGATCGGTCAACGCCGGTCAACGGTCGGTCAACGCCGGTCAACGGTCGGTCAACTGGTGGAGAGAGGGGTTATGCTATGTGTGCAAATTTGACATATTGTGGTATTTTCATGTTATATGGCATTTGGAAAATGCCATATAGCCAAATCCTTCTTTATTTATATTAATAAATTATAATTGTAATTATATGTATTTTTTTGAGAATATAAACCAAATTTGAATAAAATAGGTAGTTCACAAAAAATTGCCCCATGTGTCATTTTTAAAATTAGTTCGGCCATATTTTATACAAATTAGGTAGTTCGAATCTCATATAATCTTATCACGTGAAAATTGCTTAAAAATTACCAAAATTATGAACTATCCCGAAAATTATGAATTATCCTTTATCAAGAATTAGTTGTAATCTTCTGATAAATAATACTATTTAAAAAACGTGATACTTATCGTAAAGTGATTTTTGAATAAATCTTGCTTATTTATATTATGAGTTGATTTACAATTGGTAAAAAAACATTAATCACAATACGAAGATAAATATGTATATCCTATAATTTTAACGTGATCATTGACATTACATGTCTATATTAAATTCGGGGTTAAACATATTATTAGTCTAGTCTTTCTTTTTTTTGAGCAAATACAGTGTAGTCTTTCGATGTTAGAATAGAGTGAAGCTTAATAATGAACATAGATCAATCTTCAACTCTTGTGGATGTACTAGTAATTAACAAAAACAAGAACCAGAGAAAAAAGACATGTGCAGGAAACGAACAAACCAGCAAACACGAACAACAATTTGAGCAAATACAAACAAGCAAACGAAAAACAATTCGAACAATTCGTCAGATCTGGAATGAATCTCAGGCGGAGCGACGAGGGCGACTGCTTTGGTGACGAGTGATAAGCCGCTCGTCAGATCTTAGACGATCCAAGCCGCTCCACTGGCGGATCCAGCGGGGCGGGGGAGGGCGCCCCCCCCGCCCCCATGTCGCCGGAATAGTAGCTACACTACTGGAGAGAAGGGCGGTGGTGCTGGGCGGGACGGGGCGGGAAATGGAGATGCTGGGCGGAACGGGGCGAGAAATGGAGGAGCCAATAGCTAGGGAGAGTAATAGAGTAAAGTGGTTGAAGAAGGAAGCTCCTCTTTTTTTAGATCTGTAAAAATGGAGCAAAGTACACCAAAGGAGGATGGAGAAGACAACAAATTTTTTAGTATGTATAATAATAAAATAATAAGAGCCACACGACCCACACTATCTATTCCTTTTAAAAACGTTGGAGTATTTTTTTTTTGTATTGATGAAAATGTTAAAGCATTATCCGACCAAAAAAAATGATAAAGCATTAAACCATCCACCAATAAACAATAAGGCTATCTAAGCCCAATACGGCCTTATTGGGCCCAATTAGCAAAATCGAACCCTCAGGCATCTTAAACGTCTATTAAAGAGTAAGTAAATAAACCGAAACAATATTCGAACAAAAGGCCCAATAAGGCCTAATTAGGCCCAATAAGGCTATCTAGGCTCAATACGGCCTTATTGGGCCCAATTAGCAAAATCGAAGCCTCAGGCATCTTAAACGTTCATTAAAGAGTAAGTAAATAAACCGAAACAATATTCGAACAAAAGGCCCAATAAGGCCTAATTGGGCCCAAAACGGCCTTATTGGGCCCAATTAGCAAAATCGAACCCTCGGGCATCTTAAACGTTCATTCAAGAGTAAGTAAATAAACCGAAACAATATTCGAACAAAAGGCCCAATAATGCCTAATTAGGCCCAATAAGGCTATCTAGGCCCAATACGGCCTTATTGGGCCCAATTAGCAAAATCGAACCCTCGGGCATCTTAAACGTTCATTAAGGAGTAAGTATATAAACCGAAACAATATTCGAACAAAAGTCCCAATAAGGCCTAATTAGGCCCAATAAGACTATCTAGGCCCAATGAGGGCTTATTGGGCCCAATTAGCAAAATCGAACCCTCGGGCATCTTAAACCTTCATTAAAGAGTAAGTAAATAAACCGAAACAATATTTGAACAAAAGGCCCAATAAGGCCTAAGTAGGCCCAATAAGGCTATTTAGGCCCAATACGGCCTTATTGGGCCCAATTAGCAAAATCGAACCCTCGGGCATCTTAAACGTTCATTAAAGAGTAAGTAAATAAACCGAAGAGTTGAATTAGTCTTGTCGAACTCAAATTGGACCTATGGGCCCAATAGGGTCCGTTTAGGCCCAATAAGCGAAATCGAACCATCGGTCATCTTAAACGTTCACCCAAGAGTAAGAACATAAACCGAAACAATATTCGAACATCGAGAAGAGTTGGATTAGTCTTGTCGAACTCAAATTGGGCCCATAGGCCCAATTCAGTCCGTTAGGCCCAATAAGCGAACTCGAACCATCGGTCATCTTAAACGTTCACCGAAGAGTATGAACATAAACCGAAATAATATCGAGAAGAGTCGAATTGGTCTTATCGAAGTCTTTTCTGGCCTATAAGACCCGTTTATCCATTTAGGCCCAATAAGACTCGACTCAATGGTCATAGTAGGGTTTAGGGATAGGGTTAGGGTTTAGGGTTAGGATTCGTGCGCTTAGTAAAGGCGCACAAATGGTGCACCTATTCGCCTAGCTTAGGCGCACCAATGCCTCGGCAGAACACTCTTGTGCGCCTTTGTTAGGCACACAGATTCTGCTCCCGGCGGTATTTTACCTTATTCCCATTATACCCCCGAAAGCCTATCTAAAGCGCACCAAACCGTACGCCTAGGCTAGACGCACTATTTAGTATGCATTGAGAAAAAAAATAGTGTACGAATAGTCATGTGTGCATTTATAAATGGTGCGCCTAAATTAGAAGTGCGAAACTATGCGCTTAAATAAAGCGTACAAGGCAAAATTAATAGGGCCGACAACGTGCGCTTAAACTAAGCGCACGACGTTCGGCAACGGTTTTCGGGATCGGGGCAGGAGATGGTGCACTGACGGTTAGGCGCAGAACTGGTCATGTGCGCCTGCTTTATCAGGCGCGTTATGCTTCTAATATAGGCGTACAGGAGGGCCTTGTACAATGACCGGAAACCCCAGGCCCATTAGGCCCAATAAGCCGAATCGAACTCTCGGTCATCTTCGACGTTCATTGATGAGTAAGAACATAAACCGAAACAATATTCGAACGTGATGAGCTTTTAAGCCGTATTGGGCGTAAAGGCCCATTAGGCCCAATAAGCCGAATCGAACTCTCGGTCATCTTCGACGTTCATTGATGAGTAAGAACATAAACCGAAACAATATTCGAACGTGATGAGCTTTTAAGCCGTATTGAGCTTAAAGGCCCATTAGGCCCAATAAGAAACTTTTGATTATTTATGGGTAATGCAAAGGTTAAGGGATATCTACAAGGATCTATAAGCGCCATAGTATCTTGATTTCATGTCCATGTCACTTGTTAACTATAAAAAGTATATATCTATATTCCATTTATTTCTATTTCCAATTATTCTTTCATAATTATATTTTTAAATATCGGTAACTCAACTAATAATATCATATATTAAAGAAGTTCAATGAAAATAAAACCTAAACAAATAACAAGCTAATAATAACCCTAATAGATTTACGATAAAATTGAACAAATTGCTAGCATATAATTCATAACAATGCATTAGAATATAAAATATAAATATGCTTTACGAAATGTAACATGAAAAGCATGAATTAAACAAGAATATAAACAAGAAATAGCTCAATTACAAATATGCTTTACAATATAACACATAAAAAGCTATAATTTCTTTGGAATATGAAACACAAAAAGAATATATGAATCAAAAAATTAACATCAAATACTTGAAGTAGTGAGATATTGTCATACAAGCTCTTTATACACATGAGCTAATCAATAAATAATAATAATCACTTAGTTTAAAATTTATGAATTATTCGTATATAGAAACTAATTCTTCAATCACTTGAAAATTCAACTAGTGTCCTACAAGATTTACTTAGTTTTTAATTATAACTTCAATCACGAGATGGGTTCGACTCCGTCGATAGATGTTGGATCAGTTCGCTCTCCGAGGTCGTTCCCTTCTGTATTTGACTTTGGAGTTAGTGACATTATTGAGAGTATTACGCACATGGATGCAGATTTTTCTCCTACTTTAGGATCAGCTATGCAGGGATTGAGGGAGGGTCAGACCGATTACACCACGAGCCCCCCGATTCAAGTAACATATAAGCTAATTTTACAAATAATTTTACTTGATAACAATAAATGTGAATGATAAAAATGATGTTTTTACATATATGGTATATCAATTTAGATTTTCATAATAAGTTTTTAGAAGAAAAAAAATGTAATCAAGTATAATATTATGTCTTCTATGTATTTTTTGAGTTATATGTGTTGATACCAGGAACCGTCAACGCGATAAAGCACCCCACCAAAACAAAATATTATTAAGTATAAACCTCTCAAAGTGGCGTCAAGCCCCAAAACCCTACTACCATCGCGATCAGCATGCGCTCCGGTCCAGAACAGTGATCCCCTACTAAAGCGGAGTCAGGAGGACAAAAAGCCTGATTGGCGATGTACGCATCGCGTACCTCACCTCACGACCGCGAGGAGAGGAGCCCGTCCCATCCATGCAAGTGGGCGGGCGGCAACGTCCCATCGGGCGAGCGGTGGGCGGCAACGTCCCATCCGGGCTTTCGACTGGCCGGTTCCGCGGCCACCACCCCAAGAGCCAACCCGAAAGCGACACGTACTTGGGCGGCGCTCGTCCCACATCGACATCTCGATCGATCTCAGCCCGGACTTCGCCTATAAATAGCGAGCTCCGTGCACCAAAGTGAGGGATCGAAAACCTCGCGAATCACATACACTAGATCTCGAGCTAAGATCATTGTTGTAACCCGATACACCTAAACGCGATAGAGAATCTCTGTCTATTGTAATCCTACAGCTAAATACAAAATATCCTTCAAACTACTCTCATCGCGTTGAACGCCACTAGCGACCACACTTTCCATCCCTTCGTCTGTTGACTCGGTTGAGTTCAAACCTTGTGCTCTCATCGCGTTCACTACAAATCGGTGTTTTCGGGCCCCAACATTGGCGCCGTCCGTGGGGAATTACTCAAACTAAGCAGGCACCGCTTCAGCTGACGCAGAGTGATGGACGCTAACAGCAACAACGCTTACTACGCCCACGGCGCAACCTTTGGGATGCAGCCGCCACCTCCGTGGTATTACGGGTCACCGCCCGTACCGCAACCACAGGCCGTGCCAGGGTGGAACCCGGGTTTCCAGCAAGGTTTCCAGCCGCAGGCCCCGTTCCAGGGGTATGTCCACGCACAGTACTTCCAAGAGTACGCACCCGCGCAGGAGCCCTACGTTGAGGAATACGCCACCACCAACGGGAGTTCGACTGGGCAAGAGGTGGAGCAGGACGCTCCCAACGCGTTGTCACCTACCAACCCTCACTTCCAAGGCTACGCCCCTGCGTACCACTACGGCCAGGGTGCGTATCCCATGCAGCATGGCCAGGGTGCTTACCCAATGCCCCACCAGCCGTATGTACCCGCTTACGCCGCGGGCTACGGGCCAGGCCAGGCATACCACACCCCGCCCCCGGGGAGCTCGAGTGAGGACATGAGCATATCGCGGGGGCGCTCTACCTCTCGTCCCCAGTCCACCCGCTCCGGCTCCCGGAGTAACATGCTTATGGACGATCGCGGCACCACCTACGGCAGCCCCTTCGCCGACTTCATCTAAGAGGAGCCCATGCCGAAGGGGTTCCAGAGGCCATCGGCAGCACTACAGTTCGACGGTATGAAAGACCCGGGAGAGCATGTCAGGCAGTTTTTCGCTCACATGACGTTCAACACCTACAACGACGCCATGTACTGCCGGGTTTTTCCCTCCACCCTTAAGACCGCCGGGATGAGGTGGTTCTACAACCTCCCTGTGGGCTCCATCACGTCTTTCAAGGATCTAACGCGGCGGTTCATGTCCCGCTTTAGTGGGTCCCGAACGCGCATGAAGACGACGAAGGACCTCATGAACGTGACACAGGGCGAGGAGGAGACACTGGCAGCCTTCTTCACCCGGTTTGTCAACGCGGCGTCGGAGGTGCCTCAACTCAATGACACCTCCGCCCGCGATATGTTAATCCACAACTTCCGTGATGGAGCTTTCAAGGTCAAAATGTGCGGGAAAACCCTGCACACCTATGTTAATCCACAACCTCCGACGCCATCACCAAGCGCGTCTTCGCGGAGGACGCGGCAGGAAAGCCCACGCAGGATCGCGGGAGGGGAAAGGCCAAAACCACCCCGGAGGCCCTCACCGTGTCCACCACGCCAACAAAGCCCCAGGGCGGGCAACGCGGCGGCCATAACCGTGGCGGAGGTCGTCGTGGTCGCGGGTATCAGGGATACCTCGGGCCACGCAATAATCGCGGTGGCAACAACGACCCATACAACGGGGCCAACACCACGACCCTCGGGCCCCGCAACGACGGTGGGCAGTCGGCGCAGGCATATACTTTAGCCGGCTCCGCGCCCACGAGGGGGGAGGTCAACCAACACGACCCCAACCTCTACATCAACACCATCGCTGGGGGTTCCACCCTCGCGGGGTCTAGCGACGGGGAAAGGAAGCGTTATGCTCGCGCTTCAACCTCAGGTGGCTCCATCAACAGTTTGGGCGCGTCGGGAATCCCCCATGCTGACATCACCTTCCGACCCGGCGATTCCCGCGAGCTCATCACTCCGCACACAGACCCTCTGGTTGTGCACGCGGTAATTGCCACCAAGATTGTCAAGAGAATCATGGTGGACACGGGAGCGTCGGTGGACATCCTGTACTACGACGCGTTCGCACAGCTGGGCATCTCCCCTTCCATGCTCCTACCTTACGCCGGGAAGCTCACATGCTTTTCCGGCAATGAGGTCGACGTCGCGGGGTTGGTCACTCTAGACATGACCCTGGGGGACAGCAAGGACGCCCGCCGGACTGAGCCCATCGAGTTCACTGTCGTCCGGCTTCCTTCCATCTACAACGCGATAATGGGACGGACTTCATTGATGAAGTTCCAGGCCGTCGCGTCTATCTATCACCTGGTCTTGAAGTTCCCCGTGGAGGACCGGGTCGGCGTCGCCCATGGCCAGCAGATTGAGGCACGAAAGTGCTATGAGGTGTCAACCCGCGCTCGCCCTGCCGCGTATGTTATCATGGGCGGTGCCAGCGCGGAGTTGGACGTACGACAGGAGCGGGAGCGTGAGCCCCTCGGCGACTTCGAAAAGGTCGCAATCACCCCTTTTCCCGACGCGGCCGACAAGCTGTTTGTCGGGGACTGCATGACCGGGGCGAATGCCGAAAGCCTGCAAAGCCTCCTGACCCGTTCTCGCGATGTGTTCGCGTGGACGGCGACGGACCTGAAAGGCGTCCCTCCCGAGGTGGCGCTCCACTCGCTTCGCGTAAGCCCAGGGTCCCGACCCGTCTGTCAAAGGCGCCGGAAGACTAACGAGGAGCGCGCCAGCGCGGCAAATGAGGAGGTTGAGAAGCTCCTACGTGCCAACTTCATCCGCGAGGTCAAGTATCCTACTTGGCTCTCCAATGTCGTGCTGGTAAAGAAGTCCAACGGGAAGTGGCGGATGTGTGTCGACTTCAAGGACCTCAACAAAGCCTGCCCCAAGGACAGCTACCCCCTGCCCTCCATTGATGATCTGGTCGACTCCACCGCCGGCCATACCGCGCTGAGCTTCCTCGACGCCTACTCCGGCTACAATCAGATAGCCATGGATCCCCTGGATTAGGAGTCCACCGCGTTCATCACTCAACGCGGGACTTTCTGTTACAGGGTGATGCCCTTCGGTTTGAAGAACGCGGGGGCCACTTTCCAGCGCCTGGTAGACCATGTCTTCCGGAAGCAGCTGAAGCGCAGCGTCTCGGCTTACGTCGACGGCATTGTGGTTAAGAGCCACAGCGCGCAGGAGCACCTGGCTGATTTGGCCGAGGTTTTTCAAACCCTGCGCGCACACCGAATGAGCCTAAACCCGGAGAAGTGTGTCTTCGGGGTGACATCGGGAAAGTTCCTCGGTTTCATGATCAGCGCGAGGGGCATAGATGTTAACCCCGCCAAGGTTGCCGCGGTGTTGGGACTGCGCTCTCCGGCTTCGCGCAACGAGGTCCAGCGACTGGCAGGCGCTGTAAATTATCTTGGGCGTTTTTGCTCCAGGTTGTCGGACCGCGCTCTGCCCTTCTTCGCCTGTCTCAAGAGCACCACCACCTTCAAATGGACGGAAGAGATGGAGAGCGCGTTCCAGGCTCTGAAAGTCTACCTCGCCAATCTGCCAACGCTTTCCCCGCCCATCTCGGGTGAGGACCTACAGTTGTACATAGCCGTAAGCCAGCATACGGTCAGCGCGGTCCTCACCCGCGACTTCAGCTACCCGGTGTACTTCACCAGCAGGGTACTCCAACCGGCGGAACAGCGATACTCACCCGCGGAGAAGATGTCCCTGGCCGTTGTAGTGGCGGCGAGAAAGTTGCGCCCCTACTTTCAGGCGCACCCCATCCAGGTCCTCTCGGACCTTCCTCTGCGCCAAATCCTGCATCAGCCCGCGCTGTCGGGAAGAATGACCAAGGGGGGGTCGAGTTGTCAGAGTTTGACATCTCGTACCACCCGCGGACCGCGATCAAGGCGCAGGCCCTGGCGGACTTCGTGGTAGAAGTCACCTTCCCCGACAGGGACGAGAGCCCCGACGAGTGGAGGGTCTTTGTTGACGGCTCGCACTGCGACCTGGGGTCGGGCGCGGGGGTGGTCCTTGAGGGACCCTCCTACGCGTCCGAACATGCCCTCAACTTCGGCTTTGAGGCCACCAACAACGAGGCCGAATATGATGCGGTGATCGCGGGAATTGAGACGGCCTTGCTGGTGGGCGCACGAAGGATAAGGGTGTTCACAGATTTTGAGCTAGTCGCGCGCCAGGTCGGGGGCCAGTACGAGTGCACCACGGGGTTTCTGCCCCAATATCCCGCCAAGGTCAAAGCGTTGATCACCTGCCTCGAGACTTTTGCCATTGAGTCCATACCGCGTGCGGCAAATGCCAAGGCTGACGCACTGGCCAAGTTGGGTTCAGCCCTCCCACCTGAGGTCGGCAACAAGGTCGTAATCGAGAGGAAGATGCAACGCGGTGTGACCAACGCGGTGTTCGCGCTGGCCACGGAGGGGTGGATGGCTCCCATAGTCCGATATATCCAAACCGGGGAGGTTCCCCAGGACGATACCATGAGCGCGCGCAAACTCAAGCTCAAAGCCGCGCGGTTCTGCATTGAAGGCGACAAGTTGTATCGCCGCGGCTACGCGGAGCCCAACCTACTCTGCGTAGACGAGGCCACCGTCTTCGAGGTCCTCGAGGAGGTGCATGAGGGCATATGCGGAGGTCACCCGGGCCAGCGTACTTTGGTCCACAAGATAGTCCGGATGGGGATCTATTGGCCTACCCTGCGTCGCGATGCGGCGGCATACGTACAAAAGTGTGACAAGTGTCAGCGCTACGAAAACGTTCAACACGCTCCAGCGCGAGAACTGCGCGGCATCCAGCCTGCCTATCCGTTCGCGATATGGGGCATGGACATCCTAGGCCCCTTCCCTAAAGCCGCCGGGCAGGTACAGTTCATCCTGATCCTGGTCGATTACTACACCAAGTGGGTGGAGGCCGAGGCCATGGCACGAATCACAAGCGCAAAGGTATGCGGTTTCCTCTGGAAAAATGTGGTTTGTCGTTTCGGCGTCCCTATCGCGATAGTGACAGACCACGGCCCTCAGTTCGACAGTGAGGAGACGCGAGACTTTTGCGCGAGTTTGAGCATAGAATTGAGGTTTTCTTCGGTTACACACCCACAGTCCAACGGACTCGTGGAGAATGTGAACGCGAGGATACTCGACGACCTCCGCCGCAGGCTGGATGGTGTACAGGCCGGTGGGCAGAGCTGTTCCCTCTTGTTTTATGGACAAACCGCACCACGCCACGCAGGGCAACGGGAGAAACACCCTTCGCGATGGCCTACGGCAGTGATGCCGTCGTGCCCATCGAGTCCATGCTACCCACAGAGCGAGTCGCGGGGTACGACCAGTTCACCAACGACGAGGCTTTGAAGGTGGAAATGTACCTTCGCGATGAGCGCCGAGAGGCGGCAGACCTGCGGTCAGCTGAATACAAGAGAAGGACCGCGGCGTACTACAACAAGAGGGTCAAGCCCCGCGGCCTCAAGGAGGGCGATTTAGCCCTCCGAAGAACCGACGGGGGCAAACTTGACGCGAAGTGGGAGGGCCCTTACCGCCTCTCCAAAGAAGTTGTCCCGGGGGCTTTCAAGCTCACCGATCCGACGACGAAACAAACTCTCGCCAAAACCTGGAATGAGGCACGCCTCAAGAAATACTATGTGTAAATAAGCTAGTGTTATCACCGCGTGGCGGTCGACTGTAATGTCCTAATCCTACCTGTTTTTATGTGAATAAAACGAGAACTACCGTGCACTGTCCAAATAATGAATCTATCGTTAGGGAAAGCCCGAGTTGCCGTCCTCGCTCGGGGTTGTCCGCTAACGCGCGCGATGCGCATAGGCGCACTCGAGTCGGTTACGCCGCTCGCAGCTGCTTAAAGCCTTAAAACATCAAAACCCCACAGTCGTTAGGGAAAACCTGAGTTGCCGTCCTCGCTCGGGGTTGTCCGCTAACGCGCGCGATGCGCATAGGCGCACTCGAGTCGGTTACGCCGCTCGCAGCTGCTTAAAGCCTTAAAACATCAAAACCCCACAGTCGTTAGGGAAAACCCGAGTTGCCGTCCTCGCTCGGGGTTGTCCGCTAACGCGCGCGATGCGCATAGGCGCACTCGAGTCGGTTACGCCGCTCGCAGCTGCTTAAAGCCTTAAAACATCAAAACCCCACAGTCGTTAGGGAAAACCCGAGTTGCCGTCCTCGCTCGGGGTTGTCCGCTAACGCGCGCGATGCGCATAGGCGCACTCGAGTCGGTTACGCCGCTCGCAGTCGCATAAGTGCGCGCAAAATTCAAAATTGCCATCCTCACTTCTGGATTTCTGCTAAATGCGCGCAGAATCTAAATTATACTATCCTTGTGTCAAGCGCGGTCCTAGCACCTACCTTGGCATGGGGTTGGGTACGGCGAGTTTTCGCAGAATCTAAATTATACTATCCTTGTGATAAGCGCGGTCCTAGCACCTAGCTTGGCATGGGGTTGGGTACGGCGAGTTTTCGCAGAATCTAAATACTATCCTTGTGTCAAGCGCGGTCCTAGCACCTAGCTTGGCATGGGGTTGGGTACGGCGAGTTTTCGCAAAATCTAAATACTATCCTTGTGTCAAGCGCGGTCCTAGCACCTAGCTTGGCATGGGGTTGGGTACGGCGAGTTTTCACTATCTAAATTATACTATCCTTGTGTCAAGCGCGGTCCTAGCACCTACCTTGGCATGGGGTTGGGTACGGATAGTGTCCAAAAACAAATCAAAACAAATCAAAAGATAAAAAGGAAACAAAATTCGAGTGAAATTAATCACAAAGCCGCGCTGCGGCAAAAAGGTTTTGGACGCTTACTTCGCGTCAAAGTCAAGAACAATTACAGCCGTATCGCGGCGATAAATATTGTTTGGGCCCCAAGGGCCAGACAAAACACCAGTTCAACAAAAAAATAAAAATAAACAAGCAGCAGATCTTCAAGCTTGGCAGAGAAGGGCTTCAGGCCTCGGGAGCATTGACCGCGGTCTCGGAGGCAGGAGGGTCCTCGGGGGCTGTTTCCTTGTCGACCTCAGCGGCTGGGGGTTCAGGGTTGGCGTTCGAGGCATCAGTTCCCTCCGCATTGTCCTCCTCGACCCCCGCCGGCGGCTGCGCCACTCCGTTTTCCCAAACAACTCCCATCTTGCGCTAGAGGTCGGGGGCGAAGTACTTGACCTTGTACCTCTCCACATACTGCAAGGCCGCGGTGACTACACTAAGAGCTTGGACCGCTCTCGCATCCTCAACGCGACGGTCCATGTACTCTCACGACTTGAGGAACTCGGGCACCGCGTTCAAAGCCTGGGCCTGGGCCTCCTCCAGTTGCCGATGCTGCTTTGCAGACGTCGCCTTGAGCCCCGCCACCTCCTTTCTGGCCGCCGCGAGCTGGGCCTTGACCACCTTGAGCTCTTCTGCGTCCTGCTCAGCCCGTGCGTGCGCCTCCGCGAGGCTCGCTTCGGCCGCCTCTTTGGCCTTGGTCACTTCTCCCAGCTGGGTCTCCGCCGCGCTCAAACGTTCGGGGAGGTAGTTCATCCACGCGTTGACCTGCAAATGAAAACATATCGTTAGCCCGGGTAAAAGCTACAAAGGGTCGATACTAAAAAATAAAGGGGCCACATACCATATGGCCGTACTTCATACACTCCCCTCCGACCTCCTCCGCGTTGAGAGTCCCGAACCACTCCTTCTCCTCCTCATAGGAGTA
Organism: Polygonum aviculare; assembly: GCA_934048045.1. NCBI lineage: Eukaryota > Viridiplantae > Streptophyta > Magnoliopsida > Caryophyllales > Polygonaceae > Polygonum > Polygonum aviculare. The sequence goes on from OW204031.1 coordinate 26,678,895, forward strand.
CTGGCTCGCATCGAAGGTACCCCAGGCCGGCCCGGCACAGGCGAAACCCGCCACCTCGGCCCTTCGGGACCAATGGCGGCGACTCCCGGTGCCCGTCTTAATCTGGGTGGGACCTTTCGCGGCGACCTCGAGAGCTTGGTCCCCAACGCGGGCCAGTCCCTTCTTGGACTTCTTAGCGACCATGCCCTCGGCGTGGTCCGCGTCCTCCAGGCCCTTGTGCTTCGGGGCGTCCCCCATCGCACGTTTGCCCTTGTCTACGGGGAGCGCTTGCCCCGATGGGCCGGGCGTGCCTTTCGCGGTTTCGCCCTTCTGGCCCCCGGCCTTAGCAGTAGTGAGCGTGCCGGCGGCTGTCGCATTAGAAGGGGCAGTGAGAGCCTCAAATACGTCCATATCTGCAAGAACAAGTCACAAACGTGTAGATTAAGCGCGTTCAAAGCAATAACGAGGCATGCAATAAAATAAGACATGCAAGAAAGATAAGAATACCCTCGCCCTCGGGCACCGGGGACGGGGGTTCTAATAAAGGCACCACGTTCTCCCGGGGCGGTGCCGGCCTCAGACTGAGCCCAGCGCGTTCAAGACGCTCTTGTGTTATCCAAACACTTTGCTCCCTTTTACGAGACGCGGCGAAGACTTTCTTCGCTGCGGCGGCCCTTTTCGTCTCACCGCGTTTGCGCTTATGGGGGCGGAACTGGTCGGGGACAATCGGGCAAAGCAGGTCGTTGCCCGAGGGGTCGTAGATGATAAACCACTTCTCTTTCCATCGCGGGCCAACGTTGGAAGAAGTGATCAGCAGGTTGCAGTGCGTGAGGCTAAAATTCACGAGGCCCTTCTTGTCCGACTTCACCGTCACGATCTGTAGCATATGCGCCACGGAGGGAGGATGATTTAGCTCAAGGCACCGCATATGATAGGCCGCGATAACGCTCCAGCAGTTGGGCGCCATAGAGGCCGGGGCCAGTTCGTGGTGAAACAAAAAATCCGAGACATAGCGCGGTAGCGGGGCCCGAAAACCCGCGACAAGGCTCGCCGCATACATAACGGCACCCGCGTCGTAAACAGCGAGGCTATTTCCCCCGTCGTGCGGCAGTAAGAGCTCCACCCCGGCTGGCCAAGGGTATTCCAACGCGATGACATCCAGCTCCTCGAGAGTAAGGATGGTGGCACTGCCCTTCGCGCGCCAGCGTCGTCGGGTTTTCATACTCGGTCAGGCGTCCGGGCCTCGTCTGACGGAAGCGAGGTACTTCTTCCCTGACACTTGTAATATATCGCGAGGGGAAGCTCCTCGCGTTCCCTGAGGTAGACGCCTCGTCGTCGAGGACCTCGTCATGAGGGTCGAAGGGCCGGCAGCGGGCCATTGAACGGGAGGACGACTCGCTCTTTGTGCGGGCAGCAGAGACGGTGGTCGGGTCGCTCTGGCTCAAACCGGCAGGCTCGCGAAAGTTGTTCTGGGAGTCGCTCGCGGACATCTCCAGGTACTCCAACGAGGGGTCTGGCGCGTAGAACTCGTCCCAGTTCACTATGCGATCACCGCGATCCACGCCTGAGGGGCAGGTATCGCTGGAAAACCCCAAATCCAGGGCACGGAAGCAAAGAGGCTCCTGGAGGAAGAAAAAAGGATAATATGTATGGGAAAGAGAAAAGACAAGCAAAAGAGAAGCATGTAGCGCGATAAACAACAAAGTGAAGAAGACAGATAAAGACAAGAAGCGCGGTACCCCAACCACGGGCAGGTGTCATCTCGCGATAGGGCTGGAAGCCCTGTCAGAACAAAGGGCCTGGGGGCGCGCACGCTGTGTCAAGGAACTTTCCGCCGCTCCCAGCGCACGTCTCCAGAAGTCAAAAACGCGGCGATACGACTTTGATGGGACAGGACGTCAAGAGGAAGACTTCATCCCCCCACCCGCACCGTTTCGCCTACCCACACCGTTTCCCCTGCCCACGGATTTTCGTCTCCCCGACAGAACCCTTGGGGCCAGGCGCGGCGTCGCCACCAGCGCACAACGACTATCGGAGCGACGCACAACCCAGGCCTGGCCCACGGTTTTTTAGGGCAGTGGTGTAGTGACGGCCACCGCCGCCCAGAACACAGGAAAACCCACCAGGGGCGGGGCGGCCCTCAGGGAGTTCCGCGCCCGAAGCCACAGGCGCCAGCGGCGCCGTCGTCGTTGGGCCTAGGGCTAGCCCGAAAACCCGGATAGAGGCGGAAAATGGGGAAGAAGAGAGAAAGGGAGGACATACCGGAAGGGTTGAGGGGCGGTGCGTGAGCGGCGAGGACGGTCATCGAGGCGGTTGCCGGCGACAGAGGGCGAGCGAGGCTTGAGAGCGAAAATGGCGTGTGCAAGAAGTTCAAATGGCGAAGTGGGGGAGACGAGGCGGTTTCCGCTCATTTTATGTCGACCAACGTTGGGCCGCACGATTACGGGCCGAGGTCGTGCCAACGGCCCACTAGACAACTCGGCCCAACAACCCCCTTCGCCACATTCCCCGTCCTCTCGTCCTCGCTGGGCCACTTAGTCCGCTCACCGCGTTTCGGGTTCCAAGTACTTTTCTGGACCCGTCCTCAAAAAGGGCATCGAGGCCCGGTCCATGGGGTTGTGTTGATACCAGGAGCCGTCAACGCGGTAAAGCACCCCACCAAAACAAAATATTATTAAGTATAAACCTCTCAAAGTGGCGTCAAGCCCCAAAACCCTACTACCATCGCGATCAGCATGCGCTCCGGTCCAGAACAGTGATCCCCTACTAAAGCGGAGTCAGGAGGACAAAAAGCCTGATTGGCGATGTACGCATCGCGTACCTCGCCTCACGACCGCGAGGAGAGGAGCCCGTCCCATCCATGCAAGTGGGCGGGCGGCAACGTCCCATCGGGCGAGCGGTGGGCGGCAACGTCCCATCCGGGCTTTCGGCTGGCCGGTTCCGCGGCCACCACCCCAAGAGCCAACCCGAAAGCGACACGTACTTGGGCGGCACTCGTCCCACATCGACATCTCGATCGATCTCAGCCCGGACTTCGCCTATAAATAGCGAGCTCCGTGCACCAAAGTGAGGGATCGAAAACCTCGCGAATCACATACACTAGATCTCGAGCTAAGATCATTGTTGTAACCCGATACACCTAAACGCGATAGAGAATCTCTGTCTATTGTAATCCTACAGCTAAATACAAAATATCCTTCAAACTACTCTCATCGCGTTGAACGCCACTAGCGACCACACTTTCCATCCCTTCGTCTGTTGACTCGGTTGAGTTCAAACCTTGTGCTCTCATCGCGTTCACTACAAATCGGTGTTTTCGGGCCCAAACAATATGAACTTTAAAAACAACGTTCATACTTTAAAACTTATATGATATTTTTTCGTATCAATATTAATTTGATTATAAAAAGCCCAACTATAATTTAATATTGTAAAGAAAATTTTATTCATTAAATATTACGATTAAAGCAACTACATGTTTAATTTGATTATATCAAATTGGTGATTTGCATATTAAAATATAAGTAAACATAATTTGTAAAATAATGTAAGTTATTGACTATAAAATATAAGTACGTAACTTGCATTACAATATATTACTAATCGATTATAGAATAATTAAATACTTCTAATATTCGACGAATTAAACTATGTCAAATTTTGTATTATACGTTTTCACCCTAATTTTATATTTATAATATATTCAAAAAATTACAAAAGACGAGTCGTGCATGGCACGACGGGTACAACTAGTTTAGATATTCTTTCATATGTTCGAATATTGTTTCGAACTCTCGGTCATCTTCGACGTTCATTGATGAGTAAGAACATAAATCGAAACAATACTCGAACGTGATGAACTTTTAAGCCGTACACAGGCGCACATCAGGCCCCGTGCACAGGCCCCGTGCCCAAAACTCCCTACGCCTATGTTAAGGTTTAGAGTTACGGTAGAACCTCCAAAAGTTAATACTCGATAAATTAATAAACACGGTAAATTAATATTTTTCTCCGGTCCCGATTTGGGCTAGTGTAAAATTTCGCGATTTTCGATAAGATAATAAGATAATAAATTTTTCAAAAAACCACTATAGAAATATAAGGTCCCAATAAAATCATAAATTAATAATTATATGAAAATTTACATATATATATAAGCAAAAGAACTTTCAGAACTTATTAAAATATGATTCTGTTGTAGTTCGTATTATTTTTTGTTCAATGACAATATTTGGTATTATTTTAAGTTAATTTTCCTAAATTTAATTTACTTACATTAGATAATATTTAATTGGAATATTTCTATAGCTAAAATCTCTATAAATTAAGAAATATTAATTTATCGATGAATTAATATCTCTATAAAATAACAAAATACTCCGGTCTCAATCTTGTCCAACGTTCATTCAAGAGTAAGAACACAAACTGAAACAATATTCGAACATGGACAAGGGTCGAATTGGTCTACTCGAACTCAAATGGGCCTATGGGCCTAATACGACTCGAATCAATGGTCATATTAGGGTTTAAGGTCAAGGGTAGGGTTTCCGTTTAGGGTTTGGGATTTTTGGGTTTAGGGTTTACCGAGCCATATCGTGCGCATGTATTAGGCGCACAAGAAAGCTCGTGCGCCTAACATAGGCGCACAAGAAATCTCGTGCGTCCTAAACCCTATCGTACGCCTAACTTAGGCGCAATAACTCCGTGTGCCCAATCTATACTGTTTATAGTATATAAAGTGGAGACAAAGTCTTCACAAAAAGTTGCGCCACGTGTCATATCTTTAATAAAATAGTCAACCCGAGCTGCTAAATGTACACTATTTTTTGCTATTTGTAAATAGTGCGTCTAAATTAAGAGTGCAGTTTTGTGCGCGTGTAGTAGGCGTACAAGAGCAAAATCTGAAATACGAGAAAATAACGAGGCGAGAGGCTCCCGTGCGCCTGTCATAGGCGAGAGGCCCTCGTGCGCCTTTGACAGGCGCACGACTGTACGCTTTAATTAAGTGCACTGCACTGATATGAATTCCCGAACCCTAGCCGTCAGCCCCATTGTGCAAAACGCCCAAAAATTGCGCGATGGAGAACGATAGTGATGGCGGCAGTCTCGTCGGGCCGGTGGCGGTGCCGGGGGGAGAGGGATCGACGGATCTGGCGCGAAAGAGTGAGGCGACGACTTCGCCGGCGGTGCAGGAGGGTGGAGCGGAAGCGACGGCGGTGAATGCGGGTGGCGACGGCGGCGTTACCGCAAGGAGGAGCGGAAGCGACGGGACCGGCAGTGGTGTGGACGGGGGTAACGGGGGCGCTGTTCTGCCACCGGTGGCTGCGAGGGCGGCGAAGGGCGGTGGCGTGGACGGGAGTGACGGGGGCGGTGGTGGGGATCTGCCGTCGACAGACGTGAGGGAGGGAGATGGGCTGGCGGCGGCGGTGAATGCGGGTGGTGGCGACGGAGAAGGCAGTGGTGGCGGTGCCGGCGACAGCGACTTTTTGGGCGGAGGACGTTTACGGCCCCCGACCCGCTCGTTGTACACCTCCCCGGATATTCTTGGGGTCGATCTTAACAAGGTATGTTGTTTTCGAAATTAATTAATTAAATAGATTAGTTTAATTTATTTAATTTAATTATTTTCTTTATTATATGTTAATTAGATTAGATTAGTTTAATTTGTGAAATTATGAAATTGTTGAACTAAATTCTTTTTATTGATATATTGTTAATTAGATTAGATTAGATTATAATGTTAATTAGAAAATTTTATTATATGTTAATTTGATTAGATTAGATTAGCATAAATTGAAATAGCTAGATCTACAAATTAGAAAATAATAATGGGTTCAATAAACATTCGTAATTGTAATATTAATTTTTTTTAATTTCAATAAGTGGTATAATAAAATATTTGAATATATTAATATTTAATAGAATTAAATAACATTTAGAGTAAAATAACTGATTAAATATAAGTAAAGATAGAAAAATTATGTTTAAATAACTAAAAATAATAACGCATTTAATATAAAACGAATAGGCGGTACGGGCTGAGATTAGCTCTATGGCACGGGCACCGGTCAAGCGTGGCGCTAAGGTCCGTCGAGTAGGCATTTCTGATTCGATCCGCCGGCGAACGACGGATCTTCGTACTGATTTAGAGGATGCTGTTGATGACACATCCGAGGTAGATACGGGGGTTGAGGATGACGATTACACAGAGGAGGGAGATCAGGTTAGAGATGATATGGTTGTAGATGAGCCTGATAGCTTAGTTTCACCGCCACTTGGGACGGACGAGACTCCGGGTGTGACTGGGCAGCTAGACGAACACGAGACTCCGGACTGGGTGGAGTCTGTTCAGCTGGTCGATGATACGATGGAGGATCCCCCGGAGACTGTTGCGCATGCTATTCACTCACCCGTCAGAGCTGAGGCAGACAGCGGTCGAGCACCGACTCCCGTCTCATTTGGTGCATTTCACGAGCATCCATCACCAGCACGTGAGGATGTTCCACGCGAGTCTGCTCCCCCTCCACCTACCCCCGGAGCAGGTTCTGGTGCTCCTGACTATTGGATGCCCGGAGGACCACGCGAGCGCGTCCTCCTGGTTAGTTACGAGACACACATCGCGCGGTATATTTACCAACTGACGCCGATGGAGCCCGCTGTTGTAGTGCCGGAGGCCGAGTTTCCTCCTCCTAGACGGCCTTCCAGGCGTAGGAGGCGTGGAGCTGATGCAGGGGATGAGGCGGCAGGTGATGCTCCACCAGCAGTCTCAGCTCCTGCAGCTGATCCTGATGCTCCTCCACCTCCGCGTATATCAGGACGCGCTAGACGCCAGATCGAGCAGGACTTGGTATGTCTAGAATACAAATGTTTCTCGAAGTTATTTATACACCGTAGACTAGCGTTTCTGATTTGTTTTGATTGTTTTTAAATCTTCAATGTCGTAAGATTCTGAGAGTTCACTTTCGCACTGCATACACTGCTGAGCTAGAGAGACATGTTAGCCGTCAGCCGGGTACTTGGTTCACGATTACGGAGCGTAGTCGTCTTCTCGGACTTCGTACTGTAGGTGCCGCCAGAGCAGTTGACTCAGCTTTGATTTCCGCTTTCGTTGAGCGGTGGTACCCGGAGACGAACTCTTTCCATTTTCCGTGGGGTGAGATGACGATCACCCTTCATGATCTGCACATGATCCTTGGATTGCCTATACATGGGCGGAGTTGCATCTCCGCGATGACAGACATTGATATACGGGCGCGCATCGCCCAGGATCTTCAGGTTGACCTCTCTCAAGTTCAGCGATGGTACAAGACAGGCGGGATTCCAGCGACTTATCTTGAGGATGCACTGTCGCGCATGGTGACGAGCGCGGATAGGGATCACGGCGTCATCGCGTCGTATTATTTGTTTTTGCTTCTTGGGTCGACTGTCCTTGTTGACAAGTCGACTTCGAAGCTAAAACATAAGTGGATGGCGCTGCTTTTTTATCACGAGACTACCGGACAGTATGCTTGGGGAGCTGGTGTTCTAGCGTACGTCTACCGCAACCTTGGACAGGCGTCCCGATCCCGAGCACACGGGATAGCTAGCTGTGGGATTCTGCTTCGGGTATACTTCGTTCATCATGAGCTCTAAGTAGATTCAATTGATTCACACTTGGTCTGCTATTTTTCTTATAATGATTACTCTCATGTTGCAGTCTTGGATTTGGGCATACTTCCCTCACTTTGTTGGTCATTATGTCACCGACCCCCTAGCTCTGGCTGATCCGCGAGCAGCTACTAGGTTTGAGAGTAGTGTGCCACATTCGATGGATCCTGGCCGCCTCGTCTCGATTAGGAGGATCCTGGATACGATGAGATTCGAGGAGGTACGAGCTTTTCACCGTTTTCATAAACTGTCATTCGTGTTATTTTATATGAACAGTTAGCGTGATTTTGTACAAGTTGAGTGGCTTCCGTGGAGAGGGAGAGGGCTGGACTTTGATGCACCATAGATTTCTCCCACACGATTTCGGGGTGTTCTGCGTATTGTTGATATAGCTGAGGCGTACCATCCCGATCGTGTCCTTCGACAGTTCGGATTGGTCCAGGGCGTACCAGAGCCGCCTATTGATCCTGTCTACATATTGCGCGAGGATGAGTTGCGGGCTTACGGGGTCACACACTCCGCCGAGCAGCTGGATAGATGGGATGTAGATCCGAGGCCATTGATCGAGTTGCAGGGCCCACAGGCCCAACACGGCTGGGATTTTAGTGACGACTACCTCGACTTCTTAGATCGGGCCTCACATGTGTTAGTAGATCCCAGATATATTAGGTGTGATCCACCTATTCCGATGACTCGAGGAGTAGACGCTCTCGCGGTAAGTTTGTTTATTGATACTATATTTCTTTATTTAGTGTTATGTTGTACAATACTAATACTTTATACTATCTTTGCAGCGCCTCAACTATCTTGCAGGTGTGGTTCGCACGATTGATGAGATGCCAGAGGATAGACGACCACGTTGGACCCCTGATGAGATTAGCAAATGGCTGGATGTTCTGGTCGGCGAGGCTAGAGCGATGACTCATCCCCCTTCTCGTGCAGCTTCTACACATTTCAGGGATTCGGTACACGAGCGGGGGGAAGGCAGTGGAGCACATCGTACAGAGGTGAGCACCTCTCAGGCTGGCGGTGATGTCAGCACGCAACGGCTCGGGGATGATTCCAATGCTCCTCAAACCGTGGATGATAGCACGTTGTAGGACTTTATTGGTGGACCAACATTAGCGTTTATGCTATTTTGTAGACTTTATTGATTTGTGTTTGAAATCACTATCTATCTATTGTGTTCTTTTGGTTTTGAAACTATTTCTCTATACAATATGTTGTTATTACAAAAGGAAAACGATACAAAGAAAAATTGCAAGTCGATGAATAACGAAACGAAACATATCAAGCCAAACAAAACGGAGCTAGGCAACGGTGTTCCGGGTCGGGGCAGGAGACGGTGCGCCTATTCTAGGAGCATGATTAGTCATGTGCGCCGACCTGCTTGTGCGCCTATATTAGGCGCACAACTGGTCATGTGCGCTGACCTGTTCATGCGCCTATGTTATGCGCACAACTGGTCATGTGCGCTGACCTGTTTGTGCGCCTATTTTAGGCGCACAACTAGTCATGTGTGCTGACCTTGTGCGCCTTTATTAGGCGCACTGGAAACCTTAAAAAGGCCCAATACTCGAACGTGATGAGCTTTTAAGCCGTGAAGGCCCAATAAGGCGAATCGAACTCTCGGTCATCCTCGACGTTCACTAAAGAGTAAGAACATAAACCGAAACAATATTCGAACGATATGAGCTTTTAAGCCGTGAAGGCCCATTAAGGCGAATCGAACTCTCGGTCATCTTCGACGTTCACTGAAGAGTAAGAACATAAACCGAAACAATATTCGAACGTGATGAGCTTTTAAGCCATGAAGGCCCATTAAGGCGAATCGAACTCTCGGTCATCTTCGACGTTCACTGAAGAGTAAGAACATAAACCGAAACAATACTCGAACGTGATGAGCTTTTAAGCCGTATTGGGCGTAAAGGCCCAATAAGCCGAATCGAACTCTCGGTCATCTTCGACGTTCACCGATGAGTAAGAACATGATGCCGTATTGGGCTTAAAGGCCCAATAAGGCCCCTTAGACTCATAGGTTTAGGATTAGGGATAAGGTTTCTGTTTAGGGTTTACAAAGATACGGTTCTAGGGTTAGGTTTACGAAGCCGACCCTGAAACAGTAAGGCGCACGTAGCTTTGTACGCATAACATAGGCGCACCAGGTTATAGGCGCACATAGGCTGTGCGCCTATCATAGGCGCACAGTTGCGCACATGCGCCTATGTTAGGCGCATAGACCCCGTGCCCAACCCTCCCTGCGCCTATGTTACGGTTTGGAGTTATATGACGTATCGGGCTTAATGGATCCAATAAGCCGAATCGAACTCGCAATCATCTTCAACGTTTACTAAAGATGACCGAGAGTTCGATTCGGCTTATTGGGCCCAATACGGCTTAAAAGCTCATCACGTTCGAATATTGTTTCGGTTTATGTTCTTACTCATCAATGAACGCGAAGATGACCGAGAGTTCGATTCGGCTTATTAGGCCTAATTTATTCGGCTTATTGGGCCTAATTTACTTATATCCTAATATTTAAGGCGTACCATTGTTGACGAATTCAAATAGATTATAATTTTAATTATATATATATTAGAATAATGTTATTAAGAAATTATTGGGTATAAAGATATTATCAAACATCGAAACATATAAAGATATCAGAAATATATTATTTGACGACTATTTTATTCTCAAAAATATTTGACGACTAATAAAGTAACAACACACTATTTTATTCAAATTTGGTTTATATTCTCAAAAATATATATATAATTAACATTATAATCTATTAATATAAATAAATCCTACAAATCTTAGGATTTATCAATCCTTATGCAAAAATTATAATTCTACAAATCCTAATTCGATTAAAAGAATATACTATGTTAGAAATATTGTATCAATAAAATAGACCCATTAGAAACAAATTAAATAAAATAATACAAGATTTATATCAAACTATTTCTTATTTTCTTTAATAACTTTATACAAAATTTAAACTAAGTTTTTAGTTAAATCAAATTTGTGCCTTTAAGGCACGGGACTAATACTAGTTATATACTAAATTAGAGGTTAAAAAATCTCGATGCAAGGCAACGTTCATGAAAGAGTAAGAACATAAACCAACACGATAGTCAAACGTGATGAAGAACCGAAACTAAGGAGTCGAACTTGAATTGGGCCTATGGGCCCATTAGGCCCAATATGATCCAAACCAAATAAAACTCTCGATCCAAGGCAACGTTCATGAAAGAGTAAGAACGTAAACCAAAACGATAGTCAAACATGATGAAGAACCGAAACTAAGGAGTCGAACTTAAATTGGGCCTATGGGCCCAATACGTTCCAAACCAAATAAAACTCTCGATCCAAGGCAACGTTCATGAAAACATAAGAACAAAAACCGAAACGATAGTCAAACGTGATGGAGAACCAAAACTAAGGAGTCGAACTTGAATTGGGCCTATGGGCCCATTAGGCACAATACGATCCAAACCGAATAAAAATCTCGATCCAAGGCAACGTTCATAAAAGAGTAAGAACGTAAACCGAAACGATAGTCAAACATGATGAAGAACCGAAACTAAGGAGTCGAACTTGAATTGGGCCTATGGGCCCATTAGGCCCAATACGATCCAAACCGAATAAAACTCTCGATCCAAGGCAACGTTCATGAAAACATAAGAACAAAAACCGAAACGATAGTCGAACGTGATGGAGAACCAAAACTAAGGAGTCGAACTTGAATTGGGTCTATGGGCCCATTAGGCCCAATACGATCTAAACCGAATATAACTCTCGATCCGAGGCAACGTTCATGAAAACATAAGAACAAAAACCGAAACGATAGTCGAACATGATGAAGAACCGAAACTAAGGAGTCAAATTCGAATTGGGCCCATAGGCCCATTAGGCCCAATATAATATTGAGTTTGGATCATATTGGGCCTATGAGCCCATTCAGTTCTTCCTCACGTTTGACTATCGTTCGGTTTATGACCTTGGATCGAAAGTTCTATAAGCCTCACTTAGGGCGTCAAAAGCTTGCTTCGTCGCCCAAACATACATTTATTAAATTATTAAATTATTTTTTATCTTATTTATATACAGAAAATAGATTTATCAAATTAAATTATTATTTTTTTAATAAAACAATTGGTTCGTACCAAAATTGAAAATTTGAAATATAATCTACCAACGAAAAAGATACAAAACTTGCCAAGTTGTACGTACGTACGTACGAGTTGCCACTTCAGGCAAGTAGGCAAACCCAAATCTTCCAACCCGATCTCCTTCTCTTTACAATGTAGTATAAATATATAAATATACAAAATTACAAACGGAACTGCTAAATGTAGACTATTTTTTATTATTTGTACACTAAATTGTGCGCGTAACATAAAAGTGAAATCTAGTGCGCCTAAAGACAGCGTAAGGGGGTAAAACCGGAATTACGAAAATTCGTCAACAATGGTACGCCTTCAATACGCGCACCACTAACGTACTCCAAGAAGGCGATGCACATTAGCCGTGCGCTTAGGGTAAGCGCACCAGTTGTGTGTGCGCACTTTGCGCTTATATTCACCCGGTCGAACCCTAGCCGCCGTCGTCGTCTCGATTTGAAATCTCAAAAACCCAAATCTGTAGAAATGGCGAACGAAGGAGGAGAGGACCGGTCGGCGACCGGCGGAGCACGGGTCGGGGCGGCGACGGTGCGAGGAGGAGAGGAGCGGCCGGAAATTGGTACTGGGCAATTATTGTGGAACTTCGATCATGTGCACACTATGCGAGGAGGAGAGTAGCATTTTCCAAAAAAAAAAGATGAAATAGAAGGGTATAAGAGTAACATGGAAATATGAGGGACCCACACTTATTTTTTCCTTTTTCATCTGAATTTGGTGGTGGACACATGTCAAATATCGGACGGTCCGTTCCACACGGTGTAAGATGTAATCTTACACCGTGTGTAAGCGTAGCAGCCCCCTATATATTGTGTGTATAATGACAATCTTATCATGAAATCCTCCTTTTTTTAGCTTTAGATTTTGAGATTTGCAAGTTGGAAACCGAATCATTTCACTGGTCTATGATTACGAAGTAGATATATTTTCGTATCAATTTCTTTTAGTTTTTTGATAAAAAAAAATAGGGAAATTCCGGATGGTGCCCCTGAGTTTTGGTCTTTTTCGGATGGTGCCAAAAAAAAAACTTATTCCGCAATATATCCTTGAGGTTTCGTTTTATTCCGCAATATACCCCTGAGGTTTCGTTTTATTCCGCCCCGTGCCCTTTCTTCTCAAAACTAACACTTTTTCCATGTTTTCCGTCCAACCCCTTATTAAAATGTAAAAACAAAATTATTTTTAAAATTAAAAAAAGACACGATTGAAAATGCCCAATTTTATTGCTTCAGAATCCGTAGTTCGTCGTTGCGGTTTCCTTCTCCAGCGAGAGAGTCTTTGGTGGTGGTGTTGCACGAAACCTCGTCGTAAGATATGGAGTTCGCCGACACAGAGACGCTGGAAGCTTGCTTTGAATCACCGATAGCCGGATTTCTGTGATTCGGTAGGACAACGACCGGAGAGAAAATAGTTCGCCGGCGGCGGGGTAGGTCGGATCGGAGCTTCTTCGCAATAGAGAACTCGGATTGAGGAGTGAATGTCCGTTGCAGATAGCTCGATTTCATCTTCATTCGTGGATTTTGTTGCAGAGTTTGGGGGGTTTTGAGGCCGAGTGAATGTCTGCTCCAGAAGTCCATGTTCCGGCTGATAAAACTCTGAAACTAGATTGATCTTGGATGAAACTCAAGCTGTAACAACTTGTAACAAGAACGAAAGAGAGAGAAAGATATTTTGGGAATTTTCTGTTTATTAGAAATGAACAAGTTACTGCTTACAGAGGACGCTACCACTATATATACAAGCTACCTCTAGCTAACTAAGCTGCCACATAAGTGACATACATAACCACTAAGCTAGTGCCACGTCAGTGACACATATATATCCAATAACCCCCCCTCAAGCTGGACGTGATTGAGAAGAAAAATCAAGTCCAAGCTTGAGAGAAAGAAAAGAATGCTGTTGAGCACCAAGTGGTTTAGTGAATATGTCAGCCAATTGAAGACTTGAGCGCACATGAGACGTTGAAATAAAGCCTTCTTGAACCATATCCCGGACAAAATGACAATCAATTCGAAGATGCTTTGTCCGTTCATGGAATACAGGATTGGCAGCTAGATGAAGAGCAGCTTTATTATCACAATGCAAGGAAATAGGCAGAGGAACTGAAATAGAAAGATCCTTCAATAACCCTTCAAGCCAAACTAACTCACTTGCTGTATGGGACATACTGCGATATTCACTCTCTGCTGTGGACTTAGAAACAGTTTTCTGTTTCTTTGTCTTCCAAGAACTCAAGGAGCCTCCAAGGAAAACACAATATCCTGTCACTGAACGACAAGAAAATGAACAACTACCCCAGTCGGCATCACAATAAGCCACCAAAGAAAGATCAGATGTGCTTGGATAGAACAAAGAACAATGGATAGTCCCTTTGAGATATCTGAGCAAGTACAAAGCAGCATCCATATGAGGCTGTCTCGGATCTGAAATAAATTGGCTTAATTGTTGGACTGCAAATGAAATATCTGGACGAGATAATGTCAAATACAGCAATCTACCAATAAGCCTCCTGTAAGATTCTGGATCATCCAAGAGAGCACCTTCATCCAGTTGAAGTCTGAGATTCCTTTGCATTGGAAATTGAGCAACTTTACAATTAAGCATTCCAGTATCTGTGAGTAAATCAAGAACATACTTCCTCTGGTTGATACGAATGCCAGAACAAGATTGATCAATCTCCAATCCCAAGAAATAACGAGCCTCACCAAGATCCTTAATAGTAAAAGCATGATGAAGTGAGGACTTAGTAGCTTGAATCTCAGCCAGACTATCACCTGTAAGCAACATATCATCTACATAGACAAGTGCCACTGTAAAAGCAGTAGATGTATGCTTAACAAACAATGAATAATCACTTTTGGATTGGACAAAACCAATACTAAGCAAATGCTTGGTTAACTCAACATTCCATTGTCTGCTAGCCTGTTTAAGGCCATATAAGGATCTCTTAAGACGACAAACCTGCCCTGGTTGAGCCTTGACATAGCCCTGAGGTGGAACCATATATACTTCTTCATCAAGATACCCATGGAGAAAAGCATTATTGATATCAAGCTGAAATATTTTCCATTGGCGAGCTGCTGCAATAGCCATAAGAACTCTGACAGTAGTAAATTTAGCAACAGGTGAAAATGTGTGTTTATAATCTTTACCCTTCACCTGATTATAGCCCTTAGCTACCAAGCGTGCCTTCAACCTCACAACTTGACCATTTGGCTGGAATTTAACTTTATAAACCCACTTAGACCCAATAGCCTGCTTCCCTGGAGGAAGAGAAACCAATTCCCATGTAGAATTCTGCTCCAAAGCCTCAAGCTCTTTATTCATAGCTTCAATCCAGCCTGAATGCTTCTTAGCTTGAGAATAAGTAGAAGGTTCCTCTGTAGTGAGCACATTGAACAAAGAATGTATGTAATCATCAGGAAAACCAATGAAATCCTGAGAAGAAATAACATGAAAGGCCTTGGCAAAATGATCCTCAGAGATACTATTAGCTGTAATAGGAAGATGAGAACAAACATAATCTTTGAATTTAGGTGGTGCCTTAACAACTCTCTCTGAACGTCTGAGCACAGGCACCTGCTCACTAGAAACAATAGGAACTGGAACAACATCATGATCACTAGACAATGGTACCTGTCTAGTGGAAGAAGCTGGAAAAGAGGCATGATCACTAGGAACAGGAGTAATATTTGGAGTAGAAGAACCTGTTGAAAGAGGAACAAATTGAGGAATAATAGCATCATCATCATCTGCAAGATCTGTCCTCAGCTGTGGAAACACTGCTTTCTCCTGTGCAACAGACTGTCTAATCTCATCTTTAAAAGGAAAACAATGCTCTCTGAAAACAACATGTCTAGCAACAAATACTTTCTTAGTGTCTAAATCATACACTTTGAAAGCCTTTTGATCCTTAGGATATCCTAAGAAAACACACCTGCTGGCTGTAGGATCTAACTTCCCACGACCTGTCTTAGACTTCAAAGCAAAACACAAGCAACCAACCACTCTTAAGTGATCAAAAACTGGCTGTTTACCATATAAAATGCTATAAGGAGATTTCCAATCTAAGACCTGAGCTGGAAGGAGATTAATAAGATATGTGGCTGACAAAATACAATCACCCCAAAACTGAATAGGCAAACCTGCATGAATCCTGATTGCTCTAGCTGTTTCTACCAAATGCCTATGTTTTCTCTCCACTCTACCATTTTGTTGTGGAACCCCAGGAGTGGACCTTTGATGAACAATACCTTTCCCTGACAAAACACCAGAAACATAACCCTGGACAAACTCTGTGCCATTATCTGTCCTTAGCACCTTAACAGTCCTTTGAAATTGATTTTCAACATAAGCTAAAAAATCAACTATCAACCTTGGAACTTGCTCTTTACTATTAAGTAAGAAAGTCCAAGTAGCCCTTGAACAATCATCAACAACAGTCAAAAAATACCGAGCTCCACTATGATCTGGAATCTTATAAGGCCCCCACAGATCCATGTGCACTAACTCAAACAAAGTCTTAGCATGAGATAAACTGAGATCAAAAGGTAGACGATGGTGCTTTGCCAAAACACAAACATCACATTTAAGTACTGAAGATCCATTACATCCAGAAAAACCATCAACATCCTTACAGCTGAAATTCTTAACATGCCTCAATTTAGACCAAGACACATGTCCTAGTCGTGCATGTAACAGTTGGAGATCAACAACCTTATTACAAACTGAAGTCAAAGTTTGAGAATCTAAAAAACACTTAGAATCTTTGGAATCTTCAACATAAGCAGCTACTTTGTGAAATCCATCTTCACTGTTGTGTGTGACCTTATACAAGCCTCCTGTCTTCTGTCCTGAAACCAGCACCTTACTGCTCAAACGGCCCTGTAATGTACAATCCCGAGGCCCAAACAAAAAAATGAGATCCTTATCTTTCATCAACTGAGACACAGACATGAGATTGTGCTTAAACTGTGGCAAAAACAACACATTATGCAGAACCAAATCTGAATTCAATTGAATATCACCACATTCCTCAACAACCTGTATGGAACCATCTGGCAGACTCACCTTAATAGGTTTATGTAAAGGTCTTAAACAAGAAAATAACCTCTTATCACAAGACACATGATCAGTAGCTCCGGAATCTACTATCCAAGTAGAACTAATCAAATTGTTAGCACCATCAATAGTGTGAGAAGTAAAATTACCTGCAAAACTTACAGTGTTAACCTGTCCTCCACTTCCTCCTTCATCAACAATTGATTTTCCTTTCATTGCTCTCATAACCTCTTGAACCACAGCATTGATCAAAGAAGCATCACCTTTTAAATTCTCAATTGGTTCACTGTCAAAAGGAGAGTCAAAAGCTCCCATACCATTGCTACTGCCCTCAACATTAGCCAGCATTTTACCATTACCTTGAACCTTGGGACCCTTCCACCAATCTGGATATCCCACTAGCTTAAAACAGCTCTCTCTAAGATGTCCAACTTCCTGACAATATGTGCACTTTCTATCCAATTTCTCAGCTTTCAGTTTCTCCTTATCCTTACTATAACTAGAACTGCCAGAATTTGACTTGTCAAAATTCATGTTATTACCACCAAACCTGTTTTGGCCATTAAAATTCTTGAATCTATTAACAGCAAGGATATCATGAGACTGTGCACTACTTCCAGTAATGGATTTCTGCCTTTCAATTTGAGCAACCATATGAAAAGCTCTATTAACAGTTGGTAAAGGCTCCATGGACAAGATATTCGTCCTAACATTCTCATAAGAATCAGATAATCCCATCAGGAACTGCATTAGTTTTACAGTAGCTTCCCTATCTATCATCCTTTTCAACAGATAGCAAGTACATTGTTCGAAAATTCCACAAGAACACACAGGAAGACTTTCAATAGCCTGTAATTCATCCCACACCTTCTTCAGCTTACTGTAATACATTCCAACAGACAAATTCTCTTGCCTTATGTTGCTAAGTTCTCGTTGTAATTGAAACACAAGAGGAGCATTTGATTCAGCAAATCGCTCATCAATCTCTGTCCATAATTCCTCAGCAGAATGGACATACATAAAGTTCTCAGCAACTTCTCCAACCATGGATTTTATGATCCAAGACATTACCATAAAATCACAGCGTTTCCAACGCTCATAATCCTCTGAATTCCTATCAGGTTTCTTATACATGCCATTAATGAAACCTAATTTCATTTTAGCACCTAAGGCCATTTTAATTCCTCTGCTCCAACTTGCAAAGTTCATTCCATTAAACCTTGTCACAACTAGCTGATTACCAGGATGATCGGAATTAGAAAGGTAATATGGATCATAAACATTGAGATTACCTCCTGTAGGCAAATCATACTCCTTTTGGCGAGCTCTCCTTGACAATGGAGATCGAGAACGATATCCTCGTGCTCTGTATCGCCGAGAAACCGGAGTCACTGATCTTCCTCCGCGAGCGTCATCACCTGTCCCTCTCACAGGTGTTCGTGATCTTGAACCGCCAACAACAGATGCACTGTCTTGATTCATCACAAAAACTCAAGAATTCTCTTCGGAAATGAAAAAGCACACACAGAATGTACTTAATTGAAGAAATTCGTCCTGAATTTCAACAAATCGTCTCCTTCGATTTTCGACTGAAAATCGCCAAATTCAGCTCAATCTCAGCTGAAAACTTCAATCGAACAAAGGAACAAACAAGCTGATCAGGATCGCAACCTGAGGAGCTCTGATACCATGATAAAACTCTGAAACTAGATTGATCTTGGATGAAACTCAAGCTGTAACAACTTGTAACAAGAACGAAAGAGAGAGAAAGATATTTTGGGAATTTTCTGTTTATTAGAAATGAACAAGTTACTGCTTACAGAGGACGCTACCACTATATATACAAGCTACCTCTAGCTAACTAAGCTGCCACATAAGTGACATACATAACCACTAAGCTAGTGCCACGTCAGTGACACATATATATCCAATAGGCTCGAGGCCGAGTTCAAGGTCGTCCTCGAACAAGACGGGCACCGGAGTTGGGGATTCATGAGCGAGAGCGAAGGAACGAGCAGATCTGCTCGGCTCGGCGATGTGGCTCCGGGAAGGAAGGGCAAGGGTGAAGTCGGGATGGGTCGAGCGGAGTGAGGTCCGGCGAGGGATGAGCGAACGAGAGTGAGGCTGGGGGTGAGAGAACGGGTCGGCGGCGGGATCGGCGCTCCAGATCTGGAACCCGGTAGGCATGTGGTCAGAGAGGCGAGCGAGCGCGGAGGAGAGCGGGCGGACCTCGTGAGGGGGCTGCCGTGTGTTGTGGCCGGCGAACGAAGGCTACCGGTGGGGTGAGTTTGCAGATGTTCTCTAACAGAGGAGAAGTCGGGGGACATGGTGAAGAAGGAAGCAGCTTAGGTGGGGCCACCAAGAGTAAAAGGAAGGAAAGAGGACAGACCCATTTTTGTATAAAATTTGACGGAAGCTGACGGATCGTGTAAAATTGGGTACGGGACGGACAAAACCAAGACCTCGGGGGTATATTACGGAATAAAATTTTTTTCGGGACACCATCCGGAAATGCACAAAACACAGGGGCACCAGACGGAATTTCAAAAAAAAATTATCCAAGTTTTATGTTAAAGGTGTCCATGAGCACACATTAATTGATACTCCGTAGTATAAGAAAGGGGGTCTATTCCTGTTTTTTGCATTTAGTTGAAGAATTAGCTAGGGGCAAAAAATCATAGGTAAGTGTAAGATCTTATCGTTAATTTAGCGTTATATTAAATTATATTTTTCTACAAATCACGCCTAATTAGGCTGCGTAAGTTGGGTAGCAAAGACAATGGCAATCATCTCAATTCATTTATTTCAATCGAAGAAAATTAGATAAGAAAAAAAGGGAAGGACAGGAACCTAATCTCCTTATTCACCTTAGACCGTTGGACGTTAACGTCAAAGTAGTCACGTACTCTCTTTTATTAATCTCAAGGCCTCGGGGCCGGAGGGAAAACCGGAAAGGAGGAACAAAAAAACCCATTCTTAAATATTTAACAAACTATAAAACTATCATCGAAAACGCTCACATGACAAGACTCGGGCCGGCACATATTAATTTCTTATCCTTCAAAATCTTTAATTCGGTCTTTTTTCGGTTTCGGTTTCGTTATAACAACACCATGGGCTAACAAAAGTGTTCCATCGAAGTCCAACTCAAAAGTCCGTATGAAAAAAAGATCCTTTAAGCATACGTATTTATAACATTACTCAACTCTACCCTTGTTCAAAATTTCTTGAAAATTTTGATAAAAGTGAAAAGTTGTTAACACCAGAATGTTTTACAGTTAGTCTTATCCTTAGTTTAAAATTTAAATGGCATTGTTTGGAAATAATATTTTAAATTTTATAAATTTAAATATGATAATTATTATTAAATTCTGTAAAAAATAACTAAAAAACATAATTATTATTGCCGACGACAACCGAGCCCAATAGGATCAGGTCAGGACGAGCCGATCCGGTCCGGACCGGACTATCAACCTCCAACTCGGGTCTGGCCCATGACCCAGAGAGGTTTAACCCAGCTGTCCCACCGGCTGACCGGACCAGGCTTTTTAGGCCCGCATTCGCAGATCGGTCCGACCTGCACTTCTGTCCATCTTTAAGATGAAGTAGTTATTGGCGGCTTCTTACACGACAGATGAAAGGCATGCAAATGTATCACGGATTCATACCTTGTCTTCGCATCCTCTGATCTGGCAGCCAAGGAGATGTTTGGTTTGGAGTTTGATTCTCGTTTTTTATAAACTGTACCTAGCTAGCTAATGACAAATTAGGCTATTTGCAATTTTGCATGGTAGGTGTGTATTCCATCCCAGACGAGATTCCCTATCCTATTTGCACGTCCTAATTTCGTGTGTCTTTAATTTGATTGGTTAAGATAAATTCTTTTAACATAATAAAAATAATTTTCACTTAATTTTATTACATACGGGCCAATAAGATTTAAGAAACATGTAAATGGAACGTGTAAGATGGAACAGAGGGTCCGGACCGATTCCATACGCCCTCCCAACTCCTAACCTATCTAGTTGATTCCTCTTCCTATCTTCCTCCCACTTGTTATTTCATTTCGATCATAGTATTACATTTATATCTCATTTTATATGGCCAGTGTTTTTTTAGTCTTCTTACTATTTATCATACTTTTTTCTTTTTTTTTTATGTCTACATTTTCCTTTTTATATTAATCTCAATAGAATAATATTCTATTTTAATTATCGTTTTTATCTAACTTTTACATCTACTTAATCACTTTTTGACTTGTTATATCTATTAAATTAAAAAACTATCCATACTTATCTAACTTTTTACTGAATTTTTTTTTTTTCGAAATTGTGTACTCAAATTATCCAATCATCGCATCGATTTTATATCTTTTTACCTTCTTACATCCACTCACTTATAAATTAAAACAACTCACATTCAATCTTATCAAGTATCCACACAATTTAACTTTCTCATTTGCTCATATATACTACTTTATACATTCTCTTAATGGAGACTATGGAATAGATCATGTGAGAATGAAATATAAGAAAAGGAGTGAGAATGAATCTCATCCGTTTGATCACGTTATATCAATCGTACTCGTGTGAAAAAAAATGTTCTTTTACTTTCGATGATACAGTGTGTGTCAGAATCTAACAAATGATTGTACATTCTCATTTAACTTGACTATGACTTTGCAAATAACATCACTATGTATAAGCGATGTCACCTTAATCAAGACAAATTGACAATGGACTAAGGAGCTCGATCAACAACCTTAAATTTGATATTCTGATCGATTTCCACAGCTAAACCTGAAGCAAACAAACAGACACTTTCACGAGAGGATTGAAATACCCTGTAGTACACTTGAAAGCTTGGAGTGTTCGCAATGGCTCCCATGTAGCTTTTGTCTATGACATTTTTTCATATCTTCTGGAACGATTTTGATTCACATAAAACTCTTTTCCTGAACTTAATATAGATATGTTTGTTATTTCAGATGTGGCAACGTTTAATTAAGACCACGCTGTCGTGGGTGTCATTTTCTTATCGGTGGCTATCTGTGATTTGTGGTTGGAAGTAAGTACACCTCTTAATTTGGCAAGTAGGTTTTTTGCTCTCTACCTGGCATGTGTTAAAATGCACAATTATATAACATGCAAAATCCAATTTACTCCACTATATATGCTCGAGCATTATCACCAGCGTACTTATCATGGTCCACAACAAAAGCTCGGTCATTATTGTTGGTGATTTTAGTGTTATCACTGGATTGATCCCTAAAGAATCAGTGATGGTTCCTGAGGGATCAATGACCATTTAGTGTTATCGGGATTCATACGACTTTATGAGGTTCCATTTAGCTTATCACAAGTCTGGGGGTGTGGAGTACACGCTTATGTAAGTATATTTGGGATCTAGTGGGAATATTAAGGATTACTTACTCTGGGATCAGTAGTTTACAGAACAAGAGTTCTGGTGGACTGGTACCAACGGGATCAGTCAGTCTAACGGTTTGAATATTGGCCATGTGGGTTAACTGCCAATATAACCGTTGTATAACTACTTGAGTAACTCCTTTTTATCAATGGTTTCAGATGGGCCACGTGTCTCTCCAAGAGAGAGCCGTTGGGGGCTAAGGATCAGTGGTAACCGCTGGTAACCGCCCTAGTAACCGCCCATAACTTGTAGAAACCGCTCCCAAGGTTTTCCTACGGCCTATATAAGGGCGAAAGGAAGATAGGGTCGTGTTGGCTGATTGGTTACACAATCTCACGAAAGATTACACCAATTCGAAGTCATACATCCATCATACATCATTCTATAGTTTGATCCTTACCACAAGCCTTGGAAAGGATCAGCAGATTTGTTTTATCTCACTTCAGATTTTGCGGATTCCCTAAGGCTTATAAGGGGCAAAATTCTGATTTCGGAAAGTGATTACACGACTCAAATCTTATCCGAAGACAGACATCATTGATTGTTCCCCAGGTGTTCTGCATTGAAGTGAAGACAGGATCAACAGACGCAGCAGCGCTCGCTGGATCAACGCAGGGATCAACACCAGAATCCAACAATTATCACTTATCACAAGGTCGACCCGAAGAATAACCCTTAGATTACCTTCTGGAACAAAAAATGATGTAGGGGTCGAGTTATCTCTTACTCCGTATTTAGTTACGGAGTACTATTTAGTTACTAGGCTCGGAAGCCCCACCTTGTATATCCATCCCTGTCAGCCGTGGCCTTGCCTTAGCTAGCTAGTCCACAAAATAAAACTTGCAAGCATAAAACTCATCCAATATATATTTTTTTTGGTTGAAACTCATCCAATATATATTAATTATTTTAATGTTGAATTCAACAAATCAGTTTTTAACTATTATTATTGGAGCATCGTACATGCATGGTTTCATCAAATCATTAATTTGCTTACAACTTTGATCAAACAAATATGTTTGATGTAACACTTTGGTTATCTCTTGTCTCTACTATAATAAAACTCAAATATTAATTTCAGGACACGTATCATATCACCCGAAACTAAAATAAAAAAGAAACCGAGACGGCACTCTTTGTTGTAGTCTTGAGTCTGGACCCTCATAATAATGAGCTCCTTACATATATTGACATCAAATGGAATCCTAGTGTCCTATATATACACATATGATATATGAACTAAAGTTCATAGCAATTGCATGGGGGTTCCCTACTCAATCATCCCTCCCACTATAAACCAACTTCCTTCTCCCTCTCATTCCCATCTGTAACGGCCCCCACCCACACCCTCTCTGTTTTTGGCAAACTAATCACAACCTAACTTTCCGAGCAAAGTTTACCATCCATCTTGACAATGGAGCAAGAACGCCGGAAAGTGAGCTTCGCGGAGCCGAGGAGCTTCCGGAGCACTCTCAAGTCGGACCTCAAGGAGACCTTTTTCCCGGATGACCCGTTCGCCCACTTCTCCGACCACCCGCCCTTGCGCCGAGCCAAGCTCATCCTTGAGTACTTCGTCCCCATCTTCCAATGGCTTCCTTCTTACACCACTAGTCTCTTGGGGTACGATCTTCTGGCCGGTCTCACCACCGCCAGCCTCGCCATCCCTCAGGGCATCAGCTACGCCAATCTCACCCGCGTCCCTCCCATTGTTGGCCTATGTAAGTCGTCTTACTACACTATATACACTGTTCTAAAAAATCCTCGTAACCCTGCCTAGGTGTTGTGCCTAGCTAGGTGTTGTGTACACACCACCTAGGCAACACATCTCTTCAGCCTAGTGTTTTTTAGAATATTGACTATAACACATAAGAAAGATAATATGTTAAAAAACATATATAATTCTCTACTGTAATTTCAAACTTCTTAATTATGAGCTAGTAAGTACGTGGTGGTTATCTAATTGTTTTCCTCCTTCCATTTCCATTGTGTTAGCCTCTTGATTTCTTTTGTTAGTGAGTAACTCAAATCCGTCACTTTTCCTATCTTATTTGTTGCGCTGTCCATTTAATCTCACCTACTCCGGAAAATGACAAGCTTTAGTAATGGTATTTACGTATGTACACAATTACACATGGCATATATGGCAGATTCAAGTTTCGTGCCGCCGCTTATATACACCGTGTTTGGAAGCTCTATGAACGTGTCGGTTGGGACGGTGGCCGCCTGCTCTCTGTTGCTGGCGCAGACGATCGGGGCAGCCGTGAATCCCTCCCTGAATCCCACCTTGTACCTTAACTTGGTTTTTACCTCCACTCTCATTGCCGGTCTTTTTCAGACGGCGTTAGGCGTACTAAGGCTTGGGATTCTAGTGGATTTCTTGTCACACTCAACCATAACAGGGTTCATGGGAGGCACAGCCATTCTCATCATTCTGCAACAGTTGAAAGGCTTCCTTGGTATGCATCACTTTACCAACAAGACTGACGTCGTCTCTGTCCTACAAGCCATCTTTAAGAACAAACATGAGGTTGTTAATTACTCCTTTTTTCCTTTAGCACAATACAATAGCTTTCCGTTAAATAATTGATCTCCCTCATCATCAATCACTATGTTTTTAATAATTCAGTGGCGTTGGGAAAGCGCACTTTTGGGATGTATCTTCCTTGCCTTTCTTGCATCTACCAGGATCCTGGTTAGACCAATTTCCTTCCTTCCTTGTGTATCTTTTGTACATCATCAACAGCTTAAATAAGTGCAATTAGTTATATGAATCCGGCCTACAACTTTTGTTCTTTTCTTGGTTGTTAATTAATGGGCAGAAAAACAAGAGGCCCAAGTTGTTCTGGGTAGCAGCCATGGCTCCTCTTGTGACGGTTATAGTCGGAGGCATGTTTGCCTATTTTGGCCATATGGAGAAACATGGAATCGATGTTGTAAGTGAAGCTTTTAGGGAAATCATCAAACTTGATTAAATTGGAACATCGGTTTCCATTATTGTACAATGACATTAGAAAAGTGGGTATCAAGTTGACCATTTATATGATATGGCAGGTGGGGCACTTGCACAGAGGAATAAATCCACTCTCAATAGATGATTTTGTGTTTGATAGCAAGTACATGCCTACTGTCATCAGAGCCGGCATCATAACCGCCATCCTCGGCCTCTTTGTAAGACTACATACATTTCCAACAAAATAAAGATCTTATGGTACATTATTATTATGCAGCACTATACATGTATTCCAATTATATGAACTTGGAACTACATGTTTTGTTTTCATAGGAAGGAATAGCCATAGGAAGGAGTTTTGCATTGATTAAGAACCAGAAAGTCGACGGAAACAAGGAGATCGTTGCGTTCGGACTAATGAACATAATTGGATCGTGCACATCTTGCTACTTGACCACAGGTAACCACAAGAACCCAACGTAATTAATCAAGCTTGAATCCTTCTTTAAGTATGTTTGTTGTATAAAATAAAAGAACTGACTAATTGGTTGTACTATGTTGATGCAGGGCCGTTTTCGAAAACGGCTGTGAATGTGAACGCCGGCTGCAAAACCCAGATGTCGAACGCGGTTATGGGACTTATCGTGATGCTTACATTGTTGTTGTTAGCACCCTTGTTCAGTTACACACCACTTGTCGCTCTCTCTGCAATCATCATGTCAGCCATGTTTGGGCTTATTGACTATGGGCAGTTTTACCACTTGTACAAGGTTGACAAGTATGACTTCATCATATGCATGGCTGCTTTCTTAGGAGTTGCCTTCATTGACATGGACTATGGCCTTGGCATTTCGGTAAGGTGGTATTGTCATATTGATTGAACTGAATCTTTTATTTTGTATGATCATTCCAATAGTACTAGAATGGTTGATGGGCCTTACTATGGGCCTTAATAACACATACTCCAGAATTTATGGGTGGATCCATATCTTAGAAGTAAATTTATTATAAAACACTTTTGTCAGGTGTCACTTGGGATAATCAGGGCAGTCTTGTACACAGCAAGACCAGCAAACATCAAACTGGGCAGCATTCAAAATTCAAATCTGTATAGGGACGTTGAGCAATACCCTGTTGCTAGTGGGTTGCCAGGGATTCTGATCATTCAACTGGGTTCCCCTGTTTATTTCTCTAACAGCAATTATCTCAAAGAAAGGTACTAGTATTTAATTACGATTTCAATTACCCTTTCATTTACAACAGAAAAAGTAAAACTAATTATACCTATTGATTAATAATTGATCAGGGTCCAGAGGTGGATAAGGGATGAAGAGTACTCAGCCAAAGACACACCAGTGGAGCATCTTATTCTGGATTTAGGAGGCAAGTGCATTGCAACTTGGTCACTTGCTCTAAGCTCTAACCTTTTTCCTAACCTTCATTAATATACGTTATAGTGTATACTTATATACTATAGGTTATATTGTGTGACAATTGTAGTAATGATAAATTGGAAGAGTGGTTGCAGGCGTGACAACTATTGACATGACGGGTGTGGAGACCTTCTTCGAAATGAGGAGACTATTGGAGTTGAAGGGAATCAAGGTAATCATCTACACTAGTAAATTGTACACAAAATGTTAAAAAACAATGATATTACTAACAAATAACAAATGGAAATTGGTGAAGATGTATTTGGTGAATCCAAGGAGGGAGGTGATGGAGAAGATGATGGCTGGAAATTTCATACACGTAATTGGGAGAGAAGCCATATTCCTGTCGATTGAGGATGCTATTCATTTTTGCCGTTTTACGCTTAGTGGTGGCGATACGTACAGAAAGGCTGAGCTTAATCCTGCCCATTCTGCTTAATTACTTAATTAATGGACAAGCCCATTATTGATCCATGGAGATGTCGGTAGAGATTCAACCGTTGTTGCTCTCCATTTTGCGTGATCAAGCTAGCTAGTATTAAAAAACAAGAGAATTGTACGTTGAATTGGGTCGTACTATGGAATGGAGTGTAAATGGGCCTACCCACGGGCCATGGCCCAAGTTAATTACATTTTTTTTAGTGATTTGGTGTACGTTTTTATCTTCTTGTCTCCCTTTGACCAATTCTCTACGCCACAGATGTGCACCCTACAGTCCCTACTCTACATTTTTCACCTCATATCATATGCTTTGTGAATTTAATTATACCGATTAGGAGCAAAAGATAGACTAGAAAGAACAGACTCTTAAGTCTAAAAGGTTAAGAAAGGTCCACTAGTAAACATTGCCTCAACCCAAATTTATATTACAAAAGTGATAATTTCACTGTTAATCAATTGATGTTAATTGTTTGACTATTCATACTTCTACGAATGTAACATTCAAGTGAATATATATTTCTATATGTCATCGATATAGTATCATATAAAATACAAAATGTGACTCGTTCAAACGAACAACTAAATTTTATTTCCAAAAAAGTAACAACTAAATTTAATGCAATGTAGAAAAAACTAAAAAAGGTCTATATAAAGTGAATGAGAAATTCAAATGGTATAACAGCTAATAGCATGACTTTAATTAGATTATATAACTTCTTTATAAGAAAAACGAGGAAAAAAAATGTATAAGTTGAAGGAGACGTCCAAAAGGTGTGATGTTAATATAAAATAGTTTAATGATCACTACCAAACTACGTACAAGCCAGATGTTATTATCGTTCAATATTCAATTCAATAGTACTCTAGTTAGAAATTATAATGTTGTAGAATGTGATGACATAGGTGATGAATTTGAAAATCAGAAAAGGTGTTAAAATATTTTTCAGCACAATTGAATATATATATATATATATGTAAAGATTGAGTTTGCTAATTTGAATCACGATTACTAGAAAATACGAGAGCAGAATAACAAACCAGTTTTTTGTTTTCATAATAAACGTTACATCTATATTAATTCAAAACGCAATATGATCTAAAAAACATCGAAAGTGTAAAAAGTGCATTCATCACACTTAATATTGCACTCTCAATCCGATCTATAAATGAAATCTATCCAACCTTTCATAATGCATCTAATATTACACCTAACTTTTATAGTATACTAGTTTAATCCCCGTATCATGTACGGGTAATGTGATTATAAATCCAATTTAATATAGTTATGTAATGTCAATGATCATGTTAAAATTATAGGATTGTATATATTTATCTTCGTATTATGATTAGTGTTTTTCTACCAATAGTAAATCAACTCACAATATAAATAATTAAGTTGGATTTGTTTAAAAATTACTTTATGATAAGTATCACGTATTATTAAATAGTAATATTTATGGGAAGATTATAACTAATTCTTGGTAAGTGCTAATTTATAATTTTCAGGATAATTCATAATTTTTGGTCAACTTTAATCAATTTTTACGGGATAAGATTATATGAGATTCTAACTACCTAATTTGTATAAAGGAGGGCCCGAATGATTATTTTATTATTGAAATGATACGTGGCGTAAATTTTTGTGAAAACATTGTCTCCGCTTTATACTATAGGTAGTATAGATACGTTCATACTCAAAAGTAATGTAGAGGGGATGAGATTCAAATAACTACTAATGTATGCACTTGTAATTTCGTAAGTAATGGGGAATAACAAGTGCGGGTGAGAAGGGCCAATGAGCCAGGAGGCGGGTCCAAACTGGTGTTTTTGTTTGTCAAGATCATTAGAATTGGGAAGCAGCTGTTCCCGCGTTTGAATATGTACTTAATTAGACTTTACCAGCTGGACACAACAGCGACGTCGTGGCATGGCACACCAACGCAAGTAATTGATGGCGTAACAATTTCCTACTAACTTCGTATGGCATTGACGGCATACCAAGTGAAGTAATTAAAATGGGTTTGCATGCATAGATGTAAGAGCCCAGAAATGTGGATTGAATTTCATACGAGCTCGAACATTGGACCGGATTTGCTGACCCGGAAGGGTAATGATCGAACTCATCAATCAATGAATTCTGGCTTAGTTTGGATGAAATCCGTTGAATGCCCATGCTTGAATCCCCGCCTTTTCCTTCTTGGTTGCTTGCTTGTTCACATTCGTGATTGACGCAATTAAGTGTAATGATTCTTTGCCAATTGCCATCCTAGTACGTTTTTATGATTACTTTAAGCAATACTACATGTTATTCCAAAGTATAATCTTCTTCGCACGTTCACACCCAATCCATGTTGCAAAAGAATCATACTTTTAAGCAGGGGCGGACCGAGCAAACAAATCTTGCTTGTAGTTGGATTTGATCCCGTGTCCTCCTGTTTCTCTTAGAAAAGTTGAAAAAATCACTAGATTAGAGTAATTTTTCTAACTTTTTTACTACTAAATTTGATCTATTATAAATTTGGGAAATATCCGCCTCTGCTTTTAAGTATTTTTTATAGCATGTTTATTACGCTTAAGTTTCAAGTGAAAATATCTCCATGTTAAACAAGGAGGAGCAATACACATGACTTTAGATGTATTTCATTCAACACTGAATGCTTAATAATGTAAGAATGTAATTTCACCTTATATAAACAAAACACAGAAGGATGGCTTGGGGTGGAAAAAAAAAAGGCCTCTAGATAGATTTGTGTCTCAGTTACTTGTTTATAACGTGTAACGTCTTGGGGTGGATTTGCGTCTTATTGAACGCTTATTTTTTGTTTGTCTCTTTTTTATTTAACTAAAAACTAACTTAAATTTTATGTAAAGGTATTCAAAAAATAGTTTGATATAAAAGCTTATATTGTTATATATAATTTGCTTCTTTTGCGATTTATTTTAATGATACATTACTTTAATTGAACAAAGATTTGTAATATCGTAATTTTGTTATATAAGGACCGAATAATTTTTTTCTTTGAAAATGACTGAATATTTGGTTTTATCAATAAGTTTATTTATTTTATAATTAATATCTTATTATAGTAATTTTATTTTTTTGAAAAAATTAAAAGGAAAATTAGTAGATAAGAAGACTTCTAGAAAAATTATGTATAAAATTTAAAGTTTAGTTTTTTATTTGAAAGAAAACTAAAATAAAAATCAATAGATAATAAAATTTGTAATGTGGGGTCATCGATGAAATTCCAACCAATTAAATTCTTTTATTAAAGATGGGTGATGAAATCTAATAAAGAGTTGGCACATATCGTATTAAATATTATTTTTAACTCCCGCTTTAATATATGATTATGATCATTCTAATTAGTCCACACATTTAATTTTCTCTAAAATTTAGAATTTATTAAATACTTTATTTATAATTAGACCACCAAGTTAGAAGATTTGGTTTAGGATAAACATGCTCTCAGAAATCCCAGCGCAAAGCCAACTCACATTGGGACCCACACCACCGTCGCCAGCCTGTCAGAAGCTTCTCCCCTCTCCAAATAATCCCATGCTCCCAATCCCACAAGCTCCCACCCCGCCATCCAATCCCACTCGTCCACCCACCCCATCAAAACCCACCTCCCCACCGCTATACTCTCTTCACATCTATACTACCTACATTATAAAGTGAAAACAATGTCTTCACAAAAATTTACGCTACGTGTTATTTTTAAAATAAAATAATCAGTTAGACCCTCCTTTATGCAAATTAGGTAGTTAAAATTTTATATAATCTTATCCCGTAAAAATTGCTTAAAATTTATAAAAAATTATGAATTATCGTTTACCAAGAATTAGCTATAATCTTCTAATAAGTATTATTATTTAATAAAACATGATATTTATTTCAACCAAAAAAATAAAACATGATATTTATTGTAAAGTAATTTTTAAACAAATCCAACTGATTTATATTATGAGTTGATTTACTATTGGTAAAAAAACACAAAACACAATACGAAGATAAATATATATAATCCTGTCATTTTAACGTGATCATTGACATTACATATCTATATTAAATTGGATTTATAATCACTTTACCCGTACATGGTACGGGGGTTAAACTAGTTACTCCGTATTTCTTTCTTTCTTCCTTCCCAAACACACCACCCTCTTCAAAATCCCTATAATTAAGCAGATGATGATCAACCTAGACCTGGGTCTGGCTCCATTGAATCGGGTCAAAACCGGCCGAAACCGGAACCGTACAGAACCGGAACCGGACCGGCGGTTTCGGTTCCAAGGGCGGTTCCGGTTTCGGTTCCCCCTCCCCCGGAACCGGCGGTTCCATCCGGTTCAAACCGTCGGTTCGGAACCGCCAGTTCCAAACCGTCCCAAACCGCCAGTTTCTCCTCTTTTCTACAATAAAATATACATAAATTATACCAAACATATTAAAAAAAATACAAATCAAGCATTAAATATTTATATATAATAATCAAAACCAAATTTATAAGTCAAAAGAGGTTAAATATACCCAAATTTACAACATTTACTCTTTAAGATATAAAATAATTTCTCTCAAAAATTTAAGTTTTAACCGGTTCCAAAACCGGAACCGGAACCGGGTGGAACCGACCTCGGAACGGCCTAGAACCGAAACCGGCCCGGAACTGGAAAACCGGCCATGAATCGGCTCCGGTTCCACGAAACTTGGAACCGAAAACCGACGGTTTTAGAACCGGAACCGGTGGTTCCAGAACCGGACCCATGTCTAGATCAACCCGCTAACACACCACCATCTTTGATATTACTAGTGTACTTGGGGAATTCTAGCTTTTAGCTTCTTGTGAGATGATAACAACCGAAGTATAATTATATGGTTGATCAAGAAATTTAGAAGAAAACAAAATTACATGTGCTATAGGTTGATGTGCAATCCGGTAAGTTGACCTGTTCGTAAATGAGAAAACCCTGACAGTTACAAGACCAATAGATTGATGTTCGATCCATATATTACGGTAAGTGCTTTTTCAAACAAACCATATCAAGGCATTAGAGTGTTCAATAGCGCAGGGCCACGATTTGATTACTACTAGTTATAGTATATCGTCGTGTTATACACGATTATGACTCACGTTTCATATTTTAAAATTATTTTTATTATAAATAGAATATTCACAAGTGAAAATACATAATAAAAATTTTAGCATATGAGAATGTTATTAATTCTAGACAAAAAAGATTATTCTTCATATTTATACTACCACACATATCAGAATATTATAGAAAAATTTAGTAAATAAAAATCACTTATTTTTTCACTTGTTTTTAATGGTTAATACATATCATTATCCCTATTATCATAATTTTGAGATATTATAAATCAATATTATATAAAATGAGCTATTTTAAGTGTTATTTTGAGATATAAGTCAGTATAATATAAAATGAGCTATTTTAATAGTTATGTAATTATGAAAGATAAAAGCTAAATTATTATGAACATGATAATATAAGTTAAGTAAAAGATAAGTAATATTAATTGATTTAATATGAAAGATCATAATAAAAGTTTAATTATTAAAAAAGGGCTTCCATTTTTTATATTGAACTTTTAAATTCCATTTTTTATATTGAACTTTTAAATTACATCTTACATAAAAAGATAAAAAAGATAACTAGTCTATATCTATGTATCTACACATATCTCCATGTACGTGGGGCTTTCCATATGAGCCGTTCCTTTTACTCACTACAGTGTTTATTTGCCTGAGCTGATCTTTACCGTCCGTTCCTTCCTACTTCCATCTCCTCACACCTCCTCCTTTCGTCCCTCTCTGTGCTGCCTCCACCTGCACTTCACTTTTGCTTTCCCCGATTTCGCGTTCCCATTCCACCTCCTGCTTTTGCCTGTGGCCGTGCTTCTATGACCTCCACCTCTTCCTTCCTGCATCATCTCCTTCTTCCACCTCCTCCTTCCTATCCACCTCCTTCTTCTTCTTCTTTCGTTCTTTAATCTGCTTGCGTTCAGTTCAATTCCGCCTTCTGAAATCTGGTTCCGGATTGACGCCGTACTGTCGACTGCGAGTCCGAGCCCTAGATACAATAGTGAAAGATCATGCCCGTTTTTTTCCCCTGTCCACATCCTCTTTCCTTAGACTCTGTGTCCTCCTGCCTCCACCTCCTTCTTCCGTCCGTTTTCCACCTCCACCTTATTTGCTTTTATCTCACCCCCCTGTAGATTTCCACGTATCCAATTTTGCTTTTCCCTCTTTTCTTCTTCCAATTTCCGGTTTCTAATCGACCTTGCTTTCCGTTGTTGTGGCCTCACCCCAGTTCTGCGCCTCCTCCGACGGTGATTTCCTCCGAATCGAGTTGCGACGGATGTTAGAACGGAAACGAGAATGAGAACTTCGAGGAGAGCAAAGAGGATGTGAGGAGGACGCGTCGTGACGTTCTCCGTCTCCGGCTCCACGATTGAGCGATGTGTGGAATCGACTTCTTCATTGGGCGGAGCTGTTCATGGGATTAGAAGACAACTCCATCGAATTCCGGTTCACAATGCCCGAGACCGATCTCTACAGCCAACTACTTCATGTCCGAACTCAAAAGGGCATGATATTATGCACAAAAAATCAAATGATGTTGCATGCAATTAATTTGAAGATCAAGAGCTGTAGGGGGAAAAAAATGCCATCTGAACAGCAATGTTAATACTCAATTAATCATGAATATGATAGTAAGGGAGAAGAGAGTTGCCTGTTTCCAACACATGTAAAATAACATTTCCTCATGGGTGAATTAAAATAGCATTTCCTCGATCATGGGTGAATTTTGTTTTTGTGATGGTCTTTGAATGGAGTTTGGATCTGAAATCCTGTTTGGTTTCTGCATGCTAGCTGATTGTGTACATGAAATATGCTTGGTGTTGTTAGCTTAGCTTGCTAGAATGTAGCAATCATGGTTGGGATGTGAGGAGGAATCAAAGTTTGATTTATATATGCTGATAGGTAAGTAAGTGTGATGGCCAACACTCAATCTTAGTAAGTATGCTGAACAATAGGTTGGGGATGATCACTAAACAAGATTAGTTTGGATAAGTTCATACACTAAGGAGGTAGAATCGTGTCTATCAAATCTACCATTATATGCTCTGCTTGATCAAAAGCATATATAAGGCATATTAAACAATGAAAGCAACCTGTCATGACAGCTTAGTGTTTATGTAATATGGATTAGTTTATGGTACGTCTTTTGGTATAAGCATGGATGAGATCTTTGGTATAAGCATAATTCATCCCCCGAAGCACGGGCCCCTTACTAGTACCCTTACTAGTATATAAAAAGAATAGAAGTCAAGCCCCGATTAACATGTCAGGAGTCCAAATGACCAAAATGAACAAACTCGGGTGTCTATATATGTTTTAGATAATAATAAATGCGAATGATAAAAATAATTTTTTTAAATATGAGGTTTATCAATTTAGGTTCTTATAAAAAGGTTTTAAAAAATAATATGTAATCAAGTATAAATATTATGTCTTTTACGTATTTTTTGAGTTATATGAACTTCAAAAACAACGTCACCCTTCTTTTATAAACATGTTTATACATTAAAACTTATATTATATTTTCCCATATCAATACTCGATTATTACATATCTAATTATGACTCGATATTTTAAATTCAAATTATCGTGCATGACATGATACAACAAGTTAAACTAGTATTTAATCATTTGTAATGTTATTATAAGTTTGTAAACCGCCTTTAATGGTTTCTCCATAATATATGATTGTAATCCAATTATTCTCTTATATATTTTTTAAAAATATTTTATACTATTGTGCACTTTTAATAATAAATATCACAAAATGATATTATTAATTATTTTATTTTACTTTGAACAATCAAATCTATACATATATGAAATGGATAATAAGAATTTTAAAATAAAATTTGTCCCGTGCATATCACGGGATTTACCGTAAGTTAATAGTATAAGATTTGAGTTTGGCCACTAAAATTAACATTGCAACAATCACATAAGAATTAATCTGAGGGTTTTGACGAGAGATAGGAGAAAACGTGTTTTATATGGTGTTGTATCTGGAATTTGTAAATTGGTAGTTAGAGTAGTATGGAGTATATAACTCTGACAACTGCCAGAGAACAAGCCTAAAATAGTGGGAGTGGGTGGAAATGGAGGTAAAAAGAAAGGCGGAAAATTACTTGCAGAGGTTCGGCCCGAATTTAGGTTCATCAAATTTCAGACCGGGCAAGGATGCGGAGCTTTTAGAAAGGGGCTCAATTGCAGGCGACGCGGGTTCGATTCCCGGCGGCGGCCATTTTCTCATAATAAGTAAGGCTAGGGTTTCAGGAGATTGGGTTTCACGCGTGTGCCGCGTTCTTTTGGGCCGCTCGTTTTACGGACGCTCCACTTGACTCTCCTATTAAATTCTCATTTCTACATTTTCTTTTTCTTCTTTTTCATACTAATACTTTTTTCTTCCTTCCCAAACACAACACTCACTTCAAAATCCCTGTAAGAAAGAAGAAGAAGAAGAAAACCTTTCTCTCCCATCTCTAACCCCACGCTTCTTCTTCCCGGATCTCCATCATCACCGTCAATCTCCATCAAGATCTGTGTCTCGAGTCTCGTTTGGGATGGATTTGAGATCCGCTTAGTGGAATTACACACATCAATTTGTGCGTGTGGACTGAGATGAGGAAGCAATCTCAATTCCTGCCAATCAGTCTCCTCATTCTCCTCCCTCTCTGTCTCTTCTTCTTCCTGCACTCCTCCTCCGCTTCCGACGAGCTCAATTTCGTCGGCCATGGCGAGCTCTCCGACGCGGAGGCGCAGTTCATCCGCCGCCGCCAGCTCCTGTACTACGTGGACGGGTTCGGCGACAGAGGGGAGAATGTGAGCGTGGATCCCTCTCTGGTGTTCGCCAATGGCCGCCAACGCGACGCCTACATCGCTCTCCAGGCCTGGAAGAAAGCTATCCTCTCGGATCCGTTCAACGTCACCTCCAACTGGATCGGATCCGGCGTCTGCAAGTACACCGGCGTCTTCTGCGCTCCGGCTCCGTACAACCGCTCGCTAATCACCGTCGCCGGAATCGACCTCAACCACCGCGACATCGCCGGCTACCTCCCGGAGGAGCTCGGCCTCCTGGTGGACCTGGCTCTGTTCCACATCAACTCCAACCGCTTCTGCGGAACCGTTCCGCAGAGGTTCAAGCGAATGAGGCTCCTCCACGAGCTGGATCTGAGCAACAACCGCTTCGCTGGTAAGTTCCCGAAGGTCGTTCTCTCTCTTCCGCGTCTCAAGTTTCTAGATCTGAGATACAACGAGTTCGAGGGCGGCGTCCCCAGGCAGCTCTTCGACAAGGATCTGGACGCCATCTTCATCAACCACAACCGCTTCCAGTTCGAGCTGCCGGAGAATTTCGGCAACTCGCCGGTGTCGGTGGCGGTGGTCGCCGGCAACAAGTTCCACGGCTGCATTCCGGCGAGCATCGGGAACATGTCGGGGCTGAACGAGATCATACTCATGGATAACGGCCTCAGGGCGTGCTTGCCGTCCGAGATCGGGATGCTGAAGAACCTCACCGTGTTTGACGTCAGCTACAATCAGCTGCTGGGGCCGCTTCCGTCGGCGATTGGGGGGATGGCGAGCCTGGAGCAGCTTGACGTGGCCCACAACCAGCTCTCCGGTCGCATTCCGGACGCCATCTGTCAGCTAAGGAACCTCCAGAACTTTACCTTCTCGTACAACTTCTTTACCGGAGAGCCGCCGTCGTGCCTGAGGCTCCCGGCGTTTGACGACCGGCGGAATTGCCTGCCTCCGCCACGCCCCTTGCAGAAGCCTGCTAGTCAATGCAGGTCATTCCTCTCGAAGCCGGTGCAGTGTAGCTCGTTCGGATGTAAGGCGTTTGTGCCCTCGCCAAGGCCGCCTTCTCCTCCGGCCACGCCTGTTCATCCGACGCCCCCGGGTCAAACCCCTCCGTCGCCGGTCCCTGCGCCTCATACTCCGACGCCGGTTCCTTCGCCTGTACATCATTCCCCACCGCCACCGGTTCCTTCCCCTGTACAGCATTCCCCACCGCCACCAGTTCCTTCCCCACCTCCGCCGCCTTCTCCAATATGGGTACCACATTCACCTCCGCCACCGCCTCCACCACCTCCTCCGCCACCATCGCCACCGCCGTCTCATCCGCCACCGCCTCCACCACCACCTCCTCCGCCACCCCAACATCCACCACCTCCTCCTCCGCCACCGCCTCCACCACCACCTCCTCCGCCACCTCAAAATCCACCTCCTCCTCCGAGCTCGCCTCCGCCACCTTCTCCAAGTTGGGTACCACATTCACCTCCGCCCCCCTCGCCACCGCCCTGTCATCCGCCACCCTCGCCACCGCCCTGTCATCCGCCACCCTCGCCACCGCCATGTCAGCCGCCACCCTCGCCACCGCCATGTCATCCGCCACCGACTCCATCACCCTCAGCCAGCTCTCCACCACCACCATCACCTCATCCTTACTACTATAGCTCGCCTCCGCCGCCCAATCACCCACCACCACCACCACAGCCTTACATATACAGCTCCCCTCCGCCGCCCAATCATCCTCCACCTCCACCTCACCATGTCTACAAACCACCGCCATCTCCTTCGCCTCCTCCCCCGCCAGTTTACTTCCATCCTCCGCCACCGCCATGTGAGCAGCCGCCGCCTCCGATACCACCGTGTGAGCAGCATCCACCCCCTCCACCGCCAGAATACGAAGGGCCAATCCCGCCTGTGATCGGGGTGTCGTATGCTTCTCCTCCTCCCCCGCCTTTCTATTAGTGATCAAAATTGTTGATCCCCCCGTATTTAGCTTGCAATCATCCTACAGTATTATTGTTGAGAGGGAAATAATCAACTACAAGAGATTACTAGTGTACTGGGGGAGAAACGCCTACAATTACCTCATTTCAATTCCTGCAGATTTGAAGGGTAAGGTTGATTGAGTTTCTATGAATAAATTTGTTGAGGGAACAGAACAGAACAATAGGTACTTTTGCAGGGAAGTTGTGATGTAAGTAATATTACAAGGGCCACAAACACTAATCCTTCTTGGTGTTTGATACTGGGACTGTCAACTGTGGGGTTTTAGCACTATAATTTATCCATTTGTAATCTTCTCCTTATGATTTTTCCTATTCATTTATGTACTGCAATCTAGCTTCCGACGTCTTGGAATTTGGTTTTATGAACTTGGTTCACCCAGATCATGCTGTTGTCTCCGTTCTATATCACTCACTTGAATCACTATCACCTATCACAGTTGGTTGGTCTTATGTTTAGTGCTCTTGATGATGACTCTTGCATTGTTGGGCCTTGAAACTTGATATCGGTTGGGAGTTGGTACCCTCTTAAGATTCACTCTCCTATAGTTTGCTTGCTTGGCGTATGGATTGCTGTATTGATTCCAACTACAGCTTGCTGCAAATTCTGAACCTCAATATTTAAACCCTATTAGTTGGAGCTGTTTCTGTACTGTATTCGGGTTCCTTTGTTCACGGGGGTAAACACTAGTATTGCTCTTTTTCACGTGGGTGGGTGTGTTACTATTTGAGCTTAATTTATAGGGCAACGCCCGGCGCTGATCACAACTCGTGACGACTGTGATCCCTCAATATTCAAAGTGTTGGCTCAACTTACATATCTTGCTGATTTCTATTGAAACAAACCAGCTAGAGAACAAACCAGAGAAAGAGGGTCATTATCCCTTGTAGTTATTCCAGCCAATTGAGTGCTGAAATGCAAGTTGTGTACCAAAATTCCAAACTTGGTTGTTGCGCTCTTAGGTGTTTGTCAATGCGCTGTAAAGACAGCCCAGCATTTAGTAGTACCAGGCTGGAAGCGGACGCGTTTCTTAGCTAGGTGTGTTGAAAAGTGAGAATATATGCCATGCCATCTATCCTTTTCTGCAAACCAACAATAGAATAAAGGCGAAAGAAAATTGCTGGCTAATTAAAGCATCCAAATATTGCTGTACTTGCATGAAACCCACCTATCCAAAACATAGTTTTCCATCGTTTTCTTTTTTGCCATTCACATCAAATTCAGCCTAGTTTGGACTCCATTTCGTTGGCACTTTCCCGACTTCTCATTAAGATTTCAGTCTTTCTCTGGAAACTTACAATGACAAACTATATACAAATCTGGTCTCCATAACGACAATAATGGAGATAGGACTGACACGTACATGGAATGGAAACGTCACATATGCAACTCCGTTCTGATCCATACTTGTACGTACACTTTTGCGTTCTGATCCTTAGCATGGCATGTTCAGGCATGCACTTCGCTTGTTTGTCCATTCCTGATCGTAGCAGCGCCTACATTCATACATATTAGCCTTTGTTTTCTTCAAGTATGGATTCGTATTGGCCTTTTGTGACTTAGTTCTCACGTTCTCTGAGGCTTCGCAACTAGAAATAATTTTTGTATGTTTTTTTTGTTTGGCATTACTCGCCCTCTACTCATTCATTCTTTTTAGTGTTGTTTGTGTTTTTGTTGTAAAATTCTTGTTTGTAGAAAGTTGAGCTATCGAGGAAGTAAGTGCTTAGGCCATTGCACCGGATGAGGGAATTTAAGCTCGCAATTTAATGCTTAGAGATCATCACCTTATCAACTAAGCTAGTGAGGCTTGATGGGATTTTACCTTTAGAATTAGGACGATCTATAACAATTTCCGGTTTGTGACTGAAAATGTATTGTTGGTCTCTATTTGTGACAGTGTTTTTTTCTTGGGTTTATTTGATAACGGGTTTCTAGTAAGTACCTTGTGAGATTGAAAATGCTATACCATCTTCTGTGATAAGAATATAAGGGTCAGCCCATCATATTAATTACCCGACATGGAATGCGGAAGTAGATAAACAATGTCAAGTCCAACTTCCAGGATCAACCCAGATAATGAAAAGTGATCTAAGGCTCCGTTCGGCTGGTCAGAAAAAGAAGCTAACTGGAGCTTTTTCTAGCGTTTTTTTGCCAAAAAAGCTACCCCTAGGGGTTAGGAGCTTTTTGAAAATGCTATAAGAAGCTAGTAGGAGCTTTTATTTAGCATTTTCAAAAAGCTCCTACCCCCTAGGGGTAGCTTTTTTGGCAAAAAAACGCTAGAAAAAGCTCCAGCTAGCTTCTTTTTCTGACCAGCCGAACGGAGCCTAAATAGCCTCTCTCCAATTCCTACACAACATGAACCAACAATTTCATATAACTGATCTTCTCTCTATTCCCCGGCGCGGGCTTCCTTTCTCGATCCCAAAAGTCGCCTAGGGTGGCCTAGACGAAGAGTAACACTAACCACAAGCTTACCCTCATGTACAAGAGTAGAATAAATAGGCAGATTTCATTGTATGATCAGTATAAACTTTATGTTATACACGTATATATGTCTCTTCTATTTCATGAATATTTTGACATAAGCAGGCACTCTAACACATTGTGAGCTGTTCCTCCATGGCAACACTCATTTTCCCGCCATTCGTGTCAATAGCGAAGCCAATTCGCAAGGCTAAAACGCTGAGTAATCTACTTGTCATGGAAATTCTCCCACTTGTCTACTCTTCAATATAGCTGGAGCCACCAACATCCATACTGTAACACAAGTTCATAGAGCAAAGATAAGAAATAAACTTCAAATCTTGGAAACTTTATTAATAGGAAAGATCTAAGATACTTACTGTATACACAAGCTGCTAGCCACTCGTTCACTATCCTCACCCAAGTGCTAGTCCATCCCACATCAATTGTCCACCTACAAAATGAAACATCAGTTTAATTATGCAATTTGTAATGAAGTCTTGATTGGCAGTTTCTGAAGGGTTAGAAGAAAGTTGGTGCTGTTCTTACTTCTTCATAGAATGGTGAGTGTTCCAACCAATCAGTAGCATTGCAAAGTACATTGCCCCGGTAGCGAAAACGAAATGGAAGAAGCCATAGCCGTACGCAACATCATCTTCGTCTTTCCTCTCGGCCTTTCTGAACTGCACAAGAAAATCCGCGATGCATTTGGCTCAAGATCGACGTTTGAAAACGGTGATCACTTATGGTTTAGTGTTGGAAATGTAAGAGCTAACCTGGAAACATTGGGAATCAATTCCTGTTGAGAATGTTGCAATCACCATTGCAAGTAGTGCAACAACAAAACTCTGCATTATTCAGAAATGGTCAAGTGTCATTCTCAGTTTAGTAAAAATAAATAAAGGGAACCACATTAAGTTAGTAAGTTGAGAGGAATAGAAAAGTTACTATGATGGTAAGCCAGTCTGTCCTCTTTGTGGTTTCTGCCTTTCTGTTGCAGCTTGTGCCTGGTGGTTCACTGCCAATTTAATTGCTTATGGTATGAGTTAGTTTTCCTACATGGTTTTTGAAGGAGTAGAAAGAGTTGTTTACCTTCTGATGGCACACCAGCAGATGAAAACTACATAAAGGCCCATTAGACCTGGAGCCAAGAATCCAGCATTGATCTGTTGGAGGCAGAGAATTGACCAAGCTTGATTAAACAAGATGTACTACACTGCAACTGGTGTGGCTATGAAAAGGGAGCATTTGAGTGCACATACCTAGAAATCAAGAAGGACTTACTTTGGGATGGAGAGAAACACTGGTCATCAGCTGGAGAAGAACGAGAGACAGCGTGATGAAGAAAATGTTTAGGAGACATGACGTTTCTGGGGCGTACCATATGTACAACATTATGATCCCTACGAAGCATATGACATACGCCGCAGTTGCAAGAAACATGACATGGATGTGGCTGTACATGGTGAAAACAAGGCACATTAAATTTTAGATATCTACTACAAAGTCATAGAATCTTCACGTATGTATTGATTTGTGTGATAGGAAAAGCTTACCATCTTTCTGCATACTTTTCCGAGAGGCAACAATCGTTCATCCATGTAATAAAGCTTATAACACTCACTAGCTGAATTAAGAGGAAGACCCTGTAGGATATAGATTTGATCTTAGCTATATGATCACTAAAAGTATCTCTCAATCTTAGATTATAAAAACCAAGTCCCTACCCTGCGCCGAAATGTGCAATTTCCCCTGCCAAAATATATAAATAGTGTCATTCTCTTGCAACTCACAGCTCACAACAGATAAAAAGGAGAGTTTAGTAGAGGATGATGTCTCAAGAACTTGAACTCACCATAGAGCTGAATAAATGTGTTAGGGACCAAGAAGGGCAAAATCATAACTAGGACAAAAAGCAAAGCTTTCGCAGACCACCACCCGGAATGCCACGTGTCTCTTTGGTCGTGCAACTTTGAGGTGCCAACTGTTGTCAGGAACATTGCAAAGAAGAACAGCTAACATTCTATTAAGGAAATCAGTTTTACAACTTTATTTTGAAAGCAAAGGTTTGAGGCTGAATCCTGTAACAGATCAAACTCATTGAAAACATGAAATCTACATCAAGGAAGGATACGAAACATCCCAAGCTAACACGCAAAACGCCTTCTGTACCCAAGCACTCTGGACCTCCATCACATCCTGTTAATCCTGCATGAAAACCAAGACACATGAGCTATGATAAACAGACCTAAAACTCTTCATTATTGCATCTTGTATGGGCATTAGATTAATAAGACTTTTACTTTGCATCTCGGTCAGTGCACTTCTTCCATAGTCACGAACGGCCCATGCTAGAAGATTTGTGATCAGAAATATGAGGCCATATACATATCTGGCCATCCAAGGGTTAGAGCCATATATGAATTGGCCAAACCAAGAGATTTGCTTTAATCCAGGGTATTTGACCCTGTTATTGCTCATGTTGGCCTCCATTTCACCCCAAAAGCCCTCCCTTTCCCTCACATCTTTCATGTAAAATTACAAAACAAGAAAATATAATCAATGTTGAATGGAAATATCTTTTACAACAAAAGCGCAAAACATATCATGTGAGCAAAGAGAGGAAGGCTAAAGTATGAGATGGCTTGTTAATACATAAAGATGCAACAGAAAGTTGTGCCACCTCAAGATTAGTTAAGCACTCTTTTCTTGTCCTGGCCTAAAAACAAAGCCCGGAAATTATGCAACTTATACCCATCATGAAACATGGGCAGAATGATAAACAATAGTCTTTCAACCTGCAACTTATTTGATTCAAACCTCTTTGGTTACAACATGAACTTGTTCTGCCGTGTAAGATAGGGTCTTTCAGTTGCAAGAAGATGATGATTTGATTTTCTTTCTTAAAGAAATTCCACTCAAAAAAAATGAACAGATGCCTAATAATGTGGG
Source organism: Polygonum aviculare (assembly GCA_934048045.1). Taxonomy (NCBI): domain Eukaryota; kingdom Viridiplantae; phylum Streptophyta; class Magnoliopsida; order Caryophyllales; family Polygonaceae; genus Polygonum; species Polygonum aviculare. The sequence continues at coordinate 26,722,330 of OW204031.1, forward strand.
AGGAAAATATGGAGCACAAGCATGTCCAAACAAACCAAAAAAGATCATAACATCACATCATTCTGCATGCTCTGAAGGCTGAATGCTGAACAGGGAAATTATTTTCTTGGTTTTATGACTTTTTCAGAAGGATCTTGAACCAATGGGTTTTATTGAAGAATATGTTCACATTTCAAGAAACCAGACAAAACAGGAAAGAATCAAATATGGGCACTTCTTTTAATCATTAATCAAACTAGTCCCTAGTCTACAGTTATGAAATAAATACTATTCTTAAATTCTGAGTAATGTTGATCAATATGTTTTTTTTGTATTTATCCTGGATTTTTAAACTAAGACAATAAAATATCTTGTTCAGATACTAAATGCAGTTCAAAAAAGCGAAATTAATGAACCCAAATAAAAGGCATCTAACTTATCCCTAAAACCGGGGAAAGGTATCAGATTCAATATGAACTCAGCATCCAATAATGGAGTGATCCAAACACTTGAGATAAATCAAGCTAAAAAAAAACATAACCAATTTCCTTGTCAAATCTAGCTAAATCTTAAGAAACTGAACAAAAAATGAACAGATCAACTTCATGTAAGAAACCCAGATGAAATGCACCTGAAAATCTGCAGAGACAATGGGCACCAGTTGAGAAGAAGAGAAGAAATTTGGGTGTGGAAGAGAAGAAGAAGAGGATGAGCTTCAGAAAAGGCGGTAATCTGTGTTTAGTGTATAGTGATGAATGGCAACTTTGAAGTGGCTGGGACCAAATTCCACTAAGGATTGCAACTTAAATTAGTGCTTCCTTTGAACCACATTATATTTTCTCTCTCTCTCTGTTTTGTGTGTCTTTCGGTGATTGAGACAAATTACTATGGCTCCAACACCTCTCAAAGATGAGAGGAGAGAAGAAAGTCAGAGAGAGAGAGATCCAGATTGGGCTTTTTCCCCCTTTTACTCTTTTTGGATTGTTTTTAAATTATTATTTAATCGATTAGGCAGAGTAAAGAGAAAGAGGGAGGAAGAGAAGAAACACATGTATCAAGTGTGAAGAACAAGAACCAATCTTTCCTCTCTTTCTCTTTCCCTTTTCCTTTTCCCGCCGTAAACATGAATATGGAATGCCGGAATTTTAGCCTTTAGTAAAGATGGCAAACCCGGTTGGTCTGAACTATAGCTGTGAAAGCTTGACTCAGTCCGGTTATCTGACCCTATCCGAAAATTTAGGGATTCGGAAATTTAAACATGACTTGTTCGAAAACGTATAACGACCGGACTCAATTGACCCGGGAATCTAATGTCTTCAATCCGACTGAACCCGAACCCGATTTGATTGAGCGGTCCAGCGTGAACCATATCTTTATAGTCTTTCAATTCATGAGAAATACACATACTCCGTAGTTCTTTTTAATGGAGTTATTTATATTAGTATTTTTTTTATGAAAGGAACATAATGTAAATCGACATCTTCATAACTATCCACTTGCTGATCATGACTGGTTTTTGTAGTGGGCATTTCATATGGATCGGAAGTCAAACTTAGGCTAATATACAAATAGTAAAGTTTGGTATCAATTTTGATTTCCTGAAATATAAGTCAATTAGATTCTTGTGTGCTTCAAGGCTTGGGAAGCAGAATGATGGTTGACACTTTGAAAGCATTAAAAAAAAGGGGCGTTTTCATACACGGAAGTAGAACGGCATACTAGAATTGCCGTATTGAGCTCTACCAAAAACAAAATGACGTATTGAGCTCTACCAAAAAAAATGCCGTATTGAACTCTACCTTTTTCACAAAAGAATTAGGCTCCGTTCGGTTGGGAGCTTACCGTAGCTTAATGTAGCTTAATGTAGCTGAAGTAGGTTTTTTAAGCCCAAAACATGTGTTCGGTGAAACGGACTGAATTGGGAGCTTAAGTGGACCCGTGTAGCTTAATGAAGCTGAGAAAAGCCCTATTTTTACACGCTCCTATGAGGAGCTCTTTGGAGCTGAACTCGGTCTGGAGGCACAAAATTACCCCCGATACCCTCACCTTCCCATTTCTCCTCCTTCCCATTTCTGGCCTCCCTCGTTGGTCTCTTTCATTTCTCCGACCTTCGTTCTCGTCGGTCTCTCGCATTTCTCCGACCTTCGTTCTCGTCGATTCTCTCCATCTCCGAGCCGTTCTCGTCCATTGATCACAAAGAGCAGAAACGGCAGAACAACAAATCTAGGGTTGGAGAAATAGGGAGATCGATCGATTGATTCATCCACCACCATGGAAGAAGTTCAGGTTCCCGTGCCGGTGAGCGGAGAGCTCAAAGAAGCCTCGTCCGATGTTAAGCTCTTCGGCCGATGGACATTTGATGATGTCACTGTGAGTTTCCCCCTTTAGTTGCTTCTCGAAGTTTCGCAAGGTTTAGAGGAAAGCATTGTGTTAACTTTGTAATCGTTCTCGTTCTCGTCTACAGTTTATCGCCTTTGTGCATTGTGTAATCGAATTGAAAGATTTTGCATTTTCTGGTTATCTAGTTTAGAAAGACGTATGTTCATGCTGTGGTTGCCGTTTCTCTTAGAATTAAGATCGACTTGAAAGATTCAGGAATGAGGAGGCATAGTGTTTCAAATGTTACTGTTTTGTTTCATGCTATTGGTTCGGATATTGCTTAAATTCCTAGGAAGAGAGATGTATGGTGGTTTTATATGGCAGCTTCTCTAGTTTCTGGTCTCTTTGTGCTCATCTAGATATTGCTGTGTTGTCTGCACTATTGGTATTAATGGTTAGTTTGATTGTTTGCCTTAAAGGTCCATGACATGGCTCTTCAAGATACCAGCCTGGAAACCGCTTTGATGAGATGAGATCCATGAGGTCTTTCTTCATTGGTGATTTCAAAGCTTGGCTGACTTTGAACTTGAAGATATGTCTGGAGCAGCAAGTTTTGTTTTGTGTGCTGGCCTCTTTGGAAGCAAAGAAACAGCCTGACAATGTTGCCTCCTCACCCATCATCGTTGATTCAAGTTAATAAAATAATCTAAGGCCTTGGACCTCTTTGATGACCAAAAGATACTTATCAGCATATATGTGAAGTGGAAGAGATGGTTTTCAATCAATGATACTATATTCATGTTTTATGTACTATGGCAATTGGTTACTAAATACCAACAGAATTCATACTATATTCTCAGGGAATTTGATTTTGAACACAAGAAGGCATGCAAACCAATATATAAGCCCTTTATGGTAATTTTACAAACTAATCTATTTTCCTCAGCTCGTCTCACCGAACACTTGTTATGTACGTCAGCTAGTGAATTCAGTTTCAGCTTCCGTTATAATTCAGCTATTTTTTTCAGTTTCAGCTAATTTTTTCAGTCAGGAAAAAGCTTCAGCTAGACTACCCGAACGGAGCCTTAAGCAAATTTAGAGTATATATGTTAGTACACAAAATATGTCGGTGTACAAGTCTCAATTCCTTCTTCAATGACCTTCTTCTTCAAGCTTCTTCTCCCAGCCTCTTCGCCTTCAATGACCTGCAAAACAATGGACCAAGGGGCGAGCGACCCCCAATCCACCTCCGATGCTTAAGTCAGTAAAGGCAATGTTGATCAAAGGTGTCAGGCAAGGCTAGGGCTTAGAACTTGGCTTACCTTTCACATGGGATACATGTGTATTTATAGAGGAGAGGGACAAGGAGGGGGCGCGCATCCCAAGGCTAATCGGCCCCAAGTCACATTAGGGTTTTCGCGATATCTTGCTCCCCAAGTCAACCAAATATCTTATCTCAGGCGAAGATAAGATTCTCCTCCATAAATAATATCCTATCTAGAGTAACTACCCTATTAAAGGATAAAACATAATAAATAAGGATAGCAAAATAAATAAGATAGAGGAATAAATGCTAGCTAATTGATATGGAAATTTGCCCACCCACAATTGCCCCCTCCGGAACCTATACTCGTATACACCTCGTACTATCCCGTGTATAGGGTCCGGAGCTTAAGCGGTGAGTGGCCATGCAGATTAGGATGCTCTTATTCGTATATTCGTATATTCGTATATTCGTATATTCGTATATTCATATATTCGTACATCCGTATTCCATAAATACGGGATCCATGCAACTCCTACGCATTCGTATCGTAGGGCCCTCGTGAGGTCAAACGCGCGCGTCCACGCGTGACCTGCGCCATGGTACACACGGCGCCTTTTCGACCCTGAGCTGAGTGTTCGGTCCCCCATGCTAGAAAAACATTTGAAATCAAAAAGATATGAAAAGAAGGGTTCCCGGGATTTTAAAGACGAAATCGTTCGAAATGAGAATAAAAGAAGACGAAAAAGGCGGCGCGTCGTTACTAGCATGATGATCCTCGCACTTTTCTCAAGGGTAGAGTTTCTTTTCATAGCGATGTTTTAAGTGCAAAGCACTAGCCCATATGCCCCTGTCCTGATTCCGCATCCATAACACACGAACCCTTCCGAGCCTTGCCATTATCGGGATGCGCTCCCCATGGCCAATCGAGGCATTGCGTTGCCAATTCGGAAGGTTCATGGCCCTCGTGGGTGTGCGCACCGCAACATAACCTACGTAATGGCGCTCCGTAGGACGCTCGGCACGTCTTGGTGGTTTCCCCCTTGCACCCACCGCGGTCGCGGCCTCGCGCTCGCGGTGTGCCGCCCGTGCTTGCGGTTCGTTCCATAGGACTAATCAAGGCTCCTCGGGGGTTCCCCACGCCCGCGGCTCCCGGTCCCGCGCCCTCGTTTCTCGTAGACGGATTCGAACCCAATAGCGTGTTTCGAGGTAGTCGAGGCTGGTCTTTCGATGTCGTCTCGCTGATCCTGCCGTCAAACTTGAATTGGTAGGGAATCGCGTAACAGAGTCGGTTGGTACCAGTCTTTTGATGTCGGCTCTGGGCATGTAAGTTGACGTCATACTGCCCCCGCTCGACAGACCATCCCGCGACTCTTTCTGGGAGACCCGATTTTGACAGCAGAGATCGAAGCGGATGGTATCGTAGTGTTGGTTCCGGGTGCGTAAATTGACGTCTTACGCCCCCGCTTGATGGACCGCCTGATGACTCTATCGAAGAGGTTCGACTTCGTCGGCAGAGATTGGAGCGGGTAAGCGGTTACCACAGGAGTCGGGCGTTCGACCACGTAAGCCTTGGAGTCCTTACTTCGTTGTGGGCACACCGTCATTCCGGGGGGCGCTTGGGACCCGCAGGTTCGTACCTGATTTCGAGCCAATTGGAGCGAGTTTCCAGCATTGGCTCCTGAAGACGAAAGGTAGTACGCTTTCTAAGCTTTCCAAGACATCTTGAATCGTCCCGATCGGACAACCGTAGCTCACGAACGAGCCTGCATAACAAAGCAGTGCGCTGCTGACACTAGAGCGAGACTGCTCTGTCTTAGGCTGCGAGTTCGGGCCGGTTGGGGTGCGATTCGGGTCTGGATGTTAAGGGAAGATTTGTAGGTGAATTCTTCAGCTTTCCAGAGATGCCAAGCCCGTGATTTTTCGACGTCTCTAGCTCCCAAACGAGGGGCTAGAAGCAGGCTTCCCTGTTCTGCGCGTTCTGCAGGACAGCAGCCTTCGGACGTCCTTTTGACCCTCTCCGAGAGAGTTTCTGGGGCTGTCATCTAAAAATGGCCTGATGATCGCTCTTTCCTCTTTCCATTGATATATGGATCGTCCGATTCCGATGTGCGTAGCTCCTGGACGACTGGTCGGAAGTTTGCCTCGCCATCCTGCTCGTGAAACAGGTTGCGGTTTCTTGCGGCGCGATTTCGATCCGGATGCAGCAAGTCTTCAGTTCTTATGTGTGAACGAGAAACGTAGCATTCGGAGTCTACTCTCCAGCGCTTCTTGAATCATCTCGTTCTGACCACCGTGGAGCTCACACGGACTATTACAGCGTCATAGGTTCCGCGTTGATTGTTGAGCGGCGATCAAGCCCTTCGACCCTATGCGCCCGATCTCTTCCCGTCATATTGCTCGTTGGTCCCGCGACATCCCTCAGACCGACCGCCTCTCTCGTTCCGCGTGCACCGCTCTGGTGGGCTAGCGAGCTATCATGGTCATGCGAAGGCTCTTGGATGTGAAGGGACGAACGATCATGCTCAGAATCTCTTGCCCCGGTGGACTCCGAGCCTTCCCAAGATCCAACACTTGCTTCGTCGTGCCCCTGCGTCATACACCTCAATGGATTGGACCAACCGCTCGCCCGCACCGGGCTCTAGTGATTGATCGCGTCGTGAGGGCCGATGGGCGCCGTCGCAAAGGATCGGACCGACCGCTCGCCCGCAACGGGCTCTAGCGATCGATCGTGTTGTGCGGACCAATGGGTGCCGCCGCTCCTACGTGATCCGGCTCCACGTATCGCGGCTCGATCGGTGGCGCGGAACTACTCAGGAGCCGGGTGAAGGGCTCGACTGGGCCAGAGGCGTACCGCGCGCTCGTCCACAGTGCTTGGCAAAAGAACTTGATTTCTGGACTGTGCTGTTCGTGCCCAGTTTTGACTGACTTTGAGTAGGATTCTTGCTTTTACTTCTGAAGATAATTTGTAGTTTATCTCCTCCTCTTTCCGGCGATATGTAGATCGTCCAAATCCGACAAGCGTAGCTCCCGGAAAGTGAGTCGGAAGCACGGTTGGTAATCCTGTCAGTCTCCGACCCGCGGTCGCGGGTGATGGATCCGCGGTCGCGGTTTGCCCCAGAACAAAGGTTACGTTCTCTGGAGCGAAACCGCGCCCGCGGCGGGGGTTACCGCGCCCGCGGTTCTGCCCCAGACTGCGATTCTTCGCGAGCTGCTCCTTCCTCGCCGCCTTGCCTGCGTCTGCCACCACGCTCGCGGTTATAGTGCAGCTCGCTCCTGGCGACGAGCGAAGACTTGTGCGGTGGGATCGGCTCCGATCCCGAGACCCTCTTCCGAACTTGCGCCGAGTTCGTTACGACGTGGGCCCGCGCTCGCAGGGCCCTGGACCGCGCACTGCAGCTCCAATCATCCAATCGTTTAGGGTTTCGTCGACGGCGTGACCCAGCTCGGTTGGGGTAACGGATCGGACCGACCGCTCGCCCGTCCTGGGCTCCAGCGATCAGCTCCGTATGCTCCTACGTATATCCCTGCGTTACGCACACGCGATTGTCATTAGAGTTGCCCCCAATCTAGGGTTTTCATTGGATTGATAATCAACAATGATTTTTGATTAGGGCAACCTCTTGGATTGACAATCCAAGGTCTGACTGCGATGTGGTCCATCATCCCGATCGAGTATCGGGTTCAACGTGCGTTGGGATTCGTTCTCCGAGCGTTTTTTGGAGATGGTGTGTTCTGGCCTCGACCCGCGGTCGCGGGCGGCGGACCCGCGGTCGCGGGCGACGGACCCGCGGTCGCGGGTGGCGATCCGCGGTCGCGGGCGACGGACCCGCGGTCGCGGCTCTGGGGCTGCGCGAAGCGAATCGCGCGATTCGCATGGCGCGATTGCCCCAGGGTTGTCTCGCCGTTTCGTCCAGCGGCTGTCTCGATCCGGGCAGTTGGACAAGCGATCCATAGCCTCCTCAGATCGGTTCTTGTAGGGTTTACGAAGGTCGAAAACCTGTTCGTTCCCCACAGACGGCGCCAAATGTTAGTACACAAAATATGTCGGTGTACAAGTCTCAATTCCTTCTTCAATGACCTTCTTCTTCAAGCTTCTTCTCCCAGCCTCTTCGCCTTCAATGACCTGCAAAACAATGGACCAAGGGGCGAGCGACCCCCAATCCACCTCCGATGCTTAAGTCAGTAAGGGCAATGTTGATCAAAGGTGTCAGGCAAGGCTAGGGCTTAGAACTTGGCTTACCTTTCACATGGGATACATGTGTATTTATAGAGGAGAGGGACAAGGAGGGGGCGCGCGTCCCAAGGCTAATCGGCCCATTAGGGTTTTCGCGATATCTTGCTCCCCAAGTCAACCAAATATCTTATCTCAGGCGAAGATAAGATTCTCCTCCATAAATAATATCCTATCTAGAGTAACTACCCTATTAAAGGATAAAACATAATAAATAAGGATAGCAAAATAAATAAGATAGAGGAATAAATGCTAGCTAATTGATATGGAAATTTGCCCACCCACAATTGCCCCCTCCGGAACCTATACTCGTATACACCTCGTACTATCCCGTGTATAGGGTCCGGAGCTTAAGCGGTGAGTGGCCATGCAGATTAGGATGCTCTTATTCGTATATTCGTATATTCGTATATTCGTATATTCGTATATTCATATATTCGTACATCCGTATTCCATAAATACGGGATCCATGCAACTCCTACGCATTCGTATCGTAGGGCCCTCGTGAGGTCAAACGCGCGCGTCCACGCGTGACCTGCGCCATGGTACACACGGCGCCTTTTCGACCCTGAGCTGAGTGTTCGGTCCCCCATGCTAGAAAAACATTTGAAATCAAAAAGATATGAAAAGAAGGGTTCCCGGGATTTTAAAGACGAAATCGTTCGAAATGAGAATAAAAGAAGACGAAAAAGGCGGCGCGTCGTTACTAGCATGATGATCCTCGCACTTTTCTCAAGGGTAGAGTTTCTTTTTATAGCGATGTTTTAAGTGCAAAGCACTAGCCCATATGCCCCTGTCCTGATTCCGCAGCCATAACACACGAACCCTTCCGAGCCTTGCCATTATCGGGATGCGCTCCCCATGGCCAATCGAGGCATTGCGTTGCCAATTCGGAAGGTTCATGTCCCTCGTGGGTGTGCGCACCGCAACATAACCTACGTAATGGCGCTCCGTAGGACGCTCGGCACGTCTTGGTGGTTTCCCCCTTGCACCCACCGCGGTCGCGGCCTGGCGACCCGCGGTCGCGGCCTCGCGCTCGCGGTGTGCCGCCCGTGCTTGCGGTTCGTTCCATAGGACTAATCAAGGCTCCTCGGGGGTTCCCCACGCCCGCGGCTGCCGGTCCCGCGCCCTCGGCTCTCGTAGCCGGATTCGAACCCAATAGCGTGTTTCGAGGTAGTTGAGGCTGGTCTTTCGATGTCGTCTCGCTGATCCTGCCGTCAAACTTGAATTGGTAGGGAATCGCGTAACAGAGTCGGTTGATACCAGTCTTTTGACGTCGGCTCTGGGCATGTAAGTTGACGTCATACTGCCCCCGCTCGACAGACCATCCCGCGACTCTTTCTGGGAGACCCGATTTTGACAGCAGAGATCGAAGCGGATGGTATCGTAGTGTTGGTTCCGGGTGCGTAAATTGACGTCTTACGCCCCCGCTTGATGGACCGCCTGATGACTCTATCGAAGAGGTTCGACTTCGTCGGCAGAGATTGGAGCGGGTAAGCGGTTACCACAGGAGTCGGGCGTTCGACCACGTAAGCCTTGGAGTCCTTACTTCGTTGTGGGCACACCGTCATTCCGGGGGGTGCTTGGGACCCGCAGGTAGTACGCTTTCTAAGCTTTCCAAGACATCTTGAATCGTCCCGATCGGACAACCGTAGCTCACGAACGAGCCTGCATAACAAAGCAGTGCGCTGCTGACACTAGAGCGAGACTGCTCTGTCTTAGGCTGCGAGTTCGGGCCGGTTGGGGTGCGATTCGGGTCTGGATGTTAAGGGAAGATTTGTAGGTGACTTCTTCAGCTTTCCAGAGATGCCAAGCCCGTGATTTTTCGACGTCTCTAGCTCCCAAACGAGGGGCTAGAAGCAGGCTTCCCTGTTCTGCGCGTTCTGCAGGACAGCAGCCTTCGGACGTCCTTTTGACCCTCTCCGAGAGAGTTTCTGGGGCTGTCATCTAAAGATGGCCTGAAGATCGCTCTTTCCTCTTTCCATTGATATATGGATCGTCCGATTCCGACGTCTCTAGCTCCTCTGTTTGTTTATTGTTTCTGTTGATTTATAACACGTTATCAGCACGAATTGCTCGTAGTATTAAATTTCTTACGGCTTGATACCTTCATTGGTTTTCACTCGACTGCGTACGTTGGTTTTTACTTTGGGGAATACAATTGCTTTGTTTTATTATCCTCTTCGATCGAATGAATGGCCAGATTGATTGCTAAATTGCATTTATTGAATCTAACCTTCTTTCATTCGATCTCTTATTGATCAATGGGTTTATCTTCGTTGGCTACTTTTTGATTATTCAATCGCTTCATGTTCCCAGTTTTGTAATATCCTGGGATCTTTTCTACCTCTAATTTTTACTACTTCTTGCGCACTTATACAAATTGCTTGAAGGAAAGTGTGATTATTTTGTACATGACCGGCCATACATGGTAGATTATATATGTGGCTCTTTTATATATGTAAGGTTGATTTTCGGTTTGGATTCCGATCACCATACGTGTACTACTTCATGTTGATTGCTTTTTGATCCGTGATTAAATTTATTGCTTGATCCATATACATAGTCACTAATTTATTGAACTAGATTTAAAGATTAATTTTCGGCCCTTTGATATGGCTTTGATTCATGGCGTACGGTGACATGAATATCACATCTCTACATTATCCCTGAGGTGATAAACTTTTTCCCGATCTATCAATTCATGAAGAGTTGAATACCCCAAAGTGATAATTTTCATTCCCAGTAGAGAATGAAATATCACCATATAAACTTGTCCCTGAAGCGACAAATTAATTTCATCTCCCGAAGAGATGTACAATTTGATTCAACTCCGGAAGAGTTTGAAAGACGATGATTATATTACCCCTGAAGCGGTAATTGTCATTCCTAGAAGTGAATAAAATATCAATATGTAATCCCTGAAGTGATTACTTAATATGATTATCCCTGAAGCGATAATCAATATACTATACTATATCTTGAGTGATAGTTCTCATCCCCCGAAGTGGATGAAACATATGAATCCATCCCCAGAAGTGGATGAGATAATAAAGACCACAAATATTATCTCTTGGAGTAGATAACAAAAGACCAAATCACATCTTGAAGTATGTGATTAAGCAGTCTTATTAAGTCTTATATATCACATCCCGAAGTATGTGATTGTTTAAGTGGTCTTAGACTTATTTATCACATCCTGGAGTATGTGATTGAAAGGTCTCGAGGTCTGAAAAAATTCATATTCAATCTCATGTCACCAGAAGTTGACAATCTTTTATTATATTTTATTTCTTTATTTATGTTTCTCAATTTAATTATTCATGTTATTGTTTACATATATTTTTCATTTGTTTTTAAAGTTAAAACATATCATCCCCTGAAGCGGATGGATATATGACATTGTCCTCGTAGAGACAATTTTGCAATCATCCCCGAAGAGATGAAATAATAAAGCATATTACTCCCTGAAGTGAGTAATGATAGAAAACATCACTTCCTGAAGAAAGTGATAGGAATATTATCTCTAGAAGTAGATGAACATATCATCTCCCAAAGTAGATGATAAATGGTTCAAGATATATTCTATTTTTTGTCACTTGGAGTTGACAAATGGAATTTTGTGAAAATTTATTCTTGAACATAATGATGGTAAATTATTCATTGTCACCTGAAGTTGACAAATGAGATGTTTGGGAGAATTATGCAGCACTTGAAATTCTAGGAGAATTGTGCTAAAATTATAGTTATCATCATCAACTCCATACGAGCCTGAAGACTCGATTTTTGGATAAGAAGAGATCATTGTAAACTCTTGAGGAGTTAGAAGATCTCATACCAGTAATGTACTCCAGAAGTAGTACATGAAATATGACATGTACTCCAGAAGTAGTACAAGAAACATAAGTTTATGTTATATTCAGAACTAGTCCTAAATAACCCCGTACCTAGCATGAAGTAGGAGTTCAAGGTCATGGTTGACCAACCTCTTGCATGCCTGAAGCATGCCTCCTCCGGAAGAGGGTGTGAACGAGGTCACAATATACTATGCATGCGGCCGCTAGTCATGGTTATGACTTATAGCTAGGACGTTAGGGGTAAATTTGATGTCGAGAAGGACATCCGAGATAAGGGATATCCCATAAGTGATAAGAACCACAACTTATGAGTATAAGTGTGGAGACCGGTCTAGTCAAAATTAAAGTTCTGAATGCACCAATTTTTGAGGCATCTGATATTAGTATCATGATAATGGTTTATCTGATTTGAGTTGATGAACTCCCAAACTAATGTATAGATCACCGACATGTTCAATGGTAGAAAACCATATTTGTTAACGGTGTCGCAACACCTACTATTTGAAAACCAGAAGTTTTCACAATCATGAGGATGACAAATTTGCTGCGAAGGTTTAGATGGCTCTTGAAGAGTATATCTCATTGAACAGTGCAGTATCACTAACTAGAAGTTAGTTGATAACAAGATATTACCGTGGCATGATTAATGTGGTCACTCAAGTGAAACAATTACACCCATGATTGGTTTAGGACCGAAAGATCTTGAGACCTGAAATCTCTCCTAAGAGTGATCTTGTACGTATGAAAGACTTATGCTCTTGGCAGATTAGTAGCAAAGTCGGTATGTTGCATGTCAATACAAAGTCTCCTGTACTCCTTGACTGGGTTCAAGTGATATGTGAGGACCAAACACATTGCCATGTGAACCATTATGGATTATCATATCATTGTTGAAAGATGCCTCAAACCATTGGTTCCATTGAATAATGAGGAGAATGAATAGGTGTAGTGGTTGAGCATTGTGTAGCTCTCACACACGTTCGCAAAATGACTCAGGTAGAGTCGTCAACAATGCAGTCATAATTGATAGCTAGGCAAGAGTTTATACATGACATACACGACTTGGAAGAGTCGTTGATCCATTAAGGTCTTGATGTTAATTCAATGTGGAAAGACTGCTTATAGAAAATTCTCCTACTTGAAGCTTGTCTCTAGAAGAGATTAACTGCTTCATATGTCCTCCATCTCCCTAGATAATTTTAAAGTAATGCCACACAAAAGGAAAGTTGGGATTAAACGGGAGGATTGGGTCCTTGTCGTTTAAAGAATACCTTGAGCTTATAAGCGGTGATCAATATTTTGCTCGGTATCAAAAATATCACTTATGGCGAGGTGAAAATCCCAACTTTAGGGGGAGAATATAAGTGAGACTAAAAGCCAAAGCGATTGCATGGGATGCAATTTGCTATTTTAGATCCAAAGATAACTAAACTATAAGTTTAGTGGATCGTATAGTTAGTATGCTATCAAATATATGTAATGATATAAATGAAAAAGAAAAGAGCCACCTCGTTTGGAGATTCCAGAAGTAACTCCGAGCTAAACAAATAATTTCTCAATCACACCGGAAGTGTGAAGAGACAATTAGGCTCTAAAGATATCATTCCTCGAAAAAGAAAAGAGCCGATAAAGGGGTGATGATATGTCGACTACACACAAACATGAAGATAGATTTCCTGAAGAAATTCTATCTAAAGACTCTAAAAGCAAAGAGAATAACATTGGTGACAATTTAGGATTGTTGATGAGTAATGTAATCATTGATATCTTTGCTTGTTCTGTTGGAATCAAAGTCGAGCGATAATGATCCTTGAATAAAGGAGGAACGTCGACATTGAAATGGTTAAGAATGCTGGAAAGAAGCTATTCGAGTATAACTACATTTGCTAAATTAATGAGGTGTTTTTGGGCCTGAAGTTCCAACACCATAAAGTATAAAATCAGTCAGCTATATATTGGTGGTTGCTTATAAGAAAATGAAATGAACACAATGTAGTGTTCGGATTCGAAGTTTGACTGGTTGCACGAGATTTATAAAGTCTCAAGTGAAGTACGTAGAAATGTGCTCATACATTATGGATGCAATCACGCTCAGATTCTTGTTGCATAAGTCGATGAGCGACTTAAGATGCAACTTATGAATGTGGTAATGACTCGTCAATGTGGGTCATTAAGTACCAACACATACATGGAAAATCCCACAGGGATTGAAGTTGGCTGAAGCATTTGAATCAAAACCACATGTTGTGCATTCGGTTAAGCTCAAATGATCCCTATATGGACCGAAGCAATCAGATACAATGTGGTAAAAAATCGCCTTAGTGGCTACTACTAAGGAAAGGATTTATGAGTGATCAAATGAGTCCTATGTTCATGTAGTCACTTTTGATGATGACCTGATCTCCAGAAGAGGTCTAATTTAACCGATTACATGAAAAGAGAAGTTGATATGAAGGACTTATGAACCATTAAGTATTGTCTCGGCCTGTAGTTCGAGCATACATAGAATAGGGTAAATGACCCTTTAGATTGGTTGAAGCACATATGTAAAGTCCATAGTAGCAAGATCACTAAGTATGGAAAAAGATTGTCTTCTTCTCTTAGTGGAAAATTGAAGAGATATTAGGTCCTGAAGTACCTTATCTCAAAGCAATATGTGCATTGATGTATCTTGCTTCATTGCCTCAGTAAAGTCATCTGAAGTGGCAATGAATTGTTTGTCTCCCCAAACATACAATAAAGATTGTTGGTCCAGAAGTACCAAATCTTCAATGAAGACACGTCAGGGTATATATGTGAAGAATGTATGTTTAATTGAGGGGGAGCATCATTATACGACTGTACTCTTTTTCCCTTGACTTTGGTTTTTATCCCATTGGGTTTTTCCAAGCAAGGTTTTTAATGAGGCAGTTCGTCATGCAAAGTCCATAATGAGACAATTTCGACCTGAAGCTCGAGATACGTGAAAGAATGAGATCTTATATTTGTCAAGTTGAAGAAGATCCAACGAAGGTATATGAAGATAATGAAGCATGTTCGCTCAAATCAAGAAATGATCATTAAAGGCGATACGACACAACATATGTCATTGACAAGTTTCTCCAATTTCAAGATTCAATTCAAAGGTTGGATGGATGCTCAATTCAATCAAGCATGGAAGATAAATTTTGAGTCAAGAGAGAGAACAACACTGCACTCTTTTTCCCTTCGTCTTGGTTTTGTCCCATTGGGTTTTCCAGACAAGGTTTTTAACGAGGCAGTTAGGGATGTACATCCAAGGAGGAGTGTTATAATACTATTATTATGGGATATGGATGTACATGGATAAGCTTAAAACCCTAGATTTGATCTTATCCCATCTCTTGTACTCTCTATATAAAAACCCTTAAGGGTGACCTAATAATACAGATCTGATCTCTCTTCCTCTTTCAATTCTCTCTGTTTGTTTATTGTTTCTGTTGATTTATAACATTTAGAAAGATTTAGATTCTTAAATCTTACTACTATCTTAATAAAAACAGATTAAAATAATGTATAAAATGACACATGTCAAATTCAATAGCGAAACTACTCAGCTTCAGATGTAACCCTAACATTTACAATCAATTTTCTTAATGAAGGACAGTATATATTGTTCTTTCGTCGAGAGCTTCAATTCGATATATCATACGCTAAAATCCGACATTCAAGAAAAAGTATTGACATTTGAAGATTAGACGTATGCAAGTTAGAGTGCTTCTACTCTTTTGGGTCAAAACTTAAGATGCTCTTTCATTTGTTAACTTCACAATTTTGTATGGTAATTGACGAATCCAAAAACTTTGAAATAATTAATTATATAAAAATATCCAATAATCAAGAAAATTGGAAGGGGAACAAGAAACTAGCAATTTTTGAGTTTAATTATCAAAATTATTAATAAACCCAAATTAAAAAAATCCCAAAATCCGCAAAACAATTTTAAAACCCTAAGTATAAAATTGGCAATATTTATGAGCAAATCTTAAGTCTTACCTTCCATAAGGGACACCCATAGAATATCTTCCCTAGATTTACAGTGAATCGACATATTTGTAGCGTTGCATCAAGGCCATGGAAGCACCTTGGACTTTTTGAATTGCAAGGTCCCCTTCACCACGAGCTTGAGTTGTCATATGTGCTGTCTTGTCCCCAATCTTCCATCCCTCTTTGGTGGTCGTGTATCTTCATGTTCGAAGCGTCATGACTCGGTTTTCTTCACCGGAATCCCAAAACCCTAAATTTGAAATACTAGCGAGATGGAGTTGAACATTCGAATGGCATGACTAAAAGTGGCGGTGCGCGTTGGACATTCAAATGGTGTCACGACGAAGGGCATTCGAGGTTCTTCGTTGTCTCCGTCAACCTACCAGAATTTTAGTTCATCGTCTTTTTCTAGGTTTCTTTGATCGTGCACCATGCCAGACCATTCGAGGTCCTACGAATTTGTTTTTTTGTCTAAGGTAATAAGCTAATCAAACCATATAATGATGTGGATGTTGAAGTCCGAGAACACCGATATGTAATGAACGCGATGAGAGCACAAGGTTGGATCTCAACCGAGTCAACAGACGGAGGGATGGAAAGTATGTAGTCGCTTATGGTGTGCAACGCGATGAGGGTAGTGTGAAGGATATCTTGTATTTAGCTTGTTGGATTACAATAGACTGAGATTCTCTATCGCGTTTAGGTGTATCAGGCTACAACAATGATCTTAGCTCGAGATATAGTGTATGCGATTCGCGAAACTTCGATCCGCGTTCTAGTGCACTGAGCCCGCTATTTATAGCGGACGCTCGGGCAGGGCTGGGGTGAGATGCCGATGTGGGACGGGCGCCATCTAGGTACGTGTCGCTCCATGGCTGGCCGTTAGGGCGGTGGCCACGGAGCTGGCCAATCGGAAGCCAGGATGGGACGTTGCCGCCCGCCGCTCCCCTGATGGGACGTTGCCGCCTAGCGCTCCCCTGATGGGACGTTGCCGCCCACCCACTTGCCTGGATGGGACAGGGCGGCGAGCGCGGTGAGCGCCGCCCCGGGGGTCGAACCTTTGCTTTCTGAGGAGTTTGCCCTTTGCTTAAGAACTTACCGACCCGAATGGCGTCCTAGATCGCGATGACCGCATGGCTTATGGTTTGATGCCATCTTGGGAAATCTACTCTTGCCATGTTTTGTTTTGGTGGGGTACTCTTGACGCGTTGACGGTTCCTGGTATCAACACAACCCCATGGGCCGGGACTCGATCGCCCTTTCGAGGACGGGTCCAAAAAGAAAGCACTTCTGAACCGGAAACGTGGTGTGCGGAACGCGCTGTCGTTTCGGAGACGGGCAAGCGAACGAGGGCGATGGGACGAGGGGTGTGGCGA
Organism: Polygonum aviculare; assembly: GCA_934048045.1. Classification (NCBI taxonomy): domain Eukaryota; kingdom Viridiplantae; phylum Streptophyta; class Magnoliopsida; order Caryophyllales; family Polygonaceae; genus Polygonum; species Polygonum aviculare. The sequence goes on from OW204031.1 coordinate 26,739,364, forward strand.
AGAAATTCGTTTGGGCCGCTTTTGCTTCATGGGCCGCCTTTCAGCCGAAGCCCACATTCTCGCGGCCCGCCAGACACTGAACAAAACAGCGGTTCTGCCCTTCGTCCTCTCCACCTCCTCATTTCAATTTCGAACATCCGGTAATTCCGCTCCCGTTTTCGTCCTCTCGCCCATTCTCATCGGAAACCTCCTGTCTGTGACGTCGCCGTTGCCCAAGCCTGCCCCCGCAGTTCCGTGACGCCAAGGTATGCCCGCCCTCTTCCCCTTCGTTTTCCTCGTTTTCTCCCGCATTCTTCTGGGTTTTTTTTTTGGGGGGGGGGGGGGGAACCGCCCTAATTCCAGCGGCGACACCGCCGTTGGGAGCCGGCGGCGTTTCATGGTGGTTTCTTTGTTTGAGGGAGCGTCTTGCTGGGTGAGGACTTGGGGTTTTTCGCGATTTCGGGGCAGTGGGGGGGTGGCGGACGCCTCTACTGGGGAGGCGAAACGTCGCCGAGGGGCGCAGGTTTAGGGGAGACGAAACGTCGCCGGGGGGGGGGGGGGCGCAAGGGTTTTTAGGGGAGACGAAACATCGTGCCTGTGGGGTGAAGGGAGGTGACGTGCCTAGCGCGGTCACCCGTCCCATCAGGCCCCGTCGTTTTGGCCGACCCTTCGGGAATCGTGTCGAGAACGGCGGAATGTTCTCCTGACACAACGCGCGCGCCCCTAGGCCTTTTGTTTTGATGGGACTCCCCGTCCTATTGCGAAATGATATCTGCCCGTGCTAGGGTACCACGTGCCTTGTTTCTACTAGTTTCTGTGTACTTATCGCGTTAAATACTTCTCCGTGATTGTTTCTTCCTATGCACATCATTTTCCTTTTCCTTCCTCCAGGAGCCTCTTTGCTTCCGTGCCCTGGATTTGGGGCCTTCCAGCGACTCCTGCCCTTCAGGCGTGGATCGCGGTCATAGAATAACGAATTGGGACGACTTCTACGCCCCTGATCCCTCGCCTGAGTACCGGGACATGTCTGCTAGTGATTCTTAGAACAACTTTCGTGAGCCCGTTGGTCTGAGCCAGAGCAATCCTACCACGGTGTCCGAGGCTCGTACGAAGAGTCAGTCTTCGTCGCGATCAATGGCCCGCTGCAGGCCTTACGACCCTCACGATGAGGCCCCTGATGACGAGGCGTCCACGTCTGGGATCGCGAGGAGCTTTCCCTCGCGGTACCTACCGCGCGGTAGGGCGGCCGTCCCTCGCTTTCGTCAAACCAGGCCTGCGCGCCTGGCCGACTATGAGAACCCGGAGTCACTGGCCCAGGGTTGTGCGTCCATCCTCACTCTCGAGGAGTTGGACGAGATCGCGGGGGCATATCCCTGGCCAGAAGGGGTGGAGCTCTTGTTACCTTCAGACGGGGGTAACAGCTATGCCGCCTATGAGGCGGGGCACGTGGTGTACGCGGCGAGCCTTATCGCGGGTTTTAGGATTCCGCTGCCGCCCTACGTGTCCCAATTTTTATTCGATCTCGAGCTCGCTCCTGCCTCGATGGCTCCTAACTTCAGGAGCTATATCGCGGCGTACCACATAAGGTGTTTGGAGCTGAAGTTCCCCCCTTCCGCGGGGCATCTGCAACAGATTCTCACTATAAAAGCAGATAAAAGAGGCATTGTTAACTTCAGCCTGACCAATTGCAATCTCATTATCACTCCCTCCAACGTTGGACCGCGATGGAGGGAAAAATGGTTTATTGTGCACGATTTTGAGGGCGACTTCATGCTCTGCCCCCTTATTGCTAATAGGTTCCGCCCCTACAAGCGTAGGCGCGGTGCCACGCAACAAGCCGCCGCAGCGAAGAAAGCTTTTGATGCGCCCCGGAAGAGGGAGCAGCAGGCGTGGCTGACCCAGGAACGCCTTGAGCGCGCGGGGCTTAGCCTGAGGCCTGAGCCTCCTCGGGAGGTTGAAAAGTCCTCGTCAGCCACCGTGTCCCCAGCGCACACGGGCGAGGGTATTTTTTGTTTTCCGGGGCTGCTTCTTGCTTTTGTACATGCTATTCTTGTGTCTTGACCGCGTTGATTGTGATTACTGATGGTTTGCTTTGCAGGTATGGACGTGTTCGCCGCCCTTACCTCGGGCAAGTCGGCTCCCGCCACTTCTGGGGCTCCCTCCACCGCCAAGACTGGGGGTCTCCAGGGGAAAAACGCGAAAGCGGGGGATGAGGCCACCGCGAAGGCCCGTGCCGATGCCAAAGGCAAACGGGCGCAGGCGGAGGCCTTGAAGCGAAAGAGCGCGGAGGACGTCGTCCACGATGAGGGGGTGTTGGCCAAGAGATCCAGACGGGACGTGGCCGCCACTGGGGATCGACCCCTCTCCCCCTCGAAGGGACCCGCCCAGATCACCACAGGCGCCGGGAGTCGCCGGCATTGGTCGCGGAGGGCGGAGGTGGCTGGTTTCGCGTGCCCTGGGCCTGCTTGGGGTACCTTTGAGGCCGGCCAGTACGGGTATGAGGAGGAGAGGGAATGGTTCCAGACCCTCAACGCGAAGGAGGTCAGGGGGGAGTGTCAGAAGTATGGCCATATGGTACGCGATCTTTTCCTCTTTTCGTGTTAACCTGCCATGGTTTCTATCTTTGAATCTGTAACTTATGCTTTGATTCGTAGGTCAACGCGTGGGTAAACTACCTCCCTGATCGTTTGGTGGAGGAGGAGGAGCGAGCGGAGGCTGCGGTTAAAGCCAAGGAGGAGGCGGAAGCGGCACTCCAGGAGCTGCGCGCACAGGCGGAAAAAGACGCCGCGGCGCTTAAGTCCACCAGGTCCCAGGTCGCGGCGCTGAAGAAGGAGGTCGGGGACTATAAAGCGCGAAACGAGGAGCTGAGTTCACAGCTGGAAGCAACCAGCAAACAGCTGGAGAGCGCGATACCCGATTTCCTCAACTCGTCGGAGTACATGGAGAAACGCGTCGATGATGCGCGGATCGTCCAGGCCCTCAGCGCGGTTACGGCCGCTCTCCAGTACTGCGAAAGGTATGAGGTGAAGTATTTTGCCCCCGACCTTCATCGCCAAATGGGAGTGGTCTGGGAGGACGGGGTGGCGAAACCCCCTCCGGGAGTGGATGCAGATGACGCGGGTCATGGCGACCTGAAACTTCCTGCCGCCACCGACCCAGAAAAAGAGAAGACCCCTGATGACCCTCCTCCCTCTGACATCGCGGCCCCCGTTTTTGATGCCTAAATGGCGTTTTAACACTTTTTTGTTTTTTGTAATGTGACCTGATGCTTTAGCCGGCCCTTGAGGCCTTAACACTGTTTGTTGCCGCGGTGCGGCTGTAATTTATGTTTGACGCGGTTACCGCGTTTTAACTGCTTTTGCCGCCATGCGGCCTTTTGATTATGATCTGTTTCTTTCTATTTGGAGATTTTTGCGAAAACTTATCGTATCCGACCTCATGCCGTGCTAGGTACTAGGACCGCGCTCAACACTAAGTTTACGTAACACAGTATCCAACCCCATGCCGAGCTAGGTACTAGGACCGCGCTCAACACTAAGTTTTACGTAACACAGTATCCAAACTTATCGTATCCGACCCCATGCCGAGGTAGGTACTAGGACCGCGCTCGGCACTAGGCTTATGTGACACAATATCCAACCCCATGCCGAGCTAGGTACTAGGACCGCGCTCGGCACTAAGTTCTACTTCGCTGATGGTTTTTGGCGTGATATCATACGAGGGGTAAAACCCGACTCGAGCGCGCCTAAGCGCATCGCGCGCGTTAGCGGACAACCCCAAGCGAGGAAGGCAACTCGGGTTTCCGTAACGACTGTGGAGTTTTTGATGTTTTAAGGCATTATGCGACTGCGAGGGGTGGAACCCAACTCGAGCGCGCCTAAGCGCATCGCGCGCGTTAGCGGACAACCCCAAGCGAGGAAGGCAACTCGGGTTTCCGTAACGACTGTGGAGTTTTTGATGTTTTAAGGCGTTATGCGACTGCGAGGGGTGGAACCCAACTCGAGCGCGCCTAAGCGCATCGCGCGCGTTAGCGGACAACCCCAAGCGAGGAAGGCAACTCGGGTTTCCGTAACGACTGTGGAGTTTTTGATGTTTTAAGGCATTATGCGACTGCGAGGGGTGGAACCCAACTCGAGCGCGCCTAAGCGCATCGCGCGCGTTAGCGGACAACCCCAAGCGAGGAAGGTAACTCGGGTTTCCGTAACGACTGTGGAGTTTTTGATGTTTTAAGGCGTTATGCGACTGCGAGGGGTGGAACCCAACTCGAGCGCGCCTAAGCGTATCGCGCGCGTTAGCGGACAACCCCAAGCGAGGAAGGCAACTCGGGTTTCCGTAACGACTTGTGGAGTTATTTGACAGTGTACGGTAGTTGTCTCGTTTTATTCATATAAACATAGGTAGGAATAGAGACGCTACAATCGACCGCCACGCGGCAACGAACCTAGACTATTTACACATAGTATTTCTTGAGGCGTGCCTCATTCCATGTTTTGGCGAGAGTTTGCCTCGTCGCCGGATCTGTAAGCTTGAAAGCCCCCGGCACGACCTCCTTGGAGAGGAGGTAAGGTCCTTCCCACTTCGCGTCAAGCTTGCCTCACTCAGTCCTTCGGAGGGCTAAATCGCCCTCCTTGAGACCGCGTGCCTTGACTCTTTTGTTGTAGTATGCCGCGGTCCTTCTCTTGTATTCGGCCGAGCTACGCTCAGCCGCTTCTCGGCGCTCATCGCGAAGGTACATTTCAACCTTGAGGGCTTCGTCGTTGGTGAATTGGTCGTACCCCGCGACTCGCTCCGTGGGTAACATGGATTCGACGGGCACGACGGCGTCACTGCCATAGGCCATCGCGAAGGGTGTTTCTCCCGTTGCCCTGCGCGGCGTGGTGCGGTTTGTCCATAAAACAAGAGGCAACAGCTCGGCCCACCGGCCCTGTACGCCGTCCAGCCTGCGGCGGAGGTCGTCAAGTATCCTCGCGTTCACATTCTCCACCAGTCCGTTGGACTGAGGGTGTGCAACCGAAGAAAACTTCAACTCGATGCTCAAACTTGCGCAAAAATCTCGCGTCTCCTCACTGTCGAACTGAGGGCCGTGGTCTGTCATTATCGCGATTGGAACGCCGAAACGACAAACCACATTCTTCCAGAGAAAGCCGCATACCTTCGCACTTGTGATCCGTGCCATGGCCTCGGCCTCCACCCACTTGGTGTAATAATCGACCAGGACCAGGATGAACTGCACCTGCCCGGCGGCCTTAGGGAAGGGACCTAGGATGTCCATGCCCCACATCGCGAACGGATAGGCCGGCTGGATGCCCCGCAGCTCTCGTGCCGGCGCGTGCTGGACGTTTTCGTAACGCTGGCACTTGTCACATTTTTGCACGTATGCCGCCGCATCGCGGCGCAGGGTAGGCCAATAGATTCCCATCCGGACTATCTTGTGGACCAGAGTCCGCCAGCCCGGGTGGCCTCCGCATATGCCCTCGTGCACCTCTTCGAGGACCTCGAAGACTGTGGCCTCATCTACGCAGAGCAGGTTGGGCTCCGCGTAGCCGCGGCGATATAATTTGTTGCCTTCGATGCAGTACCGCGCCGCCTTGAGCTTGAGTTTGCGCGCGTTCATGGCATCGTCCTGGGGCAACTCCCCGGTTTGGATATATCGGATTATGGGATCCATCCACCCGTCCGTGGCCAGCGCGAACACCGCGCTGGTCACACCGCGTTGCATCTTCCTCTCAACCACTACCTTGTTGCCGACCTCAGGCGGAGGGCTGAACCCATCTTGGCCAGTGCGTCGGCCTTGGCGTTTGCCGCACGCGGTATGGATTCAATGGCAAACGTCTCGAGGCACGCGATCAACGCCTTCACCTTGGCGCGATATTGGGGCAGAAACCCCGTGGTGCACTCGTACTGGCCCCCGACCTGACGCGCGACTAGCTCAGAATCTGTGAAAACCCTTATCCTCCGGGCGCCCACTAGTAAGGCCAGCTCGATTCCCGCGATCACCGCCTCATACTCGGCCTCGTTGTTGGTTGCCTCAAAGCCGAAGTTGAGGGCATGCTCGGACGCGTAGGAAGGTCCCTCCAGGACCACCCCCGCACCCGACCCGAGGTCGCAGTGCGAGCCGTCAACGAAGACCCTCCACTCGTCGGGGCTCTCGTCCGTGTCGGGGAAGGTGACCTCTACGACGAAGTCGGCAAGGGCCTGCGCCTTGATCGCGGTCCTAGGGTGGTACGAGATGTCAAATTCCGACAACTCGACCGCCCATTTGGTCATTCTTCCCGACAACGCGGGTTGGTGCAGGATTTGGCGCAGAGGGAGGTCCGAGAGGACCTGGATGGGGTGCGCTTGGAAGTAGGGGCGCAACTTTCTTGCCGCGGCCACAACGGCCAGAGACATCTTCTCCGCGGGTGAGTATCGTTGTTCTGCCAGCTGAAGCACCCTGCTGGTGAAATACACCGGGTAACTGGAATCGCGGGTGAGGACCGCGCTGACAGTATGTTGGCTCACGGCAATATACAACTGCAAATCCTCTCCCGGGACGGGCGGGGAGAGCGTTGGAAGATTGGCGAGGTAGACCTTCAAGGCCTGGAACGCGCTCTCCATCTCCTCTGTCCAGGTGAAGGTGGTGGTACTCTTGAGACAAGAGAAGAAAGGGAGGGCGCGGTCCGACAACCTGGAGCAGAAACGTCCAAGATAATTTACCGCACCCGCCAGTCGCTAGACTTCGTTGCGCGACGCTGGTGAGCGCAGCTCCAACACCGCGCTGACCTTGGCAGGATTGACGTCTATGCCCCTCGCGCTGATCATGAATCCGAGGAACTTCCCAGATTTCACCCCGAAGACGCACTTTTCCGGGTTTAGGCTCATTCGGTGGGCGCGCAGGGTTTGGAAAACCTCGGCCAGATCGGCCAGGTGCTCCTGCGCGTTGTGGCTCTTGACCACAATGTCGTCGACGTAAGCCGAGACGCTGCGCTTCAGCTGCTTCCGGAATACATGATCCACCAGGCGCTGGAAAGTGGCCCCCGCGTTCTTCAAACCGAAGGGCATCACCTTGTAACAGAAAGTCCTGCGTTGTGTAATGAACGCGGTGGACTCCTGATCCAGTGGATCCATGGCTATCTGATTGTAGCCGGAATAGGCGTCGAGGAAGCTCAGCGCGGTATGACCGGCGGTGGAGTCGACCAGATCATCGATGGAGGGCAGGGGGTAACTGTCCTTAGGGCAGGCTTTGTTGAGGTCCTTGAAGTCGACACACATCCGCCACCTCCCGTTGGACTTCTTCACCACGACGACATTGGAGAGCCAAGTAGGATACTTGACCTCGCGGATGAAGTTGGCGCGCAGGAGCTTCTCGACTTCCTCGTTTGCCGCGCAGGAGCGCTCCTCGTTAGTCTTTCGTCGCCTTTGACAGACGGGTCGGGACCCCGGGCTCACACGGAGCGAATGGAGCGCTACCTCAGGAGGGACGCCCTTCAGGTCCGTCGCTGTCCACGCGAATACGTCGCGAGAACGGGCCAGGAGATGCTGCAGGCTTTCGGCGTCCGCCCCGGTCATGCAGTCTCCGACAAACAGTTTCTCGGTTGCGTCGGGAAAAGGGACGATGGCAATCTTTTCAAAGTCTCCGAGAGGCTCGCGCTCCCACTCCTGTCGTACGTCCAACTCCGCGCTGGCACCGCCCGTGATAACATACGCGGCAGGGCGAGCGCGGGTTGACGCCTCATAGCACTTTCGTGCCTCAATCTGTTGGCCTTGGGCGACTCCGACCCGGTCCTCCACGGGGAACTTCAAAACCAAGTGGTAAATGGACGCGACGGCCTGGAACTTCATCAACGAAGTCCGCCCCATTATCGCGTTGTAGATGGAGGGGAGCCGGACGACAGTGAACTCGATGGGCTCTGTCCGACGGGCGTCTTTGCTGTCCCCCAAGGTCATGTCTAGAGTGACCAGCCCCGCAACGTCGACCTCGTTGCCGGAAAAGCATGTGAGTTTCCCGGCGTAAGGGAGGAGCGTGGAGGGGGAGATGCCCAGCTGTGCGAACGCGTCGTAGTACAGGATGTCCACCGACGCTCCCGTGTCCACCATGATCCTCTTGACTATCTTGGTGGCGATAACCGCGTGCACAACAAGAGGATCTGTGTGCGGAGTGATGAGTTCGCGGGAATCGCCGGGTCGGAAAGTGATGTCAGCATGAGGGATTCCCGACGCGCCCAAACTGTTGATGGAGCCTCCGGAGGTCGAGGCTCGAGTGTAACGCTTCCTTTCCCCGCCACTAGACCCCACGAGGGAGGAAACCCCAGCGATGGTGTTGATGTAGAGGTTGGGATCGTTTTGGTTGACCTCCCCCCTCGCGGGCACGGCGCCGGCCAAAGTATTTGCCTGCGCCGGCCGCCCACCGTCGCTGCGGGGTCCGAGAGCCGTGGTGTTAGCCCCGGTGTATGGGTCGTTGTTGTATGGCCCGTTGCCACCGCGGTTATTGCGTGGCCCGCGGTATCCCTGATAGTATTGCGCGTGCACATACCCCTGGAACGGGGCTTGCGGCTGGAAACCCTGCTGGAAGCCGGGGTTCCAGCCGGGCATGGTTGCGGCCTGGGGCATCGCGGGTGGTGACCCATAATACCACGGAGGTGGTGGCTGCATCCCGAAGGCCGTGCCATCAGCGTAGTAAGCGTTGTTGCTGTTAGCGTCCATCACTCGATGTCGGTTGAAAACAGTGTCTTCTTAGTTTGAGGAGTTCCCCACGGACGGCGCCAATGTTGAAGTCCGAGAACACCGTATGTAATGAACGCGATGAGAGCACAAGGTTGGATCTCAACCGAGTCAACAGACGGAGGGATGGAAAGTATGTAGTCGCTTATGGTGTGCAACGCGATGAGGGTAGTGTGAAGGATATCTTGTATTTAGCTTGTTGGATTACAATAGACTGAGATTCTCTATCGCGTTTAGGTGTATCAGGCTACAACAATGATCTTAGCTCGAAATATAGTGTATGCGATTCGCGAAACTTCGATCCGCGTTCTAGTGCACTGAGCCCGCTATTTATAGCGGACGCTCGGGCAGGGCTGGGGTGAGATGCCGATGTGGGACGGGCGCCATCTAGATACGTGTCGCTCCATGGCTGGCCGTTAGGGCGGTGGCCGCGGAGCTGGCCAATCGGAAGCCAGGATGGGACGTTGCCGCCCGCCGCTCCCCTGATGGGACGTTGCCGCCCACCGCTCCCCTGATGGGACGTTGCTGCCCACCCACTTGCCTGGATGGGACAGGGCGGCGAGCGCGGTGAGCGCCGCCCCGGGGGTCGAACCTTTGCTTTCTGAGGAGTTTGCCCTTTGCTTAAGAACTTACCGACCCGAATGGCGTCCTAGATCGCGATGACCGCATGGCTTATGGTTTGATGCCATCTTGGGAAATCTACTCTTGCCATGTTTTGTTTTGGTGGGGTACTCTTGACGCGTTGACGGTTCCTGGTATCAACAGTGGCATTTGATTTTATTTCTTTACTTTAGTGACATGTCAGAAAGTAAATAAAAGTGTAATATGTTAAATTACCATGTCAGATTCGCGTTCGTCACGTCATCAATTAGACTGGAAAGTCACCGAAAAATCATTTTCAATTAATATTATAATAGTTCGGATCGTTGGCGATAATTTTTTAAACTTGAGATTATTTTTGTTTGAAAGTAGACACTTAGGATTATTTTCCTAAAGTAATTTTCCTAAAATTAAAGAACGTCGTCAAATTCAATAAGCTTCCATTTGTGCTCAAAAAAAAAAAAAAAAACTTCCATTTTACTAGCATTGTATGCTCGTAGATTGTAGCTGCTTCACTTGCAATAACGAAAGTAATTCCAATGATGGGGTGTGTGATGTGTCACCGTAAAGTACTGTAGTGATTAGTGGAGTAATTTATAAAGGGATTGATCAAAGAAAGTTAAGTGATTAGTGTAGCTCTTTTAGAATTAACCTACCTTAATTACCAGCTTTCCCACTTACCGCGGTGAGCACCGCATTACTAAGCACTCTTTGTCCCTTGATGTGTACGTAACAATCATGGATTCCTTGCGGTGCATGCCAGCACAATCATTTCATTTCTTTTTGTTTTATTTTTGTGTATAACTCCACAAGATACCTCACAACTCAAAAGTTTAACTACACCATCCACAGCTAGGGCTGTGCATCCGGTCCAGTCCGGTCCGACCCGGTGGACCGTACCGTGAATTTCAATTAATTTTTTTTTGCAAAGTGGTAAAATTTATTAGCAAGAGAAGAACAAAGTTTAGAGGAGGACACTCTAACAAACAAAAACAAACACAAAATACACAAAACACCTATGAACAGCTCGAACGTCCAGCAAGAATTCAGAATGGAAGGTCCAAATGCACAATGCACTCACTTCCATTCGAATCACTAAGCCAAAATGAGGACCAAACCTCTAAGCAAGATCATCACAAGTTCACCTATGTAAACTTGCTCAATTAATTTTGCACTCTTTTTAATTTAATCTTAGTCATTAATTCTTACTACTCAAACCATTTAGATTGAGGCTCTTAGTACCTCTAAGCGTTATTCTAACAAGATGTATACTTTTCAGCTCCATTTATTGTACATATGGAAAAACTTGACCTCTCTCAAAAGGCAAATACAGATCCCATTGGGGATAGTTGAAAATAACACAAATCAGTTCCCAGACAAGCACACATACCAAATCCATACCAAACCTCAAAATCACAATTAGCCAGTAATCATGGTGCCGGCTCCTTCATCAGTCAGGATCTCTAAAAGCAAGGAATGCTCAACCCTTCCATCAATTATACTAGCCGTTCTAACTCCCTGAGCCAAAGACCTAACACAACAATTCACCTTGGGGATCATTCCACCAGCAATCTTCCCTTCGCCCACCATTCTCTTGACTCCAGCAATGTCAATTTCCTTCACCAAACTCTCAGGGTTGTCCTTATCTTCCAAAATCCCAGCAACATCAGTCAACAAGATGAGCTTCTCGGCGCTCAATGCAGCTGCCAACTCACCGGCAACAGTATCTGCATTAATATTGTAAGATTGCCCGTTTTCATCTGCAGCCACAGAGGCAATAACCGGGATACTGTTATTTTCCACTAAAGGCTTAAGAATTGAAGAGTCAACTCGAGCAACCTCCCCAACAAAACCGAGCTGAGCAGCCTTTGGTGAAGGCCTTGCAGTGAGAAGACGACCGTCCATACCACACAATCCCACTGCAGTTGCTCCAGCCTTGTTGATCAAAGACACCAAATGCTTGTTAACCTTTCCGACAAGTACCATGGTCACAATCTCCATTGTTGAAGAGTCCGTGACTCTAAGCCCATTCAGGAAATTGGGTTTTAGGCCAATCCTGTCGAGCATCAAGTTAATCTCAGGCCCACCACCATGTACAAAGACAGGGCGAATGCCAACACAAGACAGCAGAACAAGATCATTTATGACAGATGCTTGCAATTCCTTGGACTTCATGGCAGCCCCTCCATACTTAACAACGATGGTTTTGCCACGGAATTTCTGAAGGTAAGGGAGGGATTCTGCAAGAATGTCAACTCGGGTTTGGGCAGCTGTAAGGGTCTTGGCCGGTGTTATTGTTTTTGTAGCAGCCGGCGATGTGTCATTAGCTGTGGAGATACGAGAACACGGGGAATATCTTCTACTGCCAGGGTTGTGAGGGGTAAAGGGACGATAAAGTTTGGTGTTATGAGTTGAGTTTTTTTCAGATTTCTCCAACAACGAAAGAGATGTGGGGAATCCAAGACTTCTAACAGTAAGCATTTTTGGTTTCCTTTTCCTCTTGTGTGTTGATTCAAACTTGGTGATGTAGAAGCCTGCCAATCAGAATGAGCAACAAAGTTGACAATATGCATGGGTGACAGATCAAGTACATAATCAATGGAACATCTAGATAACAAGGGCTTATGGCCAACAAGAAAACAGTGATAATAACAAGCACAAAAGAGAAATTCACAAAAGATATCTGGTTCTGAATAAATTTCAGCCAAGAAAAATTACAATGAAAGGGCTACTGAGCTAGGCAAAACATATGCAAGTCATTGTAGCAGAACCTGATGTGGGAAGAACAATAATACCTTAATGCAGTATGGAGTATTGGAGCTACAAATCAAAAGGATGTATCAAAGGTTTTACATCCCACAAGTCTACATACAGATGATTGTCAACCATAAAAACCAGAAACATTTTGGAAAACTCTTCCTCCATCAGGGATTAGAGAGCTAGATAGAGTAAAAATCTGTAAAGAAACGCGATTTAGAGACGTTTCAATTCAGAGATAGTATGCATTAACAACCAAATAGAACCCCTTAAACTCTTAAAGTAAATCAAGTTTCAAGTAAGAATTTGAATGTTAGGTTAAAAAGGGTGTTCAGTAAAGGGGGATTATCATACCATAATGAATTGAGGAAGGGGATAGGAGATTGTGATAGATTCAGTACATGGGTTATCAGACAATAAATGGTGTTCATCAGACAACAATCAATTGAGGGAGGCAGAGAAGTGGCGACTTACTCGGCGCGAGGAGTACAAGCAATGAGGAGTGGCGGATTGGCGGCGACTCCGGTGGCGGCTAGGGTTGAGAGAGATTCATCTCAAATCCGATCAGACGCCCGACTCCACTCTAGTGTGTAAATTACAAGTAATACTAATATTTTTTAATTAAATCTATACTTTCGGTTATTTGTTTTTTTGTAAAAAAAAAACGAAAACTCGAACCAAATTTTAGTTTATTTTTGGTCAAGGCTCGAACCAAATTTATACAGGAACCAAACCAAAATTTTTGTATCTACCGGTTAACCGTAATTTCGGTTAGCTAAAATCACAAACCTTAACCAACCTGTTAATTTCGGTTAACCGGATATCAGTTAATCAGTTTTTCGGTTCGGTTTTATCGGTTAACCAATATACATTTATGTGCTTTAGATTATAATAATATACAAAAATATAAATTAAATTATTGAATATGATTACAAAATATAATCTAAGTACATTAAATCTTCAAAATATATAAGAGTACTAATTTTATATGCATTTTGATAGTTATAATAACCAAATGATACTTTAAAATTTTCTTGTATGAATTTCATTCAAACGACATATTTATTAAATAATTTAAAGGGCTTATGTAGACACGATGACATATTTGAGAGGCAATTAATTGAAATTACAACCAAGAATAAACTATGCAAACAAGAGGACTCAAAATTACTCAATAGAACAACATCATCACTTGAAAAATGAATTATTTAAAAGTAAATCAAACTTATATATTAATATAAAAAAATAATTTGTTTTTTTTCCCGGTAAACTAGTATTACGAAAATCATAAACTAAAACCGAATCGAGAAACCGTCAATATTATCGGTTCGGTTAACTAAACAAAAAAATTCAAGTAACATCGGTTCGGTTAACCAGGATAAATGCGTATCTAAAGAACCGTAAATATTGTCGTGTGCATTTAAAAGAAAAAACGATAAGTGTTTATGCAGACCTTAATGTACCCTATATGATGGTTAGTACAAAATGGAATACCGTCTAGCTCCAATATGAATGTCTACTCAACTTGTTAAAACACCTATAAAATGGCAAGATAACCTTGGTATTTACGCATCTTCGTGATGATGAATAAGATATCACGTAGATAAAAAAAAAAAGTATACAATTAAAAAAATTATTATTTTATTCAATAATGAATGACATGATGTAAATTTTAATAAACACTTGGTTTCGATTTTTTTTCTTTTTTGGTCGAAACTTGGTTTATGTGTTATACACTTATACTTACATGATCGGAGCTTAGCTAAATTTGCAGGGTCGGAGCTTTATCCGACTTAGGCAAACAATTTATTGGGCCGATTAGGTGAAATCGGGGTGTTGGGCCTATTCAAGTAGTCATTGGGCCTTTGTAATTCGGTATCCAAAAATCATAGCAACAAGTCCTCCCTCCCTAAACCGGCTTAGACCAACTAACCAAGCAAGTTCCAACTCTCTTTTTCACACATTTTTTTTGTATAAAGATTTAATTTAAAGCTAAATAATTGTAATAATAATAAATTTTATATATGAAATTAAGCTAAATATTAAACTGTAATTAGATTTGTAAAGTTCAAACCAAAACCGAACTCTCGACGCATTTGTTTCGTATAATGCCGTTGCTAAAAGAGCAAAAAGTTGAGCAATTCAACATTATATTATACACACACGACACATGTCACCCACCAGATTAGATTTATGCATGCAGGCCAGTTAGGGCTGTCCAACGGGTCGACCCGACCCGACCCGACCCGTAACCCGGTTTACGGGTTACGGGCCGACCCGTCGACCCGTAATCTAAAAATTTTCGATCCGAGACCCGACCCGTAACCCGGTTTACGGGTTACGGGTTTTACGGGTCGGGTCTCGGGTCGACCCGTTAACCCGTTTGACCTAGATAAACGGGTCAAACTCGAGCATGGGGTCGGGACGAGATTAGAAGGAGGGGAATTGAGGGCGGCCGGCGGGCTGGAGTTCAGATCCAGAGCGGAGGCCGAGGAGAGGCGTCGGGGAGAGCCAAGGGCAGGCCGGCGAGTGTCTGGTTTGGCCGGCGAGATCTAGATCTGGCGTTTCAAACGAGCGCCGACGTTGGGGATTCGGATCTGAAGAGATTGGAACAAGGAGATTTGAGGGCGGCCGGCGGGCCCTAGTGTTCAGATCCGGAGCGGAGGCCGAGGAGAGGCGTCGGGGTGAGTCAAGGGCAGGCCGGCGAGTGTCGGGTTTGGACGAGGAGGGAGATCTGGCGTTAGGAGGGTAGGCGAAGCAAGAAGGGGCCGAGGAGGGGGTTGGGTGAACGAGGCCGAGACGCGGGCTCAGGCCGCCGCCGTGGGACGTCGCCGTGGGTGGAGAGCGGCGCCGATCGAGATCTGAGAAGGTGAGGTTGATCGTGGGTGGAGAGCTGCGTGGGTGGAGATGATTCAACAAACCAACCCTAAGGGCTAACATTAAAAGGCTACTGTATGTAGTATTAATTTTTTTTTAAAAAAAATTTACGGGTTTACGGGTCGACCCGTAACCCGGCGGGTCGACCCGTAACCCGCCCGTAACCCGTAATCTTAAAAAATTTTGACCCGAGACCCGACCCGTAATCTACGGGTCGGGTCGGTCCGGGTTACGGGCAACCCGGACCGTTGGACAACCCTAAGGCCAGTGGTGCATGCAGATTCAGATGCACCCCACTTTCACTTTCACTTCAAATGGACGACCAATTTCCGCCTTCTTGGATCTCCATTTTACACCATATAAATTCCGCACCTGCACCTGCACGCACCAATTTCCAGGCTAACATCTTTTCATCATTATTAAAAAGCCCACCTGGATTGTTCATCAGCCAAAAATTGCTAACCACTCACATCACATGGAACAGCCTAGCCTGTAAGGAATTGACACGTAATCATGCATGATATAATTCATTCAATCAATTCAATCCAAACCAAGCCACCTTATAATTCACGGGGAGCTAGCTGGCTGGCTGTTAGTGTTATTTGGCCCTTCAATAAATCAGGATATTTTGGCCTTTTTTTGAGTATATGGACGATGTATATGCAAATTGCAATGGCATGGATTGAATTTCAGAGAGAATTAATGGGGCTGACCGGTAACACTTTCTGATTTTTTTTTTGATCGAATAACACTTTCTGAATATGACTTGTTAGTCTACAAGCACTTTTATTTACTGGCAAATGAGAATTAATTTATATTTTTGTTTGGTAGAAAGAATTGATTTATATATTGTTGGACCCTAAATTTACCCTTTGATTCTAGCCTATCTCATGAGAATCTCAGTGAAAAACAAGGTTTCTAGGGCTATCGCTGCAGAATATAGTCCCAGAAAGCTCCCGAAAGCTCTGCCAGAAAGTGCCAGCAGAAAGCTCCTGCAGAAACCGACGGCTGACGCCTCCAGCAGGTCAAACGAGATCCCTAGATCTCCGGAAACCACTTCAACAACTTTGGCCACGTTTTCCTCAACCTTCAGGAGCTATTTTCAAGGGAGAACAAGTCAAAAGTCATATTCAAACGGATGGACTACTATCGTGCCTATTTTCTAGGGCGGTTATACCCACTTTCTCTATCTTGTAACCTTATAAATAAAGTCCTTAGGCCATAGAAACGGAGAGAGCATAGGGGAACACACAAGACCACAATAGCCACGACTTGTATTTTATTTCTCTCTATAGCTTGTAATTCATAGCCCTCGTAGCTAAGATCGCCACCGCCGACCGCCACCGACCGCCTCCGTCCGACAGCTTTCTGAACATCAGTCCGGAGGCTTCCCGTTCTGAAATCCAAAGCTATCGATTGTAATTTGTCGATCATTTATAATAAAAAGGAGATAAGCAATTTTCCTTATTTCTTTAGTTCTTTCATTCGATTTATATTGAGTTTCTATCGCTTTCTAATGTTATTTTCTACTCAATTTCCCGACAACCGAAACCGATCGTAAACCTTTGGCTATTGGCCTCCTCCAAAGGACGTTTGAGTGCTTTGTGCATTTTTCGTCCAAAACAATTTGGCGCCCACCGTGGGGCCGATAGCTAAAGGAAAAACGATCATCCTTCCGTCAAACATCGACCGTTTTCCATGGACGAACTTTTTGCTCGTCTAGATGCCTTTCAAAAAGATTTCAATGAATTCAAAGCCGAAACCTCCAGAACCAACGCCGAATTGGCGCGACTAATAGTTGAAAATGAGTTTGTGAGATCGCAGGTACCGATGGGCAGGACCATGCCTCCGGCAGTAGCTTTCCGAGAAGTTTCCACAACCACCGCAGAAGCTTTCCTGCCGGAAAGTGTCACCGGTCAGGATTCTACCGCAGCTGTCTTTCCTATGCATCAACCCACGAAAGATGTTGGGGTCGCTCATACTCTTCTCGACATCAAAGACGTCGTCAAGCAAGAGGTCCAAAAGCAACTTAAGGCTCTTTACGAGCAGATCGCAACGATTCCCGGGATTCCGCGTCCCATGGAGAAAGAACCCGACAACGGCTATGAGGCTTCTCCCTTTGTGGAAACCATAGCTGGGGTCGAGTTTCCTAAGGGGTTCACCATTCCCGATATGTCAAGCTACGATGGTACCGATGATCCCAACGATCATGTCTCGATCTTCAAGCAAAAGATGATGACGGTTTGCATCCCTAGAAAGGACCGTGAAGCCATCATGTGCAAGTGTTTTGGGGCTACTCTTGAGGGCCCAGCCCTAAGATGGTTCCTTGGTTTACCACGGGGATCCGTGGAATCATTCGCGAATCTCATTGATTTATTTAAAGTTCAATTCATAAGTAGTCGACGTCTTGAGAAGTATTCTAATGATTTATATCGAATTACGCAGGGGTATGACGAAACTCTCAGAGACTACTTGAACCGTTTTGTTCACGAGAAAGTCAAGATTCCCGATTGCAATGTTCTGACGTCAATCGAAGCATTCCGCCAAGGCCTACAAACGAGCAACGAACTTTATGATGAATTGACCATGAACCCGTGTACAACTTTCGAGGTTGTCCAAGCGAAAGCAATGACCCAAATCCGCCTCGAAGAAGATAAGGCTAGTCGGAGGATTCCGGAACATGACTTCTAGAAACTTGAATCTAGTGACCAAACTGCGGAAGATAGCGAATTTGTCCAAGAAAGCTCTGCCGACGATAGTGAGGACGACCAAGAAAGTCACGGTCATGGTCCAATCGCTCGTGATCGCAAGGAGCGCAGGTTTCATCCGTATCATCGCTAAGGATCTTGTGTTATTTTTACACTTTCTTCATGATTTCTTAAGCATACGTTACTAACTTGAGCATTGAAGGGTCATTGGAGAAACCTACGACCAACCCTTCTAGCTACATGTCTTGTCTTGTAGAAAGCACATGAGGCGCTAACCGCCAGTTACGATCACGGTCTGATCATGATCAAAAGATACTCCTTACTAGAAACCATCGCTAGCACTTTCTGCAGGGGTTTCGTGTCCAAGCCTCCAGTTTTCGGAGCATAGACCCTCAGTTTCGAGACATAGACCCTCAGTTTCGAGGCATAGACCCTCAGTTTCGAGGCATAGACTCTCAGTTTCCGAGACGAAACCTCAGTTTCCGAGACGAAACCTCAGTTTCCGAGACAAAGACTCTCAGTTTCCGAGACGAAAGCTCAGTTTCCGGGGCACCACCTTCATATGACGGCAAGTCTAAGCCCTTGGCTAGCGGCTTCGGTCGAGTCTTAGCTAAAGGCTAGCGACTTTGGTCAAGTTAACGCCCGAGGCTAACGGTTTTCGTCAAGTTAGACGCCCAAGGCTACACGACTTCGATAAAACCAACGCTACCGGCAAACGACTTCGGTCAGGTCCGTGCCTTTAGTTGACGACTCCGATCGAGTCCATGCCCTTGGCTAACGACTTCCTTCATAAAGACGCTAGTTGACCAGAAACTCCATCAACGGGGTACTCTTGCAAACGATGTAGCATCCGGTGAAAAGAATGAAATTCATCTCGCCCGTCTCCTTACCTCGACGACCAAGATGAATTTGGGGTATTGTTGGACCCTAAATTAACCCTTTGATTCTAGCCTATCTCATGAGAATCTCAGTGAAAAACAAGGTTTCTAGGGCTATCGCTGCAGAATATAGTCCCAGAAAGCTCCCGAAAGCTCTGCCAGAAAGTGCCAGCAGAAAGCTCCTGCAGAAACCGACGGCTGACGCCTCCAGCAGGTCAAACGAGATCCCTAGATCTCCGGAAACCACTTCAACAACTTTGGCCACGTTTTCCTCAACCTTCAGGAGCTATTTTCAAGGGAGAACAAGTCAAAAGTCATATTCAAACGGATGGACTACTATCGTGCCTATTTTCTAGGGCGGTTATACCCACTTTCTCTATCTTGTAACCTTATAAATAGAGTCCTTAGACCATAGAAACGGAGAGAGCATAGGGGAACACACAAGACCACAATAGCCACGACTTGTATTTGTATTTCTCTCTATAGCTTGTAATTCATAGCCCTCGTAGCTAAGATCGCCACCGCCGGCCGCCGCCGACCGCCACCGACCGCCTCCGTCCGACAGCTTTCTGAACATCAGTCCGGAGGCTTCCCGTTCTGAAATCCAAAGCTATCGATTGTAATTCGTCGATCATTTATAATAAAAAGGAGATAAGCAATTTTCCTTATTTCTTTAGTTCTTTCATTCGATTTATATTGAGTTTCTATCGCTTTCTAATGTTATTTTCTACTCAATTTCCCGACAACCGAAACCGATCGTAAACCTTTGGCTATTGGCCTCCTCCAAAGGACGTTTGAGTGCTTTGTGCATTTTTCGTCCAAAACATATATATTTTTTGGTTGAAGAATTGATTTATATACAAACTTCTTTCATGTGTTTACTTATACATGGTTATTTTCAAATTAACGTTAATAATTTAATGTGTTTGCCCAGTGCTCTATTTGTTTTATTAATACATCTACTTGCAGCATTATAGTCATGTCACAAATTAAAGGGGTACGGTTTGACATCCAAGATGCTTCTCCAAAATTATAAAAATCAAATTAATTTTGAAACTAACCCATGTTCTCAATCATGTTATATGTTCTTCATTGTTGATTGAGACTTCTGTCTCCTTCCCCTACTTTCCACTCCTTTTCCCTTACTTCTTAATTAGTGGACTATCTAAGCATCATGTTAATTCTTAAATTGCCATATATAAGTGCATGCCATACACTTATACTCCGTATAAAATAAGATAGCAAAGAAAAGATCAATTGAAAATTCCCCATTTCATATAATTGTGTATATAAAGTCAGATGATAGTGTTGTCGAGTTCACTGAAAGTGTAGCTATAGACCTCCATACCTCACATGAGCTTCCCATCTTTTTCTCCTCACATTAATTAGCTTTGTTGAAAAAACTCGATCTAGTGTCAGCTGACAACTTTTAGAATTAGAAGCTAAGTGCTTCTCTTTTCTTTTAAGGCCTCTGTCCCCTGCTTAGATCTTTCATAACCCAATTAAATCACCCCCTCCCTCATATGATCTCTCCTTAAATAAAATGAGAGCTACATACATATGCATATATAATTCAAGGTTTGGATCATTGGGTATGGTAAAAAAAGCTCCTTTAACTCGAGTTTCCCAATGTATGATTGACCCTCCAACCCCCTTTCTTTAATCTTGTTCACATTTGGAAGTTACTGATCATATATTGCTTAAGTGCAGTGTAGTTAAGTGAGAGGGAACACTAGCTTATGCATACAGGATGGGGAAGATGAGGCTTGGAAGAATGCTTCTGGAATATTTGTGCCTTTCAAATGATTCAAAGTCCTGCTTCTGTCTCAACTCAGTGGAGGCTGCTGAAGATGAAGAGGAGCTTGAGCTTGAGAGGAAGCCACTTGTTGCCAATGGAGACAGCCACATCCTGAGGCTCAAGGATGTGGTCTCTGGCCATCAGACTCTGGCTTTGCACCTCAAACCCAAGGTTTGTTTTTTTTGTCAATTCTCAACTTACAAATGTAAGAAATTTGTATTCTCAACAGATTGATACAGGGTCAGTCTATATTGAGTTTGTTTGATCTTAACTACAATATGCATGTGTTTGTTTGTTTGATGGTTTGGATTCAGACGGTGGTGTTGAAGGTGTCAATGCACTGCAATGGATGTGCAAGAAGGGTTGAGAAGCATATCTCCAAGATTGAAGGTGTGTGTGTGTGTAAGTGCTGTTTGATTTTACCATTTCAAGTCGCAAATGTGATTTTGATTATGGACTTGTTTTATTAATTACATTTTTTTTGTATGTATTTTGTACAGGGGTGAGTTCATACAAAGTAGATTTAGAGACCAAGATGGTGGTTGTAATTGGAGACATCCTTCCATTTGAAGTGTTAGACAGCATCTCTAAGGTTAAAAATGCACAGCTTTGGACTGCAGGGGTTTGAAGCTATAACGCGCCCTATATATATAAGTTTATAAAGTATTAAGCACTTCATTAAGCCAAAAAGGGGAAGATTTTGAAGAAACCCCCTTCTTGATGAATGATGATCATTGCATTATTTCTAGAGTTATGATTGTCGGATATGATGCCTGGAAATCTCTCCCATATGAGATTTCTTTTTTCTTGTCTCAATTAGCTAGAGACATGTTATGCTGTATAATTACATCAATTATGTAAAATATTGCATACATTTGTGTTTTATATACTATGTTGTTTTTCGACCAAAAAAAAAATATACTATGTTGTTTTAATATTCATCACTATTGGAAGTTTTTGATGATCAAACTGATATTTAAACCAGTGATTAGCATTAGCTAAAATCTTGTTTCACCAAAAAAGATTAACTAAAAATTCTAAAATGGTGTTCATCACCAAAGCTATAACCTTTTGCCCATCAATAATACTCATGATAAGAATCTTGTAAAATTGACCATACCAATCCATTTTTCTCCATCTCGTTCCCAGTCTACTTAAACAATTATGAGTTATAAAAAAAACGGAAATTTCACGTGGTAACCCTGTGGTTAAGACAATTTCACGTGGTACCCACTCATTTATACTATTTCACGTGGTAACCTTGTAGTTTTGACAAATTTTGCCAAATAACCCTACCATTATTTTATGGTTAAAGCTTTAATTTTTATTAAAAATTAGCAATTTTAAATTCTTGTTTATTATTACAATTGGTGGATTTGGTTTAATTAATTATTGTACTTGTGTTAAATATAGAAATTTCTTATGTAGGATCATTTATTGTCAATGTTTGAAAAACCTAGTTTAGGTCAAGATAAAAATAAACATTTAGAATATATTAAAATAAATTTTGAATCAAGCTAATGAATAATTTTTAGAAGTGAATCCATGAAATTTGAGGTTGGAATAATATTAATCAAGTTGAACAAGTTTAAGTCAGAACTTAGAAGAAGCTCTATCTCACATATAATGAAAGTAAATATACATTTTCGAATTTGAATAATTCTTATTTCATCACTCATTAGCTTGTTATTAGCCTTTTAAATTTATAGAATTAAGACAATGTAGAAAAAGATATTATACTTGTAATAAGGTAGTTATTCTATATAATTATGCCAATTGAATATAAAATAGAAAAAATCATAATATACATATATGGATAATATAATTGTCATATATTCTAGTACTAATAACACAACCTATCTACTAATTCTTGCAAATATGAAAATTTTAAAAGAATATTTTTAAAAACAATTTTTTCTCAAAAAAGAAAAAGGAAAAAAGAGGAACCAATTTAACATTTTAGACTATAAAGTAATGGCAAGGTTATTTGACAAAATTTGTCAAGACTTAAGGGTTACCAAGTGAAATAGCATAAATGAGTGGGTACCACGTGAAATTGCCTTAACCACAGGGTCACCAAGTGAAATTTCCGTAAAAAAAATAGCTATACGAGAATCAGTAAATTAATTAGGGAAAAATTTTAGAATCTGATGCGCAATCTACCGTCTAAAATCTTAGAAATTGTATGTTTGAAGAATATTGATTTATTTTAAGCCCAAACAATATCTCTATATCAATCTTCAAAACGGAGAAAGCCTCCAAATTTGGAGAAGGTTTCCCCAAATATAGAGTCATCCACATATTGCAATTTACATTTAATCTTTTTTTCTTTTGTTTTTATTGAGAAAAATAACGGATTAATTTATACTTGTGACATCTATACAACTCTAAAAGTTGTCCCTCAAGCTCGCATAAATGCTCAGTAATCTTGATTCCACATAAATGGGTGGTAATTTGGTTTCACCGAGGGATAGTATTTGTGCAGTGAATTGAGGAAATTCACCCATGGCTTCTCCCCATGAATGAGTGGTGATGCATTTATTTGGAGTCAGCCGAGAGGCCTCATGAAGTCCATGGAGAGGCGTTACTCTTTCCAAATTGACGAGGCTTTCCGACTCTTAGCACTTCAAGCCCTTTATTTGGTAACCCCCTCAGTTCATGGATTGTATTGTGATCCAGACGGCATAGTGCATTTAGTGTGGTTTATGCATGAACTCGCTACTCTCCGTCTCACCTTGGACGAAGTCAACCGCGATCTTGAGACCAAGTTCAGCCAGGTATGTTCTCTCCCCTTCCAATCTAGGGTTTTCTCCCCGATTTGCAAGTTTTTTGGCTTCGAATTGACTTATTCTGTTTTGGTTTTGCTGTTATTGTTGTTCCTAATCTGGAATTTTGTTGATTCTGGGAATGAATGGAACCTATTGATGTGATGCATAGTTTTGGGGCTTTTTTTGTTGATTTCGCTTTATTTGTTGGATCTAATTGTCTGTTCATCTATGATGTGTACCGATCTCGTGTGTTTTTTTCTCTGTAGGTGAGAAAAGGCATTGTAATTATAAGTCAGTGATTTTACAAGAAAATGTTGGTCAGTCAGTGTTGCCTTGATAAATATATTTGCTAGTGGCTTGTCAGAAACAAATTTGGAGTGTGTTAATCCCTGTGATGCATTTGCTTCTAGTGTTGATATTCCCTCTTAACTCTTGATTTCCATGTTCTTCGTTCAAATAGTGAAATGGTGGACTGCTTGGTTGCAATCTAGGCCTCTTTTTGTGAATGTATCTCTTAATTTTGTTTTTTAATATTTGTACATAAATGCAGGAACCTGAATCTGTAAAGTGGGATTACTACAGAAAGGGAATTGGCTCTGATTGGTTGACATGTACAAGGAAGCTTATGACAGTATGTATTCTAGACGTGTTTTTGCTATTATCGTGCATCTAGCATTGCAATGTTCATATAAGGCTTCAGCCAAAGCCTGAGCATCTGAATAAGGTAGGCATCCATATTGCAGTGTCTTTCATTTGCATGTAAAGCTTTTTCTTGTATGAGATGAGATGTCAACTACTCTTTGGCATGCATATAGATTTGCATTGTTTTTAGGAAGGTGATTGCTCCTGGAACTTGGTGAGTGTAATAGTATAATAGAGCTGTCTATAATTGTGTAATTGATGTACTTTTAGATGTAGATGGTTGCCCTTGTTTATGTGGAGTGTAGAAGGTGTCATTTCGATTGACAAATTCCTTTTGGATGATTTCTGTAACTAGCTCTTTCTGGTGGATGGAATTTGTTTCCGGTTTTACTTGTGATAAAATGAATGTGACTTCCTCTGCTACAACTCTAGGTATGGTGCCCTTTATTGGCTTGATAAATTGCCTGTTTCACACTCACCCTCCTGATATTTGCTTGTGGATTTCTGGTCGGCAACATGTAATTTGATAGTTGTTTTTGGTGATCAATTAGACACTAATCTTCTTGATACATAGGTAGATAGATAGATAGATAGATGTACATATTATTTCTGCCTTAATCTAGAGAGAAAACTAATTCTAAAGGAAAATCATTAGTTTTGAATTTGTTGGATGTAGATCCGTGGACTGAGTAAGCAGAGAGAAAGAGGAAAATGAGGTCTATAGAGGAGAAGGAGATCCTGACAAGTACCACAATTAGTTTCGGGTTCCATAAGGGCGGCAGCGGATTGACACGGGCTGTTGCTGCTCATGGTGCACCTAACTCCCATCAACACCATAGAGGAGGAGCCTTGGGGAAGACTAAAGCAACGCCCTCCAAATGGGACGATGTGCAGAAATGGCTGGTCGGCCTGTCGAGAGACAACAGCTCTTCCAATAAGGCCTCCAAGCCAAGGAACTCGAATGCTGATGACACGCGGCTCATAGCCCCGGTCCCACATCAGGAGAACAAGTATTCGAGCGGAGAGGATGAGATGGTCAAGGGACAAAACAATGTGGTTCCTCCCGGGTCCTCCCTTGCGTATCCCTACGAAGCTGAGACGAAAAACGTGGATTGCGAGGAGTCTTACTGGCAAGCCAGTAAGACAGTGGATACGGAAAGCCTTGGAGTTCGGTCTGTGTGTGTGAGGGATATGGGGACCGAGATGACTCCGATTGCCAGCCAAGAGCCGTCCAGGACAGCTACTCCGATTAGAGCAACAACTGCAGTGAGGAGGAGCCCAATTGCTTCGGGGGGCATCCACTCCTATTAGTATCAGGCGCCCCCAAATTGATCATCCGCCTGCAACCGTCGTGATACACAATGCAAACGCTAGAGATGTGGGCAACGGTATTGGGGCGGTGGGGGAAAACGACAATGTAGAGCCATCTAGGAAGACAAATCCTTTGGAGACGCGGGCAATGGCTTGGGATGAAGCAGAACGTGCCAAGTACATGGCAAGATATGTGTGTTATGCTTTCTCTGCCTCCAGATATTCACTAATTTCATAACTAATAAAACCATTGATTTGTAGAAGATGTAATCTATTAGTTGTGTGTGTATGTACAAGCTTGGGAAAACCATGAGAAAAGGAATGATGAGATGGAGATTTAGAAAATGGAGGTATGTACCAGAACAAGCTAACTCAACTCCTTGATTAGTTGGTGGTGTACATCAGCACCATTGTTGATTAGTCTGAATAGCTTCCTTTTATGCATTTTGTTTGGCTACTCATGAAGGTGAAAGCCAAGAGATTGAAGGCAAGAGCACAGGAGAAGTATGCGAACAAGCTTGCAACAACAAGATGAACAACCGAGGAGAAGCGCGCAAACGCAGAGGCAAAGCTGGTAAGTAAAGACATATCTAACACAGAGATTTTGAAAAGCTCTGCTATGTCAAATTGGATAACAAATTTGGGATATATTAGCTCGTAAGCATCTGTATGCTTCACTGAAAAAATGGAACGATGCGCACACGTGACTCCGTTGAGCATTATCACCCTTATATATTTGGTTCTGATCCTTTTTAAATTCGATGTCAATATGGGGAAAATTCAAAATGTCCATAACGTTTTATATCTAAACCAAGTGTTACTCCTAGCCTTGCCTTGTGCTTATTAGTTTTGAAGAATCGGGCACAATTGCACTTCTTGTGCTGAAACTAGCAATAGAAAATTATTGATAATTCAAGTTCCTGGAAGAAGTTTAAATGACCTCTTTTTTATTGAGACAAGATGTCTAGCTTCTTATTCATTCTTGATGTATTTTGAGATAAAAATATATTTCCTAGGAGATCTGCTTGATATTAAAGTGTGCTTTGTATAGGAGATTTTGTCTTGATGGGCATCCTGAATAGGATATTTTTTGTTCCCTTGATAAAGAAAGTCAGAATTCAACTTCTGTCTTTCAATTTGGCATCTCGATCTTCTATGTTGTATAGGCAATCCTTTTTTTTTCACTCTTCCTAATACAGGTTAATGCTCGGATTCTTTTTGTTGATCCATCAACTAGAGCTGTTGACCTTACCATGAATCCTCACCTCATCCTCAATAAGGCTCCTCCACTGGTGAGTTTGCTAGGCTTTCTTTTTTTAAGCCAGAAAAGCTGATCTTTATCTGGAAGTTAAACTCACACCTTTGCAAATAAGCATGTCATGGCTATGCGTTTTTAGTTTTACGTTATTTATGTGGCTTTGCTTGTTTTGTTTTACTTTTCCAGTTGGTGCACTTATTGGTTGAAATGTAACCATTTCGATATATTTAGTTGAGAGCTTTGATCTGTAAAGCGTTACAATGGATAATATAGATATTCACTGACATTAAGTTTTCTAACTGATGAAAACTTCAGTTACTAAAATATTTATAGAACCCGTTTTCAACTTTTTTTGTTTGTTTATAATGCAGGCTGTGAAAACAGGAGAGATTTATGATCAGCCGAAAATTATCCGAATCGACAAGGGATCTGGGATTCTGCTTGAAATTGATTCTGCTCCTGTTGCAACGCCAGCTTATGTCATTGTATGTTCATTCCTAGAATTTCATTGTTGTGTTTGATCATAGATTGGTTTTATTAGGTTTAACAGATATAGTCTTGCACAGGTTGGTGATGCTGCTGACGAGGAAGTAAAAAAATTAGAGAAAAAGTTTAAGGAAGGGAGCTCTGTTCGTGCCAGAATTCTAGGGTTCAAACATTTGGAAGGACTTGCAATGGGTGTACTCAAGGTCTTTCTTTGTCGTTGCTTGATTCTGTGCACATATAATAATACACATAAACTGCTTGATTGTTTATACTGTCAATGTCAAAACAACCATACTTAGATACTGCTGAGGCACTGTCATACCTTTTAAGAAACAGTATTTATTGGAACTAAATTTCTTTGGGAACGATCCCATAGAACTCTTAGGGTTATTTGTGGTTAGTTAAGCACAATCTCTTGTGTTATATTCTGTCGTTTTATTACAGGGCCAAGATTTAGTATGAGTGTGCCTCTCTATTTGAGAATTAATAAGAGATTCATAGACTGAGAAAAAATCAAGATTACAAAAATTCAAACAAATATATATTGGACGGAGGCTTTTCAAGATTAGAATTAAAAAGAGATCCATTTCCAGATGCTAAATGTATAGGTTCTAATATCTACAACTCAAAACAAATTTTCAAGAGGTAAAGGTTTTGGGAGATTTTTACATAAATGTATACTTATAAAAATCTTCTAAACTTTCACTTTTTTTAAAAAAAAATGTATACTTTAAAAAATCTTCTAGAATCATCTAAAATAAATGACTATTTCTTTTTTTTAAAATATTTTATTACAAAATGAATGGTCAATCCCTTTCAAAGTTGGATAATAGAAGAAGTGTCCCTATACAAACAAAAATAAATAAATAAATAATCAATCTATTCAATTACAATAATGTAGTACGCAATAACACAAGCTAGCTAGCATATAATTTAGGGTTCCTTTAATTCATTCTACCTAATAAAAAAAATGTTACCTCAAATTGGTTAACAAATTTGGGATATATTAGCTCCTAAGCATCTGTACGCTTCACAGAAAAAATGTAACGATGCGCACACGTGACTCCGTTGAGCATTATCACCCTTATATATTTGGTTCTGATCCTTTTTAAATTCGATGTCAATATGGGGAAAAATTCAAAATGTCCATAACATTTTATATCTAAACCAAGTTAATGGGTACACCCATATACAAGATAACTTAGTAAAAAAAAGGTGTACGTCTTATTTAAGCTTTGGCCCGTCCATCGGACGGGTTTACTTGCTAGGTATGCACAAGTGTCATCATCTACCTCATCTTTAAGTCGAGAGGATGTTTCCAAAATCTTGAGCTTACATATGGATTTGAATCATTTGATAATTATAGGCTTGTAATGGGATATCCAATTCCTCGGCTTGACATGATAGGGAGAGGACATTTATAGGCTTGTAATGGGATATCCATTTCCTCGGCTTGACATGATAGGTAGAGGACATGTAATATTCTTGTCTTCTTGAGAGTTGAGGCAGATTTCTCACAAAGTGTGTTGATTTTCTAAACTGACTTCTTGATGGTACGGTGTAAATGAGTGTGTCTCCTATTTGCGAAATTATTGGTTCTTCATTCTTTGTTCTGACTGATTGGATTTATTGTCAGTCTATTTGTAGAAAATTAGTTACAGCTTACTTAGCTACACTCTTGTTTGCTCTATATGCCTATTGAAAATTGGTGATGGAACTATGCTAAGATCTATTTGGTTTGCTCGATCTGTTTTGTAATTTTGGCAGCTTTCTCACAAACGTCTGTTAATCCAAACTGTCTTCTTGATGTAGTAATAATGAGGCCTCAGTTTGGCTCTGTACGTTGATGGTTTATGCAATTGATGTGAAGTTATCATAGGATTTTAATCATAAGATGTAGAGTAGGCCTCAGCAATCTTATATTATACGGAAATTTCACGTGGTAACCCCGAGGTATTGCTTAATTCACGAGGTGTACTAAAGATTGGTATATTTCATACGGTAACCCTAAACTTTATTCCAATTTTGTTTTGTACCCAAAACATTAAACTTAACGTTAACCGTGCTTCAAAATTTGAAAATAAAAAGAATGGAAAAATCATATGTGATACGATATGAGATCTCAAGTAAAATGTTTTATTAGCATATATATTTTTACGATTAATAAGATTATTATATGATGATAAAAATCAAAAATTAAGTTAAGTGTGACTTATTTAAATAAATCTTTTAGAAAAATATACTTGTATAATTAATAATATTTTTTGAAATAAAATGGATATTTTAATAGATCTTATAAAGTTATAATTACATTAATAATGATAGATTTATAGATCAATAGAATTTATAAATGAATATTATAACACAAATTTAGTTCATATATTTTAAAGATATTTTTCAAAGATATTGTTAGATATCTGAAGCTTAAATTATAAACTTATGGGACAAAAAAAGACAAACAAAGAAATATGACGAATGTATATAATTATAAAAATATAATAAAAACGAAAATGCAGAGTGACAAATAATTTTGACAATATAATTATAGCTTGGATTTATAAAAAAGAATGTCTAAGCAAATAGTTGAAAAAGATAAAAATTAGGTTCTACCAAAAAAAAGAAAAAGATAAAAATTAGGTGATAGAAATGAGGTGAAAAATGATATAAATTAGAAAAAGAAAAAGGTAGATGATAGACAATAATTAATAAGAATAAGAAAAAGTTTAAAATTATTTTTCTATATTTTATTTTCTTAAATAGAGTGAGGTCGGAATTAACGTGGAAGCTCGAAAAGTCTTGACTTTAATATATAGTATAGATTATCTAATTCCACTTTTAATTCCAAAAAATTTAACTATGAAAAGTTAGGTTAACATTTTTGGATATAGGATGAAATTGGAATAAAGTTTAGGGTTACCATATGAAATATACCAATCTTTAGTACACCTTGTGAATTAAGCAATACCTCAGGGTTACCGTGTGAAATATCCGTATATTATATTATAAGATCGCCAAGCGAAATTAAAACACGTACGAGACAAATGTTTTATATTGTCTTCTTCTCTTGTATATATTATATATCTCTTGTGTGATCATCCCCATAGGTACAAGGAACCAATGCATACACGCTCTGTGGAGTTCCTGGAAATCGATCGGCCTTGGATTTCGCTCAAGAAGACTCATCATCCAACAAGGTATTTCCGTTCCCAAGTCCACTCAATTTGTTAATTCTTGATTTCAGGCAATTCAACTATTCAGTTCTAATGGTTTGTTTGATTGGCTTTTGTGGATCGTTTCAGCCCAGAGAGAGTTGATAAGACGGCCGATGCCAGATTACATAGAAAAAGTTCCAAAGGACATTAGTGCGAACATGAGAGGGATTTTAGTCGATCGGATGGTAGAGGTTACTGAGGAGTACAAGCTAAAGTCTGATACTCTCTATTTTGGTATATCTTTATCGGTCAATGGAATTTTGCAGAGCATACATCTGGTTTGTATTTCTCTTATAGATCATAGATTAATACAACTGAACTCACAATTAGTCGAAATTAGATTACATGCGAAAATACGGATGCATCTTTTGTAAGCAAGAGCCGTTCCCCGTCCATCGGACGGGGTTAGCCCACTAGTTTGTTAAAACAAAAAAATAATAATAAATGTTGATTCCCCATTTTGGATAATCCCTTGGATGTGGAGAAAACTTTGGAGCATATGATCTCTAAGTTTTTCATTTTTCATACGAGTAAATTACACTCTTGGTCTCTAAACTTTGATATATTTTTCTTGTTGGTCCATAAACTTTACATTATTCTAAATGAGTCTTTATTGTTGAAGTCCGAAAACACCGATTGTAGATTAACGCGATGAGAGCAAGAGGTTGGAACTCCACCGAGTCAACGGACGGAGAGATGGAAAGTATTTGGTCGCTTGAAGTGTTTTAACGCGATGGGGGTAGTGTTAAGAATGCTTTTTGTATTAACTGTGGGATTACAATAGTAAACAGATGATCTCTATCGCGTTTGGGTGTGTCGGGTTACAACAATGATCTTAGCTCGAGATCTAGTGTATGTGGTTCGCGAGGTTTTCGATCCCCCTTCTGGCGCATTGAGCCCGCTATTTATAGTGGAGGTTTGGCTGGGCTGGAGCGAGATTCCGATGTGGGACGGGTGCCGCCCAGGTACGTGTCGCTGTACGGTTGGCTCCTGGGGCGGCAGCCGCGGAGCTGGCCAATCAAGGGCCGGGATGGGACGTTGCCGCCCACCGCTCGCCTGATGGGACGTTGCCGCCCACCCACTTGCGTGGATGGGACGGGGCGATGAGCGCGGTGAGCGCAACCTCTGGGACCGGGCCTCCGCCTCGTAGGGAGTTTGCCTCGTAGGGGACCGTTTTACCTGGATAGCGGTGTATTGGACCGCGATGGCCGTATAGTTTAGGGAGTGATGCCACCTCGAGGAGTCTGTACTTGGTCATATTTTGCTTTGGTGGGATGCCTTACCGCGTTGACGGTTCCTGGTATCAACACAACCCCATGGACCGGGACTCGATGCCCTTCTGAGGACGGGTCCAAAAAACAGTACCCCGAACCGGAAACGTGTTGTGCGGAACGCGTTATTGTTTTAGAGTTGTGTGAGTAAATGAGGGCGACGGGACGAGTGTGGCGAAGGAAGCGGCTTTGGGCCGCTTCTGCCTTATGGGCCGTTCGCCAGCCAAAACCCATATCTCCGCGGCCCACCAGAAACCGCACAAAAAGAGCGGTTCCGCTCTTCGTCCCCCCCACTTCCTCATTTTCCACTTTGACACTCGCCATTTCCGTGCCCATTCCTGCCCTTTCGTCCTCGCTTACTGGAAACCGCCCAACCGCCAGTGACGCCGCCGTCGCCCGTGCTTGTCCCCGCCGCTCCGTGACCACAAGGTATGCCCGCTTTGTCTCTTTCTCTCTCTGCTTTCTTCTGTATTTTTTTCGGGGTTTTCTGGGGGGGGGTTTTCGGGGGGGGGGGACGCCCTAATCTCAGCGGCGACACCGTCGCTGGGCGCCGGTGTCCCCCGGGGTGGTTTCTTCCGAGAAACTGCTCCAGCGGGTGGGGGTTTCGGTTTTTTGCGGGTTTTGGGGTGGCGGGGCGTGACGGAGCGTCCCAGCCCTAGGCCCCCTTTGGAGGGACGCCGCCGTCCGTAGGCGTCAACGCCACGACAGACCGCTCTGAGCGGCGGAGGAAAGGAAAACTCCGCCGGGGAGGCCAAGCGTCGTGGGCAGGCGAAACGTCACGCCTGCGGGAGAGCGAAATGGCGCGTTAATCACGACGTCCCGTCCCATCAGCGTCCCGTCGCCTTGAGCGCCTCTTGGAGATACGTGCCGAGAGTGGCGGAATGTTCTTCTGACACACAGCGCACGCGCCCCCAAGCCCTCTGCCTTGACAGGGCTTCTTGCCCTACTGCGAAATGACACCTGCCCGTGGTTGGGGTACCGCGCTCTTTGTCTTCATTTGCTTTCTATACTTGCTCACGAGCACTATCGTTCATTGTGTATTTATCACGCTACATGTTTCTCCTTTTTTGCCCTTCCCCATGCATATCATCTCTCTTTTCCTTCCTCCAGGAGCCTCTTTGTTTCCGTGCCCTTGCTTTGGGGTTTTTCAGCGACTCCTGCCCCTCAGGCGTGGATCGCGGTGATAGGATAGCGAACTGGGACGACTTTTACGCGCCAGACCCCTCGCTCGAGTACCGGGAGATGTCCGCGAGTGATTCTCAGAACGACTTCCGCGAAGCTGCCGGTTTGAGCCAGAGCGACCCGACCACCATCTCTGCCGCCCGCACAAAGAGCGAGTCGTCCTCGCGCTCAATGGCCCGCTGCAAGCCCTACGACCCTCATGATGAGGTCCCTGGCGATGAGGCGTCTACTTCCGGAACCGCGAGGAGCTTTCCCTCGCGATACCTGACTAGCGTCAGGGCGGAAGTACCTCGCTTCCGCCAGACAACGCCCGCGCGTCTGGCGGACTACGAGAACCCGGCGACGCTGGCCAAGGGTTGCGCCTCCATCCTCACCCTTGAGGAGCTGGATGAGATCGCGACTGGATACCCCTGGCCAGCGGGGGTGGAGCTTCTGCTACCCGCGGACGGGGGTAATAGCTATGCCGCCTATGAGGCGGGCCATGTGGTCTATGCGGCGAGCCTCATCGCGGGTTTCAGGCTCCCGCTGCCGGAATACGTTTCTCAATTTCTATTTGATCTTGAGCTCGCCCCTGCCTCGATGGCTCCGAACTGCTGGAGCTACATCGCGGCCTACCACCTGAGGTGCCTGGAGTTGAAGTACCCCCCCTCCGCGGGGCATTTGCAACAGATTCTCACCATCAAGGCGGACACTAGGGGCATCGTGAACTTCAGCCTTACGCACTGCAACCTTATCATCACCCCTTCCAATGTTGGTCCGCGATGGAAGGAGAAATGGTTCATTGTGCATGACTTCCAGGGGGACGTTATACTCTGCCCCCTAGTCGCCGACAGGTTCCGCCCCATTAAACGCAAGGGCGGTGCTTCAAAGCAGGCCGCCGCCGCGAAGAAGGCTTTTGCCGCGGCCTTAAAAAGGGAACAGAGCGTCTGGCTAACGCAGGAGCGCCTAGAGCGCGCGGGCCTCAGCCTGAGGCCGGCGCCGCCCCGGGTGGTTGAGGTATCCTCCTCAGCCACCGCGTCTGTGGTGCCCGAGGGCGAGGGTATTTTTTGTGGTTTTTTCTTCGAGACTTGGTTTCATTTCGATGCTCTTTTTGTTAGTGCCTTGAACGCGTTTAGTCTAAACGTTCGTGACTTTGTCTTTGCAGATATGGATGTATTTGACGTTCTCACTGGCACGTCCGCCGCGACGGCCTCTGGCGCACCCACTACCGCCAAGCCCGGGGGCCAGAAGGGGGTCACCGTAAAGGGCACGCCCGGCCCAAAGGGGAAGGATCTCCCAGCAGACAACAAAGGCAAACGCGTGCCGAGGGACGCCTCAAAGCGCAAAGGTGTGGGGGACGCAGCCCACGCCGAGGGCGTGGCTGCCAAGAGGTCTAAACGGGACTTGGCCCGCGTCGAGGACCAACCTCCCGAGCCCATCGCGAAGGGTCCTGCCCAGATCACGACAGGCGCCGGGAGTCGCCGCCATTGGTCCCGAAGGGCCGAGGTGGCGGGTTTCGCCTGCTCCGGGCCGGCGTGGGGCACCTTCAACGAGGGCCAGTACTCCTACAAGGAGGAGAGGGAATGGTTCGGCACCCTCAACGCGGCGGAGATCGGGGGGAGTGCATGAAGTACGGCCATATGGTATGTGACCCCTTTGCTTTTGGTGCCGACCCTTTATATCCTTCACTCGGGCTAATAATATGCTTTTATTTGTAGGTCAACGCGTGGCTGAACTACCTCCCCGATTGTTTGTGCGAGGCGGAGGCCCAACTGGAGGAGGCGACCAAGGCCAAGGAGGCGGCCGAAACGACCCTCGCGGAGGCGCACGCGCGAGCTGAGCAGGACGCGGCAGAGCTCAAGGCGGTCAAGGCCCAACTCGCCGCGACCAAAAAGGAGGTGGCGGGGCTCAAGGCAACGTCGGCGAAGCAGCGGCAGCAATTGGAGGAGGCCCAGGCCAAGGCCGAGAACGCGGTTCCCGAGTTCCTCAAATCGCAAGAGTACCTGGACCGTCACGTTGATGATGCGAGAACGATCCAAGCTCTTAGTGAAGTCACCGCGGCCCTCCAGTATGTTGAGAGGTATAAGGTGAAGTACTTCGCCCCCGACCTTAAGCGCAAAATGGAGTCGTTTGGGAGGACGGGGTGGCGAAGCCGCCGCCGGGCGTTGAGCAAGACAACGTGGAGGAAACTGACGCCCCGCGCGCCAACCCTGAACTTTCTGCCGCCGAGGTCGAAAAGGACAAAGCCCCCGAGGACCCTCCCGCTTCTGAGACCGCGGTCAATGCTCCCGAGGACTGAAGCCCTTCTCTACAAAGTCTGAAGATTTGCTTGTTGCTTTTTGTTTTTTGTTTTTGCTGAACTGGTATTCTACCTGGCCCTTGGGGCCCAAACAATGTTTATTGCCGCGATGCGGCTGTAACTAACTTCTTTTGCCGCCTCGCGGCCTTTGTGATTGTAACTAACTTCGTTTGCTTCCTTATTTTTTTGAACTTGCTTCTTGGAAACCCTCCGTATCCAACCCCATGCCAAGCTAGGTGCTAGGACCGCGCTTGACACTAGGTTATTGTAACTCGTTTTTAGCGAAAACTCGTCGTACCCAACCCCATGCCAAGCTAGGTACTAGGACCGCGTTTGACACCAGGTTAATGTAACTCGATTTTAGCGACAACTCGCCGTACCCAACCTCATGCCAAGCTAGGTGCTAGGACCGCGCTTGACACGTTGTTTTCCTATTTTAGTGATACCTCTTGGCGTGGTATAACGCGAGGGGTGATGTCTAACCCGAGCGCACCTAAGCGCATCGCGCGCGTTAGCGGACGACCCCAAGCGAGGAAGGCAACTCGGGTTTCCCTAACGACTTGACTTTTTGATGTTTTAAGGCATTATGCTACTGCGAGGGGTGAAACCCAACTCGAGCGCGCCTAAGCGCATCGCGCGCGTTTAGCGGACAACCCCAAGCGAGGAAGTCAACTCGGGTTTCCCTAACGACTGAGTTTTTGATGTTTTAAGGCATTATGCTACTGCGAGGGGTGAAACCCAACTCGAGCGCGCCTAAGCGCATCGCGCGCGTTAGCGGACAACCCCAAGCGAGGAAGGCAACTCAGGTTTCCCTAACGATAAATTCATTATTGGACAGTGTACGGTAGTCGTCTCGTTTTATTCATATGAAAATAGATAGGATAGAGACATTACAACCGACCGCCACGCGGTGATAACCTTAGCTTATTTACACATAGTATTTCTTGAGGCGTGCCTCATTCCATGTCTTGGCGAGAGTTTGCCTCGTCGTCGGGTCTGTGAGCTTGAAAGCCCCTGGGATGACCTCCTTGGAGAGGAGGTAAGGTCCCTCCCACTTCGCGTCAAGCTTGCCCCCGTCGGTCCTTCGGAGGGCTAGGTCGCCCTCCTTGAGGCCGCGGGGCTTGATCCTCTTGTTGTAGTATGCCGCGGTCCTTCTCTTGTATTCGACCGAGCGCAGCTCGGCCGTCTCCCGGCGTTCATCGCGAAGGTACATTTCCACCTTTAGAGCTTCATCGTTGGTGAACTGGTCGTACCCCGCGACTCGCTCCGTAGGTAACATGGATTCGACGGGTACGACGGCGTCACTGCCATAGGCCATCGCGAAAGGTGTTTCTCCCGTTGCCCTACGCGGCGTGGTGCGGTTTGTCCATAACACAAGAGGCAACAGCTCTGCCCACCGGCCCTGTACGCCATCCAGCCTGCGGCGGAGGTCGTCGAGTATCCTCGCGTTCACATTTTCCACCAGTCCGTTGGACTGAGGGTGTGCCACCGAAGAAAACTTCAACTCTATGCTCAAACTTGCGCAGAAGTCTCGTGTCTCCTCACTGTCGAACTGAGGGCCGTGGTCTGTCATTATCGCAATGGGGACGCCGAAACGACAGACCACATTTTTCCAGAGAAAGCCGCATACCTTCGCGCTTGTGATTCGTGCCATGGCCTCGGCCTCCACCCACTTGGTGTAGTAATCGACCAGGACCAGGATGAACTGTACTTGCCCGGCGGCCTTAGGGAAGGGACTTAGGATGTCCATGCCCCACATCGCGAACGGATAGGCCGGCTGGATGCCGCGCAACTCTCGTGCCGGAGCGTGCTGGATGTTTTCGTAGCGCTGGCACTTGTCACACTTTTGTACGTATGCCGCGGCATCACGGCGCAGGGTAGGCCAATAGATCCCCATCCTGACTATTTTGTGGACCAGCGTCCGCCAGCCCGGGTGGCCTCCGCATATGCCCTCATGCACCTCCTCGAGGACCTCGAAGACTGTGGTCTCGTCTACGCAGAGCAGGTTGGGCTCCGCGTAGCCGCGACGATATAATTTATCGCCTTCGATGCAGTACCGCGCCGCTTTGAGCTTGAGTTTGCGCGCGCTCACGGCATCATCTTGGGGCAATTCCCCGGTTTGGATATATCGGACTATGGGAGCCATCCAGCCCTCCGTGGCCAGCGCGAACACTGCCTGAGTGACACCGCGCTGCATCTTCCTTTCGATCACAACCTTGTTGCCGACTTCAGGCGGGAGGGCCGAACCCATCCTGGCCAATGCGTCGGCCTTGGCATTTGCCGCACGCGGTATGGATTCAATGGCAAAAGTCTCGAGGCACGCGATCAACGCCTTGACCTTGGCGCGATATTGAGGCAAAAACCCGGTGGTGCACTCGTACTGACCACCGACCTGGCGCGCGACAAGCTCCGAATCTGTGAACACCCTTATTCTCCGCGCGCCCACCAGCAGGGCCATCTCAATTCCCGCGATCACTGCCTCATACTCGGCTTCGTTGTTGGTGGCCTCGAAGCCGAAGTTGAGGGCGTGTTCAGACGTGTAGGAGGGTCCCTCAAGGACTACCCCTGCGCCCGATCCCAGGTCGCAGTGTGAGCCGTCCACAAAGACCCTCCACTCGTCCGGGCTTTCGTCCGTGCCGGGGAAAGTGACCTCCACAACAAAGTCGGCGAGGGCCTGGGCCTTGATCGCGGTCCGCGGGTGGTACGAGATGTCGAATTCTGACAACTCGACCACCCACTTGGTCATTCTTCCTGACAACGCGGGCTGATGCAGGATTTGGCGAAGTGGGAGGTCCGAGAGGACCTGGATGGGATGCGCCTGGAAGTAAGGGCGTAACTTTCTTGCCGCGGTCACAACAGCTAAAGACATCTTCTCCGCGGGCGAGTATCGCTGTTCCGCCGGCTGGAGCACCCTACTGGTGAAGTACACCGGGTAACTGAAATCGCGGGTCAGGACCGCACTGACAGTATGCTGGCTCACGGCGATGTATAACTGCAAATCCTCCCCCGGGACAGGCGGTGAGAGCGTTGGAAGGCTGGTGAGGTAGACCTGTAGAGCCTGAAACGCGCTCTCCATCTCCTCTGTCCAGGTGAAGGTGGTGGTGCTCTTGAGACAGGAGAAGAAAGGAAGAGCACGGTCCGACAATCTGGAGCAAAAGCGACCAAGATAATTTACCGCACCCGCCAGTCGCTGAACTTCGTTGCGCGAAGCCGGTGAGCGGAGTTCCAACACTGCGGCGACCTTGGCGGGATTGACGTCTATGCCCCTCGCGCTGATCATGAAACCGAGGAACTTTCCCGACTTTACCCCGAAGACGCACTTCTCCGGATTTAGGCTCATTCGGTGGGCGCGCAGGGTTTGGAAAACCTCGGCCAGGTCGGCCAGGTGCTCCTGCACGCTGTGGCTCTTGACCACAATGTCATCGACGTAAGCCGAGACGCTGCGCTTCAACTGCTTCCGGAAGACGTGGTCTACCAGGCGCTGGAAAGTGGCCCCCGCGTTCTTTAAACCGAAGGGCATCACCTTATAACAGAAAGTCCCGCGCTGAGTGATGAACGCGGTAGACTCCTGATCCAGAGGATCCATGGCTATCTGATTGTAGCCGGAATAGGCATCGAGGAAGCTCAGCGCGGTGTGACCGACGGTGGAGTCGACCAGGTCATCAATGGAGGGCAGGGGGTAGCTGTCCTTGGGGCAGGCTTTGTTGAGGTCCTTGAAGTCGACACACATCCGCCACTTCCCGTTGGACTTCTTCACCAGCACGACATTGGAGAGCCAAGTAGGGTACTTGACCTCGCGAATGAAGTTGGCGCGTAGGAGCTTCTCAACCTCGTCATTTGCCGCGGTGGCGCGCTCCTCGTTGGTCTTTCGTTGCCTTTGGCAGACGGGTCGGGACCCCGGGCTCACGCGGAGCGAATGGAGTGCCACCTCGGGAGGGACGCCCTTCAGGTCCGTCGCCGTCCACGCGAATACGTCGCGAGAACGGGCCAGGAGATCTTACAGGCTTTCGGCGTCCGCTCCGGTCATGTAGTCCCCGACAAACAGCTTCTCGGTCGCGTCGGGGAAAGGGGCGATGGCAATCTTCTCAAAGTCATCGAGGGGCTCGCGCTCACGCTCCTGTCGTATGTCCAACTCCGCGCCGGCGCCGCCCGCGATAACGTATGCGGTAGGGCGAGCGCGGTTTGACGCCTCATAGCACTTTCGCGCTTCGATCTGCTGGCCATGAGCGATACCCACGCGGTCCTCGACAGGAAACTTCAAGACCAGGTGATAGATGGAGGCGACAGCCTGGAACTTCATCAATGAGGTCCGTCCCATTATTGCGTTGTAGATGGATGGGAGCCGGACGACGGTGAACTCGATGGGCTCAGACCGGCGGGCGTCTTTACTGTCCCCCAGGGTCATATCCAGGGTGATCAACCCCGCGACATCGACCTCGTTGCCGGAGAAGCAAGTGAGTTTGCCAGCGTAGGGCAGGAGCATGGCAGGTGAGATGCCGAGTTGTGCGAACGCGTCGTAGTACAAGATGTCCACCGACGCTCCTGTATCCACCATGATCCTCTTGACTATTTTGGTGGCGATGACCGCGTGTACAACTAGGGGGTCGGCGTGCGGGGTGATGAGCTCTCGGGAGTCGGTCGGCCGGAAGGTGATGTCGGCATGAGGGACTCCGGCCGCACCCAAGTTGTTGATGGCGCCTCCGGAGGTCGAAGCGCGAGCATAACGCTTTCTCTCCCCGCCGCTAGACCCCGCGAGGGTGGATCCCCCCGCGATGGTGTTGATATAGACGTTGGGTTCATTTGGGTCGACTCTTCCCCTTGTTGGCGTAGCGGCGGCCAAGGCGTTAGCCTGGGCCGGCTGAATGCCGTCGTTGCGCGGACCGAGCTCTGTGGCGTTGGCTCCGGTGTATGGGTCGTTGTTGTTTTGCCAATTGACACCACGGTTATTGCGCGGACCGCGGTACCCCTGGTACCCACGACCACGTCGGCCCCCACCGCGGCTATGGCCGCCGCGCTGCCCACCCTGAGGCTTCGTCGGCGTGGTGGATACGGTGAGGGCCTCCGGGGTGGTTTTGGCCTTTCCCTTTCCGCGATCCTGTGTGGGCCTTCCTGCCGCGTCCTCCGCGAAGACGCGCTTGGTGATGGCGTTGCAGGCGTCCTCATAGGTGTGCAGGGTTTTCCCGCACATCTTGACCTTGAAGGCTCCGTCGCGGAGGTTGTGGATTAACATATCGCGGGCGGAGGTGTCGTTGAGTTGAGGCACCTCCGACGCCGCGTTGACAAACCGGGTGAAGAAGGCCGCCAGGGTCTCCTCCTCGCCTTGTGTCACGCCCATGAGATCCTTCGTCGTCTTCATGCGCGTTCGCAACCCGCTAAAGTGGGACATGAACCGCCGCGTTAGATCCTTGAAAGACGTGATGGAGCCCACGGGTAGGTTTGTGAACCACCTCATCCCGGCGGTCTTAAGGGTGGAGGGGAAGACCCGGCAATACATGGCGTCGTTGTAGGTGTTGAACGTCATGTGGGCGAAAAACTGCCGCACGTGTTCTCCCGGGTCCTTTGTGCCGTCGAACTGTAGCGCGGCCGACGGTTTCTGGAACCCTTTTGGCATGGGCTCCTCTTGGATGAAGTCAGCGAAGGGGCTTCCGTAGGTAGTGCCGCGATCATCCACCATCATGTTGCTTCGGGAGCCGGAGCGCGTGGACTGAGGCCGAGAGCTGGAACGCCCTCGTGATATGCTCATGTCCTCGCTCGAGCTCCCTGGAGGGGGGGTGTGGTATGCCTGGCCCGGCCCGTAGCCCACGGCGTAAGCGGGTACGTATGGCTGGTGGGGCATCGGGTAAGCGCCCTGGCCGTGCTGCATGGGATATGCCCCTTGGCCGTAGTGGTACGCGGGAGCGTAGCCTTGGAAGTTGGGGTTTGGAGGTGACAACGCGTTGGGAGCGTCCTGGTCCACCTCCTGGCCGGTCGAGCTCCCGTTGGTGGTTGAGTACTCTTCTACGTAGGGTTCCTACGCGGGCGCGTACTCTTGGTAGTATTGCGCGTGCACATACCCCTGGAACGGGGCCTGCGGCTGAAAACCCTGCTGGAAGCCGGGGTTCCAGCCGGGCATAGGTGCGGCCTGGGGCATCGCGGGTGGTGACCTGTAATACCACGGAGGTGGCGGCTGCATCCCGAAGGCCGCGCCGTCGGCGTAGTAAGCGTTGTTGCTGTTAGCGTCCATTACTCAGCGTCTGTTGAAAACGGTGCCTTCTTAGTTTGAGGAGCTCCCCACGGACGGCGCCAATGTTGAAGTCCGAAAACACCGATTGTAGATTAACGCGATGAGAGCAAGAGGTTTGAACTCCACCGAGTCAACGGACGGAGAGATGGAAAGTATTTGGTCGCTTGAAGTGTTTTAACGCGATGGGGGTAGTGTTAAGAATGCTTTTTGTATTAATTGTGGGATTACAATAGTAAACAGATGATCTCTATCGCGTTTGGGTGTGTCGGGTTACAACAATGATCTTAGCTCGAGATCTAGTGTATGTGGTTCGCGAGGTTTTCGATCCCCCTTCTGGCGCATTGAGCCCGCTATTTATAGTGGAGGTTTGGCTGGGCTGGAGCGAGATTCCGATGTGGGACGGGTGCCGCCCAGGTACGTGTCG
Source organism: Polygonum aviculare (assembly GCA_934048045.1). Classification (NCBI taxonomy): domain Eukaryota; kingdom Viridiplantae; phylum Streptophyta; class Magnoliopsida; order Caryophyllales; family Polygonaceae; genus Polygonum; species Polygonum aviculare. Next base: position 26,780,716 of record OW204031.1, read on the forward strand.
CTGTACGGTTGGCTCTTGGGGCGGCAGCCGTGGAGCTGGCCAATCAAGGGCCGGGATGGGACGTTGCCGCCCACCGCTCGCCTGATGGGACGTTGCCTCCCACCCACTTGCGTGGATGGGACGGGGCGATGAGCGCGGTGAGCGCAACCTCTGGGACCGGGCCTCCGCCTCGTAGGGAGTTTGCCTCGTAGGGGACCGTTTTACCTGGATAGCGGTGTATTGGACCGCGATGGCCGTATAGTTTAGGGAGTGATGCCACCTCGAGGAGTTTGTATTTGGTCATATTTTGCTTTGGTGGGATGCCTTACCGCGTTGACGGTTCCTGGTATCAACATTTATAGTTTGAAATATTTTTCTTATTGGTCCTTAAACTCTATGTCATTCTAAATGAGTCCCTAAACTATGAAATATTTATATCTTTGGCCCTTTTATCATGAGTACGTTAAACAACCATCAATGTGACCGTGCAACAAGATACTTATGGGAGAGTCGTTCAAAAAAAAACTCTCGAAAGTGAATCATTATAGAAATTAACTAAAACAAGTGCTTTTTGAGGGAAAGTACAAATAAGACATGGTAACAATCGGTTTACTGAGACAATTCCACTCACGAGAGTAGCATGGAATGATGAGTGCTTATCATTCAGGCTCGCCAAATGGTGGCTCCTTTAGCCAAAACCAACTAAATGGGAATGAGATTAAAAAAAAGTGAACATTGTGGAATTAAGAATAGGGTTGAGTTGTGGACGTCGGAAAAAGATGTCATATAATAATATTAACATTGTTTAAATGTTTGTATTAATAAAAGGACCAACGATGCAGAAGTTTTAATAGTTTAGAGATCTATTTAGAATAATATAAGTTTAGGAACCAATATGAAAGATATTTCAAAATTTAGGGACCCATTTAAAATAATATGAAGTTTGAGGACCAAGAAGAAAAATAACTTAAAATTTAAACCCTAATGATGTAATTTACTCTTCCTCAAACTAATATTGTTTGGTCAAAATTTTCAAAAATAATAAATGCTCAAGCTTTATAGCTCAAAGCCTCAAACGGTGGGGGGAGAATTTCAGCCAAAAAAAGCGGTGGGGGGCGAATGCCGTGTTGGCTTTAAACAGCTAAACGGCGTCGTTTCCCAAAAGCTAGGTTAGTAACTAACCCTTTCCAATCGGTTTCGTATCGTCTTCACCAACACACCTTTCAACACAAAAATTCAATCGCAAAAAATTAGCTCAAGAATGGCGACAACCGTCTCTCTCCTTTCCTTCTGTGTTCTCCTCCTATCTCTTTACTCGTCGTCGGCGGAGGCTATCCACCGGATTTCCGCCCACGAGGAGCTCAACGGCTACGGATTCCCCGTCGGCCTCCTCCCTAAAGAAGTCCGGGGCTATTCTCTCAATCGCACATCTGGAGACTTCCACGTAAACTTCGGGGACCTCTGCCAGATTACTCTCCCCCCTGACAACTATCTCGCCACGTTTTCAAGGACAATTCGAGGAAAGATCGTCGAGAACCGAATCGCCGATCTTGACGGAATTAGGGTTTGGGCGTTCTTCAAGTGGTGGTCCATAACCGGGATTCGGATGAGCGGCGACGACTTGGTCTTCGAGGTCGGGATGGTCACCGCCAAGTATCCGTCGAAGAATTTTGACGATGCACCTGCTTGCGAGGGCCGGAAATCAGCTTATTGAGCCCGTCGAAAGAGGATTTCTTTCGAGGTATGTATTGATTTGCTTTTGCATCTGTATCTGTGATATGATCTAGTTCAATCATCATTGACATAGCTCAGAATTGGATATTGCCTTTGTCGATTTAGCTTGGTAGTTATATCACAAGATTCAAATTTGTTGATTATCTTTGTTCACTGATATATTGGTATCATTCTTGTCGTTGATGAGAGCTGGGGAGAGTATACGTCTGATTTCACAACCTTATGTGTGCTTCTGAGAAGTAGTGACAATAGAATTGTTACTAAAGGATACGTGCATATTTAAATTCAGCGATTAATTCTTGTTTAAGAATTGCGTTCTAGTGCTAATGACGGGCTTGACCATTTCCCCTTTGCTAAGAAAGCTGATTCTTTTCATGAAGAAAGGGGCTGGTGATGTTTAATTGTTTATTAAAAAAGAAGGGTCCAATGGAGACCTTTTTTTGTCTGTTCTCTTGTAATGCATGTTGTTTGTTCTTCCTTATGTCTTGCTGTAGTAGGTCGTCTTTGGGTTCTGCATCTGTTTTATTATCAATGATCAAATCATGTGTATACTTCTTTTGTTAAGGCTTTTGAGTATGTCCTCCCTAGTAGCTCTGTTTTGTGGTTCTTCTGCTACTAGAGGGCCGTAAACTAGTCTCATTTATGCAAAATATCTTTTATTGTTTCGATGATAACTTGTTGTTCCTGCATATGAATGATGTGATTCTAAGTTTCAATTGCTTTTGAGCATTTGCTTAAGCTTTTCTTCTGATGCAGAAGTTTGGAGGACAAATTTCCTTTGTAATAACCTTTGCGTAGTCGGTTGCCAAAGAGGAAAGTCTATTTCAAGTTTTTTTGTCAATAAATGGAAGTTGATCCACAGCTACCCAATTTTTATTTTTACTTCATCTTTCACATCTCTTGTTGGAATGACATGCATTCTGATTTTTCCTTATTGGTTGTTGCAACTTGCAAAACATTTCCTTCAATTGTCGTGTCACTAAAACAACCCCAACTTCCTAGATGATATTAAGTTGTGTTTGCCTACTTTGTTTGATGTACCACTTCTTTTTATTGTCATAACTACCTTATCTGTGTGAAAATAGGTGCTTTTCCGACCCCAGTAATCAGCACATTGTGCCAAACTAACCATAGTTGTGCCGTCGTTAATAAGAAAACAAACATAGAGGTCATATGGATATAGGGAAACCGTGCTTGTTATCTAGCTCCATAGCGAATACGAGGAAACCTATATGGACAGGGAAAACACCAATCTTGCTGTTTTTTCCTCCCTATGTTGATTGCGAAGCATGGTTTGAGATGAAAGAGGTGTATTTGTGTGGCTGTTGTAACACCAAAGTTTTTTATATTGCAGGGTGAAGTTTACCACTGGGTGTGTTCCTATCTGCAACCTGTTCTTTGGTTGTAAGTTAGACAGATTTAACAATCAATTGGTCTGTCTGTCTTTTCCTAGCTGCCATCAAGAACTAGTTGTTATGCTCTCCGTTTGTAGTGTGTATATGTGTAAGTGACCTTTAAGTTTATCTACAAAATAAGATCCGAAGTACTAATCAGAATTCAACTGTTGTGTTGTAATATATGTTCTATAGACGTTCTTATAAACTTTGTGTTATTGACTATGCAATGCCAAGAAATCTGGGGAGAGAAGGATCAAACCTCCCAATAACATGTATCCATCTCCAAACCAATTTCAGCGAATCTAAAATAAGTTATATTTGGCAGGAAATCTAATGGGAAATCTAATGTGATTGTGCCTTTCATCCTTGCGTCAATTATAACAGTAGATTAGAAGCTTTTTTTTTAAAAAAAAAAACCTTGAACAGGTTTTGGTACTAGTATCACGAGTTTGCGATCACTGACAGGAGTATCTTTTTCAATCCCATTTCTACTAATGTAATCATGTCTTTATAGTACAGTATTAGGCAGCGAGTCAATGTAATATCCATCATTTCAACGCCTGCAATCATCGCCTCATTCTCAACTTAAATATCAGGCAAATACGCCAGAGATTCAGTTCTCAAGGTTGAGATTCATACAACATTTCTTCAAGGTCTCAAATACCAATTGCAATTCAAGTACATATCGCTCTTAATCTTGCTTTTCACCACAATATCCCTCAAATACCAATTGAAAGGTTACACTCACACTCTTTAGTCAAAATGGTATTACTCTAGAAGGTGCCCGGATTTGTGATGGAGATGGTATGCTCTTGGTCCCGAGGATTCATGAAGACTTGGTTGTACTCTTAATATGCATCGACAAAGTTTAACACCGCTATGTGACACACTCTTGCAAGGGCGAAGATAGCTATCTTTAGGGCATGCCTCATTGAGATCCTTAGAGCCAATGCACATTATCCGAAAACATACATTTCACCGAAAACACCAAAGTTGATGTATGACGCGCCTCCTCACCATCTTGTCGTTTCTCGTTTGGGAGACTAGACATTCCAGATCTCCGACGCCTCCAAATCGTTGTCGGCTTCTCCATCGGTGCCTCGTCACCATCGCCACCACTCCTCGGCGCCGAGTAAGTAGCCACGTTCGCCTCCAGATATGCGTCTTCCGTTTGAACCGGATCATACCTATGTCTTGTACCAATATCCTTCCTTTGCTAGTTTGCTTCATAGCGCGTGTATTTTACACGCACTCCAGATACGCGTCTTCCTTTTTGCTCTGTGCCGTTGACCGGTCAATGCCAACTACCAAGGAAAACAAAATATTTATCAAATTGTATAATTTCCTTAATTTGGGTTTCACGCTACAATTCCTTCTTCTTCGACTCGCTCCTTCAGCTCGTTTTACTCATCCCCCTTTCTGGTTACATTCTCTGAAAGGTAATTTGGACGATTCCCTATTTCTGATTCGCCTTCATGTTTAGATTTTTTGTTGATCGAGCCTTTTTGCTCCGGATTTTGTTTTCCTGATTTCTATTCTTCCGCTCTCAGATCTGCTCGTTTGGAATCCAGATTTGCGTAGTTATTGCTTGTAATTATTCGTGGATCTTTGTGGATTTATGTTTTGTTCTTCGGATCGAGTTGTAGGGGTCTTAATTAGTTTTTGCCCCATCGAATATTTAGCGATAGCTGTACAATGTGGTCATCCCTTATCCTATACGTTTGGTTGGTGTTCATGCACTTTGATCTCTGAGATGCCAACTTATTTCTTTCTCCATTCTGGGGTACTAATTCTTAGAGCATGAATGCGGACGATCCATCTTCATGCTGAAAGTATGCCTCTTGCATCTATTGCATTTAATTCATAACTATTTCCCCTAATTCGGATGCAATCTACTAGATTCATGATTGAGGAATAGTTTGCCAAACAAATTTTGGTCTTCCTAATCCAGATTGTGTTATACGAGGTAGCATCTGATTACCATAGTCAATAGCTATTTCATCATGCTTTTTCATGGTTACAATTTGTTGATTGCTAAAGATCTTCCATGTACTCTCTTTTGTGCTAATTATTAGTGTTTGCTTGTTGGTCATGATTGAACCGATCTTTATGAAGAAATTAGCTCTCGTTTTGTTATATTGTTAACATGTTTTGTAGATCTCTTAAGGTGGTGTCAACATGTTTTGTAGATTGTCCATTGAAGAAGTACATCATCTGCATACATGTTAAGCCTTTATCTTGAGTTTTTTTGGTCAGAAACTTTATCTTGTTTTTGGAGTTAATGCACTGGTAGAGAATAGAGTATGTAAAGAAAGGCTAGTCTTGTGTTTCTTCTCCTTATTCCTACCTTTTGTTTTATTTTTTAAATGAAGGAAACAAAGATGTTTCTACTTGGTTGCAAAAGAAGCAGTTTTTAATATCCGAATTGGATTTGTTCTGATAGATGAACTACATGATTATCTTCTATTTATGTCTCATGCTTCAGTATTCTTGATTTTCTTTTCTTTTCTTTTCTCTAACACTGTTTCCACTGCTGGTAATATGTTCAATTTTTTTTGACAGTATTTCCTGAACAGTTTATAAAGCTCAGTGTGACTGATGCGGACAAGCAGCAGGCAAATGCTCTAAGAACTAAGAAGTTCTGAACTTCAACACTGGTTCTTAGTAATTGGCTTGACAAGAGAGCTTTGAGAGACTTTATTCTGCAAGGAAAAGCAAAACAAAGCAACTGTTAAAGGAGAGATGGTTGATCAACAGCTCAAAGCAAGTAACAAGACCTCTAAGAATTATGACAGCAAAAAAGGCTTTTCCTCTAAGAAGCAAAATCGGAAGGGGGAAAACCCAGTACAATTTACACCTGCAGCCGATCATTCTTCCACTCTTGGACATTCAAGTACATGGGTTTGTAAAAATTCTGCATGTAGAGCTGTCCTATCAATAGATGACTCATTTTGCAGAAGGTGCTCCTGTTGTATATGCCATAAATTTGACGACAACAAAGATCCCAGTCTTTGGCTGGTTTGTGAATCCGAGAACCCACAAGATGATTCATGCGGGTTGACGTGCCACATTGAGTGTGCCTTTCAGCGTGGAAAGGTTGGAGTTGTAAATGTTGGACAATTCATGCAGTTAGATGGCAGCTATTGCTGTGCTTCGTGTGGGAAAGTCTCAGGGGTTTTAGGGTGAGTAATTCGCTTTATCTGTAAGTTAATGCTTGTTTGTGTAATAAATTTAAGTTCTTTTTGTCCATGATTTTGTCTTGGAATAATTTGATTTTCCCTTTCTTTTCTCCTATCTGTAATGGTAGCTGCTGGAGGAAGCAGTTGGTTGCTGCAAAGGAGGCTCGTCGTGTGGATGTTCTGTGCTATAGAATATTCTTGAGCCACAGGCTCCTGCATGGGACTTTGAGGTTCAAGGAACTCCATGAAGTTGTCAAAGTGGCCAAGTGCAAGCTGGAGTCGGATTTGGGCCCTATAGATGGAGTGTCTGACAAGATGGGCCGAGGTATTGTTAGCAGGCTCTGTGTTGCGTCTGATGTACAGAAGTTATGTGCTGATGCAATTGAGAAAGCAGATGAGTGGCTGGCTAAGGCTTCTAACAGCGATTCAATTTCTAGAGGTAAAAGATTGCTACTATAATTTTCTTATTCTGTCTCTTCAACATCCCTGCAATTTATACCATGCTCTTTGCTCCTGGCAGTGGATTCACTCCCTGCTGCTTGCAGGTTCGTTTTTGAAGAAGTGACATCATCATCTATTGTCATAGTTCTAATAGAAATTCCAACCCAACGTATTGACGATGTAAAAGGCTATAAGCTATGGTATTCGAAAAGCAGGCAAGAAATGTATTCGACAGAGCCCATCTGCTCAATTCCTAGGGATAAGAGGAGGATTTTGATATCCAATCTTCAACCTTGCACTGAATACACCTTCAGGATTGTTTCCCACACGGAGGCAGGTAACTTGGGTCACTCTGAGGCAAGGTGTTACACTAAGAGCGCAGATATCATCCTAAAAGGTCCTAACCCAATAAACCCATGTACTAAGAAGGAAAACCATGCACTTGAAGGAGTCTCTCCTGGTAAAAATATCCAACAAGCTAATGGATATTCTTCCGGGTTTAAGGTGAGGAATCTAGGGAAGATTTTTCATCAACCCGGAACTCAACAGAAAACCAGCCTTGAAGAGTTCTGTAGTGCTGGTGGTATAGAGAGGTGTTGTAATGGCAAGACTGTTACAAGAGCAGAGTTCCAAGTTGCAGAAGACAAGCAGCCACCTCCGACAGCCCGTGCCCTAGATCTGAATGTCATGTCGTCTGTGCCTGATCTTAATGAAGATGTCATGCCCCCTTTCGATTCTTCAAGAGATGAAGACAACGGTTGCTCTTTGGAGCGAGCCATAGGGGCAGATGATGATGCCGCTTCCCACGAGGCCTTGAAAAACAGTCAGCCAACGGTATCTCTTAAGAGATCAGCAAGTCCAAATGAGACACTTGATTGCAACAGCACCTTGGTCAGTGGCTCACCCTTCAGAAATCCCGGAGGGTTGGATGAGAACTTTGAGGATTGTGTGAAGATCATCCGGTGGCTGGAATGTGAAGGCCACATTAACCAGGAGTTCAGGTTGAAGCTCTTGACCTGGTTTAGCTTGAGGTCTACTGAGCAAGAGAGACGGGTAGTAAATACTTTTATTCAAGCTCTTGTGGATGACCCGAAAAGCTTAGCTGGACAGTTGGTGGACTCCTTTTCTGAAATTGTTTCCATTAAAAGGCCCAGACATAGCTGTAATGGTATGCTACAGCATTGATATGATAGAATAGTATTGTTTCTTCATATTTTGTTCAAAGCTGAGTTTTTATTTCTGTTACACATGGACTGAACTCAATGCTCTCTGTACAGGCAAGTTTTCTTGAATCACAACTTCGGATGTGGTAGGATTTGTGATGGATGGGTTGTATTTGATGTGGTGTCTTGGAATGCCGTTGGGTGAAGTCACTGCCAATTCATGGTTGCAAATGCATTTGTTAATCTCTGGGTTAGCAACAGCTTGAGCTATGGGATTCTTCTTTCTTTTTTTTTCTTCTTTTTCTTTTTTGGGGTGGGGGAATTGAGGTTATGTGGTGAAGTAGCTGTAAAGTAAGCAGTGTACATTGAGCTTAACTGCTGCCTTCTATGACATTCAAGTTAAGTTATTCAGTGGATGGGTATTTGACTATTTGCCACTCAAGTTCTTGATTGGAATCCGCATTTGTTTCATTAACTTTGATTAGAAGCAATCTTCTACATGTCTCGTTTAGTGAAATTAAAGTACCCACAGTAATAAGGTTGAACGAACCACAACTTTATGTTTTCGACTTGGCTAAGTAATAAGGTTGCCACCGTAGAATAAAGCGAAACCACGTTGAGATTGAATATCTTTGGGATCGGTCACCCATCTTGAGTCGGAGTAAAACATTGTTGTTGCCTTGATACATTGAACTATTGAGACTAAAGACCAGAGTCCCCTTAATGTATCGAAATATCGGTTTCATGCCTCGAGACGTGGCTCTCGACAATGTGATGACTGACGAGGGGTCTTGTAAAGATGAGGGGTTTGTTTTGGCCCTGCATGGGAAGGATTTGGAGAATTTCTGTGGGCGGATTTTGTGGTCATAAAGAAAGAAAGAGGTCTCGGGTGATGGGAACAATATGTGGAGAAATGTACGGCCGACCAAGGAAAATATGAAGACAATATTGATACTCTTTACATATTGATTTCCTAGTGAAAACACATGGTAAGAACCGAGGTCAATTTTGTGGATTGATCAGGGCGAAGGTATAGGCAAAATAAGTGCCCAAAGACCTTGAGGTGGTTGTAATTCGGCATCATGTTGTAATTCGTGCCTCTCCACTATATACCTAATTACCTATCCAACTATATCATTTGGAAAGGCAAGAAAGGGAATTTGTGTGCTTTGTCTAGCCAAAATGATCCCATGTGTCAGCCATGTCCAAAGTGAGTGTTAACAATAGTCATTTTGGTGTTTGCAAGATGTTTTCAAATTGCGCTCATGTGCTTGTCAGTGAGTCAACCGCACAGGTGTCTGCCAATGGCAAGTGATGGTGGAATGTATACTCGGATCTCGGCCTGGGAGGGGGCATAAATGGCGTTCGAGAGGTCGAAACAACCCCGCCATCGTCGGCACCACGTGTCTATCGATAAAAGAAAACAATTATGAATTATGGTATAACTTTTTTAATAGTTATAAATTGTCCAAATGTCAACAAAACCAAATTTGAGAAAACTTCAATTCCCAACGCCACGTGCCGCACTCGCTTTGGCCGGACGTAGCCCACTTATTGCGACATGCTGGTGTTTCTTTTCTTTTTCAGTCGGGCAACAAAACGCGATGTTTGTTCCACTTTCCCCCCAAAACACTACGTTTTGGTGCACTTTACGCATGCAAACGCGCTCTCTAGTGGGATCATACTAACACTTGCAGGCGAACATAATTTGCACCCGATTTAATTTCGGCAAAATACATATACGGTCTCCCATACTTGTCAGTTTTTTCCAAACGGCCCCTCCTACTTTAAAATATTCTATTGAACCCTTGTACTATTATAGCCCTATACTATTGAACACCTGTCGTCCTATATGGCAAATTGCGTGCACCTCACCCTCCATCTAGCGAGTTAAAGGATAAAAAATTGGTGACATGGCTTTTCATAAAAAAAATAAAAAATTATTATTTTATAATCTTTATTTAAAATTATAAACAAAAAAAATAAATAAAAAATTGGCAAATTGCGTGTACTAGTATAATTTTTTTTTTATTTGTAATCTTTTGTCTTCTCGCCAACAACCGTCATCGTCGGAGGTCCGCCGCTCCACCGATTGCCGCCGTCAGTAGCCATTCCGTCGATTGATCGCCATCCTCCACCTCTTCTTTCACGACTGGTCTCGTCACCGGTTGCGACCTCGATCTCTCCCTCCCCGGCGACGGCGTCGACCACATCGTCCGCGCCAAGGTCTCTCTCGAGCTCGCCTGCCCCGGCGTCGTCTCTTGCTCCAACATCATCTCCATTGTCGGAGCAACGGGGAAGGAGGGGGCTGCGCTCAAATCCCTCCCAACTGCAGCGACGACAAGGCCCTCAACCCCGGTATGCATCGTTTGCCAACGATTTCGATTCCGCCGGCGGCGAGGCTGCGCTGTCGGATGTGGGAGCCGAGATCAAGAAGATGCCCAAGGAGAGAGAAAGCAAGGGAGAAAAAGGAGGAGGAGATCCAGGAGATTGAGTGGCCGGCCAGAATTCAACAAGCTACTTGGGGTGGGCGGCTGACATGAGAAGGAGGAAGATAGGGTTTGATTTGTCTATTTTTTAAAAAATATGAAATAAAATCTAATTATACATGTGTAATTGATTTTCTCTCAAAACTTTAAGCAAATAAATTATGTGGCGTCCACATAAGCTTTATCAAAAGAACAGAGCGAGTGGATTTCACGCAATGAAACCCGAGTTTGAAAGTGTTCAATAGAATAGGGCTATGTTAGTACATGTGTTCAATATAATATTTCAAAGTAGAGGGGGCCGTTTGCAAAAAAATGACAAGTACGAGGGGTCATACATGTATTGCTGCCTCAGGACTAGCTATCGTGGGTGCTCTTAGTTGGGGGTTATCTCTAAAACTCATGATCATGGGGTATGGTGCTCACCAACACCATCTAAGTTGGGAAGATTGGACCGGAATGGACGTAGGGTAAAAGGTAGAAGTTTGTGAGTGTATGGATGGTTTTGAGAAATGTTCTTGTATTCACTGTTTGTTTGTTTTTTTTGATCTGCAACCACATCAAACTACATCAAAGGTTGGGAGCTTACAGAACATAATCGGGAGGATGATACTCCCATCTCATCCTCCCTCAAAATCCTAGTGATGTTGTCCGGGGGCTCTTCCAAAACATGAAGACCTAACGGGAAGCCATGCCCGAGCGAGGCAAGACCATCGGCTGCCCGATTTGCCTCCCTAAAGATGTGGCGGGGGTGGACCACCCACTCCCTACTTATTAAGTCATGGATCTGCCGAACCAGGCTGTTACAGGGGTGCGTTCGACATACCCCCGACTTAATCATCTTCACTGCATTGATGGAGTCCATTTCCAGTTTCACTCTCCGGCAACCTCTGTTCCATGCGAGCTCTAATCCATGGACAGCTCCCCATAACTCCGCCTCCAACACGGAGCTGGCGCCTATGTTCCTCACCAATCCTGCCACCCACTTGCCTTCGCCGTCTCTAATCACACCCCCTGCCGCCGCCATCTTTGTCGCCTGGCAAACTGACCCATCGGTATTTATGGTGCAATACCCTTCCTCCGGCTTCCTCCACATGACCAATCGCTCTTCCTTTTGTTCCCTACCAGTCGCCTTCCCATACCGATCCCAAGCCTCCCAGATTTCCTTCGTTTTCCCCTCCAGAAACTGGGTCCTGTTCGTCGGCACGTCGCCCCTTTCGAACGTACGGGCGTTTCTCCACCGCCAAACCCACCAAGCTGTCACTGCGAAGAGCGTTGCCGCGTCATCTCTTCCTCCAAATTCGCCCTTCCCTGCCAAATTCCTTACCGCCCAGGTCATCGGGTCTTGAGCAAAAAACTCCCCCACTTTCTCTGAATCCACCAACCCTAGCCACACTTCTCTCGCTTTTGGGCAGTCCCGAAGGGTGTGAATAACTGACTCCACCCCTCCATCGCAAAATTGACAGTTTGGGTCCGCTGTCATGTGCCTCCGATATCTCTCTTCATTTGTCAGGATCCTTCCTTTACTCGCCACCCACAGGAAAAAACGGATCCTCTCTGGCACTCTCAAATTCCATATCAGATCCCAAATTCCATCTCCTTGGGCTTGGGTATTCAAAGCCCCACTTTTAACAATTTTGTATGCCAGGCCTACAGAATAGTCACCAGTAGGCGATCCCCTCCATATCAGAGTGTCCTCATCATCATGGTCCCCTGAGATTGGCATAGCTGCCAACCGCATTAGAACCCCACTAGGCAGCGCTCCACCTAAACTATCCCAGTCCCAACCGTTCTCCTCCGACCAATAGTCGCTTACTGTTTTCTCCATCGTGGCCTCATCCACTTCTGTTCTGATCAAGCTACTGAGAGGGGCCTCCATGAGCCAAATGTCACGCCAGAACTTAACCTCTTTCCCGTTACCAATTCTCCACCCACATCCCTTGTTTACTGCCTCCCTTAGGCCCCACTCAATACTCCTCCAAGTCGAGGACGGTCTTCTTTTAGCCTGTCTCACTACCTCACCCTTCTCTATCTTCAAGCCATACTTGGCTTTAAGCACTTCGCCCCATATCCCTGACTTTCCATTTATCAATCTCCAACCTAGTTTCCCAACCATAGCTGCATTAACCATCATAGTTTCCCTTAGCCCGAGCCCACCATCCTTCTTGTCCGAGCACACCTCTCTCCAAGGAACCAACCGAGTCTTTCGTTTCCCCCCCGTGTCGCCCCAAAGAAAGGCTCGCATCGTTTTATCTAAATCACTACACACTGCTTTTGGAAGTCTAATGGTATTCATGGAATAATAAGGCAGTGTACTAATGACCGACTTGACCAGTGTTGCTCTTCCGGCGAGGCTAAGGGTCCTCCTCTTCCATCCCGCTAGCCGTTGTTGTGCCTTCTGCATGATACCTTTGAAACTGTCCTTGGATATTCTTTGATGCAGGACAGGCATTCCCAAGTAGTTCCCTAAGTTCCTTGTGACGTCCATATCCGCAGCTCTTTCCAGCTCTCGCGCTAGGTCTCTTGAAACATTAGCTGACACGAAAATCTTAGATTTCTGCCGGCTGATCCTCTGACCCGAGTCCTTACAGAATCTTCCAATACAGCCCATGACCACTTCCATTTGTTTAACCGAGGCTTCCGCTAGAATAATGATGTCATCCGCAAAGAAAACATGCGACAAGGGTGGGGCTTTTCTGCACAGAACCACTGGCCTCCACCTACCAGAGCTGACTTCCCTGTTGATCGCCTGGCTCAATCTTTCCAGACATAATACAAAAAGGTACGGGGATAATGGATCCCCTTGCCTAACTCCTCGTTCCGGCGTAAAGCCACTCGAAACCTCGCCATTCCACAGCAACCTCATCGTCGTTGTAGTAACGCACTCCTTAATCCACCCAATCCAACAACTCGGCAGCCCTGCATCATCAATCGTATCAAGGAGGAAATCCCATCGAAGCCTATCGTAAGCCTTCTCAAGGTCGAGCTTGATATAGTATAATTTCAAAGTAGAGGGGGCCGTAAGCCTATCGTAAGCCTTCTTGTATTCACTGTTACCTATCTGGATATAGTATAATTTCAAGGGTAGTTTTCTGAATTTACCCTAAAAAGAAAGAGAGGACGCCAAAGTAGACATTTGTCACATGGTGGGGGTCCACGTGTTTTTACGTGGTGGGCCCTCCCATATATATATATATGTATGGAAAAGTTTGAGTTTGGCATCATCTCGCTCGTCAGCTGTCCACGACAAGGACACCCAGAACATGACAAAAGGGTGCTTTTTTTAATTAAGGAGGACCAATTACAGTACGTTGTTTGTTGTTTTGTCCTTACTCTTTAGCGGAAAAATCAACCATTTACCCCCCTAATCAAGCCATCTTATGTGGTGCCCCTTTCTTCATACTCCATCTCGCTCTATTTCGGCAACAAAAAATCGTATTTGTAAATATGAACATGGTACACAGTATCAAATTTCTATGGTGTCAATATTTCCGGAAAGTGTTTTATGGATGTTCTTACTTAACTAATTCAACCAAACACTTACTAATGAGTGGACAACGTTTCCTTCCAACAATTCTCATCTACTCCTATCAAATGGAGAAAGAAATTTGTTTTCTTTTAAGATTAGTTTCTACTTTCTATATATATGTGATTTATTAAAGTTGTGATTAGAATAGTAATGTAATATGAGTAGTGGTGCAGTTTTATCCATTACAAACTTCGATTCCGTATTTTTTTAACTATATTAGTAAGATATACGGAGTATTGGATAGGTCTTTAATTAATTATAGTCGGTTCGAGCCATAAATGTATGTATTGACATATTCAGTGTATGTTATACTGGTTAGAAAAATGAAGTTCTCCAAGTTTTAAATATGGAATTAATGGAGTCGGTTGGAGGCAGATAAAGTGAAGTTATCAAGCAGGGTCCACTTCTAATACTACACTAGTAAAATAACTTCCGGATAATTAAAAGCAAGATATGGAACTTTATAGAGATATGGAGAAATTAATACTATTGAAGTTTGTAACCACGTACCCCGTTTGAAGATGGACCCAAACAATTACAAAGGTTTAATTTATGGTGGATGAGTAGGTGAACGTCATTCTCCATGACATGAATCATCATCTTCCATGCTACTCACTACTTAGTCCGTCCCAAAAATTTATTCATCTTTTCTTTTTGAGCGTGCTTGAAAGTTTGTCTATGCTGTCGTACTTTTTATTTATATCACTACTCTTTTACAACCTTACTCTCGTACAATTTTATATGTTACACTCATTATCTAATTTCCCATCAACTTTATCAACTTTATTACTTTTTTCTATTAATTATACAACTTTTCACCTTTTATTAATTCGTATACAAATATACTTTATAGACAAATTTTCGAGGACGGAGGGAGTAACAGTAGCACTAATATAGAGCTAATGAAGCTTTCTCTTGTTATAAATGTGAAAAGTCTCGCCTCTCATTTATTGTCTTCACCTGTCCACTCATCGATCATATTCATATATGCAACTTTTCGAATTTACTCCGATCCTTATCTGCAAACCTATCTTAGCTAGCTTGCTAAGCAGTACACGTACTAATTAATCTACGCTACATAATGTAGATAGACGATACTGGTATATGATCGAGAGAGCCAGTGTGATCTAATAAATTCTACAAGATTCACCCCCATATACGACGTTCACACACACATCTATACGACTATACATATGTATTAATTGGCATCAAATCAAATACCTCCCCCATTCGATCGATCATTTGGCTTGTTCAAACGAATCATCGATGCATGTTTTTAGCAATTCAACTCGATCATATTAAATTGTACAAACAACATGTTTATATTTGTAGTCAACAAGAAGGCGCCCCATTATGTTCGGGCAGTGTTAGTCTTGACATTTTAGAGGCTATGAGCCAATTACATTAAGAGGCTTCTTTTATACAACTTTTTAACCTTTTTAGTATAACTTTGTAGTAATTTTATACAATTTTTTACTTTATTGCCGAATAAAACAAATAAGACTTTTTGAAATTCATATACTATAAATTTTAATCATACTAAAAATAATCTATAAATAAATTTTTATGAATAACATACTACACAAATTAACTAGTAATCAAGAAAGATAAACTAAACTTTATTGAAACTAAAATGGGGTCGATAATTTTTAATTAACTAGACTAAACATATAAAATGAAGTCCATATGTTTAAATTACGCCCCGGCATTTTGCACACTATTTTTTGACTTTTTGCACCACGTCATTCAAAGGCGTCGCCATTTAAAGGCGTATGAATATTATATTAATTAAATTGCAGGAAAACAAAAAACGGAAAAAAATGAGGCGTCATGCCACGCCGGTCAACGGCGTCGTCGGACGCCGGTCAATGGCGCCAGATCCCTGCCTTGGCGCTTTCCCACTTATAATATATTTTTAATAGAGCCTTAAGACTTCATTAAGTTCAATTAGCCCAATTGGTAATTACTCACTTGGGCTTTTAAATGGGTCCAAGTTCGAATCCTACTGAGATTTGAACCTTGAATCTCAAGTATGCACAAATAAAGTACTTACCAATTGTGCTAATGGGGTTATGTGATATTTAGTATCCTATTAAATTTATATACATAGAAAGACCAAAATACCGTTAATGGAAGGGATGGCGTCCCACGACGGTCAACGGCGTCCCACGACGACTCAGAATTTTCCCGACTGAAATTTAGTATTATTATATTTTGACGTCTTTAAATGGCGTGGTGCAAAAAGTCGAAATTTTATGTGCAAAAAGTCTATGCCTTAAATTAAAATAGGTAAGGACTATAAGATTTAAACACAAAACCTCTTAGCCAAAGGGCACTTGGTCTAGCGGTAAGACTTCAATGGGGAGAACCCGAGGTCCCCGGTTCGATCCTCACTGGCGACGAAGCCATAAATTTGAATTTTCAGAGCATAGCTCTCACCTGTCCACAGGTGCTCTAGGCTAGGCCGAGTAGTACTCGGGCTACCCTAATTCTCACCCGTTAAAAAAAAACACAAAACCTCTTAAAAAGTAAAAATACTTTTCCAAGAAGTACTTGTAACTATGAATTTGCTTTTACTTCTTTATAGGTCCTAGCCTCCTAGGTCTACACTCACCCTCCCCTCATTTATGTAAATTGAGAAATTAAATTATACTTTATCTGTCCCTTTTATGTTTGTCTTGTAGTACATTTTTTGCGGTTATTAAGAAAATGATAAAATGACGTAGGAGAAGAGTAAGTTGGATGAAAGTAGAAATTTTTTTTTGAGCCAAAAAAGTTGAAATTAGATAGGAGTAGTTTTGTAATTTAATAGAAGTTAAAATTTGAAAAGAGATAAAGTAGAATGAAAGGTTGGATAATGAGGATAAAAAGCGAGATTGAATAGAGGTAATATTGTAAAAAGTTATTGATATAAATAGAAATGAGACAAACATTTTGAGAAAACGGAAATAGAGTTGCGACAAACATTTAGGGACGAATGGAGTATCAAACTAGTTGGTTGTCCAGACACAAACGATAATGTTTTTTGACGTATAATCTAATTGATAAAACAACATGTAATAATATTACTATGACTTGTATATTGACAATATTTCTTTATCTAGAAACCGTAATATTTTTGCAATCCAATATTATAGTTCGGTCTTAAAAATAAATTTAAAATTAATTTTACTTAATACTACTTAAATAAAGATCATAAATAAAATAAAAATATTTTATTCGAAGGATAAGATTCGGCTAAATACGAATCGATTTGATATAAGGCTTAGTTACTACTCTCTCTATCCCATAATGTTTGTCTCATCTCGTTTTTTTCGTCCCAAAATGTTTGTCATATCGTTCCTTCTTTCTTTTTCTATCAACTACTTTTTCATTTTTAACAATTACTCTTTATCACTTTTTACTCTACCTATCTCTTTTTTCATCATTCTTTTTTTCTCTTTTTTCCTTTCATCCATCAACTTTGTACACTCATATTTTATCTCTTTCTTTTTTTTTTCTGTTTCTTCCTTTCACGTACTCATCAACTTTTTCTTACACAAAAAATTTCTTTCCTTAATCTACACGTGAATAGTGTCATGAGACAAACATATCGGGACAGAGGGAGTATTGTCTAAAATAGATATGAGTGACTTAACATTACTATTCTAATATCTATATTGATATAAAATAGAGAATGTAAATATTACTTTGACGTGAACGTATCTATATGGATAAGATAAATATTATTATACATTTTGATTTTAAAATCTGTAAGAAGGATATTATTTTGCTATGAATATACATGGATAAGCTAAAAAATACTTATATTTTAATTATAAAATAAATAAGATGATTTAATATAAGACGAAACCAATATTAACTTCAGACCTCGAAAAGAGACAACTTTAATATATACTCCCTCCGTTTCACAATAAGTGTCGTTTTAGCACTTAAAATTTGTTTCATATTATGTGTCGTTTTAGGTTTTCAAAGTGATTTATTAGGGGTGAGTAGTAATAATTTTTATTGGAATGTGTATTTGTTGACTAAAGTTGTTCATTCATTGACCAAAAAAATGTAATGAGTGGTAAGATTAAGAAAAAGTTGTAAGTTTTAAAGTGAATGATTGTTTTTCGTAAAAACTGTGTTAAGAGCTAAAACGATACTTATTGTGAAACGGAGGGAGTAATAAGTATAGATAGATAATTAATGTGTTGGTCAATTTACTCCATAGTGCCCGTAATTGTTGCAGCTTGGAAATATTATCAATTTCAAATACAAGTTTTTTTTTTTGGTAAAGAAAATTTAGGGTGAGGGGATAGTGCCCCAGTCCAAGGTCAGGGAAGACCCAAGGGCTCAGAGAGCTCTTACAAGGGGATTTACATATGCCTCACCTCAAGGAGACTAGTGGGGGATCGAACCTGTGACCTATCAGACCGATACCCTGTCATGCTCCACTAGACCAACCTCTTGAGGTTTAATTTCAAATACAAGTAAGTAAGGGTACAAAACACATTTGTACAAGGAATAATATAAACTGCATTTATGGGAATGGATGTAGGCTAGCGGTAGCGCCTAAGCGCCTTCCTCTTTGTTTCTATATAAAGAGGCCAAGTTTAGGCCATAACTTAACAGCCTTTTGAATTCCCACAAACACAAAAGCCAAATCATCTACACACCACACCACAAACATAAACCCTAGTTAGTCAGAGCATGGTGATGCTTGGGGGAAAGGGTCTTTCGGGGGCGATGAAGGCGAATGTGGTCGGGTCAGGGAACGAGACGCTGGTCCTGGCACACGGGTACGGGACGGACCAGTCCCTTTGGGACAAGGTGGTCCCTAGCCTGGCCGAGAGACACCGAGTCGTGGTGTTCGACTGGAACTTCTTGGACCGGGCCAAGTACTCGTCGCTGGAGGCGTACGCGGTGGACTTGGTGGAGCTGATGGATGAGATGGGGCTTAAGGAGTGTGTGCTTGTGGGCCACTCCATGTCCGCCATGGTTGGATGCATTGCTTCCGTCAAAAGGCCTCATCTCTTCAAGCATCTCATTCTCATTGGAGCTTCTCCTAGGTAATTCTAAGTTTCCATTTTCATCTCTTCAATGAGTATTTTTTTTCCCAATCATTTCCATTAAGCTCATTAATTTTGGATGTGTGTTGTTGGAGTTTGATTAGTCTTGCAACGTTTTTACCTTAGTTGATATGATGTATATAGTCCCACTACTGCTAAAACTTCCAAGTTCATAGCATACAACTGTAGTTAGTCAACGATGTATTAGTTTGTACTTGATTAATCATGTCAGATAAAGGTAAGTTCTAGTAGTACATTGGAGGCACTAGGCCACAATAATAGGTTGGGGATGGCCTCTCCGTCCAATCTGAATTAAGATAAAGAAAGCCAAATTGTAGAAGATTCATGACATATGATATAGGTATTAGATAATTTTCGACCAGACAATATTTACATAGACGTTTTCTTTTCCTAATTAGTTGATGATAAACAACTAACAACAAGCCACATACTATATTTTCAACTGATAAAAACAAGATACCCATTGTTAAGGAATTGGGATATCTCCAAATTAAAGCATGAAAAGGCGATTTTTGGCTTTAACCAATCCCCCACCTACATCACAAACGATACAAACCAAGCATGTGTGTTGACTGTTGACAACCACACACATGCTTATCGATCTCCTCAATATCTATCTATCTACACTTAGGGATGTACGTTAACATGTTAAATCAACTTTAACGTACACATGGTAAATCCATTCAATTTGAACCCAATCATCATGAATCACAAATTCATTATGACTCGAAGACTCAATCAATGAATGTATAGGTACTTGAATGCGGAAGACTACGAAGGAGGGTTCGAGAGGGCCGACATTGAGCAAATGTTTTCGGACATGGAGCTCAACTTCGACGGCTGGGCCTCCGCCTTTGCGCCCCTAGCAGTTGGGGCACCAAACGACGACGTTTCAGTTGTCAAGTTCGAGGGCTATCTGCGAGCCTTGCATCCCGAAACTGCACTAGCCGTTGCCAAACTCATCTTCCTTGGAGACTACCGGGGCGTGTTGGAGGAGGTGGCCACGCCGTGCACCCTTGTCCAGATGAAGGCCGACTTGGTGGTCCCCGCGTCCGTGCCTTACTACATCCAGAGGAAATTAAAGGCCAAATCGAGCGTCGAGATTGTCGATGTTGACGGGCACTTTCCCATGCTCACGGCTCCCTCTCTCCTGCTTCATGTCATAGACAAAGCCTTGGATCAATTCAAATGATAAGAATGTTGTGTAATGTGTAATGTGTAATGTGTAATGTGTAATGTGCACTAGCAATTCGTTTGTTATACTCTTAGCTATATATAGGTGATACCCAATTATAAAGAAAAAAAAAGCAAGGGTACAAACTACAAACATATAGTTGTATAATTGGTCTTGATCAAAAAAAAAAATAGTTGTATAATTGGTACGGTTGTCCTTTTAGCTAGCCAAGGGGGGTTACGATGCTTTTGATCTTTATCATTGTATGGGTGTTTCAAAGTTCACATTGAATGTATTATTTAGATGTTAATGTACGTTATTAGCTTATAGCTAGAGCTTGATTCTGGGTTTGTACGTATTCAGATTTCCAACTTGTATGTGTGAGTGATCAACTAAAGTTTATGCCGAGATGCATATCTTATTGGATGTAAATAAATGGCGAACACTTTCTTCTTTAATTTCTTTTCTATATAAGATTTCAATTCCACTTTGTAATTGTCCGAATTTAGATAATCCACTTGGAATACAGTAGATCAGAATATCTACTTTTCTAAAAATTTCTTTAAATTACACAACCAAAGATCATACTCCATACTTCATTTAAACTTTCAACTTGAGAGTTTCTCCGTTTTGAAGAAACCACTACCTTCTAACTTCTCGCTAGGAAAGAGTTGAAAGTGCTTCCCAACTTTTATCGTCGATTTATGAGCCTAGATAATTTGAAATCAAGTCGTATTGCACTTGACTAATTAACTCCTGTCTCTTGAACTGCAATGATCAATCAACTATAGACTTGCACAATCATTAACAAAACTCAGCTGACCAGAATCACCTGATTATTTGACAAAGGCCTATGAATAACTAAGTTGCATAAAGAAGTATTTCAAGCCATTATGAAACTTAACAAGAATTAACAGAAATTCATTCATATACTCAGTCAAATGCAGTGAAGATTCATATAATGTCCCCCCTTAATGCATGAATGTAGATCAAGTAATCATAAGTCCAACCTACGATCATAGTTCCAATTCACAAGATTTACACTAATATTTCCCGCTAAGCAATAGCAAAGCTATACAAGAACGCATTTTAAACGAATTCATACTTCACCTTTCGGTATCATCAAAAAGATAATAACAATGAATAAGGTCATGCTACACTTTCAACCAAAAAATACTTTTTAGACAAAAGTATTCTTTTTTTCTCTTGAAAAATTTGCAAATACACTACATTTTACGGATTTCGATGTAAAAAAAATATACTTTCTACAAGAAAGTACTTTTTAGCAACAAGTGTATCAAGGCCTAAGCAATGTACAATAAGTCAAGAACCCATCAAGTGACTAAAGATAATTTCATTACTTGATTGAAAGAGAATTACAAAAAGATTCTGGGCGCGTGGAACAATTTTGTCCCTAACTTCCATCAAAACAGTTAGAATGTAATAGAGGAGGAGAAGGAGCTCTTAGCAACAGCAGCAGCAAATTCAGGAACCGCTCTGGTTGTGGTTAACTCGAAAATCTTGGGGCAAGTTGACGAAAATATCCTTGCTAGCAACAGAATCCTCCATAATCTCCAAGGAAGCCAAAATAAGGGAAGTCTCTATGCCAACAACACTTGAACTTGTTTTAGAGCAGCAGCAGCACTTTTGGACTCGCAGTTTCGCTATGGATGATATTGAACTGACACATTATGTAGACATGGGCTAACAGTTTTGCAATTTATCTTACAAGTGTTGACTATAGTGTATAGACGGCACCTGCCTTGTGATACAAAACACAATTTCGGTATGGTGAAGATAATGGTACTAGAAACTAAAGCATGCTTCATAGAATCTTCAAACTTGCAAGTTACAAAAGCAATCAAGGCCATAAAAACTGTCAAAATTTTAAGCATAACAAAATAATTCCCAATGCAGCTACACTTTCTGCACCAGCCCCCCATCCACAGAAATCTCGAGCCGCTTCGTTCTTTGAACTCATTCATCATCAAACTCAACTCCTGCCATCGGAATTTTAGCGCTTATTCCTGCAACTTCACCATCAACGGCCATAGAAGAAGGTTTCTGATAATCCACCTTAAAATCATACGCGTCACCGTCTGCGTCGTCTTCCATGGCATCCGCTGAAGCAGCCACCTTGTTGCTCTTTTTCCTTTTCTTTTTCTCTGCTCTTTTAAGTTTAGTGTTCAGCATGCCTTCAGCAGCATATAGCTTCTCATTCTGCTTACTGGCAGCTGATTTAACATTTGCATTACCCATCTCCTCGTCTTTGGACTCCATTGCCTCGTCCTCACCATCATCATGTTTAGATGCTTTCTTTGATCCACCCTGTTTGTAATGCCCAAAATAGTTATGGTATATGATATATAATTATATATGGCTTCTTGAGCCGAGCTGGAGAAAATACTGATGTTTGAAAAATAACATGCAAACCAACCTCAAGCATTTTTTCATCAAAAAGAACAGGTGGATTTGAAGGAACTTCAACAGTTTCAAAATCATCAAGGGATGTCAGGTTTCCAATATATGAAGTTTCAGTCCCATAAATTGCATCGACATTGAACTCTGCCCCGAGATCTGAAACAATTCTAGTCTCCTCCACGAGATTCCCTTGGTTCCGGGAAGGAGGCATAGTGTAATATGGAATCTTACCTGAACATAATGAAACAATAGTTAAAACTTTCCAACAGAAGAAGGCATAGCTACGAAAGAAATACACCTAGAGTGACACTTACCCTCATTCCAATCATGCAATACTATTCTTGCAACGGCCTCAACATCAACCACACCACCCTTCTTAAGCTTTCCCCTAACAGTAGCCAACTTCTGGAGAAAGTCATCAACAGATTCAAACGATGGGATCTTGTACAGAGTCACCAGTACTTTGTGTGGGCAAAGTCTTAGAATTTCTTTGACTACGTATTCAAAATACACAAGTATTAGAAATTATGAAGGCAAAAAAGCAGAACTCTTAGCGACATGGTATAGAAAAACAAATAAGAAATTTACCTGGAGTGACAGGATCTTGTAGCTTCTCAATTCTTTTGCAATTTCTAAGTGCAACAGATGCATCGCTCTGCCCAGATGCAAGCAAAACAACACCAGGACAGTCCAACAATTTAACATTTTTGTCCAATTGCACTTCCTGAATCGATCTTGTCAACCCTGGAGTAGACCCAGCTTTGACAGCATGAGATCTCTTCAGACTGTTAATCAAGCTACTCTTGCCAACATTGGGTAATCCTACAATTCCCACTGCGATCGTCTTCTTGATCTGCCAAACAGAAAAGTTAAATATAATGTCAGATATCAACGACGTCGGATGGAGGTTAGAAAAATAATGGATGACATTGAAAAAGTAAATTTAATATATCATACATCGTGACTCCTTGAATAGTTTTTCAGTAGCTTAATAAGTGTTTCAGCTCCAAGACAGTCGCTAGTCTGCAGAATATTGCTGGTTGTGGAAGCAGCCTTTGAAGACTTCCACCCCAAATTTGACTTCTGTTGCTGAGTACTGCACTTAAAGGCAACAGAAGGTAATTCTTCACGAAGGTACTTGAGCCACTTTTCAACAGCTTCACGTGGTACAAGATCTGTAATCAAAGGATAAGTCTTATCAGAAGCAATTAACAAGAATAAAGAATTTCCACTATGAAAATGAGCAGAAGTTCTAGTATTATCTGCAACTATTTCAAGATTAACAACCAATTACAAAAAATTTCATAATTAATATAGTTGAGCTCATTTATAACTTGAGAGCGCCTGTACTTTATGTTGCTAGTATCTTTTACCGTTAGACAGGTTTTAAACTTTCAAAGGCCTGAGTAGGTTTGCAATAGGCACTTACCAATTTTGTTCAGCACTAGAACAAGTCTCTTGTCAGGATGAGAAGTAACCATCTTTTCCATGTCAGCACAGCGGCTTCCAATTGGATCTCGAGCATCTAAAACTTCCAATATGACATCAGAAAGCTCAATAACTTTAACCAGATCCTTGTAAAAAGCCCTGTCAGAATTATCTGCACGATTGTCAAAACCTTATCATTAGTAAAAGAAGAAACTTGATCAGCCCTGTGAAGCTAGGTCATCCGAATGATGTAACTAGAGTCAGAATCAACTCAATAATGTCATTGAATCCATACATACACAGGCAGAAATTACTCAAGTTGGATACTTGAATCAAAATATACCTCTACTTGTTCCAACAGCACCATTGAAATCACCACCAGTACCCATGTTTCCTTCGCCCTCCTGTTCATCTTCATCAGGGACATCATCACTTCCCAACAACCCTAGCTTTCGCTTTTGGGCCTAAAAAGGAAAGAATCAATAACAAACAACCAGTCAGCCAGGAAAAGGAGGCACAAACAAGCATAATAAGGACAATTTGTCTCCCTGCTCAGCTAATGAATAAACATTACTGGCCATTAAGGCTTTAGATAAAAAAAAAAAACACCTAATTTGATATGGCCCTAATGTTGTCGACACATAGAACACATAAAAAGCCAATTCAATGTTCGATAATTCACCGCTAAGCAAATAGCTATATGGTACTAGAAAACTGAATTGAGCGGACTTTACCCTCTCTTTGCGCTCGACTTTCTTCTGCTCGATTTCTTCCATGACACGCGCTCGACGGACTTCGAGAGCCTTGAGCTCCTGTTCCTTGAAAGGCCAGTCATTGGGAATCCCGGGATCCTTTTCGACCTTGCTCTTCTTGTTAATGCCGAGCTTTTTGGCTTCCTTGGCCTTCTTTTTGTGGTGCTCTTTCACCTTTCGTATAATCTTGTACTTCTTCTTCAACGAAACCCTCTTACTCTTACTCTCTACATTCAATCGAACAAACAACAACAAAATCAAATCATCAGTCGCAGAAATTAACAAACAACTTTCGTATTATGATTGGCAAAACTCATGACAAAACTCACTTTTACTCCTTTTCACCATCTTCAAGAATCAGCAGAACCGGGAGTGAGTTTGTGAATTGTGCGACTTTGAAGGCGGTAGTACAGAAATGTTAGGGTTTAAGAGAGGGAAGGAGAAGGGCGGGTTTGGATTATAGAAAAGAAGGGATATTTCGGACAGGCCTGCCGAGTAGATAGTCGGCCCAATGGGCTTTAAAAACGAAGAATCGCCTAAATCTTCTCCCTTGCCAGGGAAATATACTATAGGAATCATCATGTGAATATGCAATTATCGTATATTTCAACAAATCGCTGATGGTGTATCCCTAAAAAAAAATTGTAGCTATTGCTGGCAACAAGTGGGACGTGGTCAAAGTGCATTTTAATGGTTACCATGGTATAATATTAATTTGGCCTTGTGGAATTACTATTGTTTTCCTTTATATTAATAAGGATTTGAATTAAATGGAAATTTTCCTTAACCTGAAAAATGTAAAACCTTGAACATGGAATAGGATATGTGCGAACCCAAAACATAAATACCCGAACTCCAAAAAATAATTTGCTCTATAACACATGATAATGAGAAATTGTATTATTACATGTATTAATATGATCCATAATAAAATTTGATTTTGTTCACATCTATGTCTATAGTATAAAGCGGAGACAAAGTCTTCACAAAAAATTGCGTCACGTGTCATATCTTTAATATAATAATCAACCGGGCACTTGCGTATATAAAAAACAGTAATTACAATAGAAAGATAAATATATATGATTTGATAAAAATAATCAGCCGGGCCCTCCTCTATATAAATTAGGTAGTTAGAATCTCATATAATCTTATCACGTAAAAATTGCCGCAAATTATGAATTATCCCTTACCAAGAATTAGTTGTAATCTTCAGATAAATATTATTATTTAATAAAATATGATATTCATGGTAAAGTAATTTTTGAACAAATCCAACTTATTTATATTATGAGTTGATTTACTATTGTTAAAAAAAACACTAATCATAATACAAAGATACGTATATATGATCCTATACTTTTAACGTGATCATTGACGTTACATATCTAATTAAATTGGGTTTATAATCGCATTACCCGTACATGATGCGGGGGTTAAACGATTTCAGTTTATTTGATAAGAAAAGTTTTCACCGAAATCAACATCCGTTTATAATATCCCAAGATGTTGTTTTTGACTTCAATTAACGATGAGTTGACGGAAGAATGAGGAAAATACTCTGAATATAGGCATCTGAGTGTTGGGCGCTTGGACTTGGTTAGCGGGATTTAGAGCCCAAAATAGAGGGCCCATTGGCCCCACCCTCCATGTCCATGCCATCCCAATATGGCATGCATGGACTCACGGGTCATGATCGAGGCATACGATTCGGCCAGTCTGGGCACTGCACTGTTGCAGTCTTTGCTTGCTTTCACCATTAGGGTCCCTTTCATACGCCTTGCATCGTGCTATAATATATATGTAATTAAAAATGATTGACGTACAAAGCGCCCAAATTATGGGCAACTTTTTCTTACACACACAAATGTTTGACTAGACAATCAACTATCATATATATAGATGTGAAATAATGGAAGACTAGTACAAACCCCTACCATGTACGGGTAATGTAAATATAAAATCGAATTAACCGATTTGAGATCGAGTTTTGATACGAATTCGCTTTTAACTCGGGAATTTATAATCCAAACCCGATAGACCAAAGTCCGAACCTATTGATTTATATATGTACTTTTATTCATACAATTTTAATTCTAAAATAGTTCTATTCGAATGTTCATATTTATATTATTAATGAATATACTATATTACTATTGACACATGTGAAATTTTTTCGCTATTCTTCAAGATTAAATAATGATAAAAATGTATATTAATTACTAAGGAAGTTTTGTAAAGATATAAAAGAAAATCACTTGAATTTCTTTATTCGTATAAGGATATAAGTGAATATGATATTAAGTATATATAAGGAAATTGGTTAAGATATCAAGAAGATATATAAGCTATTTTTTGAAAATCAATATAGAAAATAAAATCATTATTTTATTCAGGATTGATGACGTGACGCAAATTTTAACAAAGACTTGGGTTCTACTTTATACTGTATTATAGTAGATTAAATGCTATATATGGGTAGATATAGTAAAAGCTGTGTTCCATATATGTCAACGTGATAATGCGATCAATCAATGGAGATCGAATACGTACGTGTGAAAGGCGTATGGACCCACATATCGTATATATATAGTATAATATAATGTGTGTTATATATATGTTGGTGATAATGTAGATTAAAGCACGATAAAGGTGACAATAGGAAGCAAACAAGCATAATTCATGGTGTTTGGTTCTCCAAGTCAAACCAAAGATTTCTTGGGAAAGGAGCCGACCATATTAATTAATTTAAATAAATTTAGGGTAAGTGATATCTACAGTAATTGAAGTAAAGGAGCTCGATCCCTCCTATTGATTTCCAGTTTTCCACCATGCTAGTTTCTCTGCAACGTACCACCTCTCTTTTCCTTTTCTTTTAGTAATTTGTTTTTTACCCCTTCTTCGATCGATGTACGTAAGGGATATCTACAGTACGTCTTTTATGCATGCATGTTTCAACATCTATACTTTATACATACCTTTATATTTCTATTTATTTACTTACTATATCAATACCTAGATATATATTTTGGGCCATTAATTACATTGTACTTTTCCACCATTGACAGAGAGATCATATCTCCAACATTAATATGACTTAACTGCCCCTTTTATATTATCTCCAAATCCAAATCAGTCAATAATTAAATTCTCTAGTGTTTCCCTTAATTGTTTCGCTAACATACTAGCTAAATTATGCTTTTCTACCTAGCTAGCTAGAACACTCTCAATTTGTCTATTTGATAGTATAATTTCTGATTTCTAGCACGTACGAGCTAGGGGAATTCCTTTTCTTCCTTTTTTTGAACGAGGGCTAACAAAGTAATTGTATCTCACCCCATATCAACATGACAATATGGGCAAGCTAGCTGTTTTTTATTCTGATGTAAACCAAATTGTGTGACTCAAATTTCAAACCAGACCACTTCTTTTTTTCTTCTCCTTCCCTCACAAGCTAAAAAAAGAAAGAGAGCGTCTGGTTTTCTTGGCATTCAAAGTATAGATAAAGGGTTGGAGCTGGTTCATGGATATTGATCCCCTTTGGGCTATTGGGGGGTGCTACGTTCACAAAACCCGGTTATTTATTAACCCTAATCCATCCAAATCCTCGCATAATTGCATGGCTAATTACACCAAGAAACCCTATTCTCCCACCACTCCTAAATCACTCTATTTCCGCCTCTTCTTCGTCTCCCTTTTCCTCCTCTTCCTCTTCCTCGCGCCTCGCGTCCACGACCCGATACTCGTCTCGACCCAAACCCTAGCGTCGTCGGAGTCGTCTGCGTCATTCACAGGTTTCCGGCCCGGAAAGCCCGAGCCCGCGACGGATCCAGCTGGAAGGGAGTTCGTGGTCGAGGCCCACGAGGTACCCAGTGGGCCCAACCCCATTTCCAATTAGCTAGCTTAATTGGGTCTTCAAGCGAAGAATTAAAGGTGGAGATGGAGCATTATTGGGGGTTTAGTTTCATGTTATGGTTTATGTTTTCGTTGAGATCGGTACGTTATTACATATAAGATCAGCTCGATCATCATCAAATGAGTGGTAATCAATTAATAATTACGTCCTTATGTTTTATATATGAAAGTAGTACATACAATGTTTATTTTGTTCTTATGGATCAATCAGAGTTATCGGTAAGGTCTTAATTAATTAATTTTATCTGATTTGTTTATTGTCCTTGTTTGCTTTCGGTATATTAATGCTATATATGTTTTGAGGCAATATGTATGTTTTAATTGTATTCTTATTAAGTTTATTGGCCTGAGAGTTTATGGGAATTGTTTTGTCTTTGTTTGTTGTTAACTTGTTAGTCGTTACTGAATTACGAAGTATTTTTTGGTAATTTATATAAAACGGTTGATCTGTGACTCTTCAATCATGATGATTGATTGTTCTTGTATATTGTCCTTCTAATTAATAATTAGATATTGTCGAAGACATTGCTTGTTAATGTTCTAATATATAAGTTGGTGCTATATATTATTCTTAATTAAATGCATGCATTTTTTAGTAGATCTTAGATACGTGTTAATATTTTACCAGTTGTTCCTATGCTTTAAAGTCGACAGAATATAGTAGTGGATGCAAGATTTATTGTTCTTTCCATTCATTCATTTATGTCGTATCAAAATTTCAATCATACCTTTTAGGTTTGCTACTTTGATGCATTGAATTTTGGTATCATAATTAATCTATAAGACCCACAAATGAGAAAAAAGGCATGATGTTATACATATTTACTTTAGATATAATAGAATGCCGAATCAAAACTCTTTATATTTACCAACTTTCATGTATAAAAAACTCTTTTTGGTAGAAAAATAGCTAGTTTTATCTACAAAAAAACAATAATTTCATAGGTAAAAAACTGTTAGAAGTTTGAATGGTGTAATTAATGGAAGCAGTCAAAGATAAGCTTTCAACAAGGCCTGAAACGTACATTCGCCTTTAATATATTCAATGATGATCTTCCTCTTTACAAAATGGAGGATGTTTAATTAGGGTTTCTCTTTTTTTTGGGCTTTTGAGGGAGGAAAACGAAGAAGAAGAAAAAGAATGGTAGATGGGAAGGGAATCTGAGGAGGAGAAGGGTGGAAATGCTTTAAACAATGGTGTCAGATCTGATAATAGTGTGATGGGATCGACTTTTTGTTTTTGCCACCTGATTTCATTTTTTATTCTGAATATTTTCTCACAAAATAACTTATGCATTGTAGTAATATTTTCATTCTTTTATTATGATTCGTCGAGAAGAACCCAAAAAAGTTTAGATATTATTGTGTACAAATTGAGAATAAGATAAATGATATACGGGCTAGCTTGTTTAATATGTTTGGAAGGTAGCTAGGTAGTTTCATGGATCCCCATGATTTCGCAATTATTGAAATAGACTCTTGCAAGCACACATCATTTTCCTCTGCATGCAGATTTTGTTGTTTGCATCCATATGCCATATAACACCAATCACGCAATCATATGTTTTATCATTGTGTTTTTGAAAATTTTGCCTCACAAGCAAAAGGATATTTGCCCTCATCTGTTAAAGAGAGTACATCTTATCTTATCTATCTATAAAAAGGAGTATTTATTTGTTGTCTTGAATTAAACTGTATTGTATTCAATCTAATGAGAATATATTATTAATTAATAATGATTATATATAATTTCTTTTTTTTTGATTGAATGATAGTAGTATATACTATGTACTATATAGTATTGAATGTATTATATTATTGTTATTATTATTCAATCTAGTATGTTTTTTTTTAGCTACAATCTAAGTATATTATTGTTAATTATTGTTACTGTATTCTATATATATTGAATGTAAATTGTTGTTATTATGACTATATTATATATTTCATGTATTATATATGATCTTCTTGAATTCATTTCCAATCAAATAAACAATATCTGTGAAAAAATACACCTCTAACACACGGAAATTAACTCCTCTCCTTCTACCAAAATAAAAATAAAAATAAATTGTCGTATTAGCCGGCCTCAAAAAGAGTTTAATCCACAAAACTGTGTTGGGCAGGCCCAACTAATTTATATTCAAATACGACAATTCATCTTGGCTGCAATGGGCCAATGGGTGGTGCTTGTCAATCTGATGTGCCTTCTTCAATATGTCACCAAAATGACATACTGTGCATAGTTTATGCATCATCCCAATCATGTGTAGACCATATATAAATTGTACGTTATATGATACTCTAACTATAGCATGAATGGAGTTATTCCAAACCAAGAGTTATTAAATACATGTATATCAGAGTATATCTACTGATAAACAAATCATATACTAGTATCAGTCTCGTGCCTTAAAAGCACGATTTTGATTTAACAAAAAATTTGCTTTAAATTTTATATAAAGTTATTCAAAAAAATAGTTTGATATAAATCTTGTATTATTTTATTTAATTTGCTTTTTAGGTGATCTATCTTAATGATACATTATTTATGTATAATATATATTCTTTTAATCAAACAAAGATTGGTAGGATTATAATTTTGTATAAGGATTGAATACTTGTTTTTATCAATATGTTTCTTTATTTATAATTATTATTATTATTTTATAGATATTTTGAAAAAAATTAAATCT
Source organism: Polygonum aviculare (assembly GCA_934048045.1). Taxonomy (NCBI): domain Eukaryota; kingdom Viridiplantae; phylum Streptophyta; class Magnoliopsida; order Caryophyllales; family Polygonaceae; genus Polygonum; species Polygonum aviculare. Next base: position 26,812,085 of record OW204031.1, read on the forward strand.
AAATTATATGTACACATATAATTTTTATATATGTAGAATTTACAATAAAAAATTTAACCAATAAAAAATAAGTCAACTAAATGTCAACCAATATAACTGATTTAATAAAATGATCAAATTATGTGTAGAATCATTCACTTCATGTGTTTTCACGTAGGTATGCACACTTGGAGCAAAGAATCAAATTATAGAATTAATCGAATTATATGTAGTATTAGATAGATTTTTTAAAAATTTTAGGCTAGATATCCGTACTACTCCTAATAGATTTGGTAAGTTAGGATTTTTTTTTGGGATAAATTCTATAACATACGGTTGTTTATTTTATTAAATTTTAATTAATTAAAATGGGAATTAGTAGATAAGAAGAAATCTAATGTGGGGTCTATAATGATATTTTAACCAATAAAACAAACTGAATTGTTTTATTAAAGATGGAGGACGCGGTCCAATGAAAAAGTGCCACATGTCGGCCTAAGTATTAAATCTAACCTCCGCTTTAATATATAGTAATGATGATAAAGTGAATGTAGAAATTACAATGCGTAATAATAAATACTACCAAATGCAAACTTGCATTAGCAGCATATATATATGAGTACATATAAATATCACATTTGAGTTGCACAAATAGACGAGCCACAATGTTCTCTATAGCACCGTTTGAAGGGCAATTAAGCTATAGGGTGTTAACTAAACCCTAGAGTCTAAAGCCATGATAGTGCTGAGGTTCATAGGGAACATATATTCCGCCGACGCCGTTACCATCTGCTCAACTATGATCCGGTTCGCCTTCTCCGTTGGATGAAACGGGTCCCAGAACGCGTACGCGTCCCTGTCCGGACACAGATTCGAGGTTGGGTTGCAAAGCCCTTGCCCATTGTTAGGCCCTTGTCCACAACATGCTTCCTTAGCCGTTTGAAATCCTGTTTTACGTTTTAAACGTTACATTAGAAAGTGAAAGCTCAAGAAGGAAAAAACATATATAGAAGATTGTGTACATATATATTAATTGAGTACCAAAAGCTTGGGGGTCGCTAATGAAATCCTTTTGCATCTTGCCACTATTGGCAGCAACGAAAACGTCCGAGCCAACTTTTTGGTTGAGTTGTTGGATCATCTCAATCAGCAACGGGTTGTAAATGGCAGAGGCTCGTTGGGGCTCCTCGGCACACTCCCCGTTCCCGTTCGATGCCAGCTCGAATGGAACACACCCTAGGGGCCCACTTCCGGGCACCAACACCCGTCTCGCACCCAAATCATATAGTCTCTGTTGTACGTAAGAGTTAACAAAACATAAGTGACAGCAAGCATTAATATATATGGTTAGATATTTACGGTTAAAAGGTGGATCCCGAACTTATCATCTTTATTACCATGAGAACCTTCTCGTACTCGGATACAACGTATTTAGCGTAGTCGGGGAGAGAATATTGGCGCGGTCTCAACGAGAAAGGCAAGAAGTAGTTGTTGACGAAGTCGTTGCCGCCGAGAACTATAAGATAGAGCCCTTCGTTTACGCGCTGCTTCGCTTGATCGGCGCCGATTATGGCCGCCAATCTACTTTGGTACGCCTCAAACATTTCAAACTGCCTTCGGATTCTTATTATGTTGAGCTGCATTGAACAAACAATGGTAAATTAGTTAGACTTGTACATACACATAGTGACATAGATACATATAGTACGTTTTAATATATTGATTCCCTTTTAGTACTCATAACTCAAAAGTTGGTGTGCTCACAAATTGAACTCCAGTGTCATCGAGGACTCCGATTCCGGCAGACGCGAAGTTGGCGCCGATGAGCAGTTTCTCCCCGTATAGAGCCGGGTTCAAGTAGGGCAATGGAGCCTCCTCAGCCCCAAGTTGTTGACCTTTATTGATTGCATCGAAAAATGTCAATTATGCAAGTTTAGGCACATAAATCTTACATTTGGAACATTATGTACAAGTTAGGAATACATAGTGTCATATGTCGATGAACACATCACGTCAAATTAAACGTACTGATAATATCAGCAATGTTGAGGCCGTTAGAGAAGCGGCCGGTGGGTCGGTGTGTGGGGAAGTCGATGCCATAAGGAGGGGAGTCGGCTCGGGCGGTGGTGGCCAAGTAGTTGTTGTTTCCGCTGTCCACGAGCGAGTCTCCGAACACGAAGAACGCACGCGCTGCCTCAGCTGCTTTGCTCGAGCCAACCAACACTAGTACTAGGGCCAACAACAAGGAAGTGAGAGTGTTAGATGAAGGAATGTTGATAAATTGAGTTGTCAACATTATTGCACTCTCGATCTCCTTACAATGTGTTGTGAATGTAATGTGTAGCACTACTAGCACGTAATGTAAGTTTTATATAGAGAGACTAAAGTCGAGATCTTTAGGAGAAAAGTAGACAGGGAAGTTGGCATTTTTGGTCATTTGTGTGGTTGAAAACTTGTTAATTAATGGGCCTCTACCTCTTAAGTTGCTAGCTAGCTACCCCCCACCATTGTAACAAACACACACACACACATAATTGGTTGAAATCAAGTGTACGTACATGTATTAATGTATGCCATTCATGCACCGTACTTCGATTTCATTTACATTTGAAAATCACACATGGTTGAGATCAGGTGAAATTGTTGCCTTACAAGTTTACTACATTCACGAGGAAGACCTAGATAGCTTTCTGACTCTAGATCGATCAATGACTTCTTTGTATTATCAACTTAAAATTGTTGAATGATACAACTAGACATAAATGCATGGTTAGCATTAATACCTCCCACATTCTAGTTGAAAATTTATACTGTGCAGGTGCATAGCTCATACTTGTGCTACTAAAAAAAGACAAACTAATAAAGTTGCTTGTCGATGATCATGTGATTATAATAACTCTCATTTAGTTGAATCACAACTCACACAAAAACATCATATTTAACCCAAGTCGATCTATATTTTTTTCATGGATTTTAGGTTATGATCAACCTCAAAAAATCTAGCCATATATAATGTATAGATCGAACCTCGTAATACCCCCCGTTGTCTACTTCTATTTGGCTTTTAATTTAGACTCAAAAATGCTTGTCTATTTCTATTTGACTTTTTAGTCAAGCTCCAAAATTACCCTTAAGTAATTTGTTAATTGAAGTCTCAAAAATCTTAAAGCTCATAGTATGTGAAGAGAATTAATCATATTAGTGATGATTTAATGATGATATTTCAATAAAGATTCGATGGTCTTAGTATTTGTTTAAATTATTAAAAAACCAAATAAAAATAGACAGAAGAAGTATAATGTAAGTCCTGATCGATCTACTACTCCCCAATAAACTGGCCCACACATCTTTTTTTTTTGGTCGAACGGCCCACACATCTTTAAGCTTACATGAATATATCCTATACTATTTAATGTTGTTTGTTGACACAATCACACAACCATAAAAAAACGCAATGAAGATTAATGACCGTGTGCATTAATGTCGTCAGCCGTCTATTTAGGTACGTGTTATATAAACTAGGTGCCATGCACGACTATTTCACTTAAAAGTATTAAAATAAATTATATATTTCATAATTAAATATTTATATTAAAAATATTATATAAGTTTTATTATATTGACATGTTTTTTATCTTTTAAAAAGAGTAACATTGTTTTTGAAGTTTATATAACCCACAAAATATATATAAGACATAATTTTTTTTCACTCATTTATATACTTTTATAAAACATGATTATAAGAATAAAAATGATACTTTACTTACAATTTTTATCATATTAATAATTAGGATCATAAATGTAAATATAATTAAAAAAATTCATCAACTGATAAATTGATAAAGTTTATAAAAATTTAATATATTACAGAAATAAGTTGAATCCAATATTCATAGCTTTTTCTTAATTTGTTTGTGAAAGATTTTTCCCTGTAATGCTTTAAGAGTTAATAATTGACAAAAGTTTTTTCTTATAAGTAGATAAGAATAAATTCAATAGGAAAACCCTATCTAGTGTGAATACTAAAAATTAGTTATTCTATATATGAGGTAGGGTTAAAATTAATTTGATGGTTCAAAAACGACCACTTGTATGTTTGTATTAAGAAAATAAGGGGCGTTTGTATAATTTGAGAAAATTGTGGGATTATTTTGTAAATAAGTAAATTTTTTTAAAAGATGTACGTTATACATAAATCAAAATTATTATTTGGCTTGGTATCAAAAAAAAATTATTATTTGGCTAAAAAATCAAATTTGTTATCAAGATAGAAAAAAAATCAAATACAATGGGTAAAACAATATAGTAGATCATGTAAATATAGAAAAAAATTAACTTAAGCTTAAAAATGCTACATTTATTCATTTAAATCAAATAATAAAGTAACAAAATTAGTCTTTCTATTAAAAATAATTTAAAACTTTATCTTAAAAATTCTAAATTTAATTATGTAAATCAAATATAATTAGTTCATACTTCATAGTAATTATATTTCGAAAATTCAAGATATATACTAAAATCACATTTTTCAATTAAATGATATATTATAAAAGATAGAATAACTTAACAAAATTCGAAATTTTGAATTTATCTTTTACGTAAATAGATAATATAATTTTATCAATTTAATTGAAATACCATAAATAAAAACTATTTTATTATCAAAAATATGGTGGGTCCAAAATCAATTTTAGAAAGGATAAGTAATATATTAAAAAGATAGAATACCTTACCAAATTTTGAAAATTTGATCATAAATTTTACATAAATATATATTAAGAAAAATAATTATATTAATTGAAATAACATAAATAAAAGATATTTTTATCAAATATGCAATGGGATTAGAATCAACGTATAATAAAAAATAATTAGTGTGAATATTACTTATTTTTAAAATTATTTAGAATTTCTTATGTTACTTCATATACTCCGTTATTTAGAAAAAGTGTACTATGTACATTATGAGATTATTTGTAACACCCCCTTTTTCTGTAGGGATATTACCGCCAGTGACCTCAGGTTAAAACTCCCAAAGTCACCCTAGGCTTTACAGTTATCACAGAAGACGACAAAACTTTAATGCGGAATTGAAATGAGTAAATAACTAAGGTCTTAAATCGTCGAATACATATGAAGTCGGAAGTAAAACTGGTATTGGATCTCACACCTCGAGAATCTCAATACGTAAACTAAGTTCAAAGATACTTAAGTGCGGAATTAAAATAAAAGTCGCTAGAAGAAGCTTGAGCCCTCATCGCCTCCTTCGACTAGTCTGTGATTACGAGCCCTCCTCCTGATGTGCCACGACGGAAATTCGGTGGACACCAGCCGACCATGCAAGGAAAAAAGGTGGTCGGTTAGTCTTGTGACAGACTAAACAAATGGGGTTTTGAAGGTGGTTCGATTAGTGGGAGTGTGTAATAACTGACGTCGAACTCCGAATGAAAGCCGGGCGACGATCTAGCTACTACACACTTCCACGGGGAAACGAGAATGACTTTGAAAAGGTTAGGATATCACGAGAGGTGATATCCCCGTTAAAACTTCGATGCAAGATTGTTGGGAACGTATTATCACACAGAGATTTTTAGTTTAATTAACTGTCTTCGTTGAGTACGAAGATGAATTTGATTTAAATTGCGCAACGCGCTTATCTTTATTACTTCCTTAACCACACAGAGGATTACACTTGAATTATTAAGGTGCGTTAATTGCGGATATGAGTGGCTTGATGCCTTAAAGGGATAGAATCCTTAAACGACCCCTCAGCGGTTGAGGAGGCCATGGTCATGACCTTACACCAGGGAGTACTCCCTCCGCACTGGTGAGATTAGCAATTAAATAAATCTACACACAACTACCAACCAACGTGGTACTTACGTCCACACACACATCGAGACCTAGTTCGACTAGCGCATCCTACGAGGTACTAGGAATGAGAGTCATTAAATCTAACAGTAAAATCCTAGGTTCATTTTAACACACAATTAGTTCCCAACAATCAAAAACTTCATGATTCAATTATAAATCATGCTTTTAAATCATATGCGTAAAGTTGAACCATTCCACTTGCCTTGAGTTTCGATAAAGTCGGCTAAACGATCGAAAGGTATGTCTCAACGACGAATCCTTGTACCTTCGATAAATTGACACCGGAAAGAAAACATTTCAAAATAAATTTAGTAATTTATTTTGATAAGGAAACGCTAAGGTTCATATCCTTCATGAACCTAGATCAATAATAACCTTTTTAGTATTTACGACCTTTATGTTATTTTATTTTATTGTTATTACTTCTAAGATACAAGTTAAACTTTATCTTAGAATAGGGATTATATAAGATAGTTGAAGAATTTTATAAAACAACCTCTTAAAATCATTTTCATAAAAAAAAATCTTATATTAACTTATAGTTTAATGTTAATTAACCATTAGTACATACATGTATATTTATATATATATAAATAACATAGGTAACTTGATAAAATCATATTTATATTACTTAAGTCCATAATATTGAAAACTTATACTATAAGTACTCCATATTGAAAATAAGTTTATAAAAGAACCTATTAAATCATAGCTTACATTATATAACTCATGAGGTGATTTAATTATAATTTTTCTCAAAGCATAATAGTTGTTACAGTGTTATAATATGTAGTCAAACCATAATACAATTTATAAAACATCATCCTCTTATGATAAAAACAAGGTAGTTAACATACTTGTATAATATATATATTCAAACTATAATACTTTTAATAAAATATTGTTATTTTACTCATCCGTATAACTAAAATCATATTGGTTAAAGTATTATAGCCTAATATATAGCTATCTTTCAACTACAAGAATTTAATTATATATATACATATGTTCAGCCTATAAACACGTAAATCTTGCTACTCTTTCTAATACTAACACTAATGTTATGATTTCCATTTTTTTTTTTGTCAAATTCAACTACTGATTGCAACTTCTACGAACACTATGCACAGCCCCTTTCGATCTTTTATTTTTTTATTGTTTTCAATTTCACTTGTTGGAAACGTACAGAACCACCGTGCAAACAAGTGTTGCAACGAAAGGGGAACAGGGCATCGACTCACCAGTTCGTCGACACAATTTGCGGCGGTGCGGCGACGGTACAGCGAGACGAGCACGGATTCGGAAACGGCAGCGAGAGGCGGTTCCGATTCTGGTGGCGCCGGGACTTGTGATTGACGGACGGCGGAGCACGAGGCGGTGGAACGCGGCGCCTCCAAAACAGGGGACTCCGGGCTCCTCGGGCTTCTCCGGCGATTTCGGACAGAATCGAGAGCTTTCTAAGAGGAATTCTTGAGAGGGGATTTGTTGTGTGTGTTCTGAATGACGAAACCCCCTTCATACCCCTTTTATACTCATCAATTCGAGCCAAAACGTCCAATTTCCTACCGGTTTCAAAACTCAAACGACGCCTCTTTCAATCCGATCCAAATCGAATATCCCCCAAGTATTAATCCAGTCTGATCCCCTTATTTACTTCCTCATCTCACCACGTCATCGGAGAGTCTAAGAGCCGCCCTTATCTGCTCTTAATTAACTCGAATTTGATCGAGTTACCGTCGAAGAACCCTAACCCGAGCTGACCACTTCTAGCGGAATTTCGACCTTGACTTTGGATCGAAAACTCCAAATTGATAGAGGGCTATGATAGAGGACGAAAAGAGGAATCCATAGCATCTTTCCGTTTCGATTTTCATGAAGAAACGAGATCGAATTGGTTGATCGAACACACTCCACCCTCACTCCCATCGGGTTACAAGAATACCAAATTAACTTTCTTTTATTTCACCCATAATTACTAATAGGCCTTATAAAATTATTTTATTTAAGATTTATTAAGTAATACTTAGAAATTCACTAATAAAGTTTGTACACTTTGACTTAGGGTGATTAGTATAATCTTATACTATTATATTATATAGTGTTCTAAGGGATTATTATTTCATAATTGACAAATTAAAATATCATATTATCATTATATATATTGTTTGAAAGGGTTATTATTTTATAAAGGACAAATGACAATTTTGCCCTTACGGAAAATTGAGGGTTATTACATTATTTAAAACTCGTATAGATTATTTTTGGAAAAAGGGTACTACCTATATTGGCCGAAGGCCTTCCAACTCTTTAAATTATTTAAAATGCGTAGTACGTAGATTATATTATATAGAAAAAAGGTACTACGTATATTATTTAAACTACTTACTACATATGAGATTATTTAAAAATGGAGATTCCCTTTTATTTTTTTTAAAATTCGAATTGCTTATATTACTTCTTACATAAATAGATTAAAATGGTAATTCAAAGTTAATTAATATGTATCTTTTATAGATCGAAGGAAATTTTAAAGATAGATAATACCGTTTCAAATATAGAAATTAGATGAGTACGAAAAAAGATAAAATTAATGATTTGATAATTAAGGAAATCTTAAAGATAAATAGAATCTCTCTAAAGATAGATATTAGATGGGTAAGAAAAAAGATGACATTAAATATTAGATAACTAAGAAAAATAAAACATATAAAATTGTTAATGAAGTGGGGCCAGAATCAACGTGGTGGCTCGAAAACGGTCGGCTTTTATAATATATATTGACTAGAATTCATGACCCGTGCTACGCACGGGTTTAAAAACTATTTTGAAGCTTTATTAATCAACTTTAAAATATAATAGATTATATTAAGTATAAAATAAATATTTCATAAGAAATAAATCAATTGAAAATATAATTCACTTGCGAGAGAAGCACTCCTTATTTGCATCTAAATGCAATTATGTATGCATGAAAGATATAGAAAACTATAGAAAGCATATGAAAGATTAAAATAATATTGTTTGGCTATTCAAAATACTTTTATATACATGAATACTATAGAAGTTTAAAGAAAAAATACCCGTATTTTATGATTTAGGATATAAATACATTTTGTGATTTTCGTTAAAAAAAATACAAATACTTTATGATTTATGATATTCTCATATTTTGTTATTTACGTGAAAAAAAATACACGTTAAGAAAACATTCATATATACACATAATACAACAAATAGCCACATAACACATTTAAAAAAATATACATATTTTTTTATTTAGGGTATAAACATATTTTGTGATTTATTTTAAAAAAATTATTGATTTATTTATATACTTGAATCATATATACAAATAATACAACAAATATACACAAAACACGTTTAAAAACATATTTTATGATTTAGGGTGTAAATATATTTTGTGATTTACGTTAAAAAAAATACACATATTTTATGATTTATGGTATTCACATATTTTGTGATTTGCGTTAAAAAAAATGCACATTAAGAAAATTTGCAAACAACACAAAAACTATGCTATTGTGGTTTGTTTGATTGTGATTGCATAGTGTTTATTATATAGGGAAGATTGCAATGTATACTAAATGAAGCATTTAATGGAGACACCACCTAACTTTTATATATATATAGATATATAGATATACAAGTCTGCCATCAAAGAATAAGAAGGGTGAGGGATTTAGGGTTGCACACCTGTACTTATGTTAAAGAGTGAATTTGGAATTTCAAATTATTTGAAAAATGTGACATTTGCACATAAATTTTCAAATTTAATTATTTTGTGTTTTTTTCCCCTAAATAGTGGATAACTGGAAAGGACTGTAAAAAAATAATTAAATGTTGATTTTATCATTTGCACATAAATATTTTCTTATAACTTTTTATCTCATTGATTAGTTTTTATATGATCCAAAAGAATCTATATATTTTCGTATATTATATAGATATATATTTTTCGGCAATTAGTTAGTTTCGACAGGGGTACGGATCACGAGGACTACACTGTTTTTGGGTAACGTGCACAAACTTCACGGTCTTTAAAACAATGCAAGAAGATACAAAGAGTGAAGAAATGAGGAGGTACTATACTATTTGTGGGTACTGACCATGAACCAATGTGTTAAGATATTATGTATATATTTATTGTTCCTTGTATATCTATTCATATCCTGTAACATCTCTCTTGTAAGTCTTAAATTTATCCTTTGTGGTTAGTGGAAATCATCAGACTTTCCCAAAATCATAAACGTCTCATGGTATCAGAGCTGTGACGAAATCATTGAATTATTCTCAAAGCTGGCGGATGCACTCAAAACTTACGGTTTTCTTCAAAGTCGGGTGGCCTGTTCATTATTCTCTTATCATCGCCCGAATACCACTCTTCGTGTGCTCGTGTATGTCGATGATCTCGTCATAGCTGGGAATAATTTGAGTGCCTAACACACGACTTTCATAACCAACTGCAGCCACTATATACTTATACATTATAATCCAAAACCACATCATATACATAATATAAATTTGGATAGTTCAGGTTAAATATCACATAAGAATGTTCATTCGTACCAAACTATGAATATCAAATTTGACTGCCGAAAGGAAGTACTTGTAAATCCCAGTATAATGGGCTCGCCTTACACACTTAGGATTTTGGGCTCTTAAATTAACCCAGGCCTACAGGGCTCTTCGTTAATGCTATTTTTTCATTTTGAGCCCAATGCTAAATTTTTTTTTTTTTTTGAGCAAAATGCTAAATTTTGTTAATGCTAAATTAAATGATTTCATGTATCATGACCATTGACCAACCAACCAGCACCCCCCCAAAAAAAAGGATTATTGTGCAATTCGGGATACTATTATGTCTAAATACTTGTGCAACAAATTAAATTTGTACCTGCGTGTTGTGGGATAGGATAAGACACCCTAGAATTAGTGGAGGATTACTTCACATTCCAAACTAATTAAAAAGTACTATTACACAAGTGTATACAGTGGTTAAAAGTGATGCCCATTATTTGATTACTTTCAGATATTATAATCTATGTTTCAAACATACTATTCTTAGTTGTCAACATGACAAGGCACAAAACTAGCTAGCTATTTCACACATATATGTATAAATCTAAGTAGCTGTAAACAGTATATCTTTGTCTCTTTTTTATATGGGGGAAGAAGTATCATAAAAAAAAACAGTTTAAATTTAACTTAAATTATAACTCATTTTTCGTTTCACTTTAATTCGAATTTAGACCGTGATTATGTTTAGTTAGTACTAATGATAGTTTTGAAAAAGGAAAGTCAAAATATACCAAGTTCATCATATATATATATGCACCATGGTCCATGGAGATATTTGAGCTAAATTTAGGTGGGTCATATTCATATAATTGTGATTCGAAAAAAAAAATCATATAATTGTGAATGCATTACGGATAAGATCGATTGAGAAGATGCACGGCATATATACGTGGATTGCTACATGTTGCAAATGCTAAAATAAATATTTCAACCAAAAAATGCTAAAATAAATAAGTGAGATTTAATGGGTGTTACCTGACAAAGTGACAAAAACAAACATAACGTAAGAAACCACAAACCACACTTACAAACAAAACAAAAAAAAAAGTGAGACCAAATGTAATGCTAATGCTCTCAAACTGTTTGAGCCGTGTAATTAAAGACTAACGACTGTATTTATACTATTATATGGACACGGTGGGATAACAGTGCGTGTGTGATTTTAAAGGGTGAGAAAACGTCAGTGGATGAGGAAAATCGTAGTCGCTTGCTTTTAATTATTTTATTAAAAATTTTAAATTATTGCACAACACATACATTACCTGCCCTAATGATTTTATGTTGTTTTATGGAGTCATTAATTAAACAATGACTTTGCTTTGGCTAGTGAATTCCATGCAGATTAACCATATTCTCAGTGCTCACTAAAATTATAAAGAGAATCATGAAGGAATCCAATATTTAATTTTCACTAGAATCGTATCTAATCAACTTGATATTTATCTACTTCCACACTTAAATCAACAGTCTATAGATTTATTCTAATCTTTCATTCTGTCAATCAAATGGATATATTTTTCAACTATCTTAGCTAAATTAGGGTTTTCTGACATATAAATATACCTTAAGGGTATAGATTAATATGGTTGTATGTAATAAATACGACACATACACAATCTTTCTTTTATTAGTTTCTTCGAGATATAAATTAGAAAGACTATTACATGCTATTACTCTTTGTATTAAGATTTAATTATAATTCAAACCATATTTAATTTCATAATATATATCATTTGATATATTTTTAACCTACTCTTTGTTTAGAAATACAAACAGACTGTTTCCGATCAAATTGAAGACGTGGTAGGGGCCAAGTTTTAAGCGAAGTGGGAGGTCCGATCAAATTGATACATGTATAATGTAAGGTGTTGCTACTTGATGCTAGTAACAATTTTCATGACTTAGATTTCCACTTATCCCCACTTGGCCCTTTGAGAAAAATGTAATATGGGACTCCATTTGTTTGTGGAAAAATTGAGCTCCAATTAATTATTTAAGTGGTCTGTCTGTCTGTCACATTTTCGTTTATGTAATTATTAAAAAATAATTAAAACAATCCGTTTTGTAAACAAAAAAGAAGAAGACAGTGGGCAAGCCTATTTGGAATTCCATTCCTTTTGCTTTTGTAAACCTTCCAAATTAACTTTGGTTGTCAATTTGGATCCATATCTCCTTGTAAAAAAAATGATCGACTTTTTTTGTCCACCACCTTCTTTACTAGATTTTTTTCCGCCATCATTTGCTGACATTTTTATTTGATTTTGTGAAAATTAAACTAATCAATAATTTTGATAGTTCGACAATATTTTAGATTAGTTGATTTTTTTTGAGCAAAGATTAGTTGATTTTTATATAGAGTAATACATGAAATTTTATGGCTACTTTAGAATAATATATTAAACTATATAGCACTCAATTAGCAAATGGAAAATCCATTAGAAAATGTGACAAGTTAAGAGCGAGGGTTAAACATTTAACACAAAATGATCGATATACATGAAACTTTGACGCTCCACCGTACCCAATACATATATTTACCATATACTTAATATTGAGGAAAATTTAAAGGAGCGGGAAAGATCTGAAACGAATTAACCGGGGACATAATGAACACAAAACCCCCTTTTTTCCGATTCCTAAACTAACATAAAATTGTACTACTAATTAATCAAGTGACTCATTCTTAATTGTCATGATTCTAAGGCGACTGGACCTTAATCGGCGCCTCCACAGCGATAACTGGCCCAAGGCTGTTGCATTCGCGTGGTACAATGACAATCCGTGTCAAGACAGCCCTACCGGGTTTGGCTGATCCTGTTGGAGTCTCGAGCTTAACGTTAACCCAAGTTTTGTCGTTAGCTTCGACTACGACATGATCATCATCCTCAAAGATTGTGGGCAAGCTGCATATATGGTTAGGGGGGGCCTTGATTGCTTCTGGAATCTCGTCGTGTTCGTCACATTCATCCTTGCAAGTCATGATGTCATTGTGTTTTCCCGACAACAAAGAGCTTGCCCCTATTATCATCAAGATTGCACCCATAATCCTGCACCCACAACCAAAAGACAAAATAAAGTTAGACATGTATAGATCCATGTAAAGGAATTGAAACTATTATAAATTAATCTTTGTTTGGTCTAGCAAAATCTTATAATTTAGGAATTGATTTTTTTTTTTATGGAAAAGTAAATTTGTAAATAATATGCAACCGTTTACCAAAGTTAAAAAGGATTTAAGTTTACAAGGGGTACGTGTACGTGATATATATTGGTCCATAACTATTTTCTACTTTAGGTTTTCGGCAAAGTGCTTTCCCTTTTGATGAAAACAAAAAAGCATTAACACACGGTTGAAGTACGTATTTTCTAACCTTTTGCTACTAGTGATTTTTGATAATATAAATGATCAAATGATGTGTGTACGTAGCTATTATTGATAAAGCATAGAGATTAAAGCTAAGGTGATAACGTAACGCAACGCAAGTTTTTATAAACGTGAATTGTATGATGCCAAAGTCAAATACCCCGGTCACTATAACGGTAATTATATTTACTTACCCTGCAAGGTAGATTTTTTGAGCAAGGATGAAAGAGGACATGAGGCCCACAATAATGGTGACCAAAGGGTTGAAAGCCGAAACAAACACCGGCCCAGCCATATCCACCACAACTCCTTGTACATAGTATGCAATCCCCGAACTCACTAAACCCTGAACCACAAACATAAATCGAATTAAATTACATTAAATTAACACCAATTGATTACATAATCTTAGTGTGCAATTAGAATTGATACTTACCGCGTAGGCGGCCGCGAAGAGGCTAATGCTAAACCCAATGTTCCAAACCGAGGGGTTCGGCTCCATCACGAGAGCAAAAGCCGTGGATTGCAACGTTCCCAGGCCACAGACGACGGCTGTGATGGTTAGAGGCGCGGGGAATTTGCTCATTGTAACGGCCTGAAGGATGAAGAACGAGGTGCACGATAGGGTGCTACCGAGTATGAGGAGGATGCTGAGGAGCGAATGCGCGTTGTGGAGGAGGCTTATGATAAGCAGAGCCCCCGCCACACTCAGAATCGTTCCGCCCACCTTCGCTTCCCACCTTTTCTCCACTTTTTCCATCCTATAAACCGAATTTGAATTAATTTTCAACTTTTCAAGTTCTGGTCGATTTTTTATTTTATAGTATGTTTGAATTATTATGTACCTGCATATGAGCGCGATCAAGAAAGTGAAGGCGGGAAGAAGGTTGGTGATGGCGCAAGAGAGCGTCGGGGATGTGAACTTGAGCCCGGCGTAGTACAAGTTCTGCTCCATCACCGGCCTGCAGGTAATTTAATTTAACTAAGCATGTTTAGTGTTTTAATAGTATGACCAAATGTAAGAAAAAAGGGTGAGCTATACTTATACGTACCCTAAAAGTCCCAAGACGAACATGTGCATGAAAATCGGGAAGGTGAGGGTAGGCCTCGTCTTTCTGAAACAGAGCATTTTCAACTCATTAGGTAAACTTTAAACATAAAGAAAAAAAATCCGCTAAGCTGATCTTCACTTAAGAGTGTGTGATTAATTAATCACTAATCACGTGGGTGCGTACCTCTCGAAGAAAAGGGCAAGAGGGGCGATGAGCAGGGTGGCGAAGGCCTGGCGGTAGACGACGAGGACGAAGCCGCTGACGTCACGGTCCAGGGTGACCTTGGTGATGAGGTTCATGCCCGCGTAGCCAAACTGTAAGCAGATCATTGCCACGTAGGCCTTCCAGCTGTACTTGTTCTCCGCCAGCCCGCAACGACACCGTTTCGCTTCCATCGTTCCCCGACGATTTTCTTGGTCACGCGAAATAGAGAGAGGAGGAAAAGGATTGTTTTTATCTTCTTCTTCTTATTTTTGTAGCTATAGCTTATGTTGTCCATCTTTCTTAACTGAGGGGCGTATTTATAGGCCCGATTTTCTGGCTTTGTTATCTCATTTGTCGTTTTCCTTATGATTAAATATTCAAGCTCTATCACAACAATAATCAGCTTATTATATATTAGTATTATTACTATTGCTAAATGTTTATCTCACCCTCAATGCCCACAAACTGAGTTGTCACGTAACAAATCAACACTGTTCCATTTATCGCACGTCAGCTTGAAAGCCTGGCCATAAGAGCAACAAATGCACCAATGATTCGTATATTATATAATCTAAAACGTAAAGTTATCGTGCATTTATTTATTATAATGATTAGTTAGATCAATTAGCCAGTTCCTCAAATAAAGTTAGAATAATTAAGAAAGATTTTTATTGCAAATTGAAGCACTATGGGAGCTGAGTCAGTCCCATTTGTGAGTGAGTTAGGCTTACGAATCTAATTGTTTTCTCATTTATATATTATAATAGTAGCTTAATGGTACGGTAATGTGGTATATATGCATGCTGATTATATATAATGAATTAGCTTCAACCACATAAATTTTGAATTGGATAAGATCATATATATTTTAATATTAAATTATGGAAATAACTCAAACTACTGTAATGGTTAACATTTAGCAACCACTAATTTTAAGTACTTACAATTCTCTATATAAATATCAGACAAGTAGAGAGTAGGAATCGAATAGGGAAAGTAATGGAGAGAGACTTTTTAGAGTTTACCTTTGCTTTGCTGATATCACACAGATGGAGGGCCCCTAATTGATACCAACAATTTTTTCGTAACATTTTAACCGATATTGAGAGCAAAATTGCACGCGTATGTGGTAAGTTGATTGATTAATAATGATATTCGATGGATCTCGATTTGACATTTTGACCCTAGCTGGTGATTATTTAACTGGTTGATCCGTCCATATATAAAAAAGAATCTCATGTTATGAGAATGGATATATAGTATAGTAGTTCGAATTAGATTTAGAGTAAATTTTATAGGGTATAGTTTTTTGATACTTGACACTTCTATTCTATAGGGTATGACAATAGAATCTTATGCCATATGTGTATATTAGGATAAAATATATGTTTGTGAGCTCATCAATTATATATTGTGTCAAATCGAAACGTGGGAATTAGATCGAGATGCATCTCAGTATAAATGAAAGGATGGATCGGGGGATGTTTCCTAGCTAGCTAGATAAAGTTGTAGATTCCCGAGCACTTAACTTATATTAAGGCCATGATCATGATTTCAAGAAGAATTCTTTTAAAAAATGTACGTTAATTTATTAGTTAGAATACCATTTGCTAAAGTTTCTTCTTCTTCTTCTTCCATATATATATATGTGCTCCATATTCACATGGGTCGATCTCATGCTTTCGGCACATACAATAGATACGTTTCAAATTAAATGCACCCTTCATCTTTCATCAAAAAAAAAATGCACCCTTCATCTTATTCCATCGATCCGACGTCGTTTATTCCGACATTACACTGTTTAAGTACACGTACATGATCAACAATCAACATGCCATAACTCATTACAAAAAGGGGTTGCATGTATAAAACCCATGTATCTTATATTATTATTTATAGTTTCGGTTTATTAATTGATCTTATATTATTATAAATTTTATATTTATAGTTTCGGCTTATTAGTTAATGTTATATGTACAATCATGAGTGTTGTACATGTTATAATTATTATATCTTGAAACAAAGCAAGAGAAAAAAGGAAGGTTGTCTAAATCATTATGAAATTGCAATAAAGTGAGTATTTCTTTCTTAAACAAAAACTTGAGCAATTCACATGATATATATGAAATATGATCTTTACTAGAAAGTTGTTATGCTAGTTTTAGAAGAAAAATAATAGATTTCTTCATAAGTATATGATAATATAAGTCTCATATTTTTATTATGATGATGTAATTTGTTCTTTTAATTTCGTAATGCAAATTTTTCTATAGATAAAAAATTATTTTAAGATCGTTTACAATAGAAAGCGGTGGGAGATGATAGAAAAAGACGGATATGTTTTGTTTTTTTGTAAAAATGAGTTAATTTATATCAAGTGATCCAAGCTTGTATGATGACATTAACTCTTTGTTACGTAATTATAACTATATTACGGTAGATATGAATTAATTGGAACTATTGAATCAAGCCGACAACATAAAATGCAAGACCAATCCCATATATTGCAAGTGGAGCACCATGATCCACACACGGATACACACTTTTTTTTCTCTAGAACAAAACATGATTTCTTATCAAAATTTTGTTTTTAAGAAAAAGCTAATCAAATGGGGACCGGGTTAATCATCCTCCAATAATAAACCACCAAACTCCTAAAAAGAAGCCTATAGTACTAGCATTAAATAATTGAAAGTCATGCAATATCATCAACTACTATCATTTTGCTTCTCCACAATTTGGCCATTTACAGAGTTTGAAAAATGAAAGCCATGCATCCTCAAATTGGGCAAAAACTTTTCACCCATATGAGACTCCATCTTTATACTAAAAATAGTTCATCACGGGCTAAGGACACTCTCCATGAGAGTCGAATCGGTGACCTCTTAGTACTATTTTTAGAGAGACATTTAACCGTTTAACCAGATGTTCAAAGGCATAACTATCGTCTGGAGCTTCGAAGTTCTGACTTCTGACCTCATGGTATACATGAAGTCCCACCACCGAACTTGACGCGACTTGTGCAACCCATCGTATACGTATTAACCATGATATATATATATATGTAAGTTGAGTCTGACTATATATTATACACAAAAGTTGAACCTAGCTAGCTAGCTTACAAATCAGAAAGATTCGATTTTTTACCGACATGCATGATGAGTAAAGTTTAACATTGACCTGAGGGTAATTCATGGATGTAATTAGTGGCATAAGTACGGCAGCCCTAGTGGTGGTTGATGTGGTGGTTGCCACGGTGGAGAGATAATGGTGAGTGTCTCCAAAAGAGGCCTCTCGATCTAATCTTTCTTTTCAATTTTCTCATCTCCTGTTTTGTTCTTGTCCCATGCCCATATCATCAAATCTATTATATGAGGCCGAGATCATTTCATGTCACAAACATTCATGTGGTTTGATTAATTGTACGTACGTATTCGATCTACATTTTTTTGAAGGTGGGTTTAATCTGTGCTATAAAGTTCAAATCTTTAGAATTTCCGCCTGCAACTAGATTTGCCTGTAGATTATTTATTCTGTGTTTGGATTTGACATGTTCAACCAAGCAAGAATAAAACAAATCAATTATTCAGCCTTATGAAATTGTGATTCCTGACAAGGTTAGCCTTGCCTAAGTTCATGCATTTTTTTGGAGACAAGATCTAGAGATTTTGAGTCATTAGGATATAAATGGAATCAAATAAAATTATGACACAACTTACCGTTTTTTTTTTGTTTTGACAATCTGCATTCATGTGATCATGAATATTGAGAAAAAAATCATGGCTTCTTTTTCACAAACTTTTTCATGGACATTGACCCATCTCACAAATGTTTGGTTTATGCAAATTCAACTCTCAATATCAGACAATAAAGCATTCCTTACAACAGCAACAGAATGGGAATTATAAATGAGATCCTAATGCAATAGTTAGCCACAAATATTGCGCAAAAATACAAAACAGTATTAATGTTTTTTTGAGCAAAAAACAGTATTAATGTTGGTCCAACCCAAAAGTGACCATCGTTTTTTCATTCAAAAAAGAGTTTCCTTTGCAAGTTTTTGCATATACCAATTCTTAATCCAAAGCCACAACAAAAAGGAGATATAGACCAAGCACGATATCGATCTCTTTTAGTTGAGACCGAAAGAGAAAGCGAACGCGCTAGAATTATTGAAGCTTGAATTAATCATCTGCGACGAAAAAAATGAGAGATCTTCAATCTCATCCCTTGAAAGCAAAAAAAGATGTTTTGGTCAAAAAGATTCATTCTCATATCAAACCATCCCTTCGTGTACAATCAATATATGATTCAAGATGTGAGAAAGCTTCACTTTAATTAATTGGCCTTTTCAAGGGCATGGCTAATCAACTACAAGCTATGCATTTTTTAACTAATAAGCTTGTGCATGAGCAAAACACAACAAAAAACTAATGCACTCACTTTTCTGCTTTTTTCACCCTTAAATTTTGATGGGCAAGGCTATTGGTCTAAAAATTAACAGATAACCAATCACTTGATGATTAATCAAGCTAATTTTGATTGAGAATTCTACTAGAAAAGCACCACCAACTAGGGCAACTATGGGACTAATTGGTTTAAATTAGGTTTTTAATTTGGAGGATGAATTATCAATAAGGATGATGATCAATTGATCACCCACTATATGGAATTTTTGCTTCTCTGCAAAAAAAGCTGCATAATTTCTTTATCTTTTGTTTTTAATGTACTTTAGAATGGACAAGTGCTTGTGCCTTCTCTTTCTATAGGATTGAATAAAGGAGTAGCCTTTATATGCTTGACCTTCACAGTGTTGCAATTTGAAAAGATGACAACTACATAATTATTGAAGTTAGATATGACATAACTCGCAATGATCAACACCTATTAATCATACAAATAATTGCTTGATCAAATGCAATTAGATTTTTTCTTACACATAGTAACTGGCTAATATAATATTCTGCTTGGACATGTGAGCTGAAAATTGCAAGAATGCATGGTGCAAGTTTCAGTGTTGTTTGCTAATAAGTATTAACTAAATAAACTAATAAGTGAGCAATAATTACCAATTTAATCAAATCAAATGGTATTACTGAAAAGATGGTTTCATGTACAAGATGGAATTGTGTAGTACTAGTTATGGAGAAACGCTATGGACCCTGCAAAAAAGTAGGCATTATCATGCATCTGATCAATCTTGATGAAGAAGGCGACTTTTAAAAATAGGCCACCATGCAACCGATTGATCATTTCCCTTTCAGTTTCAAATTATCCATATCCAAAACGAAAGAATGCAGAGTGATTTTCCTAGTGCAGGAAAGCTCTGAAACAGATATAAAAAGTACTTTGGAACAAAAAGGTCATGTATATATCTCTAGGTGTGTTGATAATGCAAAGTTTGTTATGTTAGATGACCAATCCTCTAAGCTTTACTTTGCACGAGTCAGCAATGCAACTTTTTTTGCTATGTTACCTTGAATCTCAATATCAGCAGCGTTTCTTGTTCCCGACATAAACTCAGAAACCCGACGGAAACTCATTGTTAGAGAACAATGATGGAGATGGTATGTTTTCCGGTTTCCGTTTCGTTGTAACCTAGATAGATTTTTTACTATATGCACATTGATCAACTGAAGTGGTGACATAATGAAGCAATAAAAAAGCTGATGAACAATATGATCTGTGTTGGCCCATACCCATGCTGATGGCCCAACAGTTTTGTGACCGCTCCTTCACTCTCAAAGAGTTCAACACATTCTAATGGAACAAGTGGGAATTCCACCCAGATTAAGATGTTTGTTTGTTCCATATATATACAGTATATATCCTACCACTAAAACTGGATGGGAAACTAGCAGAGCAAGTCATCAACTACAAGAACAGTAGTTATCATCAAAAAAATAATCTCTAATATCTCCTCTCTCTATATATAATTCGTTATACATCAGATTGCACTTGTGAAAGATGATCATTTCATTTGAAAAAGATCTTTCTTTATGTGCTTGGTTAGCTCTGTTATGCCTCCCATGATTGTATGCACTAGTTTATCGACATTATTAATTAGTCGAAGATGCAAAGCCTATATATCATTATTTACCCAACAAGAGGGGGCAACCATCATTCGGTTAAGGGATCCTATCCGTCCCACTTGTTAATATGGATGGGTCTAAGTCCCAAATTATCACTCGAGCCGGATCATGCTTGCTTGGGCGAATCCCAATTTCATTTGGGTCGGACCTAGTTATGCTTGTTTGGGTCGAATTCCATTTTTTGCCATTGGATCAATGCAACCTATCCATTTTTTCCTAGTCATGCTTGTATTAGTCCAGATGTGGCAAAAAATGTGACAATAGAGAAAAACGTCATTCGTTTTTTTTAAAATAAAAGACAGTTATAGCGATCTCAAATTCAGGTACAGAAGATCAACTGAAACAAATAAACGTTGAAAAAATCTTCGCTTCAATATTCTTTACTATGGCAGTATAAACTCTTCAAAAAGACTCAAACATTATGATAATGATAGTGTCAAAATTGTGGACTTACTGCCATACAGATCTTGAATAATCCCCGCACGAAATCAGAAAACTCACATACATTGGGCAGAGCCAGCAAATGTCTGTTTTTCAGTCGTCAGCCATTTCACTACCTTCGGCTTTTCTTTTTCATCTTTTCCTGCTCCCTGTACCTATCTCTGCGTTCCTCTCTTTGGCGTTTCTTTGATATCGCATCATCCTTTGCTTTCTTCGCCTCATAAGTTTTCCTCTTCTCATCGTCTTTAAGACTCTGTTTCTTTAACTGCACATTGCACAGTAAAACGACATAGATACATTAGAAGACTAGCTGGAAATCAAAGACTGTCATAAAAACGTTCAAAGCATAGTCCTGTCTAGTGTGAAATGAGTTTCTGTTTCTTACCTTGGCTGATTTTATCTGCTGAAGCTGTTGGACAAGTGCACGGTGTTTTTTCTGTTGGGAATCAAGGACAACGGCCCGTCTATTTTCTAGAAGCCCCCGTCTTCGACTGGTTGGATTCTTAGGCTTTGATGCGAAAGGAAGGGCTTCTTGCAATGACTTTGGGATAACTAGAGGATTGAACTTCTTAGGTTTCCTTTCAATTCCCCCTTTCTGCTTTGACAGTATATAGCGTTAGAAATTGCATCAGAGAAGCACTTGAAAAGCTCACTCGGATAACAGCTATGAATGAATTTGAAATTTACCGGGTATTCTGAATCCTTGTTCACAGGGATAGGAAGATTGAGCAACCTCCTCAATTCTGAAACAGTTTTCATTCCTTGCCAGGTTTGGTCGCGGGGTTGCAATGATGTAGTTAGTGGATTGAAGAAGCAAGGAATTTCCACTTGCGTCCATGCACGCAAGAAGACGATATCACTCATTAAAATCTTATCCTCGAATGTACATCTTGCAATCCCTTCCTTGGGAGTGGATCCTGCTTTAACGTGATTGCCTAAGGTTTCTTTAGCAGCCTGCAAAAGTCCCTCTCAAAATTAGGATACACTAGAAGAGACCTTTAGGATCTTTTGAACTACTAGAAAACTATTATTGTCTCGTCTTACCTTCTTCACCTGTCCTCTGATTCCACTAACAGTAGTAAGAACTGCACCTTCAAACTTAGCTACTTCAAGATCTGATGTAAACATATCCTTGATGAGGGCTGTCTTCTTGAAAATCTTACAAGGGTAACCTACAAGTTTGATCTTCTTCATTATTCGAGTGGCATGGTTGAACTCTAGCACGACTGCAGTTGCTGTGATTCTAAAGGTTGACTGAAAATATTGAAGTGGGCATATTAGAATGAAGGAGTGTGCATGCGCAGTAAGAACATAGTCATTATCAGCTACATTTTTTGCTATATCAAAAAATCAAACCCATTTTTGTAATACCACCAATGGCGTAAATACAGACATCACACTAGCTGAGACAGAAAATTAATAAAGAACGGATAAAGTAGTACGAAAACATAGGCACATAGCTAGGGGTGGGCAAAATCCGGTCCGGACCGGATTTTTGGACCGGACCGGACCGGACCGGCATGGACCGGGAACCTCCCGGTCCGGTCCCCGGTCCACGAAAATGGGAGTTCCCGGTCCCGGTCCGGTCTGGGAATTTAAAAAAAAAAAATTTATGAATTGTGTTAATTTTAATATTATATAGTTTATTTTTAATATATAAGCTTTATATTTATATTATATACTTAATAATATTTTGTTTTTCATTAATTATATGTGATTTATTTAATTATATTATAATTTTTTATATATAAAAAGTATATTTTATTTTTAAAAAAAATATTTTTTTTTAAAATGGGAGTTCCCGGTCCTATCCGGTCCAGGACCGGACCGGACCGGATTTTCCCGGTCCGGTCCCCGGTCCACAACTTTTCAAGTTCCCGGTCCCGGTCCGGTCCTGGACCGGTGCCCAGCCCTACACATAGCCATTAGCCATTAGCCATTAGCCATCACCAGCTACATTTTTTTTTCTGATATCAATCAAGGCCATTTTCATAATAGGCTAACAACACCAGATGGCTTAATCTAGAAAAATCAATACAAACATCAAACTAGCTGAGATGTACAAACTTAACCAAGATTGGATGAATCGAATTTGCTGATTAATAATTAACAAAGTAACCTAGAAAGCTGCTAGCGAAATCCAAAAAAACAAGTTTGAAAAACTGCAAGATCTTTAATCCTATAACCTTCTTTTATAAGTGAGAGAGTGACATCATTACACTATACACACCTGACTGTTAGAAAGTGTCTGAACAGCAACAACACCAGTGTTTGGTGGAGCAAGAGGTCCCCAAAACATAGCAAGGCAATGCATATGTTCAGGCGTGTACTTAAGCATACGGTATCGTCCATTTTGATCTTCAATGGCATAAACAGGTGTTGTCTGGTAACGCCTCCAACCCATAGACACAACAATTGGATCCCGAGTCTTCAGCACTTTCTTGTGCCATCTATGTCTCTTTATTCTGACCTGTAGCGATAGAAAGGCCAAATCATCCTCCAGTACACATTTCCAATAAATAACAATACACATCCAAGCAAGAATGCAAGATACTATTATACTTGAGATTGTAGAAATGCATTTATTCATACATGCAGAACAGTAAACAAGGTAAGACTTGGTATACCTGCATGTATCCAGCATTTTCCTCACCGAGACCGATTCCTCCCACTAGTACAGGATGACATGGGTCAAAATATTCCACCATCTCAAAGGGCACAGCATGCACTTCCAATCTTAAATACATTCCAGTTCGATATCCCTCTATTTCTATTCGACTTGTTTCATCCAGATCATTGAGTTCGGCTAAATTCCTTTGTCTCCGAAGTTCAACTTCTTCTTTTAACTGTTAGAAAGATACATCAGGTACAGATTAACTATTGCACATACATGAAATCAAAACACAATTTCAATTATGAATGACAAAAACAGAAAAAAGAAGTCACCTTATCATAAAATTCACTCTCATTGCCCTTACTCCGCTGGGAAGTTTGCGCACCTCCTTCGTCATCTTCATCTTCAGGTAATTCAGACTTATTAAACGTGATAGCATTAAGGAACACAAATGCTTAATTGTATTATTTGTACGTCTATATAAACTGAAGAAATCTATATTAATGGAGAAAGTTCAAAGCATCTATCAGGAGTTATGAACTTCAAGCCAAAATGTATGCCACCCACGGGTCAACCCAAAAGATCCTTTATCCCCTCAGTATGCAACCACAAAGTAAAAAGACTATTAAAGAATTGCACATAAGAAACTAAATAAGCATCAAAAAGGAAACTAAATAAGCATAAAAAAGGATATTGTGAATCAAATTTTGCACGTAGAGCAAGCTTTTTAAGCCTCCTTTCCTCAGAAGCCAAAGTGTCATCCTTGCTCGACGAGTCTTTCTTTGACATGGTAGGTGCTCCAAACTTCTCACCTGTCTCCAAATCTTCAAATTCATCATAAGCATCATCACTTTCATCACTGTCCACCTCAAAGCCTTTATTTCTCCCAGCAGCCTTCGTCGGATCTCCAGTGACAAAACGGTCACGAACAGTCCTAATCAATTCCTCATTGCACCAGTCCCTCAAACTTGAAGCACTTATGAATTTAGAACAGTCATCTATATTAGTATTTCCAGCATCTATACTTTCTACTGATTTCTGCAAAAAACAAAGAACACCATGACTAAAATAGTTAGCAAATAAAAAGCATGAATAAGCTGAGCTACACAATTTCATGAGCTCAGAATACAAGAAAGCACACAGTAAACTACTATCCAACTGCATTAGAACAAACCTTGTGCCCCTCCCCTTTTGGTCTAAAAAATTCATCATCCTCGCTTCCTTCTTCATCACTAAATCCTGGAGCTTCAGACAATTCAGATTGCCCGTATACTAATTGTGTTAGATTAGTGTTCGGTCTCGTGGCAATTCTTTCTGACAAGGATTCTTTCCATTTTGCCGCATTTCCTAAATCCTCATCCACTGTCATATTCAAACACATAAGTATCAAAGAGATGCATATGACCACAAGCACAAAAAAAGCTAATAAGCATACCAACCGCAAAATCTGAAAAGGGCTGGAAATTTTAGGAGCCCATTATTTTAGTTAAAAAAGGTGTGCCATATGTTAATTATATACAATTTTCATCTTACATGAGTTGCATCACATCACAGATCTCACTTTTACACCTTACAATTAATCAGAGCCAATCATTTACCTCAGTCTACAGTAGTCCCTTTTAGATTACTTCTAGAATAGCAAGCAGATCTTTCAGATTGATCTATGCTTACACACTTACACCATTTGGCATCTATTTTGAATTTACCTTGCATATTGTCTTCCGATTCTTCGCCACTAGAATACTCCGAACCTGAATCACTTCTATCATCGTCACTTTCATTAGAAGTTGAATCATCATCATCATCATCATCATCTTCATCCACTCCCTGTACAAAGGCACAGATGGGTGACTAATTAGGCTATGTTTACTCCAACCTATACCTTGAATTATGAAATCAGCTACAAGGCAACCGAAAACATTATACACAATTTAAGTGGCTAAATGACAACAAAAGGATCTATAGAGGTGAGAATTGAAAATTGCATATACTTTTAGAGTTATGGGTAGTGATGCATTTCCTAAATCTTACATTTTCATCATCATTAATAAATCTTGCTCCTCTCCTGGTCCTACCATCAGTGAACTCAGCAACTTCAGTGTAGTTACTCGCATTTACTTTTGGACCATCAATGCCACTTCCTTTGAAGTTCACCTCTTTCTTAGATAGTTCCGGATTGTTTAAATCTCCATTCTCATATTCTTCATCTGATTCAGTATCTGGATCAGCAAATTCCACTCCAGGAATCTGATCAGCAGAGCCCTCAGCATTTGATGACACATCAGACTTCCCAAACAGTTTGATGTCACTCTTCCCTAAACTTTCATCGAGAGAGTATTTTGTTTTCTGAAGTGAATAAACCAAGGACTCACCAATGTCGTGCTTCTTTCCTAAATTACAAAAAAAAGGAAAAGGAAAGGAAGCAAAAAAATCAAACATGACCAAAAAATCAGAATCGGAATTGCATGAATATAATTTCTACACCAGGATATAAATGATAAATGCGATACCAAAAAATATTAGACAATAGTTCTGATGTACCTTTACCATCTCCATTTTCATCGTCAGTTTTGGAGTACTGAACCAGGTGGTCATTTATATTTATATAAACAGCATCTTTGTCATACAGAAGATCCCCAAGGCCAGACATAGGAGCGTAAAACAGTCTTTCCTTGTCACGCAATCCCTTCTTTTTGGCTGCTGAAGGTAGAGGGCAAGGATCAGCCAAGGAAGAAATTCTAGCAAGACTGAAGTCACCAACACCAGCGATATGTACCTGGGAAAGAGTAAAAGAAAATTTCAAAGATCGTTAAAATAGCAGAAGAGTAAAATAGTAGATGATAGATGATACCATACACAAACTGAGATTAAGCCACAGATAACAGTCTGTGCACCAGGGAAAAATATATAAACCAAATTTCTAACAGGCTCAAGAAGGGTGGATAAACTTTAAACATTTAATAATATGGAACCCTGTGCAACTGACATTGTCAACCGATTTGGTATTACACAATAAAGAGTTGAACTGCAGCAAAAAAATTGATTAACTGCCCATGCTAAAATCTTAAATTAATGAAAGTATGACAAAATGAATGAAACTTCATATTTAGGGTGGAAGATAAATTCTGATTAGACAGCAAGCATGAACAAGTGTCATATAGATGAGTAAGTTCCTCAGGTGAATTCAACTCCGAGTGAATCCTCAGGTGAATTCAACTCCGTCTGAACAGTATCAAGCTATAACGTCTCTAAAAATGTCTTTGGTTAATGTTTAGCACACATGAACTTCCTAAACAGTTGGCTACCTATTTATTTGTTTAACTGACTACATGTAGAGACCTTTATAACCAAAAGTTATATTCAAGGCCAATCCCAGCGAAGGTCCAAAATCCACAAGTAACCATGAATACATCTCCACACTTCATCGCCACACTTTGAAGTTAACGCTATTCGTCTCAAAACATACCAATGATTAAGTTTGAAGTCCTCTTTCTGTCTCTGTCATTTTCTAGAACTTACCAAGAACAAATTATCTTCAAAGTAAATTACATACCTTGGTTCCTTTTTTTAAATTACATCCTCGCAGATATCCATATATTGTGACATTTCGGTCACATTTTTCGTTTGCTTGAATCGTTTCAGGTGGAGTCACATCTTCAACACGATCTGCTACTACATAAGGGTGATTTGATCGCCAAGACAAAGGATTAAACTTTGTAACAGAGATAAATCTTGCAAGATTATGAACTTCACGTTTTGTGTACCTATTCATTAACAACAAAATTACTCGAATCAATAACATCCCTTCTACTATGAACAAAATAGGAGATATTCAAGGTTGAACGTTAAAAAAGATCAACATATACTAGTTTTGACGTTTTGTTATCACTTACTTCCCATGAATAAGACCAGATAAATAGAATAACTTTGCCCCATCGTATATTTCAGTCCAGAAACGATGCTTAAGACGCTTTTTTGTTTTCCTCAGTTTTGATGCATCACTGAACTTATCAAGATGTGTAAGAACTCCCATTACTTTAGGGAACCCATGAACTTGCATAATATTTAGGAACTCAAAAGTTTCCTGCAAGTAAAAGACCAATACATTAGCTCATGGCTTTTGTCGAATATCATGAATGCACCATTCAGCACTTAATCAATCCATAATATCCTTCACATAGAGGCTTGTAACAATTGAACATATTTTGAACACGAGAGAAAGGGATAGCATTAATTATCCTATATACAGTAATATAGACTGCTAACATTTAAATCTACTTAACAAAATAACTATAAGAACTAAAAATCATTATTATTGGTAATCATCCAATCAATACTTTCAAGGAAGAAGGCACAGACAATTATGACTTCGAGCAAAACTAAACCAAATGGAAAGGAAACCGCGTCTCACCATTTCAAACCCATAGCTTCCATCTATCAGAAGTAATGCCAAATCAGCAATTTTTGCACAATCGATCATGCCATTAATGTCATTTGGGCACTCGATGAATTGGAGTCGCCTTTTCTTACCTATAATGTATTAAATTTATTCAGCAACAATGTAAATTACCATCCATACACAGGACAAGTAAATATATTAGGACAGTAAGGGAACCCTTAAGCCTCCATATATTGCTGACATCCATACTAAAAAAATGCACTGATGAGGGTGATAAGAAAATACAAACCGGATACAATAGTGATTGGACCTCGAACCTCTGATAGGTTATGCTTGGTATAATACTTCACAAGACACTTTATGACGAGGGATTTTCCAACCTGCGATAAAGTACATCACACAAAAGAAGAGAAAAATACATCAACAGTGTCACCGAAATACAGGCTTCACAGCTCCGAATACTCGCACTAACTATGACTCGAGAGCTGTAAGATCAAATTGAAGTCTCAGGCCCCTCATTCAACTAATTGTGTTGTCAATACTCAATAGTGCTGAAAGGAGAATCTTCAGAGAAAATATTACCTTAGGCGGTCCATGAACTACAACAACAAAGGGAGGATCTTCGCCTGTCGATCTATCAACAGTCGGGATATGCAGCCTCCGCTGCTCTTTCTCCACCGTTCGCGACTGCAACCTCTTGGCTTTCACATTCGAACGGAAAGCAAATGCCTGTCATCCAAGTTACAATCCACAACGTTCAGTGCTCAACTCGCTCGAAGACGAACTAACGAGACATGTCAAAAATCAAAATGAAACAAACCTTAGGGTTTTGGTTCTGTTTCTCCGAACCCTCGGCCTTGTTCTTCCCCTTTTTCCCCTTCTTCCTTGCGGAGGAACCAGCTTGGCTAGTACGATGGAGTTTATGAGACGGTTCTTCCATAGCCAAGTGCTGAAAATCGTCTACGGCTAGTGCAGGAGCAGGAACCGCACCTGAAGAACCTTAGGGTTTCCAAAATAGCGCTTCAATGGGGGAGAAGAAAGGCGACGTTGCGAATGTGGAACAAGAAGGCGGGGGCTATGGCTTCTCTGTCGTGAAGGCGGCGGAGGGAAGGAGAAGATGTCCTAACCGAAAGAAAGAAAGGCCCGGTAAGTAATATTGTATGGATCAGCCCAATAATACCGCTCATAAGTAAATAAGTTGGTTAGGCCCATCATTTTAAATTTGGACCAGCCCAATATTTCTTTTTTTTTAACATGACGGGAGGAAAACGAAGATCCTCCCAACAAGGCTGGATTTATTTTTTTAAGTAAATAAGGTGCCACGATGTGGTGGCTTTGGCGTTGGCGGAATGACCGTATCTTCAAATCCAAACCACCGCCCCATAACAAGGCTGGATTTATTCGTCAGTACGTGGCCGAAATCATCGCAGCCAATGGTATGCATCGGAAAGCCACCATCATAACAGCTCCCAAAATTGAAATTAACATCTCGTGGTCCAAGCCTCCAAGCGGATGGGTTAAACTGAACACAAATGGCTCCAAGGTCAACGAGCATTCCACTTCCGGGGGCGTTATCAGAGACGAAAACGGGCAGTGGATCGCCGGCTTCGCTAGCAACTTGGGCACCACCACTGTTCCTGCGGCGGAGCTGTGGGGCGTGCTTCAAGGCCTGCAGCTGGCGTGGAACCAAGGCTGCCGTCAAGTCATGGTGGAAACAGACTCTTTGCTCATCACCAAGCTCCTCCAATCCAAAGTGCCTGCCAGCCACCCTCTCTCCAGCCTGACGAGCCAATGTCAAGGCTTAGCTAGTAGGAATTGGTCGTTAGAGCATCCACACTAGAGAAATTGTAGGGATTTCTTAACCAAATAAGATAAAAAGAGAAATAAAAAAATTCTGACTTTTTCTGTCAAAATCAAAGAATAGCACAGAAGAAATTTCTTTTGCAAGAAATAAAGTGGAAAAAAAGAGAAACATTTCTCTAAATTTTTCTGACAAAACCCATTTTATCTTTTTTGAAATTGATAAGAAATCTTTCATCAAAGTCTCCATTGTGGATGCTCTTACAATTCCGTCATGTCTTTCGAGAGGCGAATCGCGTCGCCGATAAGCTCGCCTCCCTAGCTCATAGTATGCCGCTTGATCTCCATGTCTTGGCTTCTCCACCCACTGATGTTATTTCTGTTCTTATGGATGATGTATCTGGGTTGGGCTACCCACGTAGTACTTCAGCCCCTATTAATAAATAAACTAGGAGCGTGTCTCCATTTACCGAAAAAAATTAACTTTAAAAAAATTAAAAAAATCATTAATATTTACTTTAACTAATTAATAATAATATAAAAAGATTTAAAAAATCAGTCTAAACCTAACTGAACCGGTTTTGGCCTCACAACTCTCGGTCGTATAGCTCGACCGGTTTTCGGTCCAAAAAGGTCGGTCCGATCCGACTCATTTATTTTTTGCTGTAATTTTAAATTTATTTTTTGCTGTAACTTTTGATGTAAGTTTTTTTTTTTTGCGTAGCAAGTAATTCCTTTTTACGTGGTCTCCGACGTGTACATAAGTGGGGTCGGCGTCCAAATCTCTCCAAGCACCAAAGTCGGCGACTCTCTCGCCCTTATTTTCAGAAATTCGCCTGTCATCTACTATAAAAGACCCGTTTCTTTAGGTTTCTCTGTTCCTCTCTCATCATCCTCATCTCTCTGTTCTCTGCCTGAAAATTAACGCTCTCAAGATTTGTTGTGTGAGGGCCATCTCCTTATCTTGTGCAACCCACAGATTGTAAGATCAATTCCTTGTCTAAGTCTAGCAAAACCTTGCTTTCTTGCTTCACCTTGTGCAATTATGCTCTTGATCTCGCTTCTTGAAGGGAAATCGATTAGGAACTTGAATTTGTCTTTCTTTTTGGGATTTGGTGGAGTGAGGATGGATTCTGTTGTGTCCGATTTTGTTATTGCTTAGTAGGGGGAATTACGTCTTTGAGAAGCAAATTAATCCGATCTTTGGTAAGTAATGAGTTGGGAAATTTGACACAACCATCTCTCTAATTGTTGACTCGATGGTGTAGAGATGGATGCCGATTGGCATCCTTTGGCCTTGTCATGCGTTTTTTAATCAGGAAACGGTTATAAAATCATGAAGAAACGCTATTGGACCCCTGTTTTGTTTGTGTTTTGAAGTGAAAAATCAGTGTTTGATGACATGATATTATTAAACTGATATATACAGAGTAACTGTTTCGATCCTGTTAAATTTGGTGTCCGTCATTCTCAATCTTATTATAATTTGTGGGATAGGGTTGGCTGTGTGAACTGTCAAACGATGTAAATCAAGTCTTTGCAAAAGTTGGAGTTTAATACAAGAAGAAAGAGTTGGTGGATTTTAACTTAGGACAACAATTCTCTAGTATAGTTCAATATGCTTCTTGAATCTTGCTTATGCTGTCAGTTTATATTATTCTGCTATAATTCTGCATGTTGTAGAGCACTTCCGAAACACATGATCATGCTAATTTTACATGAATGGATTCAAACTGCTTTTGACATTATGTGTTATCAATTGTTGTTCCAGGTCTGGAGTTGCCCATAGCATTAGACAAGCAATGATTGTTGCTGAGATTCTTCTTATATCTCAGTATTGCTGGTGTTTATTCTGAGTAGCGATTCTGTTTTGGTCCATCTTGTAACAGAAAACAATCTAGTGTTTTATGTTCTGTATGTGTATTCATATTCATTAAAAGACCATATGTAACCCTATACCTAATTTAGATATGCGACCTTTGATGATTATTGGGGCACATTAAATGATCCTTGGTGTTTTTAGCCATTATTTATTCTTATGCTTTATCTGCATTATCTCCATTTAGACCCAAAGTTGGAATTTGATGGTAAATTTGCAGATATTTTCAGCTAATTTGGAAAAAGGAGAGGAAATAAATTCTGTTCGGTGCGTGACTCTGAAACTTGTGTATCTTTTGCCTGGTGAACATGGAGAATATGGGTCAATTTGAAGCAATTTGTGAAAGGCTGTACAACTGTCGAGATTCTGCTGAACGAGCATTTCTAGAGAGTACTCTAAAAAACTTTTCTCTTGATCCAAGTTGCATTGCACAATGCGAATACATACTAGACACTGCAGGAACTCCTTACGCTGTGCTGTTGGCTAGTTCGAGCCTGTTGAAGCAAGTGACAGAGAACAGGCTCCCATTACATCTTCGGCTTCAGATTCGTAATATTCTTGTTTGTTAACAGAGACACTTTACGATTAATTCAATTTGGATATTCAACCTCTGGTTTCTAAGTACATCACCGATAATTATTTACTTTACGTACTGTTCTCGACTTTATTGCCCTATTTGGACTTTTCCAAATACTAATTTAGTGCACTTATGGTTACTGGTGAAATGCATTTTCTTGGCTCTAAGTACCTCATTGAAACTAATTTGCCTTTATGTTCTATTTTTGAATTTACTACCATCTATTACACAGTGAGATCTCATGTTTGGACTGTCCCAACTATTAAGTTAGTCTTCTTATGCTACAGTTGAAATGCATTTTTATCATGCCAATACCTCTGTGCAGTATGTACCTAAATTGCTGTACTTACTATAGTTGTTAACCTGTCTCATGTTATTTGAAGGTGATCATCTGGTAAATTATCTGGCAACTAGAGGGCGTAACTTGGAGTCTTTTGTAATGACATCATTAATTCAACTACTGTGCCGCGTGACAAAATTTAGCTGGTTGGATGATGACAGATTCAAAGAACTAGTAAAAATTTGTGCAAGTTTTCTGGACCAGGTAACTAAACTCTCCATCTGTTTTTTTTTTCTGGTAACAATTGATAGCTGCTATCAATTTGGAACGCCGGTTTGCTTCTTAGCAATTTTATATTGTAGGTGACTAGGTGTAGTACAGATAGCCGTCTTGTGTGTGATGTAGTACAGATACCATTTTAAGATACTTGTCATGTATAATACTGTAGTAAAGATACCATAAAAAGATATGTATTGAGTAATTATTTTTTGGTTTGTTTTCCAATTAATGATGCTTTTAAGTTTCTATTAAAGGATAATGCCCTATTCTCAGGTGTACATCGCTGATTTTTGATGTGATTTTATTTTGCTTGCGATTGTTTCTTCTATGTGAATAGACATAAAGGTGATGCTATTAAGTTTGTTTGCAGGAAGCATTTCAGTATGAGATAGGTCTAAATATATTGAATCAGCTTACTAGTGAGATGAATACGGTAAGCATGAGAAATCTTATTACTGAAATTTTTGTAAGTTACATGATGAATTTTGGGCCGGATAAAGTTTTTTGAGTAATATTGGAAATCAATGTAATCCATACTCTAGACCGTTTTTTAACGTGCAGTTAAATTGATTTGTCAGCAAAATCCTGAATTAACCTTCATGCAACATCGGAAGGCGGCAATATCGTTCAAAGATGAATCCCTCCTTCAAGTATATGAGATGTCTCTTGCTTCACTGTGTAAACTTAAAAGTGACGGTATTTGCTTTTTAAACTTCTTCCTGTCTTCGCTTATTTTTCGAAATCAACTTAAATGCTATAGTTTAGCTTTCGTGATTGTCTTCTAGTCTTTATGAAAATGGTTCTTAACTGGTATTGATTGCAGTACGAACCAAGCTCCAAGAATTGGCTCTTTCACTTTCTCTAAGATGTCTGTCTTTTGATTTTACTGGGGCATCTTCTGATGAAACGTCAGATGAGATTGGTACTGTTCAGGTAAAAGGCTGTTGGATAATATTGCCCACTGCACTGTCTTGATGCTGTGAGTTCAAAATGTTTTTGCGTCTTGTTCACAGGTTCCTTCTACCTGGAGACCAGTTATAGAGGAAGCGTCCACATTGCAGGTCTACTTTGACTACTATTCAATGACTAGGCCTCCTGTTTCAAAGCAGGTTAGCTTAATTTCTTCCTGCATATAATGATATTTATAGCTTTTAGTTTTTGAGATTTTCATATATATTTAGCAATAACTGAACTGGTCTCAAGCATTAGATGGAATGTAACTCAGATAGGATGAAACAAGCTTTATCCAACTGGCTGAAGGCCTACTGAATGGGAAATATCATGTTATTTTTATTTCGGAAAATACTGTTACTTGATGAGAGTTCATGATTCAATTGAATTGATCTAGCTGAGATCCTTATGGAACTTTGCTTGGTATTGTGCCTTCTTTATTCTTGTGATGTCTTATAATGGATCAGATAGGATGAAACAAGCTTATTCAACTTGTGATACTAGGAATTTACTTATTCGGTTGATGTGCAGTCTTTCTCATATATCCTTTTTTTAAAGTAGTTGCTCCAGCTCTTTTTTCTTAGACAGCTGTGTATATTAGCATTTAGTTGCTGCCAAACTTTGTTGTGACATGTGAGTTTTATGGCACGCGTAGTTCACATGTACTGATGTATGCGGTTGATTTTATTTTCAGGCTTTGGAATGTTTGGTGTGGCTTACATCTGTCAGACGATCCTTGTTTACAAGTGACTCCTCACGCTTGAAATATTTAGCTGCATTGATGACAGGGTCTAAGCAAATCATGGAAACAGGAAGAGGTTAATTGGATAACAATACTTAATTCCTTCTATCTTTGTATTTCTATTTGCATTTTAAATGGTATGATAAGTCATTTCTTTAAATGCTCAGAAAACTGAATATACGAATCTTCAACTCACGTTGTCCCCAACTTCACAGGAAAATTTAAGATAGGTCAAATTCTGCTAGTTTTTAAAATACTTTTTTGCCCATGCAAATCACAACCTTTCACATGGCGTTGGGAGATGCTTTTTTTATGTTGTCTACTATTAACATCTTATCTCTGGCATGACTGGAAATTCAAACTACAGAAACCCAGCAAGTTGCTATTCTTATCTTATAGTAACAGCTATGCTTTTTGGAATCAGCAAAATGAAATGTGCATCAGATAACATTTTTTGTCTCCTTTAAATCAGTGAATATGTAAATGTAAGCGTTTCATCATCGGTTTCTTGAATCAGGGCTGGATGATCATGATAATTACCATGAGTTTTGTCGCCTCCTTGGACGTTTCAAAGTGCATTATCAGGTGCTTAACCCTCAACCCAACCCCCTCTTCAAAAAATGAAAGTGTTATTCCAACACATCCTATGGTTATAATAAGATTATTGATTCTTGTTTGGGTATGTGTTTAGTTTTTCCCATGGATTTGCATCCAGTAGCAATGTTTGTTTCTTCAGGATTACTGCATTTTCATGGGGTAACGTCTAGGGCAGGATTACTACACCTTAGGTTTTGAAAATTTGGAAGCATCCTTTGGCTTGGAAAGGGCTTCCTTATCTTGTTTGCATCACTATAGTTGCTACGAGACATCAAGGTTATGAATGAAAGCAGGGCCGTCCAATCGTTTTCGGAGGCCCTGTGCGGTTTTTCTATAAACTAAATAGTAAAATCAAAATTTTCACATTTTAACTGACAATTACATTTTTTTTTGTATATTGAAATGTTGATATGTATAAATAAGGGTTTTTTATTGTACAATTGAATACTTTTGGTAGTAAAATAATATAATATGTCCCTATCTTATATTATATTGTAGGTGCTCAAGAAAATACTTTTAATTGAAAAGGAAATAAAACATTGAATCTTTTTGAATTTTATTCTTAAAAAAATGTAATTGAATAATAAATTGAGTTTGTGAGGATATGCAAAATGGTAAAGGCTTAAAATTTTGAACTTCTTTTAGTAATTACAAATTAATTATGAATATTCTTGTAATTCTTAAAATATGTATATTTTTTAATTATGACCATTATATTAACCAAAATCAAGTAAACCTTTAGCAAAAAAAACAGTGTATTATCTCTCAAATAAGTACACTAAATAATTACAATACAAGTCTTCATATTTCATTAAAACTAATTTATCTGATAAAAGATTAAAACAAATTAATTAAGGAAGGTAATTTGTTTTGAGCCCATTAAGGAATACTAATTAACCGTTTGGGAGGGTGGGGCACATCGCACATGAGAGCCCATTAAGGAATACTAATTTGTCTGGAAAAAATCAAAAATTAATTTGTCTGGAAAAAATCAAAAAGGCAAAGATAATCCGCTGTAAGTGGGATTCGAACCAGAGAGGTTTGATAGATTGAAGAAGCAATAAACCAACTGTACTATTAAACTAGATTGTTCACATTGTGGACTGTTTTAATATATACTAACCCATTTAATTTGGGGCCCCAAGAATTTGGGGGCCCTGTTCCATCGGGCTGTTTGCACAGCCCGATGGACGGCCCTGAATGAAAGCCTGCTTGTGACAATGAATTGAAACTCAATTTGAGAAGCAACCTCATGCTTTCTTATATATTTTAGAGCTAAAGTCTAGAAAGTTACTGTTTGG
Source organism: Polygonum aviculare (assembly GCA_934048045.1). Lineage (NCBI taxonomy): Eukaryota > Viridiplantae > Streptophyta > Magnoliopsida > Caryophyllales > Polygonaceae > Polygonum > Polygonum aviculare. The sequence continues at coordinate 26,849,109 of OW204031.1, forward strand.
CTTATATTACTATCGGAAAATTTTACCTATTGGTAATGATTTGCTTTCCCTGCATTGATTTCAGCTTTCGGAGCTGGTGAATAGGGAAGAATATGGTGGTTGGTTAAGCTCAGTGGCAGAATTCACTGTGAAGTCCTTGCAGTCATGGAAGGTTATTTAGCTAATCGCCTTCTTATTTAATAAAACACAAGATATTAGTACAGTGAAAGTGGGGTATTGCAGTTCTACTAGTTTGTGCATAGATAAAAGCTGATCGTTTCATTGGTGTACTGATTGGTGTGACATTTCTGTTTAGTGGGCAAAAAGCAGTGTTTACTATCTACTTGGGCTTTGGTCCAGGATGGTAACATCACTGCCCTACTTTAAGGAAGGTACTGCTCATCTGGAAGATTATGTGCCCGTGATTTTGCAAAGTTTCATATCCTCAAGATTTGATTCTCTACAGGTGTGAGGCACATATCCCTTAAATCAAATTTGTTATAATGAATTTTGGAGTTGCTTTCTTTATGCCTTTCCTGGCTTAAATACTTTGTTCGGGTAGGATGCAACCTCTGAAGACATTTCAGAAGACCCTCTTGACAATACGGATCTGCTACAAGATCAGCTCGATTTTCTTCCACATCTCTGCAGATATCAGGTATACTGCTTGATGCATATATTATTTATTTCAAGAATATCCTAATCATGCCTGATGCCTATATTATTTCTAATGCAATTTGACATATTGAGTGCCTGATTTGCAGTATGAAGGCTGTGGTTCATACATTATGACAATTATGGACCCAATTTTGCAAGCCTATGTGGTACATTTGATTATTTTAGCTTTGTTGTCATTGTTTCTATTTAGGCACCTCATTTTGTAATATCATTGTGTCTTCTTACAACCTATTTGGATAGACTGGGGCAGGCATGCAGGATCGTCACAATGCAGACAAATTTGTCATAATGGAACACCAACTTGCTTGGATGGTGCATATAATTGCAGCCATTCTTAAAGTAAAGCAATATTCTGGCCCAAGGTGAGGACTTTTTGTTGGCATTCTAGGACATTCTGTTATGATCATTATCCTAATTCAGTAATTCTCTTGTTGCGCCTGGCAGTGTGGAGTTGCAACAAACAATAGATGCAGAACTTTCAGCTCGTGTATTTCAGTTGATAAATGCTATGGACAGTGGAATGCACTCTCAGGTAGTATTAAATGGAGATATCAGACCGTGTTCATTACTTTTGTAAATCATGGTCCTCTATTTGTGATATTCTATTGCATTCATGGAATCCTGAAACTAATGCACATTAACTGCCTTGAGTACTGATTATCTGTATGGCAAGTCCAGTTGGTTACTCGACTGCAAGTTTGTAGTGCTAGATACACCATGTAGGTGTAAATTTGTTTTATTAATTAATGTCAAGTAAATGTGAGGGGCTGCATAAGAATGGTGATTGGACTTTGGTTTCTCTAACGATTCTATTTTCATCTGGAGGAGGAGGGGGTATATTATTTATTTGCATCACAAACTATATCAAAACCACTTTTTATATGTATGGCACGTCTATTTGTCACTTCTTTTTCCTTTATTAAAATATCAGGCTATAGCTCTTTTAGGACCGATTGTAATTATTGGATTTAGTTGATCTATTTTCGGATAGTTTAGTGGATAGCATTGATTCTGCTCTTATATAGCTGATACTGGATCGAGTTGATCTGTTTTTGAGAGTGAGCTTGTTGCTTGTTTTCTTTAGCGTTTCCAAGGTTGAGTTTGTACACCCCCTCTTTTCTAATATGTATATATACCATATTCAGAACGGTTCTGTTACACATGTTTTGTTTCCTTGCTTTTCACAGAGATATTCTGAACAAAGCAAGCAGAGACTTGATCTTGCAGTTCTTTCATATTTTGAAAGTTTCAAAAGGTCTTACATAGGCGACGATGCAATGCATGCCTCTACGGTACACAGTTTTCAGAATTGGAAATTCCTTACCTGATCATAATTGTGAAATGGTTTCTAGTCTTATTGTTATGATCTACTTTTGCAGAAGTTCTATGTTCGATTGTCAGCACTTGTTAGATTACATGACCATCTATTGGTCTTGAATGTAATGATTCAAAAGTTGGCAACAAATCTCAGGGGTTATGTGGAGGTAATTGTAAATTTCCAAGTCTCCAGAAATTACAATTCTTATGCAGGACTTCATGATCCATGTTTTTTTTCTTTTGCAGAGTAAAGAGATTATTGATCAAACTTTAAACTTTCTCCTGGAAATGGCATCAGGGTTTGTTTTCGTTTTGGAGTAATTTATTTTTCAGATGTGAGGTTATAATTTCCCTAATAATATGTATTCTGTACAGGTATATGACTGCAAAGCTACTTTTAAAGCTGGACTCAATTCAATACATCATATCACACCACAGTGTAAGTGTGTAACATAACTATTTTCAATTAATTGCAGTTATCAATCTGATTTTACACTTCTAAAATTGTGCATACTGATTTATTTTGTCCTGTCCATTTAGAGAGAGCACTTCCCTTTTCAGGGAAATTATGGCTTATCTCCTACAAGAACAACCTTTTACTATGCCATTAGCTCATTGATGTTTATGGATGACAATCTCTCAGTTACTTTTAAACGCTTCATGGAGCCACTATGGCAGGTATTTTACAGAAAAAATAAAGAATGATTTTGTAGATGAATTACAAACTTCTTCATTACAATTAAAGCTTCTTTCTTGTGGTACTAATCATCCAAGTGTCTTCCTATGTAGTATCATATTTAAGTTGTAATAATGATGAATTGATATGCATCTGTAAATGGACAGAGATCACAATAACAGATTGTTAACATTACTTTGCTTATATTTTCTATCTTTAACTGTCAAACTCATCCTTCAATAAGGTTGCGGTGACTTTAGAGTCAACACCAGATGCTTTGTTTCGCAATGATGGCATTAAGTACGCAATAATTGGCTTGATGCGGGATCTCAGAGGAATTGCAATGGCAGCTAGCAGGTGATTGGTTATATATCTGATCCCCTTTTACATGACATTCTTCATTCAGTTTTTTTTAATATAGATCCTCTAACCTGTAAGATTCACTTGTTTTGTGCAGCCGCAAGACATATGGCTATCTTTTTGATTGGCTGTACCCAGTGCATATGCCACTTCTTTTGAGATCTGTGGATCAATGGGCTGATACTCCTGAGGTATTGGACTTATTGTGGCGTATAAATAGTAGATTAAAAAAAAAAAATCAACACTCAGCTTAGCAATACACACACCAGATGGAATAGCCTTTTAGCCAAATGCACTAGACTTCAGGAGAGATGGAAAACTCTCTCTGGCCACTAAATTCTAGATAACAAGCATACCATTGGTAGGTAGTCAGTGCCTTATTCATACTACAAATCACCCAATGTTCTGACTGCATAACCAACTTGAATCCCATCACTGAAGATCTCTGCAGTCCCATTTCGTCTAGCTATACATTGTTACATTTAGCTGAATATCCCGTTAGCCTAGCAGCATCTTTGTTGTATAACTTGTGCAGCTGGAGTTGTACAAAAATAATTTGAATTTTTGAAATCTATTTCAGACGAGAACCTAAGTATTTATGCTGATTGAAATAATGCTGCAGGTGACGACACCAGTCTTGAAATTCATGTCCGAGTTTGTGCAGAATAAATCTCAGCGGATAACTTTTGATCCTTCATCTGCAAATGGCATATTGCTTTTCCGAGAAGTTAGCAAGTTGATTGTTGCATATGGATCAAGAATCCTCTCTCTTCCAAATCAGATCGATCTATACGCCTTCAAGTACAAGGGGATATGGCTGTCATTAACCATGTTATCTGCTGGTGTGTGCTATAATCCATTCACATTATACAGGACCCTATATTCTCCTCTCTGCCTTCTAGTTGACGTTTGTTTTCCCTAAACATTGCAGCTCTTTCTGGAACCTATGTGAACTTTGGCGTCTTTGAGTTATATGGTGACACAGCTGTGTCCGATGCTCTACATGTTGCAATAAGGATGGTGTTGACGGTTCCATTTGCTGACATTATGGCATATAGCAAGGTATATTAAGTACCCCTTCTGTTACTTTTGCATGACCTGGATGTACATGGATAAGGTTAGGAACACCATCTCTGTAGATGTACCAAGAGATGTCCCGGATTATACCATTATTGCAAATTTAAAATCTCCATTAACAGCACTTTGATCTACTTCTCAATGAAAAAATGTAATTACCCATTGTATTAGGATTTTTTACAATGCCATCTTCCATTATCTGATTAATGATGTTTTTTATTGTTAACATGCTCATTTTGATGTCTGGCCACAAGTACTTTTCTAGTGCTATTAGAGTTTTTTTTTTAAATCGTTAAAAACTATGAAAGCAATTGGCTAAAGTTGGTGACGCTGTAATTATCATGTGTCAACAAAATGCCCCTATTCCTTCTGTTGAGAAGTTAGAATAACTCTCTAAAAATCTTTTATGGTGCATTGATTTTCGTACTTTTTGCTATCTCTTTCTTTTTTCAGGTCACTAAAGCTTATTTCACCTTTGTGGAGATACTTCTCAGAGATCATATTAAATTTGTATTGAGTCTCAGCACAAGTACCTTCTCATATATTGTCAAGTCCCTGGAGTTAGGCCTTCAGGCCTTGGATACAAGCATCGTAACTCAGGTTTGCATTCTACATTATTATGTGCCCTCTAATTTGACACCTTCATGTATGTTAATGGCTGACCTTTTCCATTGCATACGAACATGAACTTGTCTGACCTCTTACTCCTCCAAAATTTAATTAACAGTCTGCTTCCTCCATTGATCATTTGGCAACCTGTTATTTCAACCATGTTGTGATGGGAGAGCCACCGGCATCACCTGTTGCAGTAAACTTTGCTAAGCATGTTTCAGAAGGTTCTGGCATCTTCCCAAAAGTGAGTGATATGTCTATTCCTCTTGATTGTTGATGTTTGATTTTATGAATGCCATCACGAGGCCAAAAATTTGCTACCATATGGAATGAGGGCAAGAGAAGCAAGTAAACAGGTTTTATGGTCCAAATATGTACATTAACTTGATAATGCTACTCTGTCTAGACACTGGTTTCACTTTGTTTTCTTCTCAATGTTTCTATTAGTTGTGTCTGACTTAAGTTTTTTATCCGGGTTGTCTACTAATGGGACCAAATCCATCTCAATTTCAGATACTCAAATTGTTATTTGAAATGATTCTATTTCAAGACAACTGCAGTACATGGAGTCTCAGTAAACCAATGCTGAGTTTGATGCTGATGAGTCAAGAGGTAATATAGTATCAATCTTTAGCTTTTGTGTGTTTGTACTCGTGAATGTTTGATGCCCAACATGCACATATACTAACTAAAATTATTTCATCTCCTTATAGATGTATGCCCATGTGAAAGCACAAATCTTAGCATCGTTGGTAAGATTTTACTATTTGTGTGATATAAAGGAACACTTAAAGCTTTTTTTGTTTATACTAAGAAGTAGTCTTTATCATGATATAGCCATCAGAACAGCAGATTAGGCTTCAGCAGTGCTTTGAGAAGCTTATGGAGGACATCTCCCCAAGCCTTGAACCGAAAAACAGGGAGAAGTTTACACAAAATATGGTGAAATTCAAGACTGAATTTCGGGCGAAATAGCTTGCCAACGTGAATCCCATGCTGAAGAATCATGCATGCATTATTAATTAATTTATTAATTAGTTTGTTCTGTTTACAAAATTAAAATTGTGATGTGGGTGAAGAAATAGTCTCAGCAGGAGGGGTAGATTTGTTTGAATCCCCTCAAGCTGGCATAGAATATAGCTTTGTGCATATCTTGTAAGATGTAACTACACACAAGGTTACTTCATCAAAAGCTTTTGTACAGTTGATTACCTGATTTATTGATTGATTGGAAGCGTGTTACATTATGAATTGTGTCTTCCTTAAGTTTGCTATGATTGGGACTCTAAGAATGAATATGGAAGCTTTTTGTAAACGATGAGGAAGATAGAAAGAGATCTATGTCACACTTGTTCATGTAGTATCGCCACACAACTTATGAATGAAGATCTATCTGATTTGGATACATGTTATGTTTCTTTCACTCAACGATATTCTTATAGCTTGTTCCTATGACATTTGCTACATACAAATGAGAATGGAGGCTTCTTGTAAACGTTTAGGATGGAATAAGAACTCTTTCACACTTCTTTGAACATGTTATGTTTCTTTCACTCAAAAATACTCTCAGCTTAGCTTATGGGAGAGGTCATGCTGTCCTCCTTCCTGTTTCTGGTAATAGTGATCGTGAATGTAGAGCTATCTTGGAGTATGATTCAATCTTAAATTTCATCTCATCTTTTTTACAATGGAGTCCTATGCCTGTGTTAAGCAAACAATTTTCAAACGTGTAAGGCAAAAACGTAGAAATGATCTATACTTGTCAAATTTGTATGGGTAACAAAGACATGTAAGATATATAACTTATTGCTTTAGTAATCGGATTTGCCATTTCTATAGCAAATCAATCTACCATTTGTAGAAAGAACTGAACCGCCATTTGTGTTTTAAGTTCAACACTCAGATAAAACAATTTCGTACTTCCAAGTATAACAAGGATACATGTTTTGTTTCTGTTATTTTGATCCCTCTAAATTTATTGTATTTTTCTAAATTGGTCCTCGGTCCTCCCCCCCCCCCCCCCCCTTCCTAGTCCCTAACATTCAAAACTCTGTAAAATATCAGTAGAACTTATGCATAACAAATTTAAATTGGTTTCAAACTAGATTTTTTTTATAGTAAAAATAGTAGGTCGGATCATTTTTAGCTTGGATAAGATTGACATAAATTCTAACAAATACTTAATTTTATCATCAATTACATGTTTCGGTCTTTCTTGTTTTTACTATTTTGTTTCAAAAATCCTAATTTTATCTCAATATTATAAATACAATATTCAATTCCTATTTGGATATACATTTTCTTCTTTTTCTAAAAAAAAATAATTTAAAATTTTCCACAACCAATGAAGTAAAAATTGTAACGTTTTGGTACTAAAATAGAATAAAACAAAGTTCAGGGGCTAATTTAAATAAAATATGAAAAATGAAGGACCCAAATAGATGAAATAATACGTTAGGAAAAGCAAAAGATTAGGGACCGGACCAGTCATACGGAACTCCGTATAAGATTTGAGTAGGCATTAGCATTCGGATAAGTTCCAAAGTAGGAATGAATGAAGTTGATGGCGAGTGGATATGGTGTGGGCCCCGGGAGTAACGTGAAAGCAAGGTCTACGTTTGTCTCCCCTCATAAATAAGCCACACCCTTGTACCAAGATTAATCATACGAACGTTCTTTGTATTCAAGCTTCACTCTGATGGTATTTCTCTCTCGAGTCTCAACTGCTCGAGCCTGGCCTACAAACACACGTGTGAGTCACTGCTCTTCTTTGCGACTTTATCACTCTCTATTACCCGATGAATTCGGCATGATTTTGTTGATTTTGGTATTTCGCTGAATTTGGGCTTCTTCTGATTTCTCAAGGTTGCCAGAATTGATGTTGTGATAACCACCACCAAATAGCAAATGGGATCCTCTTCCAAGGCTTTATTTCTCCTTCTAGCTTGCTTCTTAATTGGACTAACCAGTTTTTGCTTGTGTGATACTGATCACACCCACCTACGCCTAAATCAGACCGCAAAACTTCTGGTCAATGTCTCTGAGTCCGCTTCGCAACCCATCCCAGATACCCTTTTTGGTATATTCTTTGAGGTGAAATTTCAATACCCTAATTAATTGAACTCCGATTTCATCATCTGTTTCTAGAGTCATCTGAAATTCTTGTGCAGGAAATCAATCACGCCGGAGCCGGTGGATTATGGGCCGAGCTTGTCAACAATAGAGGTCATTTTTAACTCTTGGAATCCCACTTGTTACTGATGATCAAAAGTTGTGTATTTGAGTTGTGTAAATGGTAAAATGTGGGTTACAGGATTTGAAGCTGGGGGACTTCACACGCCCTCCAACATTGATCCTTGGAATGTGATTGGGGACGAATCCAGTGTACAGGTCTGGACCGAACTTTCGTCGTGTTTTGAGCGAAACAAAGTCGCACTCCGGATGGAGGTGCTTTGTGGTGATGGTAGCTCAAATGTTTGTCCAACAGGTGGGGTTGGAATCTACAATCCCGGATATTGGGGCATGGTAAGAGATATTGAGTCCCTATGTCAAATAGTTATGCCAGCATTCATTATCCTGCATGTATGTATGGGGAAATGCTCATTTACTGAACCACTTAGTTATGTGCTGACTGAAATTTGCAGAGTATTGAGAAGGGTAAGAGTTATAAAGTGGCGTTGTATATTCGCTCGTCGGATGCAATAAATGTGTCTGTGTCTTTAACCAGTTCAGATGGATCAGAGGTGTTAGCTTCCTCTAACATAGTGTGAGGTTTCTGAACTTTCTAGGATAGAACCTAAGAATGAATTTTCTCTTTGCGAGCGAGCCTCATTGATGTGGTATGCTTATTACAGGTCTGATGCTTCTGATGTTAATAACTGGACAAAGAAAGAGGTCATGCTTACAGCTACAGGGTCTAATACAAAATCAAGACTTCAATTGACAACCAACAGAAAGGGAGTGATCTGGTTCGACCAGGTCTCGGCTATGCCAACTGATACGTATAAGGTAAGCATTTATGATTGCTTCTTTATATGGAAATGTGTGATTCCTTCTATCCATTTTGTCTGCAGTCCAAACAAACATAAACAGACCATGTGTGACATGTTCATCTGCAGGGCCATGGATTCCGTTCAGACCTTATGGAAAAGCTGATCAATTTGGAGCCTCGATTTCTCAGATTTCCAGGTAAACTTGGAGCCTATTTTCATAGAAGGATTGGCTTTTGCTGATTTGTGAGCTTGTGAAATTATGTGATCTGCTAAGCCTTTTTTTTTCAAGGGAAGCATTGATTCAGCTGTTGTGTTGTGCCAGGCGGTTGCTTTGTCGAAGGGGAATGGTTAAGAAATGCTTTCCGCTGGAAGGAAACGATTGGTCCATGGGAAGAAAGACCTGGGCACTTTGGCGATGTTTGGATGTACTGGACTGATGATGGACTTGGTTACTTGGAATTTCTCCAAGTATGCATATATGCTCACTTTAAATTTTCTAATAGCTCTTTATTTTATATAGCTATATTAGGTGACTGAGTTTAACAACTGTTAGTATCTTATTGCAGTTAGCTGAGGACCTGGGGGCTGCTCCTGTATGGGTAATTAACAATGGTGTGTACAAGCAATGAATCTACTTCTTCAGAACCAACTAGATTTATGTCCAATATCTCATTTTAAATATTTATTTCTTTTGCTTCTATGGAATGCAGGAATCAGTCATCAAGATGAAGTTTCTCCTTCCAGCATTGCACCTTTTGTCCAGGTGCATTTTTAACTAGTAGTAGAGTAGCGCTATAATCATAGTAGATGAGTTCTCTTGTTCACTTTATATATGACTTTCTATCTTTACCCACTAAACTCATAATTCCTAAATTCCACTTCATCATGGATTTCCTGCCTATAGGAAATGCTAGATAGTATTGAGTTTGCAAGAGGTGAAGCTAATTCCACATGGGGGTCTGTTCGGGCCGCAATGGGTCACCCAGAACCCTTTGAACTTAAGTATATTGCAATCGGAAATGAAGATTGTGGAAAGACGAACTACAAAGGTATATATACATGGTTAGCGAATAAATTGTGTCTGCAATTTCGATATCATCTTCTCAGTAAAGAAGTGTTCAAGTATGGTCATTTTCTGAAATAAAATGCTATGGAGGTACTGACTGATAGAGCACCTGCCTTTCATTTTTAATTGGCCAGCAAATTATCTCAAGTTTTATGCTGCCCTTACAAGTTCTTATCCAGACATTCAAGCGATCTCTAACTGTGAGGCATCTAATGGCCCATTGGATCATCCTGCTCATTTATACGATTTCCATGTAAAAATCTTGACTTCTTTTCTATATGATGGATGGCTTTTACATATTCTTAAAACTTTTTTGCTCGTCGAACTAGCTAACCTGTTATGTGGTCTGCTGCCTTCTCAGAGATATGAATCAGCTTCGCGTCTATTTTCCTTGACTCATGCTTTTGATAAATCCCCACGAAATGGTCCAAAAGTAAGTGCAATATTTCCTAGAAGATTGTTGGTTCTGTTTGAACTTGGATCTGTTTATATATTGACCCTGAAATATAATCCAGGCTTTCGTGAGTGAATATGCGGTGACTGGTAATGATGCCGGAAAAGGAAGTCTTTTGGCTGCGCTTGCTGAAGCTGCATTCCTTATAGGAGTGGAGAAGAACAGGTTTGCATGTCCTCATATGCTTAGATAGGTGATAAGCTATTTCACAATTCTGTTGACGAAAACTGAATTCTTTTCCAACCAAAAATTGCAGTGATCTTGTTGCAATGGCAAGCTATGCTCCTCTTTTCGTGAATACAAATGACAGACGGTGTGTTTCTAACTCTTTGCAGAGCGAAGATTATTTCACCATTTTGGTTATGAAGTTGACATCTTTTTTTGAAAAAATTGGTTAGATGGAACCCAGATGCCATAGTTTTCAATTCATCACATTCATATGGGACTCCTAGTTACTGGATGCAACACTTCTTCAAACGTTCAAGTGGAGCGACTCTTTTGAGCTCCACTCTCCAGACGAACTCGAGTTCTGTTGTGGCGTCCGCCATTTCCTGGGAGAACCCAGAGGATGGAGAGACCTATATAATCATTAAGGTAATGTTGTCACCTTTCAAAGTCAACTTTGTTTATTATGATAAAGAAAAACACTAAATCTCTGAACTAGTGTTGGTTTGTTTCTTGACACATTTCTAATGATGTTAGCAAATATCATCTTAATCTCACAGGCTGTAAACCTTGGAATTGATACTGTCAATGTTAAAGTCTCGGTTGTCGGGCTGGATGAAAATGCAACTAACTTCAAAGGCTCGCAAAAGACTGTACTCACGTCTAGCAATGTCATGGATGAGAATTCACTTGATAATCCAAGCAAGGTATTTAATTCATACTATTCTTGTTTCCGTAGATGTGAATGGAAAAAGTTTGAAAAGCATTCAAGAAACCTGTGCTGCTTTATGATGTTTCAGGTGGTGCCTGTGCCAGCTTCGTTTGAGCTATCAGGGACAAACTTGGATCTTGTTCTCCAGCCACATTCTTTTACCTCTTTTGATCTGTTGAAGGTCTCAAGCTACATTGAAATCAAGGGAAGGAGTAGTATTCCGAAGTCCTCAATCTAATCAAATTGCAGATCATGCTCTATTAGAATGGCTTATATTCGGGTGCGATGGAGGTCGATTAGCTCTCACGTATACTGCTACTATGTACATGAATTAGTGGCAGATTAGAAGTGGAGATGTATATAACATAGTCTGGTAATAATCATGTGTTGAATTCCAATAAAACATTACAATGTTGTTTCCAATGCTTGTATTGCATTTCTACTGTTCTCAGTTCTCACTGATAAGAGGTCAAGAGTGCTTGAAATGAATGAAGTTAATGTCTCAGATGTGAAAATTGCAAGAGAGTATTGATTAAGGATAAACTGATCCAACAATGGGGAGCAAATCTTATTTGATGTTGGATACTCAAACTTGATCTGTGGAATGATTCTACTATCTTAATTTGTAATCATATTCGATTGTCCATACCAGCACCCTTGAAATCTTGGCGGTAAATTTGGCTAAAAACGGTTAAGAATTACAGGTTCAGGACTGAGGTCACTGGAATTTCTTCCTCACTGTTAAAAGCACATTACAGGTTCAGGAGTGAGGAAACAAAGGAAATGGCCATTGAAGGCGAAGTTAACGTTGAAAGTTTCTTACAGAGAAATGGGTGAGAGTGTCCTCATCATCCAGGTCTGTTGATGACTCGGCTCAGCCACTCTGGCATCGTGGTTGAACGATGAGGAACACAGAGATGCTAGGAACACGCAGGTGCGAATTGTTTTGTTAAAGCACATCCTTGTATGGTCTTTGGGTGAAGTAGACTTACCCTGATCAGAATCATAGATAAACAATGTCTAATTTTGTATGATCATTACATGGACAGATAGATCATTCTCAATGTATAATGTTTATGTTAGCCATTGAAGGCCAAGGATTTGATTCCCTGGTCTATCCCAAGTCTGTTTACTTGATTGAACTCAGTAATTTACCAGCCAAGAACAAATTAAAAGACACAATCTTGTACAAATCAAACTGAGAACACCCATCTGATCTCTACCAAATTTCCAGTATTAAAAAAGAAGAGAATGTAGCTCCTATTTATATCCATCAATCAAGGTTTACAATATTAATCACAAAAATGCTTGAAGAAGAGAAACAATGTAGCATTTCATAGATAACAACAATGCTTTACAAATTCCTTCTTGGACATTAGAGAGACTTGCTTATCAAGTTCAGATAAGAATTCTAGCATAAGCTTCACAGCATCAAGACTATTCTGATTTAGTTTTCTTATCTGTCGATGTCCTGAACAGCAGTTTAGATACCAACACAGCCAATAAAGTTGCCACCACAGGCGCAAGCCAATAAACAACCAAGTGCTCCTTGGTTATATGATCGCCCCGAACAAACGCCCATCCCATTACCTGCAAAACCAGTGAATTCAGTTAGTATTATCTACACTTTTTTTTTCACAAGATCAGCAGACATTAGACCAATTCACGAGTTCGGTAGGCCTGAAAGCAACATACTGAAGCAGGATTCATGCATCCACCAGTTAAATCAGAGCCAAGAATATTAAGTGTGATCTTGGAGATACTTGAGATCCAATTCTTCATGAAGAAACTTCCAGGAAAGTTTCTTGTCAGTCCCACTGAAATGATGGCGATCATAAATGACAACACTCCTTCTGTCAATGCACCATGATGAATTTCAACATTCAATTTTGGCCCTCGTCCAATATTGGGGATAGTTGCAATGAGGAGCTTGACCCCAACAATTGACCCAAAAACCTGAAAAGGGCACAACAAGGCATGTGAATCTACACTCTCTAGCATATTCAATGACACTATTCTGTCATATTTTTACTTGGATTACAATTCAACCAATCTTATAAGTACACCCTAAGCATCCTTATAAGCAATCCTAGCTATCAATTATAATGTGACAATTCCAAATTTCAACAGACAAAGCAGCTTGAAATGACAAATAAATTTACAATCTTTAAAAGCCAGAAAAGCAAAGAGATAGAGTAAAGCTGACCTGGGTTGGGATTCTAGCACCAAGAGTGAACAGAAACCGGTTAAAATCCCCAGAAATGGCAGCTGCCAAGATCGTGAGAGGGTTATAAGAGCCCCCTTTGCTGATGCTCATGAGTATGGCGAAGAGAAACATGTTGATAATCTTGAAACCAAAAGAAACGATTTCGGCGGTGAGATTGTGAGGTAACCCTAGGACTTGGTGAACCAGGAGCTTTATGACGGAATTCGAGTAAACCCACATCAAAGACAGGATGAAATCGGAAACCAAAATCCAAGTCTTGGTCTTGCTTTGATGATCTGCTCGCACATTCTTGTGGGGTTTGACTTGTTTCTCATCTCTCTCTTGCACGATTAGTCCCATTTTTCTCCCGAGAAAGATCGAATTTTGTTTTCTGGGAGTAGTTCTTTTCTGTACAATTTTGGGAATTGGTAGGTTTACCTTATTGGCCTTCAATTTGTGATCGGAGTTCACATATGAAGCCTTGTTTTCGAGCTCCTTATTAATAACTCGATATTCATCTCTCCGATTCCTCAATGGCGAACGTGATAGTGGGAATCTTTCTGGAGAGAAGGAAAAAAACTAACCATTTACAGGAGATTTAAAAAAAAAAAAAAAAAGAGAAAAGAAAAACACATGCGAGTCGGAACGGAATCGGGCCAAAAGATGATTGGAGGGGGTGTTGCGTAGCGGAACCTAGTTCTCTTCTCTGTTTCGTTACTCTGGCGGATTGATGATTGGGCGGGTAGATAGATTTCACCAGCTGAGTCAATATATTGTGATTTTGGTTTTTCATAAAATTCTCAAATATATAATTTTAAAAAAATATGTAGATGTTTGCTCAGACATCTTTTCATTTTTGTCCCATGATTTAGCCTTACTAAATTGGAAAAAGATATGTCATTTTTTCCTGCTCGTATTAAATGAGGAGAATAAGGAGAGGCTGTGGTACGTGCATAGTGTATGTATGGCTCCCTGATCGATGGACTAACATTATCTAAAATTGGATTTTGTTTTAGTTTTATAATGTAGATTTTGAATCTCATGCGGAATAAATTAATGTTCTATACGAATTACGATGCATAGTTAGACCTTAGTACGCCTTATATTAATAAACCTAACTTTCATGGCGCACATTCACTCTCTTATAATGCATGTGAGATTGGTGCTTCCATTTCCTCATCCATGCATATATGTTTAACGGATATATGTTAATTTTGATCTTCCCGTAGCATTGGATTGTCATTAATTGCAAGAATTAAGAACTTAAAACCATAAGCAAATCATTCTTCTGGCATGGATTATTGTGATGACATTTCTCAACATATAGCTAGCAAGCAGGGATCAACTAGGCAGAAATTAACAGCATACAATATGCATATCATCAATCAAGCTTTTGCAGCCTCCACTTGATCAACTGTCTCCAGCTTGTTCTCTGCTTTTCCTTCACCATTTTCTTGGACAGCTTGTGCGTCCGAGTCCAACAAAGCCTCACTGCCCTCTTCTTCCACCACCACCATCTCTTTGATCCAGCTACGAACCTGCTCGGTCGCCACCTCATCTGGCCGGAGCGAAAAAGCCGAAACATAAACAATATCAAATCTTGAGTCAAGGAGATCAAACAAGAGTTACCAATATAAAAGAGAAAGAAGAAGAAGGAAGCCGAAGCAACATGTATAGAAGAGCACCTAGCCTTGGGACAAGATGGCCTTGTGGGTGCCTAATTATCAGAGGATCCACAAACGCAGTGGCAAACTCCTCAGAGGGCTCCCTCAGATGATCCTTGGCGCTGATTAGGTGGACTGATTTGACCTTGATCGGATCCTTGCAAGCGATTTCGCATATGCCCGGATCTCTGAACTTTGTTCCTGAGATTGATACAAACAGTTTGAAGGGAGGGTGGTCTTTCAACAGCTTTCCCTGTGCTTGGTAGCCCAACAATAGGCCTGAGAGTGTTGCTCCCTGATTTCATAATTAACAATATTGTTAAGACAGAAAACTAATCAACCAGCTTCAAATATATTAATGTACTCAAATCTTCTGGATCATTAGCTCTTACCTGGGAGAAACCTAGTAGCCCATCAAAGGGGCCATTGCTCGTGATGTATTCGCACAAGTAGGAGATGCATTCGTCGAGGTTTGTGTATTCAGTGAAGTCCTAGTAGTACGTACACACAGATTATAATATGCTTATATTAGGGAAATCTGAAATGAAATGTAGGGCAAGTACTAATTGAGATGTAAGAAACGTAATTTACACACCGGGTTGAATTGGAACCATTCGAAGTAAGGAGGTGGGAAGAACCCTTCTATGTCAGATTTGCCACCAGCTGGGAACTTCCCATCTGGGAAATCCTGTTACAAGTTAAAACTTACATCACAAACAGAACTTCATATGTAAGCAAACTTATGCTTTGTAACATGCATTTGAATACATCATACATATGAGAAGTTTGACACAACAGAATGAGGGTACGTACCATGTCAAAATGGGAAAGAATGGAAGGATCCCATCTCCCAATTTGCTTCTTGAGAAAGGCACCACTGGTTCTGAAGCCATGGAGGCACAAGATCTTCATCTTCTTCTTCCCCTGATCTGCAGACCCAGAACCAGCAGCTACTTCCTCCATTTGCTTTGTTAGTTTGTGAAATTGTTAGTGTACATTAGTGGTTTAAGCTAGTGAGAAATGATATGATGAGCTGAAACTTGTGGAGTAAATTGCATTTGCACGTACCCACCACACCTAACCCCTAATATGAGAATGGAAGTCCTTTCATGGATTGCTAGCTACCTCAGTAGTCAGCTCCGAAGAACTGGGAGTGTGGGTTTGTAATTTGATTTTGAAAGTAAGGTGTTGCACGTGAAAGAAGTCCTTCTAATTAAGTTGTAACTACTAGTCTCAGTAGTAATTAACGTACTAACATGGATCTTTTCATGAGCTAGCTACAACAGCTGCAATCTCTAAACCTAACAAATTGCACCACTTTTAGGTCTGGCTTTTGTTGGTACCATCAACCAATAACCAAGACATTGAATTACGAAGAGGGGCCCAAGATTTGGCCACAAAATTACTACAAGACCCACCAACTTTTTTGGGTTATTTCAAGTTTTAATAAGTTGGCCCCTCCATTTTCTATAATCGGCAATTTTTCTCTTCATGGCATACGATTGTTTAATTTATTTACCGTGTACATAATACATTCACATTTCAACCAAAAAACATAATACATTCACATGTAATTTATTCACATTTTTCAACCTATGTGAACTTATATTATTTTGAAATCTCATGTTTTTTCTAACAAGTTCAAAGAAAATTGAGTTTTGGTTTAAGGAGTTCACTAACTCTCTTGTTGAATACGGAAACTTATGTAAAAATGCTAGAGGTTATGTTCACGTTATGCAGGGCTCAATAACTTTATTTAAAGATTTTAAGCTTAATAATAAGGCTAGTTTTGACAAGAAGCAAGAGTAGTTTTGGGGTACGAAATAAAGAATGTTTACATTATTTTTAGAAAATAAATTATATGCTTTTGGATTGTTTTTATTATTAAAAATCATGAACTCACACTATACTAGTATAATATTAAATTCAGCAAAAACTAAATAATTTTTTTTGGTCGAATTTAATATATATTTTTCTAATTTTAAAAAATATTTACATATGAATTTATAAAGATAAGAAAAATAATTTGAAAAAATAACCAAGTAGCAGTATAACCGTACGGATCCATATGTGTTGTCCCATAAACCCGTCCCACTTGTTTTGATTGGTCCAAAGTGTAGAATTAGGCTTTTTTGTGTTTTTTAAAGTTGTAATATAAAATACGGACCAATCAAAACTCATGGGACGAGTTTGAGACGGCTTCGTGGTACGGAAGATTTGAGTCCATAACCGTACGGCCGGGTTCGCGTGATTTGTAAGCGGTCGGGTTGGCGTAATTTTAGACCTGTTCAACTTCGGGCTAGCCCGTCCAGCCCGGCCCGCAAAAAAACGGGTTTGGACATAGGTGTTGGCCTGTATGGCCCGGCCCGCTAAAAATAGGGCCGGTCTTGGACAATGTAAAAAGCCCGCGGGCTTGGCCCGGCCCGGCCCGAATATTTATATTATTTTAATGATATAATAAATATTAACAATAATATCAACGTATTATTACATATCTTCTACATATATATATTATATACCAAACCGTAATTGTATTTGTATCCAACATTTACTAGTATCGTCAATGTATTCATTTTACTTTTCTCTATCTAATGCTCCTTAGATTGATTTGTAATTAGTTGTCAAATGTCAACTTGATTTTTGGACGTTGTAAACTTGTTTAGATACTCTTTATATTCATTTGTTGCCTTAATAATCTCGTTTTTCTATGTTATGAATAAGTTAGCTACAAAATTTGTACATATTTAAAATTTTTTTACCATTTAAAATTAAATTTAATAATCGGATTTATGGGCCCGATTGGCCCGCGGACAGCCCGGCCCGCGTTTAGGGGCGGGTACGGACAAGCCCGGCCCGTTGATGTGGACAAAATTTTGTTTTTGGCCCGGCCCGAGCCCAAAGTTGAACAGGTCTACGTAATTTATACGCGGTTTGGTTTGCGTTATTTATACGCCGTATATACGTGGTTTGATTTGCGTGATTTATACGCGGTATATACGCGGTTTGGTTTGCGTAATTTATACGCGGTTTGGTTTGCGTGATTTCTAAGCGAAGGGGTTTGCCATGCTCTATATATAGACACAAGGGTTCGGTCGGTGAATGAACAGAGGGCTTAGGTCGGAAAATTACTCCCTTTGTTGGTAACGTAAACCCATTCTCCCTGTCGACAGGATTCTTGGTGAAATTCTCCGTTCAATTAATTCGAGGGCATTCACAGGGCTTAGGTCGGAAAATTACTCCCTTTGTTGGTAACGTAAACCCGTTCTCCTTGTCGACAGGATTCTTGGTGAAATTCTCCGTTCAATTAATTCGAGGGTTTTTCTGCCGGCCATGGAAAGGTATTTCAATTTGCCCTAATTTCATGATTCGGTATTTCACTTGATAATCCATTCGATCGAAAGGTATTTCATGATTCTAGGGTTCAATCCTTCTTATATGATGCGTTACCTTGTTTAAGCAAGTAATTTCGTGTTGAGTATCCTCTAATTGCCCGAGCATGTTTGGAATCTTAAGTTCTCTGTACTACCTATCATAAGTCGGATTTAATGGCAAAATCATTGTTCCCCTTAGTTTCTATACTTGACAGATATTTGTCCCTGATCATGGTGAAATACAGCTTGTCGGTTTACCTGCACTTTTGTTAGCATCATATATGAGGGCTTATGGCATCCAAGGGTAATTTTCTCTTCAAAATCTTCGTGCGTCTTCATCTATGATTGTACAAAACTTACTTAGTTATATATATTCAGTTTAATGATGTCGTTAGTATAAGCAAGAGGCCTATACCATGAAGTAAATGTTGCAAATTGTAGGACACTAGCTAAACCTATGTGCTACTGTATCGTGAATGGTATCTAAGATGGATATATCAATCACTTACCATGTTTTACTTACAATAAACATGTTTATGAATAACGTGTTTCATTTGTTGATGGAGGAATATATTTTCTTGAAATGATGCGAAACTTGTTTCATTTACTTGATATAAAAATAAGTTTCATTTACTTAGCATCCCTCATTTACCTGATGAAGAAACTTGTTTTTATATATTTGAAACAGAAACTTGGTTTCATTTACATGATGGAAAACAAGTTTCATGACTTTCATCTACTTGATGTAAAACTTGTTGGATTTACTCGATGAAAAATAAATATCATTTACTTGCTGCAGTAATATGGCCTTTTGTTAAGCCCCTCGGGAATGACCCTTGATTAAGTCTCATGAGAAGGTCACTTGATTAAGTCTCTTGGGAATGACCTTTGAGAAAGTCATGTCTCTTGAGAAAGTCCATCGAGAATGTCCCTTGAGAAAGTCCCTCGAGAATGTCCCTCGAGAAAGTAACACAACCCTTGAGAAAGTCCCTCGAAAGTGTCTCTTGAGAAAGTCCCTCGAAAGCGTCTCTTGAGAAAGTCCCACGAAAAATGTCCATTGAGAAAGTCCCACGAGAATGTCCCTTGAGAAAGTCCCACGAAAATGCACCTTGACAAACAACAACAACAACAACAATTACCCAGGAAAATCCCGCAAAAGCAGGATCTGGGGGGTCAGGATGGGGGCATCTCAGACCTAGATGAGATACGCCCAATACAACCCAAAAGAAGAACTAAACCACCTAAAAGCACCAACTAGAAAAGACAAAAACAAGGAAAAAATGAGAAATAAGAATCAAACTACAACTGACAAAAACTCCACAGGAGAAACCCGCTCCACCACCCCAGCTGGCTAACAGTCCACCACTCTGATCTTCTCCCTCCATCTCTCCTTATTCTGAGCTAAATCCTCTGAAATCCCTAACAAGGCGACATCCTGTTTGATGCTATCCAACCAACGCTTCTTCGGGCGACCTCTACTCCTCCTGAAAGCTCCCAAATTCAGACGCTCGCATCTCCTCACTGTGGCCTCTGAGCTCCGTCTCTGAACATGGCCAAACCAACGCAGTCTCATTTCTCTAAGCTTGTCTTCTATACTAGCCACCCCGAGCTTACCTCTGATCTCTTCATTTTGAATCCTGTCCATCCTCGTGTGCCCACACATCCATCTGAGCATCCTCATCTCTGCGACTGCGAGTTTTTGTTCTTGAGCCTTCGTCGTCGGCCAACATTCTGCACCATAGAGCATCGCTGATCTTAAACGGACTTGTAGAATTTTCCCTTGAGCTTGAGCGGAACCTTCTTGTCGCACAGAACCCCTGAAGCCGCCCTCCACTTCTGCCAACCTCTCTGAATACGGGATCTAACATCTTCCTCAATGCACCCATCACTCTGCAAAACCGATCCCAAATATCTGAAGCAATCCTTCTTCGCAATGACATCACCTCCCAACTGCACTTCACTACTGAGCTCCTCTGCCTGACTGAAAATGAACTCCATATATTCTGTCCCACGAAAATCTTCTACGGGAAAGTCCCTCGAGAATGTCCCTCTATGAGATTACGGGAAAGTCCCTCGAGAATGTCCCTCCCTTAAGTCCCTCGAGAATGTCCCATGAGAATGTCCCTTGACAAAGTCCCACGAAAATCTCCTACGGGAAAGTCCCTCGAGAATGTCCCTCCCTTAAGTCCCTCGAGAATGTCCCATGAGAATGTCCCTTGAGAAAGTCCCACGAAAATCTTCTACGGGAAAGTCCCTCGAGAATGTCCCTCTCTTAAGTCCCTCGAGAATGTCCCTTGAGAAAATAACACAACCCTTGAGAAAGTCCCTCGAAAGCGTCTCTTGAGAAAGTCCCTCAAGAAAGACCCTTGATTAAGTCCCACGAAAAATGTCCCTTGAGAAAGTCCCACGAGAATGTCCCTTGAGAAAGTCCCACGGAAATGCACCTTGACAAAGTCCCACGAAAATCTCCTATGGGAAAGTCCATTGAAAATGTTCCTCCCTTAAGTCCCTCGAAAATGTAAAGACACTAGGAAAGGTTTTGTTACAATCACTTGTCGGAAATGTGCACAGGTTATGTGTTACTGGATCTTGAACGTTATCTGAGAATGACATATAGGGACTCATCTACTTTATTGCTTTAACATTTTGAATTAGTGCATTTTGGAATCTCATAGAATGACATATGCTATGCTATTTTGTAAGCTCAAGTTTTATTTCAACCTGCCTATTGCATATGCTATGTTGCAATTCCGGATGGTTGCTCAGATGCAAAGGTGCTGTATATTCACTTGCAGAACGTCTCCCTTATTTGTTATATTTAATTCAGCTGGGTTGCCTATGTTTAGCTATGAGTATAAAAGGATATTAAGTGTTTGAGCTGTTTGCATCGACATCTAAGAGCACCTTTATCGGTGCCGTTTGTAGCATCGGTGCTCTTAGATATTAATATTTTAATTGAAATGGTAGCAGATCACATGAGCATCGGTGCTAGGCCTCAAGTAATGGGTTTCCCTTTACACGTGTCAAAATATAATTGGGTACCGATAAAGGTTAATTTTTTGGGTATAAATAATTGAGTTAACTAGTATTAATAAAATGTAATTTTGTGTGCATACACTTAATTTAATAAAAAAATATTTTTACCATAACTCTAGATTTTTTTTATACTACATGTAGATATCCATTTTGACTATATTTGACTTATTTCAAAAACATTTGTATATTTTGGGTATTTTGGTAATTAAAAGTACAACATATGAAATCAAAAATATGCTTTGAAAAACATTTGTATACTACATGCTTTGAAAATTGAAAAATTATACAATTTGTGACTTTGAATCATTAATTTATATTTACAATATAAGAAATCAAAAATATGTAAATTATTATTTTTGAGTATTTTGGTAATTAAAAGTACAAGTAATGTATATAAATTAAATAAAGTAAAAGTTTAATATAAAATGAAGAAGTATTATTTATAATTAAATATAAAGGAAAACAAAGTAAATTTTGAAGTGCTAGAGATGCTATTGATAAAATGGTAAAATGGTATGGGATGCTTGGATGATGTGGCAGAGAGAGAAAATGGAAAAATGGAGAAAAAGTGGGATGCTAGAGGTGCTATTGATAAAGATGCTCTAACAGCCTGTTCTCTCTGATAAGATAGAATGAAACAAGTGCTGAATTTGATCATCCTTTGTAGAAAATTACTTCACAGAAAAACATTCTTTAACATGGAAAAAATCATGTTTTTATTGATATGAAAAGGCATGCTTTCCTTGATGTGAAAATTTCGTGTTTACTTGATGAAAAACATATTTCATTTACTCAGTGGAAGAAAGTGTCCCTCCTTTTAAGTCCCTTGGAATTGTCCCGTGAAAAAGACTCCTGAAATTGTCTCTTTATAAAGTCTTCAAAAGGACCCTTGAAATTGTCTCTTTATAAAGTCTTTCGGAGATGTCCTTTGAAAAGTAACCTGAAAATGTCAGTCGTAAATGTTCATCGGAAATGTCCCTCGATATAGTCCCTCAAAAATGTTGAAGTCACTCGGAAAAGACTCTAGGAAAAAACCCTTTGGGTTCCAATTTACTTGTTTAGTTCTGATCTCGTGGAGGCACAAGGGCTTCATCTTCTTTCCCTGGTCTGCAGAACCGACATCAGATACTTTCATTAGTTCTACTGGTTAGTTCCTAACATGGTTATTGCCAAGGTATGATTTTACTCGAGGAGTGATGATACATACCCCTATATGAGATTGGGTCTTTTCCTGCTGTGAATTTAAGCGCAAGATGAGTGTGTGTTGCACGTGAATTTAATGCATCCTGCATGTTCCATTGAAATGATTATTATTCCAGAGCTAGTATGAACTTTAATTAATGGGTTCATGTTTGGTATTTCCACCCTAAGAACAAGGACAATGGTGTCAGTTATGGTTGGTTTGTTGCCAACCAAAAATCATTTGTGTAAACTTGGCAGGAAATACTAATAGTGGGGCGAGTGTGGCTTTTATTGCTAGTGATTATCCAAGACCATGTGGGTACTCTTTCATTTCATTGATCCTAATGAAACGTTTAGTGCGTGTAGACAGTATTTTCTGCACGGTTGATTGTCATTGTGCTGCTTCCATTTTAAAGTCCAAGGTTGTTGGAATAAGAAGTATCCATTGTCAGATGGTAGGATGAATCCGAACATTGAATTAGCAAACTACTGATCTTCTTAATCCAAACCATTTGTGGGTTCCAACTTCCAAGGCCTTGGCTTCTTCATTGTAGCAATTGGATGTGGAATTCAGTTCATGAAGCGCGGGCATTACGGAGGATATGCTGAGAGTTTTTTATCGTATCAATTGAAATGGAAAATTACGAATCGAGGGGGACAAAACCGCAACAATATATGAGCCATCCGAAACACATAAACAAAATGAGCTAAGGCCTAAGGAGCTCTCAATCAAACAAAACGAGCAAAAGAATGAACAAGATGTACAACCGTCCGAAGTTGACTATATACTTTCCTTTATCTCTTATATTCACCTACAAGGCTACAATTTCATTTCATATATTTTATTTATTCAAGTGAAATAAGTGATCAAATTACGTACACTATATTTACGTAAGAAATTTAGTTTATGAACTACTGAATAATATTTAACCAATTGATTTATGTTTAATTTTATAACTACTTTTAAATTTATGGAATTTAATTGAAAAAAATTTATAAGGAATAGACTACATATATATATATATACATCTATATTTTTTTTCTTAAACCAAGAACATTAGGTAATATTGATTATATGAAAGTCAAAATATCATGTTATTAACTTTCTATTTATATAATTTTTTCATAATTCAAGAACTATAAGTAGTAGTATATTTTTATTTTACTATGTCTTTGAAACATTTTTTTTTAACTTTCGTATTCAACCATATCACAATTTCTTTAACATTTTTTTCAAGCAATTTTATTTATTTCTCCATCAATCCTCACTTTTTTCTTCTCCATTTTAAACCTTTTTCAACTATTCTTAACCTCTTTTCTATCAACTTATCATGCCATTAGATCCCTATCTTCTATACTTTATTTTACCCTTTCTTAACGGTTTTAAACTTCACTTTTAACTTCCTTAAACATCATTACAAAAATTTATTTCAATCTCATTCCTTTTGTATGATATAGATATAGAATTATTGTCAAGTTTACCATTTGTTATGTTTATAAAATATATTGAATTATTTATTTTAGTCCTTCTATATCATAACACAAAAACTTTCCGGTCTTCTCTTTGACCAACGTCATCATCACTTTCACCCTCTTTTCTACCAATTTTAAAGTTGTATTTTCGAAAAATCCTCCAATCATCCATTATATCCCGACTTCCATGTTCATCCTTTCTTTTGCCAAAATAAAATAAAATAAAACTATTTTTCAATCTTCTCAAGTCCCCTTAGCTTTCACATATCACTCATGTTATAACACCTCTCTAACTTACTTTTGCAATAACGTTTTTTTTCAACTTCTGGTAACTAGTGCACATCTTTGGATTTTTATTTATCTCAACTTTTGGTAACTAGCTACCACATCTTTGGCTGTGCTACTTGTATAATTTTGAATGTCGCAATATAATGAAATCGGTGCCTACTGCAGAATTGTTGGACAAATTATTAAACATCGACCAACCAACCCTAATTCTTTATAAAAAAAAACATTTTAATAGTACATTGCACCAAAAAAAAACATTTTAATAGTACATGTACATTGCATGAAACACGTTACTCGTGTGATGAATGGTACTAGTATGGTACTGTAGCACAAATAAAAAAAACTGGATAATTTCACAATTCACAAAAGTCAAACCAGTAGATGATTAATGTGACTTTGTTGGTCACGATTTATTCTTTCATGCTTAAGTTCATAAGTTGCTTCAAAAATGACTAGAAAATGTCAAGTGAGGAATTAATTAGTTTGGTGCATCAAGTTGTAAGCTGTACGTACGATTACGAAGTGGACTTTTTAAACGAAAAAATGACTTAGCACCAAAAACTGAAAAATAAAATTAAAAAATAAAATAAAATTTCACACATTCACAACTCAAGTCATATTTTCAAACAAAATAAGAGTATTGTTTAATCTAAGCCAATCATATGTGATCAGTATTGAGGGAATGCTCCTCAACACGTGGTTGTATGAAATGAGCGGAGAAAATGTCTCCACACAAAAAATACCGATTTTGCCAGTATTACAACGCCCACTAAAATGGAAGACAAAGTACAATAACACATGTGATCGATGATAACGAATTCAGGGAGGGAGGTTCACATATTTTGGCTCGCAATTAATAAATTGGCAAAATGATTGACGACTAACTAGCCTAGAGTATGGATCGTTGTGTGAATGTGTTTGTATTTGGGACCAAAACCAAATTTTTTCTAGATCATTCTAAATTGTCACATCTTTTCCATCACTTTCTCTTCCCAGACTCATTAAACTCCTCATATTTTTTTTTCATATTATGCTTTTTGTTTCCAATCAATATAATTCTGTAAATATTACATGGCCTGAATAATTCAGCTCGCATGCCCATTCCTTCATCTTTTTAAAGAGAGGCCACTAATCTATTATGTTTGCACAAGCACCACAAAACAAGCACAAATAATTAAGGCTTTGAGTGAAGCTGTGCAAGTAAGTAGTAGTAGCCATGGCTGCTCGCAGGCTCTCTTCATTGCTCTCTCGTTCTCTCTCAAGCTCTCATCTCTTCAAATCTTCCCCACTTGGTATTCATTTCTTCCATTTCTCATCTGGGTTTCTTTTTTCTTTGTTAGTTGCTTGCATTGGTTGCCCAATGTACTATATGACTCTGTTTTCTCCCCTGCCTGTGTATGTAAGAATGAGTGAGCTAACTCAGAATTCAATCTTGATCCCAACAAAAAAACAAACTGAAAATTTGCAGGTGGTGGAGTTTCATCAGGCTATGGAAGAATCCTTAGCCGCTACAGCACATCGGCTCTAGTCGAAGACCCGATCATACCGCCCGTAGACATCAAATACACCAAGCTTCTTATCAATGGGCAATATGTGGATGCTGCCTCTGGTACTACTCTCTTAGGCTTTTTTAGTTCTTTTGTAATATGGCCATTCATCCATGATTTTGTTTTTTTTTTTGATTTATTTCGTACAATAGCAATTTGTGTGGCCATTATTAGTCCATAAGCACTAAAAAATGACGGTGCACGAGCTAGAGTAAACAAAGAAGTGGTTCATATGCAATTTATATGACATATATATCATAATGTGTTCATCTTGGCGTATGATTGAGAGGTTTGAGTGTATTTGGCTTTCAGGAAAGACATTTCCAACCTTTGATCCTCGTACCGGCGATGTCATATCCCACGTTGCTGAGGGCGATGCTGAGGACATCAACCGAGCTGTGGCCTCTGCTCGCACGGCGTTTGACGAGGGTCCATGGCCTAGAATGAGTGCCTATGTACACTATCTTCTTGTGCATACATATATTATCCACATAGATGTAGTAGCTAATTAGCTAAGATTCTGGAATCTTAATTGATTCGGTTTCGTTTGGATTCAACGTTACAGGAGAGATCAAAGGTGCTGTTCAAGTTTGCTGATCTTGTGGAGAAGCACATTGAGGAGCTAGCCTCTCTAGAGACATGGGACAATGGGAAGCCTTACAAGCAGGCTCTTAATGAAGAGCTTCCCTTGTGCATTCGCATTATCCGCTATTATGCTGGTGTGGGCTTGTTCATATGTCTTCAGCTTAGTTGTAGTCTTGATGACAACTGCTTAATTCTTAGTTGGAAAGTAAACCAATTATGCATCATGTTGTAGGGTGGGCTGATAAGATCCATGGACTGACTGCTCCCGGGGACGGTCCGTACCAAATGCAGATCTGGCACGAGCCGATTGGCGTTGCAGGGATGATAACTCCTTGGAACTTCCCTTTGATCTTGTACACGTGGAAAGTCGCCCCCGCGTTGGCTTGTGGTAACACTGCTGTCATAAAGACTGCTGAGCAAACGCCTTTGAGCTCTCTCTTCATGTCACAACTCCTACATGAGGTACTACTACTACTAATACTATACAACTAAGAAAAACATTGCAACTTGTTACATAATCCAATAATATGTCTATGTTGTGAATGTTTGTTGATTTGTTTGATAGGCTGGTGCTCCTCCTGGTGTACTGAACGTCGTTTCGGGTTTCGGTCCTACAGCCGGTGCTGCCCTTGCAAGTCATATGGATGTAGACAAGGTAGCTTGAACAGAATTTGATTAATGTGTCTAAAGTATGTGTGTGTTAAGGACTTAAGGAGATGGATTCGTTGCCTTATCTTCTAATACACTTAGTTGTGGTCTTCTTCTTCTTAAGATTTCCTTCACCGGATCAACTGACACCGGGAAGATTATACTCGAGCTAGCCGGGAAAAGCAACCTGAAGCCGGTGACTTTGGAGCTTGGAGGAAAGTCTCCTTTCATCATTTGTGAGGATGCTGACATAGATCAAGCTGTGGAGTTAGCCCACTTTGCCCTGTTCTTCAACCAGGTATCATCTATCTTGAGCTATCTTCCTTGAAGAATTTCACCATAGATAAAAAAATCAGAGGATCTTGACTTGATTCAACTTGTTGGATTGGATGGTACAAGGGCCAATGCTGTTGTGCTGGATCCCGGCTGTACGTCCACGAGAAGGTGTACGATGAGTTCGTCGAGAAGTCAAGGGCGCGCGCCCTTAGACGCACGGTTGGTGACCCTTTCAAAGCCGAAATAGAGCAAGGCCCTCAGGTGAGACGTGAATCTCCCTACACCAAGAAAATGCACTACTTGAAAGATAAAAGAGTTGGAGTTTTTGACATGAAGAAATGTTGCAGATTGACCCTGAGCAATTCGACAAGGTGATGAGGTACATAAAATCCGGCATGGAGAGCGATGCGAAGCTCGAGTGTGGAGGTGAGCAGATTGGATCAAAGGGCTTCTTCATTCAGCCTACCGTCTTCTCGAATGTCAAGGACGACATGGCTATCGCCCAAGATGAGATCTTCGGTCCGGTCCAATCCATTTTGAAATGGAAGTAAGTCAAAGGTTTTCTTTTACCTACTTATGAAATTGCTCTTCTGGGTTTTGATGATGATAAAACACGAGCTCTTTTATTCGAATTCCATGCAGCGACCTGAAAGACGTGATCAAGAGAGCAAACACGACGCGCTATGGACTAGCCGCGGGAGTGTTCACGAGCAACCTGAACACGGCGAACACGCTAGCGAGGGCACTCAAGGCGGGGACGGTGTGGGTCAACTGCTACCATGTGTTTGATGCTGCAATTCCATTTGGAGGGTACAAGATGAGTGGCATTGGAAGGGAAAAGGGTATACATTGTCTCAACCATTACCTTCAAGTCAAGTCTGTGGTCACTCCTCTCAAGGATGCAGCTTGGCTCTGATGAACAACTAGTCATTGCCAATAATGCCTGCTATATTATGCAATTCTTACTGGTGTAAGGTGTAATACTGGCTATTATGTGTTTTCGAACCTAATAAACGAACATGTTGATTGTTTTGTATCTAATACTTACTTCGTACACATGTTTTTTGTTGTATAAGCAAACTGGTGTGTTATGTTTTATTTGATCGAGCTTCAAATTCGCCTTGTTTGAACTCGGTTTATCCTAACCTTATTCGATCGAACTTAATCCTACAAAGCCTGCGACTAGCCCTTACGAATGTAACATGAACAAGTTCCTAAACATCAACCCTTCAATCACAAACCCTAACACGAAACAAAAACACCAGTAAACCCTTGAATCCCCACTAACTAACAAGGCAGTGAGGCACCCTACAACTTTACATACACCCCAATATTAACCTTCATAATGTAAAGTCACTCTCAAGTCAGTAGTAACCAAGTGTCATCTTTCTTAACCCATGCTACCCTTTTCACCCAAATACTCACAAGACATATGCACAATTCCAAAGAGTCACATATCCTATTTAAAGTAGGATTATTTACACTAGTCTAGTAGTAGCTCTCAACTTCCCCCATGGAAACCAACCCATTTCACAGAGGCCTGAAAAGAGACCCCCACCTCACAAATACACACACTTCCCCATACCTTTCTATTCCACCTGTGTCCTCTACAAAAATGCTTCGGGATTTGAGGAGAATCTTTTTGTTTCTTTCTTTCCAGGGGCATTCTGGTAAAACCACCCCTGTAACCGCTTATTAGCCCTGAGAAGTAGGGGAAAAAACCAAAAGAGAACAAAAAGGACCCATGTGAGAGCAGAGAGTACACTGTTATGGCGGATTTGGCTCACGCAATCCACGCCCTCTCCTAAAAAGCAAAACGACGACGATCATATCTTCCGATTTTCTTCCTTCCACCTGCTCGTATCCTCTGTTCTCAGAGCAGAATCAGGTCAAAAAATCCCCATTAAAACGAAAACGGAAATGGCTTCTGCATTTTGGTTTGGTTTCTTCCTCTTGTCTTAGAGGCCGAACGAGCGATTTGGAATGATTCCGTAAGAGTACGCCAGATATATTGCAGGCCAGGCTTTGTAAGAAAAAATGTTGAATTCAAACTGGCGCTTTTTGATTCCTCTGCAAAGCTAGTAGCTTTGTTTTATTTCTTCTTCATACGAATGAGATCTCTTTGAGTTGTGGCTCGTCCGAATTTGAATTTTAAAGGCGCCGGAGGAAGACAAAAGCGATTTTTTCAGGTTAGTACTATTGCTAGCTTGAACTAGAAGCCAGACGCTAAATTAGTAATTTTCAGTTATTAGCATTTTTTTAATTTTGGTTGAGAAGAGAGATTCTCGTGAAGGCTTCAATGTTGGGGTTTCTGGAGGTGGTTTTACTGTTTGATTTTCAATTCGACGAGTGTAAGCTTTGCCAACTGGCCTGGGGAGCGGTGATTCATTGATCATGTGTTGCCAATTTCTTAGTCTCATGATAATATTGTGAAAAAAGCTACCAGCTTTTCTGGGGTTTTAGTTATTACTGTCTTTTTCCCCAACCACAAACCATCATCTGTAACCTGATTGCCTTCCAACCAATGTTAAAAGTTTTTGAGGTGCGTTCTTCCTTGTTTTGCAGCTTGCACATGGCAGATTTTGGTTATTTGATGCGAGTTAATGCTTTTCTTTAGAGAAGGGTTTTGTTTGTGCTGATGATGGTAGGAGGATTTTGCTTGTGTGAGTTGCAAGGGTATTTTTTCCTCCATTTACGGATGATTTTTTGCGTGTTTGAGCTCTATTATGTGTGAGAGGGAATTAACTGGTACTATACTCAACTTGTATACAGGTTTATTCAATGCTTGCATTTACTGAGCTTTGGTTGTCCCGTCCAGCTGCATCTTTGATAACCGAAAGGTAATTTAGGTCTCTTCGTCTCTCACCTCATTTCATGGGCTTACACTTGTAAAGTCTTGTGTTATGTGAAGAAAAGATACTTTGAATGTGCATTTGTTCTATGGAATGAAACCCAAATCCTAGTGACTTGAACACTCATACGTTCAAGAATTGATTGTTGAAAAAACAAATTTGGGATTTCTTTTGTTTGGGAGTAGGAGGAAGTTGTTGGGACCACTTTCATATCAATTATTATAAACGTTATTAGTCAACCAGCCCTCTTTCTTGATGAGTCCTTTTGCTGTATGCATTTAATATCTTGCAAGGATTTTCTGTAGAATTTTTGTCACTGTAGGCGAGCCTTTCTGCCATGGTAGGGAATGTACAGTCCTTCATTGATGGACGCCTTTGTCTTGGTTAGAGGTCCCATGTTGTCTGTATAGTTTGTTTCAAGCATTGCAGAATTAGTTTTATAAAATTGAAGCATACTGATATTTTTTGGTCACTTGTTTAATGCAGAGAGTGTTGAAGCATTGCTTTTCATCACCTGTATGGCTTTGTTCAAGATGACAGACCTAGGCTTGCTGGAGTATACGAGCTCCCTTATCGTCCTTGGCCTCGTATATGCATCATTCTGCAATGCAGCACTTTCTAGTTGGTTCGATTCGAGTTCTTCACCATGCAACTCGACTGGGATCAGTTGCAAGGGCTCCACTGTTTACGGTGTCGATTTATCATGCAATGAGTTGAATCCCTTGAACCTTCCCTTTCCAGTCAGCATTGGAGACTTCAAAGATCTCAAGTATCTCAATCTGAGTCAATGCGCCCTAACTGGCCAGCTCCCAGTGAGCTTGTGGAATCTAAGCAACCTTCTGATATTGGACCTGAGTGGTAATATGCTCACTGGGACTCTTCCTCATGCACTTTCTGGCCTGAAAAAGCTCCAGAGGCTTGTGCTTGATGGCAACAACTTTTCTGGAAGCTTACCATCCAGCATTGGTCTTCTGAGTGAGCTTGTAGAGATCTCAGTTAATGCAAATGCATTCTCTGGCACCCTTCCTCTTGAGATTGGGAATCTCTCCAAGTTAGAGTCTCTTGATCTTGGTACAAATGGATTTTCTGGGAGTCTGCCTACTACTTTGGGAGATCTGCAGCAGCTCTCGTCTTTGGACGCCAGTCATAATAAATTCTCAGGGGTTATATTTCCAGAGATGGGAAACTTGGTAGGAATGCATATAATCGATCTCTCGTGGAATTCCTTGTCAGGGTCCATTCCGACCGAAATTGGAAACCTGAAGAACCTGCATTCATTGATTCTGGGCAACAACAATCTGAATGGAGCCTTGCCATCGTCACTGGGAAATTTGACAGAGCTTGAGGTTCTTAATCTTCAGAGCTGCAGACTCTCAGGAACTATCCCAAGAGGATTATCTAGGCTGGTCAATCTGTATTTGCTGAACATAGAGCATAATATGTTTGAGGGTCAACTCCCTTCAGAATTTGGGAATCTTACAAACTTGGTATACTTTCTTGCTTCTGATTCTGGATTGAGTGGAAGAATTCCTGGAGAACTGGGAAGCTGCAAGAGCCTCCAACTGTTAGATCTGTCATATAATTCACTTAGTGGCTTGTTGCCAGATGGTCTTGCAGGATTAGAATCAATTCAAACTCTTATCCTCAGCTCCAACCATTTGACAGGGTCAATTCCTAGGTGGATATCAAACTGGAGAAGAGCAGTTTCCATCAGTTTATCTAGGAACTATTTTACTGGATGCCTTCCGCCATTGGATTTGGAGAGCCTTTCCTCATTTGATGCCAGCTCAAACATGCTCTCGGGTGAGTTATCTTCTCAAGTATGTGCCGCAAAGTCTCTAAGAACACTCATTCTATCCGGTAACAACTTCACCGGTTCTCTTGAGGGGAAATTTCGAGACTGCTTGAATTTGACACATCTGGTTCTGTCTGGAAACAATCTTTCTGGTCAACTACCTGGGTACCTTGGGGAGCTTCAGCTGATCATTGTAGAATTATCAAGCAACAAGTTGACAGGTATTCATACTAAAGAGGCAAAGCCTTTACATGTGTTTTCTATCTCTTATCTTAGATAATATACTCATGTAGAATTTTAGATATTCTATGCATCTAGGATTTACTAGTTGTTACTATGCTCCAATCTTCTACTTGTATATTTTCTATGATTCTATCTCCAGTTTTAGATAACCTATCTATTGCCCTCTCCATAACAGGAAGGATCCCTGATGGATTGTGGGAATCAAAAACTCTCATGGAGGTGTCTCTTTCTGACAACGAGCTTACAGGAGAGTTACCTGATGAAGTGCTTGGCAGACTGTTGAGCTTGCAGAGGCTGCAGCTGGATAACAACTTTCTTGAGGGGCGCATTCCAGCATCAATTGGCGAGTTGAAGAATTTAACCAACCTTTCTCTTCACGGTAACTTGCTGACTGGAGAGATTCCTTTAGAGCTCTTTCATTGTACAAGGCTGGTTTCACTGGATTTGGGTGCTAACAGACTGATAGGCCAAATTCCAAAGTCTATTTCTGAGCTGAAACTGTTGGATAACCTGGTATTATCACAGAACCACTTGTCTGGTACAATCCCAAACGAGATATGCACTGGATTTCAGAAAATACCTTTGCCTGATTCAGAGTACATTCAACACTATGGGATGCTTGATTTATCTGACAATGAGTTCTCTGGCCCAATCCCATCCACAATTGGTCAGTGCATTGTGGTGACTCAGTTACTTTTTCAGAGGAACAATCTGAGTGGCCATATTCCTCCCATTTCTGCTCTATCTAACTTGACCTCTATTGATTTGTCCTATAACCAATTGTCAGGTAACCCTTTTCCTGGGTTTTTAGCACTAAGAAACCTTCAGGGGCTAGTTTTCTCTCATAACAAGCTTACGGGCTCTCTCCCTAAGGACATGGCCTCCATGGCTAGCTTAACCAAACTTGACTTGTCATGGAATCAGCTTAGTGGTGTTATACCCCCAAGTTTCTTTAGTATGAAAAGTCTATCCTATGTTGATGTTAGTGCCAATTCCCTTTCTGGACAGATTCCTTGTGATATCAAAACCCTCAGCTCTCTTTTGCTTCTAAATGCGAGTGAAAACAAGCTATCTGGTCCATTGTGCAGCTCTCTCTCTAATCTAGCAATGCTCTCTGTTCTTGACCTTCATAATAATGCTTTGTCTGCAAACCTGCCTGCCACGCTATCAAATCTGGCCTTCTTGACATATCTTGATTTGTCTGGTAACAAGTTTGAAGGCGTTGTGCCTTCTAACATCTGTGACACAGAAGGTCTCTCCTTTGTTAATTTCTCAGGCAACAAATTGTCTGGATATGCTCCACAAACATGTGCCAATGGTGTATCGCCTGCTGAAGCCTTGCCTGTATCAACTTCTCACAGCTTCTATCCACAAGCACGAAGTCTTTCCAAGCCCGTTTTGGGAGCAGTGATCAGTGCATCTTTGGCCTTCATTCTTCTTGTTCTTTGTCTGTTGATTGGAAGGACGTCACTGAAGCATAAAACAAAACAAATTGACGAGGAAGGGAACGGCAAGCTTATAATTCCAGTTGACACGGATTCTTCAGATGAGCTCTTTGGAAAAAAGATGAAAGAGCCACTAAGCATCAACATTGCCACTTTCCAACACTCCCTTACAAGGATCCACCTATCTGATATCCTGTCAGCAACCGACAATTTCAGCAAGACTTACGTGATTGGTGATGGCGGATTCGGCACTGTTTATAAGGCAGCTCTCCCTGAAGGACGAATCATGGCAGTCAAACGCCTTAACGGTGGTGGTGGTCCGTTTCATGGCGACCGGGAGTTCCTAGCTGAGATGGAAACTATTGGAAAAGTCCGTCATGAGAATCTGGTTCCATTATTCGGCTACTGTGTCTTTGGGGAGGAGAGATTCTTGATCTATGAATACATGGAAAATGGAAGCCTTGATGTTTGGTTAAGGAACACAGCAGATGCTGCTGAGGTTCTTGACTGGCCAACTCGTTTCAAAATCTGCTTGGGCTCTGCTAAAGGTATCGCCTTTCTTCATCATGGGTTTGTGCCTCACATAATTCACAGGGACATTAAATCAAGCAATATTCTGTTAGATGGGAAATTCGAGCCTAAAGTATCCGATTTCGGTTTAGCTAGGATAATCAGTGCATGTGAGAGCCATGTTAGTACCGTTCTTGCTGGTACATTCGGTTATATACCTCCGGAGTACGGGCAGAGTATGACAGCTTCAATTAGAGGCGACGTGTATAGTTTTGGTGTGGTGATGCTGGAGCTTGTTACGGGACGGGCCCCAACCGGGCAAGCTGACCTGGAAGGTGGGAATTTGGTGGGTTGGGTTAGGCAGATGGTGGCTAATAGGAGAGAAGACGAGCTTTTGGATGAGTCTCTATCAAGTGTGCTGAATTGGAGAGTCCAAATGTTGAGTGTTCTTGCCATTGCTAAGATGTGCACGAGTGATGATCCGCGTAAGCGTCCTACAATGCTTGAAGTGGTGAAGCAGTTAGGGGAGGTCAAGACTCAAGAATGATTCACTACATGTGAGGTTTGATTCTAATCTCGTTAACACGAAGGTTTTATTAGTAGATCAGCTTCTTTTCATGTTTGTTAGTTGGTTGTTGTAATGTTGGAGTGACTCTTGAGTAGGAATGGATGTAAATAAACGTGACTAACAAGTAGAACTGAAGAGGAAGGATGAAGTTCATGTTGAGAATGTTGGATGAAAGCTACATTCATAACTTGTCAGTGACACTATCATCCTAGCTCTTAAAAGTTACAGTCTTGATTGTGTTTGCAAATTCAATTCTTTTTTTCTGTTTTCATGAGCAGGAGCAGTAAGATGACGAATTGAATCAAAGCAGGTCTGGAATAATGATCATTGTCTCGCTCTGAACTCTTAATACAATCCATGACTAATTGAAGTTGTGCATTGATTAGTCGCTAATGCCTGATTAAAGATCTCATAATCTCCGATCTCCCTGATTTCCGGCATAAATTGGAAACTAAAGTTGGTTTTGACTTTTTGATTAAAGGGCTTTCTTGCTCCCTAATATTTGTTCCTTCTTTAATGTCTGGGTATTAAACAATCTATATCTACATCAACCTACATATCTACATAATTTGGCCGGCAACGGTAGTTTGGTCAACAAGAGAAGGAATTGAAGGCTGCCTGGATTAGTATAATACACGGTCTGCAGACGTTTAATATGTGGGTTGATACAAGTATGCTTAAACAACTACAGTAAATAATACAGTAGAAAGCATGAAATCAGAGCAATGATGATAAGTTGGTTGAATTGTACGGTTTAACAGCTCTAAGATAAGGAATTAAAGCAACGGTAGTTTGGTCAACAAGAGAAGGAATTAAAGTTGGTCTCTCTCCTTCCTTACCAAACTGGAAGGACATGTTCCATGCTTATAACAATGGAGCATTTAAGAAACCATCAAGCTTGATCATAAAGGAAAGTTTTTTTTTGCTAATATAAGATCAATGCTCAATTCAATTGCGTATTTGTCTCATTTCATTCACTCACAAAAAGTCATAGAAGATGAAGGGTTGGATTGGGAGATGGATCATGGCTCCTTTCTTCACTGGCTGCAAATCAGGATCTGGTGTCGCCGTCGCCACAAGAACTTGCCCGAATAGACAACTACCTTCAAGCTCGCCTCGTATGGCTTCTCTATACCTATGAGTTTCTCCTCTTTACATCAAAACATGCATGTTTGGTGTCAATGAACACGTTTATCTTTGGCTGCACTATATAGGTAAAAAGGAGGAAAGGACGAAAAACACTATAACCGTGAAGACAAGGAATTCCCTTAGGCCTACATTCCAGTTCCGAAAACCCAACATTAGTCGCGGGATTCATAGACTATTCCGAAGCATTAGAAATGTTTCTCCAGTATTCGGTAAGTTCTTGTTTTTGAAGGTGTCGTTAAAGTAGGTTCATGAGCAACTGTACGTAGTCATGTTTCTCATTGTTTCTTTGTCCGGTGTCAGGTTATAGAGAAGAAAAAGAAGAAGAGGTTGAAATGGAGATCGGATTTCCAACAGACGTTAAGCATTTGACGCATATAGGATGCGACGGGTCTATGATCACCACAATCGACAAGGGTGAAAGCGAAATCGAGTCTAGGGGTCGCTGGGACCAAATGGAAGCCCCAGAGTCCATGTCTTTGCCATCAATTTCTCATGAACAGTTGGAGATGGCCATGGCAGCTCAAGTTAGTTGCACAAAAGACACAATAGAGGTTGACGAGTTTGTTCTACCACATTCGTCAATATGTTGAAAAAATGATTTCAATTGTGTACATTCGCCAATCC
Organism: Polygonum aviculare; assembly: GCA_934048045.1. Lineage (NCBI taxonomy): Eukaryota > Viridiplantae > Streptophyta > Magnoliopsida > Caryophyllales > Polygonaceae > Polygonum > Polygonum aviculare. The sequence goes on from OW204031.1 coordinate 26,885,659, forward strand.
ATCGTATTCTTCCTTCCCAAATACAGTTGAAACGATGAACAAATTAGTTTTTTTTTTGGCAATCCGTTCAAATCTGATCAATACAGACTCCATTTTATACAGGCTCCATTTTCTTTGTGGATTGTGATTGATTTTGCCAAATAAAGTACTCTAGAATTTAGTATGTAAATGTAAATAATTACTACAAATGCTATAAATCATACAGTAAAATTTTATTATTCTGAGTACGAAAGCCCAGCACCGTCTAATCGGGCCCAATTAGCGAGCCCAAAATAATGAATATCAGGCGAAGGATCTTGTTTGTGGAGTTTGGGGGAAAAGGGAAACCGCCGAGAACCAAATCTGGCAATCTAGGGTTTTCAAGGGATCGATAGAAGCTCGGAAGAACTCATCAACTAATCGACTCCAAATTGCTCAAATCAGTGAGAAAATATGTCGGACAATCCATACGAGACTGCGAAAGGAGGAAGGCTGTGTTTCAAAGGCGGAGCCCTAGCCAGTCGGAGCCAAGGCGTCGACAAGAAGAGCAAGAAGAAGAAGAAAGCAAAGAAGCAGCCGGAGGAAATCGGAGAGCAGATCGGAGGTGAAGCCGCCGCCGACGCCGGAGAAGCCGCCGGAGCTGAAGGCGGCGGAGGAGAACTGATCTACACTATCGACGCTGCGAAGAAGATGAAATACGAAGACATTTTTCCAGTCGAAACAAAAAAGTTCGGCTACGATCCGAACGCGACCAAGGCCAAGTCCGTTGAAGCTGCTCTTGATGATCGCGTTAAGAAGAAGGCCGATCGGTACTGTAAATGAGATCTTCGTTCAGCAATTTGAGTTTGTAAGCTCTGTGCTTTTAGCAGATGTTTTATCCTGTCATTGATATGTTTACAAGACGGTTTTACATTTGTTTGTGTTTTCCAATCCATCGTATTCGTCCTTCCGAAATACAAATGAAACGATGAACAAATTAGTTTTTTTTGGCAACAAAAGGCCATAAAAATTAAATTGTTGAAAACAGATTGAATTGGAAGATGTAGGCATCACAGCGAGCCAATTGCTATGAAGAAGAGCTAAGAGGCTTTCTGGAGATGACAGTTGCTGTGCCAAATCCTTCGCAGAGAGCCGGAGTGTGGCGACGGCATAGCCGTAGCTCCAGCTGCTATGGAGGAAGGATTTGAGTTAGGGTTTTCGATGAACTGTGTGTCATTATTTATAGTGAATTGGATGAATTGCAAGCAGCTCACTTGGGCCTAGGTTTTGCTAGTGAGATTGATTCGGGTATTAATAAAAGTTGGAAAGCTTGTTGTGTCAATAATCCAGCCCGTCCAATTGAGAAATGTGTTCTGGTCCAATTCATCCCTGCAAGTGCCAGTTCAAAGAAGCCTAATCGTGCATCCTGGTTTCTCAGCTGGTGTATCTTGCTCAAACTCCGTGAAAGAATGCAGTTCACTGATTCAAGTTCAACTCCATCTGAAGTATCGAATTTTCTATCCATGACTAGTTAAAAACGTTTGATAAGAAAAGAAAAGAAGCCTAGTAGTCACAAGCTGTTTGGTTTTTAATGACGAAAACCTGTATGAGTTTCCAACGACAAAAACGAATCGAGTTCATATTAGAATTGGGTTCTCGACGACAAAACCGAATCTAGTTCATATTAGAATAAGTGCCACAAGTCGTCTTGTTTCCAACAACAAAAATGAATCTCGTTCATACTAGAATCATGATATGGTTTCCAGTGAGGAAAACCGTTTAGTTTCTAACGATAAGAACGAATCTAGTTTATATTAGAATCACGATTAATCAAGATGAATTTTTGCGCCCTTTCCTTCTTCTCTATACACATATAAATCAACATGGAAAAAATCAACATGATAAATCAACGTGAAAAAGATCACGTCCAATGTTTACCCATTTTCGTGATGAAAGTTTGAGTCGACTCATTAGTCATTTTTCCAATTCGTGAGTAGGGATGTACATTTGCCCCGCGGGGATTGGGATCTGTGGGGATCCGCCCCGAATGGGGCGGGGATTCCCCGACTTAGTGGGTAGTGGGGCGGGGATGGGGATTGAGTTTCAATTCCCCGACGGGGATGGGGCGGGGACGGGGAATCCATTATCCGCCCCGTTTAATACCCGACCCCGATATTAATAATATATTATTTTATATGACTATTTAATTTATATTCAAACTATAGTCTATATGTAATATTATAAATTTTATTTTTTATGGGTCCGGATCCGGTAGGAATGATTATTGTGGTAGGAAGTAGGAATGAATCATAGTCATTGGATGAGGAGAGATCAAGGGCTCAAGAAAAAAAAAGGAAAAAAAAAAACGGCACGGGCGTATTTTTCGGAAAACGGCACGGGCGTCCAGATTTGTGCAACCGTATGGCCTATTTGTGCAACCGTATTTGTGCAACTCTATGGCCGATTTGTGCAACTCTATGACCGATTTGTGCAATCATATTTGTGCAACTCTATTGCTTATTTGTGCAACTCTATGATCAATTTTGCATTCATGTCATATTTTATAACAGTCGAAAGTTCGTATAGTTTGTTTCGCTTTGGCAATTTGTGCAAGTCTATTGCCAATGTGTTGAATTCTATGGTCAATTTATTCTTCAATATTTGTGCAACTCAATGGTCAAATTTGTGCAACTCTATGGTCAAGTTTGTGCAACTCAATGGTCAATTTGTTCATTCATATTTGTTCAACTCTATTGTCAATGTGTTGAATTCTATGGTTAATTTGTTCATCAATATTTGTGCAACTCAATGGTCAAATTTGTGCAACTCTATGGTCAAGTTTGTGCAACTCAATGGTCAATTTGTTCATTCATATTTGTTCAACTCTATTGCCAATGTGTTGAATTCTATGGTCAATTTGTTCATCAATATTTGTGCAACTCAATGGTCAAATTTGTGCAACTCAATGGTCAAGTTTGTGCAACTCAATGGTCAATTTGTTCATTCATATTTGTTCAACTCTATTGCCAATGTGTTGAATTCTATGGTCAATTTGTTCATCAATATTTGTGCAACTCAATGGTCAAATTTGTGCAACTCAATGGTCAAATTTGTGCAACTCAATGGTCAATTTGTTCATTCATATTTGTTCAACTCTATTGTCAATGTGTTGAATTCTATGGTCAATTTGTTCATCAATATTTGTGCAACTCAATGGTCAAATTTGTACAACTAGAATACAGTTTTGTAAACACGCTAGGAAACTTAAAGTCCAAAGTAGCTCATTCATTCAAAAAATGAGCATGTCTCAAGTATATCAGTTTATCTGTGTTCAAACCGGCGTTAAATTAGAATTAATTAGGAAATCATGTACCTAGTGTATACATTAGACTACCAATACCATAGTAGTGAAAACTACAAATCAGAAGATCCTATTCAGCCATAGACACACTCAAACTTGAGCACAAATTGAAACAATCAGGCCACGGCTGATTCGAAGGATCAATTTGCTCACAAATTGAAGTAAAATCCACTTCCAAAAATTGTTCTTTGTTGACGATCAATTTGCTAACTCAGCCATGTCAATTGGAAGGATTTACAAATGTTACCGCTTGGCTTGGCCAAGGCCACGGCTGCCGACCACCAGCAGAAAACTTTTGATTCAAAGATTACATGCATAATGTTGGGATTAGCAACGTCCTTTTTGTTAAGAGCGATCGATTTTCACACAAACAAATCCCAAACAACTTGATCCATTGACCTCCTATCCACCTCGGATCCATCTTCTTTGTGGATGATGCTCGCTTCTCCTCTGCCAGTCTCACTTAGCAATAATCTAACATCAACACTTAAAACCAAATGAGAGAAACACAGCTTCTCGAATTGCTTTTGCATTCTCCAATTCAAAAGGAACTTTTCTAGATTCTTGGCAAAACTCAAAGGGAAAAGATTGAAAGGACAATAAATGGTGTTACAAAAAGTAGATCGATTCCTCTTAGAGGGGCCAGAAGCTACTACGCCCTAGAACAAGAAGAATGAATTCAAAATCCAGAGACTCAATTCCTTTCTCAAAATTTAAGCTAAACCTGAATAACACAATGTGTTGAGTTTTTCTTTCCTGCTACTACCAATTCAATTCCAGTTCTTCATTCTTCAAGGATTGAAAATTGACAACAAGCAGAAGGAATTGAAAATCGAAATTACCTGATTACGAAGAGGCACGACAACAGCTCGGTCACCGATGAAGCTCCCATCCGTCCTCATCCTACGAATCTGGCCGGATCGCCCCTTGCACAACGGACACCGGGACTCGATCTTCGACCACTCGACGATGCAAAGAAAGCAGAAATAGTGATCGCAACTGTCAATGCAATCCCGAACGGAGTGGCCTTCTTCCGACGAGTCGCCGGTTAGGGCTTCTTGCACATCATGAAGTTCCGGCCGCCGTGTGCTCCGATTGTCTCCTACACACTCAGCGCTGAAGCACACAACAAATCCAATCATAGATCACAATCAGCATCAATTTTTACCAATCCAGGCCAGAAAGTATCAAAAACGATCCTCAGCTTCTCGTCGCCCTGCCTCAGATCCGGCACTTCGTCGTCGTCTTCGCCCTTCCTCGTGGATCCCCGCCGGAAAAAGTCGATCCTCTGGCTCTCCGATGGAATAGAGGAGGAAGTCGTTGAGGTTGGATCGAGAGACGGCCTTCGCGAGCGTAGGATTTGAGAGCGGTATCGATGACGGCGGCGATGGAATCTGCCGAGGGAGAACTCTACGATGGAGCCGAGCGCAGGAATGCGGTAAATGGTGATGAGAAACAAAGAACGATGCGGTGAGAGAATGGTGTACTTCTGACCGTGAGATTGAAATGATCGAAGAATAGAGATCTATTCTTATTTCTCACCCTAAAGCATATTCCTACCTGACTCTTTCTCATTTTTTATAATCTGTATGTAAAATATTTTATATTTTATTTTTTATAGTCTATATGTAAAATAATATAATTTTTTTATATAATTTTAAATATTATAATTTTGCTTAGAATTTAAGGTAATTTTTAAAAAATCCTAACAATAAATAAGACTCTTTAATAAAAAAAATCAGTAAATGAGGACCCGTTAACATACCCAAACCCGATGGGTATTCTCCGCCCCGATCCCCGCGGGGATTAGATGGGGATGGGGCGGGGATGGGAAAACAAATAGGTGGTGTGGATGGGGATGGGGAATGCATTATCCGCCCCGCCCCGGCCCCATGTGCATCCCTATTCGTGAGGCGATTTAGAGCTATTTAATATGAAGTGATCAAGACATTGTGAGTTGGGTTTGCAAGATTAACAGTTATATAGGGCAACATTTGCTCAAGACCAAAAGACAAATTTTGACACTCCATCTATGGGGCTTTCTAATCAATCAAGAAGCACATAATGTGATGTTCAATCATCTCCTTTTTCCTTGCTTTGCAAGGTCAGAGAAAAACAAAGGATAGAGATCAATAATAATATTTTGTAAGAAATAGAAGCTTGTTCTTTTGATTTGGAATTTTGTGGCGGAATTACTGAACATCAATCGTGTATAAATTTTCGAAGAGCAAAAGCTTTATTGGAATTTTTCGGATCGAGTTGTGCTAGGCTAGGTTGCTTGGTGCTTGGGACATCTGAAGATCCTTCATCTCGGTGGAGGGAACGTCAGTTGTCCATTTCGCACACCCTAGGATGGGTCAGCTTAATGCCTGTAACACTAGGATTTTCTTAGTGCTTGACTCACCCCGATTCCAATCTCTTTTAGCTTTTGTTTTTTGAGGATTTGTACTATCTTTAGTATATTCTGCCTGCCTGGAGTGGCTCTTTTTTGACCCTCCTAGCCGTTTTCGGCTGCCGTTTAACGGCCTCTCGGGCTACCAAATTTATTTGGTACCCCGAATTCTTACCTTTTCAAAAAAAATAAAAAAAATATGAAGTGATGCGTTTTAATCTGTGTTGTACGGTCTTTCCTCTTCTCGCCATAAAGGCATAAACCCAAAACCTTTTTGCCGCCAGAGCCAAGAAAGAAAAAGAGAGCAGCCATGGCTTCCAAGCTTCCGGATAAGCCCTTACAGGTGACAACACACAAGCCTATGTTCCTCCACCAAGCTTTCTCCATCCTCCACACCAACATCACGGGCTTCTTCCGCGACCTCCACTCGTCTTTCCACCGCAATTCCCCCTTTTCCCCTCTCCCCGAAATCGAAAACCCTAACATTAATGCCGACATTCTCAGCCTCGGCGTCAGCCTTAAATCGGCCTTCTCCAACGCACACGAGCACGCTTCCAAAGCCATTCAACGCCGTCTTCCTTGCTCGGCTAGGAGCCCGGCCTGGGCTCGAATTCCCTCGCCTGGCGACTCCCTAATTGCGCCCATTGCTATGCGTTCGAGTAGTAACGCCGTGGCGGATGACGATATTGAGGAGCGTTTGACCGGCGTTGTTGTCTATGCCTTGTGCAATTCCAATCAGGATTTCGTTCTAGTCTCTGGTCCGCACACTAAGGGCTCTATGAGCATGCTGTTTTTCGGTGAGGAGGATGCTACTTCGCTTCTTGAGCAGATGAGATCGGTTCAGCCACAGGCGTCGGTTGGCACTAGAGTCGTTGCTGTTCCTTTGAATAAGGTGAGGATTGTGCCTTGCTTTGTTTTGATTAAGACTTGAAAATGTGCGTTTTTTGTGCTTGTTTGATTGATGGCCATGGCTGTTATGTTTTGTAGGTTTACAAACTCAAGGCTGATGGTGTAGCCTTCAGGTTTATACCCCAGAGAGCACAACTCAAGAACGCTGTGCAGGTTATTGAGTTTATAACTGTTGATGAACTCTTGCCACTAATTTCATTATAGTGCTTATTACGTTTTGACTGTTGATACTGTTTGTTGCATGTTCATTTTCCTTTTGATCTGATTGTCACCATAGCTAGCTAGATGTTCAAGTGTCAAGTCTAGCTTTACTGTTTTTTTCCTTGGCATGTTGATCAGCTTTGCTAGAGTAACAATGATAAATTTCTTATTAAACCATCAAGGTTTGCATCTGTTTGACTTTTACTCGAAGAGTGATACTTGCCTAAACAGTGGGACTAATTAAAAGAGAAACATTGTTAGTTATATATATCCACTTATGCTGTGATTTTTAAAATTTAATGAAGTAGGTTATCACTTATCAGGGCCTCTATGCATCCACCTGACTGATTTTATTGTTTCTTTTGCTCAGGAGATGCAGAGAGCAGGTCTTCAGGGCACATTCTCTGGTGTCCCGGTTTTTCAGGTGTAGTTGATTGTGACTTTTAATTCTTGCATCATGGAGCTTTTAACTGGTTGAAACCATAGTGTAGCGCACAAGTTTGTTACAGGGAACAAGTGTTCCTTGATCCTTTTCTTGTTTTCCCAAACGAGGAGCAAGTGTTCTCACTTCTCAGTGCTAACTGCTTGGCTTTATAAGCTTAACTAGATATGGATCATTTATTGGTCTGGTTAGGAAGCAGTTCTGAGTAATTTTTTGTGACCCTTGATCTCGTAAGAATGGCCCTTGTCGCTTCTTCACTGGAAGGATTGAAGTAGTATGTTTTTTCTAATCTTTTGAACATAAATTATGGTTGCAGTCTGAGAACTTGGTTTTGAAGGGACAGAATAAGTCATATCGTCCTGTTTTCTTCAGAAAGGTTGGCCTGAAACACCACCATTCAACTTTTCTTACATTACTATAGTTTCTTTCTTTTCCTTGTATCTGATCGAACTCTCTCCCTTCACTGTTGCATCGATATTGAAGGAGGACCTTGAAGATATATTAAAGAAAGCCTATGGTGTACCAGGGAGCTTGTCTCCGATGCCCAAGCAAGTAGATATTCAGGTACTCTATTTTCCAAATCATTTGGACTTTAGATAATTGTTTGCTCCGGTCCATGCTGATTATTCTTATTTTGTCCAGGTTGGTGCTTTCGAAGACATAGTAAGCGTGATGAAGGTAACACCATATCCTGATTCCCATATGTTTGTTGGTGTAATCTTATCAGTCTAATTTTGCAACTTGTATACGCCCCGTCGTTGAATGCTCTGCTGTATTAGGTTAAGAAAATTGAGCTGATATGAATCATCTTTTATGACAGGATGCTTCTTCCAAATGGGATGATGTTGTTTTCATTCCACCTGGATTCGATATTGGAAGTGATGCGTCACGCATAGGGAAAGCCTCATCTTCCTAGGTTAGGATCTAATGAAACTGATTTTGTATATACCTGCGTGGGTAGCTCTTAAATTTTAGGTGCACTATACTTATAGTGTCGTGAATTTTTGTAATAGTTCTTTCCTGTCAGATTATTGCCTGCTTGTGGGAGTTGAAAAATCCCCATATTGTTGGATAATAGAGATATATTTATTGCTGTTCTTGTTTTGATGTGTAGTTTGCAGGCTTCAAACGTCTCTTGTTTTAGTACATAAAAAATTGTGTAAAAATCTATCAAATTAACGATTGATTTGTAGGATTGGATTCCATTTCAATAAAATCCCAATCAAGAGCCAAACATTGGCTGATAAAGTACGTTTTACACAAGAAATTTGAATCTTTAATAGGGAGATTAAATAAAAGCGATATATCACAAATACATATAGCAAGATGAAACTGAACTGCTAGAGATGAGATCCAGCATTGGCATTACGCAAGATGGAGCAAAAACCTCTTGGCACTCAGCTGATGAGTCCTGAATCTGGGGATTTACTAATGAGAGGTAAACATGGAACAAGTGGTGTTGAAGTGATGTGTACGATGCTTGATGTCGTAGCCCTTGACAATCACGAGCAAACAGCGCACGTGGTGATGGAACCACGGACGGATAAAATCACCAACCACCCGATAATTGGACGCCAAAGTCACATCCACTGCTAACGGTAAGCCAGAGCTGGAATCGAGCAGGTCTTGCATCATCCGCCCCGCCCCATACATCGGCTTGCTCCTTGTTCCTAGGTACAGCTCCAACGTTGTCACATGATCTCTTTCGGCCACCAGCTTCTCACCCTGTACACAATCAACCTTAATCCATTTTTATGCGTTCTTGAGTGAATTACTTATTGATCAGACACATAGGTTCATATACACTTGCACAGTTACAACTTACACTATCAATAGCTAACTTTAAACTCAGGATCCGTTTGGATAGCAGAATTCAACACTTCAAATTATATTATCAAATGCATTAAGCAATAAATCCAAGCGATCTAATCAGACCTCTATATATATATTTGAAATAAACAAGGGTTTTTGGGCGCTGAATTAAACAATGATACAACTATATGGACCATTCTAATGGCATACATTGTTTCGCATGGTATCTCAATTGACAAACCCCAAAAGCTAAAACCCCATCATGGCGACAAACAAAAACTAAAATATCATATGAACCACAATCCTTGAGCTGGAATCTTGACTGAATTTAAAAATATACTACATTTTCCTAAAACGAATCAATGCTTTGTGCAATTAACTAAGTACCTGAGAAACTGCAAAAGTGAGACGTTGGAAAGACAATCGGGCAGCAGGCGGGAGAATGTGAAGCCCAAACACTTTGGAATGGTTTTCTATCACAATCTCAATTGAAGTGTTGCACCACATTATCTTTGTTGACACCCCTGAACCATCCACTCCTTCCGCCAGCACAAGTTCCCTTACTCCTCCAACCTATTAAGCATAATTAATACCCTTAATTAATCAAGATTTAGCAAGAACTCAAACGATTAAACCTCTAAATGTAGCATCTAGAGGCCACCAGTTCGACTCTCATATGCACATTGCACTTCCCTAAAAAATTACATAAGTTAATTTGATTACGTACCTTGACTGAGATTCGGGGCGGAGGAGGCTTGGTGACGAGGTAAAACACGAGCAACGCGGCCGCAAGACTAACCATAAACCGCCAACTCAACTGAATCGCCAACCAAACCGAGCCATCGTACGTTCCAAATGACAAGTACTTCCTAAACCCTCTTGATCTAAACCCTTCTTCATACTCGTCTAATTTCCCATTATCATGATGACTAAACCGCCCCAAGATATCAATCTTGCTATTGTCATCATCGTCGTCGTCGTCACATTTGCTTGAAACTATAGTACCACCACCACCACTAATTGCCACATTCTTGTATTGATCATGAGTCTCGACAAAGGGTGACTTGCTATCGAGCGTGTTGCTCATGAGAGACTCCCTCGTGGACGAGCAACGGGAGCTCGAGAAGGCTGATCTTCTAGAAGCTTCCGCGGGCTTACTGGCGTGTTGGAACTCGAAGCTGGGTGCGTTGGAGATGGTCGTAGACGGGCTTTGAACGTAGTAAGAGGGCGGGAAGAGAACCTCCTCCTCCTCTTCTTCTACATCCATCCCCATGGAAACCTCAATCAAGCTTGCTAGCAATATAGCTAAGGTTTATTGAACATGTGCATGTGTTGGATTTGTTTCACAAAAGAAGGCTTTTAATATGAGACGTTAGCTGGCGCGGAGTATTAGCTTTGAACTATTATGAGGGCCCAAATTGGTATAATTAAAACCCCATTGATTGTGTTTTTGTGGACACTTGCTTCTTGTACACTAAATGTGTGTGTACTGTAGTTAAAGTAATAGAAGATTCAATGATGGTTCTCTAGTCCCTAGCATTTGGCATGAAATTGAATGATAGCTCGGAATTTGCAAAACCCACATCTTATATTTGTGTTAAGGTTAAAAAAAAGTGTGCCAAAATGTAAGTGTGCCAATAGGCTAATAAAAAGGTATTCCTTGATACTTGATAGGTAGCATTTTTTAATTGATTATGGGACAGCGTAACTTAAGGGAATATCAAACTTGATTTGCCCAACAAAATCTCCATGAAAAACTGCTTTACTTGTTTGCTTTACACCGAATTCTTTCGTCAAAAATAGTAAACTTCAGATCTTGTATAGTGCGCATGCATCCATAATGCAATATTGCTTCCTAGCAGCTTTATCTTCAAGTTAAATGTTTCACTCCAGATTATCAGTTGGGATTTGTGAGGAGGGTGTAATTATGGTTACCACTTACTAGTCTTAATTATGCTGCCCATTAATTTTATAATGGATTTATGATCACGCTCGACTTTCTCGGGTTACTATTACTATACAAAGTATCTGGCATCATCAATCAAACTATTTCTGTCAGTATGGGAGTATTGTACTTATTTCAAAGCATATACAGCTTCATTTGTGCATTATTCTCAACTCATTTATTGTCAGTAAAACGGATTTTTTTACCAAGAATCATGAACACTTGATGGCGAATATAAATCATGAATATTTGGTGGAAGATATACATACAGTCTACACTCTACAGTGACATAACAGTATTGTGTGAGAAATAAGTGGAGGAAATTAAGTGCCCATTAAAATGGTCATCATTCCCATGGCAGACAGAATAAATACATCTATCTTCGGTAATCATTTAGTACATACTACGGAGTACTTATGACTTAATTTCTCATAATAAGCAACATTTTATAATGTAAAAAAGATGCGCTTATCATCATATATTATGATTATGCTTGGAAGATACTGCTTAATTATCACCAAAATTTTGGCAGCCCACGTACACATCTGATATATAGCGATTCCATACCTGTATGTCCTTTTGGTAATTTTCCACTCAAAATCATAAAGAGGTTTAAATGTCAAGCGTAGAAACTCAATTGGTAAACCATAATAAAGGAGTGATTCGAGTCATTTATTAAATACAAAGCTTAACATTAGAATATACAACCCTCTTTTATGGTAGCTACGTGCTAGAATTAATGACACGTTCAAACTGCAAGAGTAAAATCTCTGTAAGAAAGCTAGGTTTGATTTGATTATCCAATGAAAACTAGCTTGCCTGTACTTTTCTTTGCAATACAAATACTCGTACTATTTTAACCAATAATTTCCATCTACATCCAACCTGTGTTTACACCTGCATCTACTCACTAAGGGTGCCTCAATTGTGGCATTGGGCAAAAACAAAATGGCTTTGCAAGAAAACATTGAACCACCCACATAACTTGATTAAATACCAGACATACCCTTCAGCTCTCGACTCTTCCAATCACATGTCCTGAATGAAGTCGTGCATGACATGATCGTATCGCGGAGCGCCATTCTCATCATAATGCAGAAGCAAGTAGCAGTTGTCACAGAAGTAACAAGGATTCTCCCCAGCCCACATGTCATCGAGTGTCATATGTGTGGCCTTGAAGATTTGGCACACGCTGCATTTCTGCACCCTTAACTTACTCTGAAACCCCACCAGGGGATACGCCGCCCTGTTCCTGTAATCTTCCGGGTGCACCAGCCTCATGTCTCTGATCACTATCTCATGCTTGCAATCACCCTGTTCAATTCTCACAAACAAATCAACAAAGCTTTCATTTTACTTTGTCGAACAAATGATATGATGATCTTTACACTGACAAAGTATAAGGGTTTGGGAAGGAATTTTATGTTCAAGGGAATATACCTGGTGGCAGTAAAGGTATCTGGCACCCGCATGAAATTTCAAGTCACGGAACGACATCTTCTGCATTTCAACTGATCTGAAATGAGGAACGTGCGGGGTGCTTGTTTTACCAAGGAAAGCCTTTTGATTCGTCTTCATCTCGCCGCCATACATGATGTATTCCCATTTTGCAAGTGCTTCATCCTTGGAGGTTTTTAGCCAATCAAGAATCGGTTTACTATAGTCAATAGCAGAAGGATCCCTCGTATCATTGCAAAATATGTCCTGCGAAAAGAGGAAATCAGAGAAATTGAGCACAATGCTGATGCTGAAATTAATGGCAGGAAAACAAACAGTGATATTTTTCATGTGATTCATATCTCTATGACCAATAGTTCAATGTAGGCTATAAGTTGTGCACCTCAATGAGGAAATACCCAGAGGGATCATGCTGGTTAGCTTTTCTCATAATTACATCCGTCATGCAATGTATTGCGTCTCTGAGCTCTGTAAGCTTTTGCTGTCCTAAAACCATAATCTCCTGGTTCTGCAGAAGTTATGCAAAGACATCATGGAGCGCAAACATATTGGACATTTAGTCTAAACCAGATTATATGTAGAAGATTCTCCATCGATTTTTAGATAAAATAAAATCAATTTCATGTTGTCCAAACATTAACAAACTGCCCGCCTGGTTACTCACTAACCCTTAAAAATAAATAAAAAAGGAACAAAAGGAAGGGAGAAAAGTAATATTAAGAGAAGATGTTTCTGTGTATTCTAGGTCAATGGAATAAATGGGCGATTTATTTTCGAACTGGAGACTCAATTTTCATAAATAGCCAAGATGAACAATATGCCACAAGATCCTCATCTTAAGCAAACCTTTATGATGAACAATTAAGAATTAAGATACCAAAAAATTCACCAGCGAAAAGTTCATTTATTCAGTAAAGGAAGGGAAAACAAAAGATGATCTTGGAATATTTTCTTTTTACTGTCAGCAATTATATACTTTTGGCAACAACGGTGGTCTAACTCAAAAATCCATAATAAGACTTTATACAGTTGGTAAAAAAGTTTCTAAACAAACGAACGAAAGGCCTTTGCTGCATTGCAGAACTAAAAATCAAAAGCATGGATCATGCCATTGTGAAAGCATGATTGTGCCTTCCCTTGACCTCCCCACCTCATGAAACAGACAATACTATATGGTTATCAAAAACTTTTGTTGAATACGCAACACTAAAAAAAGAAGTTACCTTCAGTGCAGGATTTTTTATACTATAAACTTCAATACAAAGAATCACTTCAGGATCACGTATGCTCACATGCTCACGAATATTTGATGGCTTAATCTGGTAAACATCGACAAGACCCCATATCAGCAAACAAATGTAATGTCCATTTTCTGTATCAAGAGTATTAGTTCAATAAGTTCTATCTTTCACATTTGACTCCACTAGCAGTAGTCTTAAGTTTCACCCAAAATAAATAAAAACTAAAAACTAGCACTAGTTTTACATAGCTAAGCATCACCATCATGATAGCTGATTTGACAATATGCAAGCCAATGAAGCCTTTACTAGCATATTTCAAGATGAATTTCAGAACCGGTAGCCAAGTAAATTAATTATGTGTGCGTGTCTATGTACTGTGACAATCCACACATTATAAAAAGATCTCACTTTCCAAACCAGCAGAATTGTATGAAAGCAAGAAACTAACCTTTGTAGGGCAGCGTATTGACTCAAGAGACTTAATCCTGTCGGAGTTATCTGAAGATATAGCAGCAGTTTGGTTATGCCTGGTGCAATCACCACAGTAGAAAATGTCAAACAAAACAACAGAGCAAAAGAAAGGTACAGATGCTAACAAATTGATACATTATGAGGAATAATGTAGACGCATACTTAAATGAATGAAGCTGTGTCGCTGCCCTGTCCTCTTTCTGCTTTTGTCTGATTTTAGCAAGTTGTTCAACCTTTTCAAGATTACTCTCCTGTAATAAAACTTGCATGGTGAGTCCTTAATCAAGCAAAAAATATAAGAGAGGCATTTTGGTACAACATTAGAATTTTCCTGGTGAAAGGTGCTGGAGATGCATTAAGAAACAGCTTTTGGCAAATCTATATTAGGACAATAATGTATCTATCCGCGTGCAAGGAGAATATATATAAGAAAAGGCGTACAGAAAGGGTCCTACTATCATTTAAAGCTGTGTATTTGGAGATTTGGGATGGTGTATCTAACACTAACACGTCCAAAGAAAAGTATAGACTCCCTTTTCCAATTATGAACCTCAACTGCACAAGTTTCAAACTTTGATATAGGGGGGGAATGCAATAAGCTAATACCTGTCTTGTAGTAGAACTTCCTCCCTCATGTGAAGAATGTTCGTTGTTCTACAAATCCCATTATATATCATTCATTGATATTCAGAGTATTGAAAATGATAATGGCTGGGGTAAGGAGAAGACAGGAGAGATATTTCAGTGTATGCAATTGCTCATAAACAAACCAAAAGTACCAAATCTAAGCACACCCATCAATCAGTACCTTGAATGCTTCTTTCATAGCCTCACTTATTAGCTCTTCATCTGTGAAAACTTTAAGTTCATCCACCCTAAAATAAACAGCAGAACAATACCCATAAACAATTATGGAAAACAAGTTCTGAGGATAAGCAAACAGAAAAGAGAACAAGATGTTACGATATGTCTTCCTCCTCATGAGCATCAAACGGCAATTGAGGTTGTAACTCAGCCTTTAAGTCCTCAAGCTCGTGAAAGATTGCACATTCAAAATCAGGAACACTAGTAAGGCAACTGGTGAGTTTTGGGAAAAAGATGGGTCCTCCTCGAGGAATGGAAACATTGGTTCCATCATCTGTATCCATTCTGCTCAGATTCTTATTTCGAGACGGCAGGTCTTCTTCTGTACCAAACAGAGATTACGGACCTAACTCATGCAAAAAAAAATCACCCTTTTGAGCAGTAACACAAAACAATCAGAACCCCCTTTAGATCAGTTCGAACCAAAAAAGACATTAGAAACAAAATTTAATTTGAGAAGGACGAGTTCGAACCGACCAATTTTGGAGACGATATGCGGACGATGAAGGGTTCTTTGTGATCTAAACCTTCAGTCCTGATTGTTCATCCATCCATCAATAGGATCAACTTTTCTCACAAAAACGAATCAGTTGAATGAACACGGGCCTGTAAAACGACCAACCCATGTTACGTTAGGGAGTTTACTATACTAGGAATCCCTAAACAGCTAAATTCACATGAGATTTACCAATTAAATGACATAAATGTCCATGGAATGTCATCCTAATATTGCACGAGAGCAGAAAACAGACTACACATCATAGCAGATCATGAATGTATTGATAGCAGTCATGTAAGTATGGGGATAATTAGTATGTACACTCATCTAATGCAAACTCCATCATGAATTTCTTAAGCAGTTTCTAGGGTACATTAGAAGAGCAGAATCAGTTTGCTTTTCTACCCAAAAAAAAACAATTCGAGTGAATTAGGGTGTTTGACCAATACATGACTCTTGGTGAGATTCTTTCGTACGTAGACAACCAATTCCAGCAATACTGATGTAAGAAACCGATTGAGAAACTAGCCAAAAACTTCAATCGAGAATGTAATTGCAAAAACACCTATAGCGAACAGGATACATCTTGTAGCCTGAAAACTCGACGATTCCAAGGAAACGAATCACTAGCGGAACGTCTTTCTAAATACAAAGAAGAAAAGATCTGGACGAAATGTAACATCAAATCGTATCAATTTGTTAAGATTAAACCCCAGGCGAGCACAAATCACAACCATCACGGAAAACACAATCACATCCCAAAAAATCAACGGAAATAAAGAAGAAACAGAAGTGAACTTAGTGAGCAACAATTGGATTGATTACCTATGGACTGAGCCTTCCACGATTATCACAAGCAAACGACGCTTGCTGTTGGGAAGAAGAAAGAAAGTTGGATCGAGAAGAGGAAGCGAGCCAACTCGACACTGTTTTCTGCTTGGGCTTAGCATTCGGTTCGGACTGAAATTCGAGAATTTACAACGGAACCGAAAAAAAACTCACAGATTTATTGAAAATCGAACCGAAACTTTACATACCGGTCGTGTTATTCATAAGTCACAACACAATAAATTTAGTATATAACTACTATTTAGAACACAGTAAAAGTACTAATTAAACACAAAATTTAACAAATTTATTAAGAGGTCCTCATCTAAAAAACTCACTCATTTGTTTCTCTCTCGAATACGTGGGACAAGAAATGGGTATGCTTAGATTAGGGTTAGGATCACATGACAGGAGGAAACGGAATTGGAACGAGAGCACCAGAGGGAAATCGATTTGGTTATTAAGCAAATTAATACATAATCATTTCAATATGGGATAAATTAGCAATCAGTTGTCAAGTTTTCTTTTCAATATTTGTTCTTCTGAATGTACGCAAATATTGTAGTCGCAAATTGATTGTAACAGGCACAAGGGCAATTACGGACGGGCTTTACGATGAGTCTACGACCATCTGAGGGTGTCGGTTCAAGAATGAGGACGATCAATCGACTCGGAGGTATGTATGATGACGGTCGACAACGTAGGGTTTTATCCGAATGAGAATAAGAGTGAAAGATGGAACTTTGGAAAACTAAGGATACATGATTAAAATAATAAAAATATCAGGGGTTTCAAATAAAAACTGAGTTAAGGACCTTTAAACAAAGTAGAAAAATATCGTGTTAGTTTATGATTTCTAATGTGTTACGAATAGTATGTCTCTAAATTTAATGCAAAAATACCAAGTTTACCTAATTTGCAAATTAATCCTCCCTCTCAAACTCATTTTTCTCTCTAACCTCCTACAACAGTACTATAACTATTGTAATTATAGCACTACTAGTAAAAAAACCTAATTATGTATTTTATAGCATTATTAGTAAATTTTAAATATGTATGCAATCAATATATTATTTATAGTTTTAAAAACTATTAAATTTAAATTTTATTCAAATCTCGAACAAGCTATGGGAATTAAACTAGTGTGCACACTATCTTAATAAATTATCGATACAATGTCAATATCATACCAGCAATCTCGTAAGAATGATGAAGTCATATAAATCGATAAATCATTTGACATTATGCCATTTATTGAAGAGATTTGTGCTCTTTCTACATCTAATCTCACGAGTAATAAAAAAAACTCAGAGCTCGAGTATGTACTCAATGTACCTAAATGTTGGCTTGGAAAAATAAACCCAAGAAACTATATGTGTGCATATCTCATCTCAATATTAAAATTTTCACTTCCCTAATTATGTTTGGCAAAAAAGGCCTCAAAATGTGTATTTTAAATACAAAAAAGACCTAATCTCATAGTTTGTGATCATTTTGCAGTGATGGTCCAATATTGATTTCAGAATAAGGGCTCCGAGATCTTGAAGACGGGTTTGGGTATCATGTGAGAAAACATATAGTCCGGTATATTGATTTTAACGCTCACATTTCCATATCTTCAAAGGAATCTCTTGAATGATCAAAACTCGCCGTTTCAAGGGGAACTTTGGTCTTCTCATGCGCATCGTCATCTCTATCAACTTCCTCTTGCGCCACAGGTTCGTAGTCCACGCCAAGTCCATATGTCCGAATCATCAACATATAGAACAACGCCCCAAACAAAACAATGCATGTTAATAACCAACAAAATCCGATGTTGATTAGCGACCTAGCACGATCAAGTGAATTGTCCCCATGGCAACGCACAACACGGTGCCCATCCTCCCATTTGATGTAGCATCCTTTGGGCATGAGTCTTGAGTCACACAACATGAACCCGGTAACCACGAGCCAAGTACCCTCGAAAACCACGCTCAACGACCTGATGAAATTATGTCAGTATTCTTACCGGTTAGCTAGGGTAGTTCTGCTTATGAAAGAGATAAACTCTTCACACTTTCAAACATTAAAAGACAAAATGTCCATCATATACATAACTACATACGTTACTTCTCTAATTGCTAATTGATTTTAAAATGAGATCTCGTTGATTTATGTGTCGCCTTACCGCGCATATGCACACACGTTAACGTGTGAATTCTCACCAACAGTAACACGTTAGATATATGACCCACAAACTTTAACATGACATCAAGGAGACGCCAAGTGCTATTGACATTAGTACGTCTCAAAGAAAAATACCTGATAAAACTGATTACAAAGCTTGTTGACCATGCTATCCCTAAGAGCGTGGTTCCCAATGCGACCGCGACAATTAGTCTAAGGAGCGAATGATATTGGCTTTCTAAGCCCATGTGGTTGGTCGAGTGGAGTTGGAAAATGAGAAATTGTTGGGCAAAGGCGACTCCGCATACAAACTGTACGATCTTGTTGTGGTGTGACGCCAAATGGATGGGGCGTACGAGCTTATCAAAGGCTAAAGCGGTGGCAGCGTAGGCTATGGATGCGAGGGCGATGGTGGAGTGCTCGATATTCTGGAGGTGGTGCGAGGGGATGGTGCCATCGGTATCGAGCGGTGTGTGGCGGGTCGGGCTGATCACGAGCTCCATCACGATGAAGCATGTGCAACCAAACATGATGACATAGAGTTCTACGTGACGGCAAGAGGAGAAAGGGAACCATATGAGAGAAATGTATTTGTCAGCATTGGTTAAGAAGAGCTTCGTATGGTTAAATAAGTGCCATAGACCGACCAAGAGGAACCCAAGTCCCGGTAGCACATGTCCAATTAAAGTACCCATAGTCATGATCGGGTTGCCAGGGTAGCATAACCAACTTAATAACTTGGATTAGCGTTGGAGAAAATGACATAATTAGTTAATTAGTAATTTTTCTAATAAGGTGTTAACGAGGGAGCACAAGTGCTTGTGTAATTGTGTGTCAGAGAGTTTTGAGGGAGGGGGTGGGGTGCATGTGTAAGAGGATGGAACAAGTGTATGAGTTAAAATATGTCAAATTCAAAGGTTAAAAGGGCCTCGAGACTTTTTTGGATACTTTAATAATGATCATATAATATTTTGAGATTATGATAATTCTAAATTTCTATAAATAATCGAGTTACCTTTTTTAATATTATACTTTATATTTTTTAAGGCAGCACTTGTACTACCACTAAATTTGAGTAAAATGTGCACTCGCGTAAACCACTATTCGCTATTTATTAATTATTGGTTTTCAGCTATATTTATAAACCAATGGAAAACTAAAAAATTGTGTAATAGTTACCGAGTATTCCATATTCTATGTGGTAATTATATCTACAAACTAATTGACAAATTAATTTCTTATCAAACATTTGTGAATTGGTCATATTTTTTTTTATATATGTAGAAATATCTTTTTTTAATAATAAAAGCAGTCCTACCTATCAATTTTCAAATCGTTTCTCTCCCTCGAGAAGTTAAGATTGCACGTTGACACTAATGTCAAGTTGAGATAATGTTTAAATGACATAAAAAATGGTGGATTTTTTTAATCAAATTTGTACGTGCTTTTTGAGAATTTGAAAAATAGGATATTTTCATATAGAATAGAAAATGAGATAGTTTTGTAAAATATTAACATGCCTGATATTGTCATGCAAATAATGTAAGTAAGTGTAGCTTTCTCTTATTTTCTGAAAATTTATAATGTCCGGTAACTTTCTATATGAAAAATGATTTGGTAGTATTTTGAAATTACTCTACAAATGTCGTTATTTTATGTAATTAGCTTAGTTCAAATATTTTTTTTTTATTATAGTAGTAATTTGCGATCATTATCTGGGAATTCGTAAAATTTTAAGGGTGCTATGCGGAATTTTGAGAAGTTTTGGGCAACCGACCTATTTTCCCTTCAAAATTTTAATTTCCATTTGAAAATTTAAAATCCCCATTTAAGTCGGCTTGGACAATAAGGTAAATACAAAACGGCAATAAATTTACGAACTTAAAACTTTCCTTATATTAAGTCGGCTTCTGAGTCTAGTCTGCGTGGAAATGCAGCAGAACCTGGCAACGGTAAAAAAAAAATAAAAAAACTTGCCTTCTATAGTCCTATATAGTCAAGCTTGGGCCCCGCTCTTCTGTAAAAACCCCATTCTTCTTTACGCAGTTTTCTAATTGACGATAGGGGAAGTAGCTCATAGACTTAGAGCATGTACAATGTTGAGGATTTACCATCCTCTTAGCACTCTCTCACCTCTTAGAGGACATCCTTGTTGTTGTGGGTAAATGAAAGAGGATCCTCTTTGAAAGAGGATTGCTTCAAATTCTCCTTCTGTAGAGGATTTCTCACCTTGGCCCTTGTGTAAAAAAGAAATCAACATCCAATTACTTGTTGACATGTGATCAAGCTTGTTTTTTTTTTATTTCACTTCCATTTACAAATAATAAGTTCTAATTATGAGTTAAGAAAAATGTGATGTTATTTTTTACAAAAAAATAAAACCAATGCTTATAATTTTTTTTAATCTATAAAAAGAGTATAATTTTGCACTATTTTCACATAAATCTTCTTTTTTATTTAATTTTCTATTATAACAACTTATATTATGTAAACAATTGAAATATTTTTTTGTACTTAAAAAGTTTGTAATAATTTGATTAGGTAATAAAATAACAAGTATAATAATTTTTTATATTGAAAAATAGTGTTATTTTGTGTAGTATATATCATTATTTATTTATTTATTAATTATGTTGAGTTAGGCAAATAAAAACATTTTATTATTACTTAATTAGAGTAATTCAATTTGTTAAAAATGTTTGATTGACATAAATTATGTGTTTGATGTATATGTAAAACTAGAAAGGAAAAAACAAAGAGGATACAAAGAGGATCCTCTTTGTTGTGGATGAAAATGGAGAAAGAGGATGAGGAAGAGGAATGAGATAGTGGGAAATGAGGTGGATGAAAGAGAAGATGATGTGTCAAGAGAAGAAAGGGAGAGAGAAAATTGAGAGAGGATTGAACCTCCTTACCATTGTACATGCTCTTATAGTAGGTGATTTGTATTCTTCTTTTAGATATGGGATAGATTATATTCCCAATAGTAGTTTTCTCTAATTTTCTGAGAATTTATAATGTCAGATAAAATTCGGCCGAATTACCATATTGGTATTAAAAAGTATCCCATTCGGACAATTGGGTATTTAAAAAAGCTATTTGGACATTTGAGTATTAAAAAACAATTTTTTTGACATTTGAGTATTATAAAAGCAAATATCAGTCATTTAAGTCCTTTTCCATTGAAAAAATTGATTTTCATGTGCAAACCACTTATATATTATTAAAAATTAGTTTTATAGTTTTAAACCATTCTTATTTTATTTATAATTAACAAAAATACTCATACTTTATTAAAAAATAAAAACAAAAATTTGTAAATAAAAATATTCTAACACTTTAAGTAAAAAGTTTACAAATATATAACTTTCAATGCAAGTAGGAGCTTAATTTTATGTAAAACATTATTTTGTTATCCCATCACAATGTCCATATTGATTGTTTATAATGGAGACAATGTCTTTGATTTTTCTACTTTTAGAGATATTATAAACACATATATAATGATAACTGATAATGAGTTGACTGAATAGCACTTTAATGTAAAACAAAAAAATTGTATCTCATCGAGAATTTTTACTTATTATTTATATTCACAAACATATGTTTATATTTGAGAATTCTTGAATTTTTATGAACAAATGTGGTTGATTTCATTTTAAATTGCCAAGTTGAAGTTTTAAACTAAACATGAACATTTATAACTTACAAAGGAATAATAATAAAATATCCAATTTTAACAAATTTGAATTTTGTGTTTGAAAATCAAGATTTTCAAATGAAAAATACCTACATGTCTTGCTTTTGTTTTTTTAATACTCAATTGACCAATTTTTTGTTTTTTAATACCTAAATGACCAAAAGATTTTCTTAAATACCCAAGCGTCCAAATAACACACTTTTTAATACCAATTTGGTATTTCGGCCGATAAAATTCTATATGAAAAATGATATGGTAGTATTTTGAAATTACTCTACAAATGTCGTTATTTTATGTAATTATGCGGACTTTTGAGAAGTTTGGGCAACCGACCTAATTTCCAAATTTACATCTGAAATTTAAAATCCTCATTTAAGTCGGCTTGGACAATAAGGTGAAATACAAAACGGCAATAATTACGAACTTAAAACTTTCCTTATATTGAGTCGGCTTCCGAGTCTAGTCTGCGTGGAAACGCAGCAGAACCTGGCAACGGTAAAAAAAAAAATTAAAAAAACTTGCCTTCTATAGTCCTATATAGTCAAGCCTGGGCCCCGTTCTTCTGTAAAAACCCCACTCTTCTTTACGCTGCTCTCTTCTCTTCTACTCTACTAGTTGTCTAGTTCCGTGTACCCCTTTGCTCTTCTGCTGTGCCCTCGCCTTTCGCTCCATACCTCGCTCGCTCATTATCCAATGGCTCTCTCTCCAATTCTCTAATGACTTCCTCTCTCGCTGCTCTACTGTCCTCTTCCGTCGCTGTATGAATTCTCGGCTCCATCTATGTTGCTTTTTTGTTGTCGTGCTCTCTTTTTTGGTACTGGTTTCTGTATCGTGTTTTTTCGATTTCGAACAAAATAGGAAAGTTTTTCAGTATTTTGAAGTTCCTGCATATTTTTCTCTTCCGATTTGGGCGAAGCTATTGTGTGTTTCTTGAAGGAATTGCAAATTTGCTACTGATGTGTGTTGCAGGTTTAGCTAGTTTGTAGAGGTCACTGTTCGTGCTGAAACATGGCTTCCAGAAGTGGCGGTGAGTCTTCAAGTCAGCCGCCACAGAGGCGGTTGATGCGGACGCAGACGGCCGGAAACCTAGGGGAAACCGCCTATGACAGTGAGATTGTGCCTTCTTCTCTGGTGGAGATCGCTCCCATCCTTCGTGTTGCTAACGAAGTCGAAAAGCACAACCCTAGGGTTGCGTATCTGTGTACTGCTTCCCCCCTTTGTTTTAATTTGGGAGTCTCTTTTACTTTCTTGATTGGGAAATATCCGGTCCAGCAGTTTTCTAATCTTGTTAACCATTCATCTTTGCTCTGTACTCTGTAGGTCGATTTTATGCATTTGAGAAAGCTCACACATTGGACCCCACATCCAGCGGGCGTGGTGTCCGGCAGTTTAAAACTGCTCTTTTGCAGAGGTTGGAAAGGGTATGTGTGCTCACAGCCTCACAGTTCCTAATCACTAATAACTTCATTCTCTGGAAGCAATAATCAGATTTACTTACTGCAATTGGAATTCAGTTATATGAAAGCATTAGGAAGCAATACTATACAAGTAATACATAAATAAGAAAGTAATTGCCGATTTGGTCTCTAGAACTTGTCTTTCAGATTTGGAAAGAGAACTAATGTTTGTAAGGGCATGTTCTATACTGATTAAGTGATTAACAAGTTGCAACCTATAAGGCCATGCCCAATCAACTGCCTATCCTTGTGAATATCAGGTTAATTATATCGGCGTTCATATTATGAGTTCGTGTTTTTCATTTTTTGTTTGTTTTATTGCTACTTATGAGCTCTTCTTTCTTAGGAGAATGATCCAACATTAGTGGGTAGAGTTAAGAAAAGCGATGCACGAGAAATGCAAAGTTTTTATCAGCATTATTATAAGAAATATATCCAAGCCCTGCAAAATGCTGCCGATAAAGCTGACCGGTAAGTATTTTCCACAGTTTTTAGGGAAACAATTGGATATTTTTCATGTTTTACTCCATTATCATTTTATGCTATACTAGTTATGACTTATTGAGATTTTCTCTTTAGCGCACAACTAACAAAGGCCTACCAGACTGCCAATGTTCTCTTCGAGGTGTTAAAGGCTGTTAATCTGACACAGAGAGTTGAGGTTGATCGTGAGGTGAGACTTGGTGATACCTGATGTTCTTTTGTTGATGCTATGTTAGGTACACTGCAGCTATTTCCTTTGACATTAGCTTCATTTGCTCACTTACAGATATTGGAAACTCATGACAAAGTGGCAGAAAAAACCGAAATTTATCTCCCTTACAATATACTTCCTCTTGGTCCTGATAGTGCTAATCAGGCAATTATGCAGTATCCAGAGGTTTGTCATAATATTCTGCTGTGTATGTTCGGTCAACCAGTAATTATATATGTTTTTTTGAGTTTCTTAACTGTTTAATGCAGATTCAAGCAGCTGTAGTTGCACTTCGTAACACTAGGGGCCTTCCATGGCCTAAGGAATATAAGAAGAAAGCAGATGAAGATATTTTAGATTGGCTTCAGGCAACTTTTGGATTTCAGGTATTGTATCATTTTTTGAGTTCTCGCCTTTCATCTTACATGCTTGCTGTTTTGTATGATTATGTTATTTATAAACCTTAACTAGTCTGTCATTGTGTTCTGTTTTGCAGAAAGATAGTGTTGCAAACCAGAGGGAACACCTGATTTTGTTGCTTGCAAATGTGCACATACGTCAGTTTCCTAAGCCTGATCAGCAACCCACGGTCTGTTCATCACAAATAATATTGCCTTACATATTGAAATGGGAACTGCAAGATATTAACTTATAGCACTGAAACATATTGTCAATTAGTTGGATGATGGTGCACTATCTGAAGTGATGAAGAGATTATTTAAAAACTACAAAAGGTGGTGCAAATATTTGGATCGTAAGAGTAGCCTCTGGTAAGTCTACTAACTTTGAATATTTCTGGTACTGGCTAAGAAAGCATTTTTCATTTTAGGTTGAGAAGGAAGTGCATTACCATGATTTTGTTTTGAAGGCTTTCTTTTTCGCTTCTCTATTCTCAAAAATATTTCCATCACTAACTCATTAGTTTCAGAAACAATGTCCACATCCAATCATGTAAATAGTTGCATTACACACAAAACTCATGATTTTTTAAGTTAGAAACAAATGAGGTGCCATCCATTTTCATTTCTTAAACCTTATAGACCTTTCCTGGCCTTTTCTTCAGTGGTATATTATCCATTTATCAAAATTTCCCCCTTTTTAAAGATTGGAGTCTGATAAATACGAGAGCAGCAGTTAAGCAAGGCATGTGAGCTGCTTAACGGTTATTTAAGTCACCATATAAAATTTCTGACAGCAAGTAGGATATATGCGTTGAAAATAGAAAAAGCTGAATGTGTGTATTGAAATTTGTAGAGGAATGTGGAATGCAGATCTGTAAACTAGCAACAATCTACAGAAGGAATACCCTATGGTCCTAGAACTAGAAGTAAACCCTCTCCTGCAAGGCAAAGCACCATAGCGTTGCCTAAAGTGCAAAATTGCTCTCAGATGCTCTTCCACTCTCCTCCGTATTATCTACCTCTTTAACCTTACTTTAAGGCTTATTTGGCTTCCCATGTCAATCATTGCATTATTTGTGATATATCCTTGGCCTTTCTAGTGGGTCGTGTGTGACTGATTTTGATTGCTCCTATGTGGGCCTTCTGTCGTGGATCTTTTCATGGTTTCTGACTTTGTAGTCCCTGTGAATAGTGTTGCCTAATATGTATCCAAATAATAAGAAGAGTGCAGGCAATTTAAGTGGTTTATGTGTGATTGCTAAACTCACAAGTCCATAAAAACCCAAATCAAATATGAAGCATCACATCAAGCATTAAAACATATGAAAATTTCAAATCTTGCCAAACACACTTTAAAGTAAAATTAAGTATAACGCAAATAAGTTTATAAAGTAAGGTAACCAAACACACTCCTAAATTTCTGTGTGGAAATATCTTGTTTGCTACAATTTGAAGTTTTGACCAGTAACCATATGCATATCGAGAGTGTGAAAAGGCTGCTTGGGTATGGAATTGAAGCAGTTTGTTCCTATTTATGCAATCTTGTCTTGTTTTTTATATTCATACTTTGTCTTTACTGCAGGTTGCCTACTATACAGCAGGAAATGCAGCAGCGTAAGCTTTTATACATGGGCTTGTATCTGCTTATCTGGGGAGAAGCTGCAAATTTGAGATTCATGCCAGAATGCCTGTGCTATATTTACCATCATGTATGCTCTTTCATGTTTTTAAAGTTGTGGTTTCATATTTAGTGATGCTTTCACTATTCTTTTTCTACTTTTATGAAAGATCTTTGTGTACCATATTCTAATACACTAGAAAAAAAAGTAGTTTTATTGTAGAATTAGTTTTAAATCATTATAGCAATGCAAATAACTTCAATTTTGGAAATTTATTGTGGAAGACTTGTCCATTTACTTATAACTGGTGTAGGTTATTAGGTTCAGTTAGTAAATGCATATTTTCACTCTCTTTGATTGAATTGAATGAATCTTTATTTGAATTAATGGATTAATTAATCAGATGACAGAAGTTTATATAGAAATAATTTTAGCAACACTGATGATTTGTTTATTCTGATATAAGGATGTTTGTAGATGAAAATTATATATCTTTAATGTGCCATATTTAGAAAGATTCTCTTACATAAGGTTGTTTGCCAGTTTAAGGTGTTATCAACTATGGCATGAGTTTTGCTATATCAGAACTGTATGTGCAACAGTCGTGTATTATTGATATTCTTAATGCTTGTTTCTGCTTTAATCTAGACTTTTGGTGCTCTTTCTTGCTAGATGGCCTTTGAGCTCTACGGCATGCTAGCAGGCAATGTTAGTCCTACTACAGGTGAAAATGTCAAGCCAGCCTATGGTGGTGAAGATGAAGCTTTCCTACGAAAAGTTGTTACTCCAATTTATGAAGTCATTCAAAAGGTGATCCATGTACATTACAATAAATTGAATTATGTTCTTAATGATTAAGCTATGCAACTCAGACCTGTTTTCTGTGTAGGAAGCTGAGAGGAGCAGAAGAGGAACATCTAAGCATTCTATGTGGAGAAATTATGATGATTTAAATGAATATTTTTGGTATTTTCTTATCCATAAAGCGTAAGGTTTCCTTAAGATGGAGAAATATATTCAATCAAAGTATTTGATGTTTGTATTTGCAGGTCAGTCGACTGTTTCCGGCTAAGTTGGCCCATGCGAGCTGATGCTGATTTTTTTCATGTTCATGTAGACAAACACCATTTTGACAAGAGTGATGTAAGCCATTATATTCTTCACCTTTGTTTTACTCCATGAATATCATTGCTTTCTTGTTTCGGATTACAATCTACCTTTTTTATTCTTTTCCAACACTGACATTGGTCCACCTGAGATGTAAATTCACAAGATGGATTGCTTTAAGGGTAAAAGGGGGTGGAAGTAAGTACCACATTTTTTGTACTGTCTGATTATTTTTTTGTGATTTTCAGGACAATAAACGACATGCAAGAGATAAGTGGATTGGGAAAGTAAATTTCGTTGAAATAAGAACATATTGGCACATATTCAGAAGCTTTGATCGGATGTGGAGCTTCTTTATATTGTGCTTGCAGGTATATATCGCTTTTCTGAGTTAGTTTTCCCAACCATATATATATATATATACATATACATATCTTTCCTTTTACATGGTTACAGCTTTCTATAATTTTTCCTTTCCCTTTCAGGCCATGATAATTGCTGCATGGAATGGGTCAGGAGACCTAGGTTCAGTCTTTACACCTGATGTTTTCAAAAAAGTGTTAAGTGTGTTCATAACTGCTTCCATATTGAAGTTTGGACAAGGTGGGTGCTGTAGCTGGGACAAACTAAACGGAACTTTCGTAAAACTTCATATAAATATAAGCCATAAATAATATATTATAATTTGACAGCTCACGTATTTTACCCTACTTTATTTGTATATTCTGTATAGGAAATGCTTATTTGAAAATTCTATGAAATGTATGCACTTGCAGCTGTCCTTGATGCCATCCTAAATTGGAAAGCAAGGCATAGCATGCCGTATAATGTCAAGCTAAGATATATTTTGAAGGTTGTATTTGCTGCTGCGTGGGTGATTATTCTTCCAGTAACTTATGCTTACATGTGGGAAGATCCTCCAGGATTTGCTCGCACAATCAAAAGTTGGTTTGGGAGCAATTTCAGTTCAAATTCACTATTTATTTTAGCTGTTGCTATCTACCTGTCACCAAATGTGCTTTCTAGTGCACTATTTTTATTCCCCTCTATTCGGCGTGCCCTTGAAAGATCAAATTACAGAATCGTGATGTTGATTATGTGGTGGTCACAGGTACATGATAATTCTGTCATATATTACTGAATATTCACAATTTTTTACTGTGGATGAACTTTTTCGTTTAACAAGTTTAGTTGCTGTTGCTTGGCAGCCACGGCTCTATGTAGGAAGAGGAATGCATGAAAGCACATTTTCATTGATCAAGTAAGGCGTATTACTGTCTGTATATTTACATACATACAAGAATGGCCCTCATGGCTGATATCTATTTTATTTTCCTGACATTCTGAGTTCTTTGCAGGTATACCCTGTTCTGGGTTCTTCTTATCATTACAAAGTTGGCATTTAGTTACTATGTCGAGGTATGACTCAAATCTGCTCTATAGCATATTCTGTCCTATTCTAGCTTTTGTTCATGAAGGTTTCTCTCAAATGTTGCTAGATTTTCAATGAAGTTTGACATCAATTGTGCTTAGTCATAAATTAGTGATTGTGCTCGTTTATTTGAAATGTATGCTGCTTGTGTTTGCAGATTATGCCTCTTGTTAGGCCAACGAAGGATGTCATGAGGATTCAAATAAGTGGTTCAAGTTATAAGTGGCATGAGTTCTTCCCTCGTGGTAACATTACTTGGTCCACTTATTGAGAAAGACATTTTTTTTTTCTCTATTTCCATAGTGTGTGAGAATCTCTTGCATATTTGATCTATTTTGCAGCAAAGAACAATATTGGTGTTGTCGTTGCACTTTGGGCTCCAATCATCATGGTATGGACTACACCAGCTAGTATGCATTACACCTAAATAGTAGCTTTTAAATCTTATCATTGGCGCAGGTATATTTCATGGATGCACAAATCTGGTATGCCATATTCTCCACAATATTTGGTGGTATTTATGGTGCTTTCCGACGTCTTGGAGAGGTATATCTTTTGGCTGTTCGCTGTGGGCCCCTGAACTAAGTCATTTCTAACTCCTAGCTGAGCTCGTTAATTTTCTTTCTTGGATCCAGATTCGAACTTTAGGAATGCTGAGGTCCCGATTTGGATCATTGCCTGGTGCTTTTAATAGTTGTCTTATGCCACCTGAAACGTTTCAACAGAAGAAAAAAGGATTTAAGGCCACTTTATCTAGGAGATTTCCTATGGTGAGATTTTCTGGAAGTACATATTTATTGGTTTCTGCTTTCCATCTGTGTTATTATTGATATTTCAGGTTTTTCCCCCAGTGTATGGATTAGAGAAGCAGCTTTTAATGTTAAATGTTGTTGCTGTGTCATTTTATTATGTCTTTCTGTATACGCAACAGGCTCATTATTTGAATGTGTCAGGTACCATCAAACAAAGGTAAGGAGGCTGCCCGGTTTGCTCAGCTGTGGAATCAAATCATCACTAGTTTCAGGGAAGAAGATCTCATCAGAGACAGGTAGCTTGGCTGCAACTGCCTTTTTTTTGTATTTTCTTTCTTTTTTCTTTTGGTTTGAATGTTGTCAAATCAGAAAGGGGGTTGTCACGTAGGCTTATGAAGCCGTGTGTGGAACTTGTATATTGATCATAAAATACAACTGATATATTTTTTTAAAAGATGTGTGATGCAACTGAGCATATGGACTACAATAACCAGATTTAAGACAATTGCATTTATTCATTTGTTAAATTAAACGGTCATCTTGAAGGGAGAAAGATTTGCTTCTTGTTCCTTATTGGGCGGACCGTGATCTGGATCTCATACAATGGCCACCTTTCTTGCTGGCTAGCAAGGTTTGAATCTGGATTTGTTCCATTGTGTATCTGAGATATATTGTAACCCTTGGATTCTCAGTTGAGTTTGTATGCAATACAGGTTCCTATTGCTGTGGATATGGCGAAAGACAGTCATGGAAAGGACGGGGAGAATGAGCTGAAGAAGAGGATTGCAGCTGATGACTACATGTCTTGTGCTGTAAGGGAATGCTATGCATCTTTTAAAAGCATTATTAAGATCATGGTCCAAGGTGACCATGAAAAGAGGTAAGTTCTTAAAAATAATTCCATGGCTACTGAGATTTATTACAATATAAACGCTTGAGATTTTCAAATTTCAGGGTGATTGAGTACATCTTTTCTGAAGTTGAAAAGCATATAGAAGCGGATGATCTCATTGCTGAATACAGGCTAAGTGCCCTCCCTAGCCTCTATGAGCACTTTGTCGAGCTTGTCAAAATCTTGGTAAATCAGTCCTGGCATGTGTGTATGTATTTTTTAGGATGGAGGCAAGTTTTAGTTACTTAACAGTATCAAAAAATTTCAGGTGCAGAATAAGCCAGATCAAAGGGATCGGGTTGTGATTCTTTTCCAGGACATGTTGGAGGTGGTGACAAGGGATATCATGGAGGATCCTTTATCTAAGTGAGACATCTACTTTTCTTTTTTATCATGAAGGCCCTGCTTATCTTTGGTGCTTTTCTCATGGCCTTTGTATTTTTATTTGTTTGTAGCTTAGTAGAGTCAATACATGGAGGGCCAAAGCAGGAGGGAATTGTTCCCCTTGATCAGCAGTATCAGCTATTTGCATCTTCTGGGGCAATTAACTTCCCACTTGAGGCAACAGAAGCCTGGCAAGAGAAGGTTTGTGATTGCAAAAGTACCTGTGAATTAAATTATGGCTTGTCCATGTCCTGAACTCTGAATTCTTTTCATGGCAGATCAAACGGCTTGACTTGCTGCTCACTGTGAAGGAGTCTGCTATGGATGTTCCATCAAACCTGGATGCTAGGCGGCGTATGTCTTTCTTTACAAATTCCCTGTTTATGGATATGCCACCTGCTCCAAAAGTTCGCAATATGCTTTCCTTCTCGTAAGTTTTCAGAACTCTGATGCTAGGGTCAATGCACCTTTTTTTTTCTCCCCTTTCTCCTTCTACTTATTCCACAACTTCCTTAAAATTCTTTCTGCAGTGTATTAACTCCTTACTACACTGAGGATGTTCTTTTCTCACTAAGAGAATTGGAGTCACAAAATGAAGACGGAGTTTCCATTCTTTTTTACTTACAAAAGATCTATCCAGGTTGATATACAGATATCTGTATTTGGTATCATAGACATGATTCATCTCAGAAAATTTCTAACCATACGGTTTTTCTTTTTCTGAATATAAAAGATGAATGGAAGAACTTTTTGGAGCGAGTAAATTGTCAAACTGAAGAAGATGTTAAAGAAAATGAAGATTTAAAGGAAGAGTTACGTCTTTGGGCATCATACAGAGGCCAGACTTTGACCAGAACTGGTTCTCTCTCTCTCTCTCTCTCTCTCTCTCTCTCTCACACACACACACACACACACACACACACACACACACACACATATTATAAATAACTTTGAAGTGACAAATGGATGCATAAAATGAAACTACACCATTTATTACCTTGAGGCTTCAGCATTACTTCGATGTGGATATGAGAATTTCTGATATGCATGTTATTTTGGTATGCTGCTGCTGACAATTTTGCAGTTAGGGGTATGATGTACTACAGGAAAGCATTGGAGCTGCAAGCATTCCTTGATATGGCCAAAGATGAGGGTACTTGTTCTTAGTTCTGTTAAAGGCTTTTTCCCGTTTTGTTACATACCCACTTCTCTGTACTAGTTTTATTGGGAAGGCACCTTCGAGCTGATTAGTATTAAAACCTTTTGTTGCATTTGAAGTCTTAATGGAGGGCTACAAGGCTATTGAGTCAAATGCTGGGGATCACATACAAGGGGAACGGTCACTTTGGGCACAGTGTCAAGCAGTTGCTGACATGAAATTTACGTATGTAGTATCATGCCAGCAATATGGGATTCATAAAAGATCTGGTGATGCACGTGCACAAGATATATTGAGGCTCATGACAACGTACGTTTCTATTTAGCGTAACCATCTTGCTGATTGAAGAGGGAAAATGTGAACATTTGATGCCCATTTATCCCTTTAAACCTTAAAGTTTGTGGCCACTGATCTTTGGTGGCAGATACCCATCGTTACGTGTAGCCTACATTGATGAAGTTGAAGAGTCTAGCAAGGACAGGTCAAAGAATATCCATAAGGTCTATTATTCTGTCCTTGTGAAGGGCTTGAAGGCAGCATTACCAAAATCTAGTGGTTCCATGGAACCTGAACAAAATTTGGATCAGG
This sequence comes from Polygonum aviculare, assembly GCA_934048045.1. Lineage (NCBI taxonomy): Eukaryota > Viridiplantae > Streptophyta > Magnoliopsida > Caryophyllales > Polygonaceae > Polygonum > Polygonum aviculare. Next base: position 26,918,391 of record OW204031.1, read on the forward strand.
TATTCCCAGTTATTTTTGTGACGTTAATAAATATGTTCCAAGTGTTCTGTATGAATTACCAAATTTGGACATCATATGATTAAACAAGAAGAGTACATATGAACATCGGCAACACTTTTAATGCACATGAGCCATGTGACCCAGGTGACTATAGAATGCATGCATGTAGTAATACAGTTTTGAATTATATCAAGTTCCACGTCATCCAGAAATGCAGATCTATTAACTTTCTACTAAGACACTCACAGTCACAATGTTGTCATTTCAGTTAATCTATAAGATTAAACTCCCAGGACCTGCTATCTTGGGTGAGGGAAAGCCAGAAAATCAGAATCATGCAATAATTTTCACCCGTGGAGAAGGCCTGCAAACAATAGATATGAATCAGGTGGATTGTGGTGTTCACCCCTCCTGTTGGATTTTGTACACATATGCTTTCACTTTCTGATTACTGACTTGTCTCCTTGTGAAGGATAACTACATGGAAGAAGCTTTAAAAATGAGAAATCTGCTTGGAGAATTTCTGATAAAACATGGTGGTGTCAGGATGCCTACTATTCTTGGACTTAGGGAACATATTTTTACTGGAAGGTAGGCTTCTTTTCTGGATTTATCAGAGGCTTCATTCTTGTAATTATGGCCCTAAGTGTCTTATTTGTATTGTGGCAGTGTTTCTTCCCTTGCTTGGTTCATGTCAAACCAAGAGACAAGTTTTGTTACTATTGGTCAAAGATTGTTGGCCAACCCACTGAGGTAAGTCTAACCCCTCCTCACCTGGATTTATTGTTTTTTCCAATTCAAAATAGTACACTAGTTGTCTTGCAAACTCTCGCAGTATCTAACAAATATTGTTTAAAAATAATTATAGGGTACGGTTCCACTATGGTCATCCAGATGTCTTTGATAGGCTGTTTCACCTTACTCGTGGTGGGATTAGTAAAGCATCAAAAGTTATCAACTTAAGTGAAGATATATTTGCTGGTATGTTGGACAACATGCTTCCTCCAAATCCCAACAATTCCATCCCCCCACTTCAGGACTATTTCGTTTTGTTTTCAAAACATGTTTTGTTTTCACAGTAGTATGATTAACGATATGACTTGCTCGTATTTTTGTAAATATAAGGATTCAATTCCACTCTTCGTGAGGGCAATATTACTCATCATGAGTACATACAAGTTGGAAAAGGTCGAGATGTGGGGCTTAACCAGATTTCAATGTTTGAAGCAAAAATAGCTAATGGCAACGGAGAACAGACACTGAGTCGTGATGTATACAGGCTTGGTCATCGTTTTGATTTCTTCAGGATGCTGTCTTGTTATTTCACCACTATTGGTTTCTACTTCAGCACACTTGTATGTTATAGAATTTAAACAGCTCATGGTTATTCTCTACATTTCCCCCTTCAAATAAGCTGGGTTCCTAACTTTCGTCTCTGTTTCACAGATTACGGTGCTTATTGTATATGTTTTCCTCTATGGACGTCTCTATCTTGTCCTCAGCGGCCTTGAACAAGGGTTAAGCAACCAAAAGGCATTTAGAAACAACAAGCCTCTTCAAGTGGCGCTTGCTTCTCAGTCTTTTGTTCAAATTGGGTTTTTGATGGCCTTGCCTATGATAGTGGAAATTGGCTTAGAAAGAGGGTTTCGAACTGCTCTCGGTGATTTTATTCTCATGCAGTTGCAATTAGCCCCGGTTTTCTTCACGTTCTCATTGGGTACAAAGACCCACTATTATGGAAGGACATTGCTTCATGGGGGTGCAAAGTATAGGCCTACTGGAAGAGGATTCGTCGTGTTTCATGCCAAATTTGCTGAAAACTACAGGCTTTACTCTCGCAGCCACTTCGTTAAGGGAATTGAACTCATGATGTTGCTGATCGTTTATCAGCTTTTTGGCCAATCTTACAGAGGTGCAGTCGGCTATGTCTTGACAACCATATCAATGTGGTTCATGGTTGGTACCTGGTTGTTTGCTCCTTTCCTGTTTAATCCTTCTGGTTTTGAGTGGCAAAAAATTGTTGATGATTGGACTGATTGGCACAAATGGATAAACAACCGGGGTGGAATTGGTGTCCAGCCGGAGAAGAGTTGGGAATCTTGGTGGGAAGAGGAACAAGAACATCTACACCATTCTGGTGTACGTGGTATCATTGCTGAGATTCTATTGGCATTGCGGTTCTTTATTTATCAATATGGGCTTGTTTATCACTTAAAAATCACAGAGACAACTAGAAGCTTTCTGGTAATCCTCTTACATTCAACTTTTATTTTCTTCTCCAATTTTTTTTCGTTACTATGAACCGTCTCTGTTGTAATTATATGTATTTTTTCCAGGTGTATGGCATGTCATGGTTAGTGATCTTCCTGATATTATTCGTGATGAAGGCAAGTGTCATTTTTTTGTTTTCGCTTTTTAGATACCGGCGTGATTATCTTCAAATTTCCCCTGAGCATTATGATTTGATTAATTAATGCCAAATTTCATGGGTGAATTCGATTAACTCTTGTTCACGTCTTAAATTGTGCTATGAATCACTGTTTGGTATCTTGTCTACATAATATTCATCTAACATTTTAGATCTGTTTCATGGTTCAACAGACCGTCTCCATTGGAAGGAGGAAGTTCAGTGCAGACTTTCAACTAGCTTTCAGACTCATTAAAGGAATGATCTTCCTGACATTTATTGCGATACTTGTGATCCTTATTGCGATTCCACACATGACAATGCAAGACATCTTAGTCTGCATTCTGGCTTTCATGCCTACCGGTTGGGGTTTGCTTCAGGTGAGAGCTTCATGCCATTCTATACAAATTTTCGAAATTGGTTTTCTGAGTTACCCGGGTTTTAACTGTTCTATATTTATTGCCAGATTGCACAAGCTCTGAGGCCTGTGGTGCGCAAGTTCGGTATATGGAGCTCCGTTATGACTCTTGCTCGTGGGTACGAGATAGTGATGGGATTACTTTTGTTTACTCCAGTTGCCTTCCTTGCTTGGTTCCCGTTTGTGTCTGAGTTTCAGACACGTATGCTGTTCAACCAAGCCTTCAGTAGAGGACTTCAGATTTCGCGTATTCTGGGCGGGCAAAAGAAAGATAAGGATAAGTCGTCCAATAACAAGGTCTGATTGTGCAGATTCGCCCCGGAATTGTGTATGGTTGGTGAGATTGATGCATGGATGTGTACGTAATGTGTTGCCGACAAGCTGTATTAGAGAGCTCGGTAAGCCTTGGATGATGTAAGCTGCTTTTATTTATTGTAATTTTTGTAGCCCTGTAGACAAAATACCTACTAATGGAGGAATCCTTTGCATTTGATTTTGCATATTACTGGACGATTATCATTGCTTAGCAAGTTTAGCATATCACTTTAATATGACTTTGAAAAATATGAAGCCGATATTTCGCTGGAATTTACTATTTGCTGCTTACGTTAATTTAGTACTTGAGTTGCATTTCGACAAGATGGTGATAATTGATTATGTAATATGCTAAGCTATGCTCTGATTGAATCAATATACAAACTTGGCCGCCTAAAAAGGGCACTCAAATCAAACTTGATTGCTTCAATTCGTCCATTAGTTATGCCAACCACTTGTAAGTGCAAATCCCGGTTTTTAACTCATCGCGCATGCAACGTAATTAGTGGAAGCTTTTACATTTTTTAAAAAATTGTTAACGTAGTTTGGTTAGTGCTAATCCACGAGATCCCAATTACTTTGCTCATACTGATAAATTAGTCACGTAACTTAGTTTGTCTTTTTCCCTTGAATGTAAGTCAATGTACATATATATTATTATTCGTAATTGGTGTCACACTAAATCCATGTATATTGTATATAAGTACAAGTCTTAGTGCTCGATCCATTTCTCTGCAGGCCGGCTGGCTATGGCCGCCATGACCATGCACATGCGGGCGCAACAATTTGAGATTTAATATATGATATCCATAATGCATGCATCGGATGTACACGAAACAATTTGACCTATATAAAATCGATCAGGAAATTAAAAATTATTATAAGAGAATACCAAGAACTAGTTGCGTACTACTTAATGTAGCTTGCTTATATATACTACACTCTACACACACTAATCTTTCCGTGGGTATTGCATGCAAATTACGATCGAAAAGCCCCTACCAATTAATTTAAGTACGTGGGTAGATTAAGCAAGAACACATGATGAAAAACAATGCATGTAGTATTGGGTTTGGTGGGTATTTTATACTAGCGATCTCCTTGACCCTAATCTTAAGTGCAAAATCCCAATTAAGTTATGATTTTTATGCAACCTCCTGCCCTAATCTTACCCGAATCGTAAGGCAACAGGTCCAAAACGCTGTCATCAAGGAAACTCGTATGGCGGCTTCATTGCTACGTCTCCATTTCCACGATTGCTTTGTTAATGTACGTAACGTTCGTTCCATGCATGCATCCAAATAATATAGCATGTACTATATGCTCCATGATTTTTTGTATTCCTTCAATTAATCAATTAATGTTTGCGTATGCGTACGTTAATTTGTGAATATGTTCATAGGGATGCGACGGATCGATTTTGCTGGATGGAAGCGACGGAGAGAAGTTTGCGAACCCGAACCTGAACTCTGTGAGAGGGTTTGACGTGGTGGATGCAATTAAAACCGCTGTTGAGAGCTCGTGCCCCGGAGTCGTATCGTGTGCTGACTTGTTAGCCTTGGCTGCCCGTGAATCCGTTCGTTTCGTGAGTGTTAATCCAAATATCGTACTATACATATCATCACATATTCGCATCCATGTTAATATACGTACACTTGCATAACGTTAATCACGAATTGTTTATACGTGTAGAGTGGAGGACCTTCATGGAGAGTGCTACTTGGAAGAAGGGATGGACTGATATCAAACCAAACATTGGCAAACACTAATCTTCCTTCACCCTTTGATACTTTGGATGTTATCATCTCAAAATTCGCAAACGTCGGCCTCAATCTCACCGATCTTGTCGCCTTATCAGGTTCGTATCCGATTCTACGTACCCCTTTTACTTACATATATAATACATCATCTTAGGTACCTGATATATATAAGCAATTGACGCGATTATATATATACGATGTCTGGCATATGTACGTATATGTATGTTTATATGTGTGTGCGCGTGCATGCGTGCGTGCAGGTGCTCATACAATAGGCTTTGCAAGGTGTGCGACCTTCAGCACAAGGCTATACAACTTCTCAGGTAGCGGTGCCCCCGACACAAGCATGGAGTCGAGCTTGGTTTCCCAGCTCCAGAGCCTGTGTCCTCAAGGCGGCGATGGCAACCTAACTACCTCTCTGGATCAGAATTCTACCGATTTATTCGACAACCACTACTTCGAGAATTTGGCTAGCAACAACGGTGTCCTCCTCTCGGACCAGGAGTTGTATTCAAGCGATGGCGACGATGCTGCTTCGACAGCAAAAACCCTAGTCCAGAATTACAGCAGTAACCTTGGCCTCTTCTTCTTTGATTTCGCTAATTCTATCGTTAAGATGGGGAGAATAAGTCCGTTGACGGGATCCGACGGCGAGATCAGGAAGAACTGCAGAGTTGTTAATTGATCGATATGCTTAGATCAGTTGTGAACATGCTATGTATCAATGTATGTACGTTGCTAATAAGGCAGCCTAGCTAGCTTGGCTGCAGGAATGAGTTAGCTGTTATGAAATTGTGTTTTGTCATTTATAACACTAGCAAATCTCGAATCTCGAATCTCGATCATGTGCCAACGTACGTGACACACATTTACGTAGGGCTTGAGAATTTTTTTAAAAAAAAACTGAAGAATTTAAGTATATATACAGAAGAGGTGTAAGTGGCCTCTGCCAAGGAGAGTCATAGATTTTCTTTTACATTAACTTAGATTTTAGTTATTTTATTAGTTTGAATTAGTATTAAGGTTGTGGATTTTTCAACTTAGCCACATATGTATTAGTTACAAAATTGACTTTGTCGAAAACTCAAAAATAAATATAGACAGGGGAAATAAATTTAGTTAAAAAATTGACGTTGTCGAAAACTCATAGCTACCGTTCAAAATTGTTTAAATATGTGCACCACACGAAAAATGTAAAAATATCGTGCGTTTGTGGTCACCACGAGCAATTACCCATAAACAATGAACATGTTTTTCAATAAGAAAAGTGGCAAACCAAGGATAACATATTGGGTCCTCACTTAATAAATTAAAAGACAATATACAAAATGAATTTGTACTAGCTAGCAACATCAAATCAATGTACATTCGACCAAAAAAAACATCAAATCAATATACATGCAAAAGAGGAATTACCCATAACCGTGAACATGTTTTTCAATAAGAAAGTGACAAACCAAGTACAAGATATTGGGTCCTCACTTGTTAAAAGACAATATACAAACTGAATTTGGATCAAGGAAAGACTGAATTTGTACTAGCTAGCAACACCAAAGTAACGTAGTGACTAGTGAGACAAAGAAGATTTACTCCCTCCGTTATGAAATAATTGTCGTTTTAGATTGATTGAGTTGTTAAGAAATATTTGTCATTTTAGATATTTTAACACTATTTTTCCAATATTATCCAGATTAATTGAAAACAATCATTTAAATCTATACTAGAGAATAAAAGATCTTCTTAAGATTGAGGGTACATTAGTCAAATTATTTGAATTTTTAAATTTTAAAACAAATCCTAAAACGGAGGGAGTATTATTCATCGGATTAAAAAAAAGGATTTATTATTCATTTTTTTTGATCAAACAAGGCTGGAGCGGGAGCCTATACGATTAAAAGATTTATTATTCATGAAACAGCGTATACATACAAACAAACAAACGACACTAAGCAAATGTACAAACAAATGTGCTGGCAGATGCTCTGCCTTTATTTCACAACACCAGTCTTATAATCAAATAAAAAATGACACAAATTTGGTTAACTTACACACATTAAATTGTAACCGATCAATCAAATGGAAATGCTGTTAGGAACACCCATACCAGTAACCCCAGGCTTAGAGTAAGGCTTAAACAACTCGTACGGAACAATTCCCGCCCCAAACCTATTCTTCAAACTCTCATTTCCATTCCTCTCATCAATCACCTCCTCCAACACCTTCAACTTCTCATTGAACCTCCCGAACGCCGCCTTAACCGTCTCGTCCTTCTCCCACGACGGCTCGATCCTCTCCCCGATGTACTCCTCGTCCGGCGAGTGGTTCGAAAGCACCTCCAACACCGCCATCACCTTCGTCGCTTGGATCTTACTCGGAAAGCTCTCCAAGAGAGTCTTGTCCGGTCGCGACACAAATTCGTTCCACTCTTCCTTCGTCGGGTCCTCGTCGGGCATTTTAGTCCTCGCGATCGTGGGCCGGTTCGGGAAGTAGCCCGCGTACGTGTACTGCCCGAAGTTCACGGCTGCGTGCTGCCCCGAGCTGACCCAGATCATTGTGGTCAGGATCTGGATCAGGTTGGCTTGGGTCTTGAGCTCGGGCCAGCCCAATTTCTTGTCCGCGTGGCCCACGTTGCGAATCTCAGCCCACCACGCTTGGAGCTCCACGTCGGCTTCGACTGGGTTCGGGTCGGATTGCGGGTAGTAGTGGCTCACGTATTCGGTTACCCATTCTTCGATGGCGTCCCACAGGATGAGCCCATCGTTCGCAAACGGGTAGTCTTGGATTGATAGTTTTAGACCGTGTGGTTCATTCGGGTCTTCCTCCGCCATTCCTCTGCATCAAATCAATCCATCACATAAATTACGTTAATGTATCATGACATTAAAATGGACTAGACTCGTTCTTGAGATACGTACCTGCTGATAAGGTCGGCAGGGAGTCCTTGCAAATCAAACCTCCATTGCTGAGCGTAAACGGCCGAGCTGAACTCCATCGAGTACTTACGAGCAGAGAACGAACTCTCGATTATTCCGTCGGCGTTTATAAGGGCTGCTCGAGCCAGGGCATTGATCTCCATGGTGTACCGGAAATGAGGGTACAACAGCCTATAGATTGGATGCACAGCACTCATTTGTCTGTTTGCTGCAATTATGTAAGGCTCGGTACAACAATGAGTCCTCAACCTGAAATCAACATGAACACATCAAAACCCTCGATCTCAATTGTAGCATAGAATATTATATTACATAGTTTAATTGTATACCCATGTAACTACGATCACGTACCAGTGGCTTATGAGTTGATGAAAGGCAGAGTCATGAGCAAGAACATGAGCTTTGGCCAGGCGCCAAAGCCATGAATCTGTGGAGTTAATCAAAGTTGGAGTGTAAACTCGCTTCCATTGAGGCTTGTTATCAAGAGGAGGCCGAGTTAGCTCGATCACAATGGGTGCTAGTGTCCCTTGGCTGGTCAAGTAGAAAATCGTTCGCGACCCGTATAATGTCGTGCCTTCGATCTGCCTTATTTTGCCTACATATGGTAGTAACACATCATGGTAGTCCAACATGTACAGCTTCTTTTGTGCTATCGCCTGCAAATATGTAGGATCAATTGATCATACCTATTTAGTTGATCTAGTCCTAAAAACTGTATTAAGTCTAATTGAAGAGCTAATTGCTTAATGGTGGGTAGTCCAACGAACCTCTTTCACGGTGTCATTGCCAATCTTCCGTTGAATGATGTCGTCGGTTATGGCCGACTCTGGTGGCCCGTAGATCTTTGAATCAAGATTGCTCTTTAACGGCCATTCCTACAAAGTACGTCACAACTATAAGACTTTTGTACTGATGATAACATATAATAGCATATTAAAAAAGATATGTGACATACCGTGACCAACTTAATTCCGTAAGGGTTAAGGCCAGCTAGAGTTTGTCGAGCAAACTCCTCGTCTCTAAACCAACCGAGTTCATCCCCTACAATGAAATCAACAATCAATAAACATACATAAAAATAAAGTACTAAATTAAGAAAGATTTGTATCCATGGAGTGGAATTTAAAACTCACTTTCAAACATATCAGTGGTCTTGAAGCAGAGAATGTCTTTGCCTGAATCATTGGCATCTTTCAACAGATTCGGCAACAGATTCCTCATCTCCTTCTGATCCTTAATCTTGGGCAAATCGATCCCTTGGCTGAACAACTCATTAATATCGGTAAAATCCGAGAACCCAAGGTTGGGATCGACAATGGTGGCCTCCAAGGTAGGCACAAGCGCGTTCAACACCGCGCTAAGCGTGTTGATCCCGAAGCTCAGCTCCTTAATATCCGCGAACTGCTCGTCTCTTGGAACGTAGAAGCTTCCATTTCCTTTCGACTCCGTCTTGGGATCGGCTTTCGTCCTGGGACGCCCCGTTCTGCAACGCCTCGGGTAAGGGTGTGTTTCGGTCCCTCCAAGGACGGGGCGGAGCGTCTTGATGTCCTTGTCGGGATTGCCCAGGTCGTTGTAGGTGTCGTAGTCGTAGATCCTGTCGAAGCTCTTGCGCTCTCCTTTGCCATTTCCTCGAAGGTTTTCGAGCTCGCGGTCTCTCAATGGCTTCAATCCACTAGGTGTTTGTGATGGCAAGTATGACTGCAAAAACGTACGTAAGAATAACGTAAATTTGATTCACATAACTCTCGATCCAAATTGTCAAAATGTGTTGATGGACACATTTTACCAAAAACCTAATGAGAAAGTGAGGAAAGTTATTGCATCCTAATTCACACACGTTACTAAACAAAATTCTTGACCATTATAATAAGCTAGTATGTCTTCGTATATTTAGTCAATCGATTAAATTTCTAGGATAGTATCCTCAATTAAAAAAAAACTTAATAGGCTAGTACGAATATAGTACATACCTTGTTGGTGAAGAAGATTCGTCTTTCAGGGTTTTCGGATTCGGAGTGAACCCATGAGTCGCAGTAGATGGTGACTCGTCCTTGCGGTAAGCCATCAAGGACTATGCGATCGAGAAACATCTCCTTATGGTGCACGTTTTGGACCAAGATGGCCCCGATTTCGCCGAAATCGTGAGGGACATCAAAGTGAGCCTCATACTCCATTTCTTCCAAGTTCTTCACCTCACTGAGAACCGCTGAGGAGCGAGCCTTTGCGCGCGCATCCGCCTTCACTGCACTTGGCTTCTCCGATCCCAGTTTCCCGGCTGCACATAAATTATGACCTTATTCAATATATATAATTCTAAGACATATATATATATATATATATATCACAAACGTTATATATATATATATATGTATATGTATACGTATACGTACACTGAGGGATTTGTGAGCTGACGAGCTCGAGCTCGAGAGCAGTGCCGAGCAAGAAGTTGGAGACGTTGTCAAGGGTTTGGCCAATGCCGAGGTTCTTTAGGAAGCCGCCCAAGGTCAGTTTCTCCTTAACAACTGCTTTCACCTTATGAGACTTTTCATTACCCATTTCTTTTGATCCTTTTTGTAGGATAATTCTGGTGGGTACGTAAAATATAGGTTTAAATGTGGGTGTACGTGTGTGTTATATGTAAAGTTCTAGGTTTGTAAAAGAAAGGATCAAGGGTGCAATTAATGTGGTGTTCGTGGTATGGAATATGGCAAAGGGAGTATGATTAATTGGTTGTGGAAATTGAGAGAGTCTGGGTAGGTGTATTTATAGAGGGAAAGAGCAAGAGGAGACTATTCAACTTGACTAAATGAGAATGACAAAAGTACGCGAGTATTCGTTCTAGGAAGCCTTCATCGGATACATCATGCATCATCGTATTTTCACCGTTAAAAATTCAAATAAAAACGTTTAAAAGTTCGACCAAAAAAAAAACGTTTAAAAGGTATGAATGGTTAGATCTCCACGTAATGGACAGTAACCTTTTGTAACTTTTCTATCCATGAGTAGGCTCGAACCACGTTCAAGTCAAACCCGTTCTACGTGAAGCCAATATGGTGCCGGTTTCAGAGTTGGTCGATTTTTCACGTCCCACATGAAGTAAATGTTGTTACCGACTCTATCGACTTCTTTTCGTCATGTGTCTACTTTGTCACTTCGTTTCAATCCGGTTCTTCGGAACCTCATCCATGAGAATGCTAGCTTTAGGATATTATCCTTTCTGGTTAGCCTAGTCCAATTCTTTTCCTTATAAAAACAAAAGTGAAACCCGTCCAAACTAAACGATATAAATGAAACAAGGAGAATTTTATTATTATTGATATATAGTGGTACACACATGTTTTGTGGTCCAAATTAATTACCACCACATCATTTTTACTATATATCTAAACTCTTTAAATTTCAGGTAACACTAATAGAACTACATCTTTGGTGTTTAACTAGTATTAATCCCATGCCTTCAAGACACGAATTTGATTTAACTAAAATCTAAGTCTAAACTTTATATAAAGTTGTTCAAAAGAATAGTTTGATATAAAATCTTGCATTAGTTTGTTTTTTATGAGATTTATTTAAAGATATATTTTAATCGAATAAAGATTTATAGGATTATAATTTTTGTATAAGGATTGAATACTCCTAAGATTTTTAGGATTTATTTTAATATTTATGGATTATAACTTGAATAATATATTTAATTAAAGTTGACATGTGCTTTTCTAAATTATTATTCTAATCTCCAATTTAGTATGTAGTAAGATTAATTAATTATATATATTTAATAAAAACTTATATATACAATTTCAATAATATATATTCTTTCATATTTTACATATATATAGGGTTTACAATCAAAATCAACCAATTAAATTATTTTAATAAAGATGGGTGATATGGTCTAATGTGAAGTTGACACTTGTTGTAGTGATAACTATTATTTTAATACCCTTCTCTCTTCAAATATCATATATTTATATGAAGTAAATAAGCTTTATTCATATTAGATAGGTTTCTCGATCATAATTTTGGATAGATTCTACAATAATTGACATATGTATTCAAATATCATATAAATTTTGGATTTCTTCAACTATGCAATTCAAGCTTTGATAGGAAAGTAAAAAGAAATCAAATATCATATAATTTTGGATTTTCCGATCATAATTTATAGTTTTATGTATTGAAATACGTAAATACCAAAGTTTAACAATTATTGTGTAAGGAAAGGATAAGAGACACATAACATATTAGATAAATTCTAGTCTAAAAATATAACTAAATACAAATATATCTATTGAAAATTATAAAGAATAGATTTTCATTATGTGTATAATTTTGGATAGATTTTTTTAAGATTTCGATAGATTTATTATGTGTACAATTTACTGTGATAATGAAATTTCAATCAATTAAACAAATTAAATTGTTTTAATAAAGATGGATGATGCGGTTCAATAAGAAATTGACACAAGTCATTCTAAATATTATTTTTAACCTCTACTTTAGTATATAGTTATAATTATGATGATATGATACGATGATTGATTAATTTCTATCTAGCTTCACGTAACTAGAAATAACACATGCCTACACAAACGTATAGATTCCATTCGACCAAAAAAAAAATGTATTATTCCATTTCTAATATTTTTTTTCGCTAGAATCAGAAAAGCATAAATACAATTTAATTACATATAATGGTATTTTAAAAAACTAATAAAAGATATAATATTTTTAAATTTCAAATGTTTGATCATAATCTTTTTATTTAATCTCTCTCCTAGCTCAACTCTAAACCTATTCTTGCGGTTAATTCATCAGCGCTTGATATATTATATCTACCGTTTGCAGGTTGTTTACATACTTAATTTATGAAAAAAGTACTCCCTATGATCTTATTTTTTTCGCCTTTAGGCAAATTAGCCGATATTCCCGTCAATCAATTAATATACTGTGTGTCTGTGTCGCCCCTAAATAGATCAGATCGATTATAACACGTGTGGTTAACTCTATTAATTAGCTAATTACTTGTACGGATCACCCTTTGAATTTGATAGTTATAATTACATGTACATCTATTATGAAGAAAGTTCGTGTGCCTGGTCGACTGGTAGATCGGGACGGGTGGATACGAGCCTACGAACCTTTAACGAGTGTCCGGCAACGACAGATTAGACACATTAACATTTTAACTCTACCATTTTTTTAATATTATCATTGATGAACTTAAATTATTATGTTTTTGCAAGAAGATAAACAAAGAACTCATTTAAATATATAAATGATACTAAAGTATACATGATTCTAAACGGAGATATCCAAAATTCTTGATCAGCCCCGCAACGATTTTACATATATTGTATAATTATTAATTTTAAATTTATAATAAAAGAAAATAATATATAGTATAAAAAAAATTGGGGTTGTTATTTTGCAGATTGATATGTAGGGGTTAATTTTATACTCTTTTTTTTTTGGTCGAAGGTTAATTTTATACTCTATGATATGAAGGTACAGTATACTGATAATTTAACATGAAGGAAAATTACTTTTTTTTGGTAAAATTACCCTTAATACAATGGTAAAATTCGATATATCATCTATATTGTCTATAGTATAAAGCGGAGACAAAGTCTTCACAAAAAATTGCGCCACGTGTCATATGTTTAGTAAAACAATCAAACGGGTCCTTGCGTATATAAAAAAACACTAATCACAGTAGAAAGATAAATATATATGATTTGATAAAAATAATTAGCTGGGCCCTCTTCTATATAAATTAGGTAGTCAGAATCTCATATAATCTTATCTCGTAAAAATTGTCGAAAATTATGAATTATCCCTTACCAAGAATTAGTTATAATCTTTAGATAAATATTACTCCCTCCGTTTGAAAATACATGACTATTTGGGCATTGCACATATATTAAGAAAAAAAATGTTATTCCTATATTACCCCTATCAAATGTAGAGTTAATTATTTGCTTTGAGAAATATGAAAAAGTGTAATGATTATGATAAAGATAATTATTAGGGGTATAAATGGAAAGAGATGGGAAAAAATGTGAAATGGTCAAGTATTATGAAACAAGAAAAAGTTAGCATATGGTCATGTATTTTGAAACGGAGGGAATATTATTTAATAAAACGTGATATTTATCGTAAAGTATTTTTTGAAAAAATCCAACTTATTTGTAGTATGAATTGATTTACTATTGGTAAAAAACACTAATCATGATACGAAGATACATATATATGACCCTATATTTTTAATGTGATCATTGACGTTATATATCTAATTAAATTGGGTTTATAATCGCATTACCCATACATGGTACGGGGGTTAAACTAGTTTTACGTAAAGTGTTTGTACCGGAAGATGAGTGATGCGCGCCTACGCTCGTAAAAAATATAATTATTATTTTCTTAAATTTCCGGACGTAACTCCTTACTTTGATTTAACGCCATTATTTCATCTGATCATTATTTACCTGAATTAGAATTAACGTCCTAATAAGACTATTAGAGCTGTTGGGTTCTTTTGTAATCAGATAACCAGTTATTCTTCCATCAAATATGCAAAACAACTTTGACAATCAATTTGAAGATAATAAACGACACGGGCAATTACTAATCAGTGACAAATCTAAACCGACCATTACGAAGAATTAGAACTAATCTATACCGGCCTAAACCTAGAAAATACAGAACAGCCTTAAAACAGTTCAATATATGATGACTACTACCAGTTTGGGAATAATATATCTATTATACGTACGTCTAGAACACTAAGTACTAATTTGATTTGATCCCCATTGCTTGCTACTTGCTCGTAATTAATCATATAAATTTATTTTATGGGGGCATCATTTTTCATATAATCATATATTAAGTATATTTAATCTGAACTTGGTATGTGACGAGGTCTAACATAATTTTTGGGAGGAAATTAACCATATGCATGCATGCAGACTGTTAATGGCAAACGTCCAAATTCCGACTTTTCAGTTTTCATACCTAAAACTGGGTTGGTAGCGCTAGCTACATATATACATAGCCAATCAAGATCAACGTATCATATTGTTTTATATTATGTCCGAGCATGGACTATAAATTAATCCTGATTTCATTTGAGCTTAAGCCGATAATTAGTCAAGCTATTGGCTTTTCAGTACGACACGTAACCAAAATAATCCACGGTCTCTCACATATGACATATGGGCTTATTTTTCAACTTTTGACTTTCGTGCAAGTACGTACTAGTTCTACTTCTAGACTCAATCTTGGTGGAATAATTACTCCACATCAACCTTTAATCCCCGTGTTAATTAGTCTATTTACAAAGACTTCCTGTGGGTCTAATATATGACTAGTCTAACAACTAAGATCGCCAACTAAGCTTGCCCTAATCTAGGCTGACTTTTTAATTCGACGAGCCCTCTTAAAAAGCTTAACTACAGTTCTTTCTTGACTTATATATATATTTTTTGATCCGACTTTGACTTATAGCTAGGTATATGCAACACGTTTGTAGATAGAATTTATGTGGTCCCTTCTCGATCTACGTGGAGGTAACATGCACCTTGCACAATGTCCTTATTTTCAGTCTAAACAGGATGTATAATAATGCACTCAATTTGCCATGTTTGGATTAACTTTATAGTAAGTTGCTATTATTTCTCTCAAAGTTTATTCGGCAAAAAACGGACGAACGTGGACTCTCTAGCAAATGGGATAGCAAAGTTATGGTAAGTTGCTAATATTTTTCTCTTGATGACCCTTTCTCGCAACAAGTGTGTAAGAAGCAACCCAATTACGACCCGTAATTCATCTCATTGAGAATTTACGAGTTACGACAAGAAATCGACTTTGGTATATTGAACCAGGACCACGTACATTTTGAATACGAAACCGGGGGCTAGTATTGTTCGTGTCTCAAAACCAAGGACTAGGTTTATATGTATGTAAATAAATAAGGATAAGTCTGATGCAGACTTCTCGTGGAATCCACGTACAGATCGACTCAAATCTTGCTCCCACTTGCTAATAAGACCATGATTAAGGAGGCTTGGAAACGAACAATAATGGGTGCCTATAGCTTCAAATGTTTGAATCTTTCAAAGTTACGTTTCTTGATGCCTAATTTTCTTGCTTTATCTTGATCAAGTTGTTGTAAGAAAATAGTCCTCGGTATTTATTGCACCACTGGTTCGAACTCCTTTTTCCTCGAAAATAATGGCGTACACTGTACATATCCTGTATTGAAAAAAGAAAAAGAAAACAATATTAATATATCCTATTCCTTTCTCTACAAGTGATAGTGGGCCTGTTGGCCCAAATAGTAAAATCTCCATGGGCTCATGTTTTACTATGAGTGTTTTGGGCTTAAGCGGATTGATAATTTCTCATGGTTCATCTGCATGCACAAGCCTTGTCATAAAAGGGATTTCAACTACTCCCAATTTCAACCGAACATCTATAGTGTAAATTTGCATAGACTTCTAAAATTGTTGCATTTTTTTGTAGGAGTTAGAGATTCGATGCACTGGTTGAGCACTCATGGGTCTCGTGGTCAAGACTATGACGACGGTTTGTCCTCTAAAAAGGATTCCGTGTAGGTTTGGTGTAGGCCGACTATTGACTTACAAATATCCAAGGCTTTGCCATTTACAATATTTTGATCAGATTTAATTTATCTCATTCTTGGAATCTCCCCGGTAAATGTTCTACCATTATGTAACATCGATGCATCAAACTAGCAATACTGTAAACAAAGACCGTGTTAAAGGGGTCCAAAAAAAGATCAACAAAGAAAAAAGTGATAACAATAGTTTTGCATTCAATAAGCTGATATTGTGATATTTTTGTTTTCCATAAATGTTTCATTGTTTCGTAGATCGATCAATTCACAATTTTGAGCAAAGTAGCTGTCTTATGGTGTAACAATCATGTATTCATCATGCCTAATGAACATTTGCTTCAAATTGCTAATGAATAACGCTAATTAAATACAATGAAAAGGTGGATACAATACAATGACATGAGCGGGCCTTACCAAACATGCCAAATGTAAATCGCAAAGCCCTCGTTCACATTGGATTTACAAACTGTGAATCTGTGTTATCCCTCTCAAGTCTCAAGTAGCTTGCAAATTGCAAAAGCCAGATTTAAATCACTCGCCCAGATAATTTGGGCGGAACAATGGCGAACGAGGATCATAACATGGAGTGTAGTCCGCGGAAATCGCTGAATCCTAATTATGGAGTGTAGTCCGATTTAGCAGCAAAATTATCCGAAGCCCGAAAAGTGCTGAAGAAAGGATCATAACATGATAACAAGTAGAAAACGTCGATTAGGAAAGAAAACGTACTTGAGAGCGGCTCCAGATGGATTTAACATCGGCAAGATCAGAGATCTCGGACAATCTGGGGATGTATTGAGTCTTGACGAAAATGCCAGCTCCGAAGCATTTCCCAGGTGTAGAAGCCAAATGGGGAGACCAAGGTCTTGATGATATTATTCAGGATGCTTCCATTCTTGCTGTTGCTGTTGTTCTGGCTGGCCAAATTCAGGTCTTTCTGATCTATCTATCCTTTAATTTCCGACCTGAACTTGGTTTTTACTGTTCTCATATATTTTGTTCGTCTGGCATAGGTAGACATGTCACTGAAGCTGCTGAAGGCAGGAAAGCATGTTATTCAAGGTAATGTATGATGTTTAGCACCTCAAATACATGGTCCATATGCTCTATCTTCATAGAGTTCATTCAGATGTAGTATCTTGCAAGACTGTGTTCATTTGCTTTATTTTCATGTATGGACATCAGCCTTTTACATGAAGTACTGATTTTTGTGCTTCTTCTCTTCTTGTATGTGCATTTCCATGGGATCATTCTCGCTGAATAGAGAAACCAGCTGCAGCTAGTGCGTAACTTTCCGAACGACTTCTCATATACATAGTATTAAATAATTAAATCAAGATACGTATGAATCTTTGATGTACATCTTAATATCTTGTCTATGCACCTTCTTCTCAGAAATGGATGAGGCCGAAACTGCACTGCTATCTTACAAAGCCATATCGGATGGTATAACTGGTTCACCAATTTGGGCTGTGGCAGAAAATTATCGGTTTGAGCCTGCATTCGTTGAGGTGGAAATCTTCAATTCTCTTTTAGTTTTACCATTATAAGCTTCAGGATGAAAATCTAGTGGTTGTGCAGGGCAGGAAACTGGTGGCTAATTTGGGAAGCTTGATGAGTGTTCAAGTCATTGTGGAGGGATCAATGAACAGTTCTAATCCTTATTTCGCAAGTGGCTGGAGGAGAAACTTCACTGTAAGCACTGTTTCCTGAAATAATTAAGTTTTGTAATTCAAATAGATGCTACGAGAAACGTCAACATTATAAGTGCTTTTGCTGCATATTGTTGTGACAGGGAGGCTTCATTTTGGACATGGGTGTGCACATGATTGCAGGTTTGAGGATGGTAAGTGCACTTCGAGAATGTTTATTTCCAGTATTGTGAATGTCTTTGTGTTAGCACAATATAGGCATTAGGCAACCTTTTCATTATATATTAAAGTCATTTTACCATGGAGTCTATCGTCGTAATCAGCTTGCTGGTTGTGAGGCGACCTCTGTATCAGCCTTGACTTCTCATGTTGACGTAACGCTGCCTCCACCAGACAATATCTCCTCAACATTGTAAGTTATAAATTCATATGTTTTAGTCAGACTTGGATAAACAAAATTCTTTTGTCATGGAGTTCTCATGTGAGAAGTTATGTACAGTATGTTGGAGAATGGCTGTCCCGGTGTTTTTGTGATGTCAGTATCCACCAGATCACCCAAGGCAAGTGCTACGGGGACAATTAAGACTGACTTTAGTGTTATTACTCTATTTTGTATCTATGATATCTGAGGTCTTGTACTATAGATATTTTGGCGAGTGGTGGGCTTGAATGGAACGGTACAAGTAGAGCGTTCCAGTGTGGATGGACGACATGGATACATGGTATGTGAAGAGGAAAACATGCAACTCTGACACTAAATCTTCTTTTGTGAAATGACTGTAAAATTTAAAAAACAAAAACAAATAAGTTAAGATCTGCAAAGACCAAAAGGTTGATTGACTTTGGCATTTTGTTAGTTCTCACTGGCCAAATTTCAGCTTATCTTCTGTGATAGTTATGCACATATTTAGGTCTAGTATGAAAAACTCTGAAAATCTGATGTCAATGACAGGTTTCCAGCTACAATGCTGAAGGGAAATGCACAAGCTCCTTCTATTCATTCTGTGGAGTGACTGAAGAACTGAAGGCCTTCTTACATGACATTTCAGAAATCTCCCTTAAGGTAACTCAAGATTACTTCATATTCAATGCTGTGTTTTATGTGCACAACCTCTTGTGAAGCTTTCCCTAGAGGTTGGCTGCAGCTTCCTTCACAAAGTGTTTTAATTTGGTCTAAGTTTAGTTAATTGCTTCCTGAGAACTTTGACGTTCGATCTTAATGCAGAAATTGACGAACCACCAGGCTGAGCCTCGGTTATCTTACATTGAAGGCGTCAGAGACGTTGCCCTCTTGGAAGCAATGCTCGAGTCCGGATCAAAGCAGGGAGTCATGTTACCAGTCAGAAGGGTGTGACAATCAAATGGGATGCTGAATTTGCTGTGAGATGAGTATGCAGAAGTAATTGTGTAATTGCATCTTTATAAGGATCAGATTCATTAGAACACTTAGAAATGTGAAGATTAAGAGTAACTGGGTCAATTGTTTGGCCATTATTGTAGAGACAAATCAAACTTGCCCTGCAAATCCATTATGTTGTTTGTTTCATAGTACTACTCAATCAATGCTCTGGAAAATTATCATTGCTGAATAAAAATGACGGATTTGATTTGTGAGAATCAATTCATTTATGGGAATGAATGATGCTGGGTCACTTATTATCATATTGCTTCAAAGAATATTTAAAAAGTGTATTTTCTGTTGTATATTCAAATTAAATTGAACAATTATTCAATTATTAAAATAATAAATATTCAATTTAAATAATTCAAATAATACAACCGGTAATAGATTTTAGAATAAAATATCTGATTCCAAGTTTCAACATTTTATTCGATGGAGATGGATAGGCCTAATTGATCACAAGGAGAACGGGGATACGGTCATCAAGTTTTCCACTTTTCCCCCATTTACCGCAAAAGCGTCCAGATTCAATACGCCCGATCCTTGAGGGTCCATGCATAGGCGGTGCACCCGCGATACAGGTGATCAGCAACACTAAACTGTGCTCTATTGGGTTGCCTTTTTCTTCAACGCTCTCACGCCCGCCACCGTCCCTTTGTTTATGAGCATCCTCCATAATCACCAAAATCTCTGCAACGCTCCCTCCCTCTTCGGCTTCATCGCACTTTCAATTTCGCCGACTCCGTTTCCACCGCTTATTTGTATGAATAAGATCACATCATCATCGTCTTCAAATTCTTTCTTCTATATCGTTTTTGTCGAGATTTCGTAGCAATCGTTTGCACGTAACAAGTGCGCGATTGGAGCCTATTGCGATCTAGGTCTTCGAATTGGAAACGGATATGGCTGAATTGGTGGAGATTGGAGCCGATTACAAGTACGCGAAACAATTTCAGCACTACTCATAATCTTTGTTTTTGTTAGTTTCTCGTATTCTACGTGCTATTATTGTCTATGAATCTTCTTGTATGAAAGTTTGTGTTGCTCTTGATATATAGTTGAATCGCCTGCGTTATGTTTCTCCATGTGGTTTCTACGAAGTTTTTGCTCACTAAATTTGAATTGTTAATGCTGGAAAGTTATTCAATGGGCGATCGCTTCCTTGATTGCTATATGATGATTTTGAGCCTCGCCCACTCTTTCTATTCTTTCGGTTGTCTTTTTTTTTTGTAGAACAGACATGTCCAAATGCTTTTCTGAACTGATAGGTAAAAGGAATGAATAAAAAAAAAAAAGACTTTGGTGGCACTTTGCTATATGGAATTTGAGAAAAATATGAGGGGAATCAGTCAGACTGTCTATGATGATTATAATTATTATGTGTTGGATGTTTGTAGTTCTGACCTAGATGTGGACGAGATAAGTTGTGCAAACATGGCAGAGAAGGATGTTAGTGATGAAGAAATCGAGGCAGAACAACTAGCTAGAAGAATGTGGAAAGACCGTGTTAAGCTCAAGAGGATAAAGGAGAAACAAAAGCTTGAAGCACAACGAGCTGCCCAGAAGGAGAAGTCAAGGCAGCCGACTGATCAGGCAAAAAGGAAGAAAATGTCTCGTGCACAAGATGGGATTTTGAAATACATGCTGAAACTAATGGAGGTCTGCAAAGCTAGAGGTTTCGTCTATGGCATCATTCCTGAGAAGGGTAAAGCAGTCAGTGGAGCATCGGACAACTTGAGAGCCTGGTGGAAAGAGAAGGTCAAGTTTGACAAGAATGGCCCTGCAGCTGTAGCTAAGTACGATGCTGAGTGTTTGGCGATGATTGAGAAGGCTAAAGGCAAAGGAAACGCTCAAAAAACGCTCCAAGATCTGCAAGATGCAACGCTGGGCTCTCTTTTGTCGTCTTTGATGCAGCATTGTGATCCTCCACAGAGAAAGTTTCCACTGGAGAAGGGATTACCGCCGCCTTGGTGGCCATCAGGGAATGATGATTGGTGGATTAGACTTGGTTTGCCTAAGGGTCAAAGTCCGCCTTATAAGAAGCCACATGATTTGAAGAAGATGTGGAAGGTTGGGGTTTTAACTGCAGTTATTAAGCATATGTCACCTGATGTTGCTAAGATAAGGCGGCTTGTGAGACAGTCGAAATGCTTGCAAGATAAGATGTCTGCTAAGGAAAGTTTGATTTGGTTGGAGGTTTTGAGTAGGGAGGAGTCTGAGGTTGAGCAGCCTAGTAGTGACAATTGTAAATCTGTTGTTACTTGGAATCCTCCAAGTAAAAAGAGGAATTCTGGAGTTAGTGGTGAGAGCGATTATGATGTTGATGAAGGTGTGACAACTGCATCGTCCAAAGATGAAAGGAGTAAAAAGCAAATTATTGTCCATCCAATTGGTGAGAAGAAAAACAGTTCCAAGAAAAGAAGGGTAAAATCAAGCAATGTTAAAAATCAGCCTGTGATGGTTAGTGGTACGAATATTTCTGGTGAAACAAATGAACTTGCCCCGTCTAGCAATGAGAATACAGCGGTTGAATCAAGAATTATGCTGCCTGGTGTGGATCAGACCAATGCTAACTTTACTGGGTATTGTGCCAGTGGATCTGAGCAAGATAATGGTGTAACAAACCCTTACGTGCAAATGAATAAAGACTTTGAGGTTCATTCCCAGCCACCATGGTCAGGCTTCAATCATTTTGACCAGTTTTCTGCCCTCTCAGATGCCAATACCATGCCAATGCATAGCATGCCATATCCACCTTTGCAAAATAATGATGCTCAATATAGAGTAGATTACGGTTCCCTCAATCCAACCGTAGGCTTTGGAATGATCAATGACCATGCTGAGCCTAAACCCGATTACGGACATCTTCAGCTACCAAATAGAACTGATAATGGCATCATCGGCAGGGAGTTAAGGCAGTATACAGCAGAATCTTTGCATACGGAGACGGATAAACCACTTGAAAGCCAGTTTGGAAACTCACTCAATGATTTGTCCTTGGATTTTATTGACTTTCCTAGCCCACTTGGTTTCGAGATTGATGGTTCTAATATTCTTGATGAATTCATTGATGATGGTGATTATATGCAATACTTTGGGGCCTGAACTGTTACTTGTATGCCTACCTTGCACTGTAAGTTGCTTTTGACTTGGCTCGTTATCTTCTCCATTAACATTTTTCAACATGTAATTTGGTTCCTTTGTTTCTTCCAGGGGTTGCTTGGTCTCACTGGAGTGTAGCTACTATGGTGGTAGCCTATTTAATTTTTGACATTGTAAGTTAGTCTTACTATAATTTCTTTATAGATTATCATTCACATTGCATGCTATATTGAGCAGATTGCACCGTGCAACGGATACTGCTGCATACTTTTTAAATTTGTTGATGGTTTAAAGATGATGCGCTATATACATGGAGTATTGAACCTGTTCAATCAATATTGGGCTAAAGTAGACACGAAGGAAGCAGATCTAACATTTTTTTTTATTGAATTTACTTGAACATCTTACCATCTTGATGTACTACAATGTACAAATTGGCACACAGAAAAGGGGAAAGATAAATAGCATCCAGAACACTAGCTACTTTAAATGTTTGTACCTACAGAGAACCTTGCACCTGACAATCTTGTCATGAACATAAAACCCTGGCATTACCATTACCTTAACTCGGCTCGCCTTCTGCCTATCAATCAGTGTGTCTTCCATGTAATGTGGATCAAATGGCCTGTTCTCTTCCACCCTTAGGATACTTAAAGGTGGGTAACACGAGAACGCCAATAGGTGGAGCAACCAAACACATTTTCCCGCCACAAAGAATGATTGGAGCAACTGTTCAGACCACGGTCTGATCCAGTTAAGGTTAGAAATAATACTACCCATTTTCTGATCACAAAACTTACTGAAATCTTCACTGTGATACTTAGTTCCTTTTCTCAGCACCTCATTCCAGCTCAGATTCCTCAATGCCACAAACGACGAGAACTTGTCTTGCCTATCCTGGTGAGGATCAAGAAACTTTGGACAGCCATTTCTTTGAAACACACAGTTCTCGAAATCTTGATGGAGTGTTTCGTTTACTATCGCCCCCAAGTGATACAGAACAGTTTTTGAGTACTTTGAACCAGTAAGAGACACCTTATGAGGCTGCAATAGAGAGTTGAGATTATCAATGAGCTGATCATCAGTTTCTTCAATTTGCTCAACAAGTGCCTTACAAAACTGCTTCACTGAAAGCCTTGCCTCTGACACAATCTGTAAGAACCCTTCTGAGATCACTTCCTTGCAAACAGGCATGGAATCCACATCTCCAACCGGTTTCCCGCTCTTTTTCAAGGCTCTCTTCATTTCTTCGCAATATCCCTCAAGATTGCCGAGTTTCTTTCTTAGATCTCCTAATGAATACTTCATCTCTGCCACTTCCTCTAAAGCCGCATCTCTCTCCCGATTCGCTCTCACAAGCTCCTTCTTCAGCGTCTCGGCTGAAACCACCCTAAAATCCCTGATTGTCTGAGTATCCATCTCTGATTCGTCTTTTGGTTTCTTCTTCAACCTGGAAAAGATTCTTGAGAAGATCATCTTCTTGGTCTTGGGCTTAGAGTGGACTGCCACATGCGAGTCTGTGAGCGGTACGATGAGATTGGAATTCCGGTAACTGCTTTGGTTGGCAGTGCTATCAGCATCGCTGAACCCAACTGATTTGAAATCCCCCAAGCTGTTTCTCCTCCTCCTCGAATTGACCACTTCGGTCGCTGCAGGAGAAGTTTGGAGGGTCGAAAATTGATTAGTGATGGAGCTGGTGACTGATCTCGCGTCTTGATGACTTTCATCATAAGCGCAGAGGTAGGAATTCAAACGTCCTTTTGTTGTCGCTGGCGACGCGGTTTCCCCCGGGTAGTTAGATCGCGAGATTGCGGTGCCATTTCGCTGTAGCAGTCCAGATTGATGAGCATTCCAGTTGCCAGATAAAGCCTCGCTTTCGTCTAGCTGAAGATTATGGTAGCTTATTACGGTCTCGTCTTCATAACTCTGAAGGGTAAGTTTAAACTTTGAATCAGATTGTATTGCTATAATGGTGTCCATATTTTTACACTAGGAAATGACTAATGAGTGTTCGGGTGTCTGTCCCGGGTAACATAGCCAGATAAGTTGTAGCCTACTATATAGAATGTATGTTTCTTGAAAGGATAAACATGCAAAACCAAGCAAGAACTTAGCAATGGATTTGTTACCACAGATGGAGTATCAGAAATGCTTATTGAACAGTCTTTCTACTCCATTTCAAACAAGATAAGGGAAAACAAAAGTTGACTTACAGGGGTGAAAACAGGGTAATCATGAGCAGAGTGTTGTGAATGAGGGTGAGGAAAAGTTGGGCTACAAGAGCCGTTCATGAGAGCAGCATGAATTGCTCTGAGCTCCACTGCCTTTGCAATGGCGTCTTTTATCTCCTTTCTGCTGCCTTCGTTATGATTCCTCATTTGATCAGATTCAAACATACACCAGAAGATGGTATGCAGAGCTAATTCTACATGCTTTTTAAGAGCGGCCTTTGTTGGACTCCATTTCTTTGTTTTGGTAGAATTGGGTGAACCCTGAAAACAAACTATAAACTATAAAGAAGAGGGACAAGGTTGGAAGTAGTTGATACTTAACGAAGAGCAAGGAAGAAAGCAAAGAGTGAAGTAGGTGTGTGTGTGTTTTTACCTGAATACCCTTAATTTGCGTGTTGAGGATTAAGGTGATCTATATAAAAAGATTAGCGCCGTAAAACTAGAGGTGGATTAGTTGGTTGTGAACTTTGCGACCACTGACAACGTCCATATACAGCCACCTACTGTCCTGTGCCTAACGCAAATGCACATAAACAATCAAAATGCATTGATGCATGTTTTTTATAGCCACAAACAATCAAAATTCTATTTTGTTTGATGTGAGCACGAATTGAGTAGTACTTATTACATTTGTTTTGAAAAATATACTTCGACAGGGACAGTACACAGTCACACTATCTCCATGAATTGCATTATCAAAAACGAACTGATTAAATTATGCTTGAACAGCTTAAAAGTTAATTAAATGTGGGTTAGAATGAGAAATGTGCTTTCCTTGGTCTCCCACTCTGAAAAAGCTGGCATGCAAAATCGGCTTCTTAATTATCGAAGAATCTCTTGGGTTTGCGAACATGCATTTTCCTTGTTATGGGCAAATATGGGCGTATCACGTATGGAGGAAAATATCATAATACAATCACTACACCTCGTTCTTACGTAAAGCAAGTATATGCGCACTAGCTAAAGAACACCGCTCCAAACAAGATACTATTAAATATAGTTAATTAATTATTGTGATTAGATAATGGTAGCTCAGATCGATGGAGTTAATTCCACAGAGATACTGTACTAAAATTTTAAACATTGTTTTATCTAAATTAAATATATACATTTTTGTGATGTTTTTGCTGTTGCCCACGAAATGACCCATGCATAACTTTGTAGGCTTAGAACTTAGGGCCCGTTTGGTTCGATTCCTATGGAATGAGGAATGGGAATGGGAATGACCCATTCCAAATTTTGTGTTTGGTTAGAGAAAAAACTGGAATCAGTTTAATTCCATGGATTGGGCCATTCCAAGCCCAAAGAACAAATTCATTCCATCAAAAAACCTAGGGTATCACTCATTCCACAAGTCACATATTTCATCTCCCTCCCACTACAACCATATTATTAATATATTTTATTATGTATATTATATATTATTACTAAAAAATATATAAATTTTGTTATTATATTATCTTATATTGTATTATTTTATATTATTATATTATTAAAATATAAAAAATATTATTTTGTTATTATATTATATTATTATATTATTAAAAATATTTATTTATTAATAAAATATATAAAAACAATCTTTTTTATTATATTATATTATTATATTATTAAAAATATATATTTATTGTTTATATTTTATTTTATTATTAAAAAATATAAAAAAAAATATTTTGTTATATATTATATTTTATAACTAAAATATATAAAAACAATATTTTGTTATTATATTATATTCAATTGTATTAGTTTTTTTTATTTTATTATTAAAATATATAGTATTTTATTATTTATATTATGTTTTATTATTAAAAATAACTAAAGTATATAGGTATTTATAAAAAATGAAATATGTTTCAAAAATAAAGTATATAACTATTAATAAAAACAAAATGGCTAGGAATGGTTCATTCCGAAAGCATACCAAACACCTAGCTCAAGGAATGACTCATTCCGATTCCTGATTCCATTCCGATTCCTGATTCCATTCCGATTCCAGAAGACATACCAAACAGGGCCTTAGAAGTATCCAACGTACTTTTGGTTGAAACATATCAATTCCCCTGAAAATTACGTTCCTTGCTACGTTGTCAACGTCAACCTTCCACATGCATGGAATTGAAAACCCTAAAAAAAGTAAAAAAGTCTCTATTGAGCTTTTCAACTAATCCAACTATCACCTTCTCCCTTTGTCTTCTACCTCGATCACGTCTACTTACCCTCTGCTATGCTGTCTATATAGATAAAGTAAAAACAACAACAACAATAATAATACTAAACACAACGAAACTATAGTGTAAAAGTAGTTGGATCAAGTTTGCCTCGGAATCAATTCACCTCAAAGATACATAGCAATATAGCATGGCCTTGCAACTTTACCTTTTGACCTGTTCCCATAAATCATGTGTGCTCTATCAATCTGCAGAACAAGGGTACGTTACGTGAACGTGACTATTTTAGGCCACATGCATATGTCTGCATTATTAATTTTTTTTTGCAGGTGTTTGGATTTTGCTTGTGGAATGTAATTAAAGAGCACGTTGTCATCTTCCGTCTTCTTGTTTGTACGTAATTATCATCTTTCACAGTCACTCATAGCCTTGCATAATTGCATTGGTCACGTGATACTAGTAAACCCCTCAATGCTCAATCCGAAATTTTTTCCAAAGTAGGCAGTTTTAAAATTTTTATTCTGAAAATAGGCACGGATGAAAATTTATTCCGAGGATAGGCACTTTTAGGTTCGGAGACGCTGGCAGGGACAGCGTCTTTCGCTTTTTTTTCCTCGGGATAAAGACGCTGTCTCGGCCAGCGTCTTTCATTATTTTAATATTTTTTTCAAAATTAAAATAATATTATTAAAATAATATTTAAAAAATAAAAATAATAATAAAATAATGAAAGACGTTGGCCCAGCCAGCTTCTTTCATTATTTTATTATTATTTTTTAATATTATTATAATAATCATTAAAAAATTTAAAATTTTGACCCGTTAGATCGACCCGAACCCACACAATAACCTATCAAGATCCGACCCGACTTGACTTGTTTTAATGATTAATGATTATTAAATAATATTAAATAATGTCAAGAATCCACCCGACTTGACCTGTAACCCGATTGACCCGAACCCACACTCAACCTGAACCCGAACCGGAATCCACCTGACCCGACCCGTTTAACACCTCTAAAATATATATATATATATATATAAGATATACACAAGTTAAGTTTTTATAACGAGGAATATAATCGAACGAGATAACGTCTTTTGATCAGACATGTAAGTATACCGGTCTTTCCCTTAAACCATAACAAAAGAAAACTACAAAATTTTATTAAATCATTTGGGCAAATAATTTAAATTAATTCATTTTAATTTTATTAAAATAATATTAAAAAGTAATAAAATAATAATAAAATAATGAAAGACGCTGGCTGGGCCAGCGTCTTTAACAGAAAGACGCTGTCCCATCCAGCGTCTTTTATAATTTTATTATAATTTTATTATTTTTTAATATTATTTTAATAATATTATTTTAATTTTGAAAAAAAAATAAAATAATGAAAGACGCTGGCCGGGCCAGCGTCTTTATCCTGAGGCACAGAAAAGCGAAAGACGCTATCCCAGCCAGCGTCTCCGAATCTAAAAGTGCCTATTCTCAGAATAAATTTTCATCCGTGCCTATTTTCAGAATAAAAATTTTAAAATTGCCTACTTTGGAAAAAATTTCGCTCAATCCTACCTATAAGCCACTGTACATTTATGATTTATGTTTTGGAAGTAGTTCAACATTTTCATCGTCTGATATCTTACACAAAACAGAACCAGCTCAACATCTTATATTGGGCCGCCATTAATTGTTTTTGGGCCAAGAAAAGGCCCAACGTGTCTAGCTTGGCGTCAAGGTTACGTGGCATTTTAAAACATTTTTGTTAAAGCAAAAATAACTCAAAATAATCTCATCAATTTTCAATCAAATATAATTTGACATTTTAAAAATCACTATATACTATACGAAATATCATAATATTAACCAAAAGCGACCTGAAATCATTTTTCTACGAGTTTCTGATGGAATTGACGATGTACCAATTAGAATCATGACATTACAACTGTAATATTTTACATTTGTCTATTGTATTTTTGACCGTCACATAAGTGATTTCACAAAAAAAAAAGTCGTAATCGTGATAGTTCGTATTGTTGACTGTGATTTTAAAACTTAAGGTTACTTTTAATACCTAAGATTATATTTTGAGTAATTATTTATTGTATATTTTAAAACCAGTTTAACATTTTCATCGTCTTATATTATACAAAGAACCATCTCAATATCTTATATTGGGCCGATTTTAATTGCCTTTCGGCCAAGAAAGGGCCCAACTTGTCCAGCTCGGCCCTCAAGGTTACGTGGCATTTAAAAACATTTTTGTAAAGTAAAAAAATTAATGTGACAAGCATTTAGCGGCAAAAGGCGGGAAACGAGCCAAGTTCACACACTCGCACTACATCTTCTCCGACGAGCCTCCTCCGACGGGAAATCTGCAAACTATGGATCGATACTTCGCTCCGGTTGAGCCTTCGCCGGAAACTTCGAAACCACCTCCAAGGTGATTCCAGAACTCTGTTGTACGGGATTTGATTTTCTTGTATGCAGTTTTGTGCTGTTCTTGATTAGGAATCTTCCAGAAACCCTAATTCGTTGTTTGAATCAATCTTCGGCTTGGCTTGGAATTGAAAGGCCAAGGTGGAAGAGAACGTCGGTTGAATTGGACGGCCGTTTTGAATCGACCTATCGCCGAGACAATTATGGCTTGCTAGTTCAGTCGTATTCCGAGGCATGTCTAATTCATCGAATTTGTACTCGTCTTTTTCTGTGTTCGATATTGCAGTTTCTGATTCCTGTTTTTCTTGTTTCTTGATGGATAAAGGTTGCAGTGTTTCCTCATTTCTATCACTTTCTTGAAGAGCCATGCCAAACTCATGTACGTGGAATCACTGCTTATTGCTGAAATTTTTGTGTCTCGAATTTAATTTGTGGTTGTCATACTTTAATTTGTGAATTGAGAGTTGAGTGTAGACTAATTGTAGGCTGACTGTTTTTTTTCCTTATACAATGACCAATTGTGCTTCGTGAAAATTAGTGTTTTTTTCAAGTTGGTTGGTGCTTCACTAATACAAACATATTTCACTGAAATCTAGGTGAATTGGGTCTCGAACGCAATGGCATTATATCAGCATTATAGATTTGAACATGGTGTATCTGCACTTGATTTTGACAACAAGGTAAGTGTTGAGCAAGTGATTTGTGTTGCATGTTAGATTTGAACATGTACAATGTACTAGCTCTATTAGCCTACTTTCATTTTGGTCATGGTTCTGATGTATATCTTAATCAGATTCTAAATGAATTTTAGCAAGTATTAAAGGGATTTATTGACTTGTTTCCTAATCTTTTGCAGAATGTATGAGTTTTCCTCTTACCTTGTGGTTTTGAGACAGGGAATGTTCATTGCATCTGTAACCAAAACTGGGTGCTTGACGATTCATAATTTTGAATCTCTTTACTGCATGAGTAATGGAAGATCAAATTGTGAGTTTTGCGATTTCAGTTATTTGTAAAGCTAATCCATTTTTCTTGTACCATGTGGCTTATGGTGGGCTTGCTAAAGGGAAGCTCTAATACCAAATCCCTTATATGCAATAACAGCTTGATGTTTTGCCAATTTTATTTAATTATTTATTTTGATGGAATAATTAGATTACAATTTTGGGTTATCTCAAAGGCTTAATGTTAGTGTGATTGTTATTGGAGTATCAAGATCTGTTTTCTCAAACACATGTTATCATTTTCTTCTTCTGTTTATTTCGTCCAATATAATTTCATAATAAGAGTACATAGTAATTTTAGTGTATTGATGGGCTTTCTTATGTTTGTCAATGAATTTGTTTCAGTGCTAGAGGATGAGCAAAAGCATGTGCTACATGTTCTTCCATGTCATCAACTTGACGCTGTTCGATGGAACCCTGCCAATGAGGATGAGGTTAGGATCTCATTTCTTTGCTACTATAAGATACTTATTTTTGGCTCTTGCAACAAGTAGTTCAGACGTGGGATGTGCTATTGGCATAGCTACTATGCGTTTTCATTTTGAGCAAGTTAAGAATCAACTCTTTATACTTTGTCCTACTTCTTCGTCTTTGCCATTTGAGTATTTGGCAATATTCTATGTATGTGCTCCACCTTCAAATCGTTGTGCATTTTGTAGTCCTTCACATGCTATGAAGCTAAGGTTATCAATAAAATATTACTGATGCAGGATTTCAACAATTGCATTTGTTGTCTTGCTTCATGGGTCTGTCAATGCTTTTGCAGGTTGCTTGCACATCTCTTATAAGTGATGAACTAGTTATTTTCGATGTTGCAGCTTCTTCAGCGCCCAGTCAGGTGAATCATTTTCTCTTTATCTATGTAGTATTCTCCTTTACAATAACTTCAGATTTGATGTCCTCGTATTTGAATGTTAAATTATGCGATTAGTTATATGTATTTCTTTTTACTATTGCCATTGAAGGTGCTGATATTGCGGCCCACTATAAGAATCCATGGCTGTGATAAATACAAGGGGCTTTCAGATTTTATGTTTCATACAAACAGTGATTCCTGGTAAGAGCAAACGACATTTAACCAAGATTTTATGAAGCTGATGGTATTATAATGAGCTGCTTATGTTCTTTCTTTATAGCCAACCTCTCATACCTGCAGCAATGAAACATAAGAGCAAATGTGTTTCCCTTGTTTGAATAGCAGACGATGCTATATTTGTTACATGAAGTGTACTAGGTCAACTTGTCTTACATCTCTCGTTTGCTGGTTATAGAAACTAGTCAACTACACTGTCTGTTCGCATCACTGTCTCTGATCTACTCCATTGTTTGGGCAACTGTTTTTTTTGTGCGATTACATTCTGATAGTTGCAATACTTATTCAATAAAGTACAGGAATTTCCGTATATTAGTTTTGTGAGCTGCTTGTGTGGTATCTGAAGAGACCTGCCACACCACTATTCCCAAGACTTCATTTCATAAATTTCCCAATTATTCATAGCGAATGCACCTTAAGGAATCTCTATTCATTGTACAACATGTCTTTTTATTTTCTTGCTCAGTGATCAGACACTACATTATGATGTCAGTATCCTTCACAACATCTATCATGCTTTATACATAAAATGCTATAGTGTACCTATAAAAAGTATTGGCTCTGATTGGCTCTAGTGCCTCCTTTCTCACACAAATTTACAGGAATAATGGCTTATATTTTGTTATTACCTCTCTCAGCAGAGTCGTAGCTTCAGACACGCATGGTTCGGTCCATGTATGGGATAAAAGAACAGATGTACTTCCATGTCTTGAGCTTGCTACAAACTCCCCAACGACAATTAATAGTATTGAAGTACATCCTGAAAATCAGGTTTGTATAATGGAGTTTTTAATAATGCATAAGCATGTGAGCTTCGCGTATATTTGCTTAATAGAGGAAAAAAGACAAAAAAGACAAAAAAAAAAAAAAGAAGTCCTTATTCTTCATGCAGTTGAACATAATATCTCATGGAGTCAGCTCTGCTATATATTTCCCAAGCATAAGGCCCTTGACTCTGAGAAATTTGGGCTCTATAAGTTGTAAAAGTGCACTGAATAAGTTCTGTAAAATAGTATCCATACTGAATTATTCTGTACATTACATGATTATATTTTGAGTTTTATTGAAGATGATAGGTGTGGATTGCACTCATAATATCTGTATGCTTTTAACACATTTGCTCTTTGGTCTTTCGAATTGCAAACCTGTTACACTAAGTTCAGTAATCAAAGCTTGTATCATTCTTAGCCAATCCTGATTATGGTTATGCTCTTTCAGGTCATATATGGTGCCGACGAACATGGGTTTGTACACATTTGGGATCTTCGTGGAGGAAGAACGTCAACTGCTTTTGTTAGTAATAAGGAGGTTAATGATCACCTAACGACTTTTTGCTTACTCTTTGGTCTTTTGTCTCGAACTAATTTTGTTTATCCATTCAGCCACACTACAGGCCATTGAGATCAATCAATTTAGCATCACGGCTTGAGAGCATTGAGCCTTTAAAGGTAATCAAAGTTGTTGAATCTAAAGCCAAGAATTTTATCAACAGTAATCAGATAAGAAACTTTGTTTTCTTTATATTTGTGCCACTCATTTCACCACCTTATTTCTCCATTGTACTTAGTCTTTTGCTGTGATCATTGTAGGCGCAATCAGACATTGTTGCAAAGGAGATTCACTCAATTGTCAAGGACCCGACGTGTGCACATCGTTTGGCCTTTCATCTTGATGATGGCCGGTGAGCTATCAATTTACATTTTTACCCATCCTACATGACTTTCTCATAACTGCAGATCATTCAGTAAACAGTCGTTCAATCTTTATCCATCATTGCAATTCTATGTGCTGATGATTATGCAGGTCTGGTGTACTTGATACCATCAGTGAAAAAGTCACGCATGTTCATTGCCCTCCACCAGCTTGGCTGTGAGTGTTTTGTGCTGTCGAAGGAACATAAGTTTATCTGCTAACTGCTTACAAATGAAAAATTAATAATGCACAATTTGTGGATTTCCAATATGCAGGAATGACTCGGATTTAAGAACTTCATCACCATACATGAGAAAACCGTCATGGATTTCAACAACAGGCGTATGCTATTTTTCCTCATTAAGGACTATTTTCCCCATTTCTCTTACTGGTGACTAAACATTTTTTATGACTACTCAGATTTATGCAGTCGGATCATCGTCTAATGATGGGTTATATCTTTTGGATTTCTGCCCTGATCCAAGGTCTCCCAGTCATGTCGACTATAGGTAAGGAACCAGTTATATACTTATGAAGAATTCAAGATGCTTTACTATCAATTACTGTCGGATAAAGCATTGGCAATTGGAAGTGAATGCTGAACGAAAGAACTCTGTTTACAAATAGGGAGGATGCACAGTCATCCAGAGTGAGGCAAAACAGACTTGTTCCCTCGTCGGAGGCCATTACTGCATGTGCTGTACACCCTTTCAATGGCACAATTGTTGCAGGAACCATGGTTAGCTTCTCTTCTCTTCATCCATTGAATTATTTTTCCTTCTTTTGTTGACTTGCTTTATGCCCTTGTGGTTTGCAAGGCTGCAATTAGGCTTTACTTGCCACAGTGATGAAGAATGATGCCTTGAGATGACAACTTTTTTGAAATTCCTGTGTTTTATTTTCATTAAATGGTTTCAGAATGCTTCCTTATTGCTGATCTCTCAAAAGCAACAGTCTTGGAAAGGTGAAGATGATTGTGTAACAGAGGATGCAAGAGATCTTAGAAATGAGGTGGTTGATCCAGAAGGATATGTAATCTAGATAACTTTCATTGTAAGAAAGCCATGCTAAAGAGCTTTTAGTCTACTATAAGTGCATGTAGAAATGACTTGCATGTAAAACACCACAAACCCAGATCTATTTTTTTTCATTTCCTTCGCATATCAGTTTCCTGATTGTCTGGATGCTTACTTACAAGCAACTTATTAGTCAAATCATCATTTGTACAAGGACTCAACCAAGAGTAGCTTTTTACATGTGCTGCAAATTCTAATTGGGTAGAGAGCAAGATTTAGTTGGGATAACATGCAAGACACAAAGATAAAAAAAGACTAAGACAATAAGCCAACATGATGTGCAAAAATTAGCACAACTATACTCGGTGGATTTCATACCCAACCTTTTGGTTGTCTATTCTTGATACAACAAGGAGTTTGCTGGCGTTCGTTGCGTCCTTGTGCAGTTTGCATAGGCTAGGCCTGATCTAGCTGATGGCACGTTTTCATCGCCTTCTAGGACCGACGATATGCATATGAAGCCTTGTCGATTCGAATTGAGTTAAATAAATGCATATATTATCAATGGAACTAGTTACTTGAGTGAGACGTTTATAACTACCTCTTCAGTACGGCTGATGGCAAAACCAAGCTTTATATCTTCCTCTTCGATGTCTACAGTCACTCTATATTCCTCTCCAATGGGTGAGTACCAGAGCCTAACTGCTCGAACAACGCCAATGTCAATCTCATGGTAGTCCTCAAACCCATACAACTATACAAGCTTGAATCAGCGACATTGGATACATCAGATAACGACGACGTATTCCTAAAGAAGCCCTCTCCCCAGACATCTACTTGAATCAAAAACATATATAGGACAGTCAAACATTTATGATGGTTTAAGCTATAACGCAACTAGCTAAGGTGACTTGCAAATCTACATCGAGCACCTTATGGAGGAATTTATTGTCTGTCAGAGAAGAGATTAAAGAGACCTTGGAAAGAGACGACAACAATGCAATCATTATGACCAGTAGGGGATTGTTTGATTGGAAAATTGTCTATGATAGTCTTAGAGAAAGAAGCCCAGAAGTGTCTTGGAGTTGCTGGATCTGGGGGCGCTTAAATACTCCTAGAGTTTCTTTCGTAACGTGGATGATCTTGCATAGAGGAGTCAAAACTAAAGACAAGCTTAAGACTTTTGGAGTGTTAGGAGAGGACTTGTGTGAATTGTGCAGCAACAACAAGCAAGAGACTTGGAATCATCTCTGGTTTGAATGCAGCTTCTCAAGAGCTGTCCTACAAAGGGTGTTGGAGTGGGCGAAAATCATTAGAAGTCACTCCAACATTGAAAATTGGATCATAGACGCTAGTAGGCTAAAAGGACGAAAAAGCTTTGCCTTTAACTTGTGGATTTCCTGCTTTTGCACTGTCATGTACTATATTTGGAGAGTTAGAAATAGGAAAGTTTTTCAGAAGGAAGATTGTTCGGTCGAGGAGTGTAGTAGAATTGTGGTCAACCACTTGAGAAATTGTATTCGTGTGCTAGATGGAGGAAGTGTAATCGGGAGTCTAGAAAATGGCTAGCGAGACTAGGCCTTGAAAGATCCATGTAACTAGGTCTGACCTAGATTTTTGTAAGCTTTTTGCTAACTTATGAATGAAATTTACCCCCCTTTTCATAAAAAAAAAAAAAAGAATAGATTCGGTCTGGATGTCAGTGCGCTGAATGGGGACCCCAAAATAAAATAAAATTTGTACTAGTATATCCACTTTTAAGCATAGGGAAACCATTCGGTGGGCGCAAATATTATTAAATTAATAGAGAGTATCACCAAAGCACGCTTCAAAGCATACTTACGTCAGATGGTTCATAGTTAATCAGGTTAACTATAGAATATAGCAACAGTAGATAATTTAATTAGATTCCACCAAAAAACAAATAATTTAATTAGAAAATGACTAGGCAAACGGTAAACCGAACCGAAACCGAAACCGAAAGATTCGAAACGAACCTTGGAACTCCAAGCATTCGGCCTCCGTCCGATCGAAGATTGTATTTTGAGTGATTTTTTTTTGGTTGAATATTTTGAGTGATTTTTTACTGTATACTCCGTATTTTGGAAGTAGTTCAATATTTTCATCGTCTTATATTATAGAAAGAACCTTCTCAATATCTCATACTGGGCCGCTTTTAATTCTTTTTGGGCCTCGAAAAGGCCCAACTTGTCCAGCTTGGCCCTGAAGGTCACGTGGCATTTAAAACATTTTTGTAGAATAAAAAATTAATGTGACAAGCGCTTAGCGGCAAAAGGCGGGAAACGAGCCGAGTTCACACACTCGCACTACATCTTCTCCGACGAGCCTCCTCTGAGGGAAAATCTGCAAACTATGGATCGATACATGGTTCCGGCTGAGCCTTCGCCGGAAACTTCGAAACAACCTCTAAGGTGATTCCAGAACTCTGCTGTACGGGATTTAATTTTCATGTATGCAGTTTTTTGCTGTTGTTGATTAGGAATCTTCCAGAAACCCTAATTCTTTGTTTGAATCAATCTTCGACTTGGCTTGGAATTGAAAGGCCAAGGTGGAAAAGAACGTCGGTTGAATTGGACGGCCGTTTTGAATCGACCTATCGCAGAGACATTTATGCCTCGCTAGTTCAGTCGTATTACGAGGCATGTCTAATTCATCGAATTTGTACTCGTCTTTTTCTGTGTTCGATTACAGTTCCTGATTCCTGTTTCTCTTGTTTGTTGATGGATACAGGTTGGAGCGTTTTCTCATTTGTATCACTTCGATGAAGATCCGTGCCCAACTCATGTATGTAGAATCACTGCTTATTGTTGAGATTTTTGTGTCTTAAATTTATTTTGTGGTTGTCATACTTTAATCTGTGAAGTGAGAGTTGACTGTAGACCTAATTGTAGGCTGACTGGTTTTTGTCCTTAAACAATGACCAATTGTGCTTCGTGAAAATTAGTGTTTTTACCAAGTTATTTGGTGCTTAACTGATACAAACATATTTCACTGAAATCTAGGTGAATAGGGTCACGAACCCAATGGCATTATATCATCAGTATAGATCTGGGAGGTTAGATCTGTATCCTCTCCCCATATGCTTTTTTATTCTCTCCATGTATCCTTCCTAAGTTTCGTTGGGATAGTTCTAAAATATGTTTTAATTTATGTCGACACCATTATGATTGTTGGCTTATATTT
This sequence comes from Polygonum aviculare, assembly GCA_934048045.1. Taxonomy (NCBI): domain Eukaryota; kingdom Viridiplantae; phylum Streptophyta; class Magnoliopsida; order Caryophyllales; family Polygonaceae; genus Polygonum; species Polygonum aviculare. The sequence continues at coordinate 26,955,869 of OW204031.1, forward strand.
TCTTATTTATGGATCATTAGTTATCTACTTACTGATTAAAATTTTCCTTTCAACCATTTTCCTTTCAATCATTCTCCTTGTTGAATAATGTTTTGAAGGTCTATCTTAGTGCACTATTTCTCACATCTCATCTTTCACATTTTTCTCTCTCAGATATGGTGTATCTGCACTTGATTTTGACAACAAGGTATGTGCTGAGCAAGTGACATGTGTTGCATGTTAGATTTGAACATGTACAATGTACTAGCTCTATTGGCCTACTTTCATTTTGGTCATGGTTCTAATGTATATCTTAATCAGATTCAAAATCATTTTTAGCAAGTATCAAAGGGGTTATTGAATTGTTTCCTAATCTTTTGCAGAATATATGATTTTTCCTCTTACCTTTGTGCTTTTGAGACAGGGAATGTTCATAGCATCTGTAACCAAATCTGGGTGCTTGACAATTCATGATTTTGAATCTCTCTACTGCATGAGTAATGGAAGATCAAATTGTGAGTTTTACGATTTCAGTTATTTGTAAAATTTATCCTTTGTTCTTGTACCATGGGGCTTATGGTGGGTTTGCTAAAGGGAAGCTCCAATACCAAATCCCTTGTATGCAATAACGGCTTGATGTTTTGCCAATTATTTTAAATTATTTATCTTGGGTTATTTCAAGGGCTTAATGTTAGTGTGATTGTTATTGGAGTATCGAGATCTGTTTTCTCAAACACATGTTATCAGTTTCTCGTTCTGTTCATTTTGTCCAATATAATTTCATAATAAGATTACTTAGTAAACTTAGTGTATTGATGTGCTTTCTTATGTTTGTCAATGAATTTGTCTCAGTGCTAGAGGATGAGAAAAAGCATGTGCTACATATTCTTCCATGTAATCAACTTGACGCTATTCGATGGAACCCTGCCAATGAGGATGAGGTTAGGATCTCATTTTTCTGCTACTATAAGATACTTATTTTTGCTCTTGCAACAAGTAGTCCAGAAGTGGGATGTGCCTATTGGCGTAGCTACTATACGTTTTCATTTTGTGCAAGTTAAGAATCAACTCTTTATACTTTGTCCTACTTCTTCGTCTTTGCTATTTGAGTATTTGGCAATATTCTATGTATCTGCTGCATTTCCAAATCGTTGTGCATTTTGTTGTCCTTCACATGCTATGAAGCTAAGGTCATCAATCAAATATTACTGATGCAGGATTTCAACAATTGCATTTGCTGTCTTGCTTCATTGGTCTGTCAATGCTTTTGCAGGTTGCTTGCACATCTCTTATAAGTAATGAATTACTTATTTTCGATGTTGCATATGCTTCTTCAGAGCCCAGTGAGGTGAATCATTTTTTTTCTTTATCTATATAATTTCAGATTTGATTTCTTTGTATTTGACTGTTATGAATTTTAACTTATGTGATTAATTATATGTATTTCTTTTTACTATTGCCATTGAAGGTGCTGAGATTGCGGCCCACTATAAGCATCCATGGTTATGATAAATACAAGGGGTTTTCAGATGTTATGTTTCCTACAAACAGTGATTCCAGGTATAATTAAATGAAGCTGATGCTATTATAATGAGCTGCTTATGTTCTTTCTTTATAGCCAACCTCTCATACCTGCAGCAATGAAACATAAGAGCAAATGTGTTTCCCTTGTTTGAATAGCAGGCGATGCTATATTTGTTACATGAAATGTACTAGGTCAACCTGTCTTACATATCTCGTTTGTTGGTTATAGAAACTAGTCAACTACAGGGTTTGTTCACATCACTGTCTCTGATCTACTCCATTGTTTGGCCAACTATTTTTTTGTGCGGCTACATTCTCATAGTTGCAATACCTCTGCAATAAAGTGCAGGAATTTCCATGTATTAGTTTTGTGAGCTACTTATATGGTATCTGAAGAGACCTACCACACCACTATTCCCAAGACTTCATTTCATAATTTTTCCAATTATTCATAGCCAATGCACCTTAAGGAATCTCTATTCATTGTACAGAATGTCTTTTTATTTTCTTCCTCAGTAATCAGACACTACATTATGATGTCAGTATGCTGCACAACATCTATCATGCTTTTTACATAAAATGCTATAGTATACCTATAAAAAGTATTAGCATTGATTGGCTCTAGTGCCTCCTTTCTCACATAAATTTACAGGATAAATGGCTAAATTTCTGTTATTACCTTTCTCAACAGAGTTGTAGCTTCAGACACCGATGGTTCAGTCCATGTATGGGATAGAAGAACAAACAAATTTCCATGTCTTGAGCTTGCTACAAACTCCCGAACGACAATTAATAGTATTGAAGTACATCCTGAAAATCAGGTTTGTATAATGGAGTTTATTAATAATGCATAAGCACATGAGCTTAACGTATATTTACCTAATAGAGGGAAAAAAAAAACTCCTTACTCTTCATGCAGTTGAACATAATATCTCATGGAGTCAGCTCTGCTATATATTTCCCAAGCATACAGCCCTTGACTCTTGAGAAATTTGGGCTCTATAGTAAAGGCGCGCTGAATAAGTTCTGTAAAATAGTATCCATACTGAATGGTGTGGATTGCACTCATAATATCTGTATCCTTATAAAACAGTTGTTCTTTGGCCTTTCGAATTGCAAACCTGTTACACTAAGTTCAGTAATCAAAGCTTGTATCATTTTTAGCCAATCCTGATTATGGTTATGCTCTTTCAGGTCGTATATGGTGCCGACAAGCATGGGTTTGTACACCTTTGGGATCTTCGTGGAGGAAGAATGTCAACTGCTTTTGTTAGTAATAAGGAGGTTAATGATCACCCTCTGTCTTTTTGCTTACTCTTTGGTCTTTTGCCTTGAACTAATTCCGTTTATCCATTCAGCCACACCATGGTCCATTGAGATCAATCAAATTAGCATCACGGCTTGAGAGCATTGAGCCTTTGAAGGTAACCAAAATTGTTGAATCTAAAGCCAAGAATTTTATCAACATTAATCAGATAAGGAACTTTGTTTTCTTTATATTTGTGCCTCTCATTTCACCACCTCATTTCTCCATTGAACTTGGTCTTTTTTTGTGATCATTGTAGGCACAATCAGACATTGTTGTAAAGGAGATTCACTCAATTGTCAAGGACCCGACGTGTGCAAATCGTTTGGCCTTTCATCTTGCTGATGGCTGGTGAGCTATCAATTTACATTTTTACCCATCCTACACAACTTTCTCATAACTGCGGATCATTCAGTAAACAGTATTTCAACCTTCATCCATCCTTGCAATTCTATGTGCTGATGATTATGCAGGTCCGGTGTACTTGATATCATCAGTGAAAAAGTCACGCATGTTCATTGCCCTCCACCAGCTTGGCTGTGAGTGTTTTGTGCTGTCGAAGGAACATAAGTTTATTTGCTAACTGCTTACAAAGTAAAAATTAATATGCACAATTTTTGGATTTCCTATATGCAGGAATGACTCGGATTTAAGAAATTCATCACCATACATGAGAAAACCGTGTTGGATTTCAACAACAGGCGTATGCTATTTTTCCTCATTAAGAACTATTTTCCCCATTTCTCTTACTGGTGACTAAACATTCTTATGACTACTCAGATTTATGCAGTCGGATCATCGCCTAATGATGGGTTATATCTTTTGGATTTCTGCCCTGATCCAAGGTCCCCCAGTCATGTCGACTATAGGTAAGGAACCATTTATATACTCACGAATAATTCAAGATGCTTTACTATCAATTACTATCGGATAAAGCATTGGCAATTGGAACTGAATGCTGAACGAAAGAACTCTGTTTACAAATAGGGAGGATGCACAGTCATCCAGAGTGAGGCAAAACAGACTTGTTCCCTCATCGGAGGCCATTACTGCATGTGCTGTACACCCTTTCAACGGCACAATTGTTGCAGGAACCATGGTTAGCTTCACTTAATTTTTTTCGTTCTTTTGTTTACTTGTATTAGCAAAGACACCCTTGTGGTTTGCAAGGCTGCAATTAGGCTTTACTTGCCACAGTGATGAAGAATGATGCCATGAGATGACAACTTTGTTTAACTTCCTGTGTTTTATTTTCATTAAATGGTTTCAGAAAGCTTCCTTATTGCTGGTTTCTCAAAAGCAACAGTCTTGGAAAGGTGAAGATGATTGTGTAACACAGGATGCAAGAGATCTTAGAAATGAGGTGGTTGATACAGAAGGATATGTAATCTAGATAACTCTCATTGTAAGAAAGCCATGCTAAAGAGCTTTAGTCTACTATAAGTGCATGTAGAAATGACTTGCATGTAAAACACCACAAACCCAGATCTTTTTTCTTTTTTTTTTTCATTTCCTTCGAATATCAGTATGTTTACCTACAAGCAACTTATTAGTCAAATCATCATTTGTACAAGGACTCAACCAAGAGTAGCTTTTTACATGTGCTGCAAATTCTAATTGGGTAAAGAACAAGATTTGGTTGGGGTAACAAGACACAAAGATAAAAAGAATAAGACAATAAGCCAACATGATATGCAAAATTAGCACAAATATACTCCGGTAGATTTCATACCCAACTATTTGGGAGCGAAAACTGATCAAATCGAAATGATGCTTCACCAGCGGTGTCTCTGTCCAGCTTCAGCACAATTGAATCCTCCTCGTCATCACTCGACTCCAGATCTCGCCCCCGGGTTGATGGATACCCAGTTGGCACTGGCACCGTCCTGGTGGGCGCGCTGCTCGGAGGAGTGCTAGATGGCTGGACTGGATCCCACATGAAAACATGAATCAGCATCGTCACTCCAGCGTGGCGGTGCAATGACAGCTTCTGGCTGAGAGAAACCGTATCGAAGCATCTGATTCCGCCTGACGAAGAGACCAGCCTAGGCAGTACTTTTTGGTTGTCTATTCTTGATACGACAAGGAGTTTGCTGGCGTTCGTTGCATCCTTGTGCAGTTTGCTTAGGCCTGATCTTGCTGATGGCACGTTTTCATCGCCTTCTACAACCGACGATATGTATATGAAACCCTGTCGAATCGAGCTGAGTTAAACAAACTGCATATATGATTAATGGAACTAGTTACTTGAGTGAGACGTTTATAACCACCTCTTCAGTACGGCTGATGGCAAAACCAAGCTTTATATCTTCCTCTTCGAGGTCTACAGTCACTCTAAATTCCTCTCCAATGGGTGAGTACCAGAGCCTGACTGCTCGAACAACGCCAATGTCAATCCCATGGTAGTCCTCAAACCCATACAAGCTTGAATCAGCGACATTGGATAGATCAGATAACGACGACGTATTCCTACAAGAAGCCCTCTCCCCGGACATCTACTTGAATCAAAAACATATATAGGATAGGTCAGACATTAATATTATGATGGTTTAAGCTAGAAAGCAGCTTAGCTAATGTGACTTTAGATTAAGCATACATACATACCTTTGTAAGAAGAGATTCGGTTTGGATGTTAGTGAGCTGAATGGGGACCCCAGACGACTGAGAGGCGTTGAGCCAGGCATTAGCTCTAGCCAGAGTGTCTTCAATGTCGTTGTAGCGTGAAGGCAGGCCCCTTGAATCGTCTGAAGGCTGAAATGGGAGGAAAAGCATGGAGTAAAAACTGCTGGAATTTGGGACCTTCAACATCCCTTGCATTCTCCTCTCCCATGGGTATCCCACATAACCATCTTTTAGCTTAGCCGAACAAAGTGCTTGTTGCATTCTTGAGCTTCTTGATGCTGTGAGAGTACATAGATCAAATGAGATTGCAAACAGCAATTCATCAATTCTTAGGCTAATATCCGATCATAACAAAGGCCTTAGCTAGGCTAATTTGTGCTAGTAGTATAAATTATGATTATCCGGGATCATATTAGATGGGCGATCTTATCTTGATCAAACTTAGAAACTAAGACATAAACCCTAAAAAATATTTTTAAATTAAGTTGGATTTTATTCCTGGGATAGAAAAACCGTCGTTTTATAGGTGGTGAAAAAACTATGTATTACTCCGTATTAAGATTGAAAATGGATCCAAGCTAGCTAGACAAAATTGAATAAAGGCATTTAAGTGGACCATTGGCTGAATTATTTCCGATCTTAATAATACGCCAAAAAATATCAAAATCTATCAATATCCGACGTATAACTCTGACTCATAATGGCATAGTATTAGTTTTTTTGGGGGGGTTGAAATGGCATAGTATTAGTTTATTTTTTTTTTGATGAAAGGCATAGTATTAGTTTATTACATAGTATATTGACCAAATTAAATAAAATTTGTAATATTATATCCCATTATAATCATAGGGAAACTACTCGGTGGGCGCAATACTTATTGCAGTAAATTAATAGAGAGTATCACCAAAGCACGCTTCAAAGCATACTTACGTCAGATGGTTCATAATTAAGCAGGTCAACAATAGAATATAGCAACAGTAGATAATTTAATTAGATCCTACCAAAAAACAAATAATTTAATAAGAAAATGACTAGGCAAACGGTTAACCGAACCGGAACCGAAACTCACCTTGCAACTCCAAGCACTCGGCCTCCGTCCGATCGAAGAACGTGATGGCGTAATGCGGATCGTTGATCCCTCTGACCACATACTGCTTCTTCCCGCCCAAAACCGTCGGAACGATGCACGCCTGCAACTCCGTCAGCTCCTCCGACGGTCCCCGGCCTCGCCGGACCACTCGCACCGTAATCGAGGTCTGCCGGCTCTTGAAGGAGCTCCGCAGAAGCTTCTGGACGCCGGAGTTTCCGCTCTTGAACGGCGAGCGGTGGATCTGGCCGCCGATCTGGATCTCCTCCACTATGTCCCCGGTGTGGAGGAGGTTTCCGCTCCACTCTTCGGCGTTCGCCGTCCCTCTTATGCACTCCACCGCCAACACCGCCGTCCCCGAGGGCGACGACGACGACGAAGTCGATTCCGACGAGATCCGGCCTCGCTCCATGTTGTTAATCCTGAAACCGAGTTTCATCAATTGATAATTGTGCGTTCGTGTGCCTCG